>CM057453.1:252619166-254075000 GCA_016271365.2 Neoceratodus forsteri
GCTGGCATTTGTGAATGCCAGCCAGTTAGGACCTGTCCATTGGTGCAGAGCAACTTAGGTCTGGTATGTGCGGTTTGCATGTATCCGTGCCCAGGTGGTGCATAGGCCCCATAATCTACAGAAGTCTGAGGTATACCAGTATAAAACTAATCATTTCTTCTTCAGAAAGGGTTTCAAATCCCACTGTTCATTTAAATCTATTTGTTTTATTTTCTGCAATTGGAAAATCCATAGGCTATCCTGTCTAAGTAGCAAATTATCCCTGTCTCCCCCATATTTAGGTGGTAGATACCGATTCCAAATCCATTAAATTCAAATTTTCTGGGTTTATCGCATGCTTCTCGTACTCTCCCACTCCCTGGCATTTCCCTCTCTTGAAAAACAAACTTCTACACCGCTGTGCAAACTTCATCTCAAAATTCTGGTTTGCCTCACTCCCAGCTTATCCTACTTCCTCATTAGTTACCTCCCCCACCAGCCCGCACACTCAGATGTCATGAATATAGAACTCTGTCAGTCCCTCGATGTTCCACCAAAATAGGCCAGGCAGCTTTCTCGTACTGCTTCCCAAAACTGTGGAATTCATTTCCACAACAGATTCGTCACTTGTCTTCATCCACCTCATTAATTGCAGCACTTCATAACTACCTCGTTGTTAACTGCGCCAGTGCCAACTCCTTCTGAACTAAAAGTTCCTTTCTATTATCTCCACAATTGTCTCTATGCTACATTTGACCCTGCTACAGCTCTTAAAAGTGATGTAAAATATTTCCTGTGTTTTGTAATCTTGAACTGCTACTCACTTGCTAATGCTGTGTTCACTGTATATGTTGTCAATGACATGTTCTATTAATCGTATCTCCTTAAGTTTGCGAGCTCATTGCCTATGCTTTGCACTACTGTTAAGATTATATGGTCACCAAATGATGCAAGATGGATGTTATTGTATCTGGTAATTGTTATTTTCCCTGCACCCCTTCCCCCAGGATGCACCATGAAACAAGCAACTTGCTGTTTAGTGTGCATTTCCTGGTGAAACCTTTCAATAAATAAAACAAAAAAAAATATGGAGTCAAACTGGAATTTCCAGTCTCATGTTTGAAATAGATCTCACATGTTCATAGATTGTAGTTTTTGAACTATGAACTATTAACAATACACCCTACATATAGCATATTACATGGGCACCAAAGACCACACACCACAAAGGGAGTGCTCCCTTATTTCAGGTTTCAAATCCTAACTGCCAGGGTCTATACAAATATTATCTTGTTGCCAAATCTAAATATGTTATACCTCTGGCTCTTATATGAAACTGTAGTTCTTTTGGGCAGCCATTTCAAATGTGCTCTGGGGTCAGATTCAGTTGGTAGTCTACTATGAACAGGTCTATCTTTTAAATATAATGCCCTGCTAAATGTAACTCTAGGCTTGCTGTCCACTGCCTTAGCTACCTCAGAACCCCCTTGTAAGACAGGCCAGTTATGGAGCACAATAGTATCTATCTTTCCAGATCAATTATTAAATTCTGTTACTAAAGTAACTGGTCTTATATGACAAATGGCTGCAGGACCTAAACATGTATTCCTTGGAGCAGCAAAGGGAGAGGCGAGACATGATAGAGACCTTCAAGTTCCTAAATGGAATAAATAAGATACAGGTTCAGGACCTATTTTGGATCAAGAATCATACCAGAACCAGCAGGCACAATATGAGGCTGGAGGGGGGCAAATTCTGGGGCAACACATGCAAGTTCTTCTTTACAGAGATGGTGGTAGATGCATGGAATGGTCTACCATGGGGAGTGGCGGAGGTGAAAATGGTGGAAACTTTCAAAAATGCTTGCAATAGGTACAAGGGCACCATAACACTGAATAGCAGTTCAAGAAGGGGGGGGGGTAGGAACAAGGGCAGACTAGATGGGCTGTGTGGTCCCCTTCTGCCGTCACTTTCTATGTTTCTATGATCCTGTCTCTGACTTTTCTTTACCTGGCATATTGTCTTTCAACATCTGCTCTATCCATGGTAAGCATCTTATTTAAAGATTCCCTCAGTAGGTTCCTGTCATATCCACATTCCAGAAATCTTTCTTCTAGATCCTTGGTCTGGTCTTTAAGTGTTTCAACAACAGGACAATTCCTACAGAGCCTTACAAATTGATTATAGGGCACAGAAGATTTTGAGTGCTAATGGATGAGCACTATCAGACCGCAATACTGAACTTGTGGCCATGACCTTCCTGAAGCATTTAATATTTACATGTTCCTATGTTTTCTTAGGTTTTGTGTATGACTCATCAAGGAAATTCATAGACTCACTACTAGCCATGTGTGTAAATCATAAGTTCGAGTCATTATTTAGCATCCAAGCCATGAATCTCTCTTAATTTCCATAATGTCCCCCTGCCAGATTGGGTTTTGGTAACAGCTTGAGCTGAGTATTGTGAACTGGATTCATTAAACAAGCATTATAATTTAATTATTTTGTTACTTGTAGTGAATCTTTGCCTGCCTGCCTTTGAGTCCTGGATTTTGTTCATTCTGTTATTTATAGAGCACCCTATCCCAGAGGTTATGGTTATGTCACAAAAAGGGGAAACATAAACAATTTGCAGTGTCATCATACACAACAAATACATAGGCAAATGAATAATTCAGACTTACAAAGTTACAAGTTAGCAAACAAGGAAGAAAGTTGTACTAGATATGTTGATGAGTAATAAGCAAGAGTTGGTTTCTGAAGTGCTATACAAGTGCAGAAAAAACCCAGACACCGTATCTGCTAAATGATTTCATGTAAAACCAACAGATTTGGTGGGAGAGATACAATAGTTACCCAGTTTGCACTACATTGATGTCCGGCAGGGTGAACTTTCACAATAGAAACATAGACTCAAGAATTTGATGGCAGATAAGGACCACTTGGCCCACCTAATCTGCTCATTTTTCCCTACCTACTGTATCACTGCAGACCCTACAAGGTCTCTGTCTTACCACACCCTTGCTTATCCTTTGTTCATTCCCCTTCAAATGTAAGAGAAATAGATGGACGGGAGCTAAGGAGGCATTCAAAAATCCTCTAGAGAGCGTGAGGTCACACAGCTGATCTCTTGTCGCCAAGAGACTGTGTGCTCCTCAGGAGCATAAGAGAGCCAGTCAGGCTCTTAGGACTGTGTAATGCAAAGGTGCTTGTTTAAAGTTTCCTGCTTCCTACTCAGTAACTGAGGCTACTAGCCTCCAATAGGGAGGCTTGACAGTCAAGGGGATGGAGGTTCAGTAAAAGCTGAGCAGTGGGATTCATTAGCCCTTTGAGAGCATGAGATCACACAGATAATCTCTCATTGCCATCCAGTGACTGTAGGCTCTCCTGGACTGTAAAAGAGCCAGTTGGGTTCCTGGGAGTCTTTAGTCTGAAGGGGCTTGTTTTAAATTTTATGTTTTCTGTTTAGTAGCTGGTGCCCCATGACTCTAAATGGGAGGCTTTACAGCCAATAGGGTGCAGTTTCAGCAGTACTATTTCTCTGGCCTTGGTGTGGCAGTCCTCTGCTGTGAAGCTTTAACTAAAGGGTCATAGTTTAAGGGTGTCACACTGTGGGTGTCAGCGTGGGACAGCAATCAGCAGGAGATACTGCAGCCAAAGTGTGACACCCAAATCAGCCCTGATATTTCATTCAGTTTGAGTATATGTGAAGAAGTGCGCTTTGTTCAACTGTGACAGCACAGCATCAAGCATCAAGAAGGCACTGAATACTATAGGTAAATAGTGAGTTAAACACTAATACATATAAGCGGATTACATTGACAGGTGGGTAACTAGCAGTATAAATCATAAAAAGGGGTTAAAATGTCTATATTGTTACATTACATCTTTAACTAAAATACACTGTTTTGTTCTTTATTCTGAACATATAACTGTACATTGATGCCATGGTGATTAACTAACATAAATAGGCAAGAAGGATTAGTTTACATTCATTGTGTTTTACATATGGTAAACTGAGAAACATTGTGAGAAAGTTATTATTATTTAATGTAATGTACAAAAGCTTTAAGCAGGCACCACTGTTTAGTTACAGTGGGGACAACAAACAACCTGGATAGGCCCAAATCTTCCCCAGGCAAAGTGTTTAGAACAAGGAGGTCAGGATTTTGCCAAACCAGGCATTTGGGTTAAATCCCAATACTGACACTGTAGTGCAGCATGAGGGGGGTGCTGCACTCCTGAGGTGCTGTCTTTCAAATGAAACACTAAACCGAGGTCCCACCTGCCTGTTCTGGTGGTAGTTCAGGTGGACGTTAAAGATCCCATGGCACTTCTAGAAAAGAGTAGAAGAATTTTATTATTGAAGGAATAAGGACAAAAAGTAATACACACATTGTGAAGAAAACAAAAAAAATAAGGCAACACAAGGCAACAGGCTGAACAAATAAAGAACAAGCAAATAAAGCAGGAGTATAATGTCAGCAGCAATGTTTAAACAGCGATTAGCAATGGTAAAACAACAGAAAAAGGTATCATACATCATTGCTTCATCCTGTTTTCTCTTTCAAAAAAGGTAAATTATTCCATCTGTGACACCACACCAAAAAGGGTGTATGTTTTTTCTCAGATAAGCATTGTGTCTTCAGAATTTTCTCCACAGTCAGGACTATTTGCTCAGGGTCGAGTTCTAGTTGTTGAAAGATAAGTTTACACCTTGCGTGACATAATACAAACTTAATGACAGTGAAAATAAGCCTAGTAGTGCTAGATTCATAGTGGTATTCCCAAGTAAGAAACCCCCCACTATTTCTTCATATGTAATATGTCTCCATCTATGTTCCTCCCATCTATGTGCCAATACAGTCCAGAAAGTCAGCGTGAATGGGCATAGTATAAAAAAATGTTACATGGTTTCTTCCCTACTTCCACATGTTTGTCTAGGATGCATACATTCTTCCAGCTGTTTATGTTTAGCATTTCCGTTTACATTTGATCTCCCATGGCAACTTAGCCATGAAACATCCCACATCCCACATTCCCAGTGGGGTCCGAGCATCTTGCAATAGGAATGGAATCTTAGCACCATGCTGTTCTGTCACACCCTTAAAAACGGGTGTAACAGAGAAGGCTTGACTCTGTATGGTGTCATATATAAGAGGTCTGGTATTGGAAAAATCTGGGAAGGTTCTAGTTTCCATTTTCTGATTTTGGATACTATGAGTTTAAAATATATAGGTGCTTTTTATGTTGTCTTGCACATGCACAAGCAACATTTTGTGGCAGTAGGAGAAATGCAGAGGTGTGTCAGTTTTGGTGAATGCAGGGCACGCTTTAGAAGGTGCATCCCTCATTCACCAATTAGCGAGCACTCTAGCTGTGACACAAGTTTTATGCAGTGCCACCAACTTGAAACAAACTTGGCACTGCAGACAGAGACAAGCTCATCATCCAGTGGCACAAATGACACACCTCCCCTATGTGCCTTGCCTGGTGAAACATTTCAATAAACATTGCAGTGGCTAACACCATCTGCCTCCCTCAATCTCTACAAAGCTGACTTCGGTGGTGCCCAATCCCCCTGTTGGCATGTTTAATACCCCCCCTCAGATTGTGTGGCACACTGGGAGCCCACACCAGTGTGCCTCCATGGTGTTCGGAAGCTGACCGCATCGGCATGTTCCTGCCCCCACCCCATCCCCATTGTGTGTCACACTGGGATCCCACCCCAGTGTGGGCAACATCACCCATCCAAAGTCATGGAGCACACTGGGAGCCCACCCCAGTGTGTGCAACATTTGTTTCCTAATACCTGTAAAGAAAAAAAAAAAAACATCTGCAATGTTCCTTTATTTTTAAAGTACCTGAAACAAAGAAAATGGCCTCTCACTGTTGGCTGCACCCCCTCCCCAACCCGTACCCAAATTCTGCACACCTAACTCCCCACACCCCACCTCACCCCATACTTACCTCCAGAGGTCAGTGCTATGATCTGCGGTGGAGTGGGAACACTTCTGCACTCTTCAAAGCTGACAGCGAACTGAAGAAATGCCGGTAAGCGATATAATGGCATCATGGGGGAGGTTTCAACTTAGGTGGATGTCTTGGCCATTTTTTGACTTTTGGCTCCAAATTTTCAACATGGAGTTCCTGGGACCCCACCTCATGAAATCAGTCACTGTCATTTAATTATTCTGTCCCGAAAGGTGATTTTGCAGTCACTGTGACTGATCAATGAAATGATAGTGCCACTGTTCATGAGGTGGGCTCCCAAAAAGCCTATGTTGCAAATTTGGTGAAAAAATTCCAAAAAATGACTGTGTTATGAGCATGCGTTATACAGTTTCCATGCACGCTCACAACAGAAAATGTTTGATATTTTCACTCCAGATTTTCAACATTGCCATTTTTTCACACCTCCTTGTGAACAGTATAGCTGTCATTTTTCACTTCCTGCCTAAAATGTGTTTTTGCACATCTGGTGCACACTGGTGTGGTCGCTGTGGGAAATTAATGTTCGGTACAGATTAAGAAAATCACAGTGATGCTGTTCATAAGTGGAGATCCCAAAATGCCTATGTTGAAAACTTGGTGAAAAAATTCCCAAAAAATGACTGCTACGAGCGTGCAATGTGCAGTTTCCACACATGCTCGTAACTTAGAGAATTTTTAATATTTTCACTCCAGATTTTCAACATTTCCATTTTTTCACATCTCCTTATGAACAGTATAGCTGTCATTTTTCACATCTTGCCCAAAATGTGTTTTCTCAAATCTGGCGCTCAATGGCGCAATTGTTGTGGGAAATCAATGTTCGGGACAGATTAAGAAAATCACAGTAACACTGTTCATTAGCAGAGGTCTCAAAATGCCTATGTTGAAAATGTGGGGAAAAAATTCCAAAAAATGGCTGTGATATGAGCATGTGTTGTGCAGTTTTCATGCACGCTCGTAACTTCGAGAATTGTTAATATTTTCCCTCCAGATTTTCAATGTTGCCATTTCTTCACATCTCCTTATGAATGGTACAGCTGACATTTTTCACATCCTGCTCAAAATGTGTTTTTGCACATCTGGCACACAATGGCTTGGTCACGGTAGGAAATCAACGTTCGGGACAGATTAACAAAATCGCAGTGCCACTGTTCATGAGTAGAGGTCCAAAAATGCCTGTGTTGAAAATAATTGTGTTACGGGCATATGTTTCTATGGATGCTTGTGACTTCATTAATTTTTCATATTTTCACTCCAGATTTTCAACATTACTGTCTTTTTATACCACTTCATGAACAGTACAGCTGTCATTTTTCAAGAAATGTGTTTTCGCACCTGTGGTGCCAAATGGCACAGTCGTTGTGCAAAATCATCTTTCGGCTAATAAACTGATAGTGCCACTATTCATGAGATGGGGTCACAAAAAGCCCATGTTGAAAATTTGGAGTGAAAATACCAATAAACTTCTTGGGCGTTAGGGTTTCCAACTGTAATGCCCCACCCTACAGAGACTGACAGGTATCAGGGATATGTCCTGGGATTTTCAGCTGTAATGCTCACCCCATTCCACGCCACCCCCAGCCTGCAGCCACTGACAGGCATCGAGGTGTGCCTTAGACTCTTCAGCCCCAGAGTTCACCCTACTTTCTTATACTGCACCCATCTCATCATATTTCCTTATGGAATGGGGTGAACGTAAGGCCCGAAGACCCAAAGGCACATCCCAATGCTTGTCAGTCTCTGCAGGGTGGGTGTGGAGTTGGCATTAGTTCAATACTTCATTGCCATTCCTTTTATGAATCTCTCTAACTTCTGCACTACCAATGCCAATGCCAGCAAGACAACATTCAGCATTGACAAATGCTTGTTTATATATAGTTGTTAATACTGGATGTGACTTCCATAGTGTAACAAAAGGAGAGAACCAATGTGCAGCATAAATGGTCCATATGGCAGGGAAAGGTTTTGCTGGAACTAACAAATTATAATGGATGAACATATTAAAATAGAACGCAACAGGGTTAATGAGGTTCAGGCCTCCTTTTTTTTACTGGTAGATACAATACATCTCTTTTAATGATATTTAGTCTGCTGCCACAAATCATCTGAAAAACAAGACTTAACAGGGTCACTTCATATGCCTGAGGTATAGGGTACACTATACTTAAATACGTGAAGAGAGGCAGTAAAAATGTTTTGATTAGTATTACCTTTTTTTTCTTTGTTTGATGCCAGTGTTTCCAGAGGTGTACTATTATTTTCCCTACCTCCAGCTGTTCCTTCCAGTTTAATATACGATTGTCTCCACAACTATATATGATGCTCAATATCTTAACAGGGTCTACTGAAACAGAGATGTCTGCAATGGTATATATAGGTGTTGTGGAGTTACTTAAAAGGTACCCTGACATTTATCAATATTAATGGAGGTCCCTGCTGCTGTGGAATACTGCTGAAATTGCAACAGTGCCTGAGTTCAAGAAAATGGATTTGCTAAGAATAGGCACACATCATCCACATATGTAGCTATTTTAACCTCCAGTGACCCATTCAGAGGCTTTATTCCCTGAATTCTATCATCACACTATATTTTTTTCAAGACAGGATCTAAGCAGAATATATATAACAAGGTACTCATGGGACATCCCTGTCTCACCCCTCTCTGGATCTCAATACATGACCCTAAATACCCATTTACCAATGGAAGGGCCATGGCAACCTTATAGATGGACAAAATCCATTTACAAAATTGGGCGGGTATACCATAAGCCTGTAAAACTAGTTCCATGAATGTATGAGAGACTTTGTTGAAAGTCTTTTCCTGATCAAGAGAAATCAGGTATCAATGAAGCTCATCTTCTTTCCCTTGTTCCACCAATTCTCTGATTAGGAGAAGATTTTCTGATACGCATTTACGACCTGATACTGAGCAAGTTTGGGAAGTAGAAATGAGATAACGTGCTGCCTTTGCAAGATTTAATGTTAAAATTTTCATAAGAAGCTTCAGATCAGTGTTTAAGAGACTCAAAGATCTCCGATTATTCAAATTAGTCCTGGCATTTTTTTATGTATAAAAATTTGTGCTGCGATACAAAATGAAAATCAAAGTTGTCTGCTGACAAAATCCAATTGAAAACAACTACTAGAATCTCTATTAACTCACAACTAAACTTTTTATAAAACTCTATAGTAAGGCCATCCAGCCCAGGAGCAGTATCATACTTTAAAGTTTTAATGGCATGTTCTATTTCTGCTTTTGTAATAGAGATAATCATTCCCACTAGAACCTCAGGTGGCGGGGTAAGTGCCTGCAAAGACTCCAGGTATTGTATAATAAAGGTTACATCAGCAGATGATGCCTCGTACATGTCTTTAAGATGGGTATGAACCACATCTAATATCTCTGGAGTGGTATTAACTATTGTGCCCTCTGGTGTTACCAAGGAATCAATAGTTCTATCATGAACTCAACGTTTGCAGCTAGAGAAAACATTCCCACAAAGTAAGCTTCCTTGGAGTACATATTCTATGTTCCAGTAATAGGAAGGTTGCCCTATCATATTGTAAGATCTCTATCTCTTTCTTTATTTGTGCAATTTAAGAGGAAAAGCCCATATGTCCTGAATTGAGTAAGGAATATGGTTTAGCCAAGTGACCTCTTAAAGTAAGGTATCTCTTGTATTGATTTGAAGCCACAGAGGCAGATAGCTGTAAAATGAGGGATTTAACTGAATGTTTTGTTTCACTCCACCATGTACTAACATTGTCAGTTAGGCCAGCTATGGACTTTCGTGCTCGTAAAGCATCGGTAATTTGTTGACAAACCTCTGTATTCTGTAGCAACAGTTTACTCAATTTCAGGATCCACGACCTACTGGGGATTTTTTTTAGTAAGCCCAATATGAAAAGATAAAATAATGTGATCCGAGATCTCTATGGGATAAGTCTCTGCTTTCTGAACATGCACATACTGAGAAATCGAAAGAAAATCAATTTGTGTCGAAAGATGTCCCCTGAAGTATGTGTGACCTCCTTGCTTGCGTAAAACTTTATACAAGTCCTGTAAACTGGCAGTGTGTATAATTTGCATTAAATAATGAGTACCACTGCATTCTTTAGAAGTTTTAGCCAGCTTATCTTCTTTAGATAAAACACAATTGAAATCACCAGCCCATAAAACATGTCTGGTAGTGTGCAAATAAGGTTTAATACTGTTAAACAAGTCTACCCTTTCTTTTTTTGTTTGTGGAGCCTAGATATTGATAGCCCTCCAGGCCATCTGGTATCTATAAAAATCAATTAATAAATCACGACCAGGTAATATATCTGTGACTCTAGATACTATGAAGTCAGTCCCCCTTAAAAGGATCCCTAGACCATCACAAGCTTCAGTGGCAAAAGTAAAATATGAGGTGCCCCAACACCACAATTTCGTAGCTGCAGTAACTAAAGAAGTAGTATTCAATCTGGTGTCCTGCAGGAAACACACATCAAAGTTATGGTCTTTTAACACAGACATAGAAATCAGTCTTCTTCTGCCATTTTTCATGCTAGTCACATTAATGGTGACTACTGACAGGGTTGGGGTGGAGGCCATAAGACTGAAGGCAGTTTATGAAGGTGTTCCTAGCCTAGCACTGCAGCGAGGCTTAGCACCTAACTGGCATTTTCTCCCTTTGTTTACATCGGGGGTCCTCATCTGAGTCTGAAGTATGCAGGTGCTGAAAGGAGACAGTGGAGGAAGATTCAGAATCTCCTCCTTGGTCTGATTCCGTGGGTCTTGGGGTCAAGATTTCAAATTTATTTGACAAAGGAAGACTAGAAGGAGAAATATCAGATTTGGATATTTTTGATTTTGGGTTTGTTTGTTGTAGAGTCCTCTTTTTGGACACCACTGTCATTTCTGGAGTAGGCATGTCAGACATTTGGATTTGTGAGGGGGGTGTCTATCTGCACAATAACCTCTATGTCTGAAGGGTGGGAGGAAGGGACATCAACAATGACTGGTGGAGAGGTATCTGTATCTACCCCTTGAGTGCACATCTGTTGTCCCACAGGGGTGCTATGGTCATTAGCTGATGTGCCAGAGGTACTGGGAGGGTCTCAGGGTGTACTGCCAGTGCCTAAGGGGGAGTGAGCGGAGCATCTGCTCCAGAAGTCTCTTGTGACTGCCTAGTGGCAGCAATATATTTTTTTTTTAGCTTCTAGAAGCAAGGACTCCTGGTCACGTTGGTCAGTTCTATTGTGAGTGGCCCATGGGCAGGAAGGGTTTATGCGATAACAGTGAATGCTTTTAGGCGATCTCCATTATAGCACAGTCAGAGTGCCGAAAAGATTTTCAGCACTCTGACAACCCTGGCACAAAGGACAACAGTGCCAGGAGATTTTTTTAATGCTTTCTGTGGGGGGGGGGCTGCAACCCTACACACACCTTCTTGGGTGGCTTCGCCACCTGCACCCCCCTACTTAAGGATTATCAACTTCAGGGGGTGCATGTTGGGGTGAAAGTATTAAAAATAAAGGTTTGGGCTAAGCGCACTAAAATCGCACCAGCGCCCAGACCCAAACCAGGTACCTCAGCCATCCCAGCCAGTAGATAACCCCTGAAACCATGACGCAGCTCAGCCATCCACCGCAGCACCACCCCTACAGCTTCTCAGTCCTCTCCTAGCCATGCTCCCCATGCTGACTCCCAACCACCCCCGTGCACGTACGCATAGCAACATCCTGTCACCCAGTTCGCCCACCCCCTCATCTGGTCACCCTACCCTCCCATCACCGTGAGGGATTGCACCGGGATGGTGTCGCCATTACAGATGGTGCCCTTCCTCATGCGCCCACCTCTCGGGTTGCCGGGCAGGAATGGTAGGAATGCCCTGCCTCATCACAAAGATTACACTTCATACCATTTGGACAATCTGCACTGAGATGCCCATACAAAGAACAAGAATTACATTTCAAATGATCACAGGATGAACTTAAATGTGCATAAGACCCATACTTGAAGCAGGTTTTGGGCTGCCCTTGGTAGAAACAGTGACCCCGTTCATGACTCAAAAATAAACTGCTGGGCAAATGCTGGTGTCCTGAGCTGGTACTATGCAGTTTAACCTTATACCTCTGCCCACCCATCCAGGTAAGTTCCGTATCAAATATGGGTTGCGAAGCCCCCATTAAGTCATATCTTTGTTGCAGCTAATATGTGATATCATGTACCACCACACTTTCATTGTGAAATGAAATAGCTTCATTCTTAATAGCAGGCCTAGTCAGGGGGATAGCCCTGAATGATAACCAAAGAACAGAGTAATATAATCTTTCATATTTCACCCCAAACCAGTCTAGGCCTTGGGGGGGGTTGAAATAAAAATCATACAGAGTGTTCCCTGAAGCATATATCAGTGCATAAATCTCATTATTGACAAAACCCATGGATTCTTTAATCAAGTTATTCCCAATGTAGATTATATCAGGAGTCACATCCAAACCACCAAGATATTGTAATCTAACTGCGTTTCTTCACTGGGCAGGTGGGGGTTGCTGAAAAAAATAGTTTCTTCTATGAAAATTGTCCCAGGTTGTTTGTGCTGTCTCTGCTGCCATGGAGGGGGAGAAGGTGGGGTTAGGATCAGTCTCCTAGGTTTCACAGTTTCCGATTCTGAAGAAGAAATTGTCCTTTTACGCGATGTTTCCAGTGGTATATCATGGACAACATCTTCTGCATGAAAATCTACATCAGAGTCAGTCACAAAGTTTACTGGGAGGGTTATTGGGTTTGGGCCTCCTAGATAGTGCAAAGGTACACTTGAAGTAGAAGTCTCTGGTGGTGGATTATGAGAAGGATCAGGCAGCCAGTTCCCTGTATTAGTCTGCTTCCAACTTGCATGTTTCAGTGAATTTTCCAAGGCCCAAAGCAGCTTTATCTGTTGAAGTACAGTTTTGTTTTGAGAGGAAAGGGACCCCTCCCATGTCTTAAGCCTAAAAGAACACCAGCAGATGTCTGAGTGGCAGTGTGCAAAGAAGGCTCTGAAACAGTACTTACAGCACTGTCTGGTAAACTTGTAGAAACCAAGGGTATAGCATTGAATGGAGCATCCAATAGTACAGGAGACGTGGGTAGCAGTTAAGGAGTCAGCACTGCCTTTGATGCTCCTATGTCACAGACAGCTGAATGCCATCTCGTCGGGGAATCCAATCCGTCAAATTCGGGGAACATTCAGGCATGTCTCTGCATAGTGGAGTTGCAGCAGGGAGAATATTAAAGTCTGTTCCTACAGGTACCAGTGTTTCAGGTAACATTTCAACCGTGTCAACCAGTTCCATGTCCATAGACACCGTAGTACCAGGTGGTACCTGTGCCTGTTTTAAAACTGATAACACAAACGAATGATTCTCTGTCAGAATTTTCTGTAGCCATTCTTCTTCAGAACGCTGTGTCTCAGAGTCATCCAGTCCAGGTTCAAATTCAGAGTGGTCAGTCACTAAACAAGGCACTGCAGCGTTGATCTCCCCTAGCTGGACCTGCAGGGAGGGAGATCTGCTCACCTGCAGGTACATCAGCAGTCTGCTCTCTCTCAGGAACAGAAGCTATAGGGACAGCAGCTCCCGCTACTGACAAGAATAGGGGAATTTTGTGGGGGAAAAGGAATAAGAATTCATAAACAAAACAGAACTGTGCAGTGCAGTCATAGCAATACCATCCAAATCTCAAAATGAAATAATCATATACTAACAAAAATGTAAGTGAAGGAAAAAAATACTAGCACACTAAAACAGTATCCTACAAAGAATAGATAGAATCAAAAGTCATGCATGGAATAACAGATGGTCACAGCCCTTCCATAACTGATGCATTTGAGTCTAAGAACAGCATCTCAAAATCATTGTCATAAACTTTCCAAATTTCAGCTTGCACCAATTGCAACAAAACATCATGGGGAACAAACTGTTGCTGAAGGACCCACTTACATCAAACCTGCCATAAATAATACTTAAAAATGCCAAACAAGATCTGCAAAGTAGGCCTAGCAAAAGCCTGCTGGGTAGAATGCCATTTAACATAAAAAAATTCTAGGTAAGCAATAAAGCGAAACTGTCTGAGGCCCCAACTAGTTGCTACGCAATCCCAAAATCGCATAGCATATTCACATTCCATAAAAAGATGTTCCTGCGTTTCCAAAAGCTGAGTACAAGTTTGTCTCAAACAATACCTCTCTTGTAAGGCTTTGTGTTTGTTATTGCTCTTCACATTCAAATTGCCATGTGTAGTTAACCATAAAACATCCCAAACAAACACTGGCATCCTCTCATTCAATAAATGTTGAAACATTTCTATAGTATTCTGGTCAGTACAATGAGGTGCAATAATAACTTCCAAACATTGTGTGGCTACAATCATATCATAAAGATCAATCCTCTTTTTCATTCTCTCAACTGTATATTCAACCTTCCAGGTTATTACCTGCTGAAAAAGTTCCCTCACAGCTCTCGATACCACCTGACATTTAGTCAATAGTCGACCCATCTTCTGTTACCAAGCAGTTAGACAAGGCCCAATCCAATCCAACAATAATGGATACCAAACCCTGTTTTGCTTCTGCCTAGGCTCAATCACATTATAATAAAGAAAGATACTATAATGGAAGGCAACAGGATGAACCATATCTATATCTCCCTCCCCTATAATGAGGTACGTGACATGTCTCTTAATCAGGTTCAATCTGCTCCCCCACAAGGCCCTAAAAAATAAACTAAACAATCTAGTATGAAGTAATTTGGGGGGGGTGGATAAATATAACTAACATAGAGCAAAATCAGGCTAAGAAAAGATTTAATCAAACGTATCATTTCTTTTTAGAAAGAGGGCCGTGTGCCCATCTTACCAAAGAACACTCTGCTTTTGCAATTTAGTTTCCTAATTCCTCAAAGCTGCATCCTCTGTTCCAAACTGAATTCCTAAAATAGTGATGGGTTTACAGGACAGGGAAATACCCACATACATTGGAACAATCAGTGGTCCCACCCCCCCCAACTGATAACCCACACTCTTGTCAGTATTAATACAGGAGCTAGAAGCCCCCCAAAAAGCCTGAATCCGAGCCTGTATTAAGCTTTCATCAGTAAAGGAATTAACCAATAAAACCACATCATCCACATAGGCCAACACCTTCAATGGAGGAAAGGAGTGAGACAAATGCACTCCTCTAATTTCCAGATCCAACTGAATGGTTTGCAAAAAAGGATCTATACCAAGTACGTAGAGCAAAGGACTCATAGGACAGCCCTGCCAAACACCCCTACAAACAGACACCCTCTTACCCTGCCACCAATTAACTCTCGGAATTACTGAGGCTTCTTTATATAGCTTCTGAAGCCAAGAAATAAAAAGTTGTGGAATGCCATAGTTTTGTAAGACCAAAAATAAATACTCCTGAAAGAGAGAATCAAAAGCTTTCCACTGATCAAGACTCAGAACAAAGCTAATGTCTCCCCCTCTGGGACGCCTATCAAACAATTCCCTCAATAAAATCAGATTACTCCAAATTCCTCTCTGAGGGATTGTGCAACCCTCTTCTGTGCAAATTAAACCATCAGCACATGCAGCTAAACCATTTGACAGAATCTTACTAAAAAATTTCAGATCAGAATTCATTAAACAAATGGGTCTCCAATTATGTAGCTGTGACCTATCCCCCTTTTTAAAAACAAGGATCAACTCAGCTTCTACTAGGGAAACAGAGATACAGGGAGAGCTCAAAAATTAATTGAACAGTGTTACTAACTCCTGACATAAAGAATCACAAAAGAATTTGTAGAATTCAGCTGGTAGGCCATCCAAACCAGGAGTAGCATTGTTCTTAGCAGCAGTGATAACAGCCTTAACCTTCTCTTCTGTTATTAAAGCAACCAACTGTGACTCCTGGACCATAGAGATATGCTTCTCCTCCAAACCCTGAACAAATTGAGCCACATTAGTAACCTGAAGTTCAGTACTGAAATTATCAGTCACATACTCAGACACTATACGTAATACGGAGGATTTATCTTTGTATAATACACCAGTCTTATCAACCAACCCTTCAATCAGTTTTTTTACCCACAAGATGGTTATTATCCTTAAAGGGTTCAAAAGTCTATTTCTTGCTAACAGTGCCAAACTGTAGTTCCTGATTTAATGTTTTGGCCCTGTCATGTTGAAACTGATGCATATCCTGTTTAACCTTCTGAATTTGTAAACCAAACTCCTGCCCTGTCATATCAGCCAAAGAAAGCAATCTATGCAGTTGTTTCCTATGTTTTAAATAAAGAAAATATTTATCCCAATTGAGCCTCCCTGCAACTTTCTGAAAAAAGGATTTCACTTCCTTCTTAGAGTCCAACCACCAGGTTTGTTGGTCATCATATAAACATTTCACTGAGAGCCGTGCTTCCCATAAAGACCGAAACCGAGTAACCACCACTTCTTGATGTAACAATGAAATATTCAATTACCAAGGAGGTTTCCAGGGAAAAATGTCAGCATTCCAATGACAATCAATATGGACTGCCGAGTGATCAGAAAATGCCAATTCTACAACTGCAGAGTTTCTAACCGCTACAGATTGTGAACCCCCCCCCAAAATCAATTCTTTTTTTTTTGTAAACTTTTATGAAACGTAAACCCCTGAACTATGCACAGAGTGATATGCATCCATTAAATTTGCAGTGGCAGTAATATCCAAGAGAGCATTGGAATCACAAAACAATTTGTTAGTACGCAAACCTCTATCCTCTGGGTGAACAGTACAATTAAAATCCCCCCCCAAGATAATCTGTCTAGCAGTACACAAAAAGAGTTGTACTTTTTTAAAGAGATCAACTCTCAATTCTTTTCTTTGAGGGGCATACACATTAATCAGTCAAAATCTCAACCGTCTATAAGATACATCAAGAATCAGAGCACTACCCTGGTTCCAGATCTACTAGTCTGGAAACCTTCAAGTCAGAAATGGAAAACAAAATCCTCAGCCCATCACATCGATCCTGATCCTGTGACCAGAAAGAAACCCCTTTATACCATTTGGCAGAACATTGAACAATTTCCTTGAAGTTTTTAATTCTGGTATCCTATAAAAAAATAATATCAGAATGTAAGTCTAGTAATTCCTGAAAAACAACAACCCTCTGTATACTGTTCTTAATACTATTAACATTAAGGGTTAGAATATGGAAGGCATGCATAAGGGGAAAGAAAGAGAGCAGTAGCAACAGATTAACACTGAGATCTTGTAGCCCATCTCTTCCTTCTAGAGCAACCTTCAGTCAGTTCCGAAGAGGTCCCCTTGGAAGAAGCTACCGAGGAAGTATCAGACCCAGAGTCTCCATCCTCTGACATATCAGAGGGTGGGTCTATAAGTAAAGGGGAAAATTTATTAGATCGTAAATGCATTGTTTTCTTTGACATCTTTCGTTCTTTCCCTTCGGTTCAGGAGGGACACTAACTTTATCTCTCAACCTTTTTTATAAACAACCGTTGTGAAAGGAGTCTCAGAATGAAGCACAGGTGGAAGTGGGGGGCATAAATGACTGGCCCACAACTGAAGGTACTGGAGGCAAGTCCTGACTTATATACTGAGAGAGATCTTTGTGCTCCTGGGACACAGGTTGTACAAAAGTGCAAGGAATAGGCTGTTCTTGAACCAGCTGGATTCCTTCCATACCTTATTCCTCTGCAACTGCGGGGGGGGGGATCATGACTGAGAGAATGTGCATCAGGCACAGTAGTGACAGGAAGCAATTGGCTTGCATCTGCCAGTGAAATATCCCTATGTAAGGTCGAAGTAGTAGGTACAGTCATATCTTGAGTATCAGTCTCCTTCTGGTTCAAGAGCACTTCCATCCACCAAGCCAGGGCCTGAGCACAACTTTTCTTCTGAGCCTGTGTAATCAAGGCATCCTGGGAAGGACTATCACTGGAACTGTGAGAGGCCCAAGGGCATTTAACATAAGAGTGACCCCTTTCCTCACAAAGGTTACAACGAACAAGATTCTTACAATTAGTAGAAAAATGGCCGGTCTCTAATCAGTGGGTACACTTAGGGGTGTCACATGCATTACTAAGATGCAGGCAAGAGCCACATTTATGGCAAAACTTAGGTTGCCCTGGATAAAACAAGGAACCCCGGTCCTACCTCCCCCCAAAAAACAACCTGGTAAATTAGCTATTCCACTGTTTGTGGTGAACAGCTTACATTTAATCTTCCAACCCCCAGTCCAGAACTGTTCAGAGTCAATAACAGGGGATGGATGTTCAAGCACTTCACATCACATCACTGTTTAAGCCAATGCAAAATACCTGCAACATCCATCCTTCATTTTTGAACAAGACAGTAATTACTCGTATAGCTGGCTTAGTAATGGGGATGTCTAGAAAAGGGTCCCACAATGGAGAATCTTTCAGGGTATTATAGTTAGTCCAGAATCTGTCCAAAGCTTCTACCATTTTGAAGTTAATATCATAGTTAGGCTCATCAGTGTGTATCAGGGCAAAAACCTCGGAAGCATAAAATTTCAAGGAATCCTTAAGTAAACATCTGCCAATATAAGTTCTGTCCGGCAAATCCTCTAAACCCCCTTTGTACAGCAACCTAATTACATTACATCGAGGTGCAGGTTCTTTAGCTGAAGATTTCAAACAGATCAGCCATATGTAACAGAGGTTTAAACAGTTTCTTATTAGTGGGATCCTGTAATATTTCCTGCCCCAGACCCACTGATAATGGTGCAGCAGTAGCTCACCAAGTAGGCACATCAGGCACTGAAACCCCACCAGTGTCATATACCAGTACATGTTGCCTTGTACTATGGCCAGGAACCAGAGCAGTCTCTAAAGCAGTAACTATCACCCCATCTTCCACAGGCTGTATGATAGCAGAGCTCCGCTCCCCCACAGAGTCAACAACAACAGCTGGAACCCCCGTAACAGATGCAGGAGTAGATTGTGATTGGATGACTTCCCCTGTATCAGTGATTTGCATTGAATTATACTCACAGACTTTCTCATCCACAGGATCTGGCCACCAACCATGCTGTGTGCGCACCCATCCTGCAGCCTGTAGAGTGACCTCCAGTAACCGGTCACAATGTTTCAATTCCGGTGCCGATTTAAGCTGCACCCCTGATCGTTTAGCTATTCCCAAGGTTTTGCCCTGCTGTCCTCTCTGGGGTTTAGTTAACGGGTCTGCAAAGTCCAGAGTCATATCCGATTTAGAAAATAGATCTACTGAAGCTCCTGCTGCAGTGGGAAGCAAGCAACTGGGTAATCGAACATCTGCGTCTTCTCCGGAGCCGACTCCAGTAATAGACAAAACCAGTGCAACAAGCTGCACCTCCTCAATCAGTACTTCCACATCTGCTGATTCTGGAACAAGCAATACAATCTCTTCACCATCTCGCTCACAAGGAGTTATGTGGAGAACATCGAGATCAACTGGAATGTCAGTAGCTGGAAAAACACAGGTAGAACTTTCAGATCTAGACAGTATTGGCGAAAAAGTAACTGATTCAGCATGGGTCTCTAGAGGTAACAAGGGTGGGGAGGAGACCTGCTTCCCTACCTCACAAACATCCCCTCCCATCGACATTTGGGACAAAGTGACCATCCTTACTAGGACACAAACTCCCCCTAGTGACAGAGTAGTGGAATTTTGTGGGGAAGAAGGGAATAAGAATTCAGAATCATAGCAACACATCTCAGGCCTAACAGCCATAGACTACCAGAAAAATAAAGATCAATGAAGCTAACAAAAATACAACAGTAAGTCCAATTACAGCCAAACAGACTTATATCAAAACAGAAAGTCACAGTTTTTCAATAATTGCCTCATGCGATTCCTAGAATAGCAAGTCAAATCCTTGGCATATACTTTCTGCATCTCTTCTTGAATAGTGTTCAATAAAACATCATATGGTACCAGATGCTGCTGCAAACCCATTTACATCTTGCATGTCAGAGGTAATATTTTAAAACAGCAAACAATACCTGGAAAGTGTCTTTTGAAAAATGCTGCCAAACTGGGGTCCAAAGCACATAAATCAAAACCCAATAAGTAAGTAATTGAAACTGCTGAACCCCCATGATTGTGCAACAAAATCCCAAAATTGCATACCATAGTCGCATTCCAAAAATAAATGTTCATGTGTTTCTAAAATCTGACAACACGACTGTCTTAAACAATATCTCTCCTGAATGGCTTTGTGCTTATTGTTATTTTTAACATTTAGTTTCCCATGAATGGTTAACCAAAGGACATCCCAAACAAAGACAGGAATCCTCTTATTCAACACCTGCTGAAACATAGCTACACTATCTTGAGGATCACAATATGTCAAAACTATGTTGTCTAAACATTGTGTTCGTACCAACCAGTCATAAACAGCAGTCCTAGATTTCAGTGTATCCATAACACAATCTACTTTCCATGTTACAATTAGCTGAAATAATTCCTTAATGTCTTTCAGAATGACTTATATCTTACTTAATAATCTACCTTTCTTCTGTTTCAATGCTCTAAAACAAGACCTTATCCATTCCAATAACAACACAAACCATGCCTTATTGTGTTTCAGTTCAGGTTCAATCACATTAGAATAAAGAAATATACTGTAATAAAATGCAGTAGGATGGACTGTTCCAACCCCTCCCTCTTTCAGACTTTGATATGTCACATTCCTTTTTATGGGGTTCAATCTGCTCCTCCACAATGCTCTGAAAAATAATCTAAATAATCTAATATGAAGAGCTTTAGGAGGGGTTAAAAATAACTAACATACAACAAAATCGGAATGAGTAATGACTTAATCAAAAAAATCTGTTTTTGCTTTGAGAGAGTATTCTGAACCCATCTAGCCAAAGCCTGTTCTGCTTTTTGCAATTTCTTATCCCAGTTGAGAAAAGCAGCATTCACAGGCCCAAATTGCAGTCCCAATATCACTATAGTATCCCTAGGCAGGTTAATACCAGCATACTGCCTCTGAAGCAAATGCTCTCCCTCCTACTGATACCCAATACATGTATCCGTATTAATACAAGATCCCGAGGCTTCTGAAAAAGCTTGAATTCCTGGTTGCACTACACATCTGTCAGTTTTTGCATCAACAATCAACACCACATCATCTGCATAAGACAACATTTTAAGGAAAGGTAAGGAGGCTGACAAACTCACTCCTAGCATTCCTGGATCTCATCTAACATACTGTATTAAAGGATCAATACCAAAGACATAGAGCAGCAGACTCATTGAACATCCCTGTCTAACTCCACGGCAAACTGACACTCTAGTACCCCACCACCCATTCACCCTTGGTATAATAGAAGCTGATCTATATTAAGATTTAATCCATGAAATATAATGTAAAGGAATGCCAGACTGCTGCAAAACCAAAAATAAATAATCCTTAGAAAAAGAATCAAAAGCTTTCCTTTGATCAAGGCTCAAAACATAACAGGGTCCCCCCTCATAGAAGTTCTATTAAACAATTCCCGTAAGAAAATCAAATTGTTCTGTATTCCTCTATTAGAGATAGCACATCCTTGTGCAGTACTAATCAAATTCTCAGCACACTTAGCTAAACGAGTGGATAAAATCTTACTTAACAACTTCAAATCAGAATTCAATAAACAAATTGATCTGCAGTTCAGTAATAGAGACCTATCCCCCTTTTTAAACAAAAGAATTAATTCAGCTTCTACAAAATCAACTGAAATATCTGCAGACTGCAATAACTCATTAAACAGAGCAGCTAAATCTTTACACAAAACATCACTGAAGAATTTATAAAACTCTGCTGGAATACTGTCCAGTCCACGAGCAGCATTACTTTTAGCCATTTTTATGGCAACTCTAACTTCGCCTTCAGTGATTAATCCAACCATATGGAATTCCAACTCCTTAGAAAGAGATTTTTTCTCTAAAGAGGTAACAAAATGATCAGTATGACATGTAACTGGTACAGTACCAAAAGTATCAGTAAGATACTGATGTATAATTTTCAAAAGAGAATCCTTATCAGTACGCAACACCCCATTTCTATCTTTTAATTTGGTAATATGTTTCATGTTATTCATTAGTTGGCTATCCTTAAAAGAGTCAAAAGTGCATCTTTTACTGACCTTGCCAAACCATAATTCTTGCTTCAAAGTTTTGGTTCTGTCATACTGAAAGCGATACATAGCTTGCTTAATTTGGTGTATCTGTGAACTAAAGTCTTGTCCTGAAGCATTGGCCAAAGAAAGCAATCTATGTAACTGTCTTCTATATTGTAAGTAAGTAAAATAAGCATCTCTATTTTGTTTCCCCACCCAGCATTGAAAAAATAATTTCACATCTCTTTTGGTGTCTAACCACCACTCTTGCAAAGTATCATACATACATTGAACCGACAGTCGTGTGTTCCATAGGTTTTTAAAACCAGAAACTACTTCTTCATTATCTAATAAAGAGACATTCAACTTCCAAGCTGGCTTTTCATGTACCTGTTCTGGATTCCAGCAGCAATCAATATATACAGCAGAATGATCAGAACAGGCCAGATCTTTAACAGTTGACCCTATAACCTCCACAGATTGTGAGACCCAAAGATGATCTCTCCTCATTTTTTGTAAACCCTTATGAAAAGTGAAACCCCTTGTACTATGGAAAGAATGATATGCATCCCCCAGTTTGGCAGTAACAACAATATCTGTCAATGCATTGGAATCACAGAACAACTTAACAGTTAGTAAACCTCTATCTTCCCTTTGAGTACTGCAATTGAAATGACCCCCCCAAAATAATCATCCTAACTGTACACAAAAAGGGCTGAATTCTATGAAAAAGAGCAACCCGTAAAGCCTTCCCTTGAGGTGCATATATATTTATCAGTCGCAATCTGTGTTGCCTATATGATACATCCAACAGAAGGGCTCTACCCGGTTCCAGATGAATGAATCTGGTAACTTTTAAATCTACATTTGAAGACAAAATTCCTTTATCATCACACCTGTCCTGGCCTTGTCACCAGAACGTGACCCCCTGCCACCATTTGGTAGTACAGTTTGCTATCTCTCTAAAACTTTTAATCCAGGCATCCTGCAAAAAAAACAATATCTTGGTGTAAACTTTGCAATTCGTGAAAAAGCACATCCCTCCATATTTCATTCTTAATTCTGTTAATATTTAACACTAAAATAGGAGGTCAGCCATGTGTCAAGAAAAAGAAGGGGAAACATAATCAAAGTTGAGATCTAGTTGCCCAGTGCTTTCTCCTGGAACATCTCTCATCCATGTCTGAAGAAGTACCCCTTGAAGAAGTAACCGAGGATGTATCAGATCCAGAATCCTCATCCCCAGACATAGAAGGCACAGCATCAAGAAGTAAAGGCGCATATTTATTAGATCGTGAAGTGATTCCTGTTTTAGATGATTTTTCTTCTCTTTTCCCTTAGTCTCTAGAGGGATTCCTAATTTCTCCCTAGATCATTTCTTATAAGTAACAGTCTTAAAGGTAGTCTCAGAAGATGCCATTGGGGGCATGGAAGACTGTCCCTGGAGAATCTGATCGTCACTCAATTCCTGTGCCATCTCTGAAGTCATATCCTCTAAGATCAAGGGGCCATGTTGCACCTCAACACCCGTTACCTCGACAGATGAAGCAGGCTACACCATCTCCCTGTGGGTCTAAGTTCGATAAAGTGGTAACATCCATAGGTATATGTTGGCTGTCACTAACAGGAGGGTCAGATGACATAATTCCCCTGATAAGGGGAGGCTCTACCTGTGTTGTCATAGCCATAGGGGAAGTAGAGTCTGTAGAAACAGCTGTTTTATTCTGCAAGATGTCTTGCATACACTTTTCCGAGACCTGAGCACAACCCTTTTTCTGAGCCTGAGTGATTAAGGCCTCCTGGGACAGGCAATCTCCAGAATTATGAGAAGTCCAAGGACATTTAATGTAAGAGTGACCACTTTCCTCACAAACATTACAGCGAAAGAGGTTCTTACAATTGGCTGAAAAATGACCTGTCTCAAAACGAGTACATTTGGGGGTATCGCAGGCATTACTTAAGTGAAGACGAGAGCCACACTTATGGCAAGACTTTGGTTGCCCAGGGTAGAACAACGAGCCCCTGTCTTTCCCCAAGAAAAAGCAACCAGGTAAATGTGCAATACCACTGTTAGTCATGAACAATTTACACTTTATTTTCCAGCCTCCAGTCCAAAATTGTTCAGAATCAATTATGGGTACGGGATGTTCAAGTACCTCACACCATTTCTTAAGCCAATATAAAATATCAGAAATGTCCACACCCTCATTCTTAAAAAGAACAGTAATCATCCTAGCAGCTGGTTTAGTGCTAGGAATCAATAAAAAAGGGGCCCACAATTTGGAGTTTTTCAAGGAATTATACTTAAGCCAGAATCTATCCAGTGCTTCCACTGTCTTGAAACTAATATCATAATTACTCTCATCCGTATGAATCAGGGCAAACACTTCGGAAACACAGAACTTTAAGGAGTCCTTCAGAAATTTTCTCCCAATATAAACACGGTCTGGGGAATCTGGCAAACCCCTTTTAAACATCAGTCTAATAGTGTTTCTCTGTGGGGCAGGTTCCTTAGTAGAGGACTTAAACAAGTCCGCCATACTGTACATAACAAAGGCTTAAACATCCTTTGCTTGTCAGGGTCCTGTAAAATAGTAGGACCAAGCCAAACTGATAAAGTGTCCATATTAGGTAAAGATGTAGTCAAATTCAGGGTTCGATCTATACCAACAGCACCATTGCCAACCAGTTCCTGTGTACTAGGGTCAGGAGTCAAAATAGTCTTAACAGCATCATGCACTAAACTCACATCTGAAGTAGGCCGGAAAACTGAACCAGGTCCCTTCACAGGGGAAGCAAGTCCAACACTCTGTACAGCATCCGAGGGATGGTCACCTGTTTCCACCATTAATGCCCCAGAAACAGTAAATTTCATAGCCGAGTATTCATTTACTTTTTCATCGGTTGGATCCGGGGACCAATCCGCTGGAGTACAAACCCAGTCTGCGGCCTGTAAAGCATGTTCCAGCAGTCGGTCTTGCTCCTGCACAGTCGTAGCAAAATTCTGTTTCAACAGCTTTTTCTTAGTAAGTCCCTATGTCTTACCTAGTAAACTTCCTTGGGAGGTCAGACAGTCCTGTGGAGAAACAGTGTGGCCCGGAACATTTTTGAAATTCGCTGAGGTACCGGCGTTCTCCCGATCCTCACATCTGGGTAATCGAATCTCCTCAGTTGCTCTGGTAACACCGGCACACACTCCCGCTGCAACACTAGGCGGTATGTCAGAACGCTCTTTCTCCATCAAGACAACAACTTCTCCCGAATCCAGACTTGATAAAATATCCACAGCAATAGCCCGATCGCAGGAAGTATCTAAAGAAACACCATCCAACTCAGCAGCAACCTGCAAAGGACAGGCAGAATCATTTAGCCCAGACATGGTTGGTGAAAAGCTTACGTCTTCAGGTTGGGTCTCTGGTGTAATTGAGGACGGGGAGGAGACCCACTCCCCTACCTCACAAACATCCTCAATCCTCGACATCTGGGGCAAAGTGGCCATCCACGCTAGGGCAGCATCTCCCCCAAAAGTCAGAGTAGGGGAATGTCCCCAGTGCCCTTGTCAAATTTCCCCCCATTGACTAAAAATACCATCAACAGCTTAATCTGGTTCAAGGTCAGTTGGCATTCATCTGTATCCCACTCCCCGGAGTCGTGCCTGAAAATAAGCAGAATTTGTCTAGTGCATTTACTTGGTCAACAAAAATTAACTAAATTAACTAAAGTGTATAATGTAGTATCTGATAAAGATAGGAACATGTAAGAGGGTTACTATAGGGAAAGCAGGAGACACACTATCTAGGGTAATGTTAGGAAATAGCTTTAGGGAAGAAAAGGAGTGAGGTAGTAGAAACACTGTAGTAGGAAGGGGCATACATGTATACCAAACTTGCATAGGTAAAGGAAGGTAATTACTATTACTTAATGTAATGTACCAAGGTATAACAAGGAGTCACAACTTAGTTGGAATCAGGATAACAAAAAAGTTGGGTAGGCCTAAAGCTTCCCCAGGTAAAACAGGTGCTTCAAGCATGCATAGGATAGACATAGGAGTATTATAGATAGGATGAGGGAGGCGTGAGGGTTGCAGGAGACTAGATAGGGTCTGTGGAGACTAGAGGTGTGCAAAGTGGACAAACTTCACTCTGTGAGATCATTTGCAAAGTCTGCCACATCTGCGAAGTGAGAAGTGTTGACTTTGCAGAGTTATGGCAGGCAAAGTGGCACTTTTTCAGAAGAAATTATGCAAATTTGCTGGCAAAGTTGCAACTTCACCTTAACTTCACCTGACGTTGCCTGAAAAAAGTGCCATTTTGCTAGGCAAACTCATTGCAAAGTGGAGAAGTGGGCAATTTGCAAAAATGTTATTAGTGAAGGCAGATTTTGTAATTTTGCAGGAACTTTGCCAGCAAAGTAAAACTTGCAGCATCTCTAGCAGAGAAAGAAGAGGTAGGGAACATGTGGGCAGACTAGGTGGGCTCAGCTGTCCTATTCTGCCATCAAATTATGTCTTTCTGTGTTTCAAAGTTAAGGCAGTCAGAAGGAAAGGAGGGGGTTGAGGGCCTGTGGAAGGGCATTTATCAATAATATTAAAGCCTTGAGGGAATGCACAGGGAAAATCCAAAGTGAAGAAGAGCAGGAGAACTAAAAGGAGGCCTGCCTAGTTGAGTCATGCAGTAAGGGCAAACTGCTTTTCATTTGCATTGGTGTCCATGGTAAAAAAGCAAGCTGAAGATAGTAAGAAAAACAGCTGCAACATAAATCAATAAATTATCTGAGGCACAGGAATACACAGTGCACCTCTCATTGTATAATGCAACGTCCTTGCATTAAGAAACAAGTCTTAACAGCAGTATTTGAGTTGCAATTTCATTTACCTACTGCAAGAGCAGATGACAATGGGCAAGGGGTGCTACAAAAAAAATTAAGTGATACAAAATGAAATGAATGTAAATTTGGAGTTACACTGTATTGAAACGTGCTTTAGTAAACAATATTGTGCATCTGCTGGTAATGCTGTAAGAGCTCAGCACATCTGAAGGAACAATAAACATTTCTTCTGATATCCTGTACAATATCAAGTGTTTAGTTTAACTATGCATGTTTGGCAAGCATGATTTATCACCAGTTTTAGTATGTGTGTAAAACAAAGTGCATGAAAGAAATGCCCATCCTTCATTATCTTCAGCATATTACTACCACTGTCTATCACAAACATGCCTACTTTCAGATAATGAGGGTATCTCTTCAGATTTCTAGCAATGACTGGATCAGCCACGGAATATTTTCTTTAGCATCAATTTTTTTGTTGTGTTCCAACACCAAATGGGCCCTATGCACGATGCCAACATGCCATGCAATCCGGGCGAGTTGGCAGTGATATGGGTGAATGCCTGGAGCAGGTTCCTGGCATTCATGAACCTGATGCAAGACAATTGCACACCCGATCCCCCAGCTGCACAGACAGCAACGAGCTGGGGGCAGATGGGTGGGCCTGCCGGGGGGGGGCAGGCTGGCACTATGTGCCAGTCACAAAGGCGCATAGTGCTGTCCACAATAGGGCATAGTTCAGAGTACATTATGGCAGCTGGGATCCTGCCATAACCTACTGCATGCCCCCACAGACTTCTCTCACAGGAAGATGGGGGACCTGGAAGCAAGCCTCCATCCCACCCCAGCCCACAAGGAAGATGGGGAGGGCTGGGGCAGCTGATTGAGTGATTTCTGGCACAACATGGCACACATGGTCCACCATTGTGTATTCGTAGCTAGACAGTGCACCCATCCTGCCAGTCCCTGACCTTCCAAATGCACCCTCAACAACACATGCCACCAAGCCCCTGTATGATCCAGTGCTCCCGCTCCGACACAAGGCATCCCCCACCAGACCCGGCATCACAGGACCCCTCCACTCATGCCCCCATACCTGCCCATCAGTGCCATGGCCAGGAATGTCTAGCAGCACAGCCCTCCTCACAGTTCCTCGGCCACTGGCCATCCAAGTGATGCTGGGAGTGTATAAATAGGCAGCATGCTCCTGTTATCACTTGGTTAGCCTGTGGCTGAGGAGGTGTGGGGGGGGCTGCACCACTGGCCATTCCTGGCCATGGCACCGATGAGCAGTTACAGGGGTGAGGGTGTTGTCAGTGCTGTGATGGGTAGGGAGGTACAGTGGCCACCAATGTGGGGGCGGAGGTACCGGGGATAGATCATGTACCCTTAGGACTGGGGCACCTGTGTGTGTGTGTGTGTGTGTGTGTGTATGTGTGGAGGTGAATCTGACAAACAGTGGGGCTCAGGGGTGCCGGGTATGGAGTCAGGGTCTCAGGGGGGAATGCAACTGCTGGGTCCAGGCACAGTTGTGCTGGTGTGCAGACTGCGGGATGGGGTGGGGTTCCACTGCCAAGGGGTCATCTGTGCACTGGGAGGGTGCCTTGCAGAGAAGGCTAGTGCGGAGGTCCACAAGATGATGGGGCCATGCCACATGGGTCCAGGTGTTTGTGGTATGCATTCATGCACGCGGACCCATGCTGTAGCGCAAGGGATTCACTGTTGGACCCATGCCAGGTATCTGATTGGATGACCAGCTGGGTCTGCGACTCCGCCCATGGTCATCCTGTGTGGAACTGCATGCTGGGGGGTCAGTATCATGGTCAGGTGGCGGCCATTAGTGAATAAGAGCTGGTGCATACCTGTCCGCAGGTGCAGAGCTGCACGGGTGAGTTACGCACTTTTGACATGTAACTTACACCCATTAATGCATAAGGGCCAGTGTTTTTGTATTCATTTTGGTTTAATTATATTTTATTTTCAGAAACCAGGTTTGTAATGTTTGATATAAGGGTGACATTTTCACTTCTAGGTCCGCTCTTGTTCTTCCTGTACTATAGAGGACCATTTCATCAGCATACATAATGACTGATGCATTGCCACTGATCCTCAGTACTGTAGGCCATTTATAAAAATTGAGAACAAGAGTGGACCTAGCACCGAACCTTGTAGCACTCCTGTGCCAATTTCACTCAGTTCTGATCTCTCAAGTCCGATCTTTATAATTTGTTTTCAGTTGAGTAAATCATTCCTGAGCCATTCAAGTGTGCAGTTCCCTACACCCACATTTCCTAATTTCTGTAATAGTATGGAGTGGTCCACCAGGTCAAAGGCCTTGGTCAGGTCAACAAAAATTGCTCTGGTGAGCATTCCTTTGTCAATACTGTAAATATCAATAGTCTACCTGATCAAGGCTGTCAATGTGCTGTACCCCCTCACAGAAACCTAATAAATCTTTTAAGAAAAGATTGCTTTCTTTCTGGTAATTAGTTGGTCAATGACCAATTCACATTGTCCCCTATGCACAAAGGGATGGATAATATGTGCATGAGTCCTGTACCCCACCCGCGCAGCTCTGCACCCACAGGAGATCTGCGGGTGGCCACATGCACAAACAATGGCCACCTTGTGACTGGGTACATGGCCCACCCCGCCAGTGTGCAGGCCCGCAGGATTGATCGGGTGTGGGGCTGCAGAACTGGGTAGCTGGCCAGTCAGCTGCCCAACCCAGATCCCACAGTGGATCACCTGCACCTGTGGGTATTGGGGCTGTTGCTGGCATGTAGAACACCTCATGTGATGTAGTGGTTGGGTGCCCAGTCGACCACCCGCAGGCCTCCTAGTGTGCCCCACATGCTGGGGCTTCCTTGGTGGGGGTGCACATGACCCCGCCTCACCACCACAGCCCATGGCTATAACTTCCAGGGGACTGTGTAACAGGCCCCCCACCTTTATAGCTGCCCCAACATGGCAGAGGTGCTGACACCTGCACCCGGCAGTCTGCATGGTCGTTCATCCCATGAAGTGCCAGCATGCCACCTGTGCTTCCCCCAGTCCATCCCTCGTGCATAGTTCCATGCTTCACTGGGGATCTGGTAAGTAGGGAGCAAAATCTACATTGGTAAATGCTGCGCAGCAGGTGCAGTGGGCTTGAGCGAGTGCAGAGTGGGCTATACACCAGAGTTACACGGCGCGTATCCACTCCACCCCTTTTTGCACAAAGGCCATTGACCTTACATTGTTGCTGCGGCATAAATATTCTCCAAGGCATTGTGCTGCATCCTGCCTGGTGCCATAGTATTTGTTGTTATGTGGACAGCATCCACCACCAGCTCACCAAGGGCATTTGAGATAAGGGCTTTGAGATGAAGGTATGATTCAGGAACCACATTAGCTAAAAACTACGCTCCTGAAGAAATGTTTCATTTTATCAATGCCTGACTCAATAAATTATGCAAATTTCAAATAAATAAGGTGGCATGTCAACTATAACCATTTGTGCTTCAGGAGCATTAAATTCCCTAGCCACTGACTAGTTGTCACAGTAGTTAGAATTTTGACAGTGCTTGCATGATGGTTCACTGCACTTAGGGAGAACACACATTCGGGGATGATGTTTTTAACTGAAACATGTTCTTAGGAACAGTGACAGGTCTGGATGCTAGCAACATTATTTATGGAGTAAAAAACAAAACTGCCATGGAGTGTGGTGCTCTGCTGACTGCATTGCTTGTCACATGCTTGCTGGCTGGGGTGATGGTACTAGTGCTGGCATTTCACCAACTTACTGGTTACTTCCTTTTCATTACCCCACTGACCTTTGCCAACAGGTCTATTAGTACCAAAGGTGTGCTTACTATCAAAGCTTCTGCCACCTAAGATGCTTAGTCTTCAAATGTGTACACTGAACTGCTGTCCTGAGACATGAATCAGCTCTGTCTTGGATGACTCAAAGTTTTACATTTTTGGCATACTTCCATTCCATATACTTGGTTGTTTGTCCATAGGGGAACCACTTGGTCTGCACCCATAACATCTTCAACCGTACACTTTTTTTCAAGTTTCTGGGTAAAGACAAGATCAAGGTACATCCAACGGGCAGAGATTTGGAAAAACAAATCCTCAACGAAGAAGGATTTGGTATTTTCAAACTGTGGGCTAATAGAACACCACAAGGTCTAAATAAGAAGGTGGATCTGGATCCTTTTCTTCAATAACCTTTCCTTTTTGAATTCGACAGTGCTTCCAGCAAAACAGTTTTTTTTTTATATTTTCCAAGCCTTATGTGGCTCAGAATCAAGTCCAAGACAGCATGGAAGTTGTAACTTTGATGCAAACTGAACAGAAGAAAAACATAAAAATAATGCAACAAGAAGCACAAAGCAATATATACTTCCTCAGGCCTTTTTTTTCACTAATGGACTTGTCTTAGAGAATACTGCCAACTAAAAAGGTTCATGTATTATAGGAAACTTGTTATAAATGATTAAAACAATTTAATTTTCCCTTTGAATTTTTCCATTTGTGTAAATATGTACAATTACGTACTTAGCTTCTGTATCAGTACAAAATTTACAGGCAGAGGATTATATTTTTTAAAGTACTGTGTAATGTGATTGCAGTAGTTCCTTTACATTTTGTTTTACTTTTTCTTCTTGTGCTACACCGTGCACTTTATTTTTGAAACATGGAATAACAGTATATGTCTCTTTTTCAAGGAATTATATGCAACTTAAGTTTAGTATTTGCACTTATAACACATTAACAATTTAATAGCGATTCAATTAAATAAGCACTCTATATAGCACCTCATTGGAAACATTAGTAGATCCATGCTCAAGGCTCTGTGTAGCATGAAAACATTTGAATGTAGCTTCCAGGACTGCTATATGGGAGTATCTCCTAATGCCTTGCTTGTTGCAATAAATGATTTCATATATACAAGCTGTTTTTTGGGGTTGTAATTTCAGTGGTGGTAGTTGTGTGTGCTCAGTTTTATGAAACACATTGACACATAGTCTATGGCCCGACTGTGCTCGAAGCAGCTGCTCTGTGTTTTTACTTCCCAGCAGTCTTGAGACATGAGCTAGCTTTGCTGTGCATGACTCGAGCTTTGCATTTTTGGCATACTTCCATACTCATAATTTATTTTCAGACACATCAAAACACCATTCTAATGACATTTGAGATACTGAATGCTGCTGGACTGTTTATCCATCGGGGACCTGCTCAGTCTAAACCTGTAATATCTTTAATCTCCCACTTACCAGCATCACCTCCTCCTTATGTACCCTATTCCTAAGCATTTGCTTCCCTGGGATTTATGGCCTATGCCTATGCTTTTCCTTAAAGTTTTATATGTGGAACCAGCCCCAACATCCTTTTCCGTTTCAATTACATTTGACCTGTGTGCCCAGAGGGGCCTTTTGCATGTATATCCACTTTTATAAGGCTCTGGCTCAAGCTCTAAGTTCTGTACTGGATCATCAAAATAAACATCCCTACTGCAGCCCAAGTCAGACTCAATCTCCTTCTCTTCTACAGTACTTTATCAGCTTATGCTTCCTGACTATCAGTATGGAACAATTCAAAATATTCTGCTGTGATTCCTCATTTTCAACCACTACCTCATGCTGTGAGTCCTCATTCTCCTCTACTGAGTTCTGCTGTGACTCCTCCTTCACTGTATTCATTGACTTCTGCTCCATTACTGACCATACCTCTCAACCTTTCATCACCCAAATATGTGATAACGTGTGGCAGATGGGCAAAATGTGTGACATATCATCAAACATGACATTGCAAGTTTGGGACAATGTAGAAATGAGTGCATTGTTATAATGTTTGTTGATAACTGAATATATTTAGTATGAATTTCTGCTTAACATTTCTGTAGGCATTGTGGAATATAGTCTCTCCATATACATAGGGCAGAGGATTTCTAAGAGGTAAAATGAATGACCTACCTCATAATGTGTGATTGTTAAAAGGTGTGATACCAACTCCCCTTTTATTTTGTCGTCAGGACTTCTGCTACATCACTAGCTATTTTTTTTTCTGTAATTAGCAAAAGTTAGTAGTGGTATTTCTCTTACCCTTGATCCTTGTCTAACCTCCTGTGGTACTACTGGTGGTAACATTATCCGCTGAAGCACAGAGGCTGTGCAGTGGATGCAGCTGTTGCCACACCACTAGCCAAATGGGAAGCCCTTCTCTTAATCAACAGCTTGTGACTCACCAATTCATTGTCCATAACCATGTTCACAGTCTGAGCTGCCCTTCATCTTAGTCTTTGTAATCCCCATATAACACTGATAAATAAATTACATTTTAACTGCCATGAGTAAGCACTCAAAGGAAATGAGACTCTCCAAACTGCAAAAAATAAAATAAAATACACTGCAGTTCTCTCAAAACTTGATTTCAGTGCATCTCTGCTTTTATCTCTTCACTAGCTGCTGTGCTGAGTTAAGAGATACAGTATACCAGCCCATCAATCTCTCCCACTCCAAAAATACAGCTAGCTTGGTGTCAGTAAAAATCAGAAACACTCTCAGTAAAGAACTTGTTCCAAACTCTCTGGTAGTTCTACTACAACCCTTTAGAAAAGTATGCAGGACACAAATGCTTTTCACCAGATTTGGGAACTCAGTTAGTTGAGGATAATTCTGTACCTCCTAGAAGTAATCATAGAGTAATCACAGAAACATTTTCTACCAAATTCCTTTTACAAGGGACATCAAGTATATTTTGCTAAACAAACAAGTTATGAAACATTGGCCGAATACGTTCCCACACTTTGCTTTAATCACCTCACACATAAGATACATTTTAGTTACTAACATTGAACTGACATCTATTTAATTCTGGAGTAAAGGACTTTTATGATTCCATGTAAACTACAGAATTTGGTGACAGTTTTCAAACAGAAAACTTCCCATTCGTGTAACAGATTGCATCTCCCTAATAGGCCTGTAAAGGCCATTAAAAATAAATTCAGTTGGCCTATTGCTTTGACAAGGTTAAAGGAGAACTACTGGCAACAGAAAAGCCCTGACTGTTACACAGATAGGAGCTTCACTGCTCCGGTCTCCCCTGTGGTCACCATAATAAACCATTGGTTTATTTACCTTATCGCTTATAAAATCATGAGAATCCCCTGATGGCCCTGACATTTTTAAATATGACACCTTGGAACCACCATGCTCTAACTGGAAACATTGCGAGATCATGACGTATCATTACTCCAGCCTACAGTCCCTATGTATGGAATAGACTGATTCTGTATTCACCTCCTGGTGATATTTTCACTGGACTTGATTGAACCCATGGGTATACCAGGCATACCCAGGGGATTTAGTCAAATTCTATGAAAATAGCACCAGGTATTGAAGATACAGACCCAGTTATTTTCCGTACATAGGGAATGTATTAAGGATGGGGTAATGATATGTCACAATCTCGCAACATTTCCAGCAAGATCACAGTGGTTCTGAGGTGCCATATTTAAAAATGTTGGGGCTACTGGGGGATTCTCATGATTTTATGAGTGATGAGGTAAATAAACTAGAGGTTTATTATGGTGACCACAGGGGGGACGGAGCAGTGAAGCCCCGATCTGTGCTGTGGTGGGGGCTTCCCCAGTGCTGTTAGAACTCCTTTAATCAACAAAGGTCACAAACACATGACTTCAGTGAATATCCTGGAGCTACAGGATTTTACCAAGTTTCTATTTTGTTTGAAATTCTGCTGCTTTAAGTGATATTGCATGGAAGAAAACAGCTATAGTATTCCAGGTCCAGCAAAATTCTTGTGGAATTTAGCAAAATACTTTGGAATTTTGTGGAAGCTGAATCTTGCAATTATTCTAAACACTAATATTTTGATAAGCTCCATGCAAGCAGGAATTTTGTGGAAACTGAATCTTGCAATTATACTAAACATTAATATTTTGATAAGCTACAGTAGCAGCCACAGACATTGCCAGCTCTTTTCCAAATTTCTGTGATATTTCTAGAGAAAATGCCTGGTTTCTGCATTTCCACAGTAGGGGCAGCGGGGAGAAACTCTTTGGAAATTTCATGAAATATCTGGAAATAGCTGCCAATGTCTGTGGCTACTACTGTTCATGCAAGCAAGACACTGGACCCTGACAAGGTCTGCCACAGAATACTGAACTCGGAGGAACTGACTCAGCCACTGGCAGAGATTTTTTAAATGTCCTTGGAACCATGAACAGTTCCAGGGATTGGAGGTCATGACATGTCATCCCATTATTCAAAGTGGAATTTAATGAATCAAAGTAATGACATGAGTCAAAAACGTTAGCCATAGTGACTTACCATTTTTCAATGGATTTGTGAATATCTTCTATTGCCCATATGGGAATCTAACGCCTTCTTAAAGGCATCCATCATTGTATTCGTTACTACATATTCAGATAGAGTATTCCAGATGTTCACCACCCTCTGATTTATCCAAGCATCTCTTTTACTTATCTTATACAGTTCACCCTTTAACTGATATTTATGAGATCGGTTTACACTATTCGGTTACTTGGATTCCAACCCTATGCTCTCCCAAAGATCATCATCTCTGAATGCCCTGTATACAAGTCACGGGTCCCCTCTGAGATGTCTATATTCCAGTGTGAACAGTTCTAATGTATGCAATCTTCCACCATTATGTTTTGGACACTCCTGTTATTTTTTTAGTTGTTCTCCTTTGGATCATCTCCAGGAGTGCTATTTTGCCCACAGTGTAGGGTGCCAAAAATTGTGCACAGTATTCCAACTGTGGTCTAACAAGGGCATCATAAAGGGGCAGTACGACATTTCTGTCTCTGCTTCTGATAATCTTAAAAATACACCCGAGCATTCTGCTACCCCTCTTTCAGTCCTCTTTGCAGTGTTTATCAAATGAAAGGTTGTTAGCAACCACAACTCCAATGTCCTGTTCACTATTTGTTTCCTGGAGTTCTATGCCATTGAGAGTATATTTAGCCATAATATTTCTTTGGCCAAACAGCATGACTCTACATTTATTAATAATAAATACCAGTCTATTAATTAATTCTTTATGGGAGACCAAATCAAAGGCCCTGGAAAAATCCAAATAAATAACATCCACAGGGAGACTGTACTCCAATGCTCTGCTCACAGGTTTGAAGAACTGGAATAGGTTCATTTGGCACAATCTTTTTTGCCTAAAACCATGGTGCAAAATGTCTATCAGTCCCTTTAGTTCTATATGATTTTCCATAATCTGTTTAACATTTTCCTCCAATAGTTTGCCCAGAACCAAAGTTAGACTAATGGGTCTGTAATTTTTATAGTTTAATCATGAACCTTTTTTGAATATTGGGGTTACATTAGCCTCCCTCTGTTCTGGTAGTACCTCTTCCCTGGTGAATAAGTATGTAAGCAGCTTAGCAATGGACCCTGCTAATTCCACTGATACTCCCATTAAGATTTTATGATGTACCATCTGGCCCTGCAGATTTATTTATATTCAGTTTTCCCAGTTGCATCCTTACATCTACTGTTATTTCCATATTTAAATCTTTACTGTCACTAAGTCGATATATGTTCATATCATTCATTTCTTTGGACTGGAACACACTCAAAAAGTAGTTGTTAAAGATATTCACCATTTCTTGTTTGTTTGTGATCTAGCTATCCCCTATTTATAATGGTCCTACCTTCTGTTATCTACCTTTTAAGTTATTTACATAGCTATAAAAAGGAGTTTTTATTGTCTTGTGCTTTTGTAGCAAGTTTCAGTGCCTCATCTTTTTTGTTTGCTATTTTAATTTGCTTTTTACATTCCTTAACCTCAGCTTTACATTTATTCCAATTTTCAGGAGAAGGATCTCTTTTATATTTCTTCTAAGCCCAAGTCGTTCCCCTTTCTAAACGCTTTATTTTATTATTGAACCAGCTAGGAATTTTACCTTTTTTATTATATTTGGATTTTTCAGGCACATACCTGTATCTATGTATGCAATATTTTAGCTTGCTATTTATCTTGCTCCACATTTCATCAATTAAGAGTTCCTGTAGTTCTAATTTCCAATCCTTCATCCTCAGGAGACCTCTAAGTTCTTCATAATTTGCTTTATGGTAACATTTCACCTTAGTTATCCCTGTCTGCGGTGTCCAGCTGCCTTTTAATTATTATCTCTACCATGTTTTGGTCACAGTCCCTGAGTGGTTGTCTAACTGCACAGTCTACAAGCTAGATTGTGGGGATTAGAAACTGATTGAGTAGCAGGAGGCAGTGAGTGATGGAGGATAAGTTCCAGCATGGATGGCAATGACTAGTGGGGGTTAACAGGGGTCAGTTCTGAACTGCTTCATAGAAACATAGACTGTGATGGCAGAAGGGTACACTAAGATCCATCTAGTCTGCCCATGATGTACTTTCTTCCCCCCCACTACCCCTCATTTGTATTATACCCTTCTGTCTATCCCATGCTTTCTTGAACCTCACTACTGTTCTGGCCTCCACAACCTCTAATGGCAGGCTATTCCAGGTGTCCACCACCCTCTCTGTGAAGAAGAACTTTCTAATAGTGGTCCTGAATTTACCCCCCTTAAGTTTAAGATTGTGACCCCGTGTTCTGCTACCTTCATCGACCTTGAAAAGTTCCTGAACCTGGACCTTATTTATCCCTTCAATGTACTTGAAGGTCTTGATCATGTCCCCTTCTCTCTCCTTTTGAAAGCAGATGTTTAATTCCTTCAGCCAGTCATCATATGGAATTGTGTGTATTCCATGTATAATTTATGTTGCCCTCCTTTGTACTGTCTCCATTTTGTCTATGTCTTGGCGAGGTGAGGTGAGGTGAGGTGAGGTGAGGTGAGGTTCATTTAGAACTTGTTCATTAATGATTTAGAGTTTGGGACTAACAACCATTTTGTCAAGTCTGCAGATGATATGAAACTAGCAAAACTGCCAATGATAAGGAGAACTATGAGAAATGACAGTAGGACCTAAGTAATTTAAGTTATTTTTTCAGGCAGATGGTAGCTTCTGTTCAATGAAGGAAAGTGAAAATTATTACACCCAGGGGGGCAGATACAGTAAGCAGCCTCTCAGAGTAAATGGTACAGTAAAAATGAGGGAAAGGAGAGGGATTTAGTGATTATCATGAAAGAGTCCAAACAGTGCCCAGAAGCAGTCAGCAATTTCAACAAACTATGAGATCCCATTAAAATGGGATTAATGCTGTAGTAGTGGCATGATCTAACTGGTGACAACAAAGCTGGTCTTGTTTTTTTAATGTTGCTATGTTTATTAATGTTTTTTTTTTATTATTATCATAGTGTGTAGATACACTATTTATAACATTTATTGCTGTGAAGGAGAGTGTAGTATTATTTGTTTATAAATGTTTCTAGCAGGTCTTACTGGTTTACTAAATGCAGTAAAAACAGTTTGTTACTCTAAATCTTGAGTGCTAGGCAGACAGTGAGTTTATCCAAACATGAAAAAGAAATCAAGTATTTTAGGAGAGTGTAGTACTTAAGGGAGGTGTGAAACTGTAATTACCAGGTATTGTGATAATATCCAGAGCCCTCCCTGTGTCTAGGGGTTTATGGTGGCTTTTCTCTTTCAGACAGGGCCCCCTTATGCCCAGAAAACTGTACCTCTACCATCTCCACAGCACCACTGGTCTGGGAATAGGGGGACTTGAGACATTAAACTACATAGGGACACCATTACTGGGAGCCAATTCGCACAACTTAGGGCCATGACAGGAACTGGAATCAAGCAGGTTGACATCTATTTTGCCACTGATGGTACACAAGCACTGAAGGGCATTCCCATTAGTACCATTCACCTTTTTCTAAACTCAATAAGGGATAACTCCACTACTGTAACTACTTCTTATGACTTACACATAGGATGCGCAATACTACCCAGATAGTCATAACTTCATGCAAGGCCCATCTCGTATTATGGAGTCCCATGGGGTATTTCCACAAGAAGGGTGGACAGTGGCACTATCCCCAGGCAGGGGGTAAAACACTATCCTCAGAGCTAAACATGACTATGGTTAGCATACTGTACCTGCCAGAAGATGGCACAGCATTTATTCCAGCAATCAGATTATGGAGTATTTAATAATGTTAGCACCTAGTTGTTTCAGCAGTGTATACCTACATTGGCAATGGCATTACACTGATATGTCCTAGTGACTCATAATGCAACAGGCTCCTTTGCTCATCCCAATCAAAGTGGGATTTACTGACACCGAATCTTACCAGGCATCTCTTCCTGGTTGTCATCGTTACCATTACTATTTGCTCTTCAGATACTTTACCTAAGAGTTAATTATTTATTAAGGTACTCAGTCTCCTCTTGGAGCTTCTGATGAAGGTCTACTGTGCCTTATTTTCTCTACTGGGAGAAACACAATAATTTTTGATGAAATGGCAGATGTCCCCATATGAGAACAAATCCCTAAATACCATGTTTCATGAACTTGAAATATTTTTTAACCATTCAAAATGCCTTTTATCTGAAAACAGAACAATAAGTAATAGGCATGTAAAGCATAAGGGCTGATTTGATAAAGAATGCAAACTCAGGAAATATACTCTATTGAAAGTTATCAGAGCTGCAAAATAATACCCTGGCAGTATTAGATGTCAGGAACTCAAACTGGAGAGGAAGAGATATAGAACAATTTTAGAAGGAAAAAAGAAGAACACATTATAAATTTCAATGGAATCTCATGCTGGGTGTTTTTATGGACAAATATTGGTAGCTTTTCTGAATCCTTGTGTCTAAGGGACACAATGTCTTTAGACATTATCCTGATACCTACATTCTTGAACAAATTTGGGTAAAGTATTTCAGTAACTTTTTTTTGACCCTTCAATTGAGACTCATTTGGATACAATGGGTGAGCTTCAAATTTTGATTTCTTCATACCAATTACAGTACAGGAGCTTTCATTAGCAATACAAGATTTAAAAACTAACAAAGTTCCAGGTTCAGATAAAATACCAACAGCGGTTTATGTTTGCTTACCTGACCAATGGGCTGCAGCACTGACCCTTTTCTTCAACAAATTATTTGTTTGAAAGAAATGTTCCTAATTCCTGGAAGAGCTCTGAAATTCTTCCAGTATTTAACAAACTCTGGCCAGAGCCAATAGGGTTGCAGCTGAGGAATTTGGGTTAAAAATATTGTAAATTACCAAAGTTACAAGCATGCATTTGCAAAATGTAACATAGGCTCATAAATGTGCTGGTTTGTAATATTTTTACACCAAATTTTCTACATAGCCTTTTTATAATCCTGTCTCATGAAGACGGGCAGCCAAAATGCTCAACTCCTGCCCTAAAAGTGTTTTTGTACAGGGATTGCAAAATCAGTTTTCAGGACACAAAAACACATTTTTGGGCAGGAGTCGAAAAATGACAGTTGTCACATTCATGAGGGGGTGTAAAGAAATGGCTATGAGGAAAATTTGGGAAAAAATATTAAATATTACAGAATGTACCAGTCTGCGTTTGCAAAAATCAACATAGGCTCATAACTTTTTTGTTGTTTAATGTTTTTACACCAAATTTCCAACATTGTCTTCTTATGACCCCACCTCATCAACAAGGGCAGAGAAAATTTTTTACTCCTGACCAAAAGGTGATTTCGTATAGGGAATGCTTAATCACCTTTCGGGATGTAAACAAAAACATATTGGCCAGGATTTGAAAAATGACAGCTGTCACATTCATGAGGTAGTGGAAAAATATGGCTATGTTGTAAATTTTGGGTAAAAATATTGAAAATTACCAAAGTTATGAGACTGTGTTCACAAAATTCTATGTGGGCTCATAACTAAGTTGTTTTTTTAATATTTTTACACCAAATTTTCAGCATAACCTTCTTATGACCCCACCTCATGAACAAGGGCAGATAACATTTTTAACTGGTGCCCGATGCCAAAAAAAAAAATTGAACAAGATCTGTAAAATGACAGCTATCATAGTCATGAGGTGCTGTAAAGATCTGTATCTGTAAAGATATGGCTATGTTGTAAATTTGAGGGTAAAAATATTGAAATGGACCAAAGGTATGAGCGTGCATTGGTCAAATTCAAGGTATGCTCATAACTTTGTTGCTTTTCAATATTTTTACATCAAATTTTCAACATTCTGTAGCCTTCTTATGACTCGACCTCATGAACAACTACAGACACAATTTTCAACTCCTGATTGAAAGGTGATTTCACGCAGGGACCACAAAATCACCCTTTGAAACAGATCTGCCTAAGGACAGTCAGTGAGTTGTTCATGAGAGAGGATCCCAAAGAAGGCATGTTGAAAATTTGGGCCAGAAGTATATAAAAATGCCCAAGTTATGGCACTAAGTTCAAAACCTTGTTCAAATACATTGAACTGCATACATGTGTCTTCAGTTCGCTGTCCAGCTTTGAAGAGTGAAGATGTGTCTGCAGTCAAGAGAGGATGGTGTTGGAACCCCGATAGCTTGAGGGGTGCAAGGTGGTGGATGCTCTGTGGGAGGGTTCGGTGGAAGTAAGGAACAGCCGCAAAAAACATTGCTGGAGTGTTTTGTTTTTCACAGGTGGAGAAAAAGGAAAAAGGAAAAGAGACCAACCATTACCAATCATGACACTGGGGGATTGGGCCCCCCCAGTGTCACAGTTATGTGGGGGAAATCATTAGACTGAAATTCTCTGATCATGACACTGGGGGATTGGGCACCCCCAGTGTCAGAAAGTGTGCTAACTGATGACATTTCTTGATACAAAGAGTGCATCAGTCTCCAGTTTACTATACATAGACACACAGACTGCTTTAGTCTCCAGTGTCATCTTTGTTATAATTTATAGCCATTTACAGGAGTTAAACAATATCCCTGAAGTTGGGCATTTTTGCTCCCCCTTACCTACAGTACTAGTGATCCAGTAACACTGGTCTTCTGTATGCAGTTATTAAGAGTGTTAAAATGCTCCACTAGCCTTTTCAAAGGTCAGTAATAAAGACACAAGGGTAGCTGGAGAAGAAATGCTATCAATGTAAAAAGCTTAAATCTTCATAATGGTGTCCAAGCTGGCATTTAAAGAGCAGCAGTACTGTGATAAAAACATTTATAATCTGTCTGCATTAAACTTGCAGTAGTGATGGCTGAAATATTTTAGAGCATTTCTGTATGGGAGAAGAGAGATGTGAGTGTATTTTAATATGTGGCTACTTAGGAAGGATGAAAGCCAAAAGTTCAGTGTGGGTGAATATCTCCTCTCACACCCAGCATAAAAAACAGCCTACTCCTGTAGTCCAAGCTTTATGTGTTTTTGTCATGGCATGCTCTTTCACCCTGAGCTCCTATGTAGTCCATGTGGCTGTGCCTCCTTGCTTTCCCTTGCTGCTTGTTGACTTCTGTGTTTACAAGGGGGCATCTGCATATGGATGAGAAATCTCCTGAGCTAAGCATTTTATAGAGGCTGGACATTAGGGGGCATACCATAGATTTGAGGGACTGGAGTTGGTCCCTCCACCTAGCAGGGGAGGAGACCATACAAAGATGTTAAACTGCAGTGAAATGCAGTGGATTTTCAATTTTCAAGTTCTTAACTCAAGAATTGGCATGAACACAGACGACAATTGGTCTGTTTGCTGATGAATATTATAGGGTGAAGGATTACCTTTATTAGGTTTTTATTTATATACAGTATTTATTTATTTATTAGAGTCTAGGATTAAAATTACCTTTGAGCCAATGCTCTTTTACAAAGATTCCATGTCAGGATAAGAACAAACAAGCAGGACATTAATTATTACAGGATAACAGGTTACAGTTGTTTATCATCAAATGAGCATATACTGATTAGGCTGTACTAGGGGCATGCACAGGACAGGGATAACATTGACAATGAGAACTTGGTTAGACACAAGAAGAAGATGCTGCCAGAGGCAATTGTCAAATCACACAGGTAGTGCAAGTGAAAATCGCAAGTAAGAGGAGGAGGGGGATGGTAGAAGGGGAGAGTGGGGGGTGTTTGAGAAGGGGCAAGTGGCAAAAAGGAAACAGCACATTAGAGAAGACAGTCACATGTACTAGAGGCAGAGAGGAGTAGGTGGAGGTTAGATTTGAACAGGCCTAGTGTTAGTGAGGAGATGTCCCTGGTGAGACCATTTAGCCAGCTGGGAGTTCTGTAGGCAAAGGATCTTTGTCCCTGTGTGGTCCAGCATCTTGGAATATGCAGTAATTGAGATTCAGAACCCCTGGTGAGGTGGGGATTCTGTGCAGGTTGTAGCAGAGCTGGAACTTCGGGGGGGGGGCAAAGCCCATCAAAGTTTGTTTAGCCATTATGCATGTTAGATACTTGATGGAGCTCAGGAGTGGAAGCCAACCAGTTTGGGCATTTAGGTCACACATATTGGTGAGGATAATTATATATCTTTATACATTAAGTTCAGTGGGTGTATTATGATTTGAATTACATCACCCCTATTCTGTTTCCCCTTTTGAACACTAACACACTGTATATTTATCCATTTTACGTTTTGCGTAGTTTTTTCTTATCCCCCTTTTTTTCTGGTTCTTACATCTCCAATTCCATTAGTTCCTTCCCCTTCCCCCCTTTTTTATTCCATTCTATATTTTTTTCTGTAGCCATTTAATTTACATCGAATACTGTATTACGATTGAGCTTTCATACATTCAATATGAGTTTCTGTATTAAAAGTATTTACTCAGTATTTGATTCCACAAAGATTGTTTCAAGTGATTTTTAACATGGGGAGAGTTGTTAAATGTCCAACTTGTGTTCAGTGCCATCACAGCCCACGTCTGTCACTCTCACTAGGTATAACTTAGTGCTCTCAATTGCTTGTTAACTGGATTCTCATCATCTTTGGTGTCAATGCCCGTGGCATCTGACATCAACTACAGGTGCAGGCTCAGGAGGGAAGCAGGTCCGAGGTAGCACTCTCGCCGAGACAACATTCAGCAATATGCTGATGGTAATCCCTGAAATAATTTTAAAACTTTTATATTGGCTTTGCATTATATTTCATTGAACAGCAATTTACATCTCAAAGCTTTCCCCTCTATTCCTTTCCTGCATTTGAAACGGATAGTGTTTTTGGCCACAATTCAAATCCAAATATTGTATCAGTTCTGGTACACTCATTGCTTAAAACTCAGGAGGTACCTATTTGAGATGAAAGCACAGTCACTGCAGTGATGGGATCAGAGGCACTTATGTGCTAGTAAAATGTGGCACTGAACATAGTGGGCATGATCTGATATTTGTAATTTTGTATTTCCACCACATGTGACAACTTCTCATGAATGACAGCAGTTTTGTTTGCATCCCTCCACCTTTCCTGCCTTCCTTCACTTTCAGCTGCAGCAGATGGTATTCAAGATTTGAAGCTGTGACACTTATTTGAAATAAGATTTTTAGAATGGGCAAATATGCTGGCTTCAGCTTTACAATATCACAAGATTTTCACAATACTGTAACACTACAAACTCCATGAAGCTTGCTTCTAATTTATGTCAGTGCTTAAAGATCCAGCACCTGAAACTTGGCATGGTGGCTAGCCTAGGAGTTAACAGTTGCTTTTCAACTGTGTATCAGGTCCTCTAAGACATCCACACCTTTTGGCAATTGACGTCACGAGCAGGTGCAAGATTCAGAGGTTGTGAAATCTCGACCAGCTCACTTGTGTGGCATAAGACTATCCTACATTGTTTGTCAAAGGGTACTTACTAAAAACAATAAATCAGTCTTATACAGTATTTCATAAAATAAAATCCAATGTACATAACTGGACTTTTATAACCATAGGAGAATTAATTTTAATATAACCTAACCTGGTAACTGGTTACAATGGATTTTATGGTTAGGGGATGTGGAAGCACTTTCATGTGATATAAATTTGCACTAAAAACTGGTTGTCTGGTCTATGTAAATTATTCTATAATTGTATGATACTTTTGTTTATAGAGCACTTATAAACTTATGAAGCAGAAGCTTCTTATGACTGAAAGCCATTCTTTCATGAATTCTAGCACAACAAGCAGAATATCTTTTTAAATTAATTTTTCAGAGAATGATATTATCTGGAATGTTTTGTTTTGATCTAGAATGTTTTAATATGTGGTTACTTACTGGAGGGCTAATGTCCGAAGTTCAGTTTGGGGGAATAGCTCCTCTCATGCCCAGCATAAAAAGCAGTCTACTCCTGCAGTCCAAGCTTTATGAGTTTTCACCATGGCATGTCCTTTCACCCTGAGCTCCTATGTGATCCATGTGGCTGTGCCTTCTTGCTGCTTGTTGGCTTCTGTGTCTGCTCCCTCTTGCTCCTAACCCCCAGTCTACCTTTTGCTTGTCTACTTGTGCTCCATTTCATCCATCCCTTTGTGAACCCTATGTTTCTTTCCCCCTGCTCCATCCTTGGGACCCTCCACCTCCTGTTTCCATTGTCTCATTGTTTCTAAGTCCACCCCATCCCTCCATTTTGCTTTCCAGCACCTGCCTTCAGTGGTTCATCCCACTTCCTCTTTGTGCTCCAAAGGCTTATTTGACCTGAATACCTCTTTAAAACAAGTTAGTTTTACAGGACAGACCCATGCCAAAAATGCAAGGAAAAAATTAAAATACAAGCAATATTGTGCATGCGGCCAATACACATACATAATTTATGTAAATAACAGCAAATACACACTGCAGCAGTGTGTATCTGCTGTTACTCCAGCAGGCAGCTAATGTAGGGCAACAAGGTCAGACTTGATGAATCATAAGGTACCCATCTGCCAGCAACTTCTATGTTTCTTAAGTCATCTCTCTCTGTCTCCGTCTCTCTCTCATCTTGCCAGGCACTCACACTAACACATGCCGACAGAGAGAGATGCACAGTCGCTATGGTCAGACAGCTACCAATCAGAGAGAGAGACAGAGATACATTTTGTGGTGCATATCTTTGATGCTTTTTCTCTCTCTCTGTCTCTTGCTGTCTCTTGGGTGCACCGAAGCTGCCAGCAGAAACACTATTTCTAAAGGACCAGGGACATTTCAAATGTTCAGGCTTAACTATGAACAACTGTTGTATCTCACTACACCTATAAGAAAAATATGCGAGTAAGAGGTCAAAAGCTATATGTTGCTTTTATAAATTTCACAGCAGCATTTGACGCTGTTAATAGAAATATATTGTGGAACATAATGATAGATTGGGGTTTATGTCCTGTACTAATAGCGGCTATTAGATCCCTGTAGTCCGAGAATTGGGCATAGATCAGGATAGGCTTCAGTGGTCTTCTTTCTGGCAAATTTCAAACTAACAAGGAGTTTGACAAGGTTACATCCTGGCAATTACCTTTTTTTTCCATTTATATAAATGAGATGTTAATCACTCTTGATATCCATGGTACAGATTCACCAAGGATATATTATATTGTATGCCCAGTATTTGCTTGAGCTGACAATTTGATTCTTATCTTTCTGTCCCCTAGTGTTTTGCAAAAGAAACTGGAACTTTTAGACTCATCAGCCAATAGCTTAGCACTTAAAATTAATAGTGAAACAACTAAGATCCTTGCCTTCAGTGCATGCATAAACAAATCTAGCTGGTTCTTGAACTCTAGCAGAATTGAGGTAGTTAAATCTTATTGCTTCCTAGACATAACTTTCTTTAACAATATTTCATGAAAAGCCACTGTGACAATATTTTGCCAAAGACAAATCAGGCCATAATGGGACTTAAAAGATTTAATTACATCTATAGAGGACATGCAATTAAACCTCTTTCAAAAGCAATTAAGGCAAAATTTAACCACCAGGTCCTATATGGGGCAGAAATCTGGGTCCTTTCTAAAGTTGATCATTTGGAAAGCCAGCCTTATGAATTTTTAGATCAGTTTTGGAGTTTCATAAATCCACATCAAGTTGTATGGCCAGGGCAGAACTGGGATTAAGTTGCAGACCTATTCTGACAGTAGAACTATCAATTTTTGGACAAAATTAAGCACCCTCTGCAAGAAGAGATAAATTAAAAAATATGTGTAAGACAGAAAGACACTTGGTCAAAGATAGGATGTAAGTCCTCCCCTTGGCTTGTCCATGTACTATCCCTTCTTTGTAAATATGTATTCGAGGCTCTGCCAAAATTAACTGCAAAGAACATAAGAATAAGTTTTAAATGCAGACCATACATTTATAAAAAAAAAAAAATGAGGGCTATTACAGTATATTTCACAAGATCTTAAAGCAGTTTCTGAAGCAAAATTTGGCGGATGGTATCACGAACATGACTGTAAATTCAAATATAGATGCTATCTGGACATTTTGACCAATCCCTTCTGTAGGAAAATATATGCCAAATTCAAAACTGGCATGTTCAAATCAAATGTTCTAAAAGCCAGATTTGGAAAAGCCTCTAACCAGGGAGCTGAAGTATGCTTTTGTAATAACACAGACACAGAACATTTATTGCATGTTTTTGTACATTGTAGATGGTACAACAAAGCCATGAAAAAAAAAGACTTTTTCCAATAGCGAAGCTATTACAATGCATAGATGAAAGAATAGTACCTATGATTTTGTTTTCTGCCAAAGACAACATGATCATTATTAATGTACTGTAGCCAACTATCTAGTAATCAATCGAAAGGTCAGGAGAAGGATGATTTTAAATCTGAAGAATCCATAAGTTACTCCCTGTCTTTTAACCTTCAGTATTAGTTGTTTATTTTCTTAAGGCGTACTAATTTTATGACCATTCTTAATGCTTTAGTATCTATATGTTTTGTTTATTGTACTTTATTTATTTTGATTTCTGATTCTAGTGTTTATTCTTGTAATGATCATCACTTTTATATGATTGAACAAATAAAGCAACCTACCTACCTACCTACTGGGAGTGGATCTGCAAGGACCCCTGATGATCTCCTTTGAGATAGGGCCTAGCACTACTCTCTGGTGCCTGTCAGGTTGGTGGATATTCTACCCCTTGAAGCAAAGTTCATTATCTAACTTTTGTTGCTGGTCTCTGGAGGATCCCTCTTGCCCTATGAAGGGTGAAGCAAGACAACACTCCCCTCTGGTCTTCTAAGATTCTTCTAGTTTTCATTCTAGTCCCATGAAACTGCCAACCCAGGGCCAGTCTGAGATCACAGCTAGTCTTCAGATTTTGTAAAGATAGTGGGTAAGGCCATGAATGTTCCTTGATGAATACCTGAGCTAGTAACTGTCTGAGGCAGGATGCACAGAGAACAACTATCCAGACACAAGCTCAACCTTTCAATGACTCCCTAGTACCTACAGCTTTGAAGAAGTGAAGCTGGTTAAATTCTTCTCTTCCAAAAACCTTATGATCTACCACCGGGGCAATCTAATTCTGGTGCCTACTCCTTTATGAGTGGCACTGCCCTCATGTCACCCCTGAAAGGGATATTATGTGTAAAACCCCCTCTATCTGTAGCTAGCACAGACCAGGACACACAGAAGGCCTTGACTTGCACCTATGAATATTGGGTCTTAACTAGAGGAGAGGCAGGCTTGTTCACACTGACTATGCTACTAACTACACAATGAAATGCTGACTACACTAACACACAATTACTGTAACATAAATACATTTTAATACACTTTAAGCAGCTTAAAGTGTTTAAGGGCCAAAATGAGACCCAGTCTCCCTGCATAAGCTTTCATTTTCTTGAAGTCATTGGCATTTTCTGCTAGGAACTAGGGGCTTGCGGCATTGCGGTTCTCTACAGGAATAAAATGTTAAGGCCCAGCTCCATGTGAAAGAGAGCATATGGCAACAAATGCACAACGCTAGTACTAGTGGTGTGTGAACCAATTTGTAAAAAGTCAGAACCCCAAGTGAGCCCACAACATGTAGTAAGTGGAAATCAGGTCACATTTGAATGCTTTATTGCCATTCAGATCCATCTGGATCACAGTTTGAATACTGTGTTGTGCTGCAGACAGCACTGTGTGGCAGTCAGAATTACTGACCTTTGGAGAATGACATCACTGTGCAAGTGTGCTCAGTATGAGTGGTGTGGGAGGGAGGGGAACAAATGAGGGAGCAGGGACTCACTGGGCTCAATTGTCAAAGCCCCGAGAATGCTTCAGGCCCCTGGTGCGCCAATCATTTGGTGCACGGGGCTTGCTGCATTCTCCCAGCTGGCAATCAGGATTTTCGATGCTGAGTGCCAAATGCCACAAATTAGATCAGCTTTTTCTGGCCTAACTTGTGCCACTTTGGGGACCCTTTTTATGGGGCTTGTGTAACGTACTAAAATCAGGTGCAGTTGTGTCAATAGAGTTTGGCGCAGCTGAACCAAAAAAGGGTTTGACAGAGGGTTTGATGCAAGCCTTGCATCACCCTTTGAAAACTGAACTCACTATCTTAAGCAGCTCTATTGGTGCAGGGAAATCTGTGCATTTGTAGGGAAGCACCTAACTGGTTTTGCTAAGCAGAGTCCACATGTTTCTCAGCGCTGCAAGTCACCCACAATGTCAGGGCTCACTCAGTGTATGGAATTGACATTACAGAAGCAGATAAGAATCTCCCCATATGAAACTGACTGAGATCAAATTAAAACATGCTTTTTGAGTCCTTCAAACTCATTATAATGCTTTTTTGAGACATCCTGACTAGCTATAACTCTGATCTCCTGCTAAAACTGTTTAGGTGTGCAAAAATGCTATATAAATAACAAGAGAACTTCAGTAGGAATGCAGCATGCAATGAATGCTGCATGCTTACTGCAGTAAGGAAACTGCAGAAAATAAGGCAATTTCAATGGCACTTAAACCCTTTTGTCATGCAGTAACTTGAGACACTGCAATTCATCCTGGCGGCACTACTGAATTTAACTCAGTTTATTTCTGAGCCACAAATGGAGAATGGGGAGGAGAGAGGAGAGGAAGGAATGAGTTTGGCCCTTGGGAAGGATGAAGCAAGTAGTCGGCTGTTAAATAGATACATAGATACATAGATACATAGACAGTGTCGGCAGATAAGGGCCTATGGCCCACCCAGTCTGCCCATTTGAGCTTGTAAGTTCAGTTTGTTTTCCTAGAAGTCTATTTCCCCTTACCCCTGACCTCTAGAATTCCTTTATGTCTATCCCATGCATTCTTAAATCCCGTGATTGTTTCAGCCCCCACCACTTCCTCTGGCAGGGTGTTCCACTTGTCCACCACCCATTCTGTGAAGAAATTCTCTCATGTTTCCTCTGAATCGTCCCCCCTCCAACTTCATCCCATGCCCTCTAGTCCTGGAACATCTTTTTCACTTAAAAATAGTGTTTTCCTGCACCCTGTTCCTCCCTGTAAGATACTTGTATGTCTCTATCATATCCCCTCTCTCCCTCCTCTCCTCCAGGGAGTACATGTTCAGTTCCTTCAACCTGTCTTCATAGGACTTGTGATGCAATCCATGCACCATCTTTGTTGCCCTCCTCTGAACCTTCTCTACCCTGTCTATGTCCTTATGTAGGTATGGTCTCCAGAACTGTACACTGTACTCCAGGTGGGGCCTCACTAGTGTCTTGTATAGCGGAATTATGACCTCCTTTTCCTGCTGGTGATGCCCCTGCCTATACATCCCAGCATCCTGTTTGCTTTACCTGGTGCCTTGTCACACTGTTTCCCTACCTTGAGGTCATCAGAGATGACAACCCCAAGATCCCTTTCCTGCTTGGTGCATGCCATATCCTCACCCCCCAACTGATATATTGTGCCAGGGTTTTTGTGCCCCATATGCATTATCTTGCACTTCTTTGCATTGAATTTCAACTGCAAAACCTCTTGACCATTCTTCAAGTTTCTGCAGGTCCCTTCTCATTCTGTCTACACCCTCTGGTGTGTCTACTCTGTTACAGAGCTTTGTGTCATCAGCTAACAGTGAAATTCTGCCTTCTAGATCCCATGCAATGTCACTGATGAAGATGTTGAATAGACCGTCCCAGCACTGATCCCTGTGGTACCCCACTGGTCACTCTTCCCTCTGTGGAGTGACAGCCATTTACCACCACCCTCTGTGTCCTGCCACCCAGCCAGTTACCTACCCACCACACTACTGTCCTGCCCACACCCATATTCCCCAGTTTGTGTATAGTCTTCTATGTGGCATAGTGTCAAAGGCCTTGCTGAAGTCCAGATAGGCCATGTCCACTGCCTCCCTGATCCACCTCCCTAGTCACCCAGTCAAAAATTCAATGAGGTTGGTCTGACATGACCTCCCCTGGTGAAACCATGTGCTTGGGTCCTGTAGTCCACTGACAACCAGATGTTCCACCAATCTCCTTCAGTAGTGCTTCCATGATCTTTCCCACTACCGAGGTGAGGCTGACTGTCTGTAGTTCCCTGCTTCCTCTTTGTTCCCACTTTTATATAAGGGACTACATCTGCTGTCCTCCAGTCTTTGGGTACCTCCCCTGTTTCCAGTGATCGGCTAAACAGGATAGCCAGAGGTTCAGCCACCACCTCTCTTAGTTCTTTACGGACCCTGGGGTGCACCCCATCTGGCCCCATTGCTTTATCAACTCTTATTACTTCCAGTTCCTTCAGGACCCTTTCTCGTAAAGGGACTTGTGTCCATTTCTGCACCATTCTCACCCCTTGTACTCCCTTCAGACCCATTACCCCTCTTCCTCAGTAAAGACTGAGCAGAAATACCTGTTCAATATGTCAGCTTTACTGTTGTCATCCTCCACGCGCTCCCATCCTCCCCTTCAGTCTCACTATCCTCCCTTTGTCTTTCTTTTTTTCACTTATGTACCTGTAAAAGGTTTTGTCCCTTACCCACTGATTTTGCAATGTGTTCTTCTGTCTGAGCTTTGGCTTCCTTACTGACTTCCCTGCCTCCCTTGTTTCTCCTGGTACTTCTCCCTATCCTTCTGCCTGTGTCTTTTGTATTGCCTGATTGCAATCTTTTGGCTTTCACTTCTTTTGCTACCTCTTTGAAAACCATAATGGTCTCCTTCCTTTTCCTCTTGCTAACCTGCTTAATGCATAATTCTGTTGTTCTTATAATCCCCATTTTAAATACTGCCCCTGTTCCTCAACCCCTGATTCCTGTCCCATTCCACCTAATGCCTCTTTCAAGTATCTCCCATTTTCCCAAAGTCTGCCCCCCTAAAATCCAGGATACGTGTTTTTGTGTGGTTTGGTTCTGCTCTTTCTGTGATTTCAAACCACAATGACTGGTGGTCACTGTTACCCAGGTGCTCCCCACTGTTACCCCCCTCACACTGTCCCTGTTTGTGAGCACAAGGTCCAGTATTGCCTTCGCTTCGAGTTGGTTCCATGACCAGTTGCTTGAGGAAGGCACCCTGGAGGGAGTCCAGGATAAATCTGTTCCTAGTTGATGCTGCTGCTGGGATGCTCCAGTCCACGCCTGGAATATTGAAGTCTCCAACCAGTACTACCTCATCTTGTCTGCCATCCTTGGATGGCTAGCATCAGCTCCTATCTGTTTCTTCCTCCTGGGCTGGTGGTCTATAGACCACACCTGTGTGGATGGCTGGCCCCATTTTCCTTTCCAGCTTAACCCACAGTATCTCTCCCCCACTTTGTTCCTCCTGGATCTGTGTGGCCTTATGTCATTTTTCACATACAGTGTCACTCCTCCTCCTTCCTGCCTGCTCTGTCTCTTCTGAATATGTTGTAGCCAGGTATGGCCATCTCCCCAGTCATGGTTATCATTACACCAGGTTTCAGTGATGGCCACAATGTCCAGGTCTGACTGTACCATGACAGCCTCCAGATCTTCCATCTTGTTGCTAAGGCTCCTGGCATTTGCACACATGGCTTTCCATGATTTGACCTCCCTAGACTGCTTCACTGTTCTACTCCAGCCCCTTCCTTGGTTGTCATTTATCCCTGGTTCTCCTTGCTGTCTGCCTTCTGCTGAATTTTGCCCCTTTTCTGCTTATCCACCTTTGGACACTAATCTCCATCTTTGCACTCTGCTTTGCAGAGATAGCCACTCCTCTGGTTCACTGGTTCCACTGCTAGCTGTGGGGTGGAGCAAGTAGGTACCCTCCTTGCTGGCCTGCCACCCCTTTGCTAGTTTAAATGCTTGTCAATGTAGCATTTAAAATTATCATTGAGTGCTTGATTCCTCCAGGATGGATGCAGGTCAGCAGGCTTGAACAAACTCCATCCCTCCAGGTGGGTCCCCAGTCACCAATGAATCCAAACCCTTCCTCACAGCACCAGTTCTTCAACCATGAGTTAAAGTTCCTGGTGCATGCACTCTATGTTTCTCCTTGCTCTCACAGGTAGTACTTGAGAAAGTGACAAAGTAGCTACTTGCTTGAGGCCCTCCCCAGTTTCCTAAACTCTTCCTGAACTTCCCTTGCTTCCCATTTGCCAAGTCATTAGTACCTAGGTGGATAATGACATCCAGCTCACCCTCCCGCCTTGCCTTCCCAATGATCCCCAGTATCTTCCTTCCATCCCTCCATGCCGTGCACCCTGGTAGGCACCTCATCTCCTGTCCTCCCCTCCTGTGTTCCTAGCTGGATCCTCTTACAATGGAGTCCCCACCAGGATTTGCTTCCTCCTCCTCTGGGGTCCACTGCTTTCCCACTGAGGTCACCTCCTTGGCTAACCTCCACATCCTTTCCTTCCACTTCTCTGGGTACTTATTTGGTTGTCCTCATTTGCCAGTGTGGCATATGAGTTCTTGAGAGGAATAGGATCTGGGATGTGCCTCTGCCTGACTGCTCTAACCCTCCTGAGCCCACTGTCATCCAAGTGCTCCTCTGCTCGGCATCCTTTGAGGCAGCTGCATTGGACTGGTGGTCCCTGGATAGGGTGATGGTACCCTGACCCAGTTTACTCCGCTTGAGTCTGGCTACCTCATCCCCGAGTCCAGAGAGATGCATGCAGATAGGGCAGCACCTCAGTGTCCAGAAGGTCTGCCTGAATATGGCTGCCCCACAGCCACTGCATTGCACCACCCCACATTATACTGCAATTCCACTACTTGTCTGCTACTGAAGTTTCTTAGTCTCTTTTATTAATTTACAATACTAAAATCCTGTAACTGATCCTCAGATATATATTTTTTTTAAGGAAAAAGAAACCAATAAATAAATAAATGAGTCAAAACACTTGTCGTTCTGAGGGTGGTCTTCTTCCCCCTTATGCCCCTCCTACTTCACACCTCTTACTACACCCTGTGTTTAGCTCCTGTCAATCAGATTTATCAGGGCATATAATTAAGAGTTGGGGGAAGGGGGGGTGAAAATTTGTGGCAATTAAAGACAGCACAGAATTACACCACCACTATGTTTTAAATTTTCAACAGCCCAAAAACAATTATAAGTAAAGACAACAAAGAAAGAAAGTATAGTGCCACTACAAGCCTACAATCTAAGTTTAAAAGAAAAATACCAATTACCAGTTACTCTAAAGCACTGAATTGAATATGTTTCCTTCCTTCTCCTTCTGGCTTCTTCTCATAGCCTGCTGGTGCAGTGCAACTTCAACACTGTCATTGTTGAATTATTTAGTAATTAATTATTCAGCAGCATCATCTGCAGCTAGGGCAGCCAGAGCTGACATTTTGTGCATCCTCCTGAGCTGTATTAAACAATTAATTTAATGGCATTTATTTGTTATTCAAGGGAAGAAGGAAAACAAACATCTCACAGAGACTGGAAAGGGAAGAGAGAGGAACATATAGGCTGAATATATAAAGACTGCAGGGATCATCACATGATCCCTCATCTCATTTGCATATAGCAGTATGCAATCCCTACTACTCCATGTGATGTTCCCATTAGTATTTATATGTATAGAATCTTTATGGAGAGCGAAATAAGGGCAATGGGAGGAGATAACTTGGTGTCAATAGTGTTCATTTCATTGCTGACAAAAAAATATAATCCCTGGCTGCTTAAAAGGACTTGGAGAAAGTCAGGCCAACTTGTTGACCCCTGATTCTAAAGTTGAACTCTAGCATTGGCAGTGGCAACATGAACCCTAATAACTTAGTGGTTAGAGCACCAGTTTGAACCAGAATATAGCAGATCTCTTTTGAAATAAAATCTCACCCTCACCTATCACTTGCATAGTCTGTTTCACCCTGATCAAGTCTATTATGTAACTCTCTGTGCTCCTATGATATACTTATAAGCTTGAGCTCAGTGGGCCTTTCATGATGGTTATATAAGAAAACTAATCCTTGCTTTGAAAGGACTCTGAAAGGGTTAGGCCAGCCTAATGACCCCTGATTTTAATTTGAAGTCTAGCATTGGTTGTGGGTGGCACCAGCCTTTAGCCTAATTTTCAGATCACAATTGTAAATCAGAACATAGTAGACCTGTGTTTGATATAAAATCTCACACCCACCCACAACTTGCACACTGTCTGTGTGAACCTGAACAAGTCCCATAAGTAGCTCCCTGTGCTCCTGGGACTTATCTACAAGCTTTGGTTCAGAGTGCATTTCGTGGCTGGTTATAAACAAAAATGCTGATTTGAATGGACTCAGAGGGGGTTAGAAAAATGTACTGATCCCTAATTTAAATTCATACTCTAGCAATGGCCATGAGCACTAGATAATCTAATGGTTAGCACACCAGTGTGAATCAGAATTACATAAAGCAGACCTGTGTTTGACATAAAATCCCACATGCAGCCTCCACTTATTTATTGTCTATGTGAACACTGAAAAAGTCCCTTTACTACCTCCCTGTGGTCCTGAAACACATCTACAACCTGTGGCTCAGTGGGTGTTTCATGGCTGATAATGAAAGAAAAAATATATATATTATACAGGCGCGGTCGTGCCTGTTTATTACCCTTACAGAAATATAAGTGTGCTGTGTACATGCAGAATGCATGCCCCATGCTTAATTGTGCAATGTTTGCATGCAATACGCAAACACAAAGTGAATCTAAGCAAACCAGGTCTAAAAAGCAAATCAACTTCACATGCTGCAAGCTTGATATGTGTGCTACAGGTAAGCTGGTGTGAACATCTTCTAAAAATCACATCACATTTGCGTGTTGCATGCTTGACATGAGTGCAGCAGTTAAGCTAGTGTGAACATCATTTAAAAATGACATTAGGTTCACATGTTGCACATTAGCCATGTGTGCAGCAACTAAGCTGGTGAAAATTTCATCTAAAAACCCACATCAGTTTCTATTTATCATACTACTGCTAGCAATTAGAGCCATTAAAATACATTTTCATTGGTTCCCAATTAAAATAAGATAAACTCTTTAATTCTGATCCTTTTGCAAGTTGTTTAATGAATTTTGATTTTTGTCATTAAATCACCATTAATTTGTAAAGTACTGTTTGCTTACTGCATTAAATGCCTAGGATATTATTAGCCAACATCCCCCATTCCAAATCTGCAAAGAGCAGCCTCTGTGTTGTGAAGCCTCAGCTTTTTGTTTTGGGTCACGCAAAACCCTTAATGCATATTTAGTGCGACAAATGTGTTTCTCCATGACTGTTATGGCTCACTTACTTTCCCTTTGTCATTCTATATGAAATATATACACTATGGCCATGCTCAGCACTCTTTGTGTTGAGTAGGGTCTTGGAAGCATGCACCATCCCTCACATTTTGTCACTGAAATGAGGGACATGGATTCTCAAAATAAAGGACAATGAGGGACACTAACCCTCACGATGACCAGGACACATCCTGAAACATGGAGATACAGTAGTAGTAGTAAAATCTTTATTTTTATACATGAAGTTGACATTTCACAACATTAGGTCCAAAGGGTCTGTTTTCAAGATGGTCCAGTTTTTACAGATTGTTCACAACCGATTTTAAAAAAGCACAGATTGACATACAAAAAATAACAATAAATAAAAATGTGTGGACATTCAATTTACCCCAAATCCTAAATTTATAATTTTCTTTACTCCTAACATCATTTAAGCATAAATGATCTATATTTGATAAAGGAAAAAGGGAGGGGGAACTCGTAAGATACACAATAAATACAAAAAAGAACCCATATTGCACTTATTCCCTTATTAAATTCCAGTAGTAATATACTAACATTTACTCCTATATCGAGATTAAACTCCAGTAATAATATACTAGCATTTACTCCCATATTGAAACTATCCCATAATACAAAAACATGTCACCTGTTTTTAAAGACACTGGTTTTGAATACAAAAGTGTAACAATATATAACAACATGGTTATTTCAGTACCTTAACCCAAACAAATCCTAACATGTCAGATCTATCAAGAGGAAGGGACAATTTATTCTCAATTTGTGTTAGAAAAATATTACAAAATGAGGGGGAAGGAGGAAATACTCCAAAGGTACACAAAAATACTGCTGAGGAACCTGATTTCACCTATTTCCATTTTAACTTCCATAAATAATATGCTAACATTTTACAAAATCCTAACATCTATAACATATTGAATCTATCAGAAAAGGAGGGGGGCAGTACTCCTTGGGCCAAATGAAAATATACCAGAGGGGGAGGGAAAACTGTAGTTTTACATATTTACCTTATATCTCCTATAGAAGTACACTGACATACAGTACCTCAGAACACAATAGAAACCAGTGTATTTACTTGTACCGATATTAGAACATGAGAATGAATTTCTACCATAAAGCAGGGGTGCAATTTAGGTAGGGCTGGGGGGGCAGTTGCCCTTCCCTGCATTTGTGCCTAGGTTGTTCTTATGGTGTGGCAATAATGGCATTAAATGTGGATTTAATCTTTTGCACAATAAGTGCCCCCCCGTCACGTGTTGTGCTTATGCTGCAGGTGCACTCCTGACTATACTGTGTCTGTATTGTGCTGTCTACTCTCTCCACCTATTGGCAGTGGTGCCATCACACATGATGTGGAGGAGCTCCAGCCAAGCAAGAACACATGAGTCATGCAAGTGCAACACTGTCTTTCCCACCACAAAGTAGATAGGCTACACACTACAGCTTGGAGGAGTCAGTGAGCACTGAACTCTCAATAGCAGTGTTATGGTGGCATATTTTTGTTGGTCTACTCTTAGTGAGTCTCCATCTCCCCTGGTGGCTGAAGGGTCTTGAGGGTAAGGTAGAAGCTAACTTGAGGATAGGCTACCTACTTTCTCTACTAGGCTTGCAAAAAAAAAAACAGAACAGCTCCCCCCATGACAGCAAGCTAGGCCTAGCATGAGCAGTGGCAGCAGTGCGGGTGGCCTTCATAGGCCTTGATCAGCAGTGGGCCATGGCAGCGGACCATGCTGGGGACCTGGGATGGTCAGTGCTAGCATCCAGCTTCTGGCAGAAGGATGGAGGAGGAGTGGATGGCACACTGGGCCAGGCTGCAGGTTCTGGCCAGATGGCTGGGGAAGTAAAAGTAAATAATTTGTTTTTACAGGGGATTGGGGTAGGAGGAAGGACTGAAATATTGATGTGTTTTTCATGTTTCTGCACCTTTGGATGGCTTCATGACTCATATGGGATGAGTATTGAATGGAATGTAGTCAGGGAGAGAAATCAGGACAACATTAGTTTTTTTTTGGGGGGGGGCAGAACTTCAGTCAGGAAAAAAATTGGTTAGTAACTGAGTGGGTTTAAGCCCAAATCTGATGCACTTCTCCATGGTATAGACAGATGAATCTTAAACATTAGAATTTTTCCTGATTTTCATACCACTTTTCAGTTACAACAAATAAGTTTTACCTTTTAGAGATGTTGCAGACATTCTAGAGCATGCCACTTATGGGCTAACTAGCACCTGGCCTCCATTGGTTGTTTGGTCCTCCCTGCTAAAATCTGAAATGGCCTCCACCATAAAGTCTAAATTTACAGTACATCCTCTATGTGAGCAGCATGTTTTTCATGAGGGATGGATGAGGAGCAGAGCAGTTTCCAGGGGCAATATGAGGGTTGTTCCTTGCATTCAGGGACAGTTGAGTGCTATGGTATGCACAGATTATTGGAGCCCCACTATAGTCAGTCTTATGCCCCCCCCCAGTGAAGCTGACCTCCACATCCCCATGCACAGGCACATTATGACATAGGTCAAGGGAGGCTGCAGGGGCGTGCACCACTGAAATGAACTGGGGTATTTTTTTGTTACTATTTTATACATTATTGATGAAGAATTGGAGATTGATGAAGGCCACTGCTCGACTAACAAAGACCTTGTTAGTAGAACAGTAGCCTTCATTATTCTCCAACTTGCTGACATAATGTATAAAATAGTAATAAAAAAATAACTCCATTCATTTCAATGTGGTAATCCCCAGCACTCTGACCCCTGGACATCATCTCTAAAAGACTCCTACCTCTGGCTCCCTAGGATTCATACTTGGTGGGTTGTCTGTAACAGCATGACTGTAGTTGCTACAGTATGTATGCATGGGGAGGGACTGGTCATGTGGGTGGATGCCGAGTTATTGCTACTTTTAAAGTCTGTTTGCATGGAAGCATTCAAAACTATGGCGCGAAAATAGTAGGAGTACAGACCAGACAGAAGTAATTATGTAATTTTGTGGGTAAGTGTGTGTATTGGGGATGAGAAGAACCACATGTGTTTCCATTGGTATGTCTGCTACAGTTTAGCTGTGCAGCTGAGATAATGAGGGAGAAGAAAACTAAAAAAATATAACAGTGGCCATAAGCATGCTTCATGTGTAAACTAGCGAAAGGGTCGGAAGATTGGCACCTGGGGTTTAACGCAAAGAAGTTCAAGATCATGCACATAGGGAAGAGAAACCCTGAAGCCACCCATAGGCTGTGAGGGGAGTTGCTGGCAGTCACAAGGGAAGAAAGAGACTTGGGAACCATCATCAATGACCTGAAATCATCCAAGCACACCACTAAAGCAGTAGGTAAGGTTAGGGGGATGTTAGGGTGTATTAGTAGGGGTATCACAAGTTGGAAGAGGGAGGTAATAATCCCTCTTTACAAGACACTGGTTAGGCCCCATCTGGAGTACTGCATGCAGTACTGGAGGCCACACCTTCACAAGGACATTAACCGAATTGAAGCAGTTCAGAGAAGAGCAACCAAAATAGTGCAGGGACTGCATCAGAAAACATATGAGGACAGATTAACAGAGCTCAATATGTATACCCTAGAACAAAGGAGGGGGAGAGAGGTGATATGATTGAAACATTCAAACACCTTAAAGGCATTAACAAGGTGAAAGAGTCGAACATGTTTCAATATAAGAAAAATAGCAGGACAAGAGGACACAGCATGAGATTAGAGGAGGCCGATTAAGGGTAATGTAGGAAGTTCTTTTTCACAGAAAGGGTGGTGGATGCATGGAACGGCCTACCTCAGGAAGTGGTGGATATGAATACAGTACAGGGCTTCAAACAGACATGGGATAGCCATAAGGAAGCAATACAGATGAGAATGAATAGATAGACCATTGACACAGCAAAAGCCGATGGAACATTCAGAAGGTAGAAAAAGAAATGGGCAGACTGGATAGGCCTTGCGGTCCTTATCTGCTGTCAGCTTCAATGTTTCTATGTTTCTATGTGTGCAGATGTACAGTATACATATTTGTATTGAAGTACAAGCAAGCCATATGTGTTTAGGCAGTATAGCTTAGTGGTAAAAGGCACTGAACTGCAAACCAGGAAACTTGGAGTTCTGAAGACCTGGGTTTGAATCTCATAAACATCCACTTGCATATGGTGCGATCTTGAGCAAGTCACTTAACTTTTATGTCTGCAGTTATCAGTGGTCACTTGCTTTTTGCACGCATGCAATCTGTTCCAACTTAAAATGAAAAGCATGCTTTCCACATTTGCTTGCTGTCCGCATGCCACATGCATGCAATCGGTTCCAGTTTAACATTTAAATCATCTTTGCAGCACACATATCACATGGGCAGTTTTATGTGTGCAGCATGAAAACATTTCATATAATTATTTCTGTAAGGGTAGGGTTGAGGAAGCACTTCTATTTTAAACTCAAATTTTTGCACCTTAATAACTTTGCCCCATTCAACTGATTTACAGGAACTTTGGAAAGCACAGCCTCTGTGCCAGGATCTCTTGATCACTTACATTTCATGTAGATCGGTTCAGCGGAGGCAAGGTTACAGAGGTGCAAAAAATCTCAAAAGTCTTCGTATTTGACATTTTTAAGACATTTTCTGCCACCCAATAACTAAAAATATAAAAGGTTTTGAGACCTGAAACTTTCAGGTTTGATAGTGGTTGGTCCAAGGTGTGTGCTTTTCTGAGTTTTAGGTCCCACTTTTAAGTAGTTTTTTAATTATTTAATAAAAGTGTTCCATTTCTGAGCACGATCAGTTCAAAAAAATCCATGTTCTATTCATAACTAAATTTTTGTGAAAGTAGCTGTTTGCACTATACGATACAGCTGTCTTTAGTAAATGACAGCTGTGTTGTATATTGCAACCCCTACTGCTGTCACAACTCATAGGTCAGAGATGAGGCTACTGTTATTGTAGCCCCACCATCCTGACTGTACTGTGTCTTCAACTGTATCTGCACACCCGGGGCCCAATCCCCGGTGGCACTGTACTTAGTTGTTTTCAACACTGGGATGCCTACCCCGGTGTCAGATGCCCCCTGCAGCCTATTGTTTCATCTAATTTACCCTCTCCCCCCAGCAGAGTGGGACACGGGGGAACCCACCCACAGTGTCCCAAAATAGATACATTTTATATGTATACCTTCAAGAAAGAAAACCATCCCCAACATCATTTTGTATTTTATTTAAACCCGAAATAAAGAAAATGGTCCCTTGTCATGCTGCCCTTACCATCCCTCTGTCCTGACCCTCCCACTGAGCACCTACCTCCCCTCACCCTATACTTACTTCTGGAGGTTGTATGCTGTCATCTTCTGTGAACCAGGACACGTCTGCACTCTTCAAAGCCAAACTGCAGAATGAGGAATAAAGCTTACTGCGTATATGTATTTGGCAGTTAGGAGCTGGTTGCACTATATGACACAGCTGTCATTTAACAAATGGCAACTGTTTTGTATAGTGCAACTCCTGCTGTGTCCTGACTTCTTACAGGGCTACTGTCATTGTAACCCCATCATTCTAACTGTGCCTTGAACTGTATCTGCACACTGGGGGCCCCAATCTTCAGTGGCAGTGTATTTACTCTTGAATTTATTTCTTATTGTTTCTTATTCTATTTATTATTTATCATTCCCTTTTTCTATGATCTGACACCGGAATGTCCACCCTCATTGTAGGATGGCCCCTGCCCCTGGTTTACTGCTTTAGTAAAAGTGCGGACACTGGTGGGCCCAAACCCCATGTCAGCATGTATAACCCCTCCAACAGTATGGACACTGGTGAGCCCAGCCCCAGTGTCCTGAAATAGTTTATGGAAATTGGATAACATTGTACACCAGGATGCTCACCCCCGGTGTCGGACCCCCGCCCCCTGCAGCCCCTGGTTTAATTACCTGTTACTGACATTGTGGGCCCCAATCCCTGTGTCAGAATTAACTATATCTCCCCCAACCCAGCAGTATTGGACACTGTGAAGCCCACCCCCCCCCGTGTCCTGAGATGGATTAGTATCTTTGTACAGTACCTGCAAAAAGGAGAACTGTCCTCGAGATCTTTTTATTTTAGTAACATGCAAAAAGAAAATGGTCCCTCATTATTCCCACTGTCCCTCCCCCATCCCAACCCTCCCACTGATCACCTATCACCCTACACCCCTCCTTACCCTATACTTACCACCAGTGATCAGGCATTGTAATCTTCTGTGGACCGGGACACTTCTGCACTCTTCAAAGCCAAACCGTGAATTGAGGAATAAAGGTAAGTACTGTATAATACATTTTTTTTTATATTGCATTTATCTCCTTCACCCCCCAGGCTGCTCCCATCTGACTGACTCCCCTAGCCCCATCACCCCGGTATCACCAGGAGTTACTTGTACAGAGTCCTTTGCCGCCCAGTCGCTGGGTGCGTAACCTGCTGAGGGTTGGTCATCATCCGCAGCCATGGGATTTTTCCTACATTTTCTCCCTTGGCCTCATTGCTGGGGTGCACATGCCAGACGTGCATGCGTGGAGGTGCACACATGTCCGTGGAAGTCCTGCAGCACTCTCCCTTCTATAGTGCCCTGCAGACCTGCACTACCCTCAGGCTTCCACCCGGGGCAGTCATTTGGTGGGAGGACCAACAATCCCTCCCCAGGGAGAGGAAAGCAGTCCTCCAGATGCTCAATCCTCTCCCTCCCCAGCTGATCCCCTGCAGGGTCACTGGTGTGGCAGGAGGTAAAACACAGATGCCTCATCCCTCCAAGCCACTGGGCCAGCTATTGTACAATGTATTTAAATAGCATTTTGAACTTATGTTGATATCTTAGCCATTTTTTGGTATTTTTCACCAAATTTTCAAGATGGGTTTTTTGAGTCCCTACCTCATGAACACTGTCTCTGTCATTTCATTAACTGGCCTTGGAAGGTAATTTTACAGTTGCTGTGTGGAATCACCTTTTGTTACCGTTTAACAAAATAACATTGCCAATGTGTTCAGGAGGTGGGGTCCCAAAAAGCCCATGTTGAAAATTTGTTGAAAAATTCCAAAAAATGGCTGAGTCATGAGTGTGCGTTGAAAATGTTCTATGCAGGCATATAACTTTGGTCATTTAAAATAGTTTGTCTCCAGATTTTCAACATACAAATTTTTTCACACCACCTCATAAACAGTACAGCTGTCATTTTTCACATCCTATCCGAAATGTGTTTTCGCACCTGTGGGGCAGAATGGCATTTAATCATGGATTTGAACATTTTCGCCTACGGTGTTTATGAGGTTGGGTCACAAGAAGACTATGTTGAAAGTTTGGGGTCAAAATAGTAAAAAGCAAGAAATGTATTAAGTAACATTGTTTGCAGGGAAGTCTGTTGCACCCCGGGGGAACACGCTGCCTTATTGTGCCAGTGATCTGAATTCAGATGTGAACTCAATGAGCTGGTTTACTCGAACAAGGCTGACGCGTTAGGCAGCACCAGTCACACCCTGAGTAGGGATGGAACAGTGTTTTGGCACAGATGCCACACCGTGTGGTGGGTAAGGGAACCTCACTCACAAGGTATTGACATGTGTGCCGGGGTCTGCTGGGCCCATGTACTGCATCAGGACTGTCTCCAGTATTGTAGTTATCTCATTTTGTGCTGGTCCCAATGTGACCTTCACAGATGAGGATACAGTTCCACTATCGCAAAAAGAAGGGAAATTCATTATAAAAAAATATGTTTATACAGACATCAGGGTTTAAAATGCAAAGTGAACAAAACTGGTAAATGAAAAAAAATATTAGGGAGTTAGGTCTCTGGAGTATTGGTGAATCAGTGGTGAGGTCTTACTTGGGGATGTCTACACTAATGCCCACCCCTACCCTCGATCAGACAAGGTCAAATGTGATATGGGCCTTGCATGAAGAAGGCTCTGACAGATTATGTTGGCCATACTGTATCACTATGAGGCACTAGGCTGGAGTTGTATCTTGTGCTTCAGATAGGAGGCTAGGAACTGGGGGGGTGGGCTTTAGGTTTGACAACCCCAACTAAGACCCTACCACTGATTTGCTGATTCACCAGACACCCAAATCCCTAATGTTTTTTCATTTCCTGCCTTTGTGCACTTTGTGTTTTACAACCCTAATGTCTGCATTAATGTAGTTGTTTGCAATACACATATATATATATATATATATATACACACACATATTTATATATATTATATTATTTGCAAAAATGTAGTTAATGCATCAGTTAGGGTTGTTTCCACACTGACAAAAGTGTGGAAATTTCATTAGGTTAACACCTACCTCCCCACCACGACAACCCCACCCTCCACACACCAGCAGGCATCGGGGTGTGCATTGGGGTCATTGGCCTAATTCTCACCCCATTCCATGTGCAAAGAAGCTATGGTGGTGCAGTATAGGAGAATGGGGTGAAAGTTAGGCAAGACCACTCCAACAACCCCCCGATGCCTGTTGGTTTGTGGAGGGTGGGGTGGTGGTGGTGGCATGGTAGGGGTGTTAACCCTAATGTGGAATTTCCATACTTTTGTTGCGTGGAAGCAACCCTAACTGATATGTTAATGTTGTTTTTGCAAAGAATTTCCTTTCTTTTTTAAAAAGTGTAATGTAAGTAGTAAATGGAATGCGTTAGTGTGGGCCCCGCGTTCCCACCAAGCTGTAAAGTTTTGCATAATGTTGTCTGTCTGTGGAAGCACTGGCCCTCCGGGCCCTGCACTTCCACTTACAGTTATGTATGAAGCCATATAGTAGCCCTATAAGGCAAGGAGCCCTTGTTACACTAATTTGACCATATGTCAGGAACCATAGCAGGTAGAAAAATATTCAAGTGTTGTTGCAATCATGACAGTGAGTAGTTTTTGCAACATAATCGACTGAATGCATATCTCACAGTGTTTCCAAGATGCAGGTCCTGACAAGCGCTGTGACCATTAACACTGAGGGCATAAAAGTAGCCTACGCACATGAAAATGAGCAATTGTAATAGTAATTCGTAAATATCTCAGGAACCGTACAAGGTGGAAAAAAAATTCAAATTTCATGGGTTTCATGGCTTTCCAACCTACTTCAGAACATTGTCCCCATTAGGGGGACTAAGAATTTTTGTGACGAAAAGTCCGTATCACGAACCTTTTTCGAGATATGGCCCCGAAAGGCAGGATGGGTGCCACAGTGTTATCCTATGGGAAGATTTCTGCACTTCAGGATGCTTTTATTATGGGCCTGTTCAATGTTTCTATGCCAAACCACCAAAAGGCACATTTGTTGGACTAGCGCCATCCACCCTGAAAAATTCAGGTCAATAGCGCAATCCGTGTTGCTACAGTGAAGTGACAAAAGAAAATAACCAACCCAATGTTATCCTATGGGAAAATGTTGGAACTTCAGAAAGGTGTAATGATGATCCTGTTCAATATTTCCACAAGAAACCACCAAAAGGCACATTGGTGACACTAGTGCTTGCCACCATGAAAATTTCAGGCCAATAACACAATCCAGCTTGCCATAATCAAGTGACAAAGAAAGCTGCATTTAGCAAAGTTTGATTGTGCAGTGTTAGCGTGATCACTTTCATGTCTGCACAATTCTCCTATCTCTATAATGGGAATGTTAGCACGTGCAAACAAATGTTAGCGCGGTTACTTTTTGGAGTTAGCGTTATTGTTTGCATGCAAAAAATTTTTTAGTGTGGTGCAAAAAGAGAACATTTTTCAAAAACATCTTTCTGGACTAGCTCTTGGAAAACTAATACCTGAGGCATATTCCTCAGGGCATGATTAGGTAAACCCAATAGTCAGTGTCTTCTAAAATACAGTATTTTTGAATTACAGCATTTTTTTCTCTCTCGCTAACTGAAAACAAGATGGCGGCAGCACAACAACATTTTTGGACAAGCTCAACCAAAAAATTTGATGCACATATACATTTTCCCATAGGCTATAATGGGACATGAAAAAATGGCATAACTTTTGAATGGAGCAATATTTTTTCACCAAATCTTCAAAAGGCACCACTGCAGCCCAGGACACATGCAAACAACCCAATCTGACCCCACTCAGATGCATTCTTCAGGGTATTATGGGTGGACAAAGAAATTGCAACATTGGGGGATTTTCACTTTTTGAGAGTGCTACGGTTCCACAAACGTACATCTGACCAACACAAAAATTTCCAGATCCAGAGATCAGTGGTAGCTCTTTCTACATTCCAAATTTCAGGTTAAATTGGGCATATAGTGTAACCCTAACTAGAGATGTGTGAAGCTGCAAAAATTCGCTCCATGTAAAATTTCACAAATTTTAACTGACCTGCAAGGTTTTCTGCAGTTCAAAGTTGCACTACACATTCCATTTGCAGTTTTGCAGATTTTCAAATGAGAAAACTTCAATGCATGTTAAGTCAAATAATCAAAGTATCTCAGATCTGAGAAACTGGAACTTTGCTGTCAAAGTTTTGTATAATATTCAAAGTTTGCAATGTACCATGGGATAGGAGGTCACATGTTACTGAATAGCCAATGAGAGGCTAGTTTGGTCATTCTCTGAGTGCAGTGTATTGGAGAGAGACTTATAGAGCAGAACTTATGCTTGTTGTAGCAGCCTAGCATCAGATATAAATATAACATAATATAAAAGATCACTTTGGGGTCACATTTCTTCAAAACTGTGTTTGTGAGTGCCCTGTGCGTACATAGTACTTTTTTTATGCTAATCGTCTCCTGTATTCTTTACTATAAGTATTTAGTTTGTTTGTTTTTTTAACAGAGAAGTAGTGGTTTGGTGGCTTGTGTGGGGGAAAGTAGTAGTAATTTTAGAAGGCGCACTTCTGTTCAGAAAAAAAGTCACTGGACCAGTACCCTGTATTTTCTTAAGAAAAACATTACTTTTCTGACATTGCTTTAACCAGAGTGATTGCTGTTTGTTTCCCTATCAGCACTCATGTATTAGGAAAAAAAATCACTGTCCTCCTGACTGAAATTTAACCCAAGTGATTGTTGTGTCCCTGTTGGCACACCTTTATTTAGAAAAATAAATCACTGTCCTTCTGACTGCGATTTAACCACAATGATTGCTGTGTCCCTGAGTACAGACCTGTACCAGGAAAAAAAACACTGTCCTCCTGACTGCAGATTAACCAGATCACAGTGACTGTTGTGTTCCTGCATGCACACCTGTGCTAAGAAAAAATCTATGTCCTCCTGACTGCGATTTAACTAGACCAGAGCGACTCTTGTGTCCCTAAATGAACACCTGTGCTAGGAAGAAAAATCACTTTCCTCCTTACTGTGATTTAACCAGACCACAGTGACTGCTGTGTCCCTGCATGCACACCTGTGTTAGGAAAAAAATTACTCTCCTCCTGACTGCGATTTAACCTGACCAGAGTAACTGCTGTGTCCCTGCGTGAACAACTGTGCTAAGGAAAAATATCACTGTCCTCCTCATTGAGATATAACCAGACCACAGTGACTGTTGTGTCCCTACATGCACACCCATGCTAGGAAAAAAATCACTGTCCTCCTGACTGAGATTTAATCAGATCAGAGTGACTGTTGTGTCCCTGCATGCACACCTGTGATAGGGAAAAAAATCAATGTCCTCCTGACTGCAATTTAACCAGACCAGAGTAACTGTTGCATCCCTGTGTGCAGACAAGTGCTAGGAAAAAAAATGACTGTCCTCCTGACTGCAATTTAACCAGACCACAGTGGCTGTTATGTCTCTGTGTGCACACCTGTGCTAGGGGAAAACAAAACTGTCCTCCTGACTGCGATTTAACCACAGTGATTATTGTGTCCTTGTGTGCACACCTGTGCTAGGGAAAAAAAAATCACTGTCCTCCTGGCTGTGATTTAACCAGACACGCATGACTGTTGCATCCCTGTGTGCAGACCTGTGCTAGGAAAAAAAATCACTGTCCTTCTGACTGCAATTTAACCAGACCAGAGTGATTGTTGTGTCCCTATGTGCACACCTGTGCTAGGAAAAAAATCACTGTCATCCTGACAGTGATTTAACCAGAGTTGTTGTTGTGTCCCTGTTGGCACACCTTTATTTTGAAAGAAAAAAATCACTGTTCTCCTGACTGCAATTTAACCACAGTGATTGTTGTGTCACTGCATGTAGACCTGTGCTAGGAAAAAAATCACTGTCCTCCTGATTGAGATTTAACCAGAGTGATTGTTCTGTCCCTGCCAGTACACCTTTATTTAGAAAAAAAAAATCACTGTCCTCCTGACTGTGATTTAACCAGAGTGATTGTTGTGTACCTGCGTGCACTGAAGAATGACTGGGAAGAAAAGGGCAACTAAAGAGAGAGCCCACAGATCAGCCACAAAGAACATTGCTCAATCTGTGGTCCCTATAAGCAGTGCAGGAACCAAAAACTTATCAGTGAGAGCAGAGAAACAGCATTCAGATGACTCTGTGGCAGGCAGTAGCAGTAGTCACAATGTATTTTGCCCTGCTGGAAGCTTTCCTGCTTCTAAGTTTTGTTTGCCAAATCTGTGGCAGACATGTTGATGGATGTGTCAATGTCAAGTGACACAGTGACAGGAAGCAGCAGCACCACAACAAAACAAACAGTTGTGGGCATGGAGGCTGTTGGTATGGAAGTGCAATTAGAAAGTGATGCTGTTGGTGATGGTGGGTCACAGCAGGTGGAGGCTAATAACGTGTGTCCAGTGGGTGAGGGTGAGGTGGTACATGTGGAGCAACATGAGGACAACAGTCATGAAGAGGAGATGCGTATCACAGAGCCTGTTGCTACTGAGGAGGACAGACCTGCAGAGGATGATGAGAATTCCAGCTTTTTTACAGACTATGATGTGGATGACGTGTCAGATGATACAGATCCCTCATGGGAGCCTGAAAAGAAAAGACCAAAATAGGTTGTTACAGAATGTGTCTTTCCTGTTGCCTTAACTGCTACAACCTCCAAGGAAAAGAACCCCCCCTTGCACTGTTTCTCCCATTTCTCCATTTTTCCAGTTACCCCACAACATAACGAAGAGCAAATCTTCTCCTTTGCTATCCCAGTCATCTTGGCACCAAGTATATACAAGGCCCCAGAAATCCCTAGTGTGGGATTTTTATGTCCTGGACCCATCTGACGAGACAGTGGCAATTTGCCAACTGTGTCAAACCTGAGTAAGTAGGAGTAAGAAGGGTAGTCACCTTGGCACAGGTGGGCAACATACACAACTTAAAAACAAGAACCCAAATTGGTGGCGTGAACACCAGAAGGCAGCCAATGCCAGTGGTTCTGGTCCATCCAAATCAGCCGCCAATGTAAGCCAAACACACCAGGCACTACATGAGGGTGATGGTAGTGCAGGTGATGAGGAGGAGGAGAAAATCCTTGTGGTACTGGATGTGGAGGATTCTGAATGTGGGTCAAGTAGTGGTTCTAGCAGCAGCGATACCTCCCCAGGTGAAAGTGTGATTGCTAGCACAGTAGTGAAAAAAAAAAAAGCACTGAGGTCTGTTGTGCAGCACCTGGGAGTACTATTGGCAATCCCCAGTCAAGGAGCACCCCATTAATGGCACAATGAAGAGGCAAGCTGTCTGGCAAACCACCAGTTGCATCACCTTCAGCAATATCAATAAAAATTCAGCTGACGCTGCATTCCATTTTTGATCTGCAAACTAAATTCCTTCCTAATCGTGGTATAGTGCGGTAGTTGAATGCAGCAGCTGCAGATATGTTTGCTCTGGATTTCTTGCCATACTCCTTTGTTGAGAATGTGGGTTTGTGGCCTGTGCCTTGACTAAATGGCAGGTGCCATCGGACACATACTTTTCAAAGCGTGCCATCCTGGAACTATACAGTAATGTATGTGGCATGGTATGTCATGCCCTACAGCATTCCTCAGCACAGTATGTACATCTGAGCATGGGAATTTGGACCAGTGGGAAAACAGCTGGTAGCTCTTACCTGTGCATTACAGCACACTTGACACAGGTACCTGGGGTAGCAGCTGATTGTGGGAGAATGGAGTTTGCCCTTTAAGGGGCAGACCATGTTGTCCTGGTGTACCCCTTCCCTCCTGTAAGGAATGGTTGTGCTCAGAAGGGGAGGGGATAGGGAAGGGGAGGAGCCAAGAGCCAGGACAATGGCCAGGCAGCAGGAAGGGAAGGGGGGAAGAGAGGTACATAAGGGACAGCACAAGGGAGCCTCAGCCACTTTTGCTGGAGTTCTGATTCGATGAGCTGCAGCACATCAGATTTGGCATTAATTTTGAGGTTGGTTCACAGCTGAAAGAGGTAAGGAGGCATCAATTGATTAGTTCAGATATACAAAGTTAGTTTAAAAAAAAGAGAAGACAATGGAGAGAGAAAAAAGAAATGTGTAGCATTTAGTGGAAAGAGGTGAACTGCTAGCAGACAGGGTGAAACCCGTTCTGATGGAAACTCCTTTGCAAGAAGGAAGTGTCAGGGGAGAGTCGTTTTTGGGCAGCACAGAGTGGTAGAATAAGTTTTTGAAGGGTAGTTTGCAATTGTTTTAAAAAAAAAAGGAAAGAAAGAAGGAAAATGCTGGTTATCGGGGATTAGCAGGCCCAGGAATGGCCACGAAGGAAGGAGTCAGAGCCAGGACCGGGGGCCACGTGGGTAGGCACGCCGCGTGGTGTTGGTTGGCAAGGAATGGGAAGAGCTGGCCATGTGGGCTTGTGGAGGCAGTGTAGCCCTCTGGTGTGGAAGGACCTGGTTTTGATATTGGCTTGGTGTGCTACTGTTTTTCCCCTCTCGTTAGCATGTTGCTGCCTTTAGACCCGATGGAGAGTGCGTGGCTAATATGAAGAGGTGCCTGGGAAAGCCAGGGACTAGCGTTTGAGGGAGCGACCCATTTGGCGTGGCTTCACACGTGGTTGGGAGCATGATGGAGCCTTTTGTTTGCTTAGTTTCATGTGGAGAAGAAGGGCGTGTGCCCGTGAGGTGGTTTTGTGAAGGTTGGCAAGGATGAACTGGAGGTGCGTGGGCAGCACGCCACGCGGGGGTATTCCTGAGGCCGGGAAGGCAATTGCATGCCATGTGGTACAGTCGAGGTAGGCCCGGAGGCTGCCGTTGGGCCTTGGTGTTTTTTTTTTCATTTCAAGAGGTGTGGATATGGGATTTTGGTATGGAAGGAAGGGAGCAGGAGACCCGGCCGGGTCGCCGAAGGGTACAGGGGGATCATGAATGCTTGTGATTCAGGCAGTGGGTAAGACCACAGTGCAGTTTTTGGTTGCTGGTGTATAGAGGGAGGACCCGTCATGGCTGGCTAGAAGGGGCCCAGAAGGGCCGTGGGGTGATCGTGGAGCGACGACCATGTGGCTGGACGTAACACGCCGAGTGGGGGTCGCGATGGAGGCCATCTCATGCAGGGCCCTATTCAGTCACATCTTGCTGGGTTTGGAAGTTCAGATGGGAAAGTTCTTGCTGTATTTTATTGATTCACATTGTCCCTCAACCCAGGACATCGCCCACAGAGGAGACCTTATTGCTTTTAGAGACTTAGTTAAGCAGGCAAGCGCTATTAAAGGCATTACCATATTAGCACGTGGCAATTTTAATAGAAAACGGGAAAAATTTATGTGAAGACAGAGGGAGTAATGGGAATATGGACGGTACTTTACTTGGGGCCGACCAAAAAAAAAAAAGGGCATACAGTGAGGGGTGAACAAGAGCTTGTGGAAGAGCGGGCTCTGGGACACAGGGCCCATGTTTTTAATATGGATGAGGCATTTGGGTGGCAGTAAAGATGGTTTCTCACTGTGCTAAATTTTAGAGAGTCAGGATGTTTGGACAAGCATCCCACAACAAGACGTAACTTGCGCTACATCGCTGCTGCAAACGAAGCACCAAAAAAAATATGGGGGGAGGGGTTACAATAAAAGATATATATGAGAAAGTATAAACAAATAGAAAATGGGAAAAGGGGGAGGGAGGGAAGGGGCCCTGGGACAAATGAGGGCGGATACGGCATGGCACTCCGAGGCCAGGCACTGGGTGCCGATGCCGGGTAACACAGGGGTTGAGGCTCTAAGCTACCACCCGGTGACATCCGGTAGACAGACCCAGGTTTTTGAATTCCACAGCTCCCATTTGCATACTGTATGATCCTGAGCATGTCACTTAGCTTACCTGTACTCCCAGGTCATACAGGTAAAGAGGTTTTAAAGGGCAGGGTGCACCTCACTTGGTAAGGGTCGGCACGGATGGCGGAACCCGGGCTAAGAAAAAAATGACCTGCCAGGCGGGATAAGGGGGCCCCCCTTCCTGCACGGGTCCCAGTTGGCATGGCATGAGGGTACAGGACGGACAGGAGAGAAATGTATAGGGAGGCATTGAGGCACGAATAACCATGTTTTCATTTTCTGTAGTTGATTTCACAGAGCACAGAACAGAATGGACATGGCAACCAAGAAGAGCAGGCCATCGAAGGAAGAGGCTTACAAGGCTATAATCAAACTGGCTGAAAAAGCAAACAAAATGTGGGAAATGGTGGAGGGGGAGAACCCGGGGAAGCCCGGGGGGAAGAGAAAAGCTGACGTGGAAAAAGGTGGAAAAGGGAAGAGGTCAGCTGGGGGGTGACACAGTCCCACAAGGGTAGCGCCGAGGGCAGCAGGGCCTGCCAAGGCTGCTGAGCCAATACCCACACAGCCAGGTGACCCACCGGCATCAGCACCCATCCCAGATCAAAGGGGATCCCCACCGGCGGAACCGGGACCTGAAACTCGGAGTGAGAGGTCCGACCCACAGATCCTGGTAGCTCACCCTCCACCTTCACCTCACCCACAGGAAGAAGCAAGGGAATTTTTGGAGGCCTCCAGACACCGCGGACAGGATAAGGTCACAGGTAATGCGTCCAATACAGTAGGAGATAGTATAAAAGAGTATATAGGTCAAATAGTGGCAGCACTGGGGACAGGTGGGCTGGGGCAGATGGAATCGGCTCTGGCAGCGATTAAGGCAAGAAAAGAGGGGCCAGGAGATACGGAAAACAGAGAAGAAAGAGAGGGACAAGGTGCAAGAGAGGTGGGGGCACCAGGGATGAGAATAGGAGAACATGTGCCCATTGCCACAAAAGAAAAAATATGGAGGGGGAATATGTGGATATATTTGCTTTGGTAAGCCGGGAGGCGGTGGCCAAATACGAAGAGGCAGAAAGCATAGGTAAGAGTGAGATGGCAGCTGCCATAGTGCTATTAGAAAAGAAAGAGAAAGACAAATTCACGAAAGGGAAGACCTGGGATGGGTGGTTCTTAGGTTTTGCAATCTTTTCAGCCATAACTCTGGAAAGGAGGCTGGAGCTGGGTATCCCGCTCATTACTTATTCATTGATAATACGGAGAGCTAAAGCAAAAGGCGGGGTGGGATGGATATACTACGATGAATATTTTCGGCAGAGAATGGCGACATTTGGGGATGTAAGATGGGACACCAAGCAAATAGATTTATGGACGGATTGTGTAACAGATCAGTCCACACCCGATGGATGGTGGGGTAGAAAAAGGGCTACGCCACAGAGATGTTGCTGGGCGTATAACAGGGCTTTCTGCTCGTGGCCTCAGTGTCACTTTCGGCATGCCTGTGCAAAATGTGGGGGGGGCACTCGGCTAGCAAGTGCAGAACAACAGGTATACAAGGAGCACAAGGGCATGGGGGACAAGGATCAGGCCAACAGTTTTTTCGGGATGGCCAGGGTTTTCGAGGGCAAACATGGAACAACAGAGGGAGGGGCAGGGGGAATGGGAGTGGGGGTTCAAAAACATTGAAGCAAAGGAAGATGGACAGGCAGGAAGGGAGGGTCCAAGGTGGTACAACAAGGGACAATTTGGGATGGCCAGAACCCCCATCAACATAGCGGCTTTGACAGTTCACCTGGACAGATACCCGGACACGAGCGTGCGGGATATGATTTTATGTGGTTTTGACACAGGGTTTTCATTGCAGTCTAAAGAACCCAGGCAGGCAAGGGAGGCAAGCAACCTGGGATCTGTAAAGGGAAAAGAGGAAATGTTAAGGCAGAAGACTGAGAAAGAAAAAGCAGTAGGTAGGGTGGAGGGTCCATTTGACGACCCCCCATTGGAAAACATGCGGATATCGCCCTTGGGTTTGGTACCTAAGAAACAGGAAGGGGAACACCGGGTGATACACCATTTGTCTTACCCAGAAGGAGAATCGGTGAATGACTATATTAGGGACGAGCATAGTAGGGTGACTTACGTGACACTTGAAGACGCGGTCTGGATAATCCGGGCCACAGAGGATGCATTGGTGGCAAAAATGGACATTGAGTCTGCCTTCAGACTGCTTCCAGTCAGGAGGGAAGACTGGGATCTCTTGGGTTTTAAAAGTGAGGGGTAGTATTATTTCGACAAAGCAATGCCAATGGGGTGCTCCACAGCATGTGCGACATTTGAGGCATTCAGCACATGTTTGCAGTGGATATTCCAAGAGGAAACGGGTTATAAGTCAGTCATCCATTACCTGGATGATTTTCTCCTCATTGGAAAAGGCAAAAAGGAGACACAGAGGATGCTGGGTAAGTTTCAGGAATTGTGCCGGGAATTAGGAGTCCCACTGGCACCAGAAAAAGCAGAGGGGCCCAGTAAGGTTATGGAATTCCTTGGGATAGAGCTTGATGCCACGAAAGAAGTATTTAGGTTACCGGACAAAAAAGTAAGGCAGTTGAAGGAGCTAATCGGGGTAAATGCCGGCAAGAAAAGGGTTCAACTAAAGTTAGTTCAGCAGGTACTGGGGCACCTGAATTTCGCATGCAGGGCCGTTGGACCAGGAAGGGCATTCACAAGGAAGTTGGCCAGGGCAACGGCAGGGGTCACAAAACCACATCACTGGGTTAATCTGACTTGCAGCGTCAGGGAGGATTTTAGCGTATGGGAGGAATTCTTGAAGGACTATAATGGGTGTTCGTTTTGGCAGGAGGAGTGGCTGTACAACACAGACCTGGACCTATACATGGACGCAGCTGGGGGACTGGGCATGGGGGGTTACCTGAGGGGCAGGTGGTTTGTGGAACCATGGCCAGCCAGTTGAGTGAGAGACGGGAAAGTAAAAGATATAACACTACTGGAGATCATGCCCATATGGGCATGCACTCTGGTTTGGGGGGAGGAATTACGGGATCAGAAGGTGAAATTTTGGTGTGACAATAGAGCGGTGTTTGAGGTACTGAACAATAAGGGAGCCAGGTTGGACACAGTCATGCAGGTAGTATGACAATTAGTCTTAAGGGCTTTGCAGATGAACATGTCTTTCAGAGCAAAACATATAAAAGGGGTACACAATACCCTGGCTGACAACCTTTCCCGTCTGCAGCTGGACCGTTTCCGGAAGCTGGCACCAGTAACAGAAGATTAAAAAATGCCCATACCAGCGAACATCTGGGACGTTGGCAGGAAGGAGCAGAACTGTTGTTTCGTAGCTCATGGGCACCCTGGACTCTGAGGGCCTACGATGGGGCCTGGCGGGTTTTTCAAACATTCAGGGCAGAACACCAGATGGAGGTAAGTGGGCCACTATCTGAAGAGCAGTTGGGAATGTTCACGGTGGGACAATGGCAGAAAGGGATGGCTCACGCCACAATGGGGGTTTATCTGGCAGGGATCAGTGTGATCTGCAGCCTGAAAGGATGGAAGGACCCAACAAAGGCAATGCTCATCAGAAGGATGATGCAGGGCTGGGGTTGGTTGAAAAGAGGGACTGGGGACAATAGGAAGCCTATACGGGAGCAGTGGCTAATAAAGGTAAAAGAGGTGCTCCCGGCAATATGCAAATCAAAGGGTGAGGCCCAGCTATTTCACATGATTTATGTGATAATGTTTGCAGGGGCTATGAGAGTGCGTGAGGTGGTAGGCCATGGGAAAAATGACAAGGAAGGTGATGTGGAATGGGAAGATGTGAGTTGGGGGACAAGGGAAATACGGATCAAGCTAAGACTGTCTAAGACTGACCAAAAAGGGCAAAGGTGCATGATAACACTAAGAGGGCAATCAGAGATCACAATATGCCCAGTGCAGGCCCTGTGGGTTTTCGCCACAGGGCAGGTAACCAGGACGGGGAAGCTGTTCATGCACGGGGATGGAAAAGGGGTCACTGGCTATCAAATTATGGTGGTGTTGAAAAAGCCAATGGAGTTTTTGGGTGAGAACCCAGCTAATTACTCATCCCATTCCCTAAGGATTGGGGCGGCCTCACAGTGGGCGGCAATGGGTGAACCCATGAAGGGCATCTTGGAAAAAGTTCGCTGGCGGTCAGACAGTTATAAAAGATACATCAGAGCACTGATATAAAAAAAAGAGGGGAATATAAATATATATATATATAATAATAAGGCGGGGGGATAAGGCAGGGAGGACATGGAGAGTATATGTAAATTAACTAATTTTCTTTTGCACCCCATAGGTAGAGGGAGGATCACAGAACTCTGGATCTGTGGCCATCCTATATTTACTGGGCAAAGAGCAGAGACAAAAGCTGGGGGGAAGCAGTTAAAACCAGGATGCAAGGCAGTGTGGTAGTCGGTATGGCACGGCCTCACGGGGAAGAGATAGGCTACAGCCCTCCTCACTTTGAAAGAGCTCAAGGGACATCGGCCCAGTCCAGACCTAATCATTATACACCTAGGGGGCAACGACCTGGCTGGCAGACCGTGGGCGCACACACATATTTACAGATTAAGAGGGACTTAGCAGCAATAAGACAGTGGTGGCCTCAAGTATGCCTTGCCTGGTCAGATATAATACCACGAAGGGTATGGAGGCAGGAACACAGCCACAGGGCAGTGGAGAGGGCCAGGAGAAAGATGAATAGATGAGTGGGGACACTGATAAGGCAGATGGGAGGACAGGTGATACTGCTCAGAGTCGAAGAGTGGGTGGATGACTTCTACAGGTCAGACGGGGTACACCTGTCAGATATAGCACTAGATATGTTCAATGCAGAAACAATGGGTTTCATAGAAGACTGGAGAAGATGGACAAAAAGATAAAAAAAAAAAAAAGAAGGGGGAAGGAAATTTTTTCATACCAGAGGTATGGGAGAGGGATACCTTAAGTTGGGGGGGAAGCCAGTCATCCAATGCAAGCTGGAGACTGGCTAGTGGGGAAAAGGGGAGGAGGAGGATGGAGGGGAAGAAAAAGGAGTAACACAAGAGGAAGAAGAAGATGAAGGAGAAAGTGGTCTCGGTTTTCACCGTTACCTAACAGAAAAGGAGAGGAAGAAGGCACCCAGGTTTTCCCTTGGGGGATGGATAATCAGAGAGTGATATATGGATGGAAATAAATGAAAATTATGGAAATATGACAATAAAGAAATGGAAAATGAATTATGGATTTATGGATTTAAATAAATTAATTGCCAATCTGAGCACAACAACAAGCAATGGTCTCTGTGTTTCTGTGAGGGAAAAGGGGGGAATCCGGGACAATGGAGTTTGCCCTTTAAGGGGCAGACCATGTTGTCCTGGTGTACCCCTTCCCTCCTGTAAGGAATGGTTGTGCTCAGAAGGGTAGGGGATAGGGAAGGGGAGGAGCCATGAGCCAGGACAATGGCCAGGCAGCAGGAAGGGGAGGGGGGAAGGGAGGTACATAAGGGACAGCACAAGGGAGCCTCAGCCACTTTTGCTGGAGTTTTGATCCTCCCACCCACCTATTAGAAAAGGTGAGATGGAAAGACAGTCAATTTGGGGCTGTATGTGAGTCTGTCATGGTGGAGGACCGATGCATCTGCTAGGACGGTGGACTGCCAAAGGTGAATGGCAGAGGATGATAATATGTATGGACTGCCAAAGGTGGAGGGCAGGAGATAATATGGTTATGGACTGCCAAGGTGGATGGCAGAAGGGAAAATGGGGGGAGGACAGGAAGGGGGAAGAAAAAAGGAGTAACACAAGAGGAAGAAGAAGATGAAGGAGAAAGCGGTCTCAGTTTTCACCATTACCTAACAGAAAAGGAGAAGAAGAAGGCACCCAGGTTTTCGCCTGGGGGATGGATAATCAGAGAGTGATATATGGATGGAAATAAATGAAAATTATGGAAATATGACAATAAAGAAATGGAAAATGAATTATGGATTCATGGATTTAAATAAATTAATTGCCAATCTGAGTACAACAACAAGCAATGGTCTCTGTGTTTTTGTGAGGGAAAAGGGGGGAATCCGGGACAAGCAAGAATTGCATTAGGAAAAAACTGTGGTGGTAGCAACATGCCTGTTGTTAGGCAGCATGTGACACTGATCATGAAGAGTATCCCCAGGTCACATGCTGGAGAAAACATGCTGGAAGTGGTACTAACAGAGATTGATGAGTGGCTGCACCCCCATGCACTGAAAACTGGATTCATCACCAGTTATAATGGATGAAATGTGTGGAAATACATCACTGATGGGGGATTTGTTAGGGTGCCATGCTCGGCACACTGCCTTAACCTTGCTGTGCAGACTGTCATCACCCATCTGGATATAAAATACATTTTGATGCTGGCCTGATGCATCTGTGCCCACTTTGCACATTCAGCAAAAGTGCATGACCATCTACGTGCCCTTGTACATGGTGAGCATCTTGAGCATCTATATCAGCAGTAGAAGGCAATTTTTGAGTATCAGCTACTTCATGCTAGTCGTGACAGCAGTGGGGCATACATGTGTCTCACAACAGAGCAGTGGTGCCTAATGGATGGGCTCATCTCAATTCTAAGGTCCTTCAAGCAGGCAACACAGGCAGTGAGTGGGGACACTGCCAGCATCAGTGAGTCCATTCCTCTGCTACGGGTGCTGAGGCAGACACTGCTGAAAGTGCACCATCAGCTGGAGGTAGGTGGTGACAAAGCAATTTGATCATTGATGGACCACTTGCTGTCCACATTAGACGCCAATGCCCACAAAAATATATTCTGTAGTCTGAGGAGTTTGGGATTGCCACAATGCTTGACCCACATTACAAACATGGGCTGGCAGCCATATTATAAGGTGGGCACTGGGGGTTGCAGAGACCAACAGAACTACTCACTCAGAGGGTATCAATCAATCAATCAATACTTTATTTTTAAAAGGCGCTTTTCTTCAACCAAAGCGCCTGTACAATTTCATAAAACAATAAATAAACAAGATTTAAATTTATTATAAATCATTAAAAGCTATATTAAAAAGGTGAGTCTTCAAGGCTCCTTTAAAACTTAGAACAGTCGGGCAATTTCGCACCTGACGAGGTAGAGAGTTCCACAGGGTCGGGGCCATAAAACTAAATGATCTAGCCCCTGAAGTTTTCAAACGAACCCTGGGAATCTCCAGCAATCCCTCGTCAGTGGATCGGAGGGGCCGGGAGGGACAGTAGGGGCAAAGGAGCTCTTTCAGGTAAGTGGGTCCCTGATTGTGTAGGCTTTATAGGTCAGCAAACCCGACCTTGAAGGTGATTCGCCAAAACACTGGCAGCCAGTGCAGTCCGAGCACAGGCATTATATGGCTGGATCTAGAAAGATCCAGTCAATAACCTGGCCGCGCATTCTGCACAAGCTGCAGGCGGTTCAACCCCCGATAGCCCTAGGTACAGGGAGTTGCAATAGTCAAGGCGGGAGGTAACGAAGGCGTTGATCAACGTTGGAAGATCCTCTGGAGGAACCAGGTGCTTCACCCTGGCGATATTCCTCAGATGGAAAAAGGAAGTTTTGACCACCGCTGACACCTGGGATTTAAGTGTCACGTGGTCGTCAATTATTACGCCAAGATTCCGCACCTGATCTGAGGTTGTCAGCTGAACGCCCCCAAGTCATAAGCCTGAGGGCGATCCATCCGGCAAACCCGCCTCACAGCGACTTTGATCCATGACTAACGCCTCAGTTTTCTCCGGGTTTAACCTCAGCCAACTCCCACTCATCCAGTCCTGGATTTCGGCAAGGCAGTTATTAAATACCGATAAGGCAGCATCCTGATTGGGTACAAAAGACATATACAGCTGGGTATCATCTGCATAGCAATGAAAACCCAAACCGTATCGTCTAATAATTGCTCCCAGTGGCAGCATATACACCGCAAACAACATGGGTGCTAAAATAGAACCCTGCGGTACCCCGCAGGATAAGGAGACTGATGTCGAGGAAAAGATTCCCGACACCACCCTCTGAGTCCTACCCTCGAGGTAAGATTGGAACCACCTGAGGACCACACCAGATAATCCACAGATGGACCGCAGACGCTCCAGCAGCACACCATGGTCAACAGTGTCAAATGCTGCAGAGAGATCAAGGAGTACCAAGATAGAACAGGTCCTACGATCTCTCGCTATTAGGAGGTCATTTAGTACCCGAACAAGTGCTGTCTCGGTACTATGCCTTTTCCTAAATCCTGACTGGAGAGAATCATAAATATTGTTGTTGGTCAGATGATCATCCAACTGTACTGCGACCACCTTCTCAATAACTTTACCCACAAAGGGTAAGTTAGAGACTGGTCTGTAATTTGCTAGACAGTCTGGGTCTAAGGAGGATTTCTTTAAAGAGGCACTATGGCCTCTTTCGAGGATCAGGAAAGATCCCCCTCTCTAAAGACTTCAGACTATCAAGGCAGGACTAGAGCCGATTTTATCCACACAATCCACTAAGAGATGTTGGGCCAGGGTCCAAATCACAGTTGGTTGGTCGCAGCATTCGGATGACCATCACAATATTATCAATTGTGGGGAGGCTGAAGTCAGACCATACAAAATGAGTGTTCAACATCTCCAGCCGACCATCACCGCTCCCATTGGAAAGGGAAGGACGGACGTCTGACCTGATTTTGGCAACCTTATCTGCAAAGAAGAGAGCAAACTCCTCACACCGTTCTAGAGAAAAGGCTCTTCTGGGCTGAAGACAGGCTGGATTGCACAGTCTGTCCACAGTCTGAAAGAGCTGAGCTGGTCTATTCTGTGCAGCCGCAATCTCTCTGGACAGGAATTCTGCCTTCTTTCGAGAGATTGCGGATTGATAGGCCATATAATGGTCCATCAAACTAAGTTTGTCATCATCCAGACCGGACTTCCTCCAACACCTCTCCAGCCTTCGTCCCACTCTCCTCAACTCCCTCACGGTCTCATCAAACCATGGAGACCTGGGGCGAAGAGTGAGAGGACGAACACGAACAGGTGCAATGGAATCCAGGGCCCCTGTCACCACCTTATTATAGGCATGTACCAGATCACCTGGATCCAAGCAATCCATCGGTAGGCCCGATAGGTCCAGCACCGCCATCAGGTCATCCGGGGACACACCCCTTAAAGGGCGGTACCGTACCATCTCCAAAGGGGCTGACCTAATAGGGGTGGCCTCAAAACTGAACCTAATGGAGTGATGGTCAGACCATCCAAGTGGTTCCACCACCAAATCGGATATCCCCATCCACAGAAGGAATACCAGGTCCAATGAGTGTCCACCAATATGAGTCGAGGCGGAAACAACCTGTGTGAAGCCCAGTGATACCATCAACTGGAGGAAGTCTTGACCAAAGCGTGAGAGTTCATCATCGACCCAAGCATTGAAGTCCCCCAGAACCAACCATCTGGGGGACCCCAATGTCAGGTCGACAATGAAGTCTGTGACCTCCTGCAGGAAAACATTCTCGTCACCTGGTGGACGGTATATGAGAAGTATCCTGCACCCCACACCCTCGCCTAAGACACATTCAAAGGATCTGGTACATGCCACCGGTACCTCCACCAGGCCCAGTTCTGACTTAAAACATATGGTAACACCCCTGCCCCTATGATCCTGCCTCGAGCGGTGTATCACCGAGTACCCGGCTGGAACTGCTGCTGCTAAAACTGGCCCAGCATTTCCATCCAGCCAGGTCTCGGTGATGCATACCAAGTCAGATGACCCAACAAGATCGGCTATAATGGCCGCCTTGTTTTTAATAGACCTGGCATTACACAACACCGCCTTGTAGGGATGAGCTCAGGATGACCGCCTTGCCTGCTGGTCATAATCAGAACCCTTGGGTATGGGCACCAAGTAGGGAGAACCCCTTTCCTGTGCCCATTTCACCCCAGGGCGTCTCCTTGATCTCACTAACCCTATCCGCCCGCTCCTTTCCATTCCACCCCCAGGCCCGGCACCAGCCCTCCTCCTCCCCCTCACAATCCCCAAAGCCCTACATCTTCTATAAACTCCGGGTGACAGAGGAGGACAGGAAAAAGGATGAAGGTCCCTGAGCCTAGAGGGGGAGTAATACCCGACCGTCCTATTTTCATTCCGACACATAGTTAATAACTCAATCCACAATAATAAACCCCACAAACTTATATAAAAGCCAAAGCACAACACTCAGATACAAAAATATAAATATAACAATAAACAAAATTATATCTTATCAATATATCAATACTTATGCTTTAAATTTATCAAAATATTTTATCCATCTACCCCCAACCCCCAGTGCTCTCACCACTGCGAGGGGAAGGAGCTTTACACCTATATAAGACCCCCGAATATAAAATGAACACAAACCGAGAGTCCAAAATCTTTTTATGTCCACACTTACGTGCTCTCACCACTTCAGCATGGGCCAAACTTTAGTCAGTCTCCTCTCACAAGACTGAAGAAGTTATAAATGAACTCAGTTTTAAGTTCTTCCAATAATTCTCACCCGCTGGTTACAACAAAAAGAAAAAAGAAAATTCAAGTATACTTCACCAGTTCAAGCAGTCCCATAGTTCCAAATTCCGTCCAAAATTTCCCAGTGACCAGAAGCCAGAATCCAATATATAGCAAACACTAGCCTGAATCAAAAAATTCAAAGTTCATCATCAAACAAATGGTCCAAACAAATCCACCTTCCTTCAATTTCTCAGTCAGGAATCCTTCAGGATGCGAACAACAGGAAGCATATATATTTCAGTTGCAGAGTCTCAGCTACCCGACCCTCACTACGGTGGGCGGGCGAGACCACCCTCCGGTGGTCCCCCTACTTCACCTAAGGAACTAGATGAACCTCACCACCCTCCGGTGGCAGAGACACCCATCCCCCTGTTTGGACCGAGGAACCAGATTTGTCCAAAGTTGTGCAGAAATCTTCACTGCACGCTATCTATACTTCCCTTCAATAATCTCAAAGTTCCTCTTTTTTTTTTTTCAGCCAGTCCTCTTTCACCAGAATCCGGCTGCACCTTCACCTGCGGTCCGACTGCATTACTCTCCCGTATGGAAATCCGTGTAAAAACCACTACTCCAAAATGCTGAGTTCACCATTCACCATTGTGACTCCTACGACTCCTTGGAATTCTTCCACCACCCAAAAGTGGCCGCTGGATCACTAAGCCGCCAGCCACCGAAATCTTTGAGAAAATTTTTGCCGGAAAACCAGCGTACAGCATGCAACATACAGCAAGCCAGGTGACTTCCACAACTCCAACAGACTAGTCTCTCCAAATATTAAAAACGTATCAAGTTTTAACGATAACAAAATTAGTAGGCTTGGGACTACAAAACAAATAAATAATGATAAAACAAAGATAAAAAAACAAAAACTGATCACAAGTTATAGCGCTCACCGACGGCAGCCCAGCGTGGCCGCCATCTTACTTGTTAGCTATTCAATAAGGGTAATTGGTGCACAGTTGTTACTTCGGGCACTGGGGTCAAAACCACATGAGGGTACTGCACAGTGAACTGGTGTTCTTGCCTTCTACTCCTCATCATCCCAGTGGTGTCAAACTGCACAAAAACCATGCAGGTTAAAGCAACCTATGCTGAATCCCATTTGGGCTGCACTCAGTCAGGTGGGAGTTGCAGACAGTCATGAATGAAACTGAGAAGGAGGAGGAGGAGGAGGAGGATGATGACCACGCTGCATATCTTCAAGTGCAAAATGCATGGTAGATGCATATTTTGCAGATACAAGAACCTCACCATTGGAGATGAGCCACTGTTATACTGGGGCATTAAGATCAGTGAGTGACTAGCACTGACAGCGGTTGCCCTGAAATATCTGATCTGCCCATTCTCGTGTCAGCGTTGAGCAGGTGTTCAGTTCAATGGGTGCCATTGTGCATAACAGGTGCACCAATCTCTCTTCCAGAAATGTTGGCATGCTGACATTTATCAAAATGAATGAGGCTCACATTTCATCAAGAAGAGTAATGTCCCTTGTCACACCACTGCTTGATAGTGATGATGAGGAAGAAAGTGCTTCTAGCAGACCGGGATGTACCTCATCATTGTCTCGCAGCATTGACATGGATGAAGCAGTGATGAAGAGGGAGTTCCCTATGATGACAATTTCAGTCTTGAAGACTGTGAGGGATGCATCATGGACGACGTGGAAGAATAACAAACTCAATTTATTTTCTCCTTTTCCCTCCCCTCCCATCCCCAACCATGTAATCCTGGATGTCAAATTAATAACAGTTATAATGTTCACATTCAGTGCCAATATATAAATCCACAACTATCAATTAGTGATGCTTTTTAATTGCATCAAATGGAACACCAGTAAATAATGCACTATGCCACTTACAGTGAACACCTGCTCTAGCCAGCAAGACACACTGTGGCTATGCAACAATGACCTCAACATCTCAACCTTCTCCTCCTCCTCCTCCTCCTATCATCACATATGTGTAGTCTCCTTGGATCGTTGTCACCTTGGATCCTCCAATACAGTCAGAAACAGCATGGCACATCACTTCCACCACCGGTTCCACCACAGGATGTTGACAACAACATTTTCGACATCCTGCACATCAATGGGAGCAATGCCAACAGTCCACATTGTTCCCAATGAACCAAAGTGTTTTACTGTGAGGGGGAGCTCTGCCCCCCCATCCCCAACCCATCTCTAATTAACCAACTCTGAGTTGGAGTTGGTTTTGAGTGGGGCACAACTATGGTAATCACTCTGTCAGCTGACAGAGGACCACCACAGCGAAAGATCTCACCCTGGTGAGATTTGTCGCTGTGATGCTATTTTGCCATAATGGTGTCTCTGTCCTGATGGTACACGTTCACCACCACAGTGGTATCTACTATCCAGCTTAGCCATTGATAAGGATAATGAATGTACAATACATGCAAGGTAATGAGAACCACCTCCTCTATCTCCTCTGTACTTCTGGTGCTGCTTCAGTTATGTCCTCCTCCTCCTCACAGCAAGTATGACACAGCATTGGCTACCACTTCCACCACCATAGTGATGATTCATTGCTGCCAATGTGATAAACAGAACCGCTTCCTGTACCTCCTCAAAACTCCTCAGATTCTTGTTGGATGCATCTTGGTCTTCCTCACTTGAATTATCATACAGCATGCCACAATATTGCAACTGTTAGCTCAAGGAAGTGATGGTCCTATAGTCTATATCAAGTGACTGGGTGAAGCCGGCAAGACCTTGTCATGTGGAACCGCACTACAGCAAGGACTTTCTTCATCGGATGTGATGGTAAGACACCTGCACTGCTTTTCAGAAACTGCAGCCCTTCTATCAGCCTACTAGTGGCAGAAAATCAATCCACAAGACTCAGTGCAGCATTAAAATGTTTTCATATAATTTATTCTTCATGCAGGTTTCACTGGTTCCAATACACATGGACACCAAATATACACCATTGCACAGCCATCAGTAGTACTCTGATAGTAAGTATCATTATGATTTAATATTTTCCTCTCCTCTCCTCTACTCTCCTCTCCTCTCCTCTCTGTTCCTTTCCTGTCCTCTACTTTCCTTCACAAAAATCCATTTTTGTCTTCACAGGTGCTATCTGAACTGAAATTCGAATGAAACAGTGCATGAAGAGATCCTGCAGGCAAGCAAGCCATCTCCATCTTCTCAGTTAAGTCAAGTATATTGCGGAGCATACACAGTCTTGAAATTACTGTGCCTGAAATTATAACAGCAACAGGAAATATTGAGTATTGAATCAGACACAGTTGCCAATGAAAATACTCACATGTCCAGAAAAGAGAAATGAAAAAGTTATCACCCTGAAAGATGCATACAATACCAGGGATCAAGCTTGATGGAAGTTGAAAGTCGGAATGTTCCCTGGCCCAGGGTCACTCAGCCAACATCATTTGCTTGGCGAATCAAGCCCATCATTGAAAAAAAAAACACAGCCCCAAGGAAAACCTGTATGAAGAACAGCAGAGGCAGTGATTAACAAATACAATCAATGTAGCAATTGTGGTAGAGAAGCAATCCCCCCAAGCAAAAAAAATACTTACCTTCATGTTTGGCCAATGTTGTATATGACAACATTTATGTTGTTGCTGTCCAGCAGTATGATGTTATCAGAATAAATAACTGAAAATTAATAAAAGAGCAGTACGAATATATTAGACTTAGAACAGTTGCAAAGCAATAACCTCCCACCTTAAAATGAAAAGAAAGCAAAGATACTTACCTGTGCATTGTGTCTATTTGCCATCATGAATACACAATTAGCAAGAGGCCGTTTCTCCAACTATGGAACAACAGCAGCAAGTAGTAGCAGCAGCAGCAAAGCACCCTCTCCTTAAGCTGTTTACTCCATTCTCAATGTAAAAAGCACAGCTACTTGATATTTTTCTCTCTGGGGACACAACTTCACATTTCTGGCAAAGTGCTGGTGGTGTCGGTGGGGTCACTGGGGTGGTAGACCCAAAAATGCTTAGTACCAATAATATGTTTTAAGTTCTTTTGCAAGTTTCACATCTGCTTTGCACTGCCTTCTTAGGTGTATGTGACAACAGTATTTGATTGAAGGGAAGTGTTATCTCTTTAGAGACACAACTGGATATTTCTGATAACCATGTTAAATGCTTAAAACTGATTTATGTTTAACTTCTCAGAAGATTGCCTCATGTTTGTGTTATGGTTTGCACTTCTTTGAGAGGTTGACGGTTACACACAACTACCAGTCACTCACCATCACATACCATGGGTAAACAATATATTTAATGTGGCAAATACTAGACCTTTGTGGATAGAAGGAGTACACATGATGAATCAGTATCAGAAATGAATGGAAGGAAAGTGGTTCATCATGTGTGAAAAGGATTAATGGACAGGCAAGGGACATCCAAACGAAAGAGACATTACTGAAAAAGAGGGCAGAGAAAAAAGACATGAAAACAACAGAGTTTTTTTTTTATTTTTATAACTTTTTATATTTTTTATGTGTTTTTATTTTTAATGGGGGGATTAGAGAGTGGAGAAATTAAGAACACAGATTAAAGAATAACTAAATATAAAATAAACAGTTTATGGCAACCACTCAGCCAATCCCACCATCACTGCCAGAAGCTGATCCATGCCCACCAACACCACACAGCTTGTCTGGACATAAAATTGTCCAGCTGATCCATCACTTCCTGCAGGAAAGTGTTAAAATCATTCTGCAGATCCTGCTTCTCAGCCCACAAAACTGTCATATTGCCATGTGTGGCAGGAGTCATGGATCAGGCAGCTGTCTGGAAGGTACAGGCCGAGTACTGTGGCTGTCACTCCTGTGGCAACAGTAACGACTCACAGCGGCATTACCACTGACTTCCTGCTGCTCCACGTTGCCCCCAGGGACATCACCACCACCATCACGTGATGCAGCCACATTGCACTCCTTGGGCGTCCACTCATTGAGGTTGTGGATGTGAAGGTGCGTCATCTGGCCACCAGTCCCAAGGTGGGTCATTTTTATACCCCACCTCACACAGCACCCACACACCTTGCAGATGGTCACTGTTTCATTTACAAGGAGCATTTCAAAAAATGTCCCACACTACAGAGTGCTGTGGGAGTGGGGGTGCACCAGATGCAGAATGCAGAGGTGGCGGGCTCCTGCTGGGGGGGGACTTGTGGCTGCTGCTGCTGTTCTTCCTGCTGCTGCTGTTTCTCTTGCTGTTGTTGCTGCTGCTCTGCAGCAGCAGCAGAACTCCCTTCCTGAGTGGGGGGGGCAGCATCCACTCCAGTAAATGCACACCTACTAAGGTGAATAACTGTACCTCCACCACCCTGTCTCGACTCCTCCAAGTCCTGATGCTGCCTGTCCATTACAAGAATAAATTTAAAGAAAATGAAAGAAAAAGAGAGTAAGAGGAAGTGAGCAAAAAACAGTATAGACTAACAAAATGTATAAATTCAGAAACTACAGTAAAGAAAGCTAAGGAATAGAACTCAAAAAGATATAAAATATAAAAATGTTAAGATATATACAGATGTTGCTGCCCAAGTGATCGGTGACTGTCTAGCACATTGTATCCTACAGCTACAATTGCTGAAATGAAAGTGAAACATTCAATTTCTGGCTGCATAGAGTCTCCCATGTGACATGCTGTAAGTGAATCATGTGACAAACCATGCTTTTCATTAACTTCAAAGTTACTAAGAAAGTCAAAATTAGCTTTGAAGTTAACTGGCAAAGTTTTGGCACCAGAAGCCAATTATCTTCAAAGTTATTAACTTAAGTTGAAGTTAGACTTTGAAGTTCACTCGCAAAGTTTGGCACCAGAAGCCAGTTTTGTGAAATTTTTCGGGGGCGAATTTGGTGACTTCAAGGGGAATTCTCAGGTGGAGTAAAATTTTACAACATCTCTAACCCTATACCAATCACTCAAGACTGACAATACTAGTACTCAGAAACATTGTATAGCAAAAGCCTGTGGCAAAGAAAGTAATAAGTGTTATTATTTATTCAATAGTCTAGAAAGCAGTGACCCATCAAAAACTAAAATATTAGCACTACTTTCTGTTGAAGGTGCTGAAAAAAAATAATACTACTTCTATCCAGGTGTCTCAAAATGCTGACATTTTCACAACTAAGGCAGGACTGTCTATGGTGGATGGCTAAGCAGTGCAGAATCAAACTAAGTTTCAAAAGACTCTTCATGCTCTGAGACATCTAGTAACACGTGATCTAAAAAAAATGATAGAAGACACTGAGTTTTTGTATTAGACATAAAGTTAAAACATTTTCAGGTACAATTCACAGTGGAGCTGCTCCACTGGCAATACATGCCTATTGAATAAATCAGTTGTCAAGTAACAGTGCTGGTTCTAGTGAATATTGAGATGTTGATGACCATGGTCATGGTGATAATGATGACATTGACACTGTGAGTCTGACTTTACCTATTTTTGACAGTGACAAAGTGGATAATGTGGAGGAGTGTACTACTCTAGGGTCAAAAAAGGGAAAGAAACATTTTAAAGGCCTAAGCCAACCAAAGCGATACAAAGTCTGACAGTAGTGATGATGTCACTGGTGCTGATGCAGATGATTCTATAATTGCCTCACCCGATAAACTTGTACCCTCCACTTATATGTCTTCTCTAGTTACCCATACTGTGTTTGTTAGAAGTATACTGCCCATCTCTACTGTTTGGAATCATTCTAACATAAACCCAAAGGATTCTTGCCAAGCTATATGTGTGCTCCTCGGCACTCACGTGAGTAGGGTGAAAAACAAAAGTCATATTGGAACCACAACAATGATAAAACATCCTATGAGAATTCACCCTTTCATTATATATGGTTCAGAAAACAATCTAACATTAGTGCCTGTAAATGTAGCAGGGATCTCGGTAAACAGGAACATTCAGCAGAAACAGTAAGGGATGGCAGTCATCAGCCAAGGACCCAAAGTCAAGTTCTGCCTCAAGATAAGTCAGTAAGAGTCTCTGTTTTACCATTCAAGGCTGCAATACACCCCAGCCAAGACTAACTTTACCCTTAAGAAGAGGTGGTTAATGTTACAACAGGTTTTTGAAAGAAAGGCTAAATATTCACATAACCATCCTATAACAGTGGCAATAAATTGTCAGATAACATAAATTACATAGAAACATGGAAATTGTCAGCAGGTAAGGACTGCCAAGCCCATCTAGTCTGCCTGTAAGTCTTATTCTTGTATTTGATTTGCAGCCATACTTGATTGTAGAAGATGAGGGGTTCAAGAGGCTTATAGTATATGTAGATCGACTATGTATTGTCAAGTAGAAACTACTTTTCAGTAACTGCTATGGACAGTATGAATGATGACCCAATAGGTCAAGTGAGGCATGCTCTCAGAGAGACTGAGGACAAGCTTTCTATAGACATGTGGACCAGCACCAAAATCATTCCTGTCTTTCTTTTACTGCACAGTAGGTCAGCTTTGTGAGTGAGTCATCATGCTTTCAAACCACTCTTACTACTAAAACTTCAGCTAGTACTACCACTATCTTTATCTGCACAAAAAATCTCATATTTCAGAAAATGACAGTACTACATGTACAGTATCTTTGTTTCAAGACACATGCACCCCACAGCACCTTCTGCAGAAGTGGAAAGACTAGTTAGTGCTTGTTCATCATACATGATTTGAAAGTTGTTGTTTTTTTGTTGATGACAATAGTTCCAGTACTCATTAAGTGCTTCAGGATGCCAACTATACACATGTATGCTTTTTTCACACTATCTTAACATAATAGTTTGAAGTTTCCTTGATAATAACTGAGAAGTGTCAACAACTTCAGCCACTCTGTAAATGCATGTGATATACAAACATATGAAATTTGCCAGAAGATAAAGGCTTAGTGGTCTATCATGTCTGCTAGAATATGTAGCTAGCACCCGTTATTTTGCAGCTTCCCTCCTCCCACCCTCCCTCTCTTGACCATATTTTCCTGATATCCAGAAGAACAAAGTTCTTCCTTATCACCAAGCTTGTTCAGGATGTACAAACAATGTGGAATTCAACTAACTTTATGATTGAACACATCACACCTATTATTGATTATATAATGTACAATGATTTTTGGAGAGAATTGTACTCCATTCTACTCAATGATCTCTGCTGAAACATCTGTTTCATGTTCTGAAACCATTTATGGGTGCTACTAAAGGTGTCAGTATAAAAAAATGATAACTTAGCCAAGTTATTCCACTCCTTCTGCTTCCAGTATCTAGTTAATTAAATGCTTACCAGACTAAGCAATGAAAGCAAGTTGTCAACCATGACTCAGAGCAAAGAGTATATCTTACCAACATTACTAGATCCACATTTCTGGAACAGACACCTTCCTGATGGTGCTAGACAGGCTATGGAGACGTTGAACTACAGGTAACTTTTGATTGACAAAGTAGCTGAGGATTCATTAGGGAGCAGGACTGCATATATGAAGACACCATCTCAAACTCAGAAGTCTGCACCAAAAGATAGTACAGAAGTACATAATAAGGATTACATATGCTGTCAGCAGCAAGACATTGAAATTCTCAAAGGACAAGATGAATGCGCAGTACTAAGAATAGTGGGTGCATACCTGTCTGATCCCAACAGTAATACTAGGATGACCTTTTAAATTACTGGAGAAAACAAGAATCTCGCTGGCCAAAGCTGGCTATCTTGGATTATAAGTATACCCGATGCCCGCTCTCCAGTGTGACTTCTGAATGTTTATCTCCACTGGAGAAGTCCTAATTGACAAATGAACTAGGTTGACCCTGATAGTGTTGAAAAGCTAACATTCATGAAGGTTAACCTGCCAAACATGGAATTATACAATGGCTCATGAAATACTGATTCCTATTTGGCTGGCTGGCATGATTTACAATGTGTAAATCATGCATCACTCCATGGTAGAAGTCCAGCCAAACAGGGCACCAAACCTCTAAGCTGCTAGCTGCAATGTGGTTTTGTCCATGGTAACCAGAATCTGCGAAAACTCAAAATAAAAAATGAAAACATCTCTCTCCTTCTTTCCTTCATTATATTATAGTAATATTCCATAACTGGGCATGGGTGATGGCAAGATTTATCCACTTCTGGTATGGTTTCCTCACTCGAATGCACCTCGTGAGCAAACCACACCAGGCATGGGTAAATCCTGCCATCACTCATGCCCAGTCATGGTATATTGTTTAAATGATATGTGATGCTAATCTTGAAGAGCAATAAACTGAGATTGACAGCATTGTCAGAGATGTTTCTGTGGATTAAGTGAAAATAACATAAACTTTCAATTTTCTCTAAAAAGGCTTGTTAAAGATTTGGAGTTTACTTGCCTTTGGGTTGGGTAAATAAGCAGTTATCAGATTAAATTATATAATTACCAACAATTCAAAGTATAGGGTGCACAGAATGAACAGGGCAGGCATGTCTTGGTTCTCAGCACATTCTCTGATCCTCCCACAGAAACAATTTCTTCCTCGTTTTTGGTCTACTACTGATGGTGGAAGCACTAGCAGTGCACGACTACGTATGTCAGACTAATATTTTGCAGGAAAGCCTCTCAACTTTTAAGAACAGAGAAGAAAGCCTTTATTACATTACAGTTTGTTCATTTTTTTTGGAATTTGACTACCTTCTCCTGCTGTTTCAAACTTCAGTTCATTCCCCTTATAGTGATAGTAGTAGTGGTAGTGAGGTGATGACTGACTGTTGTGCTTTTTCTTACACTCTATTTCTTTCTAACAGTGGTGTGTTCTTTCTTTATTCATAACTGAGACATTGCTAAACAAAGTGGTGCTTGACTGCTGAGCAATAGAAACAGCTATGCACACAAAGTATTACAATCTAAAAAATCAGACTCGGGAGAGTGGTTTCAGAGAGATTTGGGACTTTCTTGCCTTTCTACCAAATCGTCATTGTTTGCGTCGGTGGGAGGTGCAGCCAGTACATGACACTGTACTGCTAGTAGCATTGGCAGGCAAGTCCCTGTTCTCAGCAGTCTCACTTTTGAACAGACCTTTTTGGAAAATATGCCTCAGCATAATTGATTTAATGTTGGTAGCTCTGTTTTTCCTTGATAGAAAGGGTAATGCTAGTTATAGCAGTAGTAGTGAAGTGGTGACTGGCTGGTGCTCTTTGTCTTATATTGTGTTTCTTCCTAATTGTGAGGTGTGTTAATGACTGGCTTCATTCATAATAGGGACATTACATTCTGTTTCATTCTAATGGTCTGCTGTGCATGCTTCATTTATAACTGATACGCTGTAAAACAAGGTGTTGTCTGTTCAGAAATACACTAACTAATTAGCGAGGCACAGTATTATCTTCAAAAAAATCAGACTTAGAAGACCAGTCAGAGAGAGAGCTGGAACTTGTCTGCCATTTAACCAAATCATCACCCTAGGGATGGAGGAGAGGTGCAGCTAGTACAGAACACTTTACTATCAGCTATAGCAAGCAAGTTCCTGTTGTTTTCATCACAGCTTGTTCTGAGCATTCATTTGGGGGAAAAAATGCATGACAGTTATTGTTTCTAGCACAGGGTAACAGTCGTACAGTATGCAAGTGGAAACAGGACTCAGAAAACACCAGTCTGATGGATCTCCAGGATCACAGCTTGCTGTACTAACATCTTGGCTATGCCGCCTCACTAAGCAATAATATCATAATACAAAAAGGTTCTGATGAGGTTCAGATAACTATCAGAACCTTCTTTTGCATATCAGAACCATTTAGAACCTCAGGGCCTTTTGGGGTTCTTCCACGTCTAACTGCTGCTATAGATTCAGAATTTTTTTTTTAACAAATGAAAACGAGACAATTAAAGGTAAATGTGGATGTGTACACTTTCACAGTCAGTGAAAGCAAACTCTGCTTCCTGATGGGGTGGGTCTACAGAAGGAAATCTAAAGTACCAAGTAAATAAGTCTGAGTTTTAGTCATAAAAATACCCTCAGAAGTGCAGTTTTGCCCCACAGATGCATAGTTTTGCACCAGGCATGCTGTAGCTCCCTGGAACAAAGGTCATTAATCACTCCTGTTGTGGAGTGGCAGTGAACTACCCACTCCAGTCTTGGAGTGGTCGCATCTCTTTCCCTTATAGGCAGAGGGAGATACACCACTTGAAAAGCAATAGCTCAGCTAGCATCAATAAACTGGTGGTGCTCTATGGTGGAAAATGAGGACCTCTTTCTATCCTCTTCCCGCTCTTGCAAAATTCTGGTGCTTCCACCTCATTCATAGTGCTGGGTATGGGGCTTTCAATTAATTTCACAATCGGGCCTGGGAGTCCAAATGAAACAGACAGTCTGTTGACCATCTATATAAGTACACAGGACCTTGTGCATCCTGATGCACCTGCCTCTGTTTCAGGAGGAAACTTTAGTCCTGGCAATTCTGTCAATGTTGTCTTGGTTTTACTTGTAATATTAATGGTTCCCTTTGGCCAGAGCCATCTTGACTTCCAGAAGTTGGAATCTCTTGCTTTGAGATGACTATTTCAAATAACCATCCTGAAATGAATGGGTAGCAATATTCATAATAGGTTTCTACCCAATGTTTTAATATTCGGTCAGCCTAACTAATTTCATTTATTTCCTGAATTCTTCTTTACCCAGTGGTAGGCAGGATCCATGTCACTGTCTTTTTATTGCATCTTCATTTGCTTGCTGGGTTTTGGACTTTGTGTCAGTGGCCTGGGTCTCTGTAGTCTTTTCTTCAGGGTCTCTGGTGCATCAGCAGGTGTCACAGAAGGGTCTTGAAGACTCCCAAAAGAGAGTGGCTTCATCCTCAATTACTTCCTCTACCACCATTTCTGCAGATTCATACTTCTTAGGCATCACTGTGCTCCTGCTGCTCTTTTGGGAGCAGCCTCTGCAGAGTAAACAAAGTCAGTGGTCATGTCAGGAGATGGAGTTGAAAAAGCTGAAGGGATTATCAGATCCTTTGACTGGCTGCTCCATTTGGGACAGCTGTGAGGCTTACTTCCAACCATGATCCCACCTCACTAACTGGTCTGCCAAACTTACTCTCATCACAGAATCTGCCAGGAAGGAAGGTTGGGACTAAGCTTGGAGCCTCAAGTTTTGGTCTGCATATTCCAGCTTCACTCCATTGCATTCCAGTAGTCCCCTCCTTTGCATTTCTGATTGGTAGGCACCTCTTCCATGTGTCAAGCCTTTTTCTATTGTCTTTGTTGCTTCCTGCATGCCCCTGGCTAAGCCCTGTCTTGGACAGGTACAGGTCAGTGGTGGTGACAGTAGTGATTACTTGTCTCCAGTTACTTTTACTTTTTTCCTCTTGTGGCCACACACAAGGAAAGTACCTGTGAGGATCTTGTAGGGTAGCTATCCTAGAGTCAAGAAAGGCATTGTCATACCAGGCCTCACAAAACTTTACAGTGAATACCAGGCCTGCATGATGAAAACAATGGTCAAAGTACCCTGGAGATGAGGTAGTTGCAGGTTTTCTCTTCATGCCAGTGCCTGAAAATTCTAGCAATTTTTCCAGGTCCTGGCTCTCCCAATGGAAATTCAGTACTCACATCTGCTAGTGCGACAGTCACCCTGCATGTTGTGGTTTGAAACTGGATTTCTTAAGGTCTTGGAGGTTGCCCAGACTCCCTGACATGCCTTTTCTGACTTTCTTCTGTGTATTGTAAAATTCAGTTTAACATTCTGTATCCCAACATGCACACCAGATGATCAACACAATTATTATAAAATTACTTTTACTTTCACTTTTGCACAGTCCTCCCTGGCTCCCCAAACCTTTTTGAAAAAGCACTTTACACAAAGCTCCATAGGATATGTTTGTAAATTGAGCCCATTGGTGAGGTCTTGTTACAAAGGTGGGTAGACATCCATGGCTCTCCTTGAAGCATGCATCCTTCAGACAAGCTGTGCTGGGGAATATTTTTTGTCCTGTTAATTATCACATCCCCTTCAGCATGCATGGCTACTAGTTAGCTGCTGGAACTGTTTGAGTTGGGATTTCTTTTGGTTATTCTTGGGAGTCAGAACTCTGCTTCATAGAATCAGGTGAGGTGTATCCATTTACGTTCATCAGTTGTAATACCGTATCTGTGGTGTCTAGTATTGTGCATTCCTTCATATTTCTTTGAATATGGAGGCCAAGTTGAATAGCAGTTTAGAAGCAATAATGACCATCCCATGCACTACTGATGACAGTGAGTCAAGAGTGAGGAAAATATATGAAAATTTGTTTTGCAGTTGATATGTCAGGTACAAAAACATGTCCAGATGAAACAGAGGATATTTTAACCTTAAAGCAGTTGTTTAACAATTATGAAAAGCTGTTGAACTACAAAACAGAGCTAATTTATAATAGATCCTCATTAACAAAATATATTATGTCAACTATGTCCCTCGTGGGCTACGAATTTTAAAAATTCAAACAAGGGATCCTAAAAGATTTAGACAAGCTGATTGGGAAATGGCACACAGTGACCGTTAATTCACGTACATGAGAATGCTCTTGAAAGTGAATGACCTGAATTTGATTGTTATTCATTAAGAGATTGCAGCAGTAAACTCTGAATTATCTAAATTTTCTGATGATCCACAGTATAAATAGACTGAACAAGTCAATGACAGAATATTGAAAATTGAGCAGGAGATCAGGGAAAGGAAGAAGCATACATTTCTAAGAGACTTCAATGACTAGGAGAGAGGGGAAGTGAACAGCTAGGTGAAACCATGCAATAGAAGCAGAGGTTGGTCCTATTCAAGAGGAAGCTGTGGGAATTCCAAAACAAGATTTAGGACTCTAGTTTAGAAGTAGAAGTTGTACTGCCAGAAGAGGAGAGAAATTGATTTTTCAGAGGTGGTGGATGGGGAGATCACGTGATGAGCTAGCAGGAAGTAAACGTCTTTAATAAGGCTCCCGAGTCCCGATGAAAAATATGTAAAAGTTTTAATGTTTTGAGAACCCGCAGAACTGAAACAGTGAGGAATCCAGATAGCTAGAGGTTGCTGCATTGGGGAAGGAGATTTCAAGCTCTGTATGGTGGGTGAATACAGTATAGCAATACCAATGAGTGCGGAAAGAGGAAATGGCCGAGATGGAACAAGGATGCCCCGAGCCTATGGCAATAAGAACGCCGGCGACTAAGCGCCCAAAGCCCCATTCGCCGACCTCGGAAGAGTCTGAGGGCCAGCATGCGGAAGGTCAGGAGGGGCAATCAACCTCAGAGGACATTACCAAAATAAAAAAACTCCTGAAAGGGCTGGTTGCTGATTTCACAATGTTGAAACCTGCTCTGCACGCTCTTACGCAAAGAGTGGGGGATGTAGAGGCCAGAGTTGCATCGCAGGAGAGAAAAACGGGAATTATGGAGCAGGAGATGGTTAATTTGAAAAGGCAAGTGAAAAAGATAGAAAACCGTCTAGAGGATCAAGAAGCGAGGAGCCGGAGGAATAATTTAATAATGGCAGGACTGCCTGAGAAAGCGGAAGGCTCAGACTGTGTTGCCTTCACACAGGATCTTCTTATGAAGATGTTTGGGCCCACACCATTTGACGACTCTTACAACATCAAGAGGGCCCACCGCTCACTGAGAGAGACCCCCCCACCTGGAGCTAGTCCTCGAGTCATTATAATGCGGTTCCTGAATTACAAGGTGAAAACCCATATCTTAAACAAAGCTAAAGCTAATAGGAACTTACACTGGAATGGGGCCTCTCTCTGGCTGTTTCAAGATTTAGCGCCTTCGGTGAGAGAAAAGCAGAAGGAGTATACCGACATAAAAAAGAAGCTGTACATGGTGGGGTTGAAATTTAGATTACAATATCCAGCCACCCTGGTTGTAAAACTGTCAAAAGGGGACAGAAGGTACCCCACAGCAGAAGAAGCCATGGATAGCCTCAGAGTGGAGCTACCGGAATTGTTCAAGTCAGGGACCTGAGGGTAAAAAGGGGCTGGTGAAAATGCAAACATTGCAGTGGGAACAGCGGACTAACAGTGCTGGGGAAAAACTGCACCAGAGGGCAGAGCTTTATGCTACCTTGACTCTGGACTAGAACTGGGTATTGGACAATGTGGGCTAATGTTGTAAAGGCCCCCCCTTTTTTTTTTTTCTTTTTCTTCTCTGCGAGTGGGGAGAGCAGGTCTGAGGGCTTTGTGAGGTGGTAAAACAAAGTCTTACGGAGGATTCTTTTACTGGATTCAATGGTTACCTTTGTTATTCAGAGTATATACTAGGCTATCGTAGCAGATCGCTATGGAGAAAGTGGCTCAAAATACTGAGAATAGGATGGGCCAAAGGGGTATATGACTAAGCTGTCACCAAGAAGTTTAGGAATTAGGGGGCCCCACTGTATTTAAGCCAATGGACATGGAAATTAGATTAAATAAATGGGTCTTCTGTAAAGAATGACAAGCGTCATAGAGAAGCGGGTGAGAAGCAAAGGAAAAACACCCTGTGAGGAGGAGGATGGCCATTAGACAGAGAAGGGATTACTGCAAAGGTGGTATTTAAGTAGAGAGAGGGGTTATAACCCATGTAAGGATGGGCCACCACAAATTTTTTTTTTTTCTTTCTTTCCTTCAATAATTTAAAGACAAATGGGTAATAGGTTAGTTTGAAACTGCAGCTGGGGGGGGGACAAATAGGAAGGGAGCTATTAGGGGATTACACTGGGACTTGGGGGTGATTGGAGACATCTTGAGAACTGACTCACGCACGTCTCGGGAAGATTAAGGAGGGAGATCGTAGGATCGGGGGTGGTACGAAGGGGAGCTATGGGGGAGCAGGAATGAGAGAGAAACCAAGACATATGACATAAGGAAAGCAGAATGTATGAGAGTGAAGGTCAAGGGCGAGGCTGTAGTAGATGGTATCACTTAGAATTTTTTCATGGAATGTGAAATGTCTTAGGGGGAGGAAGAAAAGATTGGTTATGCTTAGATACATCAATCAGTTGGGGGTACATATTGCTGCACTTCAGGAAACCCATTTATTGAATGACGAGTTGCATTTACTCAGGAAGGGATGGATGGGCAAGGTATTCGGAACTGGAAGTGCCAAAGCCTCGGTTGGGGTAGCGATACTAATCAGGAAAGATTGCCCATATATAATTGAGCGTACTCAACTAAGAGAGGATGGTAGGGGGATATATGTGATGGGCTCATTTCTGGGACATCCGTTGCTGTGTGCTTCAATTTAGGGCCCCACTCCGCCTAAATATGAATTTTTTGCCTCATTGGAGGCTGATATTGTCATGCTCCCCCAAGGCTCAACTATCTTGACAGGAGACTGGAATATTTGTTTGGACAATAGGGTTGACAGGAGTCCCCCTTCCAATAAAGTACCCAGCTCCTTGCAAGCAGCACTATATAGATTTTTGGAAGTTACAGCATTAGTAGACCCATACAGGATCTATAGAAAAGGGGAGACGGAGATGACCTTCTATTCAGGAGAGCATAAGACATATTCCAGAATTGACTTCTTTTTGGTTAATAAGGAAGTCTTAAGGGGTATTGTAGGTATGTATACTTTTGAAAGGATATTGTCTAATCATTCCCCAATTCAATTGGTATGGGAGATGGACAGTATTCCCCCTAAGCCATACCGGTGGCTTCTCGATGAAGGGATGTTAATGGTGGACAATATGGTGACTAAGCTGGAGGGTAAACTTAAGGAAATTATTCATAACCAAATCCCAACTCTTAAGGATAAGAAATTAGCTTGGCCCATCTGCAAAGTGCTGTATGTTGGATGGGCACAGGAATATACCGCTAGGCGGAATAAATTAAATAGGGCTCGGGAGGAATTCATAATGGGGGCCATTAAGTCTCTATCACCTCTAGAAGATTCCTCTAAAGAGACAGATAGGGAATTAAGAGAATTAAAAGAAGAATATAGAGGTATACTGAACTGTAGGGCTGATCGTTGGATGGAAAGATTGAATGCTAAATACCTGCTACAGGGGGATATGCTAGGCCGATTATTGGCCCATAGGATTAAGGAGCGGGAGGCGGACAGAACGATTGTGGCAGTGAATTTTGGAGGAGAGTTTATCTCGGAACCTCAACGAATGGCTGATGCTTTCGCAGAGTACTATGCCGCAATATATCAAGAGGGTGCCTCCAGCTCAGAGACAGAAATCGGGGGGTTCCTGGATAAAATACCGTTGCCCAGATTAGACCTAGAGCAGGCCCAGGCCCTGGCTGCCCCAATATCAGAGTTGGAAATTATGGAGGTAATTAAGGACTTGCCAAATGGGAAGGCACCAGGACCTGATGGCCTGTCGGCCAAATTTTATAAAGTGCATGCAGCAACAATTATACCTCTACTGAAAGAACTCTTCTCGACTATCATGAATGGAGGGATTCCCCACCCTCCTTTGTATCAGGCCTATATTACGTTGATCCCAAAACCAGATAAACCCAGAGACCTACCAGGTAATTATAGGTCCATAGCTTTAATAAACCAAGATATTAAGCTGTTTACAAAAATTTGGGCTAATAGGGTCTTGAAAGTTGCTCCCTTATTAATTAGTCAAGATCAAGTTGGGTTTATGCCAGGGAGGGGGCTCATGATGCATTAAGGAAACTTCATCACATTTTAGATACAGCTTCCATTTCAAAATCTGCTATGGCGCTAATAGCCCTAGATGCCGAGAAGGCATTCCACTGGGTTTCCAACCAATTTCTATTTCTCACAATGGAGAAAATGGGGTTCCCAAGGGGGTTTCTGGGAGGCCTTAGAAATCTCTATGAAGCCCCCACAGCCAGAGTCCTATGCAATGGATATCTCTCTAAAGAGATTCTCCTCCGAAATGGAAGTAGGCAGGGCTGTCCCTTGTCACCAATTTTATTTAACATCTACCTGGAACCTTTGCTAAGATCCCTTGCTATGGAACCCAGGGTTCAGGGGATTGAGGTTTTAGGGACAGAGCTTAAATTTTTGGTATTTGCCGATGATATCTTGCTGCACTTAAGTAATCCATCTGACAGCTTTCAAAGTGCCTTGGAAATCATCGGGAAGTTCTCAAGGGTGTCCAATTATAAGTTAAATTTAACTAAAACTCAAGTTCTTCCACTCACGGTATACACCCATAGGGCAGATTTTGACCATTTCCAACTTAATTGGGCCTTGGAAAAAATTAAATACCTGGGAATCTGGATTTTGGCTAGATCAGCAGATGGGATGGAGGAAAATCTGGGTAGCATTGTGGCCATAATTAAACAGGACATTGTAAGGTGGAGGAAACTTCCTCTAAATTTCACCTCCAGACTGGGATTAATTAAAATGAATCTTCTGCCCTGATTGCTGTACCCGATCTGTCTCTCACCCTATATTATTCTGAAGGGAAGGTTCATTAGTATTCAAAGGATAATTTCAGAATTCCTATGGGATTCTAAACCTCCAAGGAGGAAACATGCTGTCCTATGCCTCCCCCAGCTCAAGAGAGGCATGAAACTTCCAGATTTAATGCTATACTATGTAGCAGGGCAACTAGGGCATATGGGACGCTGGAACAGGCATGGGGGAGATGAGGGATACACTCCAATGTGGCTTTGAATCGAACAACTTATTCTGGAAGACACAAAACTTTCCCCAACTGCATTACTATTTGTAGACCCGGAGACTTTACCTGGCATAGGAAAGCACTCCCCGATATACAAATCAGTTAAAGCATGGTGGGAGTGGTTAACTCCAGTACAGAAGAGAGCACAAAAGGGGGAAACCCTAACTTTCGCCTGGGGAACCAAATACTTATTGGCCAGTGGACATCACTGCCGTCGGAATTCAAAGTGGCAGATTTTATAATTGCAGACAGGGTGCTCTTACCAACACAGACTAGGGATTGGGATTTTTTTTAAAAGATCCAGATTACCAAGTTGGTGCAGAAATTCATGCGAGATAATAAAGATGGGGGAAAAAATTTGTTTACGTGGGATTATCTAAGAGATGGACCTTTCACAGCATCCCCTCTCAAAAGTATATAAGGTCTTGTTAGACTATGTTTACACAGAACCCGAAAATCAGATAACATATTGGGAAAAAGCATTATCCCCCCTGAGACCTGACTGGATAGAAGTTTGGAAACATATGAAAGCTTTGCCTATACCGAAGTATAATACTATGCAATTCTTTATCTGTTCAAATATCTACTACACCCCAGCCAAGTTGTGTTCTAGAAAACTCAGACAGACAGATCGGTGTTTTCGTTGTGGTACAGAACTAGGAGACCTACTACATGTATTGTGGACTTGTTCTCGAATTCAGCCATTATGGGTTCAGATTGAAAAGGAAATGGATCCGATACTAAACTACTCGGAGTACATTAGCCCAGAAATATGTATATTAGGAGACATGAGAATGGTACCGAGGGGCCCAGCTAAATACCACGTGTCCCTCATGTCAGCTGTAGCTAAAGCATTTGTTTTAAGACACTGGAAGGAGGATAGAATTTATGGTTATGATCAATGGGTTGGGGACCTCCTACAGGTCTTGGATAGACTTAAAAAGCATATGTTGATAGAAGGGGAAAATAAACTATATGACAGAAGGTGGGGGACCTTTGAGGCAGTGTACTCAATACAGTTGAAAGGTCCTCGGGTTCAGATCTGTCTGTCTGGTGAAGAGTAGCTGGTTAAATTCTCTAATGAGAATGTCTGAGGGGTCTGAAACTTAACGGAATTATATGACTGGTATCAGATAGGTTTTCTATACGTACAGTCTTAACTCTCACATGAACTTGTTTGCCTTAGGTCAGAGGATATGCTTTTACTTGGTTGGGCAAGAGGGATTCTCTCTTCTTCCTAGGGACACAGTTATTTAAGGATAGTCCGGATTAGGTATACTTAGGGTTAAGGAGGGACAATCCTATAGAGTATTTCTGACTAAAGTAAAGGCTAGACTAACACCAAACTCGAAAGAGCGGATTTGAAGGTTAATACAATAAGAATGGAATTAAATGTTTCGGGATAATAAAATATAACTGTGATAGTATATAGTTTTGGGGGTTATACATAGTTTCCATATCCAGTTTAGGGATGTGGGCCCGGGTGTGTATCCTGGGAAGTATGTATGTACGTTATATTGCTGGAAATTAAAAAACCTTAATAAAGAGGTTAAAACAGAGGTGGTGGATGGGACAGAAGCTGGAACAAGTGGGAATGTCAACCAGGACAAAGATCACCAGGAAAAAATGAAAAATGAGGTGGGGCAAACAGAAAAAAGAATCAACAGCCAACTCCAGTCCAACAGAAGAAATCAAATCAATTGAACACCAAGTAATCAATAGTTCAAGTAAATACATAACTGAATTACAAATGCAAGTCCTTGTGAAATGTCTTAACTCCATTCCAGCACCTTCCCCAAAGTTTTTTAGAGCTAAATTGACTTATTTAATCTTTACAGGAAAATTAATCTGACAGTTCATTTTGAAATAACTGAGTCAGAACTAATCAGCGACATATTTGAATAATTAGATCAATATTCACATTGGGGCCCATTCACAAATGGGTAGGTTGTACACACAATTGGCACTTATAGTGCCTGTGCAGCTCTGCACCCTTGGACAGCCATGCACTGGCCTGTATTCTCCATTGCTGGCCACTTGTCTGTTGCCTCAGTCCTCCGGCTCACAGCTGCATTGGTGTGGATTGTGGATTGTGGCTGCATGGGGATGGATTGCAGGACCTTGGCGGGTATCCAATCATATGCCCATCCTGTTTCTCAAAGTGGATCCTCTGCTACATGTATGCAGGAAATCCTGGGAAGGTGCAGACCCTGGTGAGTGGACACTGACAGGCAAATGCCTGAATGGCTGCCCTCAGCCCTCCTTGGCAGCCCAGTGAGCTGAGACAGCACTGTGCAGGGGGTTCCCATTACCACTGCACCTAGCAGGTATCCATTGAGGGGATAAATGTTACTGCAAGGTCCCCTGTTGTGTAGCATGCACCCTCCAGCCCAGCACTCTATGCCTTAGTGAATGGCATGGAGAGCAGGCACACCCCTGGCACACCCCCAGATGGTATGCCATTGCTACAGGACCACTGGCACAGTGAACCACCTACAGCAAAACCCTGACTGCGCCTATATTGTCAGTGACAGGAATTTCACATCGAGGGACTTTGCGGTAATGGGGGTATATATATATATATAACTCAACTGTCTGTGTGATGTGGCATTAGATATCAAAAGTAGGGGGTGTGGAGTGGGGGCTCAGCCCCCCCCCCACATTGGGCATTGCAGTGATGCCAATAATCACTAGGATACATCAGTATTGGGGGTGTTGATGGGTTACCAATGCTGTCAAGGATGTCACTGTGGGGGATATCACGCCAGCATTGTAGACCCCGCCCAGACTGCCTGTGTTACATGGCTGTGTGGGTGGCAAGGCAATCTGGTGTGCAAGGCATTAGTATGCCTGTAGTGAATGACACTGGAGGGCTGCTGAAACCCACTGAGTGGCACTCAGTCATAGATATGCCTACATACCACACATACACAGTGCATAAGCATTAGTGAATAGACCCCATTGTGACTACATGAACAATCAAAGCAACATTTCAGAGACTGGGGTGGACATTGATTTTCTGGAACTTTCTGCTGCACCTGATGAAAACATGGACTTGGCACTTGAAATATTAAACAAGCATTTGTCAATATAGTCTTGCTGGCATTGGAATTGGTAGTGCAGGAGTTAGAGAGATGCATAATAGGAATGGCAGTGAAGTACGGAACTGACGCCAACCCCACCCAACCCTACAGAGACTGACAGGCATTGAGGTGTGCCTTTGGGTCATTGGCCAGAACGGTCATACCATTTCACCTCACCCTACCCTGCAGAGTCGAACAAGTGTGGTGTTGTGTCTTGTGGTCATCGGGCCCTACGCTCACCCCATTCCATAAGTAAAGACATTGTAGTATAGGAGAATGGGGTGAACTTTGGGGCCAAAGAGTCCAAGGCACACCTTGACGCCTGTCACTGGCTGCAGGGTGGGGTTGGGGGTGGAATGGCATGAGCATTACTGCTAAGAATCCAAAGTCACACCCCGATGCCTGTCTGTCTCTACAGGGTGGGACGTTATGGTTAGAAACCCTAATGCCCAGGGCATTTGTTGATATTTCTACTCCAAATTTTCAACATGGCCTTTTTGTGACTCCACCTCATGAAAGCCGCACTGTGATTTTGTTAATCTGTACCGAACATTGATTTCCCACAGTGACCATGCCATTCTGCACCAGATGTGTGAAAACACATTTCTGGTAGGATATAAAAAATGACAACTGTACCGTTCATAAGGAGGTGTGAATAAATAGCAATGTTGAAAATCTGGAGTGAAAATATTAAACATTCTCAAAGTTAAGAGCATGCTTGGAAACTGTGTAATGCACGCTTGTAACACAGTCATTTTGTGGAATTGTTTCATCAAATTTTCAACACAAGCATTTTGGGACCTCTGCTCATGAACAGTGTCACTGTGATTTTCTTAATCTGTCTGGAATGTTGATTTCACACAGCGACCGTGACATTGTGCGTCAGATGTGTGAAAACCAATTTTGGGCAGGATGTGAAAAATGACAGCTGTACTGTTCATAAGGAGGTGTGAAAAAAAGGCAATGTTGAAAATCTGGAGAGAAAATATTAAAAATTCTCAAAGTTATGAGAGTGTGTGGAAACTGTGCAATGCATGCTCGTAACACAGTCATTTGTTTAAATGTTTTCACCAAATTTGCAACATAGCGTTTTTGGGAGCCTACCTCATGGACAGTGACACTGTCATTTCATTAATCAGTCCCGAAAGATGATTCCGCGCAGTGACCGAGAAATCACCTTTCTGGACCGAATAACAAAATGACAGTGATTGAGTTCATGAGGTGGGGTCCCAAGAACCCCATGTTGAAAATTTGGAGCCAATAGTCACAAAATTGTCCGAGATATCCACCTAAGTTGAGCCCCCCCACTGATGCCATTATACAGCTTACCGTGATTTTCTTCAGTTTGTGGTTGGCTTTTGAAGAGTTCAGACGTGTCCGGCTCCACCAAAGATCATTGCACTGGGCTCTGGAGGTAAGTATGTGGTGAGGGGGGTGGTGGGGGGAGGTGGAGTGCGCAGAAGGTTGGTGCGGGTTGGGGGAGGGGGTCTCTCCGACTCAACGAAGGACCGTTTTCTTATTTTCAGGAATAGATATCACAGGAAGGTTTTCTTTATTTACAGGTGAAATTAAACAATTGTTGAGCACACTGGGGTTGGCTCCCAGTGTGCCCCATGACTTTGGAGGGTTATGTTTGACCACAGTGGAGTGGGCTCCCAGTGTGGCACACAATGGGGGTGGGGTGGGGCAGGAGAAGGAACATGTCAATGCGGTCAGCTTCAGAACATGCAGGCTTACTGGGGTGGACTCCCAGTGTGCCACACGATCTTGAGGGGGGTTATAAACATGCCAAGAGGGGGGTAGGGCACCCCGAAGTCGGCTTGCTGGGGATTGTGAGAGGTGGTCTGCAGCAGCAGCCATTATGTTTATTAAAATGTTTCAGCAGGCAAGGCATGCCCTGCAATGATGGGGCACTCCCCTCAATGCAGTGGCGAAATTCTTTCAAGTTGGCGGCACACTTCTCTAGGGCTGTAATAGTCAGCATACTCATTTATTGGTGCGTCAGAGGCCAGCCCAAAAAAGCAGTGGCGCCATTGGCCACAACACGGCCACACCTCCACAACCTGCTACTCCAGCAAGCTGTCACAAAATGTTGCTTGCGCTGCACGTGCAAGACAACATCAAAATGATTTGGCTGTAATTGGAAATGAATCTGTTTTGAATGGAAGTATTTTTTTGGAAGTGGTGATGAAGTTATAAAGAATGTTGCACAGAATACATCTATATGTTGTAAGCACACTTACTTCAAACAAAAATCTACATTCATGCCCCTTCCAGGTAAATGTTTCAATTCAAGTGTTCCAAAGAATGGTCAACAGAGATGCTGAAGAATGGTTTCCCAGCAATGACCATGCTGGGCATTACCACAATATTTCCACCCTTGAAAAGCAGGCACTTGATGAATTGTCAGATATGGATGCTGTAATAATGATGTAATATTAATAAGTGCTGACAAGGGTACGAATGTTGTGGTGATGTCCAGAGAGCAATATAAAAGGGGAGCACTACACAGCTTAGTAACACTGCTTGTTACCACCAGCTTTATGTAACGCCAGCTGGGGCTTTTAAACAAAACTTGAAACAATGGTGGACAGTGCCTTCTGGCCAGGTCAGAGTACCTTGGATGAAGGAAACTTCATCAAAGTCAAGTTTTACTACTAAAGATACACAAACCCCTGACTGACCTGCCTGGTTATCTCATTGTCTTGGGAATAGGCTCAGGGTCTGAGAACTTATCCAGATATGTGGATTTTTCTTAAAGAAATAATGTTCCAGACATCTGCCAATCTCCAAAACTTAATGGACATTTTGAATAAAATGAAAGATATGGCATGGGAAAAAAACATACAGGTTCCTCACAATAGATGTGTGTGCTTTGTACACAAGTATTCCCCATAATCTGGGTCTGAAAGTTGTCAAGCACTTTTTGATAGTATATATACATATCACTATATATCTGTCTATCTGTATATCTGTCTGTCTGTCTGTCTGTCTATCTATCTATCTATCTATCTATCTATCTATCTATCTATCTATCTATCTATCTTCAGTGTCAGTCAGGATGTGGATTACATCTTAAATCACAATGATTTCATGTTTAATGGGAACTTCTACCACAAGGTCCTGGTGGCCTATTGGGAGGAGCAAGCGGTGTTTAGTGGATCTAATTCACATCTTGGTGGTATTGCTAGATGGCACTGCTTTATTGACAACATATTTTGTGTCTTGGAAGTCTCGAGGAGGAGATTGGTAGCTTCCTTGAATGACTGGATAACAATCATTACAATTAGAACTGTACCTATCAGTCAAGTGCATGAAAAATGGATTTCTTGGATATTACGCTTGTGGTGGATGATCTGGGGATGATATAAACAGACACATATAGAAAAAAATAACTGCAGTATTGATGGGCTGTGAGTGGGTTTATTGTGGTTTCCTCCCATCTCACAACTTCATTAGGCATGCATCGAAAACACATTTGTCTTTAAGTTCAATTACTTTATGTGCTAGTTAGTGGCTATATAAATATTAAATGCCCTCTCAGATAACCCGTCCCCCAATGAAAATGCATTGAGCATTAAATGTGTATGGAGAGTTGTTGGTCTTGGTGAGTATATTTTAGCTCTGACTGGCATTTTTGCACATATGCTATTGTATTTTAAACAACAAGATTTATAATAACTGTCCTGGTGTGCAAGGGTTTTTTTGTATGCAGTTTTTGTCCTTGAGGCGTGCACCTGTCAGACTAGCTGTGCTGGGGAACTTTTGTTTGTGCAGACATCCAAGGTTATGCCTCCTGTTTCTGTGCAGTTGGAGCTGCTGGTACAGAGCAATCTGTCAGTCTGCTGATTAGCTGTGCTCTGGTGCTGTAGCCTCAGATGATTGCTGGGGTTGGAGGGGCTCAGTCTGAAGGTCCAGAGTGTGATCTATGGTTCTTGCTGGCTGCTGGGAATCCAGTTCTTCCCTTGGTCTGCTGAGACCTTCTTTTTTCTCCACAACAGCTGGCTCTCCTCAGTTGTTGTCCTCATTGCCTTCCATGAAGGAATGCTGTCATGCACATGATTAGCATGCACGCCCTCTTCAACCACTGCCAATGTGCATTCAGGGGTACATTTCCAAAGCTTAAACTTCCAGTCATTGAATGCCATTCTAATAAGCTTCAGGCACCAGCTGCTCCTGTTCCAGACAGTTTATGTTCAGTCTTGATCACCTGTCAAAATAAACAACAAAAATGTCAACTTTTTTCTTTAAAGTTCACAAATGTCTGGGGTCCGTAATGTAATGATTTGCTCCAAGTAAACTTTAACATTTGCAAGTGGTTCTGGGGTACCCTCTGCACTATGTCCTGGCTCCTTTGTCTCAGAAATCACTGAGAATAAGCCCCTACATGTAAGAGCTGGGTCTTTCCCTGCGTCTAGGGGTATATGGTGTGATTTCTCATTCAGACAGGGTCCACCTCACACCCAGAAATCAGAACCTGCACCATCCACAACACCACTAGTCTGGTAGTATGGGGCTGGTACACCTAACTGTATAGAGGCACCATTACTGGGAGACCTCTAACAAAACTAAGGTAAATGCCAGAAGCTGGGATCAAGCAGATTCACATTTATGACAGCTCTCAGGGCAGCAAAGAGAACTTTCCTGGCCACAAAGGGAGAAGGCCAGGCCAGCGACAGAGATCTTTTCTGGCCACAGGGAGCATGCCATGGCCAGGAGAAGCAGCAAGAGCAGGCAGCTGCTTCACAGCCAAAGAGGTAAAGGGGATATGGCAGCATACAACAGAGAGCATGGTTTGGCCCGGGCAGCAGATCAGCTGGGATCATACCAATCGGCAGCACTACAGGAGGAGGACCAATCGGACACCAGTGCAGAATTTTTCTACTGGTGGCTGAGTCCAGCTGCAATGGCAAGTGCACTGGAGGAGCTGTAGTGACTGCTGTGTCCCATAATCCACCCCAGCCCCAACCTCTATTAAATGGCCTTAGAGGGAGGAGCTAGCTAAGTGGTCAAGGCCAGGGGTGGGGCTCATGGAGGGAGAACTCTGGGGGTGGGGTTACAAGATCTGGTACAGCGTGTTTTGGAATGTTGTATTGGAATATTGTTTTTGCTTTGCTGGCATTTGTATGGTGAGATATTTTAATACTCTGCATGGGTATTCATTCTCATGTAGCTGGGCCAGTGGACTTTGGGGTGTCCAAAACATGCTCCAGCATGGCTAAGACAATAAGGATAAGGATGGGGCAACTGACTTGGAGGGAAAATCAAAATGGGAGGGGAACAAGAATGAGGCAAGGTCCCCAGATCACTAGGGTAGGCATCTTTGTAAGGGTGGTGGGATGTGTAGGGTGTGGGTCAGCCATGGTGCTAGCCCCGGCTTGGAGAATGGGGGGATGCATGGTGTGCACTGCTGACAGTTGGCATAATTCAAGGAGAAGGTCAAGTGGTTAAGATGGTTTGGTATGGCAGGGGTGAGGGGGTGGGGAAGAAGCATACTTTGCGGATAGGGTAAGTTGGGGGGAGGGCAGAAGGGGGAATAATGATGGAGTTGCAGTGGGTCCAGGAGCTGCACCCGAAATAGGCAGGTGCCATCAGGAGAAGGATGGTAGGGGCACATGGAACCATGCAAATAGGGAGAAAAGTGTTGGGGTGGCACTTTGGGTAAGAGAAGAACTCCAGTGGGCATGGGTAGGGGTAGTACTGAGCGGAGTAAGGGCCAGAGGACCTGGCAGGTGGTTAGGAGAAAAGGGCCAGGATATGTGCGAAAGAAAGCTGATGGGGGAGTGAGCCAGCGGGGAGGAGTCAAGACAGTATACTTAGGGCATAACAACAGATTTGTACCCCTTGTACAGTTGAATGAGGGGAAGGGGGATGAATCTGGAGCAGAGGAGGCTCCAGAGGTGGCAGGAAAACTGGGCATGGTGGAAAGCCCTGCTGTCAGGAGCAGTGGGGTTATTCCCTTTCACAGAGACTCAACGAGGGTGGGGGGAGCAGGTAATAGGGGACCCATTAGTGCTGAAAAGAAGTAGGGGAGGGCTAGGAGACAGGGCAATGAGGGTAAGGTAGGCATCGGGGTCAGCACAGGTGGGGGAGCTTTGGTGTAGGGAGTCCCTGAGAAGGGTGGAGGAGTATCAAGTGGGGGAAGAGGGCATAGTATGAGGGGACAGGGACAAATAGGGATGCAGTGAGGTGTAGAGTGGTACAAAGGAGGATGATGAGGGGGGACTAATGCATTCCCCTGTGGGGTAGGGGGCCCTCATTCCTGGGGGTAATATGGGGATGGACCAGAGTGTCACAGTGGGAAGGGAGGTGGCAGGGAAGGTCAGGTGAGTGAGGAGAAAGATCTTGAAGAGGAGGGACAGGACAGCAATTGACACTCAGGTGGGGGTGGGGCAAGGGAAGCTGACAAGGTAGAGGGTGGGAAGTGGGGAGCAATTGAGATAGGGAATAGGCCTAAGGAAAAGGAGGTGGTATGAGTGGTCCTCTTGGGTGACTGTCTGATTAGGGGTATTAAGCAGGAAGGGTGGGAGGAGGGGACACCTTGTGGTGTCAGGGTCAAGAGTACATCTGGCTTGACTGCGCATGAAGTCAAACACTTGGTCTATGCACTGGCAAAAAATTGTGGAGGAACCCCTGATATATGCACCTGGGCATGAATGATAAAGAGGGAAACAGTGTGCTGGAGATTCAGGCTAGGTTACAGGAGCTAGCCAGGGTCTGTCAGGCTGTTGGGCACTCAGTCTCCTTCTCAGAGATCCTACCAGTACCTAGATCCAGTGTAGGAATAAATAAAAAATTAGGGAAGTAAATGAATGGATCAGTGAATGGGGTGAGGACAGGGGGTGTGGTTTGGTGGGGGACTGTGGTGAAATCTGGGAAGACAAGGAACTGTATGCAAGGGACAGGCTCCACCTCAGCTCAGGGGGTGGCAAAGAGGTTTTAAAAGAAAGATTGGCAGAATTCATCCAAGTTAGGTGGGAATTAAACTTGTGAGGGGGGAAGGTTGTGGCTCGAGGTGGACCCTAACATGCCCATCCAGGATATTCTTGGCCTTCTCCCCCAAGCAAGGAGGAGGGTGCACAGACCTGGAGCACCTGATAGTGCATGAGGAGGCCCTTGCAGGCAGTGACCTGGGAGCCCTCAGGACGAGGGAAGGGGACACATTGGAGAGTGTTCCTGTTTAACACCAGGAGCATAGGGAACAAGATGCCCAAGCTTCAGGCACTGCTATTGAAACATAGAAACATAGAATTTGACTGCAGATAAGGACTGCTTGGCCCACCCAGTCTGCCCATTTCCCTACCTACTGGATAAGCTGCAGATCCTAGTTAACCAGCAGCCTACTTCTTCCTACCCCCACCCCCTAGAATGGCCTTATGACTGTCCCAAGCATGCTTGAATTCCACCACTGATTTTGACTCCACAACCTCCTCCAGAAGGCCGTTCCATGCATCCACAACCCTCTCTGTGAAAAAATGCTTCCTTAAATTACCTCTGAGCCACCCCTTCTATCTTCAAATTGTGCCCTCTTGTTCTTGCACCCTCTTTTTTGAAAGATGCTACCCTCTAGGACTTTGTTGATTCCTTGAGGTACTTGAGCGTTTCTATCATGTTCCCCCTCTCCCTCCTTTCCTCGAGGCTATACATATTAAGCTCCTTTCATCTCTCTTCATATGTCTTCCGGTGCAGACTCTGCACCATTTTAGTTGCCCTCTATCTGGACAGCTTCCATCCTGTCTATGTCTTTACGGAGACTGGGTCTCCACAAAGACATAGACATATTGGAGTGTGAAGTGGATGTGGCACCTATCACTGAAACATGGGCCACACCTGGGCATGACTGCGACCTATATCTAATAGGGTACACCATGTTCAGAAAGGACAGGGTGGTGGGCAGGGGAGGTGGAGTGACATTTATCATTAAGGATGGCATAGGGATAAGCAGGGTTGAGGAAGCAAAGGAGCACACGGAGGCTTTATGGGTCACCTTGCAGGCTCCTGGTGGCAAGCAGATGACGCTGGGGGTGGCATATAGACCATCCGGGCAGGCAGAAGACCTGAAGGAAGTCCTGGTGGTGAACCTTAGGGACCACTGTGGTTGGGAAGAGGGCAGAACATTGGTGCTGGAGGACCTAAATATGCCAGGAACTGACTTGGGAACTATGGCATCCTCAATGGCCAGGGAGCAGCGTCTGCTGGACATCTTCCAGGATGCGTTTCTTGCCCAGCTGGTAACTGACCCAATGAGGGAGGGTTGTGTCCTGGATGTGGTCCTGTCAGACTGTGAGCTCATCAGGGATCTAGTAGTTGGGGACCCACTGGGGGGAAGTGATCATGCCACGGTCTGGTTATCCCTGGACCTGTGGGGGGGGGGGAGTAGATTGAATGAAAACTACAATAGTTGACTTCAGGGGTGCAGACTTCAAGGGTATGGAGTGGATCCTTAGGGGCTACCTAGACGGGATCAGGCCTGGTATGGACACTGAGAGCCAGTAGGGAATTATTAGAAAGGGGCTCCTGGAAGCTACCAAGACCTGCACAAAGGAGAAACACAAGTGAGGTAGAGCCAGGAGGCTGAGCTGGTGGACAAGGGAGGTCCAGGATGTGGTAAGGAAAAAAAGGTTGCTTATAGCTAATACAGGCGTTTGCATGGGATTATAGACAAGGGGGAGTGTGATATGATAGCCAGGAAGGTCACCAGGATGGGGAGGTCGGCTAAGGTAGGGATGGAGCAGAGGTTGACTCAGGGGATTAGAAGTGGTGAACAAGGGTTCTTCAGGTATATGAGGAAAAAGAGGAAAGGAAAGGGGCAGAGTAGGCTGAGGTCGGGGAGTGGGTGGGCAGAGGAGGCAGGGGAGCAGACAGAGATGCTAAATGTGGTGCTAAATGACTATTTTGCCTCGTTCTTCACTAGGGAGAATGGTGGGGTGGCAATGCATGGAGAGGGGAAGGGTGGACCTGCAGATGGTTGGGGGGCATGGATGTGGAAATCTCCATTGGTAGGGTGTGGGAAGCCCTCAAGGCCCTAAGAGTGGAGAAGACACCTGGCCGAGTCGGGCTTCATCCAAGGGTGCTTTAGGAATTGGCCGACATCCTCTGGTGGATCTCTTTAACTCCTCCATTCAGTCAGGATGGGTACCTCAGAACTGAAGGATGGCCCATATCATGCCTATCCACAAGGATGGCTCACGAGAGGAGCCGGGAAATTATAGTCTGGTAGGCCTGAGATCGGTGGTTGGCAAAATGATGGAGATCATCTTAAAAGAGAGGCTGGAGGTGTTTCTGGAGGCACGGGGCCACCTGGATGATCACCAGCATGGCTTTGTTCAGGGCAAATCAAGTCAGATTAACCTGGGGGAGTTCTACGATTGGGTGATGAGAGTGCTGGATCAGGGCAGGCCAGCGGATGTCCTCGGCTCTTTCTAGACTTCAGTAAGGCATTTGACTCAGTGCCACATCCTGGGCTGCTGGAGAAGTTGAGGGAAACGGAGATGTGGGTACGGATGGTCAGGTGGATAGGGAACTGGCTAACAGGGCATTTTTAGAAGGTGATGATTGGGAGGAGGTTTCAGCTCCTGGGAGGGTCATTAGTGGAGCCCACAGGGATCGGTGCTGGGTCCACTCCTGTTTAACTTGCACCTGAGCGGCACATTGGAAGCAAGGCGGCCAGCAACAGCCATTCCTACGGCCCTGCCCAACTCCATTCAGCAGCCCTTGCCTGATTAAGGGCCTTGGGACATGGATCCTTCAACAGGGTCTTGCGCCTGAGCGGTGTGTTGGAAGCAAGGCGGCCAGCAACAGCCGTTCCTATGGCCGCCGCCCGACCCCATTTAGCAGCCTTTGCCGGATTAAGGGCCTTGGGACACGGATCCTTCAACAGGATCTTGCGCCTGAGAGGTGAGTTGGAAACAAGGTGGCCAGCAACAGCCATTCCTACAGCCACTGCCCAACCCCATTCGGCAGCCCTTGCCAGATTAAGGGCCTTGGGACACGGATCCTTCAACAGGTACTACTGCCAAGCTTTATCTGGGAGCCAGTACGCTAGGGCGATCACGATTGGTGCGGCGCTGATTCAGGGGGACAGTTATTGGTCCGGCCACTCGCCATCTTCGTTCAAATTGGTGTGCCCTTCCCCATAGACTTTTACAGCATTCCCTGCACTAACTCTGTGCTGCTAAGTTCTGAACTGAATTTTGGTATTTTTTTTTTTTTTTTTTGTTATTTCAACTGCCAGTGCTGACTATGTTAAGGCTTAAAAAGCTATGTATTGTGTTTATCCATAGTATATCTCTTTGCATAGCTTTAGCCTGATTGCTGTATATAGTGGTATATAAGGGTGAATGTAGGCTGTGTTTCTCCTACCTGAATTATTGAATTGCTGCTATTCTAACTGCTCTCTCTATTTTCCTTTTTTTCTCCATCTTTCCTACTGGCGCTCACCATATACACCCCCATCCTTCTGTACTAATTTACTTGCCGTGCTTTTGGCTGTTGCCTTCCTCTCTTCCTGAGACAGCCCTCCCGCCCATCTAGCTTCCATTTGTCCTACCCTATTCTGCCCTTTACCTTTGTGTTACCTACCCTGCCTCTAATCGTTTTCTTTGTCCATACCAACATTGTCCCCACCCCCCGCTGACGATCTGCCGCCAGCTTCTCTGCCCCTGAATTCCTGTTCTCCCTACATACTTAATCAGCTCTTTTATTCTTCTTTTAGGGTCTTGCACCTGAGCGGCACGTTGGAAGCAAGGCAGCCAGCAATAGCCGTTCCAACGGCCGCCGCCCGACCCCATTCAGCAGCCCTTGCCGGATTAAGGGCCTCGGGACATGGATCCTTCAACAGGTACTACTGCCAAGCATTTTCTGGGAGCCAGTACGTTAGGGCTATCACGATTGGTGCGGCGCTGACTCAGGGAGTCAGTGATTGGTTCGCCCGCTCACTATCTTCGTTCTGATTGGTGCACCCTCCCCCATAGACTTTTACAGCATTCCCTGCACTGACTCTGTGCTGCTAAGTTCTGAACTGAATTTTTCTCCCACGACCACCACTCTCTCCCAGGCCTCCTTTAAATACAGTTGTGCTCCACCTTCCCTAGCTCTTTTGTTGCACCATTGGCTTACTCTTGTCTGCTGCCATCCAGACATTGGTAGCTGAGTGTAGCCAATAAGCCTGATTCTTGTGGCAGTACCATCACAGCTTCTAGCCACCAATCTTCTTTGGTTTTTTTTTCCTTTTTCCCCTTCTGATTGCAATTCCATCTCGGGCTCAGAGAGTGTCTACAGGTGGGCCTATTTCACACACAGAAAAAGCACCAGACCATTACTAACCTACAGACCTCACTCCTTGGCATCATGGCTTGACTCACTGCTATACTATTGTTCCTAGTATACAGTATGCCCTATGATACAGTACACCATGAAGTATCACAATATAATCCAGCCCTGGAATACATTGTCTCAACATCCTATGTTGCTACGGTCCACTGTGCCTCCCTTGTTTCATCAACCACCCCTTCTGGCCTATACCCTCTGTTATACCCCCCTCCCCTTACTACTATCTTCACCTATGACTATACGAGCAATCACAATGATTACTTTAAACTGACACTTTAGCGGTACTTTCTCCTGCACCACACATCATGGGCGGTCCCAAAGGAAAAAAGCCGTCTCCATCCTTAAAAGCTCCTTAAAGAAAATGCTGTTATTGCTCCTTCTCTGCTCAGGTAATGTGGAGCTAAACCCTGGCCCCCCTCTGCAACTCACCTCTCCTTCAGATTTTGCGGAGGTCCCAGGACTTAAGATGATGTTAGTCAATATTCTAAGCCTGACCAAAATATTTGTCCAATTACAAGCATGGGCTGTGCATACCAACCCGGACCTTATCATTATTACAGAGTCTTGGCTAAAAAAGGCTAATACTGACCAACAAATATCCCTCCAGGGATACAAACAATTTAGGGCGGACAGGACTTCTAGAGGTGGGGGTGTGGTCGTCTTCACGCAAAACCAAGTACTCAGTCACTAATATCAGCTGTAAACCTTCACCCAAGGAATTCGAGATTGTTTCAATGAAGCTTCATCTTCCTTCTTCAGAATGCATTACGATCATAGGTGGCTATAGGCCTCCATCTGGAGGTGATGAAGTCCTTAATATACTGAAATCCCTAATCTCGAATGCAAAAACAGAAACAATATTCCTAGGGGATCTCAATATGGATTGGCTAACCCCTAAATCTCACTGCCTTAAATCCCTCTGCGACGAGCTTGGCCTAGTGCAATTAGTCAACGAACCTACAAGGAACAATGTCCTAAACACTGCCAATAGCTCCATTCTAGATGTGATACTAACCACTCAACCACATAAGATTTCACATTCAGCTGTGTTCCATAATGATATGAGCGATCATGGGGTTGTTGTTTGCATAAGATCTCATATTAAGGTCCAAACACAGCCTCTGTTTATAACAAAATGGTCCTTTCACAAGTTCGTTGCAGCAAACTTCCTTTCTGACCTAGAGAGGGTCAGATGACAAGATTTGTACCTAGCCAAAGATGTCAATGAGGCAGTCTCCGTCCTTAATGTCAACCTTACTAATCTGGTAAATAAGCATGTCCCCCTCATCAAAGTTAGGGCATGAAACAGCTCTCACCCCTGGTTTACCCCAGATCTTAAGGCAGCTATTACAACCCGGGATAAGCTCTGGTCGAAAGCAAGACATACCAAGAAACCATCAGATTGGCAGGCTTTCAGAACAGCTAGGAATACCTGTGTGAAAAGCATTCATTCTGTCAAAGCTAACTTCTACATCTCTACCCTTGAACAAGCACAAGGGAACCCACACAAAATATGGAGGACACTTAAATCTATAGAAGGGTGGCCTACTGCCCCCTCCATTCCAACTAAGATAGTCTCAAATGGCAGGGTGGTGGAAAATAAGTCCTTAATCTGCAAAGAATTTAACTCCCACTTTGTCACAGTTGGACTAGCTTTTGACTCCTCGCCTTATGCTAGCATTGCGACAAGTCAACCAAGTCCTTCCCCAATATCTAGTACCTCATCTTGCCCATTTCAACTGCATGAGCTAAACTATAAAGACGTAGAAGATTCTTTGCTTAACTTGGACATCAAAAAAAGTGCAGGAGACAGTGGCCTAGAACCCTTCTTCCTAAGATTAGAATATGCCCATCTCTCTGCCCCCATTCTTTATATCTTCAATCTCTCCATTACATCTGCTACTGTGCCGTCCTGTTGGAAATCCGCACATATCCTCCCCCTGTTTAAATCTGGTGACCCTTACGATGTGAATAATTACAGGCCTATCTTCATCTTGCCTATCCTTTCTAAAAAATCTGATCTATAACCAACTAAAAACTCACTTGGAAACTTTTTCTCTCATTAACCCAGCTCAATCTGGTTTCCAGGCAAATCATAGCACAATCTCTGCTTTAGTGAAAGTAACCAACAACTGGGTCTCTGCTATAGATGCTAAGAAGATAACTGGAGCAGTCTTCTTGGATCTTAGTAAAGCTTTTGATACTGTTGACCACAACCTGATAGTCAATTGCCTCACTAACTTGGGTGCCACGTCCTCCACTATCCAGTGGTTCTCCAGTTACCTAACAGGGAGATCCCAGAAAGTAAAAGCTGATGGCTTTTTCTCTGCCTCTTTGCCAGTTGTCAGAGGAGTCCCCCAAGGCCCCATTCTAGGCCCTATCTTGTTTTCATTGTACATTAATGACCTTGATTCCAACATATCTACGTCCAATCTGCATTTCTTTGCAGATGACACTGTGTTGCATACCTCTGGCTCAACGTTATCCGAAGTTAAGGGGGTGCTTCAAGTGGACTTTTCCCAACTTGAACATAATCTATTAAAGGCAAAGCTTCTGCTTAATGCAAAGAAAACCAAAGCTATGATAGTGTCTTGTAGTACCTCTGCAGGCACCTCCCATACCCCGCCTAAAGACTTTATTGTTACCACGTTATGCAAACCATTGGAAATCATTTCCAAATTTAAATATCTGGGTATCTGGAATGACAACAAACTCTCTTTTAATGACCATATCGAGGACTAATCCAGGAGGCTCAAAGCCGGGCTAGGTTTCTTCTTTAGAAATAGGCCCCTCTTCCCCCTCGAGACTTGAAATAGGCTCATTCAGGCTACTTTTCTTCCCCTTCTTGACTATGGTGATGTAATTTACTCTTCCACTACTCTCACAAACCTAAGCAAACTGGACATCCTCTACCACCGTGCGTTACGGTTTTTTACCAACTCCCCTTACCGTTCGCACCACTGTGACCTGTACGTAGCTGTTGGCTGGACATCTCTCACCACTAGATGCTTGCTCCATGCTGGTCTCTGGACCCTTAAGTTGCTCCTGCACAAACTACAGAGTTACCTATCATCTCTCATCTGTATTTCCCACAGTGCATACTCTATCAGGAAATCTGACTTCATTCTGCTGAACATACTAGGACACGGACCTCCTTGTAAACGCGCTTATTGCACATGCTCTTCCCTCTATTTGGAACCAACTCCCAACCGTGTTGAAACTAACTAGCATAGTTTCAATTAACTTCTACAAAGTGCTAAGTGCAGCTAAGATAAAAGATATCTTCAACTGTTATTAAGCCCTTTCCCATCCCTATGTGTGCCTCATACATTTATGTGCAAGACCTTCATCACCCTTATGCATGCTGCTTGCTTACTGTTTGCACTATCATTTAACCAAGACACAACTACATTCTCTTAGCTTCTGACTTCCAAGCTGTGATGACTACTGCAAGCATCCCACACCTGCTCCCTTCCCCCGTCCTATTCTTGGCTCTCTCTCTCTATGTATATATTACTTTTCTCACTCTTCCAAACCTTGATTACTTTGTTTATCCTTTATTCCCTGTCGCTGCTCAATATACTAAAATTATTTATTGCAAACACCAGTTACCCTGCCTTGTACTGCTGGCATGCTACCCTGAAGTGCTTCACACTAGGTACCATATGTCTTCTCACTATCTATTGTCATCCGATGTTGTATCCTTTTTATGTAATATCCTGCTTGTTCTATGTGTACACATGAATACATGTTATACTATTGTTCTATCAAGTATTTTCATTTTATGTAATGTTCTTCATCGCTGTACATGTCTCAGGACCTCCTTGTGAATGAGCTTGCTCAATGGAGTTTTCCTGCAATAAACTTGAACTTAACGCTTATATCTCAGACATCAGCAGCAGTATCAGGAGTGAGATGAACCTCTCTGCCGATGACTCAACTATGGGGGCATTGGTGGATGGGGAGGAGGGTAGGTTAGCCCTTCAGGGGGACCTGGAGACTCTGGAGGAGTTGTCACACACATGGAAACTGAGATTCAATACTGAGAAATGCAGGGTTCTCTACCTGGGGGCCAGGAACCCAGCTCATGTGTACACCTTGGGAGGGGAAACACTGCAGGTTTTGAGGGGGGGAGAAGGACCTCAGAGTGGTTGTGGATGCCAAAATGACTAAATCAGAGCATTGTAGAAGGGCTATGGCCCAAAAAAATAAAATGCTGGGGTGCATAGCCAGGAGGATAACCTCAATAAGCAAGGAGGTACTCTTTCCGCTGTACAATTGCCTGGTTAGACCACACCTTGAATACTGCATGCAGTTTTGGTGTCCATAGTTTAGAAGGGATATTGCTCTTCTGGAGAGGGATCAGAGGAGGGTGACCAGGATGATACAGGGTCTGGGGGAGAAGTCCTATGGGGGGAGACTTGAGGAGCTCAACCTGTTCTCCCTGGAGGAGAGGAGGGACAGTGGGGATATGATCGAGGTCTTCAAATATGTTAATGGAGTAATAGGGTAAGACAGGATATGGTGTTTCAACTGAAGGATGTGGGGACCATCAAGGGTCACCTAATGAGGCTGGTTGGTGGGAGACTAAGGGGGGAAACAAAGAGATGTTACTTCACTGAGAGGGTGTTGGAACCATGGAATGCTCTGCCCGTGGAGCTGATGGTTGTTACAACTGTGGAGGGGTTCAAGAGAGGCTGGGGTAGGTATAGGGGGAGGGTGCATCTCAGAACCCCATCAGGAGATGGAGTGGAGGACCTCTTGTGGAGGGTGGGGGAGGCCATAACGGTGCCCTTACCCGGCACTGATCCTCGAGCAGACTCGATAGACAATAGGGCCTACTCTGCTGGCTTCTTTGCATGTTAGTATGTTAGTATTTTGCCACTGATGGTACACAGGCACTGAAGAACATTTCCATCACTGTTTGCACTCCTCAAAACTCATTCGGGGTAACCACTAATATTACTATTTCTTATATCTCACACTTAGCATGGACACTGATGCACAGATGGTCATAATTTTTGTAAAGACTTATCTTCCATTATGGGTCCTGTGGGGCTATTCCCACAATACAGGCACACAGTGGTGCTCTCTCCAAGCAGTGCAAAACACTATGCTTGGGGGCTATACATGCCTATGCCTATGCCCTGCCCAACCTAACTGGGACTTACTGACACCAGAGCTTACCTGACCCTTTATGCTTGCAATCACCATTACAATTTACCATTCTCCTGATACTTTATGCTTGCAATCACCATTACAATTTACCATTCTGACATTTTATCTAGGGGTTAGAAATTTACTTTGGTACCTAGTCCAAACTGGAGATCTCCACCAAGATGAAAAATGTGGGTGTCCTTCTGGACAGCAAGCTGACACTGGATGCCCAGGTGTCGGCAGTAGTCTGGAATGTATTTTACTACCTTTGGAATATTGCCTGAATAAAATCCATTCTCCCTCCTAACGATCTGGCCACACTGATACACGAGTTTGTTATCTTGAGGCTGGACTACTATAATGCGCTCTACCTCAGGGTCAAGGGGGTGCACTTCGGTGGCTGCAGCTGCAGCAGAATGCGGTGGCATGACTATTAATGGATCTTTCAAGATCATGTCATATTTCACCGGCGCTGTACAAACTGTGCTGGCTGCCGGTGTGCTGGCGCATCTCCTTTAAAATGGGTCTGCTGACCTATAAGACCCTACACCGGCTGGGTCTGGGTCACCTGGGGGAGCTCCTGTATCCCTACAGTCCAAGACGCTCTCCCAGGACAGTGGAGAGGGCCTCCTGGAGGTGCCCAGGGTTAGACTGAAATCTTCAGGGATCAGTCTTTCTAGGTAATGACTCAGATCCTCTGGAACTCGTTACATGGATACCTGAGGGAAGCCTCCTCCGAAGAAATATTTAAAAGAGAAATGAAAATGCTTTTGCTTCAACAAGCCTTTGTGAATTAATAGAGATAATTATTGCTGTTGTTTTTCAGAGCATAGGGAACATAGTATATAAGATTATTTATTATATTTATATTTTCATGGATGTTAGATGTATGACTTTATTGTATTATGATGTTTATGATGTTATATGTTGCAAGGACACCCTGAGACTTTGGGGAAGGGTGACTTAAATAAATGAAATCAACTTTTACTACTAGTCACCTCTTAGAGCTTCTGACAGAAGTGTACTCACATTTTGCTCTCTCCCTTATGTTCTCTACTGGGAGTGGATCTGCAAGAACCCCCCAGTGACCTCCTTTGTAAGAAGGCTCACCACTATTCTCTGGTGCCTGCAGAACTGGTAAATGTTTGGCCCCTTGGAACTACAAGGTTACATTCTGTCTCCTGATGTTAGTCTGTGGCGGGCCCTTCCCTGCCCCAGGTGGTGTCCAGGAAAGACAGGATTCCCCCCAGGCATCTTTCCTCTAAGATGTTGCTTGTTAACCTTCTGGTGCCAAAAAGATGGCAACCCCAGGCCAGTCTGAACACTCAGCTAGCCTTCCTACATAAAGAGTAAAGGGGTAGGGCAGGAACATGAATATTCATGCTTAGCCTCCTAGGCGGCTGATGCAGGATTCACTGAGCACAGACATTCAGACACCCTATCTCCTAACTCAGGCCCAATAGAAAGCCACTCACAAGATCAAGCTTAATCCTTCAAGCACTCCCTAGTAACATACACTGATCTTGGAAAAAGAGAAAGGCTGCTTACCTTGGGAGAAGTTGAACCCCTGTGTATGGTGTAGGGAGCATTAGAGAAAAAAAAACAGTGCCACTGGGTCAAAGTCCTCCCTCTAGGAAAAGTATAAAATAAAAGTGATGATAGAAACATAGAAATATAGAAACATGGAAGTTGATGGCAGAAGGAGACCGCTAGGTCCATCTAGTCTGCTCATTTGTTTTAGACCTATTTTGACTCTCTAGTTGTCCTTTGCAGTCAGGGCTCCCTTGTGTCCATCCCATGCATTCTTGAATCCCCCCAGTGTTGATCCTTTCAACCTCTTGGGGCAGGCTGTTTCAGGTGTCCACCACTCTTTCTTCGAAGAAAAACTTCCTGTTGTTGGTAGATAACCTCCCTCCTTGCAGCCTGAGATTATGTTCCCTGGTCCTGAAGCCCTTCTTGAAGTGAAAAAGTTCCTGTGCCTGTACCTTGTTAATGCCTTTTATGTACTCAAATGTTTCAATCATGTCCCATCTCTCTCTTCTCTGCTCCAGGGAGTACATATTCAGTTTCCTAAGTCTTTCCTCATAGGGCATGCACTACAGACCATGAATCATTTTTGTTGCCTTTCTCTGTACTGTTTCCACCCAGTCAATGGCCTTCCTGAGGTTAGGCCTCCAGAATTGGACTTTGTATTCCAGATGAGGCCTGGCCAGTGATCTATACAGTGAAAATACCATCTCTCTCTCCTCTGACTCATAATTCCCCTCCCAATGCAGCTAAGCATTCTGTTGGTCTTCAATGTTGCCTTCTCACACTGCTTACTAACCTTCAAGTCATCTGAGATTATGATTCCTAGATCTTGCTCCTGGTTTGAGGCTGCTAGTCTTTTGCCTCCTAGGTAATACTCCTTCCTTGGATTTTTATTTCCTATGTGCAAGACCTTGCACTTTTTGACATTAAATGTCAGCTGCCACACTCCAGACCATTTTTCTAGTTTCTTGAGGTCAGCTTACATCTTGCTCACTCCTTCTGAGGTGTCCACCTTGTTACATATCTTGGTGTTGTCTACGAACAGACACACATTCCCTTCCTGTCAGTCAACAGTGTCTGCTATAAAAACATTGAAGAGCAGAGGTCCCAGCACTGAGTCCTGGGGCAGCCCACTGGTCAACCTGCCTTCCATCGATTGCATTCCATTAACCTACCCTCTGATTTCAGCCTTGTAACCAGTTTTGTACCCATATGACTACTTCTGGATCAACCCCTGTGACGTCAAGCCTCTTTACCAGCCTTCTGTGTGGAACAGAATTAAAGGTCTTATTAAAGCCTAGGTAGATCACATCTAGATCACATCTACTGCCCCACCGTTGTCCATTATTTTTGTAGCGTAGTCAAAAAACTTGAGCAGATTTGTCTGGTATGACGAACCTGCTGTGAAACCATGCTGTTTAGGGTCTTGTTGGCCACTAGTTTTGAGGAATGCTATGATCCTCTGTTTGAGTAGTGTCTCCATTTGTTTCCCTACTATAGACATGAGGCTCATCGGTCTGTAATTACTAGCCTTTACGCAACTGCCTGATTTGTGAAGTGGAACCACTATTGCCTTTTTCCAGTCTTCAGGTACCACACTACTCTTCAAGGATTTCATGAATAGAAGTGCCAGAGGAGCTGCTACTTCTGCCCCCAGTTCCTTAAGGATTCAGGGTGCATCTCGTCTGGTTTCATGGCTTTGTCTGCTTTTAGTTTATTCAGCATCTCCCGTACTTCAGCTTCTGTAAAGGGACTCGTGCCTACCCCTGGTCCTGGGGTGTTGTGTTTTTTCAGGGCTGAGCCATCCCCTGGGTCCTCTTTGGTAAACACCGAGCAGAAGTACTTCTTTTTCTTGGTCATGTTTGGTGCATTTCCCTTCTTCAGTAGCAAGCTTTACTATCCCCTCTTTTGCCTTCCTACATACCCTAATGTATCTAAAAAATTATTTGTCTCCACTCGTTGTCCCTTCTGCTATCTTTTTCTCTGTCAGGGAGAGGAGACTGATCCACTCGATGCAGGACAATACCTACCCTTTTCAAATGCTGTAGTGCCCAGGGAACTCCTGCATCAGAAGCCACCGACAAGATGAAACCTGGATGTGGTTATGTTGCTGCAAGTTCCACTTGTAGAGCTTCAGTTGGCAGACCTGCAAGCAAGAGCTTGGGGGAATTTAAATCTCCTACTTGCACTTCCCTCAGGTGAAGATCAGTGAAGCTCAGCAGACAGTAAGGCTAGTGGCTGGACCACACTTGGCGTATGTCTCCTAGCGATGCCCTTTGTGTCTGAGCTATTCTGCTGGAGAGAATTGAAAGGTAGGAAAAAAAACAATTTCTGAAGTTTTTTTTTTGTTGCCTTCTAGTCAGTTCAGGTAGGAAGTTGGCAGTGACATGCAGAACCTATATAGGAATTTTTTTTTGCCTTCTAGTCAGTTCAGATAGGAAGTAGGCGCTAACATGCAGAACCTCTATAAGAAGAGGACCATGGGGTTGGTGGGATTAAGAGTAGAGTGGGGTCAGAAACTTTGTTTCTCCTTCCTGCTAAAAAAAATCCTTCAGTTTGTTAAGGTCTGTCACTTAATAGCACAACTAGATACTGAAGGAGAGGAAAGGATGTTTCTCTCTCAGTTGGTGAAGATCAGTGAAGCTCAGAAGACAGTAAGGCTAGGGGCTGGACCGTACATGGTGTATACCTCCTAGGGTTGCCCTTTCTGTCTGAGCTGTTGCTTCTGGCTATTTCTAGCTGAGAGCTTTTTATTAACTGACCACTATTTCAGTAGTGGGTACAGCAGACCGTTAGGCTAGGGGCTGGATCGCTTTTGGTGTATGCCTCATAGGGATACCCTTTGTGTCTAAGTTGTTGCTTCCAGCTAGGCACTTTCTATGAGTTTACCACTATTTCAATAGTGGTACAGCAGTACAAATGCTAATTTACATCAGCAGCCAGTAATTCTGGGTAAGTGTTCCAACTGCTCCTTATGCTGAAAAAGCAGTCACTGGCTGTGTCTGAGTAGAGTGATCAAGGAGAGAAGTTGCTTCAGTGGAGATAGGAGCCCAGACTGTGCACTCCCAGGGGATTCAGTCAAGTAGAACTGCTGTCAATAAATCCCTGTTTCTGCACCTGTCAGAGTCTGCCTTCCCTCTGTGATTGGTCTCTCTCCCAGTAGGTGAAGATCAGTGAAGCTCATCAGACAGTAAGGATAGAGGCTGGATCACACTTGGTGTATGCCTCCTAGGGTTGACCTTTATGCCTGACATGAATTTGGTCCTTACATAGATACAAACATAAAATTGATACTAGTAAGACATTAAGAACTCAAAAAGGGTAAATATTAACACACCAAACTTGGGTTAAATAGACAGCTTGAAGAGGTTAGGCATTTAATTTAATAGTGCAAACAAGCATATAGAAACAAAATGCAAATAAAAATACCTGAAACAGAGCATAGTTCATGGTAGAAGGAAACAAGTGCACCAACTATTCCCAAAGCACCAGACCCACTTTCTGCCCTCAAGCAATGATCACACTGACTCAACTCCCCTACCAGCTTTGGATGCACTTTTAGCCCCCCCCCAACTGTATACACAGGTTAAAGCAATATGATCTGCAACTCAAAATTCTGATTTTCTGTGCTAAGGAACTTCAGGTTTGGTTTGCCTAATTACATGTTGATAATGAAAGGAGTGCCACATGAAGAACACAGAAACTGTTTGTCATCATGCAGAATATTTTGTGAGATGCTAATTATTAAGACAACAGCAGCATGTTTGGGTTGCAAATGTTATTGCCTAGCTGTACCAGGCATGGTCTGGTAAACCATCCACCACCCCTGTTACCAGCATGGTGTCAAATATCTACAATTTCCTCTGTTTTCAGAGAACTGTATGTAAACAGGCATCAGAGCCATTTTTGCCACCAGCATTTCTTGTTAGCATGCTGGTCCAACCTGCACTGTCAGGCCAGGACCTAGTTCAGGAATGCCTGTGGAGGTCCCTGCATGCCATTGTAGGTGCTGGTCTACTTGGTTGTGAAGAGGCATGCTGCCAGCAAGACATGGCAGTGCAAGAAATGGAAATTATTTAGGTTTGGGAATGTTAATGTATCTCAGGTCTTGATAAGAACCACTGTGCTACTTCAAGGGAGAACAGGATGAGGTATGAAAGACAATGCTCCCCCTGCCCCCAAGCTGGTGGAATCTTTACTATTCCACTCTGTTGTCATACCATCAGTTTTGAAACAGAAATTCTCCTGAAAACTGTACACTCCAGAGTGAACTCTCTGTCACTGCCAAGAGATGTAACTCAAGCAGTGTCCCTGTGTATCATCTGAGTCTTTGGCAGCTGTGGAAGACTGTAAATATTCTCTTACTGGTCTGGCTCATTTAAAAAATTACAAATAAAAACTGAGTCAAAGATAAACCAAATCTACAGTATGTCCATTTGTCTGAATCTGCATGACTGAGGAGATGGGACTACACTCTGGTAAGATAAGCTGTAGTAAAAGTAGTTGGTCAGAGAAAGAAATTACAAGGCAACTGACCAGTGGGAGGATATTTTGAGAAAAGAACATCTTTATAGTTTCTGCAATGCAGCTCAGAATCCAAACATGGTCACAAGCTGCATTCCAGTCCTCCTCCTACCTGCTCCTCACGTGTTCTACTCTCTCAATCCCATGTTCCAGTGCATTTCATTGAGGGTGACAACCCAAAGGGCACAGGTGCAGTCACCGTGACTTGACAGTGCATGACTCTGAGGAGCCAGCACTCAGAGCTGTGTCTACGTTCCCTGCATGCAGCCATGTGCACTATTTAGGAGGAGAAAGTGCCATGGAATGGCATGATGTCTGAGGCTGCAGTGTTCAAGTGCAGGTTAAGCTGACCACAAGCTATGGTTGATATTCCTAAACAGCAGATTATTTTTTAAGGGGGAATTTCTAAATGCCCTAAACTAATGGGCTGAGACCTAGAGGTCTTGATTAAGTAAGTAACAAAATTTTTTTTTTTTCATTACTCACTTTGTTTGTAATAGATGGTACTATCTGGATGATCCTGTAAACTCTTGCCTGTCATAATGACTGTGAGGGACAACACTGGCTGAGCTTCTGATGTTGCAAACAGGTTCACCAGTTGTTTTTGCTGTGATTGTGCACTGTGACAACCATTCATTTAGGTGGCAGCCAGTCAAAGGTGGTGAAAAGAGGATCTGTTCAGTTTGCCATCCCACATGGATATCCTTTTTTATTGGGGTCTCAGTGTGACATCTGGTGTTGGAGGGTGGATAGATGCTGTAGTGGGTGGGTGTGGAGGTGATATATGTGTTTTAAATCTGCACAGTTGCTGGAGGAAGGTTGGGATTGTGTTTGCGACTGGGTGGAGGAAAGGTTCTAAGTTCTTACTGCAATCGCAGGTTGGAGGAGTGTGGTGGGAGCTGCTGCAGTTGGTGGGGGAAGGGAGTTATTGTTTATAAAAAACAGGTCAGTCAGGTGGGAGGGATGGATTGGTGCTTCAAGATGGTGAGGAATGGGAAATTTTCTTTCATTTTGTCCATCCCAAGTTATCAAGCATCTGTCTATTCACACATATAATAGATAAACTGGTTATCATGGAATGCAGAAATTCAAAGTTCTGCAAAATTCTACTCATTAAAAGTACACCTTTACTGACACAAATCACACAACAGTATGCCTCAATATATAGGATAGTGTATGGCTCCCGAAGCACAACAAGGCTATTCTCCAACTGAGTGATTACTATACCGACTGTTGACCTTGAGAGTGCAGCTCGAGAGGTCTCACAGCTGGCATAGTAACCATGAGGTTGGAGGGTAGCCTTATTGTGCATTGGAAGCCATACACTTTTCTATATAGTGTATGGTGACAGGTTTGTACTTATAGTAAAATAAAAAACACACTTGTGACATTCAAGGAAACATTTCAACGCCAGGTTTTACTAATTTGTTCCACCTCAAACCATTACAGCTTTCCAAAATCAGCACAAAGAGGACGGTAACACATAAGCGATTTTCCTACTGAGCAGCTTCTGAAATGCCTGTGGGGATGTAAATGAGGGAGAAGGGAGTGACGGAAAGGGGAACTGTTTGATTAAGGAAAACAAAATGTACTTACTTTACTTACTGCAGTCATGAACCATCCGATCACCTGCTTCTATCAGTCAGTGACAAGCTACTGGGAATCGTTTAACAGTCTACCCTCTACCCCCACCACACTAACAACACAGAAACAAAATACCGAGTGGATGTATATGCTGCACTGCCCACTGCCCTCTGACCCCTGACTGTGCCTCTAGTAACTCCCACCCACATTCAGTCACACTGCTGATTATTGTTTTTTTGTACTGTTTTTTAGGTTCTCCTGATCTAATAAACTGTTGGCAGACTGGCAGAGGCTTTGAAAAAATTGCTGTGGACAAGAGCTGAACCGTAGTTGTGTGCTTAACGAGACTTTTTTTTTTAAACTATTGGTTGGTAGTTACTTTGTACAATGTCTGCCACGAGAAATGTAGCTGAATGTGACCGCTTGTATTTCAGTGGTCATGCCAGTATGACGTACGCAGTGCAGCAGAATGAAAAGTTGTTCTGCTGCACTACGAATGTCACTAGTGCAGCAGAATTACTTTTTACATGGCATGGAAATCCATGATGAACTATGTTCCACTATACACTATAAAGAGCCAGTGATTCATTTATAGCTGTGGCAAGGAAAGCAGCAAACATTTCCTTAATAAGCAGGTAAGGCTGGTGAGGGTCCATTATCAGAAAAGAAGTTCCATGTGAGTAGGGCGTCCTGTTCTTCAAATGTGTATGTTTGTATGGAGGGGAATATAAAGGAAAATACTATTGAAAATGTTGTTTGTTTTATTTTGACAGAGTGTTATTTTTAATACCTAGATGATTTGTCTTAGTGAGTAAAGGTGGCAGCCCTGTTTGTCATGGCAATCAGAAATTTTTGAAAAAGGCACTATTAGTTAGATTGCAGCTTTCTTGTTGTCAATGCTTTTTCCCCCATCATTGTGTCTTCCCAATGCATGGGCTCTGATCAATCAGCATTCAGTATTTCCCCTATTCATCTAATAATCATGTATAACAAGGATGGGAACTAGACGGGCACGCAGTCTCAATTCATCTTCTTAAACCTATGTATCTACCTTGTGTAGTGTACCATAACACTTTAATTTCTTTATTTTGGAGGACATATATAGAAGTTGGGATCACTGCACCCACAGTACAGCCAACAGCTGACCTCTAATTACACTTCTGTTTTTATAGTACTTAATACTGGTATAGAAATTTTGTAAAAAATGGCTATAAACATTCCCATTCTGAGCTTAAAAAAGCATAATTTTCCTTTCAGCTTGCTGAAAGCTGTGTTAATATGTGTACATCTGTCAGTGTTGCCAGACTTCACTTAGCCAGCTGTCAGAAACAATCAGTGTAGTATCCCACAGCTACTCAGGTGTGAATAAAAGCTAGACAAGCTTTGTGGGTGGCAGCAATTACTACACTGTGGTGACTTTCCACTAATCTTATAAACACAACTAGAACGAGGTGTATTTAATGATGCATTACCGCTCCCTCCACTGTCTACAAAAATAACATTTGCACGTAGAATATATGCATCTGCCAGTGTTTTAGAAGTGGATTGAATCTTATATAGTTGGTTTGGCTTTTAGAGTTGTGCATGTCTACAGTGTTTGTTAGTATGGTACACATATGTGAATAATATACAGCTGGAGGAACTTTGGACATGTAAGTAGTATAAATGGACATTTTTCAAGCATATGTAATTTAACAGTCAACCAAGCGTGTTCAAGTGGTGCAGTTTGAACCAAACTGTTATAGCCCAGGTTTGTTTCCAGTCCAGTGGCTACTGTTATTCTATGTATTTTAATGTTTATCCCCTCTGTACTCTCCCTGAACATAGCAGTAGTCATATCTTTGCATAGTTTAAAACCAAAAGCTTTGTCTGGTGCTATAAAGATGTCACTCACCTCACCCGATGTGTGATACCTGACATCTTACCCCATTGGATTACTACACAACACATGTTGCCTTTCCACGTAACCTCCCCTTCCCCCTCCTTGATGGTTGCTGTTCAGTACTGTGCAGTAAAATCTTACCAATCTTGATTACTGCTCAGTCCCCAATCAACCACAAATAGCAGTTGCCTTCACCCTTGATTGGTGGGGGGATTTTAACATTTTAAGATATAGTAAACACCCTTTATTATAGACAAAACTTGATTATACGAACATGTCAATTATAAGAGGGTACCACTGTAAATACATACATAAATAGATATATAAACAAACAGTAGGATATGGATCTGCTAAGCTGGCCTTTGGTACAGATCTTCATTGTCTGAGTTTAGAATGAGAACGTAAGACTGCCTCATTTCAAAACTTTAAAGAATTAAGTTAACAATAGGCCAAAAAACCAGAAACCAAAATACAAAGACATATGTGTAATGACGTGTTACTGTGCTGAATATTAATTAAAAAAGCCACAAGATAGTTTATCAGGTAAAACACCATGTTACTAGATACACCTTCTCATTAAAGTGGATTACAGGTCCACTATGATTTGAAGACCTTGGACAGAATTTTTGACATGTTCAGATGTAAGTACAAACTAAATGTTGTGCCTGTGTCTGCATCCAGTCAACTGGGTCCGAGACGTTCTGCTACTACTTTCTAATGGTGCATCTTTTTGTGACAGAAAGTCCCAGGACTATATTTTAAAGCCTTTTGTCCTACCTGTAGGTGTCTCACTTTACAAAAGCATCTCGTTGTGAACATTGTTTTAAACTGTGGCTAAGCCACCTTTTCAATGTCCAAATGCTCAGTGGGCGCTGTAATTTGCCCTTTCACCCACCATGAGCAAAACAGCTCAGGAGTGAACCCTTAATGCCTGTTATGGCTACATATACGGAATTGAAAATGGAGTCAATATACTTGACCCATGTATATAATGGGCCTGGAATGCATTTCCAGTAACTGACAGGTCTAGGTAATGTGACTTGCCTTCTTTCTTATGTGACAGCTATTGTAATGTATAGGTATGCTACAATACCTTCTCTTCTAACACCATTCCTACCAGCAACAGTTGTTTTCAAGCACAATTCATGTAACATGTCACATACATGTATCTTGTTGTACAATGCACGACTATGCACAGGCTTACTGCGATCACCCGTCCAGCATTACTGATGCGTAAATGAGAGGGTGCAAGACAGTCATCAGGAAATGATTCCACAAATAATACACAATAATATGCACCTCTATGTGCACAGAGGGTCTGGAAACATCGGATGTAAATAGTAGCATCTGCCTCAGTCAGTACTAGTAGATGGAATTTGCTTTCAGTGTGGCACTGTGGTCACTAACATGTGCTGCATACTCTGATTAGATTGCAGCTGCCTCATCCACCTCAGCCAATATAGCATGTGCAACAGGTAAACCCCAGGAGGAACCTGTACTATATACTGCCAGTGCTGATTGAGTTATACTGGACTGTATGGGGTATCTTAGATCAATACTGGTGACAGACACTGGCAGCAATGCTACATGATCAGTATAGAACAGGCTACATACAGTAACATGCCACAGGCATTACAACACAACTATGCCACTTCCCTCTGGCATTTAGTGATTGTCATAAACATAAATCACTAAAACAATACTAATGAGGCCCAGATGGAAACAATGAAATGCTGGTGGTTTTTGTCTCATTAGCCCCTCTGCCCCTTGCTCTGAATAACATACAGACTCAGGTCTTAGAGAAATGGCTGCAGCCATGTGTTAATTCAGCATGTTACATTATTGGAGTGACATGGGCAGCTGGGGGATTTTGCAGACACCTCTGGCCCCAGCACTTACCATCGCTGGAAGGGTTTCCCCTAATATGGGCCAAGGAATAGATGTACTTCCTGGGTCAGTACCCAACCTCAAGAGTGGGGAGGCCATGTGCTCTTCCTCAGCCAATTCTCTCTCCACATCCTTAACAAACTATCTAGCAAGGACCAATACGGCAACTACTAAATCAAGATTTCAAACTATCTAGTGACAAACTGCAATTGCACCTAGTCCCCCGGACCGGTATCTGCTGAGGGTCTATTTCTCCCCCACCCTCCAGCAGAACCAACTAACTGTCTCCGCTTTCCTAAAACCTTCTGCATCCTAACCCCCTACTCCACCCATCTTGCTGATTTGTAAACATTCCACAGTTTGTGATCTCGTTTTAATTGACTATGTACAGTGAAGCTATTTCTTGCTGATTTATAAATTTGCCATAGCCTGTGATCACGTTTAAGTTGATAATGTACAGTGAAGCTATTTTTTTTCCCTATGTGCTGTACACTGATGTACTACGTAAATGCTCCCTCTCCCCTTCCCCCAGGATGTACAGTGAGACAAGCATCTTGTTGCTCAGTATAATTCTCCTGGTAAAACTTTTCAATAAATAAACAAATAAATGTGGCTGAGTGGCTAGCAACTGCTCCCATCTGGCACTGCCACCCTCACAGGATAGACTAATGAGACTGGACTGCGATCCCCCACCCAAACTGGGTCCAGATCTTCTGACCCCAGGCCTCATGCGAACCAGAGACAATGAAACCTGTGGGAGAATTCTACTCATTCCCCTTTTTCCCTTGTACCATCCATCCATCTATGATTCTCCCAAGTTGCCACAGGATGGATGTAGTCCAGCCCACCCCCCCAAACAGCTCACCCCAGCTCTGTAAGTGAGACCTTATAATGGGAAGCCAACAGCAAATTCCATCCTTCATCCTGTAAATGCACACCATCCTGAGCATAAAATCCCTGAAAGGAGGTGTTAATGTCCTTGTACTGAACCACGTTTTCCACTACAGACTCCATGAATGGTCTAATTTCCCTATTAATGCAAATGCATGCTAAATCTAAGACTTTTGAGCCCACTGCATGCTGCCAGTGAATTCGTTGAATTAGGTGAGACCAGATGATCATGGCCTTGGGGCACCATTCCAGTACAGAACACAGGTTCTCCTTCATCATCAGGAGGAAGTAGATCAACTTCCAGAGCCTTAGGTCATTCCCACCCAGATGGATCACAAGACTGTCTGGTATGTGTTTTGTCTGGGTCTCTGCTGCCAACTGGGTACTAGTTCCTCCCAGTGCATGTGTCCCTTCCATACTCAGCAAATGTACACCTTCTGCTGTGGTATTGCTAATTTCCTACACCCAGGCCAGCAGGTCACTCTATGCTCCACCAGAGAGATGAAGGAATGCCCACAGATCCATATGCACTTGGAGCCCTCCAGGGAACCTGGAACAGAACAAGGTAAGATTATTAAAGCAAGTGAGGTCATATATAGCACAAGAATGACTGGGACATCCAGTGTCCCAATTTCTGGATGTCACTGTTCAACAGCCCATGGTTCTGGTGGTCATTGCTGCCCAATCCTGAAGGAAGGGGTGCTGAAATCCTGGGTATTCAGTCCAACATGGTGGACCACAGTCCTCAACGTGTGCTGGAACTGATGGGTTGCTATGGTCTTGCCATCTGCATACTGGAAGAAGGCCCACCCTCCACCGGGTAAGAGGCCATGTATGCAGCCTCTGTGGCATGGATGTCCCAAGAGCATCTGTTCAGGGCTTTCACCAGACACCAGTGATAAATGCCCTTCTGGTTAGTTTTGCTCCTTTGCAGCCACATGAAAACCCCTTCTGGGGTCGATACCACATCTCCATCTGTAAAGTTTGGTCACATCCAGTTCTGGGCCACCTGAAAAAGCTCCAAGACCCTGAATGCCGCACAGAATAAAATTAGAAATGCAGCTTTGAATAACGTGACCTCATATGTATTCCAACAGACTGCTCACAAGGCCCCCCACACCTGCTCCATGATTGCAGGTGTAATGGGGTGCCATTTGTCTGGCTGCCTAGTGTGGCTTTTACCCTATCCCTCAAGGTCCTTCTAGACCTTGAAAGCTCAGGTGGTGTTCATGAACTCAAAAACTTGGGGAAAACCATGATAAATCCACTGAATGCTGCCCATCAACCTCTGGCATCATTGCCTGTTGTTTGCCATGATTATATATCCGCACACCTGGTCTATTGGAATGGGACAGATGCTTGGTCATACAGCACTCTTCTGGATTGTATTGTAATGCTTCACCCCTCAGCAGTAGTCTCCCCTATTCTAAGGAGCAATGGAATTACCTGTGCACTTCCAGGTCTAAAGGTCACCACCTTCCACAGAAGTGGCAAGACCAGGTGTAGATGCTGCTCCACTGCTAGGATCAGTTCCCTGAATTTCTGCCACTGTCAATGAGATAAAGCATCAGCAATTCCATTCTCAATGTCCAGAATTTGTACATGTTTTAAATGAATGTTAAGCAGCATGCATTTCGGGACTAATATTCTCATGAGTTCATCCAATGGGCTCTTAGGCCCCAATTGTCAATTTATGGTATAAACAGCATCTATATTGTTCAAGCAAAAGATAACCCCTTTATCCCTCAAACTGGGGCCTCAAATACTTATGGCTACTACAGCCAGAAAACACTCTAACAGCATTATCTGCTTATGGAGACTGGCAACTGCCCACATGGATGGCCATTTTGAGGTGCACCACTCGCCATGGAAGTATGCCCCAAACCCTAGCCCTCCAGATGCGTCCATGCACAACTCCAAGATCTAGCTATCCTTGTTCTCTTGCCACATCAAAACACCATTGAAGTGTGCCAGAAACGTCTGCCTCACTTGCATGTCCTCCCAGAACCCTGCTGTCAGTCTAATTTGGTGATGGGGTTTCTGAACCTCCATTCCCACTTTCACCATCTGTCGTAAAAAGGTCCTCCCTGTGGAATGACTTGATGGGTGAAATTTAGGTGTCTGACTATTTGCTGTAGATCCCATAGGGTTATTTTCTTAGCTGCTGCAGTCTTGCTCAAGAAAGACCATGGGCATTTAACTTGGTGCAAGGCAAGTGACACTCCTAATTCGCTGTGTTGATCTCTATGCCCAGGGAGGTCATCACTGAGCTTGGTGCCTTGACCTTCCCTGGGGTCAGGGGGACACCAAAGTGGTCACACAATTCTACAAAGGTACTCAGCATCTGTCCACAAACTGGGGAATGAGTCAGACCCACAAATAAAAACTAATCCAGGTAGTGAACAGTGCCCTGGCTTCCTGATGCCAGAGTAGTGGCCCAATGCAAAAAGGTACTGAAAACTTTGAACACTGCAAACACCACTGCATGTCCCATGGGCATGCAGTTGTCTACATAGTACTTTCCCTCAAGTTTCATCCCTAACAGATCATGGTCTGCCAGATGTATAGGCAGCAGCTGGATGGCCAATTCTTTGTTTGTATTTGCCAGCCAGGCATAAGGCCCTGCCACCTGCACTACTGCCACAACCCTGTCAGATTACTCATATTGCACGGTCGGAAACCGGGGATCAATATGTCATTAACCAAATCCATCTCTGGTTGTGACAGGTGATTGATCATCTAGAATTCTTTCAGAGCCTTCTTAGGCACCAGGTCAATCGGGGACACCCTGAGGTTATGCAAGGGAGGGGCTGCATATGGCCCGCTCACTCTTCCTAACCACATTTCTTTCTCCAGTTTTTCCTGCAATACTTGTGGGCAATCTCTGGCAGACCTCAGATTCTCTATCTCCTACCCTTACCAGGGACCTGTGTATGGGATTCTGAAGCCTACCAAAAAACCCTCCACTAACAGGTAGACAGTTTCACAGTCTGGGTACTGGTCAAGCCACGGTCTATGCCTGTCCACCCTTACTGGGGTGGGCAGGCTTGACTCCCTGGGACTTGTTAAATTTTCTGCAAGCAGGATGGTTGCCTCCTATTGTGGTCTTTGGAGATGCTGTTGACCATGAGCGACACATTCATCCTGAAACTTGCAGTTGTTTCTGGTACAATTCATTGATTTTTTGTGAAGCATGTTTGAGAAGGGGGTGCAGCAGCTTCATACTACTGTGGCTGGAGTGTCCTAATGGTGGTATTTGGTCATAATACCTAAAAGAAAAACGTCTCTGACAACAAGCGCTAAGAAACTACAGCGACGCCAAACAAAGCTACTTAATAAGATACCAAGCAGTTAAAACTGTGCTAAGCAGTGCCCCCCCCCCAAAAAAAAACACAAAACATTTCTAACAGAAACATTGCCTGGACGGGGCACATGATTATGATACTGTTTAGTATACACCACCTGGTCCTCCACAGTGTGTACAGTGTCTAAAAAACGATATCTGCCATAATCCACACATTTCCAGGACACTTTATCTTAAACTGACCTCTCTCTGCTGTACACAAATTCATTATAAAGTAGCAGGTACCCCCCCCATTCTGACTCCAGATGTAGTGGCAGTCTCCAAAGACAAATGTTCTACAGCCAACCCACTGCAGACACACAAACACAATGCTCAGAAATATCAGGCAACAAAATCCATCCCTCTGATTAGACAACACGAGCCAACTGTGCTCCCAACTTGAAAAGGCAAATAGAAACCACAACAAACACAGGTGAACATCGCTAGCACTTGATCAGCTACCTACATGAGCCACACAGACTAACAAAAAAAAAACTACAAAAGCCCACCCACACATGTCAACCTTGCAAACCCCTAAACACCTATCTATATACGAAAACAGAAATGAACACACTCCAGAAATACAGAAGAAATCCCACAATACACACAAATAAGTCCTCTACATACACAACCCTATAAAATACAGTTACACAACAAAAAAATAACATAAAACACCCCCACCAAAACCCACAAAGTACATGCACATCAGCAACCATTTATTTTATTTTTTTTATTTATTTTGTACATCGGTTTACAACCTTTGAGCCAGATGCTTATTTCCAAAGGTACCTCGTCACACTGAGGACAAATACATAACAAACTTTGGTTACAGAATATGGGTTACATAGTTAGCAAGCATATGTGATTACAACAGTTAAACAGATAAGCCAGTTTAGTTACACAGGCACATTCTTGCACGATGGTAAGAGCAAGCATCTGGGTAATAGTATTTCAATCAGCAATGGGTAAGGATTAAAAGAGGAGTGGTGTGGTTGTAGCCCAGCAGGCATTGTCAGGGCACAGAGAACTATGCCTCAATTATAGGCAGGTGCAGCTATGCGTATTAAATAGTTGGTTCGAAGTGCGGTTTTGAATTTGGAGATTGTGGGGCATCCGAGATGGGGGCAGGGAGCGAGTTATACCAGGATGGAGCTCTATAGCAGAAGGACCTCTGTCCAAGGGAGGTCCTAGATCTTTGGACCAGAAAAGTGGCCATGCTGGAGGACCATGTACAGACCAAGGGTTGGGCTTGGCGGAGGGAGGCTGTCAGCCCGGGTGGGGATAGCCCGAGAAGAGTTTTTTTTTGTTATCAGGCAGGTTTGGTATCGTAGATGTTCATCTAGGTTCAACAGTATTGCCATGTCATAGAGCTGACACGAATGCATGAGCCTGGGGGCCCCAGTGATTAGCCTGCATGCCTTATTTACGATGATGCAAATTTTATTGAGGGCGGTCATGTTAGCAGCACCGTATACTGGTAGGCCATAGTCAACAAGGGATAATATAGATGATGTAACCGCTAGACAGATGGCAGTGGGGGGAGACAGTTTTTATAGCGGTATAAGATACCTAGCCGCACATTAGTGGCTGAAGCAAGGGCATCTATGTGGGTGTGGTAGGTGAGGGCTGAGTCAAAGAAGACCCCAAGGTACTTGTAGGAGTGGACTTGCTCTAGAGGTTGTTTGGAGCAGGGGAGGATATGGAGTGGAAAGTTACTGGCTTTGTTTTGGGGATGGGCAAAGAGCATTGTTTTTGGTTTTTTTGAGATTAATGACCAGCCTGTGCTCTTTAAACCAGGCTTCAGCATCATTATAGGATAGTTGTTGGGAGTCCTAGAGGGAGGTAGGGTTTCAGTGGGTGGCAAAGATGACGGTGTCATCTGCATACAGCATAATTTTTCCTGTGCATGCGCTGGGCAGGGTGTTAAGGTAGAGTGAGAAGAGTAGGAGTCCCAGGATGGAGCCCTGAGGAACCCCTGAGCGGATGGGACAACTTTTGGAAAGTGTCCCTTTAATTCTGACACATTGGAAGCGGGCAGATAGGTAGCTGGTGCACCAGACGAGATGCCCAGCAGAGAAGCCAGTGTGGCAGAGGGCATCCAGCAGGAGGGGGTGGGAGACAGTGTCGAAAGCCTTTGAGAGGTCAATAAACACTGCCCCAGCTAGGGAGCCAGAGTCCAGAGAGAAGTGCAGGAAAGTTGAAAATTCAATTAGTGCAGTGCCGGTACTGTGTCCTGCGCAGAAACCATGCTGTTCAGGGCAGAGGATGTTGTGTTTGGTCAGATATTCAGTAATATGCTTGGCAACCAGCTTTTCTAGGGCTTTGAAGAGGGGTGGGAGTATAGAGACAGGACGGTAGTTCCTGGCAGAGGACCTGTCACCACCTTTGTGAATGGGAGTAACAATGGCGGTTTTCCATGAAGTTGGGAATTGCCCCAGGCAGAGGGATTTGTTGAGAAGGCTGGTGAGTGGGGCAAGGACCTGATCCAGTACCAGACGGAGAATGCTGGGGTTCAGGGAGTCGTCGCTGGGACTATTGCTCTTTAATGCTCTGACCAGGTGGGGTCTGGCTTCCTGGGCAGTTACCCTACATAGGTAGAAGCTAGGGCATTGGAGAACTGGGGCAGGTAGGGAGGGCGGTGGGTCAAAGAAATTACTGGGGAGGACAGAGCTAAGGTCCGTAAAGGGTGAGTTAAAGTAGTTTGCAATGTTTGCTGGATCCGTAACGGAAGTGCCATCAATGGTGATCTGGGATGGGGAAGGGGAGCGTGCGCTCCCATTTAATTGTTTGACATTATCCCAGAAAGTTTGGGCACACCCCCAGGAGGAGGTGAGCATGGCCTGGTAGTGGTCGGCCTTGGCTTTTCGGATGGCCCAAGTGCACTTATTCCACGCAGCATTGTAGGCCTGTCTGTCAACCATCCGGCCTGATTCTGTGGCAAGGTGCCATAGGTTATCCCTAAGCCTGAGCAATTGTAATAGGGCAGGAGTGATCCAGGGCACATTATATTTTTTGGTTCGGGCAGCCATGAAGGGTGCAAAGAGGTCACAGGCTTTGTTAAAGGTTTGGGAAAAGAAGGCAAGGGCAGTATCTATGTCGGGAGCGTGGTGAATGGGGGACCAGTTTATCTGGGCAAGAAATTGCTTGAGGTTTTTTAGCCCACTTGGTCTGAAATGCCGTCGGAGTGTGGGCTGAGCTGTGAATCGGGCTGAGGGGGTCACCCAGCGGAATAGGATAGGGGAATGGTCACTGAGTGAGTTAGGGAGGACTTGGATATCCAGGATTTATTTTTTGGGGGCGGTTGGTGATGATAACATCTAGGAGGGTGCTGGTACCTCTCTTAGAGTTTACTGTTGTGGGTTGAGAAATGAGTTGTGTCAGATCAATGGCCGCGAAGGAGCCCCGGGTGGTGGAGGAGGCGGCGCTGAGCCAGTTCATGTTAAAGTCCCCCACAAGAACTTGTTCTGCCTTGTGAGGGAGGGTGGCAAGATAATCAGTTAAGGATAACAGTGCTGGGTTTTGGTTCTTTGGGGGAATGTAGGCAGTGGTGAGATAAAGGAGGCCCCTGGAGGGGTCCAGAGTAAGTTTAAGGGTAAGGGCCTGTGCCCCACTTGCAAGGGCCGGATCAGAGAGTGCTTGACCAGTGAGAGTATCCCTGGTATAGATTGCACAGCCACCCCCGCATTTGCTACACGATTCTCCCAGTAGAGGGTGTAGCCAGAGAGGGAGACAAAGGAGTCAGGGGTGGACTTTGATGGCTAGGTTTCCACCAGTGCAATGACATCTGGTTTGTGCAGCATGACCCAACATTGGAGGGTATCACATTTTTTTCAATATGCTGCATATATTCATGGAGGTAATGCTCAGGCCAGGGGACCCACCTGGTGGGCTGGTCCGGGTGGGGCCTGGGTTAGGATGTATATTGCCTGTTAAGAGTAGAAGGAGGACCACGGCTCTGGCCAGGGAGCGGTGGCATGTAGGCTTCCAATGGGTGTGTGGGGATGGGAAGGGGACCTTCAGGGAACAGGGGATGGGTAGAGATTGCCAGGTTGGGAGGGCGAGAATGATTAGCCACCAAACGGAGCCTGGGTAGGCAGTGGGGATATACCAAGGGGGTGGGTGCTGTGGGCCAGTGCACATGGTCAGTGTAGGGTGAGATTGAACTATGTCAGGTAGAATTGTTGGCGCTGGTACCAGTGAGCCAGGTGAGATTACAACACATCAAAGACCAGGTAAAGCCACAAAGGGGAAATGAGACTCGATCTTCATTCCTCTACTGTGAACCACCTATACAACCTACCCTAGAAGACACCGTGACCTAGCACACCACAAAGCCAGCACAGCTCCCGACCAAACCTCGAAGGATCCCCCCAAAACCCTAATTAACATGCTGTAAACTCCTCCGATGATATCTGAGGAAGCCACATGCACTCTTACCTCCTTGAGGTGTCCTGTGGACCTTTGACAGAGGTGCTATCAGTTCCTTGGCTAGCTGATTGCTCTTTGACATTGCTATGTTCTTCATTGGAGCACTGATTCCCTCCAAACAGGCTTTGGGATATTACCTGCCCTTTTTCTGATACATGTCTTAAAGTGGCACGGCCGTGGCTACCATCATTACCTTTGCAGTGGTGGTCTTCTTCTTCTTACTGGACATTATTAAAACTGTAAAGAACTGGCCCACCAGTACAGCAGTTGGATTTCCACTTGCAGTGCATATGACCCAAGTTCAGGAATGGACCCCGGAGTTGGAGGGGAGAAGGCTTGAGTGTCCAACGACTGCTCGCTTTCTCCAGAGAGGGAGGGGGTCTAAGCCTTGGTGTTTGCTGGCCCCATGGCAGATTCTGGAGGCACAGCACTATGTTGGGCTTCACTGTAAAGGTAGTGTGACAGATGTCAGCTATGGCCTTGACGTCATGTGGCAGGTTACGCTTCTGGGTAGAAAATGGAAAAATGGCCTCAGCCTGGCTGCATGACAGCCACTCCTCTTCCCACCATGCTGGTCCCCGGAGCATGCCTCCTCCTCTGTCTCCCATGTGGACTCACCCCATGGGCACCATATCCCCGAATTCTCCCCCATTCCACCACAGAAGGGGCTAGTCTGGTAGGATTAGTGCCAGACACCCCGGGTGCAGGGACACACAGGACCATGACCGATGGACAGAAGGTAGTGTAGGTGAGAAGGCAGGCACATGAAACTATGAGGCCCAAAGGAGTGGAAAGACTGGGGCCCAAGGGAGCAAAAAAAAGAAATTGTAAAGAAAGAACTACTGTCCCCCGCCCTCCAAATAATGGACAAATTATTAAAGCTCATTTGTGTGACCTTGGCTCACCGGGGGAGGGGCTTGCCATGGCTGTCCAGCTTCACTAATGTTCCCCCAATATCCCTCTTTTATTGTACTTTTTTTGTGAGCAATACACTCATACAGGGTTTGATCCCAGCACTGGTCTTGCTTGCCTGACGAGTCACAGCCACCTAGGTAAAGGCAGCCCAGTCAACCTCCCCTCTCAATATGCCTGTGGGCCTGCTCTGCCCAAGCACTGCCTCATGTGCTGCCCTGTATCACTCAGCTACTCCCCAAGCCTTGCCTTGCCTATGCAGATATTCTCCTTTTTTTAGCTGCCCTGTTTAACCCAGCTCTACTTCTGTGGGGGCCTGCATCGCACATGACTGCGCAGAGAGGCAAAAATAGTGGTTGAGAATTGATGCAAGCCTTCCACTCTTGCCATGTACTTTGTTCCTCCCACTTTTGTTTTCTTCTCTCACGGCCCCCATTGCTGAGCCAGGTTAGTCTCTGCATCTTCTGGTCCATGGCATCCAAAACAGGCTGTGCTATGTAAATCACTCCCCTGCATATTAGTAAGATGGTGAACTGCAGACTGACTAATGCAAGCTGCTCACAGGAGGCTACTGTGTAAGTATCCACCCCATAGCCCTCTGTTTCACTTAGCCAAGGTAATCCATTCCTGGAGTGCTTCACCATATAGCAACCACCAGTCCTGCGCTCACCTTACCTAGACACCTCCATTCACCCCAGCACCCTCGAGCACTTCACCCCTGGTTCTATATGTTCCCTATGTAGCCTTAACTGCTGCTGTCAGCAGTGAAAGGAGGAAAATCACTGAACTGAATCAATCACATTGAGGTGTTAATTGGGCTCATGGCTTAGTGAAGAGGGAGGAGTCACAACAATGGAGGGGAGTTTGTCTGTCATGTCGTCACTGAGGTGACTCCCTTTGTTGGCTGGTCCTCTGTCCCGACCCCAGCCACTCAAAGAACTTACAGTATGTCAAAGTTCCTCATACCAAGCAACATAATGCTTTTGGAAACAGAAGTACTATTTTTCAATAAGGGATTTCCATGGCGATTTAACTTAACATTAACAGAGAACTAAGCATTGCTCCTCAGGTCAAAGTCAACAGCACATCAGACCTCAAACTAACCCACATTTATCGAACACTCCCTTTATAGCATTTACCGAATGTGACTTACAACATGAGATTAACCCATCAATGTGATTTTCTACTTCTTTTTTTTTGGGGGGGGGTGAAGTCTCTAAGCCATGTTTGTGTGCTGGTCATCCATCTAGAGAGTTGAGCTTGGCATTTTCCTGCTAGAGTTTTACTTGAGAAATGGGATTTTGTCAATTAAACTAATAGATGAGTAGAAAGCCAGTCTGCTCTGTTCTTGCAGATTGTTCCCATTCTGATCCCATTCTGATCCATAGCCCTCAAAGGATGCTACTGGGATCCCTGCAGTGTGCAGCTACTGACACCATTCAACCCCATACTTCCTTTTGTAGCTAGCAGGTAATGGCTCAAACCTCTCCTGCTGCTCTGTATTGGAGCTGTCTCCTGTTGTGAGCCTCTGGTATTAAGAAAGAACTCCAGCTGGTTCTGACCGTATGGTCACCCGACTGCATGAAACCCAGTCTAATGGTGTCTGTGACTCTAGAGGAGGTGAAGTCGCTGAATTCATATTCCCTGCTGATCACTGCCCCTTGCACTAGAGCTTGTTTGCCCAAGAGTCTGCACTGTTCTCTGAAAACTGGGGAGGTAAAGTGACTTGCTCTGAGTCACACTGTATGCCGATGGAGATTGTGGGGAATCACCCAGACCTGCTGGATGTACCCATCTCATTTACAGCCTTTTTGTTTGGCTTGGCTTGTATTTTTCTGCATAGCCATATTTGTTTACAAATACTGCTCTTCCATCTGTGATCATACAGCTCCTAGCACAGATGTCCCCCCCTCCTCTCAACAGCTAGCCCCATGTTCTGAACAATCCTGAAGGAATTACCCCAGGCCATATAATAGCAACTTCTTTGTTCAGAATGGATCATGTTTGATCTAAGGGAACCCTTATAACCTCAGTAATTGTTAACAGCCACTTCCTTACTTCGATAGCTGCCCTCTGGGAATGAAGAGTGTGTTCTGAAGAGAAAGAAGAAAAGAGGTGGAGCTGCTGGCTTCAGCCCTTTTTAACCTCTCTCTCTCTCTCTCTCTCTCTCTTTCACTCTTTCTCTCTCTCTCTTTTCCCCCTCCAGATGGCCACCACCCTGCAGGCAGCTCCTGTGATTCCTCCTCCTGGGATGGTGCCAGGGTCTACCCTACACCCCCACAGAAAGAACTCTACCAGCCTAGCTTCAGGTTCTGGGGGGGGAGGGGCCACAGGCAAATGGATGTCTGCTGCAATCCTTTGACAGACGTATTAATATATATTGATGGTCCATTATTCATCTTTGCACACTGAATGGGATTTATATGTATGCAAATGTGAATACGCTATTAAGTACTGCTGAAGCCAGTGCAACTCCTTAGCAATTAGTGTGGTAATAATGATAGTTGTCATCAGACTCACAGTAAGTATTGGCTGGGTCACATGTCCAATGTATCAGGACTGAGTTAGTTTGATGTGTTGAATCCCCAATGCTGTAGGGCTGATGACTGTATCCCCTATACAAGTGCTATGCTATTTACATATATATATATATATATATTATCGGGGCACAGTCATGCCCCTACATTTAGGATTGAGTATTCACCTTAATGTTAAACCTGAAATTTTGCACATTAATAACTTTGCAACCATTCAACAGATTTACACACAATTTGGGATGTACTCTCTCGAATGGTAGTTCTCTTAATTTACCAAGTTGCATGTTGGTTGGACATACGGTTTTTGCGGAGCGAAGTACCACAAAATGCACTGTTTACCACTTTTGTGTGTTTTTTGTCTGTGGTGCTGCATAGACACTGTGTGGCCCATTAGTCCGAAACTTGGGAAGTAGAAAGAGCTTGGGCCAAGGAACATGCCAGCATTTGGTTGGTGAAAAAATAATAATACGTTCAAATGTTATTACAATTTGAAATTCCCATTTCATCCTATGGGAAAAGTTATATGTACTGTATATTTTGTGATGTCCATTGGAAAGACCAGATGACACTAGGGACAACCAGATGGCCCAAATTGGGATGACCATATCTCAATAACTGTTTGGTCTTTTTACTTGAAATTTGAAAGGTGTTGAGGCAATGTTCTACAGATGTAAATTATGCTGATAAGGTGTTGGGGAATTAATTGGTTGCAGAGATATTCAATGACATAATTGATGTTTTACCCATAGGATTACATTGTGGTCTGTGTCACGACGTTCGGCACCGTTATCTCGGAAACAAAGCAAGATACAGACTTTTTGCTACTAGTGGCTTAGATCAGTTTTAGGTGATCTATGCCACTGGAAAAAAGATTTGAAATTGTTGAGTAAGTTTGCATTGGATTTTCTTTAGTACATTGCACCATTCATGAGATATTTTTAAATTACTGTCACAAGGGTTCAAAGAATGCCTGTCCAGTGCCTTTTGGTGACCATATCTGCTAAATGATGTGAGATATGGATTCAGGCAGTGATTGTACAGATCTACTCACTGTGACAGTTACAATGACACTTGAATTTTTTTTCTAGCTGTTAATGTTCCCAAGATGTGGACAAATTGCTGTTACAAGTGTTCAGTGGCCTATAGGGCTACTGTATGGCTCTGTAGCTATGCATAAGTGTGTGGGCCCAGGCTCCCACAGATACATATTGTTATGCAGAAATGGGCAAGTCGGGCCCTGCGCTCCCACCAATACATGTTTTTTAGTAGTTATATTACACTTTTTCAAAAGTAAGGAAATTCATGCAACAGAACTGCATTTAATGCATCATTTAGGGCTGAAGCAAAAAAAGTCAGGAAATGAAACATTAAAGTTGAGTGCCTTACCCCCCACTCCCTGCACCTCCATCCTCCACAGACTGACAGACACCGGGGTGTATCATTGGGGTCGTGAGGTCTAAATCTCACCCCATTCTCCTTTACTTTAGCATATCAACCTGCTTACTCATGGAATGGGGTGAGAGTTGGGCCACACGACACAAATGGCACACCCTGGCGTCTGTCAGTGTGGAGGATGGGGTGTGGGGGTTAGGGGCTCAACCCTAATGTTTCATATACTGTATATATTATAGGGCTCAGTTGTGCCCCTATGTTTAGGGTTGAGTAGGCACTTTAATGTTAAACCTTAAATTGTGCGCATAAATAACTTTGCAACCGTTCAATGGATTTGGATAAAATTGGAATGCACAGTCTGGTATGGTAGATCTCTTGATTTACTAAGTTGCGTTTCAGTCAAACATATGGTTTTTGCACAGCAAAGCACCAAAAAATGCACTTTTCACCACTTTTGTGTGTTTTTTGTCCATGGTGGTGTGTGGGCACCATGTGGTCTATTGGTCCAAAACGTGGGGTGTAGAAAGAACTTGGGCCAAGGAACATGCCAGAATTTGTTTGGTGAAATAATATTAATACGTTCAAAAGTTATTACAATTTGAAGTTCCCATTATACCCTATGGGAAAATTTATATGCATATTTTGCAATGTCTATGGAGAAGACCAGATGACCCAAGGGACAATCAGATGGCCCAAATTGGGATGACCATATCTCAACAACGGTTTGGTCTTTTAACTTGAAATTTGCAGGGTGTTGAGGGGATGTCCTAGAGATGTGAAGTATGTTATTTAAGTGTTGGTGAATTAGTTGGTTGCAGAGATATTCAATGACATAGTTGACATTTTTTCCCTAGGATTACATTGTGGTCTGTGTCACGACTTTCAGCGCCGTTATCTCAGAAACAAAGTGAGATGCAGACTTTTCACTACTGGCAGCTTCAGCTGGAAAAAAGATTTGAAATCATAGAGTAAGCCTGCAGTGGAATTACTTTTTTACATTGCACGGTTCATGAGATATTGTGAAATTACTGTCACAAGGGTTCAAAGAGTGCCTGTCCAGTGCTTTTTGGTGCCCATATCTTAGAAATGATATACACAGATTCAGTTAGTGATTGTCACATGATCTACTCACTGTCATGGTTACAATGACAGTTTAATTTTTTTTCTAGATGTTATGGTTCCCAAGATATGGACAAATTACTGTTACAAACATTCAGTGGCCTATATGGCTACTGTATGGCTCTGTAGCTATGCATAAGTGGGAGCATGAGCCCTCTGATGCATATTGTTATGCAGAAATGGGCAAGTTGGTTCGGGCCCTGCGCACCCACCTATACATGTTTTTAAGTAGTCATATTACACTTTTTCAGAAAGAAAGGAAATTCATGTCAAAAAAATGCATTTAATGCATCATTTAGGGTTAAAGCAAAAAAAGTCAGGAAATGAATTTAGGGTTGAGCCCCTAACCCCCACACCCTGCACCCCTATCCTCCACAGACTGAGAGATGCCAGGGTGTGCCATTGGGGTTGTAAGGCCTAAATCTCACTCCATTCTCCTTTACTGTAGCATGTCAACATACCTACTCATTGAATGGGGTGAGATTTGGGCCACATGACCCCAATGGCACACCCCAGCTTCTGTCAGTGGGTGGAGGATGGGGGGGTGTAGGGTGTGGGGGGGTTCATTTCCTGGCTTTTTTCACTTTAACCCTAAATGATGCATTAAATATAGTTTTTTTGCCATGAATATCTCTATATATAGTATACATCTACATATATGGGAGGCAGTATAGTGCAGTGGTTTAAGGCTCTGAGCTGCAAATCTAGTGACATCCTGCAGACCAGACCTGGGTTTGAACCTCACAGCTTCTACTTGCATACTCTGTGACCCTGAACAAGTCGCTTAACTTCCCTGTGCTCCCAGGTCGCACCTATAAAAAAGCTTTCAGCTTAGTTTGTTACTCCAGGTTAAACAACTACAAAAAATAAATAAATATATCTCAACTGTCAGGTACATCCAGAATGTGCCAAAAAGCTCAGCTAGTGGTCATAAATGGACCACTTGTTGGGAAATTATCAGTGGCAGCAATGGGCACCTTTGGACTCCCACAGGTGTGGACAGATCCCACAACTGAATGTGCATCAAGTGATTTGAAAATCATGCCCCTATTCTGCAGTAATGAAATTGCCACAAATGCAACTTGCATTCATTGTTTTGCTGCAATTGTGTCTATTTTGGATTCAAATTAGTATGTAGTTAGACTATCAAATAGCTGGTCAAATAATTAGGATGGATTTTTCTTTTGAAACTAGCGACTGGCAGATCTTGGATGGATCATTTTGAAAACCCTACCCTAGTAGCAATAAATTTAAGGTGATGAGATCATTTTACTTTTGATGTTAGATGATCATATTAATATCGCAATCAACTATACTGGGTTAGTAAAGAATCCAAAATACCATCTACTGTAGATTACTAGGTCTGAGCAACATCTGCACTTTAGCCCAACAGGTCACTTTCCATCCCAAGCACATAAAGTACACATCTTAGCAGTTTCAGAAAAAAAAAACATTTAAACAAGTACTGACTTTAAGATTAAAAGGACAATTAGGCAATAAAAAATCATGTTTTTTTTTATTTTAAATTACATTACTATTTCTTCATTAGAGATAAAGACACACTTGGGTAAGAGTGGTCGCATTATGACACATATTACACAGCAGAGTGATTTAGAAAAATTATTTCTTCTGCAAATAATGAGAAAGTTAGTCATTCTTTGTTTGAGGACTGAGACAGAATTCCTACTGTTTCTTTGAAAATGTCCCAGTTGTATATTGCAATTAGATTATTCACCCATGAGAAAACATATGCCACTGACCAGATATTTATGTTTTACAAAACTGTTAAATTGCACTTTATTCTTTTTTTAGTTGTTTTATGCAAGATAGCATTATGGCCAGCCTCATGTAATATAGTACTGTATAACACTATGACTTTGGATACGTTAGAAAAAGTAGGCAACAGTGATATCCAGATGCAGGGAAGGGAAACATTGCAGAACAGGGAGAACAGGGAGATACAGACTAATGACAAGTTTTGGGACCCTTTTGATATTTTGTCCAAATGCCACAATGCAGGTAGAACTGAAATACAATCACAATGCGATAAGTTCTTGCAGTGATTGTGGAGGTCACGGGCAATGTCCTGTGAGGGAAGAGCTGTGGACTTGCAGAAGAACCAGAAAGGGTATGGCTAAATGGCTGGAGTTGTTGACTGGATTGAGCAGTTCACGTTATGAGCAGTGGCAAAAAATGGGATGGGAAGAACCCAAGGAATTTTGTTAATGGAGTGAGATTAGGCCTGATTCAGTTCTTGGAGCACAACAGAGAAACATTGCTCATGTGTGAACTGTAGCCCCCTAAAGGCATAACACTGATGATGTGAAGTGTAATAATTATGTGACATATAACAAGGAACCATTCCCCCAGGCTCCTGTCAGGTATGTTTGTGCACACATAAAAAAGGGTGGGTTCCCCCTATTTAGTTCTTTCTACAACACTGGTTCAATGGCTTATGCAACTTAGAGTAGTGTTATAGTTGTGCAACTTGTTGATAATCCTTTGTGGTCATTTGCCTCTCTATTCCACTAGAAATACCCCCCCTGCAGGGGTATCTAAGGCAAGGAACACTGGAGGAGGACTCCATCCCTACAGGTGCTGCGGGAAGGATTCCCTTGGCTAAAGGTACCATAGGAAGGAAACACAAGGAGACAGGAAAGTTGCAGGAGGAGGAGGGGAGGACGGTGGGGCAAAGAAAACATTGCTTCTTAAGGAAGCTGGAGGGTGCGCATTAAATAGCTTGGGCAGCAGACTGGTTGCTTCAGCCCACTGAACCACAGGCAAAGCCTTTCAATTCAATGGACTTATACAACTTAGTGTAGTGTTATGCTTATGCAACCTGTTGATAAATCTTTGTGGCCATTCACCTCTCTATTGCATGGGGAATGTCATCCTGTAGGGGTAATGAAGGCAAGCAAACCTAGAGGAGGGTTCCACCCCTAGAGTTGCATGGGAAGGAGTCCCTTGGCTAAAGGTACCCTAGGAAGAAACCCCAAAAATAGTGTTAAGCATAAAACATTGCTCACTAAAGCCAGGGAGCATGAATGACAACAACCGGAGGGATGGCAGCTATCAGAGACGAGCATAGGCAGACATGAACTGACCTGTTAGATAGGAAAGCTGAGCAGAAGGGTGTAACTTCCTAAGAAGATAGGAAACAGCAGAGTAGAGAAACCATGCCATATAAAGGGACAGCCACCATCCAACTCCATCCAACAACGGAACCTAATGACTTAAGAAGCTACTGCTGCATAGACTAACTAGTGTTATGAACTTTGGCACAGAGGAGAGGGGAAAAAAACCCTGTGAGGAGGAAACCGCTGGGGATCCAAGGCCTAGGTCACCTTCCCTTGAGGCTTGGGATATATTTAGTGAAAGCTCAGCTACTGTAATTTAGAAACCCAATTCACAGGAGGTGGAAACAGTCCAATTTGGAGGAAGGCTCTCACTGTATCCCTCTAATGGGAATGCCATGAAGAGCTGTGAGTGCACTGTGCAGCAACAGAGTACTCCCACATGGGATGACCACCCCCAAAGGTAGGAGGAGGAGGAGGAGGAGGAGAGCAACAACCACTGAAGGTGCTCAGCTGGCCTACATGAGCCTAATAAAAGACCAGGTGAACCTGATGTGGTTGTTGGGGAAAAAAGCTTAGAAGGTGCCACAAAACCTGCTTGGCAAGCTAAAGGAGCCCCTTTGGGCTTAAGGGTCCCACTCTTCATAGCTGAAGTCTTAAATTCTACATCAAGAGGTACTGCTGATATATCTGCATGGCTAAAGCTCCACCCAAAGTGAAGGGGACATTCTCACACTAGGCCAGATAAGAAGGACCCCCCGAGTTTCACATGCTCAGGACGTGGACTTCATGGGTGAAGAGAGACACCATTGGCTGAAAGGCAGCCCTTGAGGCATAGTAATTTGTGGGTGTGGTTGGCATACATCCAAATGAAAATAATTTTGAAAGGAAACAGCTGTCAAGTCAGTTATAGCATAGATAGGTCACAATCTATTTGAAGACCCACACTTAGGTCAGAGTATAAAGACCCACATGTAGGTCACAATTTATTTTTGTTCATGGAATGCAGCATAGGAAATGAGGGATGCAAGCCAACCAGTAACATGAGGGAAGCCAAATTATTGTAGTGAAATAGATTTTGTCAATATCTACTGTTCAAAGTCATAAGCACCAACATTATGTGAAATAAAGATTTCCCAGTACTGCAACAAAGAACAACCCCAAAAGGAGTGTAGAAATGTATTTCAAGACTTCCACATATGTCAGCAGGTCACAGCAAACAACTGAATGAAATTGGGCAAACCAGAATAGTGGCACCTTCATGTAGGTATATCACAAGCCTGCATATGACAAGCAGCGGTATATGAGGAATTCATAAACAAATTAAACTGCTAAGGAAGCAGGAGTAAGTGGCAGTACAGCAGTGATAAAACTGGCAGTAGAGCCAGACTACACTGCTAGAAACGCAAGCAGGAGATTTAAAAAGCTGGGAGTTTTAATTGCTGTGTGGAGCCAGGCACTGAGAAGAGCAAGGTTTAAATAATTAAGGATAGGTGTACACAGGGAGATTGCTACAAGCAGGAAAACAGTAAGTGGAACTGAAAAGCACATAGAGAACACATGCAGGTAAACTGAGAGATTTGTAAAGTATAATAAAAGTAAATGAGGAATGCTAACTGTAAGTAACAACAGTATGTAAGCTATGAAAGCGCATACAAGCAAAAAGAAAAGCCCTAAAGAAGTAAAATGAAACACAGCAGGAGAGCAGAAGGAACCTGACACAAAAAATAGAAAATCACAGACTGCGACTGGAGAAGCAAAATACTGACTTAGGAGAGGAGGAGAAACACAAGCCAACAGGAACTAGCACAAACAAGTAAAAGTCCAGCACAAACCAAACAGGGCCCAAAGCACAAGGGGGAAATACAAAAGAAAGGGAGGGAGGAAGTGGCAGAGCCTCCATCTGCAGCAGAGGAATAATGCTTCTGAAGGAAGCTGGAGGGCCTGCCTTAAATAGCTCAGGCAGGGGGCGTGGCTGGTTGCTTCAGCCCACTGACCCACAGGCAGAAAGTGAGCAGGTGGCAACGAAGAACTTACTTCTGGTAGGAGCTAACCTGATATAGACCAATGCACCCATGGAGAAATAGTGCAGTAGTATGAAGGTATGGAGAGGTACAAGAAGCCTGAAACCTAGCAGTATAGAACATAATTGACTGAATGGTATGTCTTCAGAGTTAAAACTTTCATGGGACAGTTAATCTAACTTTCAGCAAAAGGCAATCCAAATGTTTGTTTTTTTTCACAGATGAGAAGCCCCATTCTTCATTTGTTGTTCGCTATACAGCGCTTAGTGCTCATAGAGTGCCTTGTATATCCACACTTGATCACAAAGAGCATTAGGGGTGGTCTCCTTCTGGAGTGGTCTCCTTCTCTGAGATTCTGCCCCTGATCTTACTCACAACTCAGCCATGAGGGATGCTGCATAGTAATGTACTCTTGCCTGGATTCCCTGAGGTGCATGAGATTCACTTTCATGATTTCCTCCAGCAGCTCAGGTAGAAAGAAAGGCCTGAGGTCACTCCTGAGCCCAGGTCTCACAAATGACAACACAGGATGCTGCCACCAAGTCAGTGGACTGGCTGGAAATAATTTTTGTTTTACTTTCAGTATACAGAGTAGACTCTTTTAAAAAGCCACTTATGCCCCAAAAAGACCTCTGTAAAATATAATATTTGGACACAAAGCAGCTTATATTTCTCAGTAGCTCTGCATTTCTTTTATCCGTTATTTATTACAGAGGTCATATACTTGAAAACAGGATAGTTGTTCCTTGACTGTCCATCAGTTCCATTTGCTTCTTCCCAACCTGATGTCATAATACTCTGCTTGTGACACCACTGTTATCTTCATGGCTACAAACTGTAATGTCACAACAGAGCATTATGATTTCATGTAGGGACTAGACTATATAGGCAAATGAACTGAAAGGGATAAAGATCTTGTTTAGTTGGAATTTCTTCAACAGTAAATAATGGAGATGAGAAATACTAAGGGGTTTATAATAAGAGATTTAGGATGACAGAAGGCCATTTGCCCATAATTGCCATCCCCACTTCTCAGTGGATCTTTATATAAGAAGCATTGTTGTTAAAATATGTGTCTAACTTGGATTTAAATCATAAAAATGACACTGTGATGCTTTTTGTTTGCTCTCTTTGTTTTGTTTTTTAATTTTTTTATTCTTTTTTTTATTATTTGTAATGTCCATTACTAATTTACTGAAAGAACAAAAAATTGCTACTACTAAAAAGAAATCCTAAAAATGTTGCCTGATTAACTATATCTGATGCTAGTTTATTCCATAGTCTTATTACTCTAGGTAGGAAGGAATTATATCTCAGATTAGTTCTCTGTATTTCCTCTTGTATTTGTTTAGTGTGCCTTCTCAAATAATGTGCATTGCCTCTATAGCTGATTTGTAAGTATTCTTTTTTTTTTTTTAGTTTTTGTTGACCGGGTAAGTGTACTAGAAAAATCCTGCCTATTTTCAGGCATGACCCGGGGGAGTGGGATAGAGATGAATGCCAACTGACCTTGAACCAGATTAAGCTGTTGGTGGTATTTTTTAGTGAATGAGGGAAATTTGGCCAGGACACCGGGGAAATTCCCCTACTGGCTACTGGTCAGTGGCTGGTGGGGACTCTCGCTGACGTCAGTGCCCGACATGGCAGACGCTCCTGAGGTCGGATGGAGGAGGAGGTGGAAGAGCACAGGAGGGAGAGTGCTATTGCTCTCAAGGAGCCTTTTTCTGATATCGATGGAGTTCGCCTCTTATGGTCGCCATTTCACCCCCACCTACCAGTTTCTGCTACATGTGAAACTGCATTACTTACCGCGGCGCCTTCCGATTCCAGAGCCTTTGCCTGGTCCTGCTCTACTCAGCGACGGAGATACAGAAAAGGGGAATCTCTCAGACGCTACCTTCGGAAAAGGACCTGTTTTTCTAGGATGCGGCTTCCGGAGGGCCCAGGCCAATGCCGGACCACACGCACGACGCTCTGGTGCAACAACAATTGGCTACAGGAAGTCGGAAGTCGGGAGGTTTCTACAGACTGGTCTGAAGAGATGGCGCTTCTGGAGGCGGATGCGGAGAAATGAGTCGGGAGCTTGGGTGCCTGATCTGATTGGACTCCGCTGTCAGGTAGGAAGACTCCTGATCCTGAACAGCAACGTCCCCCAACCATCCACTTCGAGGAGGGTAGGGGTGGTCCTGGTCTGAACTTTCCACTGTGCCCCTGATTCTATTTTGACTGGTTCTTCGGTGTTGCAACCCCATTCTCAAGTGGACCTTCTAAACCCACAATGTTGGATTTATTTAAAGCGAAGTTGGAACAAGCCTCTTCGTCAGTAACGCTAAAGTGCCAAAGATAGAGGTGGCTTAAAAGAACACCCGATAGATATTATGTTTTCAAGCAACTTTTAAAATCCAAACTGGGGTTTTGTGCTAAGGACATATATGCCCTCATTCATGTTTCTGGGGAGGATTCCTTTGACATCAGCTTTCAATCTGTTGCTCTTATGGACAAATTTTGGGACAAATATGCCCATCAGAAAAATCTCCCGGTGTGGCTCCCTTTTTTTGCTATCCCTTTAACCAAGCCATTACTTAGGTTTGTTACCATTATGTTTCGAAACGAGGGGGTGAATGTTAGTGATATTTATAGATGGCTGCAATCCAAATGTGAGGTATTGGGGTCACCTGAAGCTCTCCTAGATATAGAGGGCATTTGGACAGGGGTGGAAATTTAAAGTGAAATTGTTACAAGTTAATTCTGAGGTTGTACATCTGTCGAACAGTTTTCCTAGGAAAAGACAGAGGGTATGCTTTTATGCGGGACAGCCTAAAGCTTGTTATAAATGTGGGGATAGAACGCATATTAGTAGTGTATGTGATATGATGAAGTGCCCTTTATGTGGGGGTTTCGGGCATTCTGTGGACAGGTGTACCAATATTTTTCGATGTAACCTTTGTGAGGAGAAGGGTCATGCCTTCCATCAGTGTCCGTGGGCGAGACATAATTGCTCTGAAGGTCTGGACCAAGATGGTTTGCTTCGAAAAGCTCAGGCTAAATTGCAAACCCCAGGTGAAAGAGTTAACTCCCTCCCCCACGGCAAGACCATGTGCCACCCCCCTCATTCCCGAATACTGCTAAACCAGTGCAAACGGTGGCTAATGAATCTCAGGATACTGTGCCTCCGGCTCCTCCTCCATCAGGAGATAGTCAGAGTCAGGTCTCCATTATGCCCCCCCCTTTCGAAACTGTTAGAAGCAGGAGGTTTACCAGAGCATCCTCGAAACAGGCCCAGATCAGTCCGGTTGTGACTGAAAATTTATTTTCCCCCCTTCAGGATGAGGTTAGAGACTCAGATATGGAATCTGAGACCTCTCACCTCTGAAATTGTGAGGACGACTATGAAGACAGCAAATCTACTGAGCTAGCTAAAGATAGGAGTAAAAAGAAAAAGTGAGTCAAAAGATAGCTCATAAGTATTTTCATGGCTGCTTAAAGTTTGTTTTGAATGTGTGCGGTTTAAAGACGCTTTCATAGGCAGATATCCATATTTTCATATCTTACATCTTTAAAGTTGGATATTATTTTTTTACAAGAAACAAGGGTGTCTTCCATTTCGGAGGAAAAAAGATTAAAAAGACTATGGACTTGTGGCCCTTCTTTTAGTCTTTCAGTTCTGAAATTGCTGATGGAGTGGCTATATTGTTTGGTAACTCTTCTTTTAAAATTACGAAGGTGACAGATTTGTTACCAGGCAGAGTTCTTATATTGGACTGTTCGTGGGGTGAATATTTTTTTCGCTTTATTAATGTTTATGGCCCACAGACTAAAACAGGCCATATTTCTTTATTTACAGAACTTAAACCTTTTTTATTTACAAGGAAACATTTAGTTTGGGGAGGGGATTTTAACTGCTCCCTTGATATACAGTTCCGTAGAATACAAGGGAAAAAGGTTTATTGTGATTCACATGCACTATTAGAGGTGGTAACAGATGCTGGGCTTATGGATGTTTTCCGTAGTTTACACGCTACAGGTGGGAACACCTATCATAGGCACACCTTTGCCACTAGGATTGATATGTTCTTTATTTCACGCTATCTTCAGGCTGTGTCTTGTGTTGCAGTTCCGGTGGAATTTTCTGATCATCACATCTTATTTTGTACCTTATCTTTACAACATCTTCCTCCTAGATTATGTTCAGGTATATCATGCTGGAGATTAAATACTTCCTTTCTCTCAGACCCGGTTCATTTTTCCAAACTTGAATTTTTTTTAGCTGCAAAATCCTCCACTTTGGACCTATTTCCCTCCCCATTTGAATGGTGGAGGCAATTTAAGACTGAGATTAAACATTTATTTCAGTCCTGGGGTAAAGCAAAGGTACAGGATGAATATAGGAAATATTTGGTTCTAAGGAACCAATTATATAGGCTTATGTCACTCCCTCCGAATGATCATGTTCATTTTCTCTCCCAAATTAAGAATATTAAGCAACAAATTAAAACTTACCAATATAACAGAGCTAAACTTGGATTTGGAATTCGCTTACCTGCAAAGATTCCCCCATGGCTGACCCTTTTCATGCATGTAAAACACATTTAAAAGATACCCTCATGACTGGCTTACTTAATACAGATAATGAACTAATTACCACTGATGTAGGTATGTTACAGGTAGTGCAACATTACATTCAGAATTCTTTTTCATCCCCGCAAGTGTTACCTACAGATTCTCTTCAAAGCACGGTTTTTTCTTCTCTTCCTCAACTGCCTCATGACTCGATTCAGTCCTTACGATTACCAATCACCTCTTCTGAAGTGATTGACGTAATTAAACAACTGAAGCTCGGATCCTCCCCTGGTATAGATGGGATACCTAATGAGTTTTACAAAAAGTGTATAGAATTTATGGGTTTTTTTCTTCCCATTGTATTTAATTATTACCTATCATCAGGAATCCCCTGTCAAGATTTTTCGATATCCTTGATGACTTTCATTTACAAAAAAGGGGATAAAACATCACTTTTAAATTGGAGACCAATTTGTCTACTAAATAGTGATTACAAGATTTTATCTAAAATCCTGAATACTCAGTTAGAGAAATTAGCCCGGCTTTTGATTCACCCTGCACAAATAGGAAGATACAACACAATCTCTTTTTACTTAGGGATCTTTTTGCTTGTCAAGCTAATTTCTTTTCCTCAGAACTAATAGCAGCTTTGGATCAATCCAAAGCATTTGATGCAGTCAGCCATCCCTATTTGTATTTTGTTCTTTCTTCTTATGGCGTTCCTGATACTTTTATTCAATGGATTTCACAGTTGTATACATCCGCAGTTTCAGTTCCAATAGTGAATGGCCTATTAGGAGAAAAAGTTATGATTTCCCAAGGTGTCCGGCAGGGATGCCCTTTAAGCCATTTATTATACACTTTTGTTTTGGACCCAGTAATTAGAAGCATTTTTGGTGACGCCTCCATTTCAGGTATTGCTCCTTCTGTAGGTCTGGAAAAGGTTAAAGTTACTGCCTTTGCAGATGACGTTACTCTTCTTTTAGCTGACTCTCTCTCTTTATGGAGAGCTTTAGAGTTTTTCCTTTTCTCTGGTAGATACTCTGGTGCCTCTCTTAACATTACAAAAAGTTTTGTGATGCAACTGGGTCAGTTAGTTCCAGATTTATCATATTGTTTTGATATTCCCCTTGTAACCAGGCCTCAGAAAATTCTGGGTGTCTGGTTTGGGATAAATAACATGGAGTCCTATAATTGGGAAAAACAGTTAGCAGTGGGGGAGACCAAAGTTAATCAGTGGAAACACTGGAAATTTGGGAAGAAGAAAAGAGTTTTGATCATAAAAATTTGTTCTGCCCATTTTCTTTACTTAAGTCACCTTTTTCCACCTCCGCTTTGTTGGAAAAAAGAATTTACAGTATTTTTTTCAGATGTTGTGGGTAATAGATTAAACCTGTGAAGCGAGAATATACTTACCTTAGATACCGAGAGGAGGATTACATATGATTAATCCTATAATTTTTTTCATTCCGTCTTTCTTTTTCTTCCTTTTCATTCATTTGGCAGCACCGCCTCTTCCTTGGCAATTTTGGAACAAATCCATATGGCATAAATATTTTTTAAATGGTCTCTTCTTCCTCCAAGAATATTGTTATCAGATGATATTCCACAATATGGCATCTCAGCATTGAAGAAACTGCATCAACGGAAGATTCCTTTACAAAATTACAATCTTTGCACAGGAAATCTTTTATGAATACATGTGTATGATGTGCAGAAAATAATATTACTTTTTCCATCTTGCTCCCCATCTAATATGAAGTATGTACTAGTAAAATTAACTGACAAAAGAATTTCCTTTAAAATTTGGGACATTATATGGATATCTGCTCATGGTAGGTTAGGAGTTCGAGGTAATCTGAAGTATGCTCAGTAACTGAAAGATATTGTTTAAGACACGATTGTACTAATATTGAAGAAAGTCAGTTGCAATTTTATTGAATGTCCTCATAGTCAGAAGTTTTGGGACTTTGCAGCTCGACATTGGAATATGCCTCACTTACGGTCCCTTTCTTACTGTACTCTGGTATTAGGTGATTATTTTGGTGATTGGGACAGATATCATAAAAGTACTTTGAATGTTTTTTTTTCGCTCTTACAATATTACTTATGGCAAGCTTGTTGTTCTTTTGTGTTGCAACAATTTCATACAGATTTTGAGGTTATTCTTTCTGCTGTTGTTACTGATTTACAAACTGTTCGTTGTCTGGATGGAAAAAAATATTCTAAATCTTATGTTAATTATTTATGGAAAGATTTTTCCTTTTGTTAATTTCTTTTATTTGTTTTCTTTGACACTATCAGATCTGTATTTGTAACATTTCGACTGTTCTGTTTTTGCTTCCTTTTTGTGTGATGTTGTGTCTCTTGCCTAATAAAGTACCCCTACTCTTTTTTGAGAAGTGCAATGGGATCTTTAACATCCACCTGAACTACCACCAATCCAGGCAGATGGGACCACAGTTTTAACATCTCATCTGAAAGACAGCATCTCAGAAGTACAGCACCCCTCTCATACTGCACTACAGTGTCAGTACTGGGATATTAACCCAAGTGCCAGATGTGGGAACTGAACCCACAGCCCTCTGATATCCTAGCCTCAGATATGAGTTTGCTACCTACTGAACCACTGTCACTGATAGTTCAGTATCCTTCAGTATTTTATAAAAAGTAAATAAATTGCCTCTCTCCCTCCTAGCTTTTAAGGGCCAGAGCTTGAGATGGTTTAACCTATTTGGATAATCAATATGCTAAATATTGGATATTTGCTTGGTAAATCTCCTCTGTGCCTTTTCCAGTACAGTAATGTTTTTTTTAAGCCATGGGATTCAAATCAGAGAACAATAGTCGAGATCTGGTAAACACAGGCCAAAAATAGTTATTAAAAATTATGGCCATTTCCTCAGGATTACTTTGGGTTTAGTTAGTTATGTGCAGGGGTTCTATAACTCTTGATGTTTTATACTAGTAATATAAGAATAGAAGCCCTTCATAGTATTCTTAGTGTGTGTGAGCAGAAATTCAATTCCATTGTTTGATTTTTTTTAGTTCATTTTAATAATTTCAATACTAATTTGTATTTGCTAATGTTATGTGTAGAGGGTAATTTTTTTATGGTAGCATATAGATGTTTCTTTTTATTTATAAGTCTCTGGATTTTCCTATTAAACCATAAAGGTTTCTTTCCTCTGTTGTTATAGACTTTTTTCACAGGAACATATTTATTCTCCAGACTATTAATTGTTCTAGTGAATAGTGAGCAAGCATTATTGGCATCAAGCTGATAAAACTTACTAGGAAGGTCCATGCTTTGCAAATGTTGCCTAATGGAGTTCCAGTCAGCCTTATTATAATTCCTGAAGGTTGATACACCCTTAGTAAAGTGTTTCTTCTTACTTATTTCAAAAATCACAATGTTATGGTCACTGTTAGGGGTGCACAGACTCTTAATTTTTTTATATCGTTGGGTATATTAGTAAGCAATATATCCAAAATGTTGTTTCCTCTAGTTGGATCACATATCGTTTAATGTAAATCAGCATTGTCTAGTAGGTCGAGGATCTCTTATTCCTGTGGAGTGCTAGCTCTTGACAAATCCCAGTTAATACCCTGAAAGTTCAGATTACCCACTAGAATGACATCCCCTTTACTAGCAGTGCATAAAATCTGAGCGATAATTTTGTTAGTATGTTTGATTTTGGTATTAGGTGGTCTGTATAATACCCCCAAATGTATATTTTTACCTACTGCTCCTGTAATTTTTAACCATGCAGATTCAATTTCCTTTTCATCAGTTTATGTTTCAAGAACAGTGCATTCTGATGTGCAAATTAATCAGGCTAATTGATTTTGTTAGCATCATCGTGGTACTTAAAAGATGCAGCACATTTATGAACTTTGTGTTGATGAACCATTAATGAACTAGGTTCATAAACTAAACCTGAAGAATGTTCGGTGAATTTTGATAGATGCACATGAAACATTCATGTTCATTAGTTGAAAAATATCATTTTGCCTGGGACGTTTCAGAACATCAAAACATGGACATGGTCAAGAAGAATATTCTGAGCTGGAGAAGGAGAGCAGTGTAATGTCTGGGATCTGGTCACATATGTTAGAATTCCAGTCCACAATTTATGAGTTGAAGTTAAGACCTCTAGGGGAATTCTGGGAGACAATTATTAGCCACTTTACTAGTAGTTTAGTAGGATGAACACTGACAGTAATACATGTATCATCTTCAAAAACAAAAAAAAGTGCCTGACACAATCTTTCTCAATATTTAGAAGCTACAAATGTTACATAGGTGACAAAGAGTATCACCACATCTGCTCTGACAAACTGAACAATAAAACTGACAAAGACTGCAGCAGCACTGTTGTGCTATTAGAACAAGTGTCAGCAAATTACGAATAATCATCAGCCTTTGCAGCTTGCACTACCATATGTTTTAGGAAAATAGCTGCTCCACTTTCCAGGATATGCACTTCTGTACATTCTGCAGTATAACTAAAATATACTAAAATATATCAGTAAAACAAGACAAGATACAGAGAGTTCCTAGGCTCCATCATCCAGCCCAAAAGAACAGAACAACTAAACAAAAGGGGCATAAACAAATACCCTGAATTAGCTAGCAGGGAGCCTAATACATATATCACAAGACAGAAATAAAAAAAACAATATTTTAAGATCCCAGCACTTTATCTCATTCAGCACCACTAGAGGACCACTAGTACAAATGAAACAAGAGCCACATCAAGGGAACAGACACCTGCCACATCACCTGATTGTGTTATGAACTGTGTACACTCTAAGAGCCCAGTCTACATAAGTTGTCAGGATACACTTGAATTGAGCATATCGCATTAATAGCTTTGCACCCCCATGCCCATCAGCACTGGGTGGCATCCTCAGTCTCATGCCACCATGATCTGCTGTTGCAAAGCTGTGCATGGTGGCAGGGAACAGTGGAGAACAGCACTGATCTGGACAATGGGCATTGATCAGATGCCTGTACAAGTCCACTGTGGATCCCTGCCCATTCAGGAAGAAGGGAATTTTGGAATGCGTTAGTCCTCCAGGACCGCAGTATTTATTCATTTATCTTTTGTTAACCAGGTTGGTACGCTGGAAAAATAAATACCTATTTTTAGACATGACCCAGGAGAGTACAAACAAAACAAAATTGCAGTTAATCAGTAGGTAAAGCACGGCAAGATAGAATTGAAGATACAGTATGATTTGATGTCTGGGTGCATGAAGGCAGGGTAGTTAAATGGCTGGAGCCTGTTGAGCCTGTTAAGGGGGTGTTTGGGTTATGAATTCTGGTGACAGGGTGTTTGAGGGGTTTGCAATCTAGTTTGTGGAGGATCGGTCATAATTATGGATTTTTTGGTCAATCGGGCATTATGACCACTCATTTGTGTTACTGAGGGCTTAGCACCTTGGTGCTTGGAGGTTTTCAGCCAGATGACAGGATAGTTCTGTGGGTTGATTCCTGGTCACTTGACATTTGGGGGTACTTTGTGCCTGCTGCCAGTGTAGTTAGGTCGATGGGGAATGCTGCCAGTGTGTTTGTGTGTGTCAGATCCTGGTAAAGGGGTGTTTTGGGGCTAAGGACCAGGTGACATGGTGTTTAGGGACTGGATGGTTCACAAAATGGTGTTTGTGCTGGGTTTAGGGCATACAGATAGAGTATTTGGATGGCTAGGTTCATGAAGATAGGGTGTTTGGATGTCTGGATCCTGGTGATGGGATGTTTGGTGGTGTTGATCACAGTTCCTTAATATTTTTATTTATTTATTTATTGATACTAGGATTATAAACCGTTGAGCTTGAAGCTCATTTACAGAGGTTCCGCATCACAGAATAGACAAGTGGTTGCAATACAACAGGACAAAACTAGGCAATAAAATACATAACAGTAGCACAGCATTTATAATATGAAAAGAATATACCCTATACATTCAATTTGTATTATCAAGAGAGAATACTATATGATAAGGAGGTAATACAGAGATAGGCAGAAGCGACAGGGAGCAGTTTGATAAAGCGTTGTCAAGATTGGGGGGCAGAAGAGACAGCTTGAGAGTAGTATTGTCAGTGGTGAGGATGAGAAAAGAGGAAAGGGCAAATGAGCAGCTGGAGAGTAGCATTGTCAGGGATGAGGATGAGAAAAGAGGAAAGGGCAAATGAGCAGCTGGAGAGTAGCATTGTCAGGGATGAGGATGAGAAAAGAGGAAAGGGCAAATGAGCAGCTGGAGAGTAGCAATGTCAGGGACGAGGATGGGGGAGGTGAAGGGACAGAAAAGAAAATAGATGACAGGGAGGAGGTGAGGGGGAAAGGAGTGAGAGGGTGTTGGTGGCCAGATGACAGAATAGTATTTGGGGGCTTGGAATCTGGTGGTGGTGTGTTATTAGGCATGGGGCATGATGAGGGTGTTTGGATGGCTAGGGCAATAGGGCCAGTGTGTTTGTTTGTTTTCAGCCTGGTGATGGAGCAGTTTGCAGAATTAGGGCCTGGTCAAAAATTATTTGCGGGGTTTGGTGCCTGTTACAGAGTTGGGAGGTTTAGAGACTGCTACCAGAGCATTTTGGTTGATGAAAGCCTGATGCCAGTGTGTGTGCATGACTCGGAACCCTGTACAGAAGTGTTTTGGTGGTTTTCAGCCTGGTGATGGGTGTTTTGGGAGACGGATGGTGAAATGAAATGATGTTTGGGGGCTGTGGGCCTCCTGACATTTTGTTTGTGGGGAGGGTTAGGGGAAGAAGAATAATGAGGTTGGGAGTGGTCTTCCAGCCTCCCCAGCAGGAAGAAGGTAAGGACAAATAGATTGGGGATATGATCAGGCAAGCAGCAGGAAATGGGGTGGTGGTGATAGTGGGGGACTTCAACTTTTCAACTTGTCTAGGATAGAGTGGGATGTCCCAATTGCCACCTGCAGTAGGAGCCAATTGTTTCTGGATGAAGTCCATGATGAGTTCCTGGACCAAGGAGTTAATTAACCCCCTAGGGAGGAAGCCATGCTGGAGCTATTGATAACACATGGAGATCATGTGTGATATTTCAGTAATGGAACCAGTGGGAGGCAGAGACCGCCAGACAGTATGGTTCATATAGATATGGGGAAGGAAATCCTAAATACGAAAACTCATGTCTTGGTTTTTAGGAGGGCTGGTATCAGGATGGGTGGGATACTAAATGATAGACTAGCTAGCCTTAGGGAGGTCCTGGACATGGACCAGAAATGGACAATGCTGAAGGATGGGATTTTTGCAGCCAAGGAAGCCTGCCTTAAGCAGAGGGGAAAAAAGCTAAATTTGAAAGGCCACTATGGCTTAACAGGGAGGTGGACATGGCTGTTAAGAAAATAAGGGTCTCATATAGGAGGTAAAAGAGGTCCCAGAATGAGGTAGGTAAGGAAACTTAAGCAGAGGCAAGGGAGACTGTGAAGGTGGTCAGGCAAGCAAAGGCAGGGAAGGAACTGAAAACTGTGGAGGCAGTCAGAGAAAGGGACAAGGCTTTCATTAAATGTATTAGGGAAAAAAAGGGCCATAAAAGAGGGCATAGTTAAACTAACGGGGGGAAGTGTGGTTGAAATGAAGAAAGAATAAGACACAGGTATTAAACAAATACTTTTGCTCTGTCTTTACTAAAGAGAAAGATGGTCTGGTGCCACAAAGAAAGATGGGCAGGGTGAGTGGTGGGGGAATAAGTATTTCATAAGAAAGGATCATGGTACAACATGTCATGAAGGGACTCAGAACCCTAAAGGTGGACAGGTCCCTGGGACTGGATCTCATGCACCCCGCATATTAAGCAATCTGGCGGCAGAGTTGGTGGGACCACTGGTGGACATAACAGCTTGCTGGATATGGGTCTAGTGCTGCTGAAGTGCAGAGCAGCACATGTGGTACTGCTGCTCAATAACATGGCTAGGGATAACTTAGGAAACTACAAGCCTGTCAGTTTGACATCTGTAGTCTGTAAGCTCATGGAAACCATCCTGAAAGAACAATTGCTTGAATTCCTTGAGGTTGATGGACTCTGTGATGTAAGATTACATGGGTTCAGGTCGTGCCAGACCAACTTGATCCACTTTTTTGACTGGATAACAAAGACTTCTGGCAGTGGACATAATGTGCTTAGAATGCAATAAAGACTGAATTGTTTCACCACAAGAGGTTAATCGAAAATTTGAAAGTTTTGGCTGCTGATAGCAAATTAACATAGAAACAGAGAAATAAAGAAACATAGAAGCATAATTTGTCAGCAGAAAGACCACTCCCCCCCCCATCTGTCCAGTTTTTTTCCCTGCCTGTTTTGTTCCTGCAGGCCCTTACTGATTAACTAAACTAAACTGACCAGGTGGTGGCAAACTGGCTCAATAGAAGGACCCAGATGGTGGTAACTAGCCTTTGTGTGAAGCAAATAAACAAAACTAAATGATGTAAGAAACCACTATGGTTCTCAAAGGAAGTGGCAGTGAAGATTCAAGAGAAAAAGAAAGCTTTCAGGAAGTACAAGGAATCACAGAAGGAGCAGGACAGAGAACTGTATCAGTTAAAGCAAAAGGAAGCTGGGAAGGCAGTCAGAACAGCAAAGGCCCAAACTGAGGAAAAGATAGCCAACTCAGTTAAGAAGGGGATAAACCTTTATAGGTACATCAGGGAGCGAAGGAAGACCAAGGAGGGATAGTGAGGCTTAATGGGGGGGCAGAGGTGACTGTGAAAAGGCAGAGATACTAAACAAATATTTTGCTCTGTATTTACAAAGGAAGAGGGGGAGGTACCCAAAACAAACAGTAGAAACACTCTGGATACAGAAGTTGATACCAGCCCATTTACAGAAGAAAGGGTTCTGAAAGAACTCTTAAAACTGAAGGTGGACAAAGCAATGGGGCCTGATGGGATTTATCCCAGAATTCTAAAAGAACTAAGGGTGGAATTAGTGACACCACTGACTACCCTGTTTAACAAATCATGGGAGGATCGGGTGGTACCCGAGGACTGGAGGAGGGCAGATGTGATTCCCCTTCACAAAAGTGGGAGCAAGGCAGAGGCAGGAAACTACAGACCTGTTAGTTTAACCTCAGTGGTAGGGAAAATGATGGAATCACTTCTGAAGGAAAGAATTGTCGAGTATCTAGAGGCCAGAGGGGCACAGGACCCAAGGCAGCATGGATTCACAGTGGGAAGGTCATGCCAGACAAATCTGATAGACTTCTTTGACTAGGTGACCAAAGTAGTAGATCAGGGAGGGGCTGTGGACATGGCCTACCTAGACTTTAGCAAGGCATTTGACACAGTCCCACACAAAAGATTAATATACAAGTTAGCTAGCCTGGGATTGGGTCCCAAGATGACAGCCTGGGTAAAAAATTGGCTGGAAAATAGGACACAGAGAGTAATAGTAAATGGAGTCCACTCTGAAGAATGGGCGGTTACTAGTGGGGTTCCCCAGGGTTCAGTATTAGGACAGGTCCTCTTCAATGTCTTTATAAACGACATTGCAGAGGGACTGGAAGGAAAAGTATGTCTCTTTGCAGATGACACAAAGATCTGCAACAGAGTTGATGCACAAGGTGGGGTGGAAAGGATGAAAAGGGACTTGGCAAGGTTAGAGGAATGGTCAAATGGAGGCAGCTTAGATTCAATGCTAAGAAGTGCAGGGTAATGCACCTGGGAAACAAAACCCAGGGAAGAGTACACAATGGGGGGTGAGATACTAACAACAACAAAATGGAAAGGGACCTGGGGGTAGTCATATCAGTTGACCTAAAGGTGGGCAAGCAATGTGAGAGGGCAGCAAGGAGGGCTGGGGGGGGTACTGGGATGCATAGGAAGAGGCATCACTAGTAGAAAACAGGAAGTTATTATCCCTCTGTACAGACAGCTGGTCAGACCCCATCTGGAGTACTGTGTGCAGTTCTGGAGACCCAGTCTTCTCAAAGACATAGACAGGATGGAAGCTGTCCAGAGGAGGGCAACTAAAATGGTGCAGGGTCTGCACCAGAAGACATATGAAGAGAGACTTAAGGAGCTGATATATATAGCCTCGAGAAAGGAGGAGGGGGACATGATAGAAACTTTCGGGCACCTCAAGGAATCATCAAAGTCCAAGAGGGTAGCATCTTTCAAAAAAGAGGTGTGCAAGAGCAAGGGGCAACAATTTGAAGATAGAGGGTGGGTGGCTCAGAGGTAATTTAAGGAAGTATTTTTCACAGAGAGGTTGTGGATGCATGGAACCGCCTTCCGGAGGAGGTCGTGGAGTCAAAAACAGTGATGGAATTCAAGCATGCATGGGACAGTCATAAGGCAATTCTAGGGGTTGGGGGTAGAAAGAAGTAGGCTGCTGGTTAACTAGGATCTGCAGCTTATCCAGTAGGCAGGGAAATGGGCAGACTGGGTGGGCCAAGCGGTCCTTATCTGCCATCAAATTCTATGTTTCTATGTGGTGGTGGGAGGGGAGCTATCAAGATTCAGGGAAGTTACAAGAAGAGTTCTGCAGGCATCATTCTCAGGCCTGTGTTGTTTAATGAGTTCATTGATGACATGGGGAAGACATTAGAGGCAATAATTTCCTCTTTGTGGGTGACACCAAACCCTTTGGGAAGGTGGACACCAAAGAGGAGTTCAGGGACATTAGAGAGGGCCTTGCAATGCTGGAAAGGTGGTTTGATATCTGGCAACTTGGGTTCAACAGAAAAAAGTGCAAAGTCATACACATTGGAGGTAAAACCCCAAGAGCCAAATACAGATTGGGGAAGGGGTAACAGTCACTGTGTCAGAGGAAGAAAATAAAGTGTGGGTAGCTATAACCACTAAACTTAAGCAGTCTATGTAATGTAAGAAGGCAGCAGTGAAGGCAAACAGGATGCTGTGGTGCATAGTTAACGGTTCACAAGGAAAAGGAAGGTGATCCTGCCGCTGAACAGATCCATGATGTGACCACACCTGGAGTACTGTGTGCAGTAGAGTCCCTACCTGATTAAGGGCATAGGTCATCTCGAAACAGTGCAGAGAAAGACAACAAAGATAATTCAGGATCAGAAGAGCAGTTCATATCAGGACAGGCTGGGGATCCTAAATATGTAATTGTTGGTGGATAGAAGGGAGAGCGAGTATATGACAGAAACCTTCAAGTACCTCAAAAGAATAAACAATGTGGATCTTATGAACCTCTTTACCTGACAGAGAACAGGAACACATGGGTGCACAGTTACAAGCTTGCGAGGGGAAGTTGAAAAAGAAGGTCAGGAGACAATACTTTATGGAGTGGGTGATGTCAGGGTGGAATGATCTGCCTACAGAGTTTGTCAACCAAAAGACAGTTGGTGGTTTCAAGAGGGAGTGGAATAAGATTAAGAGGAGGGACAGAGTTAAAGGGTTGGGGGCACATTGAGATATAGAAATGTAACATTTGGCAGCAGAAAAAGGACCATTGTTTCATCATGTCTGATGTGATGTTTGGATTGTTAGGTGCATGGAGACTAGCTGTTGTGGTGTCTGGGACCTGGTGATGTGGTGTTAGTAGTTGTGAAACCCAGTGATGTTTCATTTTGGGGGCTTAGAATCTGGTGACAGTGTGTTTAAGGACTTTGAGCATGACTAAGTATTTTGGGTTGATTTGGGCAATATGGCTAGGTATTTTATTTCATTTATTTTATTTATTTAGTTTTTGTTGACCAGGCAAGTGCACTAGACAAATTCTGTCTATTTTCAGGCACGACACGGGGAAGGGGGATACAGATGAATGCCAACTGACCATGAACCAGATTAAACTATATTTAAATAGCTGCTGGCATGGAGCCAGGGTGCTTGGATGTTCAGTGCCTGATGATGGAGTAGTTGGAAGCTTTGCCTTGTTATGGGCTATTTGAAGAGTTCAGTGCCTGGAAACAGGGTGTTTAGGGAGGCTTGTGGCCTTCTGCTGGTATGTTTAAGGAGCAAGGAGCCTACTGCTGGTGTGTTTTTGTCGATAGGAACGAGGTGCCAGTGTGTTTTGGTGGCTTTTTTTATGGCTCAGAGCTTAGTGATGGGGTATTTTGGGGATGTCAGTGAGGTCTAAGGGCCATGTATGGGGTGTCTGGGCAGCTGGGAACCTCTTGGCATTGTGTTTCTAGGAGGTTCAGGGTATAGAAAGAGGTTGGATGGCTGGGTACATGGAGACAGACTGGACAGCTGAATGGGATGTTTGGAGAGTTCAGGGCTTCATGATTGAGCAATTGAGGGTTGGGGCCTGGATAGTGATTTGAGGGGCTTGTGGCACAATGTGATATTTGCGACCTTTGTATCTGGTGCTTGTGTTTAGGGGGCTCAGGGCGGGTCGTGCCTGAAAATAGGCATCACTATGTCTAGTGCACCCACCCGCTAACCAAAAGCAAATAAATAATGTTTTGGGATCAGGACATGACAGCAAGGGTATAGGGTGACTGGGGGCATGTAGTCCAGTTGTTTTGATAGCTGAAGTCTGGTGATGGGGTGTTAATGTGTTAGAAGCATGACTAAGGATGTTTGTATTGTTCAGGATATAATGATGGAGCTTTTGGATGCTGAGGGCATGTTTGTAGTATTGGTCTAAAAACTAAACAATATGGTGCATTTCTACAAGTGTTTTGAATTTTCTGAGTTTTGTAAAATGCTTTTTGAAGAGTGGATGTACATAAAAGACTGTAAGGTTACTAGTGGAGAATGAGATAAGTTATAATAATTGATTTTTTTCATTTATGACTGTATTTATGATTTGTTCAAAATTACTTTTTTCAGCTTAAAAAAAAAACTTTAGTTGTGTGCATTATCCTACCATAGACAGTTTAGCCACTTAAATCAGTGAACCACATGTATAAAAGAAATCCAAATGAGTACCTCAAATTCATTTTGTGTTCCAGTTTATTGGTGCAAAATATATGCTGGCGAAAAAAAATCATTACAGGCTTTAGCAACTCAACAGTCATTTAATGTGGATGAAAACAGAAGAGACTTAGGTTACTGGCACACAATGAAACACTGAAATAGGTACAGAGGAGCTCCCTCATGGAGCACCAGCTGAATCTCCCTCACTTTTTTGTTCTCATATCACATCACATTATGCCATGGAAGTGAGGGGGTTCAGCTGATGCTCCATGAGGGAGCTACCTGTTTCAGTATTTTATTGTGTGCCAGTGATGTAGAACTCTGTTGTTTTCATCCACTTTATATGGTTGTTGATTTGCTGAATGCCTGTAAAGAATATTTTCACTTGCATGTACTGTATTATTTATCAGTAAAGAGGAACACAAGATGAATTTCAGGTACTCATTTGGCTTTCATATATATATATATATATATATAGATATGTATTTTTTTTTAGAGAGATAGATATATATGGTTCATTGATTTAAGTGGCTAAAGTGGTATGACACCTAATTGGAAAATTGGAAGTCAGTGCAGCTGGAGCAGCATGGGTGAAATATGGGATCTGATTTTCAAACTCTGCTTCAAAGCCATTTTTTGGCACAGCTGCAGCAAATAGTTTTCCTCAACTGTACTGGACTTTCTATTGTCAGGCACAGTTGCAACAGTTTCCTGAGTTTAAGGCAGCTTGTGCCAAGCATGTGGTGCAAATCCCCTTAAAAACAGCCCCCAAAATGCCACAAGTTAGTTCAGGGAAAAACTGGTCCAACTTGGGGCAATTGGTGCAGGATATTGAAAATCCTGATTGCCGGCTGGGAGAATGCTGCAAGCCCCGTGCACCAAATGATCGGAGCACAAGGGACCTACAGCACTCTCGGCTTTGAAAATCAAGCCCTTGGTCTCTATATGATGACACTAAGACCAACCTGGCGGTGGAATTCTGCACTAGCTGCAGGTGAAGCACCAAACCCAAACAGCCCAAGATGTAGAGTGCTACTGTTTCTGAACCTCAAGGTCATAAACACATGAACTAGTGTCACCAAGATCCTCTTGCCTCAGATGGGGTCAATACAGGAGATGTTTTGAATCTGAAAAAAAATGCACTGTGTATCACAGCTGATAACTAGTTAAAATTAAAAATTCACCTACCAATTGTGGCAAATTTGGATGCTATGCACTATGCGTAACATTTCCAAATTGCATGCTACTCGATTCATCATACTTGCAGCAGCATATTTCACTTCACAGAGTGATTGAGTTTGCACTTCGTGGTGAATTGTGATGCAAAATGCAGCAATTTAATAGCAAAATTCACTGCAAGGTTCATAGTATGCGCAAAGTGTGGCAATTTGCATAGCAAAATTTGTGCAATTGCACAAATTTTACTATGCGAAATCACACATTATGCAACATGCTACAGTATGTTATGTGTGTATTTTTATTTACTTCACTTGCATCTAGTGATAACTGATGTTCTTATGTCAGCTTTGAATCTACAGTGACTCAGATTTTCACCCTATTCCCAGATGTCAGCAAGGTGCCATTTAAAGATGGCAACACAATGGAATCAAGCCTAATGACCAACGCTTGAGGATCTGGTTCTAACAGAAACAGCTCCATCTTGATCGGGTTGAGTCTTAACCAGCTGGATGCCATCAAGCCAGCAATTTCATTAAGGCAACACTCCAGCATAGATACTGCTTCTTGACCATTGAATATAAAGGACTAGAACAGCTGAGTATCATCTGTATAACAGTGAAAACATATACTGTACCTTCTGATAACTCACCCTGAAAGGAACCATGCACAAGACAAAAAGCATGGGAAAAGGATTGTCCTGGGGAATGCAAAAATATAAACATACAGTGTGAAGAAGCCAGCAGAAAATTACTATTTGGTCTATCTAGTCGGTTTGTATTGCAGTGCCACCAGCCTATGCTAATGACCCTGCCCCTCAGTTCTCCCCTCCTTTCCCCCTGACCCCCCATGCCCCATGCTTTCCCCTTGTACCTATCCCAGTCACCTTTTAAAGCTGCCCACCAACTTCATCAAGAGCACTTCTTCCAGCAGCACATTCCAACTGGCCTCCACCTGCTCTGTGGATAAGTGCTTTCTAACCTCCCTACTAACCCCCCCAGCTTTAGACTGTCTCCCCTCAAGGTTCTGTGTCCACTTAGTTTAAAGAGACCCTTCATATCTACCATATTTATCCCTTTCAAGTACTTGAAGGTCTGTATCATGTCTCCTTTCTCCCTCCTCTTCTCCTGAGAGTACATATTCATGGCCCCAACCTCTCTTTATATGTTTTACGCAGCTGACCTGCAGTCATCTTAGTTGTCCTCCTCTAGACTGTCTCCAGCAAGTTAATGACTTTCTTAAGGTGTGGGCACCAATATCTTATTTCATACTCTAGAGGTGGCTTCACCAGCAATCTGTACAAGGGTAGTATGACCTCCTTCTGCCTACTGCAGATTCCTCTGGCTATACACTGCAGCATCTTGTTTGCCCTTGCTGCTACTTTTTTGCACTGTATGGAGTTCTTCAGGTTGCTAATGATCACCCCTAGATCCTTCTCTTCCTCTGTTGCTGCTACTCTGACCCCCCAGGTAGTAGTCCATTTTTGCATTACTGGCTCCAGGATGCAGAGCCTTGCATTTCTTGGCATTGAAGCCAAGCTGCCAAATCCCTGATCCCCTCTTAAATTTTCTCAGGTTTTCTTGCTGGTCTTGTGTCCCTTCTCCTGTGTCCACCCTCCCACGGAGTTTTCTGACATCTGCGAATAGGCACATTGTATCCTTAATGCCACCCCCAATGTCATTGATGGACACATTGAACAACACTGGCCCTATCAAGGAGCACTGTGGGATCCCATTGGTGATTTCCCTTGTGCTAGGTATAACTCTCCTCCCACCACCACCATCTGGGTCCTGTCCCTTAGCCAGGGACAGTTGATTGCTACCATGTGCATCAAGAAAGATCCCAGAGATGTGACAGACAAGAAGAACTCAAACCATTTTAACTAGTGCTGGGTTAAAGTAGAGAATTCCGCTTTCACGCTAGTTCAGTGAAACTTCAAAACTTTCGTAGAGTTTTCCACCCTTTTGCCTGTGGAGAAATTACAAGCTTCAGAAAATTTACTATGAATTTTCACCTCATAATGCAGTATATTTTCATTAACAGCACAACTATGGCCATGAACTGTGGAATTAAAGTTTCTTGCCATTTATTTCACCGGATCATTTATTTATCCACAGTTTGCAATATAATTCTGCAGGTTTTTTTTTCCCCACCAGCAATGTATGGCCATATTTGTTTTTCTTCAGGTGGTATTGTAAATTTTAAGATCACATAGTGAATCTACCCACTCGACCTGTAGAGCACCATATTGTGATGTCAACAATCAACCTTTTTTTGGTTTAATTTTTTTTTTGTCTGTTTTCTCTGCTGTTTCTGGTTTTATTTCATGTTTTTTCTTTTGCATTCCACAGAAACCAAAGATTGCCTAATTTGCCTTCTTTTTTACAGCTGCAGTGGGCATAGCCCTGCAGACATCTTGCAAGCACAGCAGAGAATAGGGAGTTTACCGGATACTGAACATACTTTTAAATAGTGGAAGTGAACAGCAATCACTGCTCATCTGCCTCACTGTTTTGTCTGTTGGTCCATCAGAGGAACACAGCACCATCCACCGTGTCCATAATGGCCACTGAAGTTCTCTGTGCACATGTGATGACTCACACATGTGCACTGAAATCTGGGGGGAACAGCAGTGCAGTCCACCATGTCAAAGATGCCCGCTGGAGCCCAGTGCACATGCATGAGCCATCGCACATTGCACATACACAGAGAACTCCAGTGGCCATCTTGGAATTGGCAGACTGTGCCACTGGAGTTCAGTGACCATGTGTGAGTCATCACACATGTACAGAGAATTCTGGTGGCCATAATGGACATGGCAGACAGTGCTGTGTTCCTCCGTGAGCTCAGCTGCAGCCACATCAGCTCTGGTAAGAGTTTATTCATGCTGCTGTAGATGCTAAATTCCAAGGTTCAGAACAGTAATTCAGCAGAAAACTCAAATTAATCTGCATTCAACTCTAGTCACCTGGGTTGCAGAACATTCAGCTCTTCAGTCATATGGGGTGCAAAGGGAGGTATCAGTTGACAGCACACACTTCTTGCTGCATAGCTATTCTCTTCTGAAGTGATTTCTGAAGAGGAAAGAGCTCTGTTCTGCTCCACGGAACAGGTTTTTTGACTGATAATCCACAGTTTTCTTGTTGATTATAAGAAATCAAGTGCTACTATATGTACTTGCAGTGTTGCATCAAAGAAACTGCTGCAGTTTGTTGAATTTCTTGTGACCATTGTATAATAATCTGTGCTAGTCTCTGTTCTGTACTGTTACTGTGTCGGGTTTTTGATTGTAGCATTGTAGTGAAAAAACACATCACACCATGTATGGAGGACATGGAACAAGTTCCATTGTTAGGGGATCTGTGAGAACAATGTCACAAGGGGGTGCAGAGGGTGATGGGGAAGATGCTAGGGGGTGCAGCACAGTCAGTGGCACTTGGACTTCCAGTGGCAGTGCAGTGCCAGTGGTGTCCCATGCTGTGCCAGTGTCAGCTGAAGTTGGCATCGAATCTTCCAGTTTCTTTGGATTGCAGAGTAGTAGTCCCACTCCCACAGCAGCTGTTGCTCAGCATGCAAAACTGGCAAGAAAAACTGCCATGGATGTTGCTGCACTACTGTGTCAGTCCCAGGAGTCTCAGGAGGAGGAAGAGTCACAGTCACAGGAGTCTCAGGAGTTGACTCAGAAGCTGCTAGGGACTAGAAATGATGAGGGTGTGCATCCAGTGGTAGTATCAGAAAAGATGACATTAAGGTGGTTCCAGAACAGATAACTGTCCTGGAAGGATAGAAGGAACAGGGGCAGAGTGTGTTTGAAATGGAGGCTGAGGGTAATGAACATCCTCAATCCGAACATCCTGCTACTGAAGCTATTGAGGTGGAAGAGATGGGTACTGAGGAAGTGGAGGATAGTCAACCCTTACTGTCAGTGCCAGAAATGTCTGAGTCAAAAATCAGCGAGGATGATAGCGATTAGGAAGGTGATGATGACCCAGTGCTAGATCCTATTTGGCAGCCACCCCAAGCAGCACCCTTTAAAAAAGTGTCACAGCAAAGGGAAAGCAATCCTTCTTATGCCACTCCCAAAGTAACCATCTAATGTCAGTGGGAAGGGGCCTCAAGTTGAAAAGAAAGCAATCCCTTTTATGCCAATCCCTCATAAGGAACAATCTGACATCAGGGGAAAGGGATCTCAATCTAAAAGGGTACAAGGTAAAAAGCAGCAGCAGGAGCAGAAACAGGCAACCATTTTTCCCAACCCTACAGCCCTGGCCTCATCTGCAACAACTACAGAAATCCAGCGTGTCAGCTGAAAATCCCTTGTGTGGTATTTTTTCTCAGTGGATGAGGCTGATGACATTGTGGCTGTGTACAATATTGTAGGTCAAAAATTAGTAGAGGTAAAAAAGGAACACACTATGGGACAACAGGTATGCATAGCCATATGCAAACTAAGCATCCTAATTCACTGGGCAACAATGCCCACTTCTGACATGCCTGAACAGTCTGAAAGAAATGGTCCCTGTCCTGGTTATGATGTAGCATTTAACCCTTTACTATGTTCCACCCCTAGGCATGCAGATACAAGTGTAAGTAGTCAATGTGCTGAATCAGAGCTGTCCTCTTCACTTATAGAGTTTTTTCCAGGGTGTCCCGATGTTGGACAAGGTAGCTACACCAGCAAGAGCAGAACTGACAGAGCCAGTATGTCATCTTCCTTCACAGTCCATCCCACTCTGAGGGTTAAGCAACCTAATATTAAATCCATCATAAGAAAGCACACCAAATACCACTGTAAACACCCTGTGGTAAAAGACCTAAACACTGCTGTTGCAAAGATGCTGGCAACAGACCTGCTGCTCTTTCCTTTTGTGGAGAAGCCTGGGTTTCTACAACTCATGGGAAAAGCTGCACCTAAATACAAAGTGCCCAGTAGCACTTATTTTTCCACTAAGGCTGTTCTGACACTTTACAATGATCTTGCTTACTTGGCGTCACATGCAATGTCCCACTCTTCAGTATCCAGCATCCATCTTACCACAGATATCTGGACTAACTGCCCATCATCTGGTATCAGTTTTATGTGCAGTACTACACACTGGGGCTATTTCCCTGTGTTTATGCCTGGCACCCATGCCCATCGTCTACTTACTCCCTGACAAGTGGCAGTACTAGTGGTGGTCCTTGTCAGCATGCCATGTTGAGTATGCAGAGCATGCATGGCTCACATACATCTGCCAGAATCCTCACCCAAATTAATGAGGCCATTGCATCCTGGCTGAAGCCACTTGAATTCCAGATTGGCTTCATCGCAAGTGACAATACACAATATGCCTGTTAAAGCAATCAGTGATTGGTATTTTTATCATGTCCCATGCATTGCACATGTCCTGAACCTGATCATGAAGGCTTTTCTGGATCATGAAGCAATCAGTAGCAAGTTGACTGTCAGTCACAAAATCTGCAGCCATGTCAATCGCTCCACACTGGCAAGATCAGAGCTAAGGATTCTATAGAAGGCTAATGGAGTACCACAACACCTCCTAAAGCTAGATGTAGTGACACGCTGGAACTCAACACTCTACATGCTTGAAAGGCTATTTGAGCAGTACAAGCCAATCAATGACTATGTCATGCAGATGCGTGATAATGAAAAACAGTCAGCCATATCATTAGGCTTATCCCAGTGAATGTTGATGGATATTGCCATCCAAATCCTCTGTCCATGTGAGCATGTTACACAGGTTGCTAGCTCTAAAAATGCATGCTGACCCAGATAATGCCACTGCTGCATGTACTCCAACATGCACTGGTCAATGCCAGGGGGCAATTTGAATTGGCAGCAGACACTGTTGGAGTAGAGCTGGATGACTGTACCATGCAGTTGTTTTATGAGGATCCCAGGGTGATTCATATTAATACCTCTGCTGCATACATCCTGGCAACCCTACTAGATCCATGGTACAAGCACGGCATGACAGCACTTCTTCCAGATGGGAAGGCTGATCTGGATCGTTACGTAGTGATCCTTTGTGGCAAAGTTGAAAACTGGATAATGGTAAAGCACACAGAGAAAAGGTCACAATAAGTAGCTGGAGACAAACCTGAAGGAGCAATAGCCCCTCAGGAAGTATCCTCCCCATCATCCTCCTGTACTGTGTTTTCTCTTGCCCCTCATCCTCATGTAGCAGTGGCACAAACCTTCTCTGGTCCATGCTGAAGGAGTTTGGTGTTTCCATGCACCAACCACCTAAGGGTACCACACAAGTGCAGTTGTCTGTCTGTCACATGGTGCAGTCATACCTGGGTGACCCACTGGAGCTGCACATTGATGATGAACCATGGGACTATTAGTGTAGTAAACTGGCAATTTGGCCTGCTCTTGCAGCTCTCACCACTGAGTACCTAACCTGCCCTTGTGCTAATGTATTCTCAGAAAGGGAATTCAGTGCTTCTGGTACCACTGTGACTGATCAGCAAAGCTGGCTGTCTAGCAGGAATACTGAGTACCTCACATTCATAAAAATGAACTCACATTTCCTCCCACCACAGTACAAGTTGTCATCAACTGCAAGATATGAAGATCCTGCTGAAGAAGGTGATGAGGAGCAGGAATCATCAGAGGAAGAGAAGAGTGTACCAGTGCCATCTGATAATGAAGACACAACTAAGAGGTTTGAGTTCTCCTGAGTAGGAGACAGAACATGTGTTGCACTGCTGTCATTCTCAGGTGTGCTCCCGAACTGTTTGATGAGATACTGTAATACCTGTTTGTGTCTGCAGTTAGCAGAACAAAGACACAAATCACTAGGAGTCAGTCTGATAGATACATCATGAACTGCTGTGTTACAGAAAAAAGTTGGTAAAACATTTATGCTTCCATCCAGATTACTGCTGTGTTACAGAAAAAAGTTGGTAAAACGTTTATGATTCCATCCAGATTCCAAAATATTTACACTGACATTTCAACACTTGTGTTGTCAGAATACAACAGTATTTGTAAGTGTCCCAGTTGGCTGTTGTTCAAGCCCCCCAAAAGAAAATTGAGAAAAAAAACAAATGTATGTGGATATTGTTAGTTGTCCTTTTCTTTATGAGCATCTCTCTTTATGCAATTTTTTTTTCTGAAAAACATATCAGTATTTGTAAGTTTCCCAGTTGGCTGCTGTTTAGACCCTTCTACCCAAAAGAAAAGGAAAAAAAAAACACAAAAACTTTGTGCGGACATTGTTAGTTGTTAGTGCTGGTTGAAAGCTGTGAATTCTGCTTGAGTGGAACTTTCAAAAAAGTTCACCAACTTTCAAGGTATTTTCATAGCATTTTCTGAACTTCTGAACGTGTTTGGCAAATTTTCTTCCTGTTCAACAGAATATTCTTGCTGAACTATGGAGTAATCCAGATGAACTGTGGAAGTAATCCACAATTCATGTAATTATTCCTCAATTCAGATAAATAAAAATACATGTTGTCTCTAGTGGCACTCCACCCACCACCCTCTGGTTATCAGCCCCATAACAATTAAATGTTTCCCAGGTGTCTAGTGGCATCCCCACCCTCTGATTGTTGGCCCTATAAAATTTAACAATTCCCTGATGTATAGTGTCATATAGAACCCTCCAATTGCCAGCCCCATAAAATTTCATGTTTCCCTTGTGTCCAGTGGAATGCCCCCACCATTTGATTGACTTAGATGGCTAAACCTACCAAAGTGATCAGAGGATCAAATGATCAGAGGTGAGGCGAGGACTCAAGCTAGAGCACAGCAATCTTTTTTGACTTTTTTGTAAATTTCATTTTATGAATAAGTCAGCTATGTATGAAAAGTGAGACCAGGGTAACTGGGATAAGAATGAAGGTAGCCCCATTGGAATCAATCAATCAATAAACACACACATATATACATAAGTAAATATGTAATCGGCTGAACATCAAACACAGAATGGAAACCTCAACCAACAGAGCTATTAATGGAATGCCAAATACAGAATGCAAACCTCAACAAATGGAGCTATCAAAAATGCAAACAATATCAGAAGGAAAGGAAAATACTCCAAGTGCAAGATAGAAATCTGACTCCAAATATACAAAAATGTATAAAATTGTGTCCACTAACAAGAGTATCACAAACTTGTAAATATACAAAATTTAATAAAATAATTTGTTATATTGAAGGCATGCAAAACAAAAACAGAAATGAATCAAAGTGCCATAAAACACATCTAACACATAAGAAGGTATCAATTTTAAAAGAGATGGGAGAAAAAAACATTGATATTGTATATCTTAGTGATTGTTTTGACTACTCTGTTTTGGTATAGACATGAAACTGATCTCTATGGCCCTTCCTGAGGTCATCAGACCCATCAACATATGAACATATGAATACACAAAATTTGCCAGAGATAAAGGCCTAGTGGTCTATCAAGTCTGCTTGAATGTGCAGCTAGCACCCCTTATTCTGCAGCTGCACTTCCCTCCCACCCTTTCCCTCCCTTGACCCTCCCTCTTGCCCAGTCACAGCCCCTTTTGAAGCAGTCCACTGTTCTACTGGATGCCACTTCTGCCAGTAATGCATTCCACTGAGCTACCACCCTCTCTGTAAAAAGGTGTCTACTCATCTCCCTCCTGAACCTTCCTCCCTCCAGTCTCATATCATCGCCCCAGGTGTCCCTACCCTCCCTTACTTTGAACAGCCCCTCCATACCTGTCTTGTTTATTCTTTTCATGTACATGAAGGTTTCAATCATATTTCCCTTGTCCCTCCTCTCCTCCAGTAAGCACATGTTCAACTCCTTCAGCTTCCTCTCGTATGGTAAGTCCCCCAGCCCCACAATCATCTTTTTTGCCCTGCACTGCACTCCCTCCAGTAACTTAATGTCCCTCTTCAGATACAGGCGCCAGTACTGCATGCAGTACTCCAGGTGTGTCTAACTAATGCTCTATACAGTGGCAGAATCACCTCCCCCCTCCTCAAGGATATACCCCTTGCAATGCAATCCAGCATTTTGCTTGCCTTTGCAACTGCCTTCCTACATTGTGCCAAGTTGTTCATTGACTCCGTAATGAGCACCCCCAGATCCTTCTCCTCCTCTGTCTCAGCTAGCTGCACTCCCCCAGCTAGTAACTTCTCTTTGGGTTTTTTGCCTCAAAATGCAGCACCTTGCACTTTTTGGCATTGAACCCCAGTTGCTAGGTGTCTGACCAGGTTTCCAGCTTTGCCTGATCATCCTGCAACCCCTGCCATCCCCCTAGGTCATCCACCACCACTCCCATCTTGGTGTCATCAGCAAACAGACTGGTCTTGCTTTTTATGCCCAATGATATGTCTGCAATGAATATCCCAAACAACACTGCTCCCAACACCGAGCCCTGCAGAACACCACTCATCACTACCCTTGAGGATGAGAGCTCCCCACCCACTACCACCTTCTGTTGCTTTCCCTGAAGTCAGTTCCCTACCCATCTCACCAGCTTTGCACCAGCCCCTGTGCCTTCTAACTTACTTCTCAACCTCCCATGTGGCACTGAGTTGAATGCCTTACTGAAGTCCAGGTACAGGACATCCACTGCATGGCCGCCATCCAATTGCCTAGTTACCCAGTCATAGAACTCCATCAGGTTGGTTTGGCAGGATTTGCCACTTACGAAGCCATGCTGTCTGCTGTCCTATAGTCCTTCAGCCTCCAGGAGGCCACCAGCCTCTCCTTCAGGATAGTCTCCATCAGATTACCCATGATGGATTTGAGGCTCATAGATCTGTAATTCCCTGGTTCACCCTTGGGGCTGTTCTTGTGGAGGTGCACCACATGAGCCATCCTCCAACCCTGAGATACATACCCTGAGTTTAGTGAGGCATTAAATAGATCTGCCAAAGGTCCCATCAGGACTTCTGCCAGCTCCTTCAGTACCCTGGGGTGGATGCCATCTGGGCCTGACACCTTGTCAACCCTCAGTGCCCTCAAACCCTCCAGAACCCTGCCCTCTATGATTTCCCCATCCATCACCCCACCCCCTGTCCCTGCACCAGGCTACTTTCCCCTCCATCTGTAAAATCTCCCTGTTCACACCTGTTCACAAAGGGGGTGATCGGTCACTGGAATTGAATTACAGACCCGTCTCAATTCTCTCACCTCTCTCTAAAGCATTGGAAAGGATCATAGCTGACCAACTCATGTATCACTTACACAAATATGACCTTCTCTCCCCCCAACAGCATGGCTTTCACAGACTGCATAGTACTACCACCACTCTAATTAACTTCAATGGATATGTACAAGAAGCACTCAACCTGAGTCAGCTGGTCTGGGCAATCTTCATAGACCTAACCAAGGCCTTTGACCTTGTGGATCACCAACTGCTGCTCCACAGGCTAAGTGACCTAGGGCTGTCACCAGTTACTGTCCATTGTTCTCCAGCTATTTATCTGAGATCTCTCAGAAAGTCAAAATTAACTGTGCCATCTCCAACACCTGTGAGGTCTAGGTAGGGGTAACTCAAGGGTCCAAACTGGGCCCACTCTTATTCTACCTCTTTGTGAACCACCTCCCTGATGCTTGCCCCTCATCTGAGATCCTGCTTTATGCAGATGACACAGTGGTATTATGTTGGAATTCCTGACAAGAAGTGCTTACTAGAGAACTGCAGGACGTCTTTAAGCAACTACAGGAATGGTTCAAGGACAGCATGCTGGTGCTCAACAGTAAAAAAACCAAGACAATGCTCTTTGCCGGATGACAAAAGAAGAGAACTAACGTACCCCTCTCAATTACCTGCAACTCTCACACCACCTTGGAACAGGTGTCCTCATGCTGATATCTTGGCCTCACAATAGATGAGTCCTTGTCATTTGATGAACATATACCCAATATTATGACTGCAGCCAATAGGAAACTAGGGCCCGATACAGGTTTCAGTTTTGCCTTACTCCTGTTAGGAGGTCTAAACCTCACTTTCAGGTTCTTGATGATATTGGGAATGCAAGCAATCACAGACACATTGCATTAGAGTAATAAACAAGTTTATTACTATCAAAAGGATAAATCACAGTTGCCATAAGCAGTTCTTACCAATACGAACCGGCAGCCAGTGCTAAGCATTCCCTTATACCTCAAGGTTTCTCTGTGTCTCTTGGGGTTTCTCCTGAGGTCTCCGAGGTATAAGATTTGTGCATTACATTATATACATATGATAAATACTATGGTTACTGTAAGATAGAAACATTTCTAGTTATGGAGATGAGCCCTATTGGCTAAATTAGAGGTGGCTCCATGGTCCAAGATAACATTATACAATTCTGTAAAGTCATCAGTTTGAGAACAAAAGAGTTCTTATACAGAGTCTTACATAACTCAGTGTAGTAGTACAAAATCACCAAAAGGTGGCAATGCTGTCTTACATATTATAATTATTCCAAGGACACAGGTGCCTTGGCATCTTACAAGTAAGAAATACACAGAAAATACATAGCAGAATTTATGTATTAGCAAGCAAAGTGTATTACAACAATATGCATTCCTATCCTGACATCTAGTCTTGTACGGTAAATGCCCTTAGCCCTATATGTTAGTATAACATATACTTAAGTGCTAGCTGTCTACGGTGTACCTCTGAGGGTACCAGTTAGGCTGCAGGGACCTTGTGTAACACTCTTGAGGCCAGGAAACAGGCGGTCAGAGGTACAATCCTACCTATCCTGGACTATGGGAATGTTGTCTATGGGCTTGCACTGATACAAAGCCTGTTGGTTTGTGTTAGGTGCTGATCATCTAATGCATATAAGCAACCTTTAATTAAGGACTGAATGGTTCCCATTTGTGGTGTGCATTAAGCTTCATGCCTGTTTTCTGGGAAAGGAGGCCCAACTTGGACTTGCACCTCCCTCCTTGCAAGCCTTATTCCATCCTGATCCAGCTGAACATGGTCCTTTCAAGTCCGAGCTAATAAAGTCTATCTCCCCCCCATACACTGCTACTGCCACTCTTAACCCACAAGCCCTGCACGCCACTGTCCTTGAAAGCAGGAGCTGTTCACTGCTATCACCACTCTTAGCCCGGCTGTTACCTGACCCCTGAACCCAGTGTCTGCCAAGGTTCATCTTGTACTGTACAAATTAGCCTGAAGCTCCCTGCTGTACACCTGCACTGCCAGCCTACCTACCATGCACCCCCCTACTTTCCTTTCCTACTCCCTGTTAGCCCTCACCTCCCTATTCAATACCCTCCCTACCAATGGCCAAACCTCCATTCCTCTCTGCTGATTCCTCTTCTGCTACATATTCCTGATTAGTTCTCACTACCCCAACTGTTTACCATGGCTATGCTTACTCCCCTAGATGTAACCTAGTAACCAAATTAGGTATCAGAAATGATGTTCAGCCACATCTCCTGTTCCTCCCTACAAGCTCCTGTATAGCTTCAACCTCAGATTTTCTCCAGCTAGTACCTAACTTGACTTATGCACTTTATTGTCTGCCCTGCTGTGTGTACTGTATCCCCATGTACCCTGTACAAATGCTCTGATTATGTGTAACTTTTGCCTTTGTTATCTATATTGTGTTGCTATTATCAATGTTATTGATTGCCACTGATCACATTATGAATATTTTGACAATGCCTACTTAGCTGCTATTGATTCCCAAACTCATGTATTCTCCCCTCCCTTTATGACGAGGATCCTTTGTAAATGAGCTGTTAGCTCAAAGGTTGTAATTCCGATTACTCAATAAATAAAATGTTTCACAACATGTCTAATAAATAATTAACATTCAAAACAATGGCTGTTATATGTCTCGTAATTGATTTTGTATCTTCTTTATGATCACCTGTATTAGAGATTCAGACTTAGCAGGCCTGAACTTGAAGTTCCTCATTGATGTTGAAAACTCAGAGTCTGTCAATGTGTTTGTGCTCTAACAGAAATGGCTGGATTTGGGTCTGAGTCAAGTCCAGGAAATAATCCCAATGGCAGCGATGATGGGTCAGAAAGTGATAACGGTGATGGCTTGTGCAGATTTCAGCCTCAGTGGAGAATTTGTTGAGCTTGCATATATGAGTCTCTTGCTAGGAAACATAAGGCAGATCTCCGAAGACAAGCTGTCATCAGAGACTGATTCTAATGACAATCAAAAAGTCTCACAAAATCTGTTGTATGATGAATAAAATTGATATTTTTACTTGTGTTTATAGCATCTACACTATCTCTGTGACTATCTTACACTGAAGTATGGTTTAGATCATGTAAGCTTTCCTATCATTGCAGGTGAAATTATTTTATTTCCAAATCACACACCAAATGTTGCAACCAAAAAATTAAAAGAGATTTACAAGGCATAATCTAACTGTAATGGTTTGGATTTTTTCATTGATATAATACTGTATATTCATTTGGGATTATTTTAGAGCCCAAACTGTAACATTCAGACTTAAATTTTACTTAGATACCAACATTTCTGTTTATACTCATGTCTAACTTAATGTTCTGTTGCTGCTTTTGTAATGATAATTCAATTTACAGTACACTATAAAATCTCGATTTGTGTATGTGTGTGGTCATTTGGCACTTTAAATATTTGCCACAATATTCTGTGCTTATCAGCTGTCAACTCAGAGTTGGTATCTATAGTAACGGGGGTGTGGGGGACAGAGCCCCCTGCATGGAGGGTTCAAGGAAAGCATCTCGAAGAAATAACAGTCCCTGCTGTCCATGGCTTCGTGCTGACTGCAAATCACAGTCGACAGGGAGCCTGGCACTGCAATGCCAGTCAATGAGTTAGTTGTCAACTCGGCACCATAAATCCCCCAGAGAGACCTCTTTAGGATGGTGGGGGAAGGGAGTAGATGAGCGATACAAGCCCCTTAGGTGGGTAGGAGAGGGTCATATGGAGAGCATTCGGGGTCCTTAACATTCTGTGAGAGATCAAGGGAGGCCAGTAGGGAGGAACAATTTGTGAGAAGGGGAGGAGAGCTAGAAATTTGGGGGGTGAGTGTGTACAGGGTAAAATGAAGGTGATGATAGAGGGATTGGGTTTGTCCAAGGCTAAGATGAGGACATTAGGGAAGGATATGGCAGAAGCAGATAGGTGCAAGGTAATTATTGAGGGCAGATCTGATGGAGTAGATGGGGATAAGTGATGGATTTGAGGGGGCAGGAAATTCCAAATTTTTGGGTGGTGGTGAGAGTAACTGGATTGACCAATTCGGGTGGATCTGTGGGAGACAGCCAGGGTATGGGAGTCAGTTGATCTAAGAGAATGGGAGGGTAGGGGAGGTTGTTATAAAGGTGGAGGTGAGGTAGGAAGGGAGGTCACCCAACCAGTGCTTGGGGTGAATTTAGCACAGTGGGAGAGTCGCCTATTTGTAAGAGATGGGAAGGATAGGGCATGATAAAGATCACAGTGATGGGTGTGAACGGGGGCATCCAGGGCAAAGTGGCAGAAGGAATTAAAGATGGCATCCAGTCTGGTCATGGAGGACTTAGTGGCAGCACCATAGACTACATCACAGTAGTCAAAAATGGCAGTATCATCTTTTGAACAAGTTCACACCTAGCCATAAGAGGGATGCAACTACGGTTCCTGAACAGGGCTCCAAGCTTGGGGAGCAGTTTTTTCTGGATGGCGTCAATATGTTCAGAGAAGTTTAGGTGTTGGTCCAATCAAACACCTAAGTATCTGAAGGAGGATGTGTCCTCAAGTAAAGTCCCATCAAGGATACTACATATATCCATTTCCTATCTCCTTTAAATGGCACTCAGGGAATTCAGTTAAATTTTCATACAGCTTTCTAAGCTTTTAGGCACCACTCCAAAAAACAATAAGCCTGTGGCAAAATTTGATGACTCCAGTATCTCTCAGATCTAATATCTTAGTAATTTAAGCATCTGTAATATCTTTAATGTCTTCCCTCATGCTCTGTATCAGTCTTATGCCTCCAGGTGCACTTCACCAAGTGATTGCCCAACCACAAGGCTTTTCAGGGTGTGCACTGGTTAAAAGTACAGCTAAATCACTTAACTTAATAATTGCTTCAGCAGGCAGCTGTGTAAAAAGAGCAACCAGTGACTCTCAGCAGCTCTTAGTTCTCTCAGCAGCTCTTAATTCTCAGCTTCCTGCGTTCTTCTCAGAATTATTTTCAATGTTGAACAGTATCTGTAAGATAAAACACTCCCCTTCAAGGTAGCACCACAATATGAAATATTATTCAGTTTTGTGTATTAACTTGTTTGTGATACTCCTGTTAGTGGTCACAATTTTGTACATTTTTTCATATTTGGAGTCAGATTTCTGTCTGGCTCTTGGAGTATTTTTATTTTCCGTTGATATTAGTTATAGTATTGATAGCTCCATTGGTTGAGGTATCTTTCTGTGTTCAGCTTTCCATTGATAGCTCTATTGGTTGAGGTTTGCATTCTGTGTTCGTCATTCAGCTGATTACATATTTATTTATTTATTCCAATGGAGCTATCTTCAACTTTTATCCTTGATATCCTGGTCTCACTTTTAATACATAGATGGCTTATCATTCATAAAACAGAATGCACATAAAAATAAAAAAAAGATTGATCTGCTCTCGCTTGAATCCTTGCCTCATCTTTGATCCTTTGAACCTCTGATCACTTTAGCAGGTTAAGCGATCTATGTTGATTGAAGGGTGGGGCATTCCATTAAACAGCAGGGAAATGTTACATTTTACGGGGTCAGCAATCTGAGGTTGGGGGGTGCAACTAGACACCAAGGAAACTTTAAATTTTTATGGGGCCTGTGATCAGATGGTGGGGGGGGGGGTGCCTCAAGAGACAAATGAGAGAGAAATGTTAAACTGCTGAAAGAAATTCCACAGAATTGACATTTTACAGTGATCAGTTCTGCAGATTTTTTTCCACAGTTTAATACATTAACAAGAAATTGGTACATTTATTCTGCTGGTCTAAAGTGGAATTTCTGCAAAAGTTGCCAAAATTATTTTAGAACATTTGCAGAAGGGAAAGTCTAACTTTTGTGCAAATTCCACCAGCAATTTTTTTTTCCCTCACAGCTCCATTAGTTGTCATTTATTGTTCGTGCATCTCTTTTTAAGCCATTTTTTTCTGAAAAAACATGCCAGTATTGTGAGTTTCCCAGTTGGCAACTGTTTAGGCCCCCCTCCCCAAAATAAAAATGAGAAAAAAACCTAAAATGTGTGCAAACATTGTTAGTTGTCCTTTACCATTTGCACATATCTCTTTAAGTAACATTAAAAAAAACTCATCAGTATGTGTAAGTTTCCCAGTTGGCCACTATTTAGGGTCCCCCCCACCAAAAATGAGGAAAGACAAAAAATTAAAAAATTATGCAGACAGTATTATTTTTCCTGTAGTGTTTCCGAAACTTGGGCCATGAAAAACAAAGCACTATTTGCAGATGTACCAGTTGGCCACTGTTTAGGCCTTCCCCTCCCCAAAAAGAAAAAATACATAGAGAAAAAAAAATAGTGTGCACAGTTAAGTAAGTGTCCATTATTGTTTCTCTTTCCTGCAGCTACTTTTTTCTTTAACATGAAAAAAACAGCATTTGCATTACTGTTCATTTCCCATGTGCCCCCTGTTTAGATCTCGCTCCACAAAATGTCAGAACAACAGTATCAGTGGCACTGGGGCAATATGTTGCACACCTGGTGTGGTGGTTTTGACTGAAACAAACTTAATACTATATTTATATATAATCAGAGTGTGGTTAACAGTGGCAGTACCATGGAGAAATGTTAGTAGTACTTGTTACAAATTTGTGGAAACTGGAAATTCAACTGAAATAAAACGTGTGGAACAACAACAACAGGAGCTTCACCATGAAACAGGAAAATCAGCCAGTGTGGCATCACAAGGATGGTATCATAATAGGATACTGCATGGCATGACTTGAGTAATGTGATCTGTGTAGTACTCATTCATCCAGGAGTGATGGAAGACATTCTAATCATACTGCTCTGTTATAGCCTATGGGTTTGGATGAACTGCAGCACCATACAACAGAGGTGACTTACTGCTATGGTACTCTGACTGTGATGGTATCCTCTGACTTCAACACATCTCATCTCCTTCCACTGTCATGCAGGTTAGTAGAAATAATTTATGTTTTGGTCTACTGATGATTCCTCCTGACATATATTACAAGTATGATGACACCATGCAACGCTTATAAGGTTATCTTTATGCTATCCATTCCGCAGATGACCACTGTCTCTCCACTGATGGTCAAGATCCCTACAATTCTGTGATCATAGAATTGTGTGCAGAACTTACATCCTACTGCAGAATATCTGCAATGCCACAGAATTCACTGTTCTTGGTGATTCTTTATAAATATTTCCAGTTTATCTATAGCACCTAGTTCCTTTCCCCTCCTTTTATATCCAAACTCCCTCTATGCTCAGCATGTGATGTCATCAGTGCTATCACGTCATATATTAGCCAATGACAGGGCTGCATTCTGCCAAAGAAATGAATAGTTACTTAACTGCCACAGCTCCCACTCCCAGAGAAAGTAGCGCAGCACATCATGTACTGTGATAGTTGCTCAACCTGTACTACAGCCAAATACAATTTTCAGTCTTAAGTTATTATACAAGGGCCAACTTAAACAAATATTTGACAACAGCATAGATCTGTTAACTCCATACCTTACTTTGTACAAATTTATTTGTGGCTTTAAGGTATAGGGATGCCATCTGAAATAACTGGTAACATTTACTAAAATGTTGTTTTTAAGAAAAATATATTAAGCATGCCCAGAAAGGTAAAATACAATAATGTGTACTTGTTGAAAGAGCAGATCTACTTAATGAATAATTGCACTTGGCAATAAAATTAATTAAATTAAAAAAAAAGAATTGCACTGTACATATTTTTGACAGGATTATTAATTGTATGTTATCATTGGTTGATAGAAGTACCTAAAATTTATGGTGAAATGTTATGTGTAGAACCAGCTGTTAGGCCAGTGGGTAGCATGTTGTGTTCCCGTGCCAGTGACTCAGGTTCAGGAACAAGCTCTGGGAGCTGGCTGGGCAGCACAAGGATGGGGAGGGGGGGGAGGTCCTGTGGCACACTACCACTCTGAGCCTGGAAAGGTATGGCACAGTGTTCTATCACTCGGGTGACACTGTATGATGGGCTGGTGAGCCTTCTCTCTCAAGAGGTTCACATGCATGTCAAGGCCTAATGGGGTTGCGTACTATGTCAGCAGAAGTGGGTTGGCATGAAGAATTAGTCTTGGTTAAGTGTGGTATACAAGGATAAAAACCCATCTAATGAGCTTCTCAGATCATAAAGCCAAGAGCATGAAGGGCAAGTGGTTTTATGATCTGGTTAGACCCCTTGATGAGTTTATGTCCTTGTATGACACAATTACCTGTCACATTTATTTTATATAATACATTTGGGTGGTTGCTGTTAATTTTAATCACAATTGTGTAAACAGGGAAAAGGGATACAGGGAAATAACTGCTAACCACTTCTATGTGGGAAAAGTCACATCCTGTATTATATCTATCTACCACTCTGTCAAAACATCATCGCATCATTAGTAACAACAGTGTGTGTGTGTGTGTGTGTGTGTGTGTGTGTGTGTGTACATTGTGCTCTCATGCTGCTAAGAACATTCTTGTTATTTTCTGTCTGTGCAGGGCTAGTCTGCTCTTTTCAGAGCGGATGATGATTATGCTGAAGGCCATCCCCAGTGTCCTGTTCCTCTCAGTCCATATCCATGTGATGTCACTGCTGCACAACCAAAGAATCAAACCATGAGAGTCTGGCGTACTCCTGCTGTGGCCTCTGATGTTCCATGCCACTGTTTCTGCTCCTCTAACCATGTGGTTTTACTGCGACCATGAACCAGATCCCCATTTGCTGGACAGCAACCTTCACAAAAAGGCATTGATTATGTGTATTCATGTATATGATCGATCAAACAATGTGAAATTTAGCCTATTGAAATTTGTAATCATTTGGGCCTGTCAGTCATGACTCATGCATCACAAGTAGCAGAATGTGACATTCTCATTTGCATATGATCTGAATGCAACAGATCACAGAAAAGCAAAAATCTATACAGTCGCAAATGACAATAAGGAAAAAAAATAATTTTGTGACAGCAGCACATTACTGCTTATTACAAATAATCCCCCCTTGGATACCAATAAGAAATGCTGCATCACAGTGTGCTGCTGCTGGTCCCTGCCTCTCTTATGTACTTGAGGGTGAAAGCTCTTGTGAAATTCCATGCAATGCACTTTCAATTTACTTTTGAAACCCATCTCGTGGGTCCACAGCAGTCCAGTCCTGTTCACCTGTACTTCACTACCAAGGTGCCTCCATTTCCATCCCCCCATAAGGTTCCCTCTGACTCAGTCACTCGGTCATACTCATCATCACATCACCCCGTTGTCAAAATCAGCACCCCTTCAGGCAGGTCATGTTCTGTACCTGAACCATGAGTACTGTAAAGCTTTAAAGAGTGATTGTAAAAGGAAACTAAAGGTGAATCAAACAGCAACACTCAAACAATACAGTATGTTCATTGAACTTTGTCAGTGTTTACATCCAGTAATAAAACCCATGACAAGAAAGTTTTGTGTCAACAGGGAAATGTTTAGAATGGTAGAAGACTTGGTTTGCTGGCCAAGACACCTAGCTTCACCTGAGCTCTTTCCTTCTAAGATTGCTTGAAAGGCAGAGCAAAGAACCTTATCAGAGCAAGGGAAAAGGATTAAGACTTCTTTTGGCTAAGCAGATTCACTGTGTGTTGTTATTTTTATTTTGTACTCACAGGGATTGCTACTGTCCGTTGCTAACATTTCATTGCATTATTTTTCTCTGATTCAAATTGTTGTTGCTGGTATACCTTCTTCTGCATTATTACAAGGTGTGCCTACAGGGGTGTGCTAACAGATTACTGCTGTAATCTTCTGATTCAAATTGTCTTTTGCAAGGTTTATCTTCTGTTACTGCTTTATTTTTCTCTGTAGCAAAGTGTTTCTTACAGGGTATATCTTCTCTGAAATTATTACAGGTGGTGCTTTACAGGTTTTACAGTTTTATCTAACATTAGGATAAGCCTTCAGGGTTACTGCATTTGTTGTTGACTGATTGTTTCTGCTCTTACCTCCTTGTTCTTTTGTCCGTGGTTCTTCTTTTTCGGCAGGGGAAGGGCCCAGCCACCCACCCCCATCCCCAACTGCCCCATACTACACTCCTTTTATAGGGTACCACAGTTGTGACATTTCCTGTGGCAGAGCAGGAAAGGGTGGATCAGTGGGGCATCCACAAGGTGAGCTCATTTACAGGGGCACTAGTAATTTAACTTGTTATAACAAGTTATACAAAAACAAAACACAAAATCAAACCATTACTTGCATTTTCTTCCTTCTAATTACTCTGACTAGGTTATAAATCCAGCAACTTATCTGGAATGGATATCATTAACTGCAGGTACTGTGGAACACTTTTCAGAAGGACAGTCTTACAGGATTTAGGACACTGTCCTACATGCTGGGCCATTGGAGATCTTAGGGCTCAGCTTCGGGCAGCATGGGCAGAGATTGCATGCCTCAAATTTCATATTCAAGAGGAAATACATTATAATAACCACCCGCCATTTCCCCAACATCCAACAGAAAAACCTCGATCGCAGAGGGTAGTTGGTCCAGGAGGTTGGCAGGTGGTTAGGAGGGGCAAATCGGGTGCCCTATCACTCTCTGCGCTCCAACATATTACCTCCAAAAACCATATAAACTCTAAAGACAGGTATTTTCTTCTATCTCTGAAATCAAACAAAGGGGCAGAGGACACTGCAGAGCAGGACACTGCAGCACAGGAGCTAGCACAACAAAACTCACCCAAATCAGGAACCAAAACAAAAAAAATGCAAAAAGGAAATCCAAAAAACTTCTGATCATAGGAGACTCCACGATTCGGGGAGTTGATACCCATCTCTAGCCAGGGGTAATGGTCAGATGTCTCCCAGGTACATCAGCATGGAGAGACACTGACCACATTGCTAAAATGGTTTACAAAGCAGGAGAAAACATTGACGTCCTGGTACACATAGGGACAAATGATCTCGCCAGCCGGTCAGTTGTGGAGACCAAGGAACACCTGACCAGGCTGGGTGATGAACTATCATCTATTTCATCCAGCATCTCCTTCTCTGAGATCCTGCCAGTCTGGGAGAGGGGGGCAGATGGACCAAAGGTCAGAGAAGGGGAGATAGGGGAGCTAAACATGTGGCTCAAGGGCTGGTGCCAGGAAAAAGGACACAGATTTGTAGGGAACTGGCAACAGTTCTGGGAGCGAAAGTTCATTAAATTTGATGGACTGCATCTGACTAAGGAGGGAGTCAGTGCATTGGGGCAGAAGTTTGACGTCTTTGCAGAATATTTAAACTAGCAAATGGGGAGAGGGGTGCAGCACCCCATACGTCGAATGGGAAGAACACCCCTCCCCTGAGCTAGTGGTCAAACAGGGATTCAGCATGTTTGCAGTTCATTTGCATCACCAGGTAAGAAAAAAGGTCCATCTCCCCATACGACGTACAGGGGAAATGCCAAACCTCACCCAACAACTAACACACCGAAATCTGGCCAATGGAAAATCATGTACACAAATGCTCACAGCCTGGGAAATAAGAACCCAGACCTTCAGATAATAATGTCAAAGGGTAAACTGGACATAGTAGCAATTAGTGAGACGTGGTTTACCAGTAACCACATTTGGAAGACTTCAGTACCTGGCTATGTACTGTTCAGAAGAGACTGAGATGCAAAAAGGGGGGGTGAAGTGGCCCTGTATGTCAATGAAAATATCAAAGCTACAGAAATTCAGAATACACATAAGGAGCCAGAAGAACTGTGGGTCACCCTGGACACAGAAATGGGACACACATAAGAACCGGGTTGTCTACAGGCCCCAGACCAGGGGAGGACATAGACACATTACTGTTAGAAGATATACAAAACATGACAGCCAAAGGGAGGTTCTGATAATGTGAGACTTCAACATGCCGGATACAGATTGGTCAATACCAGCAGGAACATCTGCCAGAACTAGACACATGGTGGATTCCCTGCAGGGCGAGGGACTCAAACAACTGGTACAACAACCCTCAAGAGACAGGGCTATCCTAGATCTAGTACTGACTAACAGGGAAGGGATCACAGATCTCCAGGTTGAAGGTCACCTGGGGGCCAGTGACCATCACATGGTATGGTTCAATTTGGCCACTACATCTAAATCATCCCATTCCAAGGCAAAAATATGTGACTTCAGTAGAGCTGACTTTGATAAGATGGCCAACAGAGGTAAGCTAGCATTGGCAAAAAGAAACACAGGTGAGGGGGTACAGGCAAAGTGGGCAAGCATTAAGGATGCAATACTTGAAGCAACATCCCATTGTGTTAGACAGAAAAGGAAGTGTAAAAGAAGAAGGAACCACTTTGGTTCTCAAATACAGTAGCAGAAAGGTCAGAGCCAAGCTGGGCCTTCAGGAAATATAAGGAATACAGCAGGATGAAGATAGGGAGGCATACCAAACTGCCCTAAGGGAAGCAGGGAAGACAGTAAGGCAGGCAAAGTCCCAAACTGAGGAAACACTAGCACGAACAGTAAAAGAAGGTGACAAGACTTTCTATAGATACATTAGTGAAAGGAAAAAGTCCAGAGGGGTATTGCTAAGCTCCATGGAGAAAAGGGGGCATGTGAGGAGGAGGACCCTGTAAAAGCATCTATTCTAAATAGATTCTTTTGCTCAGTATTTACTGAAGAGAAGGTAGGGCAGGGCCCAGAGCTCAGCACCATGGACACAGGGGGGGAATGAGGTGAGCACTACTCCCTTCACAAAAGAAAGAGTCCTACAAGAACTCGCTAAGCTCAGGGTGGATAAGGCAATGGGACCTGATGGCATACATCCCAGGGTACTTAAGGAGCTAAGGGTGGAACTAGCAGAGCCATTAGCAGAACTGCTTAGTGAGTCTCTGAGCACAGGAGAGGTCCCAGAAGACTGGAGAAGGGCTCATGTGATCCCGCTCCACAAGAGTGGTAGCAGGGAGGAGGCAGGGAACTACAGACCAATCAGTCTTATCTCAGTACTGGGCAAGATTATGGAGGCACTCCTTAAGGAAAGGATAGTGCAACACCTGGAATCCATAGGGGCACAGGATCCAAGACAGCATGGATTTACAAAAGGAAGGTCCTGTCAAACTAATCTCATAGATTTCTTTGACTGGGTAACCAGAGTGGTGGACCAAGGGGGAGCAGTTGATGTCACCTACCTTCACTTCAGCAAAGCTTTTGACACTGTTCCACATAGAAGATTGATAAATAAGCTTGGCTAGGCTAGCGTGGGTGAAGTTGGTCAACTGGGTGGCAAACTGGTTGCGGGCAAAAAACAGAGGTGGTGGTAAATGGTATACAGTCAGAAGAGATGAAAGTCAAGTGGGGTACCTCAGGGATCAGTCCTGGGGTCAGTCCTCTTCAATATCTTTATTAGTGACCTTGCAGATGGACTAGAGGTTAAGGTTTGTCTGTTTGCAGATGACACCAAGTTCTGCAACAGAGTAGATGATCCAGATGGGGTGGGCAGAATGAGAAGAGATCTGGATAAACTAGCAAAATGGTCAGAAAAGTGGCAACTGGGATTTAATGCAAAGAAGTGCAAGATCATGCACATAGGGAAGAGAAACCCTGAAGCCACCTATAGGCTTGGAGGGGAGTTGCTGGCAGTCACAAAGGAAGAAAGAGACTTGGGCATCATCATCACTGATGACCTGAAATCATCCAAGCAGACCTCTAAAGCAGTAGATAAGGCTAGGGGTATATTAGGGTGTATTAGTAGGGGTATCACAAGTCGTAAGAGGGAGGTAATAATCCCTCTTTACAAGACACTGGTTAGGCCCCATCTGGAGTACTGAGTGCAGTACTGGAGGCCACACCTTCACAAGGACATTAACCAAATTGAGGCAGTCCAGAGAAGGGCAACCAAAATGGTGCAGGGACTGCATCAGAAGACATATGAAGACAGATTAAAGGAGCTCAATATGTATACCCTTGAGCAAAGGAGGGAGAGAGGTGATATGATCGAGACATTCAAACACCTTAAGGGCATTAACAAGGTGAAAGAGTCTAACATGTTTAAATATAAGAAAAATAGCAGGACAAGAGGACACAGCATGAGATTAGAGGGAGGCCGATTAAGGGGGAATGTGAGGAAATTATTTTTCATAGAAAGGTGGTGGATGCATGGAGCAGCCTACCTCAGGAAGTGGTGGCTATGAATACAGTGCAGGGCTTCAAACAGGCGTGGGATAGGCATAAGGGAACAATACAGATGAGTATGAATAGATAGGCTACTGACAGAGCAAAGGCCGATGGCACATTTATAAGGTAGAAAAAGAAATGGGCAGACTGGATGGGCCTTGCGGTCCTTATCTGCCATCAACTTCTATGTTTCTATGTTTATATTAAGAAAAAATCAAGTTATAACAGAACAAAGAACTATAAACAGGACAAAGAGGAAAATAAAACTATTTACATAACAAAAACAAAAGATTCAGAACTATTTATAACTTTAGCCATAAGTGCTCCCAAACAGTACTCAATGGTGTCGGTGGCCACCTGCTGGCCTTTGCTGTGGCCTCCCCCTGGTGAACAGTTTTTTAGCAACCACAAAAGGTGGTACTGTCTTGCCTCAGGTCTTATCTGGCCAGCCTACAGTGACACCACCTTTTTTTTGTAACTTTTTTATTTCCTTGTGGATGGCAGAGCTCTCCTTCTGCTGGGTGGTGGTGGTGGTGGGGTGTGTTCCTGGGCAGTTGTTACTGCAGGTGGCACTGACCCTGTCACTATCTCTTTCTCAGAGGGCTGCTGTTGTTTCTCCCTCACCTCCATCCTCAACAGATCCCTCTGCATCTTCAACACATGGTTCTTTGACCAGGTTCTACCCTTTTTACTAAATCATGGGAGGATGGTGTGGTACCCGAAGACTGGAGGATGGTGGATGTGATTCCCTTCACAAAAGTGGGATCAAGACAGAGGCAGAAAACTTCAGACCTGTCAGTTTGACCTCAGTGTTAGGGAAATGATGGAATCACTTCTGACGGAAAGAATTGTTGAGTACCTAGAGGCCAGTGGAGCACAGGAACAAAGGCAGCATGGATTCACAGCAGGAAGGTCATGTCAGATGAATCTAATCAATTTCTCTGACCAGGTGACCAAAGTAGGAGACCTGGGAGGGGCTGTGGACATGACCTACCTAGACTTTAGCAAGGCATTTGACAAAGTCCTGCACAAAAGATTATTAAACAAATTAACCAGCCTGGGGGTGGGTCCCAGGGTGGTAGCCTGTGTAAAACATTGGCTGGACAACAGGACACAGAGTGTAATAGTAAACAGAGTCCACAGTGAGGGGGGTACCAGTGGGGTACCACAGGTTTCAGTACTGGGCTGGGTCCTTTTTAATGTCTTTATAAGTGACATTGCAGAGGGACTGGAAGGAAAAGTATGTCTCTTTGCAGACAACACAAAGATCTGCAACAGGTTTAATACACAAGGTGGGGTGGGAAGGATGAGAAGGGACTTGGCAAGGTTGGAGGAATGGTCAAATATATGGCAGCTTATATTCAACACAAAGAAGTGCAAAGTAATGCACCTGGGAAACAAAAACCCAGGGAAAGAGTACACAATGGGGGGTGAGATACTAACATCAACAAAAATGGAAAGGGACCTGGGGGTAGTTATATCAGATGACCTAAAGGTGGGCAAGCAATGTGATAAGGCAGTGATGAGGGCTGGGGGGATACTGGTATGAACAGAGAGAGGCATCACCAGTAGAAAACAGGAAGTTGTTATCCTTCTGTACAGACAGCTGGTGAGACCACATCTGGAGTACTGCATGCAGTTCTGGAGACCCCATCTCCACAAAGACATAGACTGGGTGGAGGTTGACCAGAGGAGGGCAACCAACATGGTGCAGGGTCTGCACCAGAAGACTTATGAAGAAAGACTAAAGGAACGTAATATGTATAGCCTTGAGGAAACGAGAGAGAGGGGAATATGATAGAAACTTTCAAGTACCTCAAGGGAATCAACGAAGCCCAAGAGGGTAGCATTTTTTCAGAAAAAGAGATGTGCAAGAACAAGGGGGCACAATTTGAAGATAGAGGGGGGACAGCTTAAAGGTAATGTGAAGAAGTATTTCTTCATGGAGAGAGTTGTAAATGCATGGAACACTCTTCCTGAGGAGGTCGTGGAGTCAAAAACAGTGGAGGAATTCAAGAATGCATGGGACAGACATAAGGCAGTTCTAGTTGGGGGTAGGAGGAAGTAGGCTGTTGGTTAACTAGGATCTGCAGCTTATCCATTAGGTAGGGAAATGGGCAGACTAGGTGGGCCAAGCAGTCCTTATCTGCCATCAAATTCTATGTTTCTATGTACTGGTTGTCTTCTGCTTTGCCTTCTGGTTGTACTGTGGGTCTGGCATCAGTGGTGGCAGTGTGTCAGTGTTGCGTTTAGTACAGAAATAAATATGAAGTTTGAACAGAATGAAATATGGAAATGTCAAGTGAATGACATCATCAGTAACTGCAGTACAGTGCTCTATCCACTGTAACCTTGCCGTACCCTAACCATTTGATGATGGTTTATATCCTCTGCCCTTGCCTACTATTCTTTGTCCCTGCTTTACATGTACTACCCCCCATCACATCCCAAAGAGGATGGGAAGTATAAATCCCATGTGTATGCGAAAGCTGAGGTTTAACTGATGTTTCAGCTCCCACATGTTCTGCTATGCTGTCCCCTGATCAACATCTCAACTACTGTCTGTCTAAGTTGTGCCATCCATTAAAGCCCCCACCACTTACATTCATATAGCTAGTGCTGTGTCACTCCTCCACCTATGTAGTTCTGAACATTTTACTACCATGTTTATCCCTTTCTGGAATGGGAATTTGTATGTCAAATTCGTATTGCCCACACAGAGCATGAACCCTCCTTTCCTGCCTGGGGTGTCTATATGTTTAGTGGACTAACCAAAGCCTCATACAGTTTGCATGGTTGACTAGACCCACTACTCCTTTAAGATGCTAAACACTGTATGGTGCAACATATACAGCATGTATACATCTCTCCTCTAAAGGACCCCATAACTGGACATTGGACACAGTGTTTTACTCTGGATGACATGTGGTGTTGTTTGTCACAGGTTGTGACATGTGTTTCACATAGGAAATGAAACAGCAGTAGACACTTGGCATGGGCAGCTTCAAGGAGAAACAGTACACTATTGATATAGTGCGACAAACATTGATGATGATGTTGAATTTATCAATAAGTGGTTATGTCAAAAATTTATCACAATACCTGACTGACATTGAAGGACAAGAAAATTATACAGCTTTACAAGTGGATACAGTGGTTCAGCTGTGAAGAATGTGCACGATACATCCAGCAGACTGGGGTTTCATTCTCAATCTCACTCTTACAGCCTCCACTTGCAAACTGTGTGGCCTGCCATGAGCAACATACTCAACCTCCCTGTGCTTCTAGGTCACACTTGTAAATTAGCCTACTGCACAATGGCCCCTCTTGCTTACCTGGTTGCCTAACATAGAAATACATAATGGTACAAACATGATTTCCTATCACTATGAAAGTCTTGTCTGACCTCACCCAGGGATGGTAACACTAACCCCCTCACCCTGGCAACGTCTACAGACTAGTTCTAGATATCCATCTGAAGGCCTGTGACAGCCCTTCTATTTCATTGTCACAGTTTGACCATTGTACCGTAACTCTGCAGGCTGTGATCAGCCCACACCCCTTCTCAACCCACAAGCATTCATTGTTCAAATTCTGCAGATGACACCAAACACTCCACTGGGGGGTAATGACAAATTACAACACCAGTGCCTACTGCAGTGCTGCAGTTTAGTGACATGGACATGGTAATCACAAGTAATGATTCACCAACATTTCAAAAAACAGATTGAAGCAGGCAAGGCTATGCCACTTCTTAAAGTGGTATGGCCTTGGACATGGAATTAGTGGCCCCCTCTTCCAACAACAATGGAGCCACAAGTGGATAACCTGCACCAGACTGCAAAGGCATTTTAACAGTTGTCATCTGGTATTTTATGATGAGTTGTAAGGATCATATTGATGAGATGACCACCCAAAGCCTTCCCCTATCTTGTCCAGAAGATATTGAGCACCATACACCTGTACACCGGCATGATCCAACCCCCACATGCCATAACCACCCTGTTGCATGGATTGAAATGGAGGTGTATTTTATAATGACTTGTGTCATAGAAACATAGAAACAGATGTTGACGGCAGAAGGAGACCACTAGGTCCATCTAGTCTGCCCATTTGTTTTAGACCTACTTTGATACTCTAGTTGCCCTTTGTAGTCAGGGTTCCCTTGTGTCTATCCCATGCATTCTTGAATCCCCCCCACAGTGTTGACACCCACAGCCTCTTAGGGCAGGCTGTTCCAAGCATCCACCACTCTTTCTGTGAAGAAAAAACTTCCTGGTGTTAGTAGAGAACCTCCCTCCTTGCAGCCTGAAGTCATGTCACATGGTCCTGAAGCTCTTCTTGAAGAGAAAAAGTTCTTGTGTCAGTACCTTGTTATTGCCTTTTATGTACTTCATTATTTCAATCATGTCCCCTCTCTCTCTCTCTCTCTTCTCTGTTCCAGGGAGTACATATTCAGTTCCCTAAGTCTTTCCTTGTAGGACATGTACTGCAGACCCTGAACCATTTTTGTTGCCTTTCTCTGTACTGTTTCCACCTGGTTAATGTCCTTCCTGAGGTGAGGTCTCCAGAATTGGACTCCATATTCCAGGTGAGGCCTGACCAGTAATCTATACAGTGGTAGTACCACCTCTCTCTTCCTGCTTGTGATTCCCCTCCCAATGCAGCCCAGCAATCTGTTCTGTTGACCTTCATTGTTGCCTTCTTATACTGATTACTAACCTTCAAGTCATCTGAGATTATGATTCCAAGATCTCGTTCCTGGTTTGAGGCTGACAGTCTTTCATCTCCTAGGTAATACTCCTTTCTTGGATTTGTCTTTCCTATGTGCATGAACTTGCACTTTTTGGCATTAAATCTCAGCTGCCACACTCCAGACCATTTTTCTAGTTTCTTGAGGTCAGCTCCCATCTTGCTCACTACTTCTGGGCAGTGGCGTAACCATGCATACTTATTGTATGCCATTGCGCACAGAAAAAAAGTCCAGTTTTTAAAATTCCTGTTTTTTTCTTTTTTTTAAGCTGTATGCTGCTGGTGGTGACAGTCTTGAACCTTGGTTCCTCATTGGCTGGGGAGGGGGATGACTTGCAGATACAGTCCTGACTCCTGTCTCCCTACTCCCAACTCGTGGCATGCACGTTGCATTTCAGTTTTTCGGCATCCAGCGAGCGAAGCAATTGGACAGTTTTTGTCCATGTGTTTCTTTGCTCCACCAACCAGTTACTGCAATTTTTCCCATTGGCTTCTAGCTTACTCACGGCGGGACTAGTGTAGTCCCATCACGACTATCCCTGACATTCAAGTTACCATTTTGTTGTCTCGAGTCAGGTGAGAGAGACAATGTGGACTTGGAGAGGACTGAGAGCCACACTGGTTTGAGTTCCACACTGTTTGTGTCTCTTCTGGCTCTGCAACAGTTGCCAATGGCACCAGACCATCTTTTCTTCAGCTCCAACGGTCCGACAGTAGTCTGACCCCAGTCTCCTGAGTGCTGCATTGTCATGGTGCCAGTTTCCCTTGCCCTGCAGCAGCTTCTGCCTCCCCTCCTGCGCTCAGGCAGCTGCCCACCAGTGGCTGTTGTCCCCAACTTGTCCGTGCCCAGTCCAGAGAGGAGCGGGGATCGGCATTAGAAGTGACTTGGACTGGAGAAGAGGACTGAGAGGACGAGGGTAGGCCTATGCCAGGGCTGGCCAACCAGTTGCACTGATCATGTCAGCATTGCGGGTCACAGACATGGTTGCCTGCATGAGACACTGCTCCTCGCCCTTTTCTTGGCCATTCCAAGTCCGTCCAATCTAGTCCACTTGTGACTTGCAGCAGCCCGCCAGCCAGTGAGACTGAGCAGCGGAGCACCACTGCACCACCCCACCAAGAGTTGATGACTGGGGACAGAGTACAGTACTAGAGGCCCAGAACTTGTTGGAGGAGGGGGAAGGCCAGCCCTGAGCCTAGCAGCCAGCTAGCCAGCTGTGGTACGTGCCTCCAGTCCAGCCCTTAGTTATTGTATCTTTTTTTTTTTTATCTACCAGTAAGGAAGTGGCAAGTGGAACCTTACTGCAGGGAGTTGTGACTGCATTAAAATCTGCAGATTTAAATTGTAGAAGAAAAGCCCCAAGCCTCTGCCAGTCCCTCCCTGTCCCAGTCCCACTCCTAGACCAGCAGCCAGACTGATGACTAGAAGCAAGAGACTCTCACACACTGCTTGTCTTGAATCAAGAGTAAGACAAGCAGACATTGCTTACATGTATAGCCCCGTGTGTGCCTGCCTTTTAATGTAGTTATATCAAAATGGAACTAAAATTGCACAAAATCTCTCACACAGGCTGTGCACACACAATAAAGAAGTTTACTATGTGCAGGAGACATTTAGGCGTGGCTTGGACACTAATTTGCTATCTTATTCCGCATATTGTTTGCCAGTTATTGTTATGCCAGCAGTGTCAGTGGCTCCGTAGGTGGTAGAACAGTTACCTCTGGGGCCAGAAAATTGGAAGGTTGTGGTTGTGCGTTCTAGCCCTACACTGGGTACTTGGAGTAATACCAATAATTGACACATTTGTGCAGTACAATGAGGGTGCTGCACCAGTATGGTACTGTCCTTCAGATGCAATATTAAGCCAAGGTCCTTTCTGGCCATTATTGCCACTGCCCAGGTTGAAGTAAAATATCTCATGGCACATATAAAAGAAGAGTAGGGGAGTTTGTTATTGAAAGAAAATCTCGTACAGCAATCAAGAATTAAACAGAAAACAAGTCAATCAAGAAACTGAAAAATACAAAACAAAAGGTGGAGATAAAATAAGCAAGCAAAAATGCAAAGCTTACTGTATGGATTCTGTGGCAATATTTGTAAAGAGTAAAACGGAGCAGTCTGTGAGAGTCTCTGAAGTGTTAAGTGTAAGACAATGGAAATTATTCTCCTGGCCTGGCCTTGATCCCCTTGCCTGCCATGTTGCAGATTGTGCCCTGCCCTAGCTAAATGTTTATTATCATTATTTAAAAAAAATACTAAATGTTCCATGACATAAGAGGAATCACAGTAAGTCACTTGCTGTATAATCAAATGCATTAATAAAACAGAAGGAAGTTCCAGTCTCCAGAGAATTTGCAATAAACAGGATTAGATGGTTGATGTGCAGTACTAATAATAGATTGGAGAAAATGTAGTAGATGTAGTAAATATACAAAGTCAGGATTCCTAAATCCTAATTGTATATTTACTGCATTCTCCATCAGATAATAATGGGAAAAAAACAGTGAATGGTTTATTTACCATAGTGTATATCGGTGTTGCATGAGTCGAGTGAGATGGATGGTGATCTAAGGCTGCTTTGCTGTGCAGAAGTGCGATAAATGGTATTGTAACATTACATTTCTGTTGGTTCTTTTTCCTTAATATGGCATTGCTGGTTCAGGTTGTTGCCACTGTGCAAACTGTTGTATTTTCTATCTTGGCTGCAAGGTGTTTACTGATCTCCAGTGATTATGGATCATGGATGGACACAAGACCTAGTCATGTAAAGCATGTGTGTGTATGCTGTGTAGTACAGGGTAGTATCACATGTGTATGGGCCCTCCTGTAATTCAGGAGGAGCCCTAACAGAGGTGCCCTATGTGTATGTATTGTGTGCCCCCAGTCCCATTAATTATGTCTGCTGCTTCACTGAGAGACTGATTGCTTGGGTTGCAACTTGCAACCATCAGTCAATGTTGAACGTGCTTGACTCGACTTCCCCCTAGTGAAGGACAATCACTGGCATTTGTGTAGGTGAAAATAATATTTGTAATTACAATAGCAGCAATTTCCAGGTACCCCTAACTAGCTCCATTCCCTGGACACATATAGATTGTTGGCTGGCTACCTGTGTCATGTAGACAGGACACACAGCAAATGGCTAGGAACATTTACAAGCAACTGTAAAATGTGCCCAAGTTGCCTGCCCCTTTCCATTATTCTGAACGTGTGAAATGTTGATTGTGGCCATCGGATTTGCACTCAGATCCCTCCCTACTACAGATACCCCTGTTTTACAGCCCAGCATGCCACTGGTCTTCCATGCAGCCTTTGTGCTCTGCTTTGACACCTTTAAGTCATCAGAAATGACAATCCCTAGGTCTATTTCCTCTTTGCTGATTGTTTGCTCCCCTCCACATACATGGCATTCTATTTGCTCTCACCAGGGTTCCCTTTTCCCAGGAGCATTACTTTGCACTTTTTTTTTTGTTAGTTATTTAACCAGGAGTAGCACACTAAGCTGAAAGCTTTTTTACAGGTGCGACCTGGGAGCACAGGGAAGTAAAGTGACTTGCTCAGGGTCACACAGTATGCAAGTGGAAGTTGTGTGGTTCAAACCCATGTCTGGTCTGCTGGATGTCACCAGATTTGCAGCTCTGAGCCTTAAACCACTGTGCTATACTGCCTCCCTTTGCACATTAATTCAGTGCTAAGAAGTGCAAGGTAATGCACCTGGGAAACAAAAACCCAGGGGAAGAGTGCACAATGGGTGGTGAGATACTGACAACAACAAAAATAGAAAGGGACCTGGGGGTAGTCATATCAGATGACCTAAACGTGGGCAAGCAATGTGAGAAGTCAGTAAGGAGAGCCAGGGGGATACTGGGATGCATGGGGAGAGGCATCACCAATAGAAAACAGGAAGTTGTTATCCCTCTGTACAGACAGCTGGTGAGATCCCATCTGGAGTACTGCGTGCAGTTCTGGAGACCCAGTCTCTGCAAAGACATAAACAGGATGGAGGCAGTCTAGAGAAGGGCAACTAAAATGGTGTAGGGTCTGCACCAGAAGACGTATGAAGAGAGACTTAAGGAGCTTAATATGTATATCCTCAAGGAGAGGAGGGAGAGGGGGGACATGATAGAAACTTTCAAGTACCTCAAGGAAATCAATAAAGTCCAAGAGGGTAGCATCTTTCAGAAATAGAGGTATGCAAGAACAAGAGGGCACAATCTGAAGATAGAGGGATGGTGGTTCAGAGGTAATGTAAGGAAGTATTTTTTCACATAGAAGGTTGTGAATGCATGGAACAGCCTTCCAGAGGAGGTTGTGGAGTCAAAAACAGTGGGGGAATTCAAGAATGCATGGGGCAGTCATAAGGCATTTCTAGGGGGTAGGAAGATGTAGGCTGTTGCTTAACTAGGATCTGCAGGTTATCCCTTAGGTAGGGAAATGGGCAGACTGGGTGGGCCAAGCGGTCCTTATCTGCCATCAAATTCTATGTTTCTATCTTTGCATTTGCATTGAACCTCAGTTGCCACACCTCCAACCATTGTTCAAGCTTCTTCACTCAGATCCCTTCTCATTTTCTCCAGCCTTTCTGGAGTATACACCCTGTTGCAGATCTTGGTGTCATCTGCAAATAAGCAGACTTTTCCTTCCAGCCCTTCTGCAATGTCATTAATGAATACATTGAACAGGACTGCTACCAGTTGCATCTGCTACCCAGCTGTGGTCCCTGTCCCTCCCCCTCTTTAGTGAATACTGAACAGAAGCTAAGGCCTTTGACTCTGTGCCACACAAAAGGTTGATCAGGAAGTTGGTGGATCTTGGGGTTGGTAAAAAGATTGCCAGATGGGTGGAAAACTGACAATCCCAGAGGATGGTTGTGGGGGGAGGGTTATCTGGCACCAGAGAGGTAGCAAGTGGGGTTCCACAGGGCTTGATGCTGGGGCGGTGTTGTTTAATGTCTTCATCAGTGACACTGAGGATGGCATTAAGGGCAAAATGTGCCTATTCACAGATAACACCAAGCTCTGTGGGAAAATGGACACAGCTGAAGGAATAGAGGACATACAGGAAGATCTGGAAAAGCTGGGGAGGTGGTACAGAATCTGGCAGCTTGGCTTCAATGCCAAGAAATGCAAAGTTATGCATATTGGAGCCAAGAATCCCAAGACAGAGTACTACCTGGGTGGAGTCCGAGTATCTGCATCAGAGGAGGAGAAGGACCTAGGAGTGATGATCGATAGTGACCTAAAGCACTCCATGCAGTGCAAGAAAGCAGTAGCAAAGGCAAACAAGATGATGGGATGCATATATAGGGGGCTCAGTAGAAGGAGAGAGGAGGTTCTACTGCCCTTGTACAGGTCACTGGTAAGGTCACATCTAGAGTATAGAGTTCAGTACTGGTCACGTAAGTACTGCATATGTCTGCACTACAAGGGTGACTTAATTAGTAGCAAGTGCCAAATCAAACTAAGCAGCCACCAGTGGCCAGAACAGTAGGACTGGTATGTAAAAAGGCTATGGTACAAGGGTACTGTATACTCCCACAATTTTCCCCAAAATGCACCAGAAAGCATCAAAAATGTCAACATTTTATGGGTGTTTAGGTGGCCCCCAGACCCCCGGCCAGTTGGGTGGAGTCATTGACTTGTGTGTAGACTTTTTAAAAGTCTGGTTACTCCACTGCTGCTGGGGAGTCCTTCCCGCTACATATCTTGTTGTCATCTGTGAACAGACACACCTTCCCTTTCAGTCCATCAGTGATGTCTGTTATAAAAACATTGAAGAACACAGGCCCTAGCACTGAGCCCTGTGGCACCCCGTTGGTCACCCTGCCTTCCGTCGACTGCGCTTCATTAACCTATACCCTTTAGATTCTGATTTGTAACCAGTTTTGTACCCATCTGACTACTTCTGGACCAACCCCTGTGTGGTCAAGTTTTTTTTGCCAGCCTTCTGTGTGCAACTGAGTGAAAGGCCTTACTAAAGTCTAGGTAGACCACATCTACTGCCCCACTGTCATCCACTATTTTTGTAACATAGTCAAAAAACTCAAGCAGATTTGTCTGGCATGACCTACCTGCTGTGAGACCAAGCTGTATAGGTCTTGTTGGCCACTAGTTTTGAGGAATGCTATGATCCTCTGTTTGAGTAGTGTCTCCATTAGTTTCCCTACTATAGACATGAGGCTCATCAGTCTGTAATTACTAGCCTCTTCCCAACTGTCTGATTTGTGAAGTGGAACCACTATTGCCTTTTTCCAATCTTCGGGTACTACACCACTCTTCAAGGATTTTGTGAATAGAAGTGCCAGAGGGCTGCTAATTCTGACCCCAGTTCCTTAAGGATTTGGGGGTGCATCTTGTGTGGTCCCTTGGCTTTGTCTGCTTTTAGTTTATTTAGAACCTCTCATACTTCAGCTTCTGTAAAGGGACTCATGTCTACCCCTGGTCCTGGAGTGTTGTGTTTTTTCAGGGCTGGGCCATCCCTTGGGTCCTCTTTGGTAAACACAGAGCAGAAGTATTTTTTGATGAATTTGGCTTTCTCTGGGTCATGTTTGGTACATTTCCCTTCTTTGGTAGCAAACTTTATTATCCCCCCTTATGTCTTCCTATGTTTCCTAATATATCTAAAAAATGATTTGTCTCCTCTCTTTGCTCCTTCTGCTATATTTTCCTCTGTCTGGGCTTTTGCCTTTCTAATTTGTTTGTTTGACTCTCATTTTTTCCTTGTATGACTTCCAGTCTTTCACAATTTTGATTTCCAGGTATATGCTGTATGTCTTCTTTTTTTCATTGACTGTGGTAGCCACTTCCTTGTAAACCCATAGAGGATTTCTTTTCCTTTTTGCTTTGCTAACCCAACTGGCACATTGATCTGTGGTAGTCTTTATTGGTCGTTTGAGTCTCCCCCACATGACCTCCACCTCCTCAACCTCTATTTCCATTAACTGGCTACTGATGTTGTTCCTCATTTTTTTGGAAGTCAGCCTTTCTGAAATGTAACACCTTTATCTTTGAGAAGACTGGTGTCATGTGTTATATTTACCATAAAGCTTACCATGCGATGGTCGCTGTTGCCCATATGACATCCCACTTCGATGTCCTTGACCCTTTCTGAGTTTTTGAGGACAAAATTGAGAATGGCAGCTTCCCTTGTTGGGATTTTAACAAGCTGGCACAGTCCCGCACCTTGTAGTGGCAATAAGAAGTCCCTACTTGTTGCTGCTGCTGTTAGTGTGCTCCAGTTAATGTCTGATAGTTGAAGTCCCCCACCAATATTACTTCACCTTTATCAGACAATTTGTGGATTTTCTCTATTGGGTCTTCTTGGCTCCTTCATCTCCTTGATTTAGGGGCCTGTACACGACACTGATTCTGAAAAGTTTTCTCTTGCCCATGTCTACTGCTAACCACAGTGACTCAAAGTCAGCAGGTTGCTCTTTTTCTTCTGTGGCTGTTAATTCCACCTGAATGTAAATGGCTATGCCCTCCCCCAATACTTTTTTTGCCCTGCCTATATCTTTCCTGAACAGATTGTAACCGGGAATGGCCATATCCCATCCATGGTTTTCCGTGAACCACATTTCCATTACAGCCACCCAGTACAACCTTTCTGTTTCCAAGATGGCTGTTAGTTCAGGAAGTTTGTTGGTTAGGCTCCTAGTATTTGCAACCATTGCCTTCCAGAAATGTACATCCTCATTGGTGCAAGGTTGCACCCTCTTCCTGGACTGCTCTAGTTTGCTCTTTCCAGCCAAGAGATTGTGGAGGTTGCTGCTTCTGGTGGATGTTGACTCTGATTTGTTCTCTGAAGAGGTATGTGTGCATTTGGAATTTTGGGGAGTGATGACCAGCCCACCGATGGCAGGAGTGTGAAATGCATCATACTCCCCTTTATTTAGTTTAAACTACCTGTATAGACATTGAATTTTTGTCCAAGTGCTTGCACATCTTCTCTGTTTAGGTGCAATTCATTGCATTTAAAAAAAAAACTATTTCCCAAAAGTTATGCCAGTTCCCTATGTAGTGGTATCCCTTGTCTTGGCACCAATCATGCAGCCATGAGTTGAATTCACCAACTTCAATTTTGCTGATTCACTTGGTGCTTTTTCCTTTTTCCCACACTGGCAGCACTTCTGAGAAGGCTAATTTGGAAAGAAGGGAAGAACGTTTGTCGGCCAGGTCCTTGAAGTGTTTCTTGGCCTCCTGAACCATGTGATTTGCCAAGCCATTGGTACCAAGGTGTATTGTTATATGTGTAACACCTCTGATTCCTCCACAGTTGTCTTTATGCAGTTAATGTCCCTGCTTGAAGAGGCTCCTGATAGACACTTTGCCACAATGTTGCTTTTAACATTTTGTGTTAAGTGGTGTTCCACTCCTCGGATCATGGAATCCCTGATTATGAGAATTTTGCTTTTGTTTATATATGTGTCATTTTTATTTTGAGTTTTAGTATTTTTGTTGTTATTGCATTTGGTTTTGGTATTGTTATTGGTTATATCTTATTAGTATTTTTGTTTTTTATCATAGTTTGTATTAGTTTTAACTGGCATGTTAGCTTTTATGGTAAATTTGATTTCTTTACCTTGTATTACTTTGTCTGTGGTTGGTAGCAGTGGAGCGAACCTGTTTTTTGTTTGGATGGCTGAGAAATGCTCCTGGCTTTTGGCTTCCTTCCTGGGCCTCCTATGATGCCTCTTTTTTCTTACCACCTGCCAGTCTATGGGTCCTGCCTCGAGTCCTGTCCACTGGTTGACATGCTGGTACTGGTGGTGGGGTGGGTTGTGGAGGTGTGCTTTAGAGTTCCCTGTATTGGAGGTCGTATATCACAGTCCAAGCATCCTGTAGTTGGACTGCAAGATCTGCTATGGTGCAGCACACACAGCAGGGTCCTGGTTGCCATTTGTATATCCTATTGTACAGTGCACTGCAGTTTTCGCAAGTGACATGATCTATGTTTTTTTTGTTTTGTTTTAGTTGAGAGATAGTGCTGATTCTTGTTTCTTGTCAGGAAGTGTGGACGAAAAAGAAAACAAGATCATGGAAGAATTTAAATCTCCTACTTGAGCTTCCCTCAGGTGAAGATCAGTGAAGCTCAGCAGATATTAAGGCTAGGGGCTTGAACGTACTTGACATATGCCTGCTAGAGTTTCCCTTTGTGTCTGAGCTGTTCTGCTGCAGAGAACTGAAAGGTAGGAAAAAGATTTTTTTTGTAAAGTTTTTTTGTTTTTTTAAGGTTTGTTTTCTTCTTTGCCTTCGAGTCAGGTCAGGTAGGAAGTGGACGGTGACATGCAGAACCAATATCGGAAGAATACCCGGGGTTGGGTGGGATTAGGGGGTATGGTGCAAGGGCAGAACCTTTGATACTACTTCCTGCTGAAAAAAACAATCAGTTTGTTAAGGTCTGCCACTTAATAGCACAACTAGAGACAGGAGGAGAGAAGGTCTCTTTCCAAGTCGGTGAAGATCAGTGAAGCTCAGCAGACAATAAGGCTAGGGGCACTATCACACTTGGCATATGCCTCCTAGCATTCCCCTTTGTGTCTGAGCTGTTGCTTCTGGTTGAGAGCTTTATATTGGCTGACCACTATTTCAGTGGTGGGTACAATAAACAGTAAGTCTAAGGGCTGGACTGTTTGGGGGGTATGCCTCCTAGGGGTGCCCTTTGTGTCTGAGCTGTTGCTTCCAGCTGAGAACTTTCTATTAGTCAACCACTACTGCAGTAGTGGTACAGCAGTACAAATGCTGATTTACAAACAGCAGCTTGGAATTCTGGGTAAGTGTCCCAACTGCTTCTTATGCTGAGACAGCAGCCACTGGCTGAGTCTGAGCAGAGCAATTGAGGAGATAAGTCATCTCAGCAGAGATATAAGCCCAGACTATCATACCTCTCAACTGTCACACTTTACGAGGTACGTCACTCATTGTATCCCTCAGAAACCCTCTGTCCCACATTGAGAAGGTGATATTCCACACTGACCATGAGACTTTTAAGCAGAAATGAATAATAATATAAGCTGTTAGGTTATCAGCAAACATTATAAATATTAGTGCACTTATTTCCACTGTATTTTGAGCTTGCAATGTCATGTTTGATGAAGTGTCACACATTTTGTCCAGTTGTCACACATCTTGTCACACATTTGAGTGATACAAGGTTGAGAGGTATGCAGACTATGCACCCCAAGGGGGATTCTGCCAGGTAGAACTGCTGTGAAGGAATCCCAAGTTATGCACCTGTCAGAGACTCTCTTCCAGTAGGTGAAGATAAGTGAAGCTTAGCAGAAAGTAAGGCTAGGGGCTGGCCCACATTGGGTACATGCCTCCTAGGGTTCCCCTTTGTGTCTGAGCTTTTTTTTTCTGGCTGAGAGCTTTATATTAGCTGACCACTATTTCAGTTATGGGTACAGCAGACAGTAAGGCTAGGGGCTGGCCCACTCTTGGGCTATGCCTCCCAGGGGTGCTCTTTGTGCCTGAGCTGCTGTTTCCAACTGAAAACTTTCTATTAGTCGACCACTATTTCAATAGTGGTACAGCAGTACAAATGTTGATTTACATACAGCAGCTAGGAATTCTGGGTAAGTGTTCCAACTGCTTCTTTTGCTGAGAGAGCAGCTGGTGGCTGGGTCTGAGCAGAGTGATGAAGAAGAGAAGTCACCTCAGCAGAGAAAATAGCCTAGACTGTGACTCCAAGGGAGATTCAGCCAGGTGGAATTGCTGTCATGGAATCCCTGCTTCTGCATCTGTCGAAGTCTGCCTTCCCTCCATGATTGGCCTCTCTCTCCCAGTTGGTGAAGATCAGTGAAGCTCAGCAGAAGACAGCAGTAGCTGGCTGGGTCTGAGCATAGTGATCGAGGAGAGAAGTCACCTCAGTGGAGATAGGAGCACAGACTGTGCACTCCAAGGGGGTTTCAGCCAGGTAGAACTGCTGTCAAGGAATCCCTTCTTCTGCACCTGTCAGAGTCTGCCTTCCCTCCATGACTGGTCTCTCTCTCAGTCAGTGAAGATCAGCAGAAGAGAGCAGTAGCTGGCTGGGTCTGAGCAGAGCAATCGAGGAAAGAAGTCACCTCAGCAGAGATATGAGCCCAGACTATGTATGCCAAGGGGGATTCAGCCAAGTAAAACTTCTGTCAAGGAATCCCCGGCTATGCACCTGTCAGAGTCTGCCTTACTTCCATGATTGGTCTCTCCGAGTAGGTGAAGACCACTGAAGCTTAGCAGAAAGTAAAGCTAGTTGCCTCCTAGGATTTCCCTTTGTGTCTGAGCTGTTGCTTCTGGTTGTTTCTGACTGAGAGCTTTATATTAGCTGACCACTATTTTAGTTGTGGGTACAGCGGACAGTAAGGCTGGGGGCTGGTCTGCTCTTGGGCTATGCCTCCAAGAGGTACCCTTTGTGCCTGAGCTGTTGCTTCCAACTGAAAGCTTTCTATTAGTCGACCACTATTTCAATAGTGGTACAGCAGTACAGATGTTGATTTAGATACAGCAGCTAGGAATTCTGAGTAAGCATTACAACTGCTTCTTATGCTGAGAGAGCAGCTGCTGGCTGGGTCTGAGCAGAGTGATGAAGGAGAGAAGTCACCTCAGCAGAGATAGCCTGGACTGTGCACTCCAAGGGAGATTCAGCCAGGTGGAATTGCTGTCAAGGAATCCCTGCTTCTGCATCTGTCGGAGTCTGCCTTCCCTCCATGATTGGTCTCTCTCTCCCAGTTGGTGAAGATCAGTGAAGCTCAGCAGAAGACAGCAGCAGCTGGCTGGATCTGAGCAGAGTGATCAAGGAGAGAAGTCACCTCAGTGGAGATAGGAGCACAGACTGTGCACTCCAAGGGGGTTTCAGCCAGGTAGAACTGCTGCCAAGGAATCCCTTCTTCTGCACCTGTCAGAGTCTGCCTTCCCTCCATGACTGGTCTCTCTCTCAGTCAGTGAAGAACAATAAAGCTCAGCAGACAGTAAGGCTAGGGTCTGGGCCACACTTGGTGTATGTCTCCTAGGGTTGCCCTTTTTGTCTGAGCTGTTCATGATTTACACAGGGCCCCTTGGAGAATATCAGTGGTTATTCAGCTCCAGGATGGGGGAAGGGGTAGGGTGGCCAGCTGTTCCTTAGGGGCACTTCAACTTCATAACACAGCAGATCAAACCTTTTTGCAGTGGAGCCTTTTGACTATGGTGCAGGGCTGCAGGCAAGATTCTGGTGGTTGCTGCAGTGCAACACAAACAATTGTAGTCTTTCCATTAAGATTTTCATCACTACATTCAATTTGTTAACAATATAAATAGCTTATCAGACACGGGCTCCCCACTGCTCATGATCTGTCCTCCTGGTCCTGCCATGCTGGTGGTGGAACCACCACTGACAGCCAGAGCAGTTGAAGTTCCTGCGGCACCTGTTGCTGTAACACACAAGTTAAAAGTAGCTATAATCAAACACATTCTGTCTTATTGGGAAGGCCAAGAGCCAAAATACTTAACCATGGAACACCACAGACAATCCCATGAAGGGAGGTCAGGAGGATACACACTAATGAATCCACTTCCAGCAAAGAAAACTGCACATCTACTATTCAGATAAGGAGTGCTGTTGGAAACAGCCATGGAGTGACATGACTGCTCTGGGTGAGGATTGGGAATCAGGATACACTCAGAACAGCACACATATGCACTCAGTGGATGGCAGCATTGCTCCCTCCCTGCTACAGGGTCTGCCATGGGAGGGGATGTATAGAGTGGTGGGTAATCATATGCCCACTCCCACTGGACATTCTGGATGAGACTGAAGACACAGATGGTAGGCATGACACATGTGGCAAGACTGAAATAGGTACAATGGAGACAGTTGTCATGCACATGATTGCAGACACAACAAATGTTAACAGTGTTGAAGTTGGACAACAACACAACAACCAGTTGGAAAGCAATCCAAAATAGATGCCATATCTTCTTAGTTCATGCACCTGTCCCTGTGGATCCATGTATGGAATATGGCGATGCTGTGGCATGCTCATGCAACTGGATGACACTGGTTCAGACACAGTACACCCATGATGTGGCAAACACACCATCACCTTCACAGAGGGGTTGTTGCGAGGTCAGGTGGACAACGTGGACAACAGGATGCAGAGGGTAATAGTAAACGGAGTCCGCTCTGAAGAAAGGGGGGTTACTAGCGGGGTACCACAGGGTTCAGTACTGGGACCGGTCCTCTTTAATGTCTTTATAAATGACATTGCAGAGGAACTGGAAGGAAAACTATGTCTCTTTGCAGATGACACAAAGATGTGCAACAGGGTTGATACTCAAGGTGGGGTTTAAAGGATGAGAAGGGACTTGGCAAAGTTGGAGGAATGGTCAAATGTATGGCAGCTTAGATTCAATGCAAAGAAGTGCAAAGTAATGCACCTGGGAAACAAATCCAAGGGGAAAAAGTATACAATGGGGGGTGAGATACTAACAACAACAAAAATGGAAAGGGACCTGGAGGTAGTTATAGCAGATGACCTAACAGTGGGCAAGCAATGTGAGAAGGCAGTGAAGAGGGCTGGGGGGGATAATGAGATGCACAGGGAGAGGCATCACCAGTAGAAAACAGGAAGTTGTTATCCCTCTGTACAGACAGTTGGTGAGACCCTATCCAGAGTACTGTGTGCAGTTCTGGAGACCCCATCTCCACAAGGTCATAGACAGGATGGAGGCTGTCCAGAGGAGGTCAAGCAAAATGGTGCAGGATCTGCACCAGAAGATATATGAAGACAGACTAAAGGAGCTAAATATGTATGTCCTGGAAGAAAGTAGAGAGAGGGGACCTGATAGAAACTTTCAAATACTTCAAGGGAAGCAACAAAGTCCAAGAGGGTAGCATCTATCAGAAAAAGAGATGAACAAGAACAAGGGGGCACAATTTGAAGATAGAGGGAGGAAGGCTCAGAGGTAATGTGAGGAAATATTTTTTCATGGAGAGGGTTATGGATGCAAAGAATAGCCTTTCTGAGGAGTTTGTGGAGTCAAAAACAGTGGGGGAATTCAAGAATGCATGGGCCAGACATAAGGCAATTTTAGTGGGGGATAGGAGGAAGTAGGCTGCTGTTTAACTAGGATCTGCAGCTTATCCATTAGGTAGGGAAATGGGCAGACCAGGTGGGCCAAGACATCATTATCTGCCATCAAATTTTCTGCTTCTATGTTTCTATCCATCATGCATGCCATCCCAGGTAGGTATGCTAAGAAACATAGAAGTATTTATTGTTCTTAACATTTTGTTGATAGTATGTAAATGGAATTCCTAAACACAGGATGACAACATTACATGCAGTTTATTACGGTACATGTTAATTTTGCAAAATGATTTATGACAATCAGTGTTAGAATTATGGGGGGGGGGGGGAGGCCAGGGCTTAGCTCCACCTAACTCTTCACTAAGCCTTGGTATCTCAAGCTCATGCATTACTACTATTCAGTCTTGAGTTATTATGGGAAGAGGGGCTTTATTTAAAAGTTGTACCTTTATGGGCCACCCTAGCTCACAGTCACAAAGATATTAAAGTGTAATTCCAAACACTGACTGATGAAAATAACTTTGAAGGATTAAGGTAGTATACTCACTGGTGATGCTGTCCTCCACCAACATCTTTTTGCCTGCAGAAGATCCTGTGGACTTCTTCTGCTGTCTCATCTTCTGGCCCTGATCCGCAGTGGTGACCATTCCACCCAGCACCTCCAGAACTTGGGGATCCCTTCGCTAAAGGTCATCCCACTCATGCTTTATTTGCCAGATCATCCTGGAAATAACTTCACCTCCTTCTGAATCAAGAATGACCTGTATGGTGGCCCACAATTTTTCCCTCTCCTTTAGAGGCAGCCTCTCTGGTCCATAAAGTTCAGCTGCGTGGCTGGTGACCTTCTTAACCAACAATGCCATCTCCTTATGTTGAAGGGGGTGCCAGCTTTCTCTCTGTGCTGGCAGTGAAGGTGGCCTGCTGCTCTGTGTTCTGCTGTTCTGTGTTCTGCTGCACCAGCAATGCCACCCCCTGGCCCTTCGGCTGCTGACCCACCACCTGCTGTTGGCCCTGCTCCTGCTGCCCCTCCTGGCCATCACCATACAGCTGGTCTGCATCCTCCTCCAGGCTCCTGCCCAATACTGCTGTTGATGCCATTTTTCTGTACAATTGTTTACAAAAATAATTGTACAGAAAAAAAATGAAACTGACCAAACAGTCTATCTCCCTAGTAGTCTCACTCTCTAGACTCCCTCATAACTGAGTCCTCACTGGTGGTCTCTTCAAAAATTTTCAAAAGTCCTATTTTTTTCCTCTTGAATCTGAATCTCTTTATCTCTCAGACTCTCTCTCTCTCTCTCTCCCCCTCTCTTTCCACACTGAACAGATATGTGCAATTTCTGTATGCCTATATGCAGATATTTTTTAATGCCGTTTATAGAAAGTTCCTCAGTTCACATTGGGATACAGTTTACAAAGTGCAGAATTATTTTACCATGGAAATGTGTAATACATAAATATGTAATGTGTGGAAAACATCACCACAACTGCAGGTTTTTGGGAATCATTCTGCTACTTACCATGAAATGCAAAATAATCTGTGATGTGCGGAGTCAGAATTCTGCCATAGTGAGTGTGGCAGCAGATAAATACACATTTAATCCTCAAATTATTCCGCCTTTCCAGAAAAACTGGCCAACCTGTTCTGAGAAACGTTTTTTTATGCAATTTAAGATAAAAAGCACAGTACATACAAAAATCCCACAGTTCTAAGTCAGAATGCTGCAAAAATTGCCAAAATGATTTCAGGACTTTTGCCAAAATGAAATTCTGACTTTCACAGAAATTCTACTGGCAGATGTTTTTTTCCACACCCCTCTAATTTTAACACTGTTCCAATGAGTCACCTAATTACCTCAAGGAGCTCCAACAACATCCCATGATCCACAGTGTAAAATGCTGATGAGAGATTGAGGAGAAAAATAATTGAATGCTCTCCCATCCCTCGTCAGAAGTAGATCTTCAAGTCACCTTGATGAATGCAATTTCTGTACTGTGGCGGGAACTGAAACCTGACTGGAGAGGTCCATAGGGGTCAAACACTTGAAGTGAGCCTCCAGCTGCAATGCCACTACTTTCAAAACAACCTTCCATTCAAAGGGTATGTTTCAGACAGGCATGTAATTTCTTAAGACACCTGATTGCAAATATGACTTTTTCAGGTGTGACTTCACCATGGCTTGTTAAGACCCATAGGAAAGCAATCCTCCAAAAGGGAACTGCAAACAGTACCAATGAAAATCATACCCAGGTCTCACAGCAGAATACCAACAGCCACGTATGAATGGGGTCCATGCTGCAGCAAGTGGGCCACAGCCCTGGGATCACCTTAAGCACTTCCTCCATAAGTATTGTTTGTAACTCACTCCAGCCCCCCCCCCGAGTGCCTCTATGCTTCTCCTCTGCACTACTGCTGGCCTCTGACAGATCACATGTAGAGTTCTGACCTCAGATGGAGGATACTCTATCCAGGAAGAAAAAACAAAACTTGCCACACATTTCTTGTGACAAAACACCTCCAGATTGCAGACAGGGAGGATGAAATAAAATGTCTACAAAATGAAAAAGCTAAGCTGGTCTATTTCTTCCGAATGCAATAGCCCAAGATAGGGATTCTGCCTTTCATCACAGTTACTGTGCTCAGATAATCCTTATATACTTAATCCTGCCCTCATGGCCACCTGACCTGAAACAATAAAAAACAAGAGCAAAGAGTCTTGTTCTCAAAAATCCTGAAGCAATGCACAACTAGTAAGAACTATGACTCACTCAAGCAAGTAAAAGTTGATATTGGTTTTAAATTAGTGCCAGCCTTTTATACGTATGTCAACATTTTGATGGTTATTCAGCTTTTTCAAGGCAAACCGGGTCTAAATTAAAAATAAAAATTTTTAATTACCATAAATATTGTACAATAATATATAAAACAATATATATATATATATATATATATATTATTATTATTGGAAGGTCAGTCTGTTTCCAACTTAGGAATAGTAAAAAGGATTTTAAACATACCTGAACACTCAACAGTTAACCTTTATATCATAACTGGTACTTGTTTAAAGGGACACTCTCAACCCCTTTATGCCTCAAATTGTCCCCAGTTTAAAAAAAAAAAAACAATTTTGTGATTGCTTACCTTAAGATTGCTGATATAGCTGTTCATATCATTCTGATTCAATTTTTTCACATGAAAATCAGATTGACAACCTTACTGGTGTTACCACTAAAAGACATGTTTTTTTTCACCCATTGGTCAACTTTCCTGAACTTGGGAACATCCCCACACAATTTAGCCACTCATAATTCAGATGAAGGAGTGGAGACTATTACACCATAAATGGCTCCACTGGTTGGGGATGTTCCTTATGTTCAGGAAGTATAAAATAAGAGTTGATCAAGGATTTAAAACAAAACATGGTTGATTATAATTACACCATTACCCTGCATTCAGTTATACTAAAAAAAAAACCAGGGAAAACATCCAGCAACATCAATGAATTTTAGAGAAGGTAAGCAGTCATAAAATCTGGGTTTTTAACTAGAAACAATATGATGCAAACAGGGCTGACAGTGTTCCTTTAAGTCTAAAATAAAAATATATATATATATATATATATATATATATATAACCACAAATTAGGCATAGGCAATATTCAAAATATTCTGTGACATTGTGTTAATTCAACAACCTTATATTTCAAAGAAAAATATATCCCATGGTATACTCTGTCACTTATTATTTCCATATGATAATAGATTAAAAACATAAGTAGTTGTCAGTAAAATATCATAAGAGCACTTTTTTACAGGTGTTACAACCCTGCGATCAAGATTAAAAAACTTGTTTCTAATGTTATATAATATGGTTATGTCTCAATATTCATTTGGTATGGAGTAACTTTGTTCTAAAATAGGATTCTGTTTAGATATTACATAAATAGGCCCATATATCTGTATTATATATAGCCTGTGTGTTCTTTGGTTTTAGTAGCTCTCTTTGTGGCTATTTCTTTAATATCTAAACAAAGTTCTGTTTCAGAAGAAATTTACTCCATTTCTAAAGGAGGTAGTATAGTGCAGAGGTTTAGGGCTCTGAGCTGCAAACCTGGAGACCAAGGTTTGAATCACACAGCTCCTACTTGCATACTGTGTGACCCTGAGCAAGTCACTTAACTTCCTTGTGCTCGCAGGTCGCACCTGGAAACAAGCTCCGGCTTAGTGTGCCTTTCCTGGTTAAACAATTTCCCCTATTGAACATTGAGACATACAGTATCCATATGATATAAAATTTGAAACAATTTTGCAATCTTGAACACAGGGTAGTATCATATGCGTAGAGTTGCTATAGTGATGTTTTACTGACAACTGTTTGTTTTTATTACAATATAGAAATAAAAAGTGACAGCGTATACTATGTGATATATTTTTCTTTGAATTACACAACTAAATTCAGTCACAAGGTCATAAATAGTGGCATATTGCCTATTAGTGGTTAGATTTTTATTTTATACCTAAGTATCATATGTAATATAAAGATTACTTTGTGCATATTCAAGTATGTTAAAAATCCTTCATAGTGTTTCTAAGGTGAAAACAGACTGAGCCTTATCATCAGTGAATGTATTATATATTGCTATGTACAGCATTGTACAGTATTTATGGTAATGTATATATTGATTTTTCATTTTTAATTTCGCCCCTGTTTGCTTGAAAAAGCCGAATAGCTGAATAACAAAATGTAGGTATATGTACTGTATAACAGGCTGTACACTGAAATAAAACTAATATCAATGATTACTTGTTGGAGAGAGTCATCATTTTTACTGGTTGTGCTTCCCTTATAAAATTGTAATGGGATCCCAGAGCCATCCTGCAATCCATCAAACCCAACCTCTTCTAGGAACAGCTGAGTATCATCTGCATGACAGTGAAAACCTAATCTGTACCTCCTGAGGTCCACCCACAAAGGAAGTATATATGCCAAAAAGAGCACTGGGGACAGGATTGACTCCTGGGAACAACACAGCTGACTGCCACTATAGTTATCAAGAAAGATCCCATCATGACACATGACTGGGCAGTGCTAGACCTGGTATTTATGAAGAGGAACACCATTGCAGACATCACAGTTGGTAGTCCACTGGGTGCAAGCAATCATTATACTGTGTGGTTTTATTTATGGATTTGGAAAGAAACAAAGTATGGTATGATGAAGGTCCTGGACTTCAGGAGGGCAAATTTTAAAGAAATCAGAGACTCCTCAGTAAATATCTTGAAGGGGGGATGGCTGGGAGGAGTGAAGACACAATGGAAAAGGCAATGGTATGCTGTGTTAAGGAACAAGCAAGGGAAGGAGGTGGATGAGGCTGCTATGGTTCTCAATGGACATGGCTAAAGTCATAAAGGAAGAAAAAATGTATAATTTAGGAAGTACAAGGAGACACAGATGAAGGTGGACAGGGAAAACAAAGGGAGGCAGGACAGAGAGTGAGGGAAGCTAAGGCACAAATAAATGATTGGATCACCAAGAAGGTCAGAAAAGGGGATAAGTCTTTCTTTAGGTACATGAGTGAAAAGAGGAAAATAAGTGTTGGGATAGTGAGAATCAGGAGGGTAGGAGTATTGTGCATAAGAAGATCAAGAAAAAGCTAAAATTTCAAATGAATATTTCTGCTCGGTCTTCATGTTGGGGGGGCAACATGTACCAATAGGCACTGGGGGAAAGGGGAGTGGACACAAGTCTGTTTTCTGAGGAGGAAGTCTAAAAGAGGTTAGAAAATGTAAAGGAGAACAAGGCAGTGGGACCTGATGGGATTCACCTAAGCGTTCTTAGAAAAAAGAACTAAGCATGGTGCTAGCTTCCCCCCTGGCAACACTATACACCACATGATCGAAGGTACAGTAGGGGTAGTTCCAGAGAACTAGAGTAGCACTATTGTGGTCCCACAAGAGCAACAACAAGGAGGAGGAGGCTAGCAACCTGAGGCTAATTAGTCGCACTACATTGGAGAAAAATTAATAGATGAAGAGGCTAATAAAGTAACTGGAGGAAAATGGGCTGCAGAACCAATAGTAGCATGGCTTCTTAGGGGGGAGGTCATGTCAAACAAATCTCATAGATTTCTGTGACTGGGTGAATAGGGAGCTGGATCGAGGAAAGCAAATCATGTGGCCTATCTGGACTTCAGTAAGGCCTTCAATACTGTGCCACATAGGAGTCTAGTAAAGAATCTAAGTGGTGTGATGTTGGGTAGAAAGTGGTAAGATAAGTATTATAATGGTAGAAAAATATGAGGCAGATGGTGGTGGTAAATAAGAGACATTCAAGGGATGGGAGACTGAGTAATGGAGTGTCACAGGGATCAGTACTGGGACTGGTCATCTTCAATATCTTCATATGTGGCATTGTTGAGTAACTGGAGGGGAAGGTGTGTCTGTTTGTGGATGAGCCAAACACCTTTCAACAAAGTGGACACTCAGGAAAGGGAGGAAAGAATCCAAAGGGATCTGGGGAAACCAGAGGAACAGCCTAGGGTGTGGCAGTTTGGTTTCAGTACCAAAAAGTGCAAAGACATGCTCCTGGAGTGGGGAAACCCAAGTGCAGTATTTAGAATGGAGGGGTACTTACAGTCACCAAGCAAGAAAGGAACAGGGCAGTGACACAAGGCAGTAGGCAATTCTAATGGGATGCTGGGGTGCAAAGGGAAGGGTGATTTCTAGTAGGAAATGGAAGGTGGTGTTGTCACTGTATCGCTGGCTAGTGAGACCCCACCTAGAGTACTGTGTCCAGTCCTGGAGACTGCACCCCAGAAGGTCATTGATAGGGTAGAAGTGGTCCTGAGAAGGACTTCCAGAATGATGCAGTGGTTGCATGGGAAACCACATGAGGAGAGGCTGAGAGATCTCAAGATTTACTCTCTGGAGCAGAGGAGAAAAATAGGGCACATGATTGAGACCTATTAGTACTCCAAAGGGGTTAACAAGTTTCAGGTGGGTAGTATTCTTCAAAGGAGGAAAAGCACAAGAACATATGGGCATGCAATGAAGCTGACAGTGAGTTTAACATGGATGTGAAGAAACACTACTTCACAGAAATGGTGGTGGATGTCTGGAACAGCCTGCTAGAAGAAGTGGAAGGCAAAATAAGTGGAGAGATTTAAGCATGCATGGGATAGGCACATGGGCATAATAATTAAAGGAAAGGAAGGCAGGGGAGATGAAGGTGACCAGTTAGTGTCCACATTGTCAGAATAGGCAGGGACAAATAAAGCAGACTGGATAGGTTTACCAGCCCTTTTCTGCTAAAAAATTATGTGTTTCTATGAACACTCTAATCTTCACCCTGTAGTCTTGAACCACCTCAGTTCATTGTTATACCATGGCAAACTGTGGCAGGAAGTCAATGGGTGGACACGGCAAATTGGAGTGATGGAGTCAAGGGCAGTGCTAACAGCCATATTATTGCTATCAACAGCTGCCACCATGCCTCCATCACATGCTACTTCCATATTCAAGATATCCAGCACCACCAGAAGCTTCTCCAGCTCCAGTTCACTTTTCAGTCAGTACTGGAGAGTCTCAGCTGGAGAGATAAATTTTGGGTGCCCATTCTATAATCCTAACAGTATGGTGATCTGACAAACATACTGCATCCACCCTGACATCCCAGCTATTCAGATCAAAATAGAAGACAAGATCAGAGGTGTGGCCACATTTGTGTGTGGCAGTGGAAACTTACAGTGTGTGGCCCATTGACTCCATCGACTTCAGGAACTGCTGGGCAAATTACGAGGATTCATTTAAAACCCATACATTGGAATCCCCCAATAGAATTAAGATAGGGTCTTTCAATGATAGGCCAATAGTGAAGTCACTAGATTCCCTTCGGAATTCCTGTTCTGGACCCAGAAAGTGGTACACCAGAAGAATCTCACACCTCAACCCCATTTCTGTCATCACTGCATAACATTCAAATTACTCTGCCTCTTTCAATGGGTACACTGTTAGTTTCAAAGAAGATCTAAAGCAGATAGCCACTCTGCCATCCCTGTGCTCCCACCATGGGCAATGTACCCCCAGGAACCTGACTGTGATCACAATCTCAGGACAAGCCTACAGTCATCCTCAAGGCAGGTCTTAATGAACCATAACAGATCAACAGAGACATGAAGTTACATTTTATATACTTTTTGGTGTACATAACAATAGATCCATTTGTTTTTCTATAGCAAACTGTTTTTTTTATTTAGTTGTTTAACTAGGTATAGCACACTAAGCTGGAAGCTTTTTTACAGGAGCGACCTGGGAGCACAAGGAGGTTAAGTGACTTGCTCAGGGTCACACAGTATGCAAGTGGAAGCTGTGGGATTCAAACCCAGGTCTGGTCTGCTGGATGTCACCAGATTTGCAGCTTAGAGCTTTAAATCACTGTGCTATACTGCCTCCCTAGTTTTAGAATTAATATTATCAAATCCATCAATCAGCAATCACCCATAAGAAGGTAAAGTTCCTATCCGGGGAGATTGCTGCCACTCAGAATGGACCGGCTCAGCTCTTTTGAACCATGGACAGGTTGTGCAACCCAATCTGTCTGCAGGTTTGAAGAGCCTTTTCACAAATTGAGTGTGATGAGTTTGCTTGTTTCTTTGTGGATAAGGTGGCCAGCATCAGGGCTGAGATCCTGCCAGCTCACTCTATGGGAGCTGATGGTGGTCGGTGCCTGGTCATTCCTCCTTGGTTTGCCTGGAGCTCTTTCGACTGGCCTTGTGGATATTGTGTGGATTGCCCACGGTATGTGTCCAATGTGGCTGTAGTTTGGACCCGAGTCCCCTAATTATGGGGTGTTCCGACATCATTGGCCCTGTCCTTCAGAATATAGTTTGGTGTTCCCTAGAGTTAGGTGAGTTTCCTAGCTCCCTGAAGGAGGCGGTGGTGACACCACTCCTGAAGAAAGCTGCTCTGGATCCAAACTGCTTCGCTAACTACAGACCTACCTCAAACCTTCCCTTTGCAGGGAAGGTGATTGAGAAAGTTGTTGCGCTACAGCTGGAGAACCACCTTACCATCCACGATATCTACGAACCTCTCCTATCCTGTTTTCATAAGAGGCATAGTACTGAGACTGCTCTGGCTCGGGTGCTCAATGATCTCCTGATGGTGATGGATAAGAAGCGCAGTTCTATCTTGGTACTTCTTGATCTCTCCTCAGCCTTTGACACCGTGGACCATGGGGTGTTTCTCAGTGCCTGAAGTTCATCTGTGGCCTGTCTGGAACAGTTCTAAGATGGTTTCAATCCTTCCTCCTTGGCAGATCTAAGAGGGTGGTGTCATGGATTTTTTCCTCCAGCCCACTCTCTCTTCCATGAGGGGTCCCTCAGGGGTCAGTGTTGTCCCCCATGTTGTTCGCAGTGTGTATGCTGCCCCTTGGAGACATTTTAAGATGGAATGAGCTGAGGTTTCACTGCTATGCTGATGATGCCCAGCTCTACCTGTCTTTTGCACCCCACCAGGATAGTGCATGCTTGGTCTTTAATAACTGCTTCAGAGAAATCCAGGACTGGATGAAATCCAGCTGGTTGAAACTGAACTCTGGAAAGACTGAGGTGTTGGTGGTGGATCCAGGTCCCCGGACAGAGGGGTTGGTGGCTGGACAACCTTCTGGACTCTGTCTTGGAGACATCAAGCTGCCTTCCTCTGAATGGGTGTGAAACCTGGGGATGGTCTTTAATGATGGGTTGACACTGCATTCACAGGTGTCGGCAGTCATCAAGTCCTCATTTTACCATCTCAGGAACATCACCAAGATCAAGCACCTTGTTCCATCTGGTGACCTTCCAACGTTGATCCATGCCCTTGTGGCCTCACGCCTGGACTACTGCAACTCCCTTTACTTAGGGCTATCTGGGTTGATATCTGCCGCTTGCAGCTAGTGCAGAACATTGTGGCATGGTTGTTGATGGGGACCCCTCATTCGAGTCACATCGCACCAGTGCTGCACAAACTGCACTGGCTGCTGATTCAGTGGTGGATCACCTTCAAGGTCAGGTTACTGATCTTTAAGGACCTGCATGGACTGAGTCCAGGCTATCTGCAAGAGCTCCTGCTGCCTTACTGTCCCCAATGACCACTCCACTCAGCTGATGAGGGTTTTTTAGAGATTCCCAAGGTACGTCTTAAGACATCATGGGCCCATGCTTTTATGTATGCAGCCCCAACCCTGTGGAATTCTCTATCTCGTCAGATATGTAAGTGCACAACTGTGGAGAGTTTCAAGAGGGCCTTGAAGACTCATTTGTGGCATCTTGCCTACCAAGAGTAATTCTATCCAGATAGTTATTTATTCAACTAATTGCTGTATGTGAATTTTATGTTTTTATTGGATTTTATCTGTTCTCAAATCTGTACAGTGCCTTGGTTGCAGAAATGCTCTTTAAAAAATAAATGTATTATTATTATTAATATAAAAAATTTCATGCAAGGTTTCCATATTTCAATAATACAGTCATGATTAATATAACAGTCTTATATTCATTGTAGTGTAAAACTGGCATCAATATATAGAATCTGTAAGTTGCAAATGACATTAAGAAAAAGTTTCAAACCTATGCAAATAAGCCAACCAACATTAGGAGTATTTGATTATTTAAATAAAATCCCAAACACTGAAATTTCACTGAATAAAACACATACACTGCTTCAGTACTTACACCAAACACATATATATTTATACATCAAATCATACACGTGTATGGGTAGTTACTACCTTAACAAAAATATTTTACGAGACATTTATTAAAATTCAGTAAAACTTAACCACTGTGTTTGTAAAAATACTCAAGAAGCATCTGGTAGCAGAATTATGCAATATTCAAAAATACAGCAGCAGTGTAAGAGCTAAGGTCATAATGCACCTAGGAACTACATAAGCAAAAGATGCATTTTGAGAAATTGGTGGTAGGAGACAGTAAGAGTATTGGACAGGATGCAGTGCAGTGAACATTTTAGTCAAGCCTTTACATAAATATATTATGGTTATGATTCTGCTGTTCTGTTTTTCTGTCCATGTACTGTATTTACCCAGGATTGCACAGCTAAGGTTCAACATCTTATTTAAACTGCGGTCTGGCTTCTACCTATTCCCATAGCAGGTTAATTAAATTACTGCAAGGTTAAGTGATTTACTCAAGATCACTCAGAAAGTGCTTGGCTAAGAGGTGTTTTTTATTTTTCTATATTTTCCTTTATGATCCTCTGGCAGGCTGGGCGGCTGTATCGGTCTGTTTTGTCTGACACCATGGCCATCCAAGTCTCCTACTCCTCCTTCCTCCAAGCCTGGTGGACCATTAATGCTCACTGTGGGGCTTCATTAAGCCCCAACCCCCAGTTTTTCCATGTATTTTCTCCCCTTATTCCCCAGAGCCCCAGACAAGATTGTGTGTGAGCGCTGAGGCGTGCATGTATGCCTTAGAATGAAATGACTCCATTCCTCCCATCCCCAGCATAATGTTTAGCCCCCCTTCATCACCTGCACCACCACCATGCCTCCACATGGTGGTGGTTAAAGGCAGGGAGAGCCAAACTATCCTAATCCAGGAGAGGAGAGCAGCCTGGCAGCTGCTCAATCCTCACCCCCTCCCATGGGCTGACCCCTAGCTACCCATGCTCATCACGAAACACGGCTCATGGGTGTGGCAGGAGGTAAGGCACCAGTGCCTCAGCCCTCCACACCACTGGACTGGGCATAAGATGTGGTTTTAAACTGTGATCTTACTGTATCCAAGCCCGTGCTCTAACAACTCTATAACACAGCCTCTAAATGCCTCTAATGCTTATGATTTTTATTTGTCTGCAGAGTTTTTCTCAAACAACGTATGTTATTGCCTTGATATTACTGAGAACTGTACATGTTAAGTGTCTCATACTAAACAGCAATGTAGGTGCTGATACTTAAATTATAGTTTACTTATGAATTCTATGCTCTGCATTGCTTGGTTTGCCAATAGATGTCCCTAACCAAAGGAAAGATTAGTACATATTTTCTGATGCTGTGTTCCAAGCAAGGTACAGTACTTTGTCAAAGGCTCTTGTAATGTTCTTTTAAAAAAAATATACTTCAAGCAACAACATGATCAAGGGGTTTCATCTGTACAGTACTGTTACACATGAATTTCCCACATCATCCCCTCCTTTAAAGTATATTATCTATGTGATCACACTGGCTGGGAAGAAAAATAAGTAACTTCTTCTGCAGATTGCTTCATACAGGCTGACATTCTGGTTAGCCAGCCCTTGTTCTATATGCCCAATCTCCTGAACTGTCCTAGAGAGGGAATGTATAATTTCAGCTTAGCACCGATGTTGGCAGGAGTATGCAGTGTACTCAGCTGCATACACTTTTTCCAGAGGGGGTAGCATTATTGTAATTTCCCATAACCCAGTCTGCTTCTTTTGTCCATAGATTGTTTTTTCTTTCTAGTCTGGAGCAAAACAGTAATGGGCTATTTCTGGGTTGCAAGGTGATGGGAATAGGGGGTGTAATGCACTGCCATGGGAGTATGACTGGCCCAAGCTGAGCAGGAACAATCAATGGGTAGCAAATTAATTGTTCAACAAGCCCATTTGCTATGACGATCCAAGCAGCCCAACCCCAGTGTTGCAATTGGTTGATGGGTGAAGGCAGATCCATGGGCTTTTCAAAAGCCACTCAATAAAATCTCCATTTTCAAGTGCATCTTCCCAATCCCCAGTTTTGTTTTTCTGCTACTAAGAGGAAGACTCTGGATGACCAGCGGCAGCAGTGGTGACCAGGCATCAGTGGTGTGGTGGCAGCACAGCAGCGTTTGGTTTTGACAAGGGTGAAACCGATCATCATTCAGCCTTCAGGACTCAGTGGCACATTGGTGGCAGTAATGGACCCATAGTCACCCTTACCAGTGGCAGCTGCAGCAGTGAAATTGCATCAGAGGACCATCTGCCATTTACCATGAACTGAGCCTGCCTGACTACAAACTCCCTTTGTTTGTGTCCACCAGAGAGGAGCGCTTGAGCATGTTGTGCAGCAAACTCTGCTCATTGAGGTACAATATGGTAAAGTAAGGGAATGTCGATGGTCACACCCAAATGTCCCTGAAGCTTTGCCAGTGATCAGACTTCCAAACACAGCCCACATTAATTATTTCATTATCCTTTTAATTTATTCTCTGGTGTGATGAGTCTTCCTTCAGAGGTTTTTTTTTATTTTTCCCTTTACTTGATTTACAGTTAATTGCTAATTCTTCAAAGATACTAAATGCTGTGGTTTGTGACACACTAAAAAGAGTTAACAAAAATGACTCCACCTAAGTAGTGTGCAAGATTATGGAGGCACTCCTTAAGGAAAGGATAGTGCAACACCTGGAATCCATAGGAGCACAGGATCCAAGACAGCCTGGGTATACAACAGGAAGATCCTGTCAAACTAGTCTCATAGATTTCTTTGACTGGGTAACCAGAGTGGTGGACCAAGGGAGAGCAGTTGATGTCAACTAACTTGACTTCAGCAAAGCTTTCAATACTGTCCCACATAGACGATTGATTAATAAGATGGGTAGGCTCAGGGTGGGTCAGAAGGTGGTCAACTGGGTGACAAACTGGTTGGCGGGGCAGAAAACAGAGAGTGGTGGTAAATGGTATACAGTCAGAAGAGATGCAAGTCACAAGTGGGGTACCTCAGGGATCAGTCCTGGGGCCAGTCCTCTTCAATATCTTCATCAGTGACATTGCAGATGGACTGGAGGGTAAGCTTTGTCTGTTTGCAGATGACACCAAGATCTGCAACAGAGTAGATGATCCAGGTGGGGTGGGAAGAATGAGATGAGATCTGTATAAACTGGCAAAATGGTCAGAAGAGTGACAACTGGGGTTTAATGCAAAAAAGTGCAAGATCATGCACATAGGGAAGAGAAACCTGAAGCCACCTATAGGCTGGGAGGGGAGTTGCTGGCAATCACAAGGGAAGAAAGAGACTTGTGCATCATCATCACAGATGACCTGAAATCATCCAAGCAGACCACTAAAGCAGTAGGTAAGGCTAGGGGGATGTTGGGGTGTATTAGAAGGGGTATCACAAGTTGGAAGAGGGAGGTAATAATCCAAATTTACAAGACACTGGTTAGGCCCCATCTAGAGTACTGCATCCAGTACTGGATTCCACACCTTCACAAGGACATTAACCAAATTGAGGCAGTCCAGAGAAGGGCACCCAAAATGGTGCAGGGACTACATCAGAAAACATACAAAGACATATTAACAGAGCTCAATATGTATACCCTAGAGCAAAGGAGGGAGAGAGGTGATATGATCGAAACATTCAAACACCTTAAAGGCATTAACAAGGTGAAAGACTCTAACTTGTTTCAATATAAGAAAAATAGCAGGACAAGAGGACACAGCATGAGATTAGAGGGAGGCCAATTAAGAGGTAATGTGAGGAAGTTCTTTTCCACAGAAAGGGTGGTGGATGCATGGAATGGCCTATCTCAGGAAGTGGTGGATATGAATACAGTGCAGAGCTTCAAACAGGCATGGGATAGACATAAGGGAGCAAAACAGATGAGTATGAATAGATAGGTCACTGACAGAGCAAAGGCTGATGGCACATTCATAAGGTAGAAAAAGAAATGAGCAGACTGGGTGGGCCTTTCGGTCCTTATCTTCCATCATCTTCTATGTTTCTATGCTTCTATGTAAAAATGAACTGCTCATTGAAGATAGCCGTGAGTAGTGCAAATGTAAAGTCAGGTTTTAGATGCTTCCTGAACTGAATGCTCATAAGTGGATAAAGCTGATAAGGTCTGGGTAAAGTCCTTGAAATTCTGAAGGGAGAAGTATAAAGAGCACTGAACATTAATATGCACTTCAGGTTTTATATCTGATCCATTTCACACAACGTATAGCACTGCTGATTTCATACTGAACAGACCTTATGTGCTCTCTCCCCAACTGGAACAATGTGAAAGTGGGATACGTTGTTACAGTAGTTTAAAAGGTTATCCAAAAAGCAGTCAAGCTGTAGATTTTAAAATCCTTATATGGAACTTTTATTTTTATGTTTAGTTTATAAAGTTTTAACACTGTCGAGTTTGTGTGCATGAGCTCTAACAGGGTCAGTGGATCGTAAAACTTTATCTGGTTCATAATGAAAATGATTTCAAAGTGGAGACGTGGCAATAAAATGATATTGCCTGAGTTTGTTTAATTATTGGAAACTAATATTTGGCACCGGAAAGCTGGACACTTTTTAATTGTGTCTGCAGTAATGAATTTTATAATAAGAGAAGAGAACACTTCATCTGGTACTTCAAGTGCAAGTTGAATGGGAAGAGCCTTCCTTTAATTTATTGTAAACATTGCTTCATTTGAATCAGTTGCACCACTATGAGAGGTTGTTTGGGGCTCTAGTTGTACCACTGAACTATTCTGCAAATTATCTTGGAGGGAAGACATGTATTTTATGTGAAATGTTGTATACTTTTAATTGTTTTTTCTTTGGTGTGTAGACTGCAAACGTGATGCTATAGCAATCTAATGAGTTTATATTTTTTTCTAAGCTGTCATATGCTATACTTATTTATTATTTATTTTTATTTTATTTAAAATGTGGTGACCGAATAGACCCACTGAGCTCCGAAGGTCCCTTTTTCAGGGGCAACCCAGGATAGCAACACATATTTTCATACAGAGAAAGACTTGGGTTACAGAGTAGTTTCAGGTGTGTGAGCAGGTTACAGCCATGGTTATCATCAAACATCGGTCCTTATAAATATGTTGACAGTAGAATTAACAAATGGTGCAGAAGAAATGTAATTTTACATGGTAAGCTCATTGTTTACTTCTGTCATGGTTCAGTGGAAAGTTAGCTGTGGTACTATGCCTAGAAGGAAGCACCGTGGATTCTGATAAGTTGCTTGGAGGATCTGGATATTAGGAGGATAGAAGCAAGTGGGTGGGGGGTCATGAGCCATGGCAATGACAAGTGCTTCTTTTTTTTAATACATTATTATTATCCTGATAAATGATACTGGTGCTGTAAGTGGCAAGTTACTTGTGGTACTGTGGATATTTAACAGAAAAGAGAGGATGTATAGCAAATGTCTTTATAAACACTAACATGTTTAGAGAGTTTTAGAGTGAAGGCCCTCGTTATTAATAATATGTATGTGAATTCGAAAAGGGCCTATAGGATACCCCTAGTGGCTTTATTTAATACCTATTTATTTATTATTTGTTGACTGGGTAAGTGCACTAGACAAATCCTGCCTATTTTCAGGCACGACCAAGGGAGGGGGATACAGATGAATGCCAACTGACCTTGAACCAGATTCAGCTGTTGGTGGTATTTTTTTTTTTTAGTGAATGAGAGAAATTTGGCCAGGACACCGGGGAAATTCCCCTACTGTTTTCGATAAGTGCCATGGGATCTTTTACATCCACCTGAACTACCACCAATCCAGGCAGATGGGACCTCGGTTTAACGTCTCATCCAAAAGACAGACCAAGGCGGGAAGCCTTTTGTTCACTACAAGGAAGGAATGAACAGAAGTTGTGACTTGGTCCTTTCAGTGGCCAGTGTGTCTGAGGTGGGATCGAAAAAGATATGGGCAAATTTAGGGACAAGTATGGTCTAAAGTGCCCTATATTTGGTTTCAATTAGGCAGCTGGTACATAGGCTAGTTATAAGGATGAGACAGGAACAAAGATTGGCATGCACTGAATGGTGTCCCCTATTGCTTCATCGGGGTTGACAGGCTCTTCTGGCACCTTTGATTGTTCCACCTTGGATCAGGAACTGTAATCTTGTCTTTTTTTATTAACTGAATTGTAATGATCCTGTGTATTGGCCCCTGGCCTTTTTTATGGACTTAATACTATAACCTTTTTTCATCCTTAGGTGAGGGAAGAATAAGGTATGTGGACTGGGGTATTAAGTGAATATTGTCATTGAGCATACCTTGGGCTAGTCCAGTTTAACTGTCTTGAACTGTAGCATTCACATGTGGTAATTATGGGGCCTAAACTTAAGGGCTCTATACCTGTGGATAGTGTGCTACTTCTGGGCAGGAGTTTGCTCGAACATAGGGATTGTGAGAAGATCCATGGCATATTCATTTATGGCTATTGAACTGGTGACTGCTACTCCACTTCTCTGATTGGTGTATGTTTCTGCTTCCACTTTGTTGGGGAGGAACTAAGATGCAATGGCATTTGCCTATTAAGTACCACTTGGTAAGAGAAAGAGGCAATTTGACTAGTTGAATGGGGCAAGCGGAGTAAGTGGGCTTGCTGGAGTCTAACAGGTGGTCACTTATGCCTGCCATGACTGTAATAATTAAATATTATATTAAAGCTATGCTCTTATAGATTTATATTAGTATATGTTTTTTTTTTAGTTTGGCAGATTATATGTCCAATTTAGTCAACTCTTTTTCTATCAGGAGACTGGGATCTTGCCAGATTACTGCCTGTGCCAAAATAGTTCCATATACTGAGCCCTGTCCTCTTACAAGGTATGTCAGCTGTGACTTATATTTCACCCCCTAGTGTGACGGATATTGACATAGCAAGGAATTGTAGGCTGGGAGCAGTAGGAACTCTTTTCTAGAGTGCTGTTGTGATCTCTTCAGATAACTAGCCCCATATTGGATTACCACTCTCCTAAAATTTGCTGTCCACTCCCACTTCTGGATAGGACAGCCTGTCCTATTTTTATTGTGCAGGCCACTATAATATAATTTGCCTCTTTACTAATGCTATCCATAGGTATTGTGGAAGGCAGATAGGAAGTTTATGGCAGTTCACTCAGTTTTTCATATGAGGACAGCACATACCTGCAAGCAAATATTCAGCAATGACAAATGCTCTTTTTGCTAAGTGTCATGAGTTCTTTATCTTCCATCTAGACAGTGATCAGAGATGGAAAGAAGGGACTTCTGTTTAGCATTTCATCTGAAGGATGGCACCTCAGTACTGAAACACCCCCTCATACTGCACTACACTGTCAGTTCTAGGCATTACCACAGGTACTTGTTGAGGGGGCCTGGGGCTAGAACCCATGATCTTATGGCCAACAGATGGGCAAAATCCACAAATTTCACTACACAAAATATTTTGTGAAATTTTTACATTTCGTAAAATATTTTGTGGGTGCGAAAAGTGAAATTCTGTTGAACGGTGGAATTTTGCCACTCACGGGTAAAATTCCACCATTCGCTGGTGAAATTCTGCATTTCACTGGTAAAATGATGCATTTTGCACCCACAAAATATTTCTCGGAATGCGTGAATGTCACAAAATAGTTCAAGTGGCAAAATTCGAATTTTTGCCAGAATTTCACTGCCGAAATTAAATTTCGCTGCTTCACTATTCTGAACCCAGAGGCAAGTATGCTATCTACTGATACACTGATACTTAAGCCACTGACGCTCAAACAGAATTGCTCTGTTTGAGTGAAAATTAGTTTTCCTTTTTGTCTGTGTGGCAGCTGTGTGCCTGTGGAGGGCGCGTTTGAACTAGAGGCTAGGAGTGATTGCTGGGGTAGTTTTTGTGGTTTGGAGGAAGGAGGCCATGTGTAAAGGTTTTCCACTGTTGTTTTACTCCTCATATAGGTTGAGTCAGTTGCATCCCATGGAGAGATTATATTCCTCTCCTCAGGAAGACTTCTATCTTTAGTCTCTCAAAAAAAACAAATAAAAAAATAAACAAACCATAAATGTGATGCTGGGGTTGAACTTATGGTTCCAATACTGGGGAGGGGGAATTGTAAGCAGGTCTTTTAGTCAACAAAAGTATCATCATTGGCTGGGGGCTTTTCCAAAGGCAATGTAGAATGCAGTTGGGAATGTCTGGTGCTGAGGGGGGTGGCCTGTGATTGCAAGGCTCAAGGGAGCATTAGTTTAAAGTAGTGTCACTATATCCAAACCCTCTTATGGGCACTGCATAAAATAAAACTATAAATTAGACAGTCATGCCATCTACAATATCGGGTTCTGCCTGCGTGGTGGAGGGCTTATTTTGAGAAGTACTTCTGGAGCTTTTTTTATGTCTGACTCAAGTGCTATAAATGTGGTTGTCAGTGGCAAAATGTGGAATATATCTAGTATATTTCTATTTACTGCATACAAGTCATTTAGGATACCAGCATCTTATAGTGCTGTTTATTTTTTTTTATTTCAAAAGTTTTACCAGGAAAGACATACTAAGCAGATCCTCCTTGGGAAGGGGAGCAATACTATAGACAGCCACTGATTTCCAGGTGAGGGGAATGCAAACTGCTGGTGATCTGAGACATATGCATTCCTAATGGGTATAAACAGAGTGAATAGTGAAGACCTATGGAATAGAAATAGTGATGCATTCATGAAGGAGCACAATTGGAAGTTGATGGTAGTGGTGGGATAAATTCACTTAAAATACCACTAAGAGCTTAATGTGGTTCAGTTTCAGTTAGTTACCATCTGTATCTTCCCCTCTCTCCAAGGATGAGGCTCAAAATAGGTGGAATTGCTAAGTCCTTCTTTTCTGGTCAACAAAAACTAAATCAATAAAATTCAGGATTTCAGGATAGGTGTGGGAAGTTCTTTCTCTGAGAAGTTCTTTTTCACTGCTACTATGGGCAGATTCAATGAGCCCTCAGTCTTTATTTTTCACCAGTGTTTATGTTGCTGTGCATAATAGGATGAGGTTAGCTTGTCTAGTGAAGATAGTCTTGCCAAATCATAAAGCGTTTCCAGTCCTAGGGGGCACACTGTGGTGTCCCTAAAGACATCAAAAATGTAAAGATGCAGGAGAAAAAGAAGGGCTCAGTGCAGTGGTCTGGAGGCTTTAAAAAGAGGAAGGACAGAGGAGGTTATAAAGAGCACAACATGCAAAGAAGTTAGGACAGTATAAGTATTTATTTAGCAAGGTTCTGAATGGCATGCCAAGTTACCGCAGCACTTCAGGTATATGTCATCACAGGGTGGAGTCAGGAGAACAAGCAGTAAATAGAAAGTAAACCTGGGGGGCAGCATTTATGTAGAACTAAGTACAAAACTGAATTTGCTGGCTACACCCCTGCAGCCCAGCAAGGGTAGCCCCATCCCTCAAGGATACCTGCTTTTTCTCCAATTCAGCTCCCACCCACCCCAGTAATTTCAGCCCATCAAGGGAACCCTCCTCCCTCAAGCACACCTGCTTTCTCCCAGACGGAGCTTAGACCCACCTCAGCAATTTCAGCCCAGCAAGGGATGCCCACTCCTTCAAGCATACTTGCTTTCTCCCCAATTTAGCTCCAACCTGCCCCAGCAATTTCAACCCAGCAAGGGAACCCCACTTCCTCAAGCATACCTTCTTTCTCCCCAGTGGAGCTCCGATCCACCCCAGCAATTTCAGCCCAGCAAGATACGGATCTCACTTGGACCACACTCAGCCCTGCTGCTGTTTGCTACGGTTTTAAACTTGGCACCTTTCTTCTTCTCTGCCATGGAACTCAGGGAAACCTCAGGAATAATTATACTTGCTTTTGCCCAGAAGTTATTGATTTTTAAAGCCTGTTAGTGCACAGTTTTAAGCTTCTCTTTATAAGTTTCAAGGCTGATTTAATAAATTTACTTAATCTTATCTGTTTAGCAAGCTCATGAAATTTCCCTCTTACTACCTTTGCCTTTGCTTATAATCTGAGTTCCCCAGCTGCTTGAACCTAATCCCACCCCTCAGTTTTCATTATTTTCACAGGGATCTCCCCTGCCCCACAAGCATACCTGCTTTCTCCCTGATGGAGCTCTGACCCGGCCCAACAATTTCAGCCCAGTAAGATACGGACCTCGCTTGGACTGCACTCAGTCCTGCTGCTGTTAACTGCTGTCACTTGTGTGGTGGCTGCCCCGTCCTCCCCCCACCCTTGGCTAGCTTTTCTTTTAAAGGATTACTATGTCACTCATGGGTCTAACTCCCCAATTTTCCATGTGCTCCTCCTCAGATTTGCCCACTAGATGTCGCTACATCCCCATAATCTGTATGTCTCTGTGCCTAACCCACTTTATGTCTGTGATTACTGCTAGCAGTGGCCCCCTGCCCATTCTCCTATCTTTCAAATTGGCAGTTCTCTCTCTCCTCTCATCTCCCTACTTCTCTTTAGGCCAGGTCCTAGGATGCATATTCTCACCTGTCTTGCCTTCCTCCTCCTGGCCTTGTACCTCACATCTGCTTACCTCCCTCTATCAACTGTATTAGCAAACCGTGCTCAGACTTTGATTTTACCTGTTCAAACTACATCACCAGAAAGCAGATATATCTTTGTCCTGTGTGGTGCTTCCTCAGTAAGCCACTGAGACTGGTCTGATGATCACTTATACGCTCACCCCACACCCTCAGAGTGCATTGAAAGAAAGTCTGGTTGTGGCACTACTCTTGTTTCTCCTACTTCTTATACTCCTTGTGGGTGACATTGAACTGAACCCAGGGCCAAGTACCTGCTCACCCCTTAGTCCTCCTTCCTAGTCTACCCTAATGGGGCTCAAATTTGCACATCGTAATATCCAAAGCCTCCTGTATAATCATGCTGAACTTACTACCTGGGTAACATACTATAATCTTGATGTCTTGTGCCTTACAGCGACATGGCCCAAACCCACCATTCCAGACTTGGTCTGTGCACTTCCTAATTATAGCCTGCAGTGCCATGATCATGCTGGTCAGAAATGTGGAGGAGGTCTATCGATATTTTATAAAATTCATCTCAATCTGTCACCCATCCAACATGATCCCCCATAATCTGTGCTCTCCTTCATGGTCTACTCCTCTTAGGTCGTGCCAAAATGATGCACATACTTTGTGTCTATAACCCTCTTAAGCAAGGTGTAATTGGTGTTTTCTACCTGCTTGGTGGCATAGATCCTAAGGTCTCCGCTAATGAAGTTCTTATATTTGGGGACCTTAACCTAAACCGGGCCGGGGTTAATGCTCAACAGTATGAACCCGTGATAGCTGCTCTTAGCCTTACTCATCTCATTAATGAACCCACATGCCCTGGATCGTGACCAATCGGCCTGATAGAATCTTGGCATTTGGGATATTACCTGATGTGGTATCTGACCACTCACCCACTTTTTGCATTAGGAAAACCTCCCCCTTCAAAATGCCTCACAAAGTTATCCATGTGAGGAATTTTTCACACTTTAATCCTGAACTCTTTCAGGAGGATCTAGCAACCACTGACGTCCCCGGTACTCTCCGCCTCTGAGTCTTCAGTCATCCTTGATAATTTCCTGAACATTCGTCTCCCTCTACAGGACAAACATGCCCCATATACCAGGAAGAGCGTCATAAGGATGGTCACTAAATGGTTGCTTGGTGCTCTCCTGTCTCTCATGAAGGTCAGAAATAAACACTGGTGTAAATTCAAGGCCACAAATGAGCCATCTGACTACCATGAATACGGTCAGCTACAAAACATTTGCAAAAAAGCAATAAGTGTCACTAAGAGTGAATATTGCACTACTGCCCTGTTGCCTACTGCCAGCGATCTGTGAAACTTCTGGCGCACCATCAAATCTGTAGTTGGTGATTAGAGCTGGTGTGACACTACTGACGTGCTTATTGAAAGTAAACACTGTAATAATGCAGCTACCATTGCTAATGCCTTTAATAACCAATTCTCTTATCTGTCAGCCTACACCACCCAATTCTCTACTTCTGACACCCAAAGTTGCCCCTGTGGCTCCCCCTGCTGGAGTCCTCCTTGTGCCACCCCCAACCTAAAATCTGTCTAAGTTAGTGAGTCATATAAACTTCTAACTGGCCTCTATCCTTTCTCTAGCCCAAGTCATGATAATCTTGAGCTTAAATTTTTAAGACTAGGGCCCCCCCAATTTTTTTTTTTGATGTCCCACATCTTTACCCTGTCTCTTACTACAGGAGTGGTCCCTTCCATCTGGAAGGTTGCTAGGGTTGTATCTTTTTTCAAGCAGGGCGACCACAAGTGCATCGAAAACTGCCGGCCCATAGCCATCTTGTCAGCTGTCAGTAAGTTGCTGGAGAAAGTAGTTGAGGTACAACTATCTGAGTACCTGCTCAAGTACAATTTGCTGACCCCAGTGCATCATGGATTCCATTAGGGCCACAGCACCTGAACTGCCCTTGCTAAGGTCACATCTTAAATTAGGACCACAACTGACCATGGCATGTTAAGTGGCGCAGTCTTTGTAGACCTCTCCAAGGCCTTCAATTTAGTTAATCCCCCCTCTCTTGCTTGGCATGTCTAGCCCAGCCTTAGCCTGGTTCTCTGATTACCTTGCCAGTAGAAAACAGGTAGTGAAATATAGTTGAATCCTTTCTGAACCTATGTCCGTTAATGTTGGGATCCCACAGGGGTCCATCCTAGGCCCTACCCTATTCTCTTTTTTTATAAATGACTTCCCACTGGTCCCTACCAATTGCATGTGACCCTCTATGCTGATGACTTGGTTCTCCTGTCTAGCTCACATGACACCAGCATCATAACCTTTTCATACTGGGTCATAATGTCGTATGCTTAATAGTGTATGGTATTATGCGCGAACCCTGAATCTGTGCACTTTCCTTGCTGGACACCTCTTGAGTTAGAATCCTAAGTGAGGGTGGTCAGGGACAGCCCATAATGGGGGTGTGAGATCAGAGCCCCACAGAACAAAATAAATCTAAAAATCGCTCAAAGCGATTAAGTCGCACGGCATGCTGCCGTGTGACATTTTGACCCCGTGCCTAACCCTTTCATCTACAAGCTGACTTCCATAATCTTCAAGCCTTGTTACTCACTAATAAACTTGTTCTTACTATAAAGAAAACTCAGAACATGCTCTTTGGATCCTCTGCTAAGCTTAGGACAAATCCTACCCCTCTGATGATTATGAGCTTTGATGGATCCCCTATTACTGTCACCTCCTCCTTTAAATACTTGGGAATTATGCTTGACCCTTAGCTTGAACTCTCCTTGCATATCCAAAATGTTTATAGGGCAACAAATGTCAAATTGAGCCTAGCCTACAGGGCTAGGGGGGAATCTAACCGCAGTTGCATTTCTTACCCTTGCCAAAGGAATGTTTCTGCCTACACTTAGCTAAGGACTCACAACTTTCATCCTTGCTACTAAAGCAAGTCTTTATAAGTTGGATGTGACCCACAATAATGTCTGTTACTTTGCCCTCACTGTCCCAGTCACCTCGCCCAAAACTGTGAACTGTATGGCAAACTTTATTGGTTGTCCCCGTGTAACTATCATTCCTTTGGTGTTGTCCATACCGCCATTCCTTCTGCCCCAGCCAACCTATTTAAACCTGTCCAGTCGTCATACCTGCTCAGGTCCACTGACTCACAGTCCTTTCTTGTCTTAAAGTCACATACTCTATCTGGGGACTGTGCATTTGCAGTCTGTGCCCCTAGGTTCTGAAACTCCCTCCTACTGCTTACTAGGTGTTCCACTTCCCATCTCTCTTTTAAGAGATCCCTATGGACTCATCTGAAATCAGCCTCTGACTGTCACTGTTCTTAGTGTGCCTGGTTATGCCATACCCTTGCTTGGTCTCCTTGGCCTCTACGTTTTGTCTTATGATTGGTGTCCTACATCTTTTGCTGTATTATTGTTTATAAAGATTCAACTGTATTATGACTTGTCCTAAATGCTCATTCCTCTATGTAATATAGCTTGTCTTTATTGTATCATCAACTTTGTTATTATGTTCATGATTCTCAGATCATCCTTTTTGTTGTACCTTTACATTACCCTGTATTTTTACCTGTGTAACCTCCCGAATCATACCTGAAATAGGCATTTTATGTCTTGTATTCTTACCCGGTGATCAAAAGCTAAATAAAAAAAATCTTCATTATTTACAGTCTCTTCTAAGCTAGGCTATAGAAATATAAGTTCATTCCTGAACTCAGATATCTTTCTTGCCAACATAAGGTACTGCTGACTCATCACTGGGACTGCTGCCTCATCATTAGGACAGCAATGTATTCAATACAGGTCAAGAACAACATAAATCATTTTTGTTTTTATGTGAGGATGAATTAAGGCTGAGCCAGTCAATTGCTTGATTGCTATTTTTATTTTCTGGAATGGAATAGGCCAAGCTGTATAGTAAATGATGCATTTTTTAAGCAGTGGGCTATCTGGTTCTTCAGACTAGATAATTTATTTTCTTATATAGAATAATGGATCCATACATACCAGTTTGGAGAGTTACTAAATTATTATGTTTCTCTGTGGAGTAAAAATGCACAGGTAGTGCACATACTGTAGATGAAAACACAATAAGGGAAGCAACATTCAAAACTAAAAATGTAGAGATGAAAAGAGTAAACACTGAAGAACAGCTCTTCTCTTTTGGGGAGGGAGGGCAGCTTGCTCCACTGTGATACTGCCACCTGGTGACCACAGGTGGCAGTTCTATCTGAGCAGCTTGAAGGTGGGTGGATGCTGAGTGGTGCAGTGCATAGCCACACAATGCATGCATATGAAGACTTTGCAGTCTTACTAATCATAAAGAGTATGGAGCAAGAATGAGTTGGAAAAACCCTGGACAAAAGCAGTATGGTGCCCAGCGCTTTGTGTCATCAATCTCCCAACTGGCCACTCCCCTCTGTTAACTAGAGGACCAAAGAGGCCAGCTGAACAGAGACCTCTCCCTTTGAAACCACCATGGGGCAGAGGCTGTGCCTATAGTATGGCAATGTGGAGTTGAGGTAAATGCCAAAGATGAAATGTGGCTGGAGGCCTGGGCTTAAAGGGGAAGCACCAGTGACAAGGGGCATAAAGAGAAAATACATTTTTATATTTATTTAAAAAGTTTCACCAGGAAAGATATACTGAGCTGCTAACAGCTCAGTTCCAGATGAGAGAGGGGATGAGGGGAACTGGAGAAAGATCAAGAAGAGGAAAAAAAACTAAACAGTAATAACAATAATACATTGCAAAAATAGAAGTCACATACAGCAACACAGTATATCAGAGGAGCATACTCATAAATGCTGAAAGCAAATCAGTACAACAGATACATGTAGTAGATGAAACTGAGTTATGATAGGCTGGGGGAAACTACTCATACAGTCATAGCCCAGGGATGAGGGAGCAAAATAGCCAGAGCAAAGCAAGTATAGCAGATGGGGGGAAGACAAGAGGTAAAGGGCCAATGACAGCTGCAGGTGGGAGAAGAAAAGTGACAAAGAAGAGACTTAAGGAAGAAAACAGAAGAGGCAGAGCAGAGTGATGAGAAGAGAGGGCCAGAGTTTAGGAAAGTAACACAAGAAAGCAGACTGACCAACAAAAGATTTCATAGAAGGAATGGATCAGAAATGGGAAATATTACTGCAGAGAGGGTAGGAGGAGGAAGAAGGGAGGACAGTAGGGATTTAAAGTACAAGGAAAGGGATCCAAAGCAAAATGTGGGTATAAATTAAGCACAATGGGAAAGGTGCCTGACATTAAGAGAGAGAGAGGGGAATAAAAGGGTAGAGCAGAGTGAGCAGTGCTGGGTACAAGGGTGACAGTGTAGGCAAAACAACAAAAAGATGGAAAGAGGAGGGGTCCAATTTGGTAAGCGAGGATTTGAGAGCTCCACTATGGACTATGTCACCATTGTCAAAAATTGAGAATTATCTTTAAAACATTCTCTTGATGGGCAGGAAGCAGGATAATATTAATAATCTTTATTTCTTAAGCACAATTCATGATGTACCAAAGCACTGTACAAAAAATAAGATAAACAATTTAAAATCGGTAGGAATTCTAAAACATAAAAACACTCCAATTCCTAACCTCATCTTAAAACCAGCAACAAATACTTAAAATCTTAACATCTTACTCCTCATCGATTTAAATATATTCAGCAAAAGCAAGTCCAAAAAGATGTGTTTTTAAAGCAGTTTTAAAGCTCTCCACTGTCAGGCACTCTTGTATCTGACGAGATAGAGAATTCCACAGAGTGGGGGTAGCGAATGCAAACTCTCGAGCTCCAGAAGTTTTCAATCGGACCCTGGGAATCTCCAGCAATCCCTCATCAGCTAAGTGGAGTGATTGGAGGGGACAATAAGGATTCAGAAGATCTTGCAGATAACTCGGACCCTGTATGTGTAGGGCTTTATAGGTCAGCAAGCCGACCTTGAAGGTGATCCACCACTGAACTGGCAGCCAGTGCAGTTTGCGCAACACTGGTGCAATGTGACTGGATCAGGTTGGTCCAGCCAGCAATCTGGTCACAGGATTCTGCACCAGCAGCAAGCAGTGGATATCAATCCCCGGAAGCCATAGGTACAATTGAGTTACTGTAATCAAGGCACGAGGTCACAAAGGCGTGGACCAAAGTTGGAAGGTCACAGGATGGAACAAGGTGCTTAATCCGGGCAATGTTCCTCAGATGGTAAAAGAGGACTTGACCTCAGCCAACACCAGCAAACAAAGTGTTAGCCCATCATCAAGTACAACCCCCAAATTCTGCACATATTCAGAGGTCAGAAACTGGGCACCCCTAAACCAAAGCCCTGAGGGACATCCCACTGCTAACCCCTCTATCCGGTGATCCGGTTCCACCACCAACACCTCAATCTGGCTTTCTCAGATCTAAGCTCTGTCCTCCCCAACTACTTTTTTGACCCTATCCCTGCCTCCACCCCCCACCTCAGATCATCCCCACTTTCTACCTGCATGCCATATCACCCCTTGAAGCCATGCCTCATCTGCAAAAAGCCTTAGATAGCATCAACCTCAGCTGTGATCCCCTGGACTCCAGGATTCTCTGATTAGTCCTAGATACTGTACTAGCCCCTTTCACCAACCTTTTAAACCAGTCACTATGTCTTGGTCAGTTTCCCAGTGCCTGAAAAATTGCTGAAATCACCCCTATCAATAAGAGTGGAGACAGAACCTCCCCTAACAATTTCAGGTCTATCTCCATTCTCCCCCTCTCTCTCCAAAGCACTAGGAAAAATAGTTGCCATTCAGCTCTCTGAGTATCTGGCCAAATACAACCTGCTGTGTCCAGAACAACATGGATTCTGCCCTGGACACAGCACCACTAGTGCCCTCCTGGAGTTCTCCCAGTACCTCCACTTTGCTCTCAACTCTGGTCATGTTGTGGGTGCAGTGTTCATTGACCTCTCCAAGGCCTTTGACATTGTCTGTCACCCCCTCCTACTTGACTCATCCACCAACTTGGCTTCTCCCCTGGCTCACTAGCTTGGTTCACCAGTTACCTTTCTGCCAGATCACAGTGCATGAAGGTAAATGGCACCTTGTCCAGTACCCTGCCAGTTCGCTCAGGAGTCCCCAAGGTTCCACCCTGGGCCCTGTTCTGTTCAGCCTATTTCTCAATACCGTCCCCAGCTCCTGCTTGGGCAATATGGTACTCTATGCTGATGATGTGGTTCTCCTTGCCTCCCACCCAGACCCCGCATCTGTACAGGAATCTCTGCAGCACACATTCAACCAAACCAAAAAGTGGTTCCTTGACCACCAGCTGGCCATTAACCTCAAAAAAAACAAATCTATGTTTTTCTCGCATCACCAGAAAAAGGCTAAAAATGCCCCCCTCTGCATTCCCCCAAGTAATGCTCACCCTCTCAAGCAAGTGTCTTCCTACAAGTACCTGGGCATCACCTTCGACTCGGCTCTTACATTCCACACCCACATCAATACCCTGTCCTCAGTTATAAACTCTCGGATTGGCCTTCTCTATCACCACAGAGATTGCCTCACTCAAACCGCTCTCCAACTGGCCATCAACTCCTACGTCCTGTCCCTAGTGGACTATGGCCTACCAATCTATGCAGTGGCTGACAATACCACCCTCACCAGAATCCAGACCTTGATAAACAAGGCCTGCAGGCTCCTGACTGGTGCATTCCTCTGCACCCATACTTGCCTGCTCTATTCCACCACCAACCTGCTCACCTTGGAGGAGTGCCTGCGCTACCAAACCTGCTTACTTGCCAAAAATTCCCTGCTAGGACTCGCCCCCGCAGGGGTCACCGCATCCCTGTGGCTCGCATCCCCATCTGTTGCCACCCATAGCTCAGTTAAGTCAACCTTTCTGGTGCCCCATACCAAGACCTCTCTAGCCCAAAGGTCCTTCCACTACCATGCCCCCACATGATTTAACTCCCTCCCGCTCCCTGGCACTAACTCTACCAAAATTGGTCACTTTGAAGTTGGTCTCCTAACCACCTCTTTGGCACCTGAAGCTGTAGTTGCCCATAATCAACCTAATATTGGGGTCCCTCCCCGTTTCTTGCCCATAGCCTTGACAATGTCCATTGGACTGCTTCCCCCTTTCTTTTTTTTTTATACAATTGCTATTTACTGCATGTAACTTTATCCTGTAAACTACTGTTCTATTGTGTTCTTTTTGTTATCTGTACTGCACCTGTATGTTACCACTGTTGTATCTCACACTGTAACAATGTCTACCCTCCTTGCGACGAGGTGCCTTTGTAAATGAGTCCCTGACTCAAAGGCTGTAAATCCAACTTTCAAAATAAATAAAATAAATAAATAAATAAATAAATCTTGTCAGACTTGAGTTTTAACCAGCTGGTATTCATCCAGTTCTGGATTTCTGCAAGGCAATTGTTGTTAAACAGAGAGTGTACTATCCTGGACTGGCACAAAGGACAGGTATAGCTGAGTATCATCTACACTGCAGTGAAAACTCAGCCCATACCACCTCACAATGTCTTCTAATGACAGCATATGCACCGTGAACAACATGGGGGCCAGCACAGAGCTCTGCAGCACCCCACATGGAAGACAGAATGAATCAAAGGAAGAAGTCCCTGATACCACTCTCTGCAATCTGCCAGTGAGGAAAGAATGACATCATCTGAGAACTGTACCAGACAGGCCACAGCTGACCCACAGGCACTTAAGCAGCACCCCATAGTCCATGGTGTCAAAGGCTGATGAGAGATTAAGAATCACCAAGATGGACTGGCACTTCTGGTCTCCTGCAATCATGAGATCATTGAGCACCTGGACCAGAGCAGAGCAGTCTCTGTGCTATGTCTCTTATGAAATCAGGACTGGAGAGGATCATACATATCATGGATGGTAAGATGGTTCTTCAGCTGCAGCACAACAACTTTCTTGATAACCTTCCCTACAAAAGGAAGGTTAGAGACTGGTCTGTAGTTAGCAGGACAATCCGGGTCAACGGATGATTTCTTGAGAAGAGTTATTACCACCACCTCCTTCAGGGAGTTAGGAAACTCCCCCATCTCAAGTGAACACCAGATTACTTCTGCTAGAACCGGGCCGATGACATCCACATACCCTATTAAAAGGCGGGTAGGGCCCAGCTGTAAACTACAGCTGGTTGGCCTCATGCTTTGGAGAACCACATGATATCCACAATCTCTGGTCAGTTAAACTCCATCCAACAGAACCAAGGGATAGTGGCCTTGCATCAACCACCACTACCCCCCACAGAGCACACTAAGCAAATCTCCAATCTGATGTTGGATGCTCAATTTGTTCCTGTACAGTGGACCAAGTCTGGGATGGAGCTTATGGTGTTTGGTAACAATATGCACCAAGAAATCAAGATGTCAGTCCTGCCAGACTACAAGGTACAAAACACCGGATACATCCTCAATCATAACACCATCAAGGGTATGAAATAAAGGTAGAGATTTGAGTCTGGCAAGCCTCTTTCAGGTGCACAAAGCCATGTAAACTGTTTTTTGGCATTGATGGACAGTTGGTTAGAGTGGAACTAGCACTGAATGTTATAAAAAAATCCAGTTGTAGCTGTGAGGTATGGTCACAGAAAAAGTAGCCAGATGCAAAAGGAACCCTATCATCAGTATGCATATGGATGGATGCAGAGGAACAGACAGATAGTAGGTCATTCAAGAAAATGAAAAGAGATTAGGGTTCAGAACAGACCCTTGAGGGACACCTAAGAAGATTGGGAAGGGTAATGAACTGAAGCTTCTTATCTGAACAGCTTGAGATGTCCCTTCAAGGTAAGAATGAAACCAACTGACTGCAGAGTTAGAGAGGCCTGCTGCTTTAAGCTTATCCAGAAGAAGTTGATGTGCCACAGTGTCAAAAACCTTTTCAAGATCAACAAATATGGTGGAGGTGATCAGTCCCTCCTCAATACTTGACAGGATGGTGTCAGTGAGCTGGAGGAGGGAGGAGGAAGTGTAGGTGGGACTTCCTAAAACCACACTGAAAGGGGATGATGAATAGAGATGCAGTGAAGTTTTACTTTGCAGGTGAATTCTGCACAAATCCACCAACTCTGCCCCCGTGTGCCAATTTGTGAAGTTTCCACCTGTGATGGAAACTTTGTCAAAATTGGCACAGGGCAACGTCACGTTGTTTTGGGATTTCTTAAAGTGCAAATTTCACTTAGAAAACCCCAAAGCAAGGAAAAGTTTGAAACCAGCTGCTCCCCCATCCCATAGCTGGGCTGGCAGCCCAAGTTCCCTCCCTGGTGTTTAGTGCCCCCCCCCACCAACTACTGCCTGGTCTCTATATGAAAAAATAAATCCCCCCACTCCAATCGCAGGGCACCAGCCCTGACTGTAAAGTCTATCCCTGGTGTCTAGTGGCCCCCCAGCCAATTGCCGGCCCAATATAAAAAATGACATCCCCCACAATTGCCAACCCAGGTGTCTAGTACTGCTCCCCTAATCACCAGCCCCATTGCAAAACAAAGAAAATCCAAGGTCCTCTCCACCCAGCCGATCACCAGACCCCAAGTCCAACCAATTTTGCAACAAATGAAAAAATCCCCAGGTGTCTATTTGACCCCCCCACCTTCCCAACCCATCAGGTAGTGCCCCAAAACCCTGCTCCACCACCCTCACCCTGAATTGGCCCAAGGACAAAGCCCTACACTCATCTAAATTGTCAGCAACCTAACTGAGCTCTCAATGAATGAGCATGTGCTTGTTCAATCATGTGTTCATTCATTGAAAGCTCAGTCAGGCTGCCAGCCATGGAGGTGAGTGGAGCGCTGTGCTAGCGGTCTGCTCAGGGTCATGGTGTGTGGGGGGAGTGAGGGGTCCACTAGACACCAGAAATTTTTTTTTTTTTTTGTAAAGTTAGTTGGACTTGGCACCCGGTGATTGGGGGATGGGAGGACCTTGGATTTTCTTCATTTTGCAATGGGGCTGGTGATTGACGGGGGACACTATTAGACACCAGAGATAGTAAATGGGGGTGTAATTTTTCATATTGGGTCAGTGATTGGCTGGGGGGTGGGACAACTAGACACCGGGGATAGACTTTGCTGATGTGGCTGGCACCCCGGAATTGGTGGAGGGAATTTATTGTTTCATATTGGGGCCAAGCAGCGATCAGAGGGTGGGGGGTGACCACTAGTCACCAGTGAGGGTGTGTGGTTGGGTACTACTACTGTTAGTAGCCAAACTCCTCATTTTGTGGAGTTTTTTGCTGGGGCATAGCTGGGCTTTGCACACCCAATCCACTCTGTGAACAAGGGAAAATCTGCAAATTTTTTCGAGGAGCAAATTTGTCCCACTTCACAAATCTCTACTGATGAAGGAGGAGTCAATGAAGGAAGACAGTTTGTAAAGTACAAGTTTTTCCTGTAATTTAGCCTGAGTGGGAAGTGGAGACATAGGATGCAAATCAGCAGAAAAAAAAGGATCACCATGTTTTGGAGAGGTATAACAGTAGCCGACTTCCAGGCTTCAATGACAGTTGCAGAGGAAGAAGAAAGGCTGAGGAGTAGCGTAATAATCAGTGCAATGGCAAAGGCTGAGAGAATCAGACACTTAGGATAAAGGCCATTAGGGCTACCTCCCTTCAAGGGTTAAGGGCAAGTAGGGCCTTAAAGGAAGCAGGAAGATTGGTAGAAGAGAAGGCAAAAAGGAAAGGAAAGGAGTGGAAGACTGAGTGAGAGAAGAAAAGTGGTAGTGGAAGTAAGGGATTAGAGCAAAGGAATAGATAGTGAAGTAGGCGCTAAAGAAAGAGGCAACTTCAGTAGGGTCAGAGATAAGAGAGTCACGAGCCTTGAGAACATGAGAGGGAGACTAGGCTAGGGGAGAAAATGGAATGGATAACCATCTGGAACTTGGAGGGTGATTAATGTTGTTCAAAAAATGAGGAAGAAGGAAATAATTGGCACTTATTGCATTTCCAATGCCATGCATTTTTCTACTTTTCTTAAATGGGTGCATAAGAATTGGAATATTTATGTGCAATATATAGTTCTCCATACAGTATATTTGCAGTATTTTGAAATGCTGAACCAGAAAACCCCAACTGAGATGAGCTGCCTCAATTACAAGTTTTATTTATTTATCTATGTATGTATGTATGTATGTTTGTATGTTTGTATGTATGCAATTCATTTTTGTAACTGGGTAAGACCCATTGAGACCAAAGGTCCCTTTTTCAGGGATGACCTGGGATTAATTACAAATGTAACATAACAAGTATGAAAGAAAATGTGCATTACCAACAAAGTGAGCAAGTGCATAACAAACACACTTTATTTAGTGTCCAGTAAAGAGAACAACATTACAATAGAGAGTTTAGGTCTTGGGAAGAAGCAAAGACAGGCTCAACATCATACATACATAGCATTCCAAGTAAATTGAAAACTCCACTTCTCCACTGACAGATAAATCCAGCACCTAGGTTTGTCTAAATGTTTGATAATTTAAGACATGGGTATACCAGACTCACAAACACAGCATTCAGGAAAAATCCACATTGGAAAAAACTGTGTTAATATAAAAAAGGCAAATAGGCCCAAAACAGATTTTGAAAAATTATATAAATTAAAAAAATGTTTGCAGAAGAATCTTCTCAGCTTATCCAAATCTTCAGGAAATAGAATTCAGCACTTGCGAATATATATTTTTTTAATACTAGAACATAATGTAGCTCACAAACATGCAATATGGAAAGTTATATGAGACAGTTTTATAAAAAAAAATATTATTTCTGAAACTATTCCAAGATCACGTCATAAAGAGGATCACATCTTTCCTGCATCTGTGAATGCTTGTTACTGCAAATTCAGAATTGAAAATTTGATCTCAGAGACTAAATGTCAAATACTAGATATAATATGCATTTGTAACATCATAGAAACAATTCATTCAAGAGCAGTTTTGTCTTGCAATATTTCAGAATCACATTTCATGAAATCCATCACATCTTCTTTTTGAAAATTGAAAGCTATAATAGATCTTAAGGACAGGGTATGTGCAAAAATGTAAAGTGCTTCAGAGCAGAAAGTGCTCAAAAAAAGTGTTGTATGCTGAAATCACATGATTGAATATTGTTTTTCAGATAGAAAAAACATGTACTAGATCCAGCAAAAAAGGGGTCAGTTTTATATTGAGACAAAACCAAAACAGTGACTAAAGAACCCTGAGATGCAAAATAATATGCACAATCTAATGGGGGGGGGAGGCAGCTGAGTCACCAAGGGTCTTGTAGGCAATCGTGTGTCATATTCTAACCTGTATACATGTCTAGAAGGGGCTGTGCTACAGCTGGCTAAATGCACTAAAAAGGCTGAATATGTATCCCTGAAACAAACAACCTTATGCCAAAATCATCATTCATGCCACTCATAGGACCAAGTGACACCCTTAAAATATACCTGGAGGTGGTAGACTATGAAATAAATGTGATAATTCAAAAAAATCTAAGGAAACAAAATTGCATAACCCAAACTTTAACAAAACTGAAGGGAGAGGCACTGTCTGAACTGAAAAACCTTACTAATACTATTATTAAACCTGCTGATAAAGGAGGTGCTATAGTTTTATTGAGCAGAGAGGACTATGTTTATGAAGCCATGAGACAAGGGAAAAACACTGTCCATTATCAGAAAATAAAGAAATATCCCATTCTGTAAATTCAGACAAAGGGGAGTATTTTATTAGAAACGGCTGTTTAGGAGAATTGGATTACTGATAAACAATATTGGTTTCTCAAGATCGGTTATCCCAGAAAACCAGCCTTAAATCTACTCCCTAAAATGCATAAAAATACAACAAAGCCACCTGGATGTCCTATAGTATCCAGTATAGGATCATCTTCAGAACCACTATCTAAATATGTGGATGAATATATAACAAATGGCACCAGAACTACCAGCAAAGGACATAGGTGATATTATTCATAAGATAGCAGGGTTTGTTGTGAATGAGTCTGATGATTATGGTTACACTTGACATCGAAAGTTTATATACAAATATTCTGCATGAAGGGGGTCTCATTGATATTTCCAGTATACTCAATCAAGAGAACTCCTGATGCTCTCCCACCATTAGAATTTATTGTACAATTAGCATGCTTGTTTTCCTTTTTTTTTTCAATATAACTTTTTGCTCCCCCTTTACTCCTTGGTCCTTAGTTGGCAATGAGGGAGCCATGGTATTTCTGATTTTCTCCCATGTTGCCTGGGGCCCCAAATTGCAGTCACGCATGCATGTGGCAGCATGTATGCGCTCTTCAGTTCCAGTGACAGCCCCTTCCTCCCTCATAGCCTAATACCATGTTCCCCCCTTGGCTTGGCACTGCCACCTAGCCTCCATTGTGTGGCAACCAAGAGTCGGGAAATCCCCACATCCCTCCCCGGAGAGGAGAGCTGCCTTGAAGCTGCACAATCTGATTCCTCACCCTCTCCTCCAGCTGACCCCTGGTGTCACAAGCATGCACTCAAACTCAGGTCACCGGCATGGTGCGAGATGTGACATCCAGCGCCTCAGCCCTCAGCACCACTGCACCGGCCAACTAGCATACTTTGTCCTTGAATCCAGTTATTATTTTTTCCAGAATAGTTGTTACTTTCAAAAAACTGGTACAGCAATGGGAATCACCTAAGCACCAAATTTAGCAAATCTATGAAAAACAGATACATTACAGCAGTGCTCATTACCCATTTTTTGATTAAATCAAATTATATAAAAAGTACATTGATGACATATATTCAAAATTTGGACTGGATCAAATGAAAGACTTGAGGAGCATTTGAGGTACATCATTGATAATACTACTACTAATCTTAAATTTAGGTACAAATTCAGTAATACATCTGTCAATGTTCTGGATCTTTCAATCTATAAAGTCTTGAACAAACTCAAATGCACATTGTACAGAAAACTGAAGACATCAAAATACCATTTTACATGTAGAAAGTTGCCATCAGGTGTCTGTTATTAAGAACTCCCAAAAAAGTCAAATTATCAGGGTTAGACAGAATTCTGCTGATCTGAGTGAATACAATAAAAAGGCTGAAGATCTGGGAAGAATGCCCAGAGAAAGAAATTAGCCAGACACTTTGATTCTGGAAAATAGAGCGGAAGTGGAAAGATTTAATAGAACAGTATCCTCAGAGACAAAGTGAGACATGGAAAAAAATGAGAAAATGCATACTTTTTCTATACAATACAACCCTTTGGGAAAGCACTTTGGTAATATCAAAAAGCAGAATTGGGGATTGCTTCAGGCAGATAATAAACTACAAGAGGCTTTTGGACATCCCCCCAGAATCCCTTTCAGAAGAGGAAAAATATTGAGGGACTCTTTGGTCCATGCTACCATAAAGCCCATGAGAAACACAAACATAGAAACATAGACTTTGACAGCAGATAAGGACCACTTGGCCAACCCAGTCTGTCCATTTCCCTACCTATTGAATAAGCTGCATATTCTAATTAACCAACAGCCTGCTTCCTCCTACTCCACTCTATAATTGCCTTATATCTGTCCCATGCATTCTTGAATTCTCCCACTGTGTTTGACCCCACAACCTCCCCTGGAAGGCCATTCCATGTGTCCATCACCGTCTCTGTGAAAGACATACTTCCTCACATTGTTTCTGAGCCATCCCCCCTCTATCTTCAAATTGTGCCCCCTTGTTCTTGAGCATCTCTTTTTCTTTTGTTGTAATTTTTTTATTCATTTTCCAATTTTTAAACATAATAGAAGAACACGCATCATACAAGCAGGAGTTAGATTACAGAATATTATTATACAGATAACAAGGATATCTTAAAGGGGAAAAGATACAGAGGAGAAAGGAGAGAGGTATTGAGGGGAGGGGTAAAAAATGGAAAGGCACAGGAGCAGTACAGGACAAAGTGTATACAGACTAAATTATGAAGCAAGAATAAGCAGAAGCAGCATACTGATTGTTCTTATTAGTAGTAAACATATATCCCAGTGGCTTACATTACATACCAAGTGCAGCAACAGGAGGTCACCGGGGGCCTTCAACAGCAGAGTATGAACTTTAACTTAATCTCACCAGACCGAGTCAAACAGCAGGATGTTGCTGAACATGCCATACTTAGCTAAAACATATCTATCACGCTGACTCCCTCATCAAGGTTTCAAGGAGAAAGCTGAATACTCCAGTATGCATGTCCATCACATCCGTGGATGACCTCAAACATAGACAGCATATGTCCTTTTCTCAAGGGTATACATATTAATCTTCTTTAGTCTCTCGGCCCCCTAACATTCCAGGAGTGAAGTGGTAGATCAGGTGTCTTGGCCAGTTAGAAGGAGGCCAGAGGCTAATGGTAAGTACTTAGGTGGCCCTACTAAGGGGAGGAGGATAAGGGGGGCCACTCTCCAGAGTGTAAAGTGGATGTTTAGGGGCGTTTGCTCCTGGTCAAGAGGTATAAGGCTCTGCACACAATGAAAACTAACAACCAGCATTGCTCTATCTAAATTGAATGCCTGTAAAATTGAATATAGGGAGTAACACTAACATGCACATACAAAAAATAGATAATCAGAGTGAAAAAACTGAGGGACTTAACTGACTGGGTCCCCAGCCAATGGTATGTCCAATCACTTCTACGAGGCGTAGAGAGAAAGAGAGCCAAAATTAGAGATTTTGGCTTTACCCTGTGTGTAGTATGGTGTTTACCAAGTAAACAGGCTCCTGAGTTGTAGTTGCAGCACCTATCTTGTGGTAGGCCATAGCCCAGAGCCAAAAAGGTTCCTGCCACTATACCAAACCACCTCCTATGTAAACAATGTGCAATTGTGTCCTATTAAACCATCATAGGAGAGAATATAGATAATATATAAGGGAGACAGAAATTAAAACAGTTGCTTTTCAGGGAAGGGGAAGAATAGGGGAAATAGGGTCACAAAAAAAAAAAGCACAAAAGTGGTCTGTAGCTAAGTACATTCACCTTTTAGACAGTTAACTGGTTCTCAATGATCCATCCCTGCCTCTGTGCAAGAAGAGGTTGGAGGTTCAATCCCATCTCATACAAAGCTGGCTTCATATGATAGGATGGATTGAAGGTTACCAGCAAGTCTCACCGATCCCTGGGTCTTGTGTACCTAAACTAGTAATAGATAGCATTTAAAAAAAAAGAAAACTTGAGTATTTAAACAGTATGTCAACTGGCAATTTCACATTCAGAAAAGCACCACCGAGGTGGGGTGTCTTACTGGGGGAAGGCCCCAGAGGAGACCTCCCACCTGGTCATTTACCCTCATCCAGCATGAATAAGAGAGAAGGTGGCACTGGCATAGGCATCCCAGACAGTGGACCAAGGCCCAACATTATTTCCCATTCAGCTGGTTCCCCATTTAAATCATTCAAACCACCCCCTTACTCCCCTAGACACTTATTCTTAGGCACTTATCCGAAGAAACGTACAGTCAATCTCCTTATTTTGCCAGTTCTTGTCTGGATTGCACTCCGGAAATGCTGGCATGCATATTGCGGCCTACCGGGGATCCAGGAGCCACGGAGGGAAGTTCTGTGGCATGTAACAGTAAGGCCGCATTGGCAGCTGCCACCCAGGAACTGTCTGTTTTCTCCGGTTCCGAGCCAGCATGATCCAGCGCTGAGGTATCCATATTGATCCAAGAGTCTGTGTCTGGTTGGTCGTGTAGCATCTCAAATTTAGTTTTAGAAAAGTATGAGCTTAGTGTACGTTGGTTCTTCCGGGTCCTCTTGCTGCAAGTTTTGATCCTGTTGGTTTGAGCCTCTTCTATGATCTTGAGGATGCTCCCTCTTGGAGTGGGGTACATGTGGAGATGTCTTCCACACTTTAGGATGTCATGGTTGCAGTTCCATGTAAGGCCCCTGAGAGACTTTGGTTGAAGCAAACTTGGATGGAGGCTGTCCTAGAGAGTGGGAGCTGGGGCGACACATCGCTGTGTCCTGGGTCTGCGAGTCTGGGGAACCGGTGCATCTTTGCCACGTTTCCTCAATATATGTTATCGCTGCTTCCAGAGTTGCAAACTGAATTGCTGTGCCATTTACATTGATTTTTAAGATAGCCAGGTACCGCAGGGCAAAGGGAATCTGCAGATTGTGTAATCATCTGCAGACCTCTGTGTAGGCTTTCTTCTTATTGGCAAGTTCTCTCGAGTAATCCTGAAAAATCATTATTTTATGTCCCTTCCAAAGGAGAGTACCCAGTTCCCTAGCTCAGGCCTGGATTGCTTCTTTTTCCACAAAATTTAAAATCCTGGCAATAATAGGTTGTGGTCTGTCCCCTTGCTGAGGTCTGGAATGTGGAGAGTGGTGGGCCCTCTCTATAACAATTCTGGTGTTGGGTGGTAGTTTTAGAAGCTCTGAGAGACCGTGTTGTAGGAAGAGCAGTACTTTACCAGCTTCACAGCCTTCAGTGAAACAAAGAGCAGTAAGTTGTTGCAGAGCCACCTGTTGTCCAGATCCTCCAATCATTCTTGTAAAAGATTTATTTGAGCTGCCAGCTCCTGCATAGTAGCACAGTGCCTGTTTATAACATCTTCTTGGGTGAGAGCTTTCTACTCAGCCCGATTAATTCTCCTATCCAGTTGCTGTATAGAGACCACTGTAGTGTTGGTTGCCAGTGTTAAAGCATCCACATTGGTGATGATCGAGGCAAACATTTCTCAGATCGACATCTCTTCGCCCCCCGCCAAGTGCACCATGCGGCCTGCTGGTAAGCGGTCACGAGGAATGAAGGAGTGTTATCAGATGAATCCTTTATGGATTTTCTCCCAAAGTTGATCAGATAAGAGAGGTAGTATTCCGATTCCTTTGGATCCAAAAATGCCCTGGAGAGGTTTAGCTGTGTTGGAGTTGCTGCGGGTTCTAGTCTCTGGGTGTACGGCTGAGTAAAATTAGGTCGCCATTTTGTCTGCTAGTTGGCCACACCCCCCGCACATCTCTTTTTCTGAAAGATTCTACCCTCTTGGACTTTGTTGAGTCCCTTGAGGTACTTGAAAATTTCTATCATGTTCCCCCTCTCCCTCCTTTTCTCAAGGGTATACATATTAATCTTCTTTAGTCCCTCTTCATATGGTTTCCGGTGCAGCCCCTGCACCATTTTGGTTGCCCTCCTCTGGACTGCCTCCATCCTGTCTATGTCTTTGCGGAGATGGGGTCTCCAGAACTGCACACAGTACTCCAGATGGGGTCTCACCAACTGTCTGTACAGAGGGTTAACAACTTCCTGTTTTCTACTGGTGATGCCTCTCCCTATGCATCCCAGTATCCCTCCAGCCCTCCCTACTGCTTTCTCATATTGCTTGCCACCCTTTAGGTCATCTTATATGACTACCCCCAGGTCCCTTTCCATTTTTCTTGTTGTTAGTACCCCCCCCCATTGTGTACTCTTCCCCTGGGTTTTTGTTTCCCAGGTGTATTACTTTTCACTTCTCTGCATTGAATCTATGCTGCCATACTTTTGACCATTCCTCCAACCTTGACAAGTCCCTTCTCATCCTATCCACCCCCATTCTGTATCAACCATGTTGCAGATCTTTGTGGCACTTGCAAAGAGGCATACTTTTCCTTCCAGTTTCTCTGCAATGTCACTTATAAAGACATTAAAGAAGAACAGCCCCAGTACTGAACCCTGCAATACCCTGCTAGTAACCACACTTTCTTCGGAATGGATTCTTCTTTACTATTACCCTCTGCATCCTGTTGTCCAGCCAATTTTATACCCAGGCTATCACCATGGGACGCACTCCCAGGCTGACTAACTTGTTTATTAATATTTTGTGTGGGACTGTGTCAAATACCTCACTAAAGTCTAGGTAGGCTATGTCCACAGCTCCTCCCTGATCTACTACTTTTGTCACCCAGTCAAAGAAATCTATTAGATTCATCTGACATGATCTTCCCAGTGTGAATCCATGCTGCCTTGGGTCCTGTGCCCCGCTGGCATCTAGGTACTCAGCTGTTCTTTCTTTCAGAAGTGATTCCATCATTTTCCCTACCACTGAGGTCAAACTAACAGGTCTGTAGTTTTGTGACTCTGCTTTGCTCCCACTTTTGTGAAGGGAAATCACATCTGCCCTCCTCCAGTCCTCAGGTACCATGCCCTCCTCCCATAATTTGTTAAAAAGGGTAGTCAGTGGTGTCACTAGTTCACCCCTTAGTTCTTTCAGAATTCTGGGGTTAATCCCATCAGGCTCCATTGCCTTGTCCACCTTTAGTTGTAGGAGTTCTTTCAGGAACCTTTCTTCTGTGAATGGACTGGTATCGACCCCCCTATCCGGAGTGCTTCTATTGCTTGGTTTAGGTAGGTACCCCCTCCTCTTCTTTTGTGAATACCGAACAAAAGTATTTGTGCAGCATCTCTGCCTTTTCACTGTCACCCTCTGCCCTCTCCCTCCCCTTTATTAAGCCTCACTACCCCTTCATTGGCTTTTCTTCACTCACTAATGAACCTATAAAAGGTTTTATCCCCCTTCTTAACTGAGTTGCCTATTGTTTCCTCTGTTTGAGCCTTTGCTATTCTGACTGCCTTCCCTGCTTCCTTCTGCTTTAATTAGTACAGTTCTCTGTCCTGCTCCTTCTGTGATTCCTTATACTTTCTGAATGCTATCGTTTTCTCCCTAACCTTCTCTGCCACCTCTTTTGAGAATCATAGTGTTTTTTTCCTTCATTTTGTTTTGATTATTTGCTTCACATAAAGGTTTGATGCCTCTGTGATGGCAGTTTTGATTGTTCCCCATAGTTCATTCATCCCTCCTTCCTGCCCTTTTGCTAGTGCATTTCTTAGGCACTCTCCAGTTCTGCCAAAGTCAACCCTCCCAAAGTTCACTACCCCTGCTTTTGTGTGTCTTGACTCTATGGCTGTATTTATTGTGAACCACACTGTCTGGTGGTCACTTATTCCCAGATGGCTATCCACTTCTAAATCCAAGATCCTCTCACCATCCCCATTTGAGAGTACCAGTTCTAAGACTGCTCTCTCCCGAGTGGGTTCCAACATTAGCTGCCTGAGGCATACCCCCTGTAGGGCATCGAGAAAGACTCTGCTCTTGGATGTGGCTGCAGCAAATGAGATCCAGTTAACATCTGGCATATTCTGGTCCCACATCAACAATATCTCCCCTTTTTCTGCCATTCTAAGGATTCCTCCTATCATTTCCTTTCCCATTCCCTCCCCCTAAGATGGGGTTCTGTATACAACCCCTGTATGGATTGTGGTGCCATTTCCTATCTCCAATGTGACCCACAGTGCCTCCTCTCCTCTCCTCCCTGTTTACCCTTTAGTTCCATTGCTTTGATCCCATCCCTTATGTAGATGGCTACTCCTCCTCCTCCTCCTCTTTTACCCTCCCTGTCCCTCCAGTAGATTGTGTTCCCCAGAATGTTGATATCCCAGTCATGGTTCTCTGTGAACCAGGTTTCTGTGACTGCCACAATATCCAGGCTTCCCTCTTCTATTAAGGTCACTAGTTCATCAAGCTTGTTACCCAGACTATGGGCTTTGGTATTCTTCACCCTCCATTTTTGATGGCCTTAACCCTTTTATTTATTTATTGAGTAATCTTAATTACAATCTTTGAGCTAAAAGCTCATTTACAAAGGATCCTTGTAATAAAAGGAGGGCAGAATACATGAGTTTGGGAGTCAATAGCAGCTAAATAGGCATTGTCAAAAACATCATATGATCTGTAGCAATCAATGACATTGGTAATAGTAACACAACATAGGTAACAAAGGCAAAAGCAACACATAACCAGAGTGTGGGTACAGGGTACAGGGTAGATGAGGATACAGTACACACAGCAGGGCAGACAATAAAGTGCATAAGTCAAGTTAGGTACTAGCTGGAGAAAATCAGAGGTTGAAGCTATCCAGGAGCTTGTAGGATGGAACAGGAGATGTGGCTGAACATCATTCCTGATGCCTAAATTGGTTTCTAGGCTACATCCAGGACAGTAAGCATAGCCATGTTAAACAGTTGGGGTAGTGGGAACTAATCTGGAATAGGTAGCAGAAGAGTAACCAGAGGAGGGGAATGGAGGTTAGGCTGATGGGTAGGGTGGGTGTGGAATAAGAAGGCGAGGGCTAACAGGGAGTAGGTGAGGGGGAGTGGGGAGGGTGGATGGTAGGTAGGCCGGTAGGGCAAGTGTAGAGCAGGGAGCTTCAGGCCAATTTGTAGAGTGTAAGATGAACCTTGGCAGGCTCTGGGTTCAGGGGTCAGGTAACAGCCAGGTTAAGAGTGGCAGTAGCAGTGAACAGGTAGGGAGATAGTCTTTATTGCTCATGCTTGTGAGGACAGTGGCATGCAGAGCTTGTGGGTTAAGAGTGGCAGTAGTCTATCCCAGACCTTACTGCCTTTGCATTTTTCTCCATATACCCCTGCCCTGCCCGTTTTTGACCTATTTATCTTCCACTTGGATGCCCACTTTGGCCAATGGCAACTTCAAATGTGGAAACTGTTTTTTGTAGGCATACACTTAACACACAAACTTTCAATCACTCACATGACAATTACAGAACTTTTAGAATCAAGGGTGTTATTTCTTGTTCTATAGCTGGAGAGACTTATCTCATCTGGTGCCCATGTGGTGTGTTATATATTGGCCAAATGAAAGAATGTTAAAGACAAGAATTGGAGAACATCTTACAGCTCTCAGGACAGCCAATTTTACATATGCCATGGCAAAAGAAGTCCATGAAAATAACCATTCCAATGTCCATGACATTTGTTTTTCGGCATCGAAAAGGTGGACTTAGGCATTAGGGGATGGGACATTTCCAACCATCTATGTCATCAAGAGATTTTCTGAATTTATACCTTTAAGACATTTTCACCCCATGGATTTAATGATAAACAGATAGTCCCTTTCTTGTTATTTGAAGTAAATTTCCCCTTTTATGTTCAGCAATTTCTATGCTACCTAGCTATCAGAAACTATTTTGTTATGAGGAATATTTGGTTTCTCTTCTTTGACCAAAAGTATGCTATCTTTGTCAGGTTTGCACTATCCATTTTGTTATTGCCTTTTCTTAGTGATGGGTTTGTTTATTTTTACTTTATATTGTCTTACGTTGCATATTTATACTTGTTTCTATGTAGTCAGCATGCATTTTGTTATGCAAGTGTTCCAATCATCTTTATATTTATAGCTTCCCTCATCACATTTACGGCATGTTCACCATTAACTTTTTTCCATTCATTTCCGACATCCACTCTTCCGCAGTCTGTTTAGTTGTTTGTCTATTACACTTTTTTTTCAACTCTGCACATGCCCTCACTTCACCACTATAAATTTGTGCACTGACCTTGGGATCATTAGTCTGATGAATGGTCCACCCCCCCCCGCCCAAAACATCACCACGTTATGACGTAGCATGTCTCTTGCAGCATTCAGGAAGTCTAGTCAATCTGCATAAGTGTGGTCTTGACTTTTGTTTTCTAGCATCTCCTTTGGCATTTTTATGTTCCTGCCTCCAATAGGTACTGACTGAAACTCTGATTTATACTCTGCATGGACTTTGTATGGAATAATTTCCATGCACTTTTTACTTGGATATGTGGATACCTGGCAAGTATTATCCCGTCCTCAAACACAATTTTCAAGTTATAGCTAAGTTACAGATATTTTTGCCAAACTGTTCTCTCCATTTTCTTGTCAATACATGTTTTAGATTATTATATATATTTATATACGTGTGGGGTCACAGCTGCTATTGGCAACTTATATTTGGGCCATTTTCAGCTACAACCAGATACATGGCTGTTTTGAGAAGTTTATCATTAGTTTTTGTACTCTATCTATAGTGATATTAATCACATCGCTAGCCGTGTTTTCCAAGGATCTTTTTATCACCAGAGCAATGAAAGACAACCTGTGTGAGGTCTGACTTTTAAGTCTGTGAATGATGACCTATAAATCATAAAAAGTATATCCCTTAACACACTAAGCCTTTTGTGTGCCTTCAGCCTGCAGTACCGTGACCACCTTTAGTCATTTGTACAGGCTGGAATATGACATATGATTGCCTACAAGACCCTTGGTGACTATCAGCTGCCCCCCTGCCATGCCCATTCGATTGTGCATATCGTTCTGCATCTCTTAAAAGTGACCCTTTTTTGCTGGATCTACTTCACATTTTCTGTTTGAAAAAATGTTCTGTCACATTGTTACAGCATACAGCACTTTTTTTGAGCACTTTCTGCATTTTACATTTTTACACATAACCTGTCCCCCACTCCTTAAGATCTATTATAGCTTTCAGTTTTCAAAACAAAGATGTGATGGATTTCATGAAATGTGTTTATGAACTATTGCATGATAAAACTGCTCTTAAATTAATTTTTTCTATGATGTAACAAAGTGCTTATTATATTTAGCATCTGACATTTCTCTGAGATGAGATTTCAGTTTTGAATTTGCAGGAACAAGCATTCACAGATGCAGGAAAGATGCAATGTACTTTATGACATGTGACCCTTGAATATTGCCAGAAACAACATTGTTTTTTAATCAAACTACCTCGTATAACTTTCCATAATGCATGTTTATGAGCTATGTAAAGTTCCAGCATTTTTAAAAATTATAATCAAGTGCTGAATTCTATTTATTGAAGATCTGGATAAGCAGAGCTGATTCTTCTGCAAACATTTTTTTTTATTAAAATCTGTTTTGAGCCTATTGGCCTTTTTATATTAATACAGTTTTGCAATGTTGTTTTTTCCTGAATGCTTCCTTTGTGAGTCTGGTATACCCATGTCTTAAACTGATCAAATATTTACACAGATCTAATTGCTGGATTCATCTGTCAGTGGAGGAGTGGAATTTTCTGTTTTCTTGGATTTCAGTTTTTCCATTTGGGATCCAAGCATGAGCTCTGTGTTTTTTAGGAGCTGGGATTTTGTGTTCTTTTTTATGACATTGATCTTTCACTACATTGACAGGAGTGGTGTATACATAGCATTCATCAGTTACATACAATTCAAAATGGAGTATGATATGCATAACATATATTTAAATATACCCAGAACAAAATCAGAAAATTAAGTAAAAAATAATGCAGTACACACTACATATTAAAAGATTACTTCACTACCTCAAATATGATCACATTAAGGAACCCAGTCAACCTATTATAGGAAATTTACAGCTCAAAATAGACGGTAAACCAATTCCCTCAACTTGGTTACCCGTTTTAAAGAATTTGAATGTTACCCGTTTTCTTAACAGTAGTGAACTGTGGCTCCAGATTAAGGAACTCATTATTAAGCTAGGTATTCTATATAAGCATATATTTTGGATTGCTCAAATAAGGCATCTATTATTATACACCTTCGGTCACAAACCCCAGTTAACTCAAACTATCCCATTTTTCAAAGAATTACTGGAGATTAGTGGAAGTCCCATAACAATCTCAGAACTCTACAACATAATATATCACGTGAAATTCCCAAACAGTTTTGGACCAACCAGATTTATGGGAATTATTTTTGCCAAATCACAATATAGACTGGACTATAATCTGGCAAACCTGTCATAAAATAGTAACACAAGATAGACTAGAAATGATGCAACTGTATATCTTGCATAATGCATATTACACACCATATAAACTAGCTAAATTGAGCTTAAAATCCACTTCAGTATGTGTCAGATATCATCAAGAAGAGGGGACTCTATACCATATTCTATGGTCCTGACCTAAAATATCTCCATTATGGAACTCCATTAAACAACTCTCAGACCCTCTCTTAGGTCTTAAAGACTTGTTTACTCCTGAGATCTGTATCATGGGTGATCTATCCATAATCAGTGTTCATAATCTCAAGTATTATATGACTCTGATAGCCATGTCGGTCAAAAAGCTGGTATTACGTCACTGGCTTGACCAATTGGAAATTCCATATAGTGAATGGTTAACTGAAATACTAGCTAATTTACGCATGGAAAAAGACATTGCTAACCTGAATAACAATATGGGCAACTTCAAAAAAATATGGGATCACCTATACACCCTATATTCCTTATAATAAACAACAGATTTTATAAGACGTCCTTTAGCTCAAATAAATTAGTTATATTGTTACGATGTTAGGTGTTGTCGCTCTATCAGGGATGGAAAGGGAGGGAAAGAACAGGTGAAGGAAGGGGGGAAGGTGTAGTAAGGGGAGGGGGTAGATTCAGGTAAAACCGTTATCTTATGCATCCTGTCTATGTATATGTATATCTGCCTTTTGCGTATGATAGGAATTCTTTAACAAACTATAATCTGAAAAGGGAAGGGAAGGGGGAAGGAATAAGGGGGTGGAAGGGTAGGAAGGGATAGTAAAGGGAAGGGGAAGGGGTAGATTCAGATTAAACTGTCATCTTATGTATCCTGTGCATTTATATGTATATCTGCGTTTTGCGTATTGTAAAAAATTCTTCAATAAACTTTAAATTGAAAAAAAAAAGATTACTTGTAGGGAAGTTTTAAAAACTTTGCACATTTTTCATCAAAAAATTTTATAATTTGTGAAGCTTTCTACTCAGCAAAGTGAAAAAAGTCCATCAAATAATAAAGAAAGCCAAAAAATGCACACCTTTACAAAGTGATTTTTTTTCAATGAAGCTCCCTGCAGAAGAAACTTCACGCTTTGTTGACAACTAGCATTGTGAACAATGTGAAAAGAGATCAATTAGTGGGTGAAGGTTTTCTTTACAACATATCGAATGAGCAGGTAACAGAGTGCAGAAGCAATGCTTTTTGAAGCAGTACAAACTATGATCATCCTTCATGCCAGGAGATGTACATTTCATTCAACAGCGATAGTATATGCAAACATACAGGCCCAGATATTCAAAGGGATTGAGCCTAGTGCAACAGAGCTGCACTGGAGCAACCCCGCATTACACCCTGGTGGGATATTGAAAAGGCTGCCCAGCACAGTGCAACTCCTGATGCACTGGTGCACACTGTAATGGTATGCAGTGCAGATTCAGGGGGCGTGACCATGCATATGTGGCACATCCTGATATTCAGCCCGGGATGTGCAGCGCATATGCTGGTGCAACCCCACAGTGCGGCACATAGGGGGGCTCAAAGTTGAGCCCTTGCAGAGTAGGAGCAACTTCTGGCCACCCAAAGGTGGGCTGCACTACTGCAGGGTGCAACATAGCAGCCCAGTCTTGGGTGGTCACCCTCCCACCCAGAACACCGTCCACAAGCACACACTGAACCCAGACCCCCCCTGCCCATAGCCGCAATCACATGGTATATTTATAACATGAAATCCCTAGCAGTCTAGTGGCACCCCAGTCCCCTATTCCCTAAGATATATCATTCATATCCAGCCCTGGTGGTCTAGTGGTCCCCCACCCAATTCCCTGATACATGTTACAGTGTAAACCCTGGTAATTTACACCATTCCTAGTAGTCTAGTGGACCCCCCACCTGGGTCCCCAATCATGGTAAATAGCCCACACATATGTCCCTGGTGATCCAGTGGCACCCCCCACCACTCCCACCCACACAGAACCACTTGCCCACCCCCATCATCGGCAGGCGGCTGCTTCCCACCCGCATACCACCCGGCTGCCTGCCAAATGAAGGGTACAGTGTGGGTTGTAAGTCCATTGATCCCATGTGTGGACCAATGGGCTTGCAGGTTATACTGTACTAGACAGTCCCAAATATGTGAGGTGGGGTCCACTAGACTACCAGGGAATGTTGTAATTAACATTTACTGTGATTGCAGCAATGGGCAGGGGGGTTCCACTAGACTACCAGGGACAGTCATCATAACATGTATCGGGAATCGGGTGGGAGGGGGACCACTAGACCACCAGGGATGGTCATGTATAATATATATCGGGGACTGGGGGGGGCACTATATTACCAGGGATTTCCTTTCAAACATATACTATGTGATTGCAGCTATGGGGTGGGGGATGCCCAGGGATCCCTACAGCACACGTCATGCTGTGCAGGGCACCAGTGGCAAGTCACCGGGATGCCCTGAGCAAGGCATGGAAATGGGTCATAATGACATGCAAATGGACCCATTTGTGCCTTGCATATATTATGGCCTCATTTGAATGCCCCCTGCTGAATATCATGTGTGATGAACCTAGCGCAATTGCACTTGTGCTGGCGCATCCCCGTGCTCCCTAGCTGTGGTTTGCACCGGCCCAGTGTCACTGTGCCATGTGCAGTATGTGCACTGGCCTGCCATATTCAATGGTGCTGTGTCATGGCACATCCCCATTGAATATCACCTAGACCTGGTCCCAGCACATCAGAGTTGCACTGTGCCCAGACTTGTGCCACTGCCTGGTGCAGTCTGAATATCCGGCCCACAGTTAACAAATGTTATCATACTTCTAGGTGAATTACTTTGACTAGTTTTAGGAGATTGTTTTAAAAGTACTGCACAGTTTTCCTTTCTGTCTTTGTTGAGTAATAACTCTGTTTCCTATTGCATATTCCCAGATCTGCATGGAGACAATATTATATATTAGGCAACCTTTCTCTAAAATGCTACTAAATACATTACTAGGATGGATTGCCTATCACATTTCAAAACATTGCCTCCCATAATATCTTCAAATCTATTAGACAAAAGGATTGTTTAGAAAATTTATCTTGTTAATTATATTCATGGATATCTTATTGCATTTGGTTTTGCATTTCTTTTTATTCTTGCATTGCATTTTATGTAATGTTGGAGTCTCCCTTGTAAATAGGCATTTAATGCATTTGGGGCTTTCTGCTCAACAAATCTTAAATAAATTAAATAGTGGAGAGAAAACAAGCAGACAGGAGAACGACACAACATTTTAAGATGTAGTCAGTTGCAACTTTTTGTTTCTGAAGAATTTTTCTTTCTCTTTTTGCTCATTACAATGTCTTGCCTGTTTTAACATATTGTGCATCGATGTGTAGAACAGCTCTCAGCCAGGTAGCTGACATATCTAGCTCTGTCCCCCACACTACATCATCAGCATTATGATGTCAGTGACAGTGACATCACGGGTGACTAACCTGGCAGCTACTAAGTGGCTGTTCCTAAGCAACAGTGATATCACAGTCAGTGAGGTCACAATGCTGATGATGTTTGTGTGTGTGTCTGTGTGTGTGTGGGAGGTAGAGATAGATATATCAGATGCCAGGCAGAGTGCTGTCCCACACATCACACCTTAGAATATCAGGTAAGCAAACTTCTAATTAAACAAATGGAAAAGGGAAAAACTACCTCAGATATAAAAGGTAATGGTCGACTGCTTTAAAAACTAATATTAATTTTAGGCAGTACACTGCCACTTCAAATAAATAAATAAATTAATTAAAAGGACAAACAATATCACGATCTGACACAGTGATAGGAAGAATGAATGATCACTTTTTGGGATAGTCAGGACGTAACTGATAGCAATAAGTACGTGCATAGAGTGAACTGTGATAAACACTTCTTTCAGATACTTTGAAGTTTGTAGATGTGTTCCAGAAAAAGAACCTCAAACCTCAGAGAGTACAAAAGTTATCATTTGATTTTCTAAGAAGAAATGTTCAGTAAATCACAGAAACATTCAACTATATTTCTCCGAAGAAAAGCATGTATTCCATCACGCCTCAAGGTTCTGCTTCTGATATAGGAACCAATAGGAAAGAGAAAAGCAATACACATACCAAATTCTGAGGATAAAAATCACTTCCTAAGTACCCCATACTGCTGACTGGACAATTTAGTGCAAACAGACATTTCAAAAAAGTGTTCACTGAAATATAGAATTTGATGGCAGAAAAGGACCATGTGTCCCACCCAGTCTGACTGTTTTTTCCTACCTACATTATTACTGCAGATCGTACATGATCTGCAGCTCTTTCTCCCTCTCCACATTCCTTTCCACTATGATTCCCTCATGCCTTGCCCATGCATTCTTAAACCCCACCACAGTTTTTGCCCCACAACATCTGTTGGAAGCCAAATCCAGGACTCCATCACTCTTTTTGTGAAAAAGTACTGCCTCACATCTTTCCTGAATCTAACCCCCCCCCCAGCTTAATAGCATGGCCCATTGTTCTTTAGCACCTTTTCTTCTGAAAAACACTTCTCTCCTGTATCTTATTATCCCCAATGAAGTGTTTAAAGGTTTTTGTCATATCCCCCTCCCTCCTCTCTTCCAGGGTGTACATATTGAGGTCCTTTAGTCTCTTCTCATAGGGCTTTTGATAGAGACTCTTCACCATTTTAGTTGCTTTCATCTGGATTGCCTCCACTGTGGCTTTGTCCTTCTGGAGATGTGGTCTCCAGAACTGGATACAGTACAGTACTCTAAGTGGGGTCTTACCAGCATTCTATAAAAAGGTAACACCACCTTCCTCTTGCTGCTGGTGATAACCCTTCCTGTGCACCCCAGCATCCCACTAGCCTTCCTGACGGCCTTGTCACACTGCCTTGCCACCTTTAGGTCATGCAATATGATTACCTGCAGGACTCTTTCATGCTTGGTAGTTGTCAATACCACTCCACCCATTTTGTATTCCGCCCCAGGTTTCTGTGCTGTAAGTGCATTATTTTGTGTTTTTAGCAATTAAACCCAGCTACCATGCCCTTGTCCACTCCTCTAGTTTTCTCTGGTCTCTGCTCATCCTTTCCACACATACCCCTGAAGAGTCCACCCTATTGCAGATTTTGCTGTCATCTGCAAAGAGGCAGCCCTTCCCTTCCAACTCCTCCACAATGTCACTTATAAAGACATTAAAGAGGACTGGTCCCAACACTGATCCCTGAGGCACCCCACTGGTCACCCTCCCTTGCTCTGAATAGACTGTGTTTACCACCCCCTCTTTTACCTATTCCCTAACCAATTTCTTATCTGGTTTACCACCTTTGGATCCACTTCTAAGCCACCCAGCTTGCTTACTAGTCTCCTGTGTGGAATGTTGTCAAAAGCCAAACTGAACTCTAGGTAGGTCACATGCACTGCTTCACCGTGATCTAAATCCTTTTTCACCCAGCCAAAGGAATCTATCAGATTAATTTGATGTGACATCCCCCATGTGAACCCATGCTGCCTTAGGTCTTGTAACCCACTGAATTAAAGATATTCCTCAATCCTTGCCTTCAGCAGTAATTCCATTAACTTTCCCACCACCAATGTCAGGCTGACTGGCTCATAATTTCTGGACTCCACCCTGCTACCCCTTTTGTGTAGTGGGACTACTTCTGTTTTCCTCTAGTCCTCTAGAATCATTATTGCCTGAAAGTTCAAAGAGTGCTAGAGCAGATAGCAATGTTAAAAACAGTTACAAAAGCTAATTATTTACAAGCACGCTTACCAACATTGCGTTGCTCATTACATCAGTACTTGTGACACCTTAATATTCCATGCTAAGAAGATGGTAAGCATTCCATTCATAGTCTCAAAAAAGCTGTATTAAATACATGTTTTGATAAATGTTTAGCTCCCTTCTGATATACCAGTACAGTAGAGTAATTTAGAAAATGGCTACAAAGGATTCTGTATCCTGATTGGCTGAAAGTACCTCAAACCTGGGCATCTATTTTTCAATAGATGCCCAGTAAAAAATAAGTGCCAGTCCAAGTGGCACCTCACTGCTCAGCATTCCACACTGGTGCCCAGCCTGCTTTTTATTGGCAGAGGGCACCGAAGAAAATTTGAAATGCCCACCATCTTTTTTCTCTCTCTTAGAGAGAGGAACTGGTCTCCCCCACCCAAAGCAATCATTACTTACTTGCACCCGCTCCCTGTTTTAAAAACAAATAAAAACATGCTTCAGTTATCTTGCAGTTGGAAGAGTGACACAACAGCATCACTCTTCTGACTGCACTGTCACAGTAGTCTGATAACCCTCTCCTGATTGCTGTCTTGCACTACAGTCCTGTCCGCAAACAGACAGTCATCACTCAGCACAAGTCCTGCACAATCACTAAGCCTGCTGTAGAAAAATAAATCAAAAAACATTTACCTCAGAATTTGAAGAAAGCAAAACAAAATATTTGCTTTCCTGGTACACCACACTCAAACATCGCCTTTTCTCCTTCCTCCTACATCATGGTCAAAGGTCACAGGGCACACAGATGCAACTTCAGACTGAAAAAAAAAAAAACATGCACCCAAAAAGAAAAATAAACTTTCCACGGAGCCCAACAAGCCATTTTCAAACAACAGTATCTTTCTTCTTTAGCAAGCAGTGTGTGTCTGTGTGAGTGACTCTCTCTCATGGGGGGTGGGTGGTGAGCAGCACTCCATCAGAATGCTGCAGGGAGGAGCAACAGCACCAGGAACAACCTATGGACTACTTTATGAATACACTTATCTGTTATACCTATATTCATTTTTTTCACAGTAATTTACTATATTATTTTACAACTTCATAATAAGTTACACAGATGGCCATTTTCTAAGAGCAATAATACCCTCCAGGGTTGGTATTATTGGGAAATACCAGACCTTCCAAGGGCTATAAGGCCCTCCGCCTGTGGTATCAGGCCTCATTACACCCCTGGGCAGTCCAGTATTTCCCAATAATGCCCACCCTGTTGGATATTATTGCTTGCATATCTAATCGTTGTTTCTTTTTACATCTTGAATGGGTTTTGCTAACGAGTGGAGTCAGGTGGTCCTGATGGAAAGATGGAAGATATAAAGTGTGGGAAATGCAAGAAATGTAAGCAACATAGGACAGAAGGTGGAACACCAGAGTGGGGGGTGGGGGACATTCCTTTATTATACCAGACTACAGAGAGAAATTATTGTACTACAAAGTGCAACTCTATATTGCGGCAAACAAATCCAAAAATGAAATTAGTGTTGGGGGGGAATACTGTGGAGAGGGGGATTTTTCAAGATAAGAAGAGGTAATTTAGTATTGCTATCATGCTATAGTTGATTATTAAAACACAACACATAACTTGAAAAACATACCTGGCCAGAGTCAATAAGGCTGCGGCCAAGGAATTTGGGGTAGAAATATTGAAATTTACCAAAGTTTTGAACCCGTGTTCACAAAATGTAACATAGGCTAATAAATGTGTTGTTTTCTTAATATTTTTACACCAAATTTTCAACATAAACGTGTTATAACCCTGTCTCACAAAAAAGGGCAGAGAAAATGTTCAACTTATGGTCTAAAGGTGATTTCGCGTAGAGACTGTAAAATCACCTTTTGGAACACAAAAACACATTTTTGGCAGGAGTTGAAAAATGTCAGTTTTCACATTCATGGGATGCTGTAAAGAATTTACTATGTTGAGAATCAGGGTAAAAATATTGAATATTACCAAATTTATGAGCCTGTTTTTGTAAAATTCAACATAGCCTCATAACTTTGTTTTTTTTTTAATTTATTTGCAACAAATTAATAATATAGCCTTATTATGTATACTCCAATTGTTTCAAATTTACATCATAGTAGGATGTCGTATTTTATTTTTCATTTTTTTGTATCTTGGAATTTGTATACTCCAACTGTATTCCCATTTCCTCTCCCCCCCAGATGCATCTGGAAAGGTGCTATTGTAGCTCAGTATGCCTTTCTGGTGAAATGTTTTCAAATAAATAAGTAAATAAATTATGATCCCACCTCATGAACAATGGAAGAGAAAATGTTCAACTCCTGTCTGAAAGGTGATTTTGTACAGGGACCTCAAAATCACCTTCCGGGATGTTAAAAAAAAAAAAAAAACATTTTGGCCAGGATTTGAAAAATGATAGTTATCACATTCATGATGTTCTGTAAAGTTAGGGCTATGATATAAATTTTGGGTAAAAATATTGAAAATGACCAATGTTACACACCTGCATATAGAAACATAGAAGTTGACAGCAGATAAGGACCGCAAGGCCCATCCAGTCTGCCCATATGCTTATAACTTTGTTGTTTTTTATTATTTTTACACCAAATTTTCAACATAGCCTTCTTATGACAACACCTCATGAAGATTCACCTATGCTGATGTGACAGGCATGTTTGTGATGCTGATTGTGGTGCAGGCAATATGCTGCCTGGCATTACAGTGCAGGCATTATGCCTCCCAGTAGGTACAGCACCAAAGAACAGTCCCGGGAAACTGTCAGATTTAGCTGGGAATGCTTTGCCTCCCTGTACCCCTCAATGAGGCAGGATACACCCTCACACCTCCCAAAAGTAAATATGACTGCCTATGGGGAGGGCATGCCAGGAAGGGACGCAAAAGTGTGTGGGCACCCAACACTGTGTGAGTGCAGGGAGACCTAAAATCAAGATTGCCACTGTCACTCATGCCCATTTTACAGTGCCCACATTACAGTGGCATAATTAAGTCACAGTTCTAATGGAATACCTCTCAGGAACAAGGGCAGAAAAAAATGTCAACACTTGCCAGAAAGGTGATTTCCCCTGGGGACAGTGAAATCACCTTTCTGGACAGATTTGTCTAATGTTAGTGCAACTGTTCATGAGGTAAGGTCCCAAAAAAGGCATGTTGAAAATCTGGGCCAAAAATATGCAACAATGGCAAAGTAATGCAACTAAGTTCAAAGCACCATTGAAATACATTGAACGACATACCTGTTTCTTCAGTTCATGGTCCAGCTTTGAAGAGTGAAGATATGTCTGTGATCCAGAAAGGATTAAGACATTGGAACACTGATGGGTAAGTAAGGGCAGTGGGGAGTGGATGGTAGTTGCTGAGTGGAAATTTGGGTGGGGGGACAGTAAAGGCTGCAAAAGACATTGATGGACAGTTTTCTTTTTGCAGGGTTGACAAAAAAAAAATAATGTGGATTTGTGATAATGACATTGGGGGGATTGGGGACCCCCAATGTTATATTTCTAGGGGGGTGCTGAGAGGAGGGTCGGGTGGGTGGGGAAAAATATAAAAAAAAACATAACCACGCATGCATGGTACTATCTGAAGTGCATAAAAAATAAATAAACATACCAAGGATTCCTGATCCGACACACTGGGGATTGGGCACCTCAAGCATCACTGTTATGTTTCTGAAGGGGTGTGGGGTGGTGGGTGCTGAGAAGGAGGGTTGGGTGGGTGGGAGGAAAATATATATATAAACAAAAAAAAAAAACAAGATGAGCACAGTCTCATCCGTGGTCTTGCTCACAGAGGTAAAAAGTGGAACACAGCACAATCTGCAGTGTCCAAGATGGCCACTGAACTCTACTGCACATACAGAAGTAGTCATGCATGCACAATACAGTTTGGCAGCCATCTTGGACATGGCAGACTGTGTCATGTTCTACCCTGACATCCGCAAGAGGAACTTCACAAAACGGACTGAAGAAAAAATGTGTTGTGTGACTGCTAATTGAAAGAGTGGAGTGTTTCATGGACCCAGAGGTGTTTTTGAGGCAACTCAAGACTTTTGTTTGGTAGGAAACATTTCCTTTTTTAATCACAGGAGGTCTGCAGGGCTCCATTCACTGCAGCCCTGAAAATTACTGTAAACTCTGAAAATTAGGAAACAGGGTCTAGATAAGAATAGTGAAAAATAGAGGGAGGAAACCAGGGAAGAATGGGGTCAAAATGTGAAGGGGGGAGCAATGTTGAGGGGATTAGGGTATCTTTCACTGATTCATTTCAACTTTGTGGACATACAGTATATCCATAACTATTTTAAAGAAAATATACTCTGCCAAAATCTGTGATTAGAGAAAAAGGATGGGATGGGTGAGGGGGGAGGTGGACAATAACAAAAGCGGCACTTCAACTGGCTATTTTGCAGCTACAAAAATGATTTAAAGTCCAATTAGTCATTCAGACCAATTGGAGACAAGACATTTAGCAATATAATCCATCTGGATTCCTTTTGCAGCAGGAGTTTCAGTCCATCACTCTCTCTAGCTGGAGGCAGAACATGTTGTAAGGCTTGACATTTGAATCCATGAGGTCACCAGGATTTGTTGCCAGTGACAATTTTGGATAACCATTGCCTCAGTGCTTTTGTGCTGAGGTTGTTTGACTTTTTAGACCACATAAGGGCTGGTTTGTTTTTCCCATTGGTGAGGCACAGTGATGAGTCCTCAGTAGGACCAAACATGTGTGTGTCTTTTTTTCTCAGCCTTTTCAGATTGTGTGAAAGGCCCTTTGGCAGCTTGTATTCCTGCTTTATCCAGAACCAGCCTTAATGTTCTGAGTAATTTACAGATACATCTCATAACATTTGCATTGGTGGGTTAAATGTGATTTTTTAATTTTTTTTGAAACAATGAGCCCAATTCCAGAAACCACTAGCATGACACAAGGTGCTTACAACAACCTTCAATAATGCAAGTTACATCTTGCATCCTACCTTGCGGCATTCCCATTTCTGAAATGCGGCCTGTGCTAGAATGGGAAGCCACTGCACCAAACGGGCGCTGGTCCACCCTTGTGACCTACATCAGGATATGCCAGGTTGCAAGGGGGGCTTGCACTACAGTGGGCCTGCAACATCCCCTTCAGTGGGATTCTGAAAGCTCCGCCATGGCTGTTGCAAAGGGGTCACTTTATACCAGCCAGGATGTGATCTACACCCCTTGAAACATTACCCCACAAGGTACAGAACTGGTATTGGGCTCTGAATGTGGGGTCTGGGAGCAGTAGGGACAGGGGACTACCATAGGGTTATTGGGGAGCAAGTGAGTGTGCTGGGGGGTGATGGGGCACCCGGCAGTGTGTGACATTATTATGGCACTGGATACACCATTATGTGATTAGTGCTGACAAAGGTACCCCCATCAGGTGCCCAATCATCCCCCTAGCATACCCACTTTCTCCCCAACACCCCTATGGTACTCCCCTGTGCCACTTCTACCCCAGGAGCCCTCCTGGCATTGAGTTTTGTCTTACACCTGGTGTTGGTGAGGAATCTGTGTGGCAGGTCCTGCTGGTGTACCTAGCATTAAGCACTAGCCCACCTTTGTGGCAACTCCTGGGTTTTTGGTGCAGGGACCCCCAATTTTATGGAATTTGGTGCATGGTCCCCGATGCACTGAGAGTGTGCCGCAGCCCTAGATCACTGTAAAACTGTGGCAAGCTAAGGGCTCCCCCAGAATCTGGCCCCATATGTTAAGTCTCTTTTGGTGTCAACAGGGCAGACACAGCCCTGGGGGATGCCACGGGCCCGATTCTCAGAGCTCCCGGCATGGCACAATAGACTTGTGCTACACAGAATGGTGCAAAGTGCCCTTTGTGCCAAATGAAGTGCTGGGAGCAATTCAAAAAGGCAGCCTGCATCAACAGCAGACTGCCTGCCCCAAACTGGGCTTGCAACGCCCATGCACCACAAACGTGGCTACTGCATGGCATACTGGGGCATAAGGCATATACAAACTGCCACATCCCCATTTGTCAGATTCACAAAAACCTCCAGGATGGAGAATTTCTTAGTACCCTTAGACCAGCCAGGGCTGGTCTAAGAGTACTTAGAAATATTCCTCTGGAAGAGCCTGGCACAGTGTGGCAATGCACCAGGGCCCCCCCCACATCTGCCCAAACCATACATTAGTAGTAATAAAATGTTAACTTCACTCATACATGTCCCTGCCCAAATCTGCCTGAACAGTACATATGTATTAATAAAATGCTAACTCTGCTCTTGCATCCCCCAACCCCAATCTGCCCATACTGTATGTATGTATTAATAAAATGCTAACTCGACTCTTGCATCCCCGATCCTGATCTGACCACATTGTACTTTAATAATATTACAGTATATCCCTGGTGATCTAGTGGCAGCCACACCCCCAAGCCCCAATCCCCCATCATGTACAAATACCACAGCCCTGGTGGTCTCATGGCCCCCACTCCACCATCCACAGTATTCCACCACTCCACTCCCTAATCCCAAAAGTGAGATGGTGACTGGTACAACTTACCTCTCCCCCTCCACAGCCAACCACTGATTAAATACTCAGTGACTGTGTACTGTATACTGTACGCCCTCAGTGATTGACAGCTCCATCACTGAGTGCTTACAGCATACAGTACATACTCATTGAGTGCTCAGTCAGTGGCTAGCTGTGGTGGGGAGAGATGGGCTGGGCCAGTTGCCTGCTCAGTTTTGGGATTGGGGAAGTGGGGTGGTGGGGTATTGTGGGTGGGGGTCCAACAGAACACCAGGACTGTGGAATCTGTACATTACAGGGGATCAAGGCTTTGGGGGAGGCTGCCACTAGATCACCAGGTATATATTGTAATATTACTAAAGTATGGTATGGTCAGATCGGGGCAAGGGAGGGATGCAAGAGCGGAGTTAACATTTTATTAATATGAATGTATGATATGGGCAGGATGGGGTGGGGGAATGCACAGTGTTGGGTAGTAACTAATTACTGGTAACCAGTTACTGTAATCTGATGTCTTTTCTAGGAAACTAGTAATAGTAATTGATTACTTTTAAAAGAAAGTAATGAGTAACTGTAATAACATTACTTTTCCCTAAAAGTAACTAGTTACTGTAATATAAATAGTAATATAAATGGAAAAAACAGAAGGGCATCCATCTATTATGGTCTCTGTAATCCATTAAGGGGTTCTTGGACTTCATAAACCTCAGGAGTGAAGCTCAAGAGGTTTTTGACATCACAGAAATCCAGAGATTGAGCAGGTGTCTTTTGATATTCAGGTTTCAGTGTAAACAAAGGCTGCTCAACTGGCTGCATGATGGATTTATTACAACATCAAGCTAAAAAAAAAACTGCCTTCTGACAAGCATTGTGTGAGCACCCAGCATCTTCACTTTGCACATTGCATGCAAGTTGGCTACCATTGTTCGCCTTTTTTCACAACAAAAAGTTTAGGCAACATTTCATGGCTGTGAGGTGCCCTTTTTTGTAGCCTTGCTGATATTCCGGTTTGAGTAGTTACAGTGTCTCTGTATTATGAGCTGCCAGAGGTATGAGATAGTGTAAACCTGTGGCATGCAGCCTTGTAACATTAAGCCTAGGAATTCTAACCTAATACTGGTTTGCCCTACAAGATCTTTGCTCTAACATGGTGGTTATGACTACAAAGTAGTCTCATTTATCACACCACTGCTTTCTACATGGTCACAATCTCACTGCCATCAGGTGTCAGGATTGTTTTTGCCGATTGTCTCATTACAGAAAATATTATTATGTTGAATGGCTCTGGTGAGGTGTCATTGCACTGGGTGTTCTTTTACCAATTGTCACATATCTGGTGTAAATCACTGGCTCCTCCAGTTGAGTATTTCTTTCATATGTAGAAGATAAAAATGAGTGTGAACAGGTAGCTTTCACCTTTCAGCCTTTTTACTAGGTCCTGTTAATTAGTTGTCCCCACTTAAGAACTCCTCAGCCCATTCACTTCTACTCTGCCTTTCCGTACCTATCATCATCTTTTCATTTTCAAGATTCTATTCTTACCTTTCCTATAATCACTTTATAATAACTGGCTAGCATTTTTTCCTTAAGGGAAACTGGGTTATAATTTCCCGTTATAACCCATGGGTTATAACAGTGAACACATGCCAGCTTTTTCTTGGTCAACGCATGTGCCAGCCACAGCTCTTCTCTCCCTCTCTGCCTTTCTGTAGCACTGCATGCCTGCACACTTCATTGCGACTGGCACTCGGCGGTAAGTTAACTGAAAAAAAAAGGGAATAACTGGCCTGTGTCTACTAATATGTTTAAGCTGTAAAAAACACTGAAAATAGGGGGAATGAAAATGTTTCAGCAATAAAGCTCAGATAGCAGACCGCGCTGAAACCCTGGGATAGCTGCTGCACGGGGATGTGGCTTTATTTTATATAATTGCAGTGGTGAAAAAATGCTCCCCAGCAATTATATAAAATAAAACATGGGGTGGTGTGTTTAACTCAAGATTTTACACACACTCTCAATATTGGATTCTTAAATAAATCCCTCAAGCTTTGCTTTCAGGATTTATGTGGCATCCAACACCTTGAGTGTGTGTAAAATCTTGTTAAACACACCACTCCATGTATTATTCTATATTTCTCCTACAGCTCCCTCTATTTTCTTTCCTCACAAATATGTCTCCTATTTCCCATACTTTCCCTTTTCTCTTTTAGATAATTCCTGAAGAAGACCTATGGTTAAAACATCAATTCTAACTCAATTTTCTATTTTCAGCATGCAGTTAATACTACCATTTTATTCTATATCTGTAACGTGTGCTGTGGAAATACAAGTCAGAAAACATCATTTTATTTGTCAGTTTATTATTAAAATATATCGTTTTGCAACATCTGATATACAAATTATACTACTTGTGCTCCACTACATGGTACAGCTAAGAATTGGTGTAGGAATTGATTAAATTTGTTTGAGGGGGCAACAGACTGGCCAGTTGATGTACAATTTAAAGATAGCTTGCTACACCCCTGCATGTCACCAGTCGTGGCCTTCTGTGGTTGCCATTGTGAATCCTGAGGGAATCAGGGCCAGCTTAGCCATTGCATGGGAAAAAGGCAAGTAGTTCATCTGCAAGCAGGGCTCAGGGTCCATTTCCATCAACACCACATGTGCCAAGCTGCCACAGCAGGTCACTTGATTGTCCATCCACCCACTTGCGAGGTCTATCACCATCAGCAGTCCCATCTCAAAGAAAATGCTCATCAAAGGGGGTATGTACTGGAGTGCAATAAGTGTTTTGTGATAATTTGATTGTTCTAAGTGATACTGCCTGACTTCAGTTGTAGTATACTGGCAGTGGCATAATAGTCATGGCAGACTTAGTTATATTTATAACTGTGTCTCAATGGCAGTGGCAAGTCAAGGTTTAGCTGTGGGAAAGAGTTTAAATTTTGTTGAGGTAAACAGGTGTGTGCTGGTGGAATTTACTGTATGTTATGTGGGGTAGATCTGTGGTTAGCAATGGCAAAGTTTGGATTCTGGCTGCTGTGTGGAAATGGGAAACATTCACCAAGGCAAGGAAGTGCAGTAGATCTGCAGGGTACATGTGTGTGAGTGTAGGGGAGCTATGTGAGGGTGGGATTTTATTATATAAATTTGAAGGGGTAGTTGTGGCTCTTACATAATCAGAAGGACAATAATGGATAGATGTGGGAAAGATTGTCAATTGCAGAAGATGCAGTAGGGTATGTGTGGCAGTGGGGTAAGGGTGGGATGTAAAGGGGTAGTTGTGGCTGGCATTATCAGGATAGTCAGCTGTGCAGGAGAGATCGCCAAGGGGACAGTCACTAGATGCATGGTGTGTGTGTGTGTTTCTGATAGAGCTTTTATTTATGGAAATGTAAAGGGATTGTTGTGGCTGGCAATGTCAGATGGGTACTGTGTTAAAGGAATAATGCATGACAGGGTGTGTGTCGTGCTGGGATAACGTCACGACTGGGGTGATTAGGCATGAGGTCACAGGCCGAGTGCAACTAATCACCCCAGAAGTGAGGTTATCCCAGCATGACACACACCCTGGAGTGCATTATTCCTATTATACAATGGCTAATGTTTAAGTACAAGAAAATAAAACAAAAAAGAAGTATTTCTGTAAACTTTTTTACTTGTGTTTTTTCGTGAGTGGAAGTGTATTTATAGGAAAAAGTTTATTTTATGTCTATCCAACAGGTGGCGCTGTCTGTACAGTAGATGAATTTTGTTCTGTTTTGTACACCTGCTGGTTCCACATGTGATTTCCTTTCATTCGGTCTGTGGCACCCCCACCCGACCCCAACAGTATCCTGGTTGCTGTTCTCCGTACAGCTTGTCATTTAATTTTGTACTGGGAGATTATGTCAGTGGATAAAATGTGTACTTACAGCTGCTGCCACCCTCTGTTTGCTGCCACTCTTTAGAGGTCCTGCACAAGTAACCTCCAGCTAACGTCTGTCTGGTATTGCTTTTAAACGGAGGTAAGGAAATGTATTTTTTAAGAAAAGAATCCTGGCAACATTTTTTAAAAATGGGTGCACGTTGAAAACCAAGCAAGGAGAGCAGCCATGTGGTGACTGTTCACAGATACGGTTTCTTGCTCACTCGCTCGCTCGGTCGGTTATGATTAGGATCTGTGACCTGTGACCATTCTGTGCATTTTCTCCTGCTACAGTAGACATTTTGGTTGCACTAGGAGATGAAGACACACAGAACAGCATTCCTGGAGTTGGTACAGATGAAGATAAAGAGAACAGCACTCCTCGAGTCAGTAAAGCACAGTGTGCTTTTGAAAAACACAGGCGCTGACTCTTTTCAGACAAAGTTTGGAGAATGGTGTGCCAGGCACAATGGGCTTTGTGGTCGTCGTCCAACCCCACCCCATTAACATAATTGTAATTTGCTTGCTTCTTCTGGTACAGTTGGCAAGTTTGTACCAGAAGAAGATTTATCCAGTAATTAACGGTTAGAGCGTGCATGCTCACATGGTATTGTGACCAGACGACTGGAAGCAGTGAAGCTGGTCACACTGACGGCTTCCTTTGACATTCATTTTTAATTTTTTATTTAAAAGATCAGAGGAATAATTTTGTAGGGTTTTGGTGGTGGGTTTATCTTGAGGCATCTTTTGGGGTGTTTTATCGAATTTGTGAGCTGTGGGAGGGAGGGAGGAGGGCTTTCACAAAGAAAAAAAATCGACGTACTAGAAACTTTACTTCAGCCATGCTGAGTGTGGGCAACTCAAACATGGCTTGTGTAGTGATACTTTTAACATTTGATATGCTTTGTATGTGCTGGGACTAGATCCGTGATGTAATACTGGGATAACATCACGGGTCTAGCCCCAGACTGACCAATCAGAGCCCAGCATTCTTTCTTGCCATTGCATAATATAAATTAACTTATTCATTGTCTTTAGAATCTGTTTTATTTCTTGTGTACACTTTTTGGGGTTTCATGAGCACATAGCTATGTTCAATGAGTAAATACAACCATGTTATCAAAGTAATATAATAACCGTCTTCCCCTTTTTCCCATAGGGAAACTGTGGTGTAATTTGCCATTATAAAGGAGTGTTTATAACGGCAAACACATGCATGATTTCTCTTGCTGTGCGCATGCTCCCACAGCAGCGCGACCAGTCAAGACCATTCACCACTTCCATGTAGCTTGAAACAGAACTGCCAGAAGAAGTCAGCGGTATGTTTGTTTCTTTTTTTCCTCTCATATACAGTGAAAATACACAAACATCTGCTGAAAGGAGGGAAAAAACAGTTTGAAAATAGGGCAAATCTCAGCACTGGACTAAAACAAATCCGAAACTGAGAATGCACTGGAAACTCTTTTATTTTATATAATTGCTGAGGCGAAAAAGGGAAACCCAGCAATTATATAACATAAAATATGGGGTGGTGTGTTTAAACTCGAAGTTTACACACACCCTCAGGGTTAGATGCTAACATAAACCCCTTGAGCTTCGCTCTCGGGGTTTATGAGCATCTAACCCCTCGGGTGTGTGTAACTTCTCATTACACATGCCACCCCATATATTATTCTATATATAAAGTAATATGCATTACAGTTACAGTTACTAATTACTTTTTTAAATAAAAGTAGTAACTGTAACCAATTACATATATTTTAAAGTGACTAGTAACTGTAATGGATTACTTTTTAAAAGTAACTTACCCAACAATGGGAATGCGTGAGCGGAGTTAAAGTTTTGTAATACAAATGTACAGAATGGGCAGATCATGGCAGGGGGACGCATGAGCGGAGTTCAGTTTTCTTATTACTAATGAATGGTACAGGCAGATCGGGGGGGGGTCTGCTAGCCACCAGGGCCTGGCACACAGCCATGCAGCAGCTTGTGGTTCACTATTCAAATGTGCCCTCTGAATGGTGTGCCATGAGCTGCTGCATGACTGATTGCCACAAGCTGCTGGACTTTAACACCGAGACCCTACCCAACTGAGAATCGGGCGCAGGGTTCCAGGCACACCTGGACTTGCCACAGCCTTAAATCGCTGCACTTTGTGGCAATCTAAGTGCTGTTTGAGAATAGCCCCCCCCCGTGTCTAGGTGCATTGTGGACTGCTCCCTGCAGTGTTCCCCTGCACTTCAAATACACATGCTGTACCTATTTTCCTTAGTTGTGGTATAAGCTTAACTCAGACCTCTGTCCTGACAGAAAAATCACACTGCAAAAGTGGTTTAAGCAGTAGTCTCACTTTGATGAATTCTTTACAGTTACATGCAACAGGAACCCTACTTCCTGGATGTTTGTCTTGTTATTTTCTGTACAGATGTGTTCAATCCTGATCCTAGGCATGAGTCAGGACCTTAAGATCCCATTGCAAAGACTGTACCCTTTTTTCACATCAGGATCCACAGGACCCCTCCCATTCATTTTTTCTCACACTAGTGGGTGAGATTATACATCAGAGCAGATCTTGTTCTTCTCTGCATAACTTCAGTAGTTTCTCTCAATGGGTCAAAATCACTGAGTTTTCCCTTTTTCACACACAGTGACACTGTAGTCTCTGGTCAGCCAGTGATGCACAAGTCATCACTGCTACAGGGCCTTCTGTTTTTAGGATGCCAGTTCGCCAATGACATCCAGGGATTCCCTGGTTCTTAAGCTGCTCATCCATGCAAGGTCGATCTCCCCAGTGGAGCCCTGGGGCCACCTATGCACTGGGCACCTCGTAGCAGCATATTCACAATTACCAGCAGAAGTACTGGGCATAGTGCGGCAGCAAGTACTTCAGCCTGCTCATTGGCTGGGGATGGTAATTAAACTAGCCACTCCACCAGCATCAGAAGCTCTGGTACCCTCCCTGATTCAGGATCTCCTGTACTCAATGTAGGCATATATCCTATTGGACAATACTAACCTTATGACTGCTGCTATTCTCCCTAGGTTGCCCATGAAAAAGGGATGCTGCATCTCATAGTATTAGTCCCTCTGGAGTCATTTCAAATAAATGATTAACAGATAGAAGCATTACAACATACACAGTGAGGCGGGAGACTGCTGATATAAAAGCACTTCCTCTGATACTGCTCATACCCTGCAACTCACCCAGAGCAAAACATTATCTCAGCATGTCTACACACTCTGCCGTTCCACGTAAACAAAACAAATCCCAAAGAACAAAATGAAGAAGCCAGGGCACTGAGGAAAATCCCCTACTTTTTTGAAAAGTTCATTGAGTTCTTTTACTTCCACCTGGACACCCACAGGACAGCACCAGGATGGGTAGAAGGGACCTTTGTTTAATGTCTCATCAGTAGGACAGTACACCCCAACACTACAGAACCCCCTAGGACTGCACTTGGGTGCCAGCGTTTGTGGTATGAGTCCAACTGTGAGTTCTGACCAAGAAGCGGATGTGTTATCAACTGAACTACACTGACACCTATGTCCCACACACTGTGCAATACCACCACACCCCATGTAAGTTAAAATTCTCAACCATATCCCACCCAGCTTGCAATACCACCCAAGCAATCAAAACAATCCACTCAGAGATCTCACATATTGTACAATCCCATGCACCCCAAAAAATTTCTGTCCAGGCACTGGGCCCATCAGCAGTTCCAGCAAAAAAGCTCTCATTTCCCAACAAATGATCATTTGACAATGACACACACCATTAGCAGTGCTGGCAAGCAAAAACCTCAATCCCTACAGAACAAAGACAACTGACCCAAAACAACTAGTCCAGGTTTGACTGCCCAAAAATGGTACTGTCAAACGATAGGCTTGAAAATATTCAGTCCACTACTGAGACCCCATACCAGTGCTGGCAGACAACCCCCACCAAAATGGTCAACTGATCACTAATGCCATTACTCAAACCCCAACCAGTTATAAACCGATATTGACAGTCTATCCCCACTACAGGTATTGGTCCATGAAATGATCCATCCAGCCCCGAGAACCTGCTCTATGCACCAGAAACTTCCCCTGTAATATATACACACACATCTTAACACACCCACATACATCTTAACACACCCACATACCACACTGTCCTATCCCACCCCAACCTAAACCAGTGGACACCACACAAACAATATAAAAATGTTCTGGAAAACAATTCCATCATTGGCAGCTGTCCTCTTCCTCTACACTATATTCCACTTAAAACAGGCTGTCCTGCTCTTTCTACAGACTACTGAATTATTGTTAGCAGGGCAGAGGGCCTACAATAGTGCACTCCAAATCAATGCAATTTTACAAAAAAGCAGTGTGGTAAATAGGTGTTGATGCAGTATTAGCAACTGCTAAGGAAGTGAAAAACAAACTGTAATGAGAAAAAAAAAATAGTGTAACCTACTGCAACTGGAAATTGAGTCCAGGCCATCAGAATACCATCTCAGTGTACTACCATTGAGCTATTGTCTTAGTAAGCCCCATAACTCCTCCCACTGAACAGAGGAGACTTACACAACACTTTAGAGGAAATGGTCAGACTCACAGCCATGAATTTATTAAGAAAAAGCCCAAAATATCATATGCAGCATGACATGCTCATCATGTGAGTCTCAGCAAGTCTTTGGATGGTCAACACCATGCACTGGTCTTTCCCCTGGCCTAAACAGACTATCCAGGAGGATCCAACATTACCAAAGGGTACAGCCTCCAGAGGGACATTGCCCCCTTGGGCATCAGGGATAGTTCCTTGACTGTGTGATGTTTGCCCCTCTCTCTCTTTGGAGGGCGGTTCACATGCAGGCCAACCCTAAAGAGGCTGTCCTCTGGCCACCCCTATTGAGTGCCTGGTCATCAGTGCCTTGCATCCTCCCAGCCTTTGGAGGAACCTGCCTGTAACAGAAGCAAATTCCCCAATACTTCCATCCTTGTGAGACTATCATGCCACCACACTTACATGACTGTGACATACTGTACCTAACTCTCAACTTCTAATATATGCCTCTACCATAGGAGTTGAAAAACCAGGAAAAACCCATGGGGAAAAAAAAATGAAAAATTCCACCTTGACCCTTAAGGCTATCCCCCCTAGTGAGACAGCAGGATTCCCTACTCTAATGCTACCTGCTCCTCAACCTGCTTTTACGAGGGTGGATAGGAATGTTCAGCTGGAGAAGAGGACCAAAAAGGCCAGGCTTAGGTATACAGCTGAATACAATATATCACCTGTTGCTCCACCTCTCCAGCCACAATGCCCTTGCTCCAGGGAAGCTCTATCTACCAGCTTGACCCCTACCCTTGTGGGAAGCTCCTGCTATTTAACTAACTTGATTGGAACAGGTACCTCGGGGAAAATGGCCACAAACAAATTCTCACCTGCTGGCAAGGTTCCCTTTGCAGGCTGTCTATGAGACTCAGGAGGCAGTTTGAGGTGCCCTGTGTGGAAATGTTCCCTGAAACATTCCCCCAGCACACCTCTGATGGGAACACAGGAAAATAAATTTACTTTTGCACTTGTCTTTCTTTCATACATATTTACAGTTCTAACACCATGGATTACCACTGTGGTGAAAATGAAATTCAAAAGAATTGTCTTCACTCACTCTAGTGAACCCCTCTGTATAAGAAATTTCTGTTATAGTGAACACTGGTAATGGTTCCCATTGTTACCTAATTACACCTATTAACACCTCATTATAGCGAACAATACATATAGTGAACAGATTTTCTGGCTCCAGAGGTGTTCTTTATAAAAAGGGATCACTGTATCAACTCCGTTTTGGGATTAAAACAATCTTCTCTTCATGAAAATACAAAGATGTAAGGTTTGTAGAAGTAGCTAAAACCCCTCTGGTCCCTTGCAGTCACAGTTAGTTTCATTTCCACTATGCCACCGAGCTGCTCTGAAGTGAATAGCAGCTCCTGTGGTGTAGAGGTTAAGTTATAAGCTAGGAAGCAAGAATAGTATGTTGCTGGGTCTGAACCCAAGCAACTCCTGTCAGTCAATCTACCATGAGTTCCTTAGAAAGAATTCTCAGGGAACATTCTATATAGCGCAGTTTTGCAGTCACTTTCTTTCTTTCTCTGACTACATATCTTGCAATTAGGAGTAACTGAGATAATAATTAGGTAATGCTGCATTACTTAGTCACTTCTAAGCAACTAAACTACAAATTGTAATGAGAAAAACATAATGTGATCTAACTGGGAGTTTAAACCATACCCTAGAATACCACCCTGGTGTTCTACAATTGAGCTACCAGGCTCACATGGCAGCAGCTGGAGGTTCTCACAGTCACTTTATTTTTCCTATCACATGTCTTGCATATCTTGCATTACAAAAATCATTGCAGTTTTACAAATGAAGGTGCCTGTGCATGAACAGGTGGAAAGTATGTGGCAGAGGCACATACCCCGCCCATGAACAGGTGTGCACAGGCCAGTATGCAGTATCACTGCCCACCATTTTGCAGCATTGCCCCCCCCAGCTTGAAGGATCATGGAGGATGGATGGGGGTGGAGTAGCAGACCCAGGTGAGCAGCCAATCGGATGCCAGTCCTGGGTCCTTGAGTGGATCCCCTGCACTGGAAGGCGCTGATCCAGGAGTGTGCATAGCACACAAAGGCACCCAGTTAAAGTGCGGTTGGTCCCCATTGTTGAGTGGTTCACCCTGCCTGATATCCACCCCTGTGGCACCACACCACTCATAGAGTCCCCCCCACATCAGAACCCTACCTGGTTCTGGCATCAGAGTGTAATCTCCCCTGTCCCTGATCCCATATGCCACCCCACCCATCCCAACATGCAGCTGAATCCTGGGCCCAGGTCCTGTACTTGTGAACCCTACACACACACATCAGTGCCCCATCCTCATAAGTGAGAACACCCCCTACACATCAGTGCCCTGTCCCTGTAATTGTGAATCCCCACACACACATCAGTGCCCTGTCCCCTTTCCTGTAAGTGAGAACACTCCTCCCCAACCTGAGCCCTGTCCATGATGGACCCTGCCCAGTACATCATATCTCATTCACCCCTGAACCCAGCTTCCCTGCCCCCTCATTGGTGGTCAGTGGCCCCCCACCCAACCTCCGTGGCACAGAGAACATACCCCTGCTGCCTGTACCTGCAAATTGGTGCCATGGCAATGGACAGTGAGAAGCACATTGCTTTTCACACCACCTCGGCTGCCCACCATCCAACTGATGCTAGAAACATGCTGCCTATAACATCTGTTGGATGGCGGGGTGGCAGAGGTGCTGTGCAGAGGGATGTGCCACTCACCTTTCATCACTGAGGCACTGACTTGCAGGTACAGAGGACAGTGGGTGGTGTTGTCTGTGCCGTGGATGGGGCACTGACCACCACTGAGGGGACACGGGAGCTGGGAGTGGGGATCAAGGGTGGTCGAGATGTGATGTACTGCACAAGGTCCACCATGATGGGGATAAGGTTGGGGGGAATATTCTCACTTACAAGAACAGGGATGGAGCACTGATGTGTGGGTGTGGGTGTCGGGGGGATGTTCTCACTTACGGGGAATTGGCACTGATATATGTATGTGTAGGGGGTGGGGGAGTGGTTTCACACATACAGGACCTGGGCCAGGACTCAGATGTGTGTATTGTGGTGTGGGCTGGCATATGGGACCAGGGTGGGGGTTCAGTGTTCGGGGGGATTACACATTGTACCAGGACCAGGCAGGGGTTTTGTTGGGGGTGGGGTTGCAACCTGATGTGGGACCGGGTGGGGGTTCTGCGTGCATGCGGCACATATGGCAGTTGTGGAAGGGTCCCCCCTGCCACATCCAGTGCCCTCCTATGGCCCCCTGTGTGCAGCACTATGCACCTTTGTGCATGGCATGTAATGTGGGCATGCCTCCATCTCTGCCACCAGACTGCACTAGCGCATAGGTGCCCGAGCGGATGGAGAATCAGGTGTACACCTGGCGAACACACATTTGGCGAATGCCACCAGGGATCTGCTGGACCCCAGCTATGCGGCATTCATGTGTATGTATGCCAACGCACCCAGTTTACACAGTGTGCTGGCATAGTACATAGGGCCTGAAGAACCTAGGCCTGCCACCTGTCTGGTTGTAGACCAAATAATCTGTTTTTTAAGGTACTTTTCCAGACATCCGGTTTTATCTAAATTTAGTCTGGTTTGGGGGCTATTCTGAGCACACACATACTTTTAAAACTGATTATATCAAATCATTCACTCTTTTGGTTGCATGTCCAGGTCACAAGGAAGTTCTGATATCACAGACCTTTGAAAAACCAGTCATTCTGGGTGATGTAACATATGGCTATGGCCATTAAGACCATTAGCAGTAAATTGACTGGCAGTATAGCCTAGAGGTTAGAGGAACGAGGTGTGACCAAGCTTGGTACATCCAGCAGACCAGACCTGAGTTTGATTCTGACAACCTCCACTTACATACTGTGTGACTCTGAGCAAGTCACTTAACTGCCCAGTGTTCCCAGGTCACCCTTGAAAACAGGCACTTGTGCCTAGTGGGCCTTACCTGGTTACCAAAGACTAAAAAAAAAAAAAATAATCTTTTCCAGTCTGAATTGAGGTCTTTCACTGCTGTAATAGGAACCAAATTGTTATACCTTTATATGCTTTCTTGTGTTCCTTTTTGTTTGTCCTATTTTCTGAAGTGCCTTAGACCCATTTTTGTTAAATTACTTATCTCATTTTTGTTGCCTTTATCACTACATTGATTTTCTCCCTCCTGAGTCCTCAGCAGCTACTGCTCTCATTTTTCATACTAAGGCAGTAATGCTGAAGCATACGTGGAGGGCCAGTCCTGCTTATTTTTCACACCATCAGAACATTCCATGATAATAGTTTTACCACTGTAGGCCATTCAGATGAATAGCCTGGAACGGTATGACTGAACTTGTGGAAGGTCTTAGAAATTTGAAAAGAAACAGCAATAGCTAATGAGTTAAAGGGAACACAATGATGAACTGAGGATTCCACAAACATTCATAATAAAGTTAACAAAAATGGGTCATACCTTATCAGAATACATAACTGACATGGCATGGAAAGTAGGATGGTGTTTAACAGAGGTTAAACTAGAGAAATGAGCTGTGAACAAGTTTTGCACAGCCAGCAAACCTGGGTTTGATTGCCACAGCCTCCACTTACATACTGCATGACCTCGAGCAAGATACTCAACCCCCCTGTACTCCCAGGTCACCCCTGTAAATAGGATTTGAGCCCAATAGGCCTTACCTGGTTATCAAAGAATAACAACAAATAAATAAGCAACTAAACAATAACCAAGTAAAAATATATTCATTATCACTTTTAAAATCTTCTCTGACGTTTCAAATGTCTTTGGAGAAGGAGCAATACACTCATCAGCCATAAAAGAAGGGGGTGGAGCCAGGTGCAGAGTTTGGTGTGTGGATTAACATCTGGTTTTCCATTTATCCAAAGATGGCAACCATAGAAGAAAAAGTGCAGAATCAAAATGTCTACTGGACAGTGTTAGACAAGTATATCTGCATGGAGGAGAGGCAGTGGGAGTTGGCATGGCTCTGAAGAAGTCTTTATAAAAAAGGGAATTAAATATATATATTTTTAAATCTGTTGAATACATTAGCCTTCCCCCCACCAAACTTAGAATTTGGGGCTGATCTTGTAATACAACATAAAAGAAATGAACAATGTCAAAAACATTTTTTACATGGGGCTACTGAGTGAGTGCTATGATTGGATGTTCTGCATCAGCTGACAGTGCGATAATCCATATTATCAGCACAGTCAGGGAGATGAAAAGCACCCACTAAAAGATCAAGGGGCAAAACAGTACCTCTTTCAGACACCACACTCCAAAAATGAACCAGCAGCCATTTGTAAAAAGCAGCTAAGTGATACAGAATTGTTCAGGTAGCACAGGTCTTCCAGCATGCTATGCAGCTCAGTCCCTGCAGACTAGTGACAATGACAACTACTCCTGCTTTATGAATCCATGTTCATAGCAGGAAAGCTGCTATGTGTGCTGTCATAGGATCTGTGGTATCAGCGATCAGTGGCTCTGGTGCCCCCCCCCCCCGTGACCATGATAGCTACTACTGGTCTGTGAGCCCATGTCCATAGCAGGAAAGCCGCTATGTGTGCTACCATAGGATCTTTTGTATCGGTGATCACTAGCCCTGCCTCCCTTCCCATATACACTTCACACTTAACAAGTGTGCATTTACCCACCAACCCAGCTGATGTTGGTGCTCTAAGCAGTTCGAGTCACCCTAGCATCAACAATATCAGCACCATGTCACAGGGCTAATAGTGTCAGAGGCATAGTGTCCCATCTTTGAACAGATGTTCCCCTGAACACATTTCAAAGACTGATATCATCTTGTCTTCTGAGCTCCGACTCTACCCACCCACCTGCCTAGTGGACTTCGAAGACTGCACGGACAATGGACCTGTGGTAGACTCTACCCACCCACCTGACCATCAGACCATGGAGACCACATGGACAATGGATCCATAGTAGGCAGATCGTACACACTGTGGCTACTTGGCTGTTGGCATATGCATTGTGGGGTCCCATCATGGCCCATCGACAGTCTGCCTTAACTCACCCACCTGCCCAGTGGATCTGGGTGCTGTAAGCGGTTTACATCACCCTAGCGTCAGCAATGTCTGCGCCATGTCACAGAGCTTATAGTGTCTAAAGCATAGAGTCCCATCTGTAAAAAGATCTTCCCCTGCAAGCTCTATGAGTACCCATCTACTTGTATAGCATAACAAATAGAATACAAACACACAGTGTTCCCAATGGCAGTTCCCCAGAATGTAGTCACCGGCCAGTAGCACATCATGTGCACAAAGCAATGCTCTTGTCCTTGCACTGTTGTTGACCTGCTGTCAGTAGGGTATTCTCCATATCACTGATGATGACCCCTGCACTGGCTCCGTGGTGGAGGACAGCTGCCAGATATGTGACCGTGCTGTCTCCGCGATTCCCCCCCGTAATGGCCACCCATGAATTGTGGGGCAGTGGCACAGTGGCATGGCATCTCCTGTGAGCCCCACACACAGAAGCACAGCAAGGCAGCTGCAGCTTGCGACACAGGGGACAGTTTAGTATATTCCTCCTGTAGATACTGTACAAGTGGTGTTTACAGGCAGTGACAGCCAATCGGACACATATTTGTGGCTGTATTTCAGTTGTGAGACAAGACTGACCCACTGTCAGCACAGCTTGCTACCCCCTTTGAACCCTGTCCAAAAAGGGGAATGGGAAAGTATTCTTTACAGCAGAGTTTCTTTTGTGTGTGCAAGGAGCAGGAGGTATAGGATGTGCAGCCCCACACGAGTACTGCTAATGACAGCTGCTCTCATCACTCAGGTTGCTATCCAGTGTTGTTGTGCAAAAGTTCCTCACCTTGCCAGTTCCACTCCCCAACCACATACCCTTATCAACAATAGTAAGATTTGCGATTAGCAGATGCACAGTGCATTGCAAACACATAGTGTACTCCATCTGATGCGCCATTTGACGTTGCATGAAAATATGTACTAGACATGGTACTGCAACACTGTTAGAGTACAGATTATAAAATGCTATGTACTGCAAGCATTTTTGTATGCCATCAGGGATCAGGAGGTCCAGTTCGTGTAGCAGCTGAAATAGCGGTGGCGGTGAGCGTCCTGTAGTAACCCATTTGGAAACAATCACAGAGCCACCAGTGGGACACAAGACCAGGATAGAGTATGAGGTTTTGTAAGAAGTGCAAAGTGCATGTAGGAAAACAGAAATACAGAGGCAATTTTGCAGAACTCCTGATGTGCTGTACTGGGGCTTCTGCACAGTGTCTATGTTGACAGCTGTACTGAGAACATGCCCCTCAGCAACAGCAAGTGAGGTATCGAGGAAAATCTTTGTAGCTGTGAGTTACAGGCTGGGAAAGTGCGACTTGCCACTATTTAGCTCAACTCAGTGGGCAACACATAGTACACTGTTGCATGTGCACCTGTAGCATAATGGACATGGATTTCAGCTTATTTGGAGAGCTTACACTAAATGACTGGCTGGATGAATAATTCCCAAATGGTCAAGCTCCAGCAGACAACAAGCTCTCTGCAACTGATGGTAACTGCAAGTCTGATGTTAGTGGCATCAGTGAACAACAGCTAACATCCAGTGCCAGGGAAGCACCTCAGAAGCGCAAGGAAAAAAGGAAAAAATGTGGTTCAGGTCAGCCCGAACCAGTGGCTAACTACAGATGTACATTTGGGTAGTCACGCAGAGCAGGCAATCAGGAGAAGAGCGCAGTGACAATTTATTTACAGCAGCTTCACATCTTCTGCAATCATCTGGCCAGCACAGTGACACCAGTACTGTCTCAAAAACTACAGCTGTGACACAAACCAGAAGGAGCGAGTGGCAGTTGGCCACAGCACAGGAGCCAAGCATAGAGCTGTTGGCACAACAACCAAAGAAATGCACAGAGAGGAAAAAAAATAAAGTGCAGCTGCCCATGACACAGCGGTGGTCTACAGGTGTCACTTCCGAGCAATCTCGGAGCATTTTGCAGTGTCAGTGGCTCAGTAGGTAGCACACTCGCCTCTGAGGCCGGGAGATCAGAGGGCTGTGGGTTCAGTTCCCACATCTGGCACTTGGGTTAATATCCCAGTACTGACACTGTAATGCAGCAAGAGAGGGATGCTGCACTTCTGAGGTGCCGTCTTTCAGAAGAGACATTAAACCGAGGTCCCATCTGCCTGGATTGGTGGTAGTTCAGGTGGATGTTAAAGATCCCATGGCACTTATCGAAAAGAGCAGGGGAATTTCCCCGGTGTCCTGGCCAAATTTCCCTCATTCACTAAAAAAATACCACCAACAGCTTAATCTGGTTCAAGGTCAGTTGGCATTCATCTGTATCCCCCTCCCCCGGGTCGTGCCTGAAAATAGGCAGGATTTGTCTAGTGCACTTACCCGGTCAACAAAAAACTAAATAAATAAAATCTGGATGGGGAGACATTGATGATGAGACAATGGTGACTCTATGCTGTTTTGACAATTTGTCACATGATGCCAGTCTACCCATGAAGCATTTGGCACTGTGCATGAGTGGCAAGTCCTCTGGGTCACAGTCAACCAGCACAGCAAAGGGTTTGAAATTACAGAGTGTCACACAGCGACCTATGCAATCTGGGCTGCAGGCAAAAGCTGACGACACTCACAAAAGACAGAAACGGGACACCAGCATTAGCAGTACAATGTGGCATAGCAGTAGACATGTCACCATGTCAGCCTCTGAACTAGATGCCCTGGAATGCAAGAAAGATGAGTTAAACACTCAATGAAGCATGGTGTGGGCCATCAAGGTGCTGAAAGACTGGCTTATTATTTGAGGCACATCTGTTAACTATAGAGATATTCCAGTGCAAGACCTCGCAGCATTACTGTGAGAGTTTTATGGCACTGTACAAGCTTTAACAGGGAAACTGTACACAGTCAGTTCCCTGATTTGCCTCAGAGCTGGCATCAATTGCTTCCTGAATAACACAAAGAACAACAGGCAGCTGAATATCACAAGGGACCTGCTATTTCAGCTAGCCAATAATGTGTATATTGTGGTTCTAAATCAATTTTGCAAAGACTGAGAAATTCGCACAGCACACCACCCGATGGTAAGTCAAAATGATCTAAGGAAATGACGCTCATCTGATGCATTTTCTGCAATACACCAGTGGGCCTAGTTCAAAGCCTGTGGTTTGAGGTGCAGTTGGGACTGGCTTGTCGTGGGCATGAAGGTGTGCACAAGCTCAAATAAGACTTTTCCAAATCCTAAAAGACCCTGATGGACAGGAGTACTTGAGTCTATCATTCAATCTACCCACAAATAACCACAATGAGATAAACAAGGCCAACAGAGGTTTGCTGACCCAGGCAACCCAAACTGCCATGAGCAAGTGTTCAAAGAATACATCAGCCACTGCCCTCCCAATGCCCCTGCATTGTATTTGCACCCCAAACTAGTAATCCATCCAGATGATCAGTACTGGTACAATCTGCAGCCTATGGAAGTGAACTACTTAGGCAGTTTGATGGGGAAAATTTCAGAGACAACAGAAGTGTCAAGGCGGTACACAAATCACTTGATTTGGGGCACAGCAGTGCAAATCCTCTCTAATGCTGGTCTTGAAACCAGGGAACTCATGAGTGTGATAGGATACTGTTGCAAAACAAGCCTTTGTAACTATTGGGATGTGTAAAGTGCTGACCAACAAAAGTGGAGTAAGCTACTCAGCGCATCAGGGACCACAGTCAACATTCATGACAGTTCACCAGATCAGACAGATAGACAGAGCAGAGCAGAGCTCAGTGGGACCAAATCACCAGTGTGCATGACACTGCCAGCAATATCTCTACTCCTTCAGATGAATACATTGACAACAACAAAATGCAAGTGCCCTTTCCTCCTGTCAGCAAGGGTGACACCAAACCACGGCCCTCAGTATCGGTGCCAGAAGACACAGAGCAGGATATTGGCCCATCAAGTTATGAAGCACCTGAAGGGACTGTAAGTGCAGCATAGCAGCAGATTTTAGTCCTGGGCTTCAACATGAAAAAGTTCAAGATTTTTGGGCCCATGTACTTCCACTACTATGCGTTCAATGGGCCTACACAACTTGATATGGTGCTATGATTGTGTGACTTGGATAATCTTTGGCTGTTCACCTCCCTCTCCATGGGATATACCACTCTGTAGGGGTATGAAGGCAAGGATCATTAGAGGAGGGTTCCAAACCCTAGAGGTGCTATGGGAATGATTCCCTTGGCCAAAGGTACCTTAGGAAAGCACCCATGGGAGACAGAGAGAGACAGAGAGAGAGAGGAGCCACTAGAGGAGGAGGGGAGGATGGTGGGGCAATAAGAAAACATTTGTGAGAGTAACTAAGAGGAGCAGCCTTTTAAGGCCTGATCGGGGGAGTAGTTAGTTGCACCACACCATTGAACTACAGGCATAGCCTTCCCATTTAATAGGCCTACACAACTTGGTATAATGTTATGCTTGTGTGACTTGGATAATCTTTGGCTGTTTGCCTCTCTATCCATGGGAGATACCACTCTGTATGGGTAAAAAAGCAAGGAACCCTAGAGGAGGGTTCCGTCCCTAGAGGTGCCACGGGAATGATTCTCTTGGCTAAAGGTACCTTTGGTAGGAACCCAGAAAGAGTGTCAAGCAGTGCATATGAGGTGACGAAAGCTTATCTGTATTGAAGACCTGAACGTAGGTCTGTAAGTGTAATATAGTCAGGAGCTTGATTAGAATAGCAGGAGACAACAGAGGAATAGTGACCTGCTCATAGGTCTGAATAAAAGGCAGGAGGGTATGACTTCCTAAAGAGAGAGGGAATAGCTACATGGCCACCATCTGTCTCCATCTAACAGCAGAAACCTCTCTATGGAACCTAAGGAATATTACACAACCTATCTAGGTATTATGACCATTGGCACGGAGGAGAGGAAAAACCCTCTTTGAGGAGGAAACTCCTGGGGATCCAAGGCCTAGGTCTCCTTCCCTCCAGGCTTCAGGAAATTTTAATTAGTGAAGGATCTGCTACTGCAGTTTAATAGGGCAATCCAGGGGTGGAATTTCTAGTTTAGGGGAATACTCTCACTCTGTCCCTCTAATGGGAAAGCCATGAAGGATTGCAAGCAAACTTTGCAACACGGTTTATGCCTGAACATGGTACAAATCTCCAAGGCAGGAGGATGAGAGTAATGACTGCTGGCCTACAGATCTAAGAATAAAGTAGGTGAGCAATTGGTGGTCGTACGGAGAATAATTTAAAGTGTGCCTCAAAACCCACTTGGGCAGCTAAAGGGGTCCTGCTGGTGAGAACCCCACCCCTTACTGCTGAAGTCTTAAATCCTACATCTAGAGATGCCATTGGTATGGTTGATGACTGAAAGTCCACCTGGAGTGAAGACATTTCCACTATGGGCCAGATGATAAGGACCCCACTCCGAGTTTTGCATGCTCAAAATCTGGACTTCGTGAGTACAGAGCAAGACTGTCGGCTGCATGCTAGCCCCGAGCCATGGAAGTAATGGTCATGGGTGGCATGTTTTCAATGTAGAGAGAACACTGAGTCAAGCTATAGCATGGGACTCGTACATGGGTCATGCCTGGATAGTCACACATGATAAACAGTCTTTCACGTAGGTCAGACTGAGAAATGGAGACCTTCACATTGGTCTAGATAAGACAGATAGTAATTTGTAACCATGGGAGTGCATGCCAACCAGGTCCATTAAGAGCCAAAATGGAATCGGGAAACAAAAAATAGGAGTGAACTTGACATTTTAAGAGAGGGAGAGACGGTAAATGCTGGGTGGAGCCCACGGCCAGTGGTAAGGTAAGAGGAGGCTGTGAAGCTAGAATGAAGAGGTGAGGTTCAAGAATGAATAGACATAATATGCTGATTGCAAAATGCCATGAATGCTGGTACTTTGCATCATGCAGTTTAACAAATGGTTAAAAAAATGGTGTGGAGCACAGGGGTTTGGCTTCATTGGGGACTGGGGTTCCACCTGGAGGGACACCAGCCTATACTGGCAGGATGGTCTGCATCTGTCCAGGAAGGGAACAAGTCTTTTGGGCAATCGGTTAAAATGCTTCATTGGCAAGCCTTTAAACTAGTCAAGGGGGGAGGCACTGATAAGCAGAAGGAAAATCCCAGCCTCCCCTACAAAACAGGGTACTAAATGAGAAAAGACCAAGGTAGAAAGGTCAGTGGGGTTGCCGCTACAGAAGGTAAAGCCATCAAAAATGGAGAGCAATGAGTACCAATGCCCGTAGTTTGGGTAACAAGCTTCCTGAATTAGTGGCCTTGATGGAGGAGGAAGATCTGGATATTGTGGCAGTCACAGAAACATGGTACACACAGAACCATGACTGGGACCATACAGGATACACTATCTACAGGAGGACAGGGATGGTAAAAGAGGAGGAGGAGTAGCTCTCTACACAAGAGAAGAAATCAAAGCAACAGAACAAAAGGGTAAACAGGGAGGAGAAGAAGCACTGTGGGTCAATTTGGAGGCAGGCAATGGCACCACAATCCGCACAGGGGTTGTATACAAACCCCCCTCTCAGGGGGAGGAAATGGACAAGGAAATGATAGAAAGCATACTTAGAATGGCAGATAAAGGGGAGATATTGCTGATGGGTGATCTGAATATGCCAGATGTTAACTGGAGTGCAGTTGCAGCAGCCACTTCTAAGAGTGGGGTTATTCTGGATGCCCTACAGGGGGCATGCCTTAGACAACTAGTATTGTAGCCCACTCGAGAGGGAGTAATCTTAGACCTGGTTCTCTCAAACGGAGATGAAGAGAGGATCACAGATGTAGAAGTGGGTAGCCATCTGGGAACTAGCGACCATCGAACAGTATGTTCACAATAAACACAGCAATAGAGTCAAGCCATACAAAGACAAAGGTACTGGATTTTAGGAGGCTGACTTTGCCAAAATGGGTGAGTGCCTAAGGAATGCACTAGCAAATGGGCAGGAAGGAGGGGTGGAAGAACAATGGGGAATAATAAAAACTGCCATCACAGAAGTAACAAGCCTTTGTGTAAAGCAAATAAACAAAATGAAACGAGGTAAGAAACCACTATGGTTCTCAAAGGAAGTGGCAGTGAAGGTTCAAGAGAAAAAGAAAGCATTCAGGAAGTACAAGGAATCACATAAGGAACAGGACAGAGAACTATATCAGTTAAAGCAAAGGGAAGCTGGAAAGGCAGTCAGAACAGCAAAGGCCCAAACCGAGGAAAAGATAGCCAACTCAGTTAAGAAGGGGGATAAAACCTTTTATAGGTACATCAGGGAGCAAAGGAAGACCAAGGGAGGATAGTGAGGCTTAATAAAGGGAGGGAGGGAGGAGGGTGGGCAGAGGGTGACTGTGAAAAGGCAGAGATACTAAACAAATATTTTGCTCAGTATTTACAAAGGAAGAGGAGAGGTACCTAAAACAAACAGTAGAAACACTCTGGATACAGAAGTTGATACCAGCCCATTTACAGAAGAAAGAGTTCTGAAGAGCTCTTAAAACTGAAAGGTGGACAAAGCAATGGGGCCTGATGGAATTCATCCCAGAATTCTAAAAGAACTAAGGATAGAACTAGTGACACCACTGACTACCCTCTTTAACAAATCATGGGAGGATGGGGTGGTACCTGAGGACTGGAGGAGGCAGATGTGATTCCCCTTCACAAAAGTGGGAGCAAAGGCAGGAAGCAGGAAACTACAGACCTGTTAGTTTAACCTCAGTGTAGGGAAAATGATGGAATCACTTCTGAAGGAAAGAATTAGTTGTATCTAGAGGCCAGAGGGGCACAGGACCCAAGGCAGCATGGATTCACAGCTGGAAGGTCATGCCAGACAACTCTGATAGATTTCTTTGACTGGGTGACCAAAGTAGTAGATCAGGAGGGCTGTGGACATGGTCTACCTAGACTTTAGCAAGGCATTTGACACAGTCCCACACAAGATTAATATACAAGTTAGCCAGCCTGGGAGTGGGTCCCAAGATGACAGCCTGGGTAAAGAATTGGCTGGAGAATAGGACACAGAGTAATAGTAAATGGAGTCACTCTGAAAAGGGGTTAGCAGGGGTACCACAGGGTTCAGTATTAGGTCCGGTCCTCTCAATGTCTTTATAAGTGACATTGCAGAGGAACTGGAAGGAAAAGTATGTCTCTTTGCAGATGACACAAAGATCTGCAACAGAGTTGATGCACAAGGTGGGGTGGAAAGGATGAGAAGGGACTTTGGAAGGTTAGAGGAATGGTCAAATGTATGGCAGCTTAGATTCAATGCTAAGAAGTGCAAGGTAATGCACCTGGGAAACAAAACCCAGGGAAGAGTACACAATGGGGTGAGATACTAACAACAACAAAATGGAAAGGGACCTGGGGTAGTCATATCAGATGACCTAAAGGTGGGCAAGCAATGTGAGAGGGCAGCAAGGAGGGCTGGGGGATACTGGGATGTATAGGGAGAGGCATCACCAGCAGAAAACAAGAAGTTATTATCCCTCTGTACAGACAGCTGGTGAGACCACATCTGGAGTACTGTGTAGTTCTGGACCCAATCTCCACAAAGACATAGACAGGATGGAAGCTGTCCAGAGGAGAGCAACTAAAATGGTGCAGGGTCTGCACGAAGACATATGAAGTGAGACTTAGGAGCTTATGTATAGCCTCGAGAAAGGAGGGAGATGGGGACATGATAGAAACTTTCAAGTACCTCAAGGGAATCAACAAAGTCCAAGAGGGTAGCATCTTTCAAAAAAAGAGGTGTGCAAGAACAAGGGGGCACAATTTGAAGATAGAAGGGGGGCGGCTCAGAGGTAATTTAAGGAAGTATTTTTTCACAGAGAGGGTTGTGGATGCATGGAACAGCCTTCCAGAGGAGGTTGTGGAGTCAAAAACTGTGGTGGAATTCAAGCATGCATGGGACAGTCATAAGGCAATTCTAGGGGTTGGGGGTAGGAAGAAGTAGGCTGCTGGTTAACTAGGATCTGCAGCTTATCCATCAGGTAGGGAAATGGGCAGACTGGGTGGGCCAAGCGGTCCTTATCTGCCATCAAATTCTATGTTTCTATGTTTCTATGTATGTGCACAACAACTGGAAGTGCCATAAGCTGCATTGAGCAGTAGGAGGCAGTGTGAAAACCAAGAAGGCTGTATAGAGCATTAGTGAAAAGCCAGGTGAGCCAGCAGCTAAAAATACATGAATCATTTAAGCTGCTCCTGCTAGTCAGAGCCACAATGCCAGCTGTGACAATGCAGTGCCCTGCTGTGGGAAAAACAGAGCAGCCATGAACTAGGCACTGTGACAGCAAATAGCTAATTAAAACATTAAGATGAAATAACTTGATTCAGTGCCAGCAGCTGTAGCTGGGCTGAAAAGTCAGAGAGTAAAATACATGACAGGTAATTTAATGAATCATGAATATCAATGGTAGGGCAGGAAACCCCAAAAACAGCACACAGCAGAGGGCAAACATCAAGTAAGTATCCGGAAGACCGTGCACAACAGAAACATGGAGAAAGGAAAACTCACATGTCAGCATGCCAAGGAGTGGAGGGGGGCTGAGAGAGCCAGGTGGCCGGACTGCAAACGCAGGGCACAAGAAGAGGCCAGAAGTGGTAGTGTTGGAGCAAGGAGTCCTCCGTTTGGGTGAGGTCAAGAGCACAGCAGGAGAATGGGGCTAGAGAGAAATGGGAAAGGAATGGCAGCAAGGTAGAAGCAGTAGTTGGGGAAAGACAGAGGAATGCCAGACAGTGACGACACCAAGCATGGACCCAGAAAAAAGAGGGAAATGCAAGCTGCAAAGGAAGAGAGAACAGGGAAGAAACCTCCCAAAACACCGAAGGCAACAAGCAAGGTACGACGGAGGGGTGGGAAGGGGAAACAGGGCAAAGGAGACATGGAGCTGCTAGTGGTGAGACAGAGGATGGAAAAGGAGACCAAGGAGCAGACAGAAACAACAGGAGGGAGGGTGAGGGAGTGGCAGCACATACCTTCGGTGGTGGGAGAGAGAGGGGACAGAAGAAAGAGATCAGAGAGTGGAGACACAACAGCTGAGGCAAAAACGAGATGGAGGAACAGCGAGGCAGGAACAATGGAAAAAGTCAAAGAATGAGTGGTGGACAGGAAAAGGACACAGGACAGGAGAATGGGACCAGCAGCCGGAGGTGCAGCAGAAATGGGACAACAGCCCAGAGTGTGGGAGGGCAGTGCCTCCAGCTGCGATAAGAAAGCATTTGTGGGAGTAGCTAAGAGGAGCAGCCTTTTAAGGCCTGATCGGGGGCATCATTAGTTGCTGTGCCATTGAACCACAGGCATAGCCTTCCCAAAGTAAGGCCATTGCTGCACCATCGCTGGCCGATGTGCGTGAGTAGTGCTGCAGTAAATTGAGTTTCCTATTCTGTTGTTATTAAGTGTTATCCTGTCAGAGCCCTCAGCAAGGCCATGCCAGTTTACATGTTACCAGCTCAGGGTTAAGTACATTGATCCCTATTCATCAGAAAGATGGGCGCACAGAAGTGTTTTCTGTGTTTTCTACTGACTGTGTGAGTATTGTTGTTTCCTCATATTCTTTGTTGTTTTCATCCCTTCTGGACAGGCACATTGTGTTGTTGCAGCCTTCACCTACAGAGTGCAGTTATTATGCCATAGGGAAAGAACCACTGTTTTATAAATGTCAACAAATAGTGCCGTACTCATTAATAGCATGAGGGTGCCTTCCACACGGTATTCGTACAATTCCAAGAGACAGTATATTTCTTTATTACAGCACCATCTGTTTGGAAATAAAAGGCCACTGTGAGATAGATATCATTCAGATTCACATACTGTGAGAAGCAGCAGTGCTACTAGTCAGTGATTCAGCAGTAGTCAAGAAGTGCATTACTCAAAGCTGCATGGTGTTGTAAATGTTTCCTGAGTGTGAGACACATCAGTGGCATACTGTAACAGCTAGTAATTGTATTGCTCCCAAAACTGAATATCAGTGTGTCATGTTTTAATATCTGGATCTACTTTGTACTGTGAAAGAACAGCCATTAAACTGGTTTGTAAGGCATAAACATGTGTTTGTTTGTTTCTCCTATACATGTGTCAGCTCACGTAAGGAGTATAGAATAGCAGAAGAGGGGCTGGAAATGGACAGTAACACACACCCCGGTTGTTGGAGTGTGGATAAGTGCTGCGCTGGCTCCCTGGGGGAGTAACACACCCAGATATGTCACCAAACCCTGTGTGTGGGTCCCCAGTGTGAAGCCCGTCTATGAAGTGTGGTGGGGGTGTGAGGCAATAGCAAAGCAGCATAGAAACTTCTATCAGCTCTGCCTGCAAGAAATAGAAACACTCAGCTACACCTTGCAACACAGGCCAGTACTGCTCATTCAGGGACAAGCAAGGGTTGTAACTAGCAGCTGAATGTACCCCTGCTATGTCCAATCATGGGCACAGCTGACAATACAGTTATGTTCTAGGGGAATGAACCATTCTTTTGTAAATGGCAGTAAATAGCATTGTAGTAATTCATAGCATGCGCATTTGTTCCAGAAAGTATTTTTACAATTCTAAAACACAATGTATGTGTTCATCACAATTGCATCTTTTTGGAAAGATAACCACAATGTGACATAGTTATCATTCAGATTCACATACTGTCATGTTTGTACATCTGGGTCTATATATCAATGTGTCTTTAAATGTGGATGTTCTTTGTAGTGTGCAACAGCAGCCATTAAACTGTCTGGTTTATAAGGCATTGAAACGTTTGTGCTGCTGTCTTTTGCCGAGTGCCCTCACAGCACCCAGGGTGTGCAGTAGTTCCCATTAACAACACACCCTGTCATGCGTTATTGCTTACTTTGCTGCTGTCTGTTTGCAAGGCATGTGTTAGCCCATATCAGAAGTGCAGTACCAAACTGGAAGGTGTGCTGTTAATCGAGGGTTTGGCACACCCTGGGTGCTGCTATGTCTTGCAGGACTCCCTGGGTGACGAACACTCCCACACATGTCACCATGCTGTGCCTGCATCTCCTTCATGTGAAGCCCATCCATGAAGTGGTGGGCAGCATCCTACAAAGTCCTGTGAACACCACCTGCAAGACACAGAAACAAGCACTCACACCTTGTGACACAGGGAAGTATTCCTCACTGAACTACACTCAAGGGTAGTAATTACCAGCTGAGCCTCCCCCAGCTTTATCCAGCGGCATGCACATGTCACATAGGTAGCACAGAACCACAAACACATGGAGCTACTGCCAGCAGATCGGACACATACTGGCAGCTTCATTTCATCTGTGACAAATGTGCAACCCGCTGTCAGCGTGATATGCTCCCCATTCTGAAGCCCAATGATAAAGTGGGGCATTGCATAAGAGCGGCATGGACAGTCTGTGAATCCCACAAGCAAGAAAGTCAGATCAAGACACAGGTTGCGACACAGGTTACTGTTGCTATTAATCGTGCCGCACACTGTGTATGGTGCCACAAGACACTACAGTAATCACAGCAGGTTGCAGGTGTAGCAGCTGCAATAGTGCCTGATGACACACTGTGTAGCCGCAGATGTCATAGTAGAATCGTGCTCCAGAACAGCATGCAGTGATCCCCAAGAGCAGAAGTATGGATACAGTGTCACAGGCAGCACTACGAAGTCAAAGGGTGTGCTTTAATAGAGAGTAATGTAGAGCTCAAGTGTTGATATATCCTGCACTGACTCCCTGGGTGACTAATACCCCCACACATGTCACTGTGGTGTGTCTACGCCCCCCCCCCCATAAAGCCTGTCCCTGAAGTGGTGTGCAGTAGCACAGCACCATAGCAAGTCCCCTGAATCCCACCTGCAACACACAGAAACATGCACCTGAATCTTGTGACACAGGGCAGTATTCCTCCTTGAAGTACAGGCAAGGGTTGTAATTACCAACTCGACCTCCCCCTGCTATGTCCAGTCACTGGCAGCAGTTAGGGAGGTACCACAGAACTGCAAACACATATACCTACTGACAGCGGACTGGACACATACTTGCAGCTCCCTTTATCTGTGACAAATGTTCAGCCCACTGTCAGCACAATATTCTCCCCCATTGTGAAAGCCAACCATAAAGTGGGGCACAGTATCACAGTGACATGGACACTCCTGTGAACCCCAGAAGCAGGAACCTCAGGGCCAGACGCAGGTTGCGACACAGGTCACTGGTGACATTACAAAGTACTGTCTACAGCAGTCATCCTTCTTTGTCTCCAGGGAGCAGAAGGAGCCACAATCACAGCTGCACACTCCTGCTGTTACTGAGACCTCTGTTAATTATGTTGCCTGGCAACTGCTGCTGTTGGGGCAAAGTGGCTGACATAGCAGTGCCACCTGCACCTGACTCCCTGCAGTAGTACTAGTGATAGTTGACATTGCGGCACAGTGTGCTGAAGTTACATCACACTGTATCAGCTGCCTTGACAGAGTGTGTTAATGTGTGACTATTTTGTATGGTGGAAGAACATGCAGTAAAAAAATACTATTTGTATTAAATGAAAATGTGTTTCCTTTGGTAGGTTCCATGTCAATGCTTTGAAGACCAAGTTGTTGAAATCCCCAACATCGATGGGTGAAACTTCGACTGGCTTTTTTGCAGGGGGCTGTGAGGCAGAGTTGATCTGACTGGGGTGATACACCCCTGAAACTGGGCTGGTGTACAGAGGGACCATTACAGTGACAATCTTGAAGTTGTCACTCTAATGGTCTTTGCTGTACTTTTTTCGATGTTTCGTTGGTATACCCCTCTGGTATTATAAAACAGATGGTGCACCCCATGTTATAAGTGCAATAATGCACTCCAGGGTGTGCTGTTAATGGGGATTAGTGCACACCCCCGGTGCTGTGAGGGCACTCAGCCTGCAGCCTCATTCCTCACAATGCACCCGAGGTGTGCATTAATCCCCATTAACAACACACCCTGTCCTACGTTATTGCTTGCAAAGCATCCACTGCAGCAATGTGTCAACAGTTGGTGCCAGGGAATATTTGGGGCAAAGTCTCATTTACATGGGAACTCCCTTCCCAGCTCTTGCTCAGGCAAAATACTACTATATGCTGACGATGCAGCCTTAGTTGCCTCCCACTCCGACCCACTCACACTCCAGCACTCCCTGCAACTCTACTTCAACCAGGCTGAAAAATGGTTCCTCGACCATCGCCTGGTCCTGAACCTCAAGAAAACAAAGACCATGATCTTTGCCCACCGCAAAGTAACTTCAAAATGCTCCGCTCTGCATCCTTCCCAGCACCCTTCACCCCTTGAACAGGTAACCACGTACAAATACCTGGGCATCACCTTGACTCGGCATTCTCCTTCATGCCCATATCCATGCCTTATCCTCAGCCATGAATACCCGTATTGGGCTCCTCTATATCTGAGGACTGCCTCCCAAAATTCCTCCCTAGGCTGGCAATCACTTCCTCCATCCTATCTTTGGTTGACTATGGCCTCCCCACCTATGCGGTCGCTGACCCACTGCTCTCACAAAATCAGACATCTATCAACAAAGCCTGCAGGCTCCTGACTGGTGCCCCAAGGAGAACGCACACGTGCCAACTCTACTCCATCACTAACATACTCAATCTTGAAGAACGGCTGCAATATTACACCTGCATACTAACCAAAAAATCCTTACTTGGGCTCTGTCCCCCCGGTGTCACCGCACTGCTTTCACGGGCCTCCCATTCGGTCGCTACCCGTAGGGGTACCAGTGCCACGTTCCAGGTGCCTAGAGCTAGGACCTCCCTCGCCCAAAGGTCCTTCCATCACAGAGCGCCATCCTGGTATAACTCCCTCCCCTCGCATGTCACTAGCACCGCTAAAATTGGCCAATTCAAAATCGCCCTTCGCAAACACCTCATTAGCTCACGGAGATGTACGTGTCTATCCCAGAGCCTATTATGAGTGCCTTCCTGACTTACCAGCTACTTCAGGACTAAGAATATAACACTGCCTGAGTTTTGCCTACAGTCAATCGAAATGCGACATTGTATCCTGGATGTCCCCTTGGGAACCCGATGACCTCTTGTGGGTTCCCATGAAACCCAAATACTTAAATGGCACTTGAGATTTTAATGATTCTGTACTGTATGTTGCATGTAATTCACCTGTACTGTTCTCCTGTATTACCGCACATTTAGATTGTTCCTCCCTGTGACGAGGTGCCTTTGTAAATGAGTCTCTGACTCAAAGGTTGTAAATCCGATATTTGTCTAAAATAAATAAAAAAAATTAAAAAAAATACATATGGATATCAGCATCTCCTCTCAATTGTGCTGATATATTCTCCAGACTTTCACTCACACCAGTCAGCATTTTTGTGTAATTGGGCCTCTAAATTCATGATATATTAAAGAAAAAAAATCATAATAATTATGATCTTTACCATTTCCCTTACATATTGTCAATTTACAGAAATTCATATAACAAAAAGAGGAAAGTGTGAACTCTGATAATAGGACTCATTAGTTAGATCTCCTCTTTCTAAGTTTTTTTACTTTTCACTTGGGTGTTTTTATTGGGCATTCTGGCTTTTACACTATTGTTCTTGATGTTCAGTAATTTTTCATATTTCCCTGTATCATTCAAAACACAGCTCAGTACATTTGGAGGCTTTAAAGTCAATGTAAAAGTTACAATTAAAATGTTTTGTGCCACTGAAAGAAAATGGTGTTACTTGAAATCAGCAGTATTTAAGCAAGCTGTATGTAAGCCTGCAACCCCCAACCCCCGGCAAAGCCATATAGATGGTGCAGTGCTGGGGTACTGTGATTGGTATTTTCAATGTCTCTGCCATTACTTTTTGTTTTGATGCTGCTCTATCTCTTCCTAGCATTTTTGGTGCTTTGATTTTTTTTTTGTACACTTCATGTCAAGATCTTAACCCTGTAACTACAGTATGTAATGACTAATATGTGACTGTTGATCACACTAATTTCTAATGAGAAAAGTTTTCACCTGTGTCGATGTTTATAGCTGTATGCGAAGCCTGCAGACGTCTTGCTGTAGCTGGAAAAATGGGATACCAAAGCACAAATTTGGGGAGTTTTCAGTGTATCCTTCCACAAATGCAAATCCCTATGCCAGTTGAATGAAATACTTCCTCCTCTGTTGAATAGACCAGTTAAAACACTATTTTTTCTGCATGTCTCTCTCTGACATAATTTCCAACAGAGGTCACAGCAAACTTCTAGAGGAACTCCAGAGGAGTTGCAAATTACTTTTTTTAAAGGCTGAAAAGTAAGTAAGTTTTCCTTATTGAAGCTCTGAAGCTCTACAGTGTCAAATTACAGACAGTCCTGCTACAGCTTTGGTCCTGTAATTCAAAACAAAGACTCTCAGTATTGTGGAAGAATGCTGTGTATTTTTTTGTATCATAATAAAAAAGAATGCATTTGCAAACTAGAAACTTACTGCAGTATAAAAGAAATGTGTGCAAATTGGCATTGAAGAATATGTGTATGTGTGTGTGTGTGTGTGTGTGTGTGTGTGTGTGTGTGTGTGTGTGTGTGTGTGTGTCTTTGCAGAACTCTGTCAGAAGCTCCTGACATCTCTTTCCCATGTTTTAATCCTTGTTCGTATGGGCATTTATTGGGATGTGAGACCATTGTCTTCTGCTGATGTTTTATATTTTTTCTATTCAACCTTTGTATATTTGCTCTCCTGTGCTAGTGAAAGGTGAGGGCTTACAACACCTCTGTTTATCCACAGAATTGGGTTCACTGCTGGCTTTTCCGCTCTGATGTACTGTATTTAATGCTCATAAAAGGTACAGCTCATACAGCATTCAACAGCAAACTAAAGCTCTTTGTTTATCCACAGGGACAGACACAGTGCAGGCTTCCCCCCACCCACCCACTGTAATGAATTTAGTGCTGGCAAAAAGTGAGGGATAAAGCCCTCTGCTTATCCACAGGTACCATGTGTGCAGGCTCAGTGCAAACTTACCCACACTGTGATGGATTTAGTGCTGGTAAAAGGAGAGGGACTGACACCACCTGAGCTTTAAACCCTCTGGTAATCCATAGAGACAAATATAGTGTGGGGGCAGGGACAGTGCTTTGTTTCCACACTGTCTGCAGTTAGTGCTGGTGAATGGTGAGGGACTGCCAGCACTAGGGACTAAAGCCTTTTGTTTATCTACAGTGACAGGTACAGTGTGTGACTGGTGAACAGTAAGGGACTCGCACCACTGGAGACTGAATCCCTCTATAGATCCACTGGGGCAGATGCAATGTAGAATAGACAGTCCCAGGTTTCAGCACTGTGAAATATTTAGTGCTGATGAAAGGTGGCAGACTGACAGCACTAGCAGTTGAAGCCCTCTCTTTATCTACATGGGTAGGTACAACGTGGGACAGGAACAGTGCAAGGTCCTCACAATGATGGATTCAGTGCTAGTAAAAGCTAAGGGATGGACAACACTGGGGACCATTCTACTGTCTTTATGTCTACAGTATCTATTGGTAGGTCATTTTAGAAGGCTACCATCCTCTGGGACAAAATATGCTTCCAAATCTTAACCCTGGAGGAATGCTGTGTATTTTTTTTATATTGTAATAAAAAAGAATGCATTTGCAAACTGGAAACTTATTGCAGTATAAAAGAAATGTGTGCAAATTGGCACTGAAGAATGTGTGTGTGTGTGTGTTTGTATTTTTGCAATCGTGTGTGCGTGTGTGTTTGCAGAACTCTGTCAGAAGCTTCTGCCAACTCTTTCTCCTGCAAAAGCTCTACCAGTCCTTCCCCACTTACAGGCAGAACTAAGTTTTAACCCTTGTTCCTATGGCATTTATTGGTATCTGAGACCATTTTCTTTGTTGTTTTTTTTATATTTTTAATTCAACCTTTGTATATTTGCTATATGGTGCTAACGAAAGGTGGGAGCTTACAACACCTCTGTTTATCCACAGAATCAGGTTGACTGTTGGCTTTTCCACTGTGATGTATTTAATGCTCATAAAAGGAACAGCTCAGACAGCACTAGACAGCAAACTAAAGCTCTTTGTTTATCCACAGGGACAGGTACAGTACAAGCTTCCCCCCACCCACCCACTGTTATTGATTTAGTGCTGGTAAAAAGTGAGGGATAAAGCCCTCGGTTTATCCACCAGTACCATGTGGGGCAGGCTCAGTGCAAACTTACCCACACTGTAATGGATTTAGCGCTGGTAAAAGGCAAGGAACTGACAGCACTTGAGCTTTAAACACTCTGGTATTCCATAGATACAGATACAGTGTGGGGGCAGGGATAGTGCTTTGTTTCCACACTGTCTGCATTTAGTCCTGGTGAATGGTGAGGGACTGCAAGCACTGGGGACTGAAGCCTTTTGTTTATCTACGGTGACAGGTACAGTTTGTGACTGGTGAACAGTAAGGGACTCGCACCACTGGAGACTGAAGCGCTCTAAAATATACAGGGGCAGATGCAATGTAGAACAGACAGTCCCGGGTTTCTGCACTGTGATAGATTTAGTGCTGATGAAAGGTAGCAAACTGACACCACTAGAGGCTGAAGCCCTCTGTTTTTCCACATGGGTAGGTACAGCATGGGGCAGGGATAGTGCAATGTTCTCACACTGATGGATTCAGTGCTGGTAAAAGCTAAGGGATGGGCAACACTGGGGACTGCTCTACTGTCTTCATGTCCACAGTCTCTATTGGCAGATCATTTTAGAAAGCCACTGCCCTCTGGGACAAAATATGCTTCCTAATGTTATCCCTAAACTTACCATCTGTGACCTTCAGAGTATGTCCCTGTGTCCTGCTGGAGAATATGGGAAGACTGAGATCATGTCCCATCTCAGCCTCCTGTTCTACAGGGAGGAGATGGTAATAACTACTAGAAAACAAAAATGTGAATATTATCTGTTAGATCCTTCCAGGTATTCCTGTTTTGAAAATGCAACTTCTCCTTAACAGTGATATCTAACCAGAAAGCCCACCAGCACATTTGTTTTTATTTTTATTACTGAACTCATTCTCTTTTCTGCTGCAGTAGATGCAAACACTGGAGGAAATATGGAGAAACTGATAGAGGGAAGCTTACAAAGGATGTTAGTAGGCATTTTATGTGACTGCATATATATGCAGAATTAAAAAATACTACACAAATTCGCTGCCACTAAGCAAGTGACAAAATGGGGGAGAAATTTGTCAACACAAAAAGGGGGCTTGGTCTGCCCTCAGAAGGGAGCGAGAAGGTTCATTTTCTTATGTGGGACAATGACCCACAGGGTGTAAAAAGTTGGGGTTTATTGAAAATATGATGGCGGCTCATAATGGTCTACAGAGCCCATATTCTTGAAGCATCAGTTTTGTCATCAAGGGAGAAGAAAAGGTGGGTTGGAATTGACAACCATCTGACATTTCTCATAATCCCCCACTCAAAAATGAATGCTGACACAATTTGGCTTGGTGCAGTATAAGACCAAAGAATTCAGCATCTATGCCAAGCTGGTGTTTCTCTGCTTGCCATATGTGTTGCATTCTTTTGGCAAGGTTTTTATAAAGTGCAGTACAGTATCACAATAAATTTTCTTGACCTTCTCACTTTCATCCAAGTGCACCCTGACCTCCTTTTTGCCCTGATATCATGATATTTAGGGCTTGATTAAGTAAAGCTGCATCCAAATTTCCTCCCTGTGGACCAAGTGAAACTTTTTTGATGCCCAAAAAAGAGTAGCAATGCATTCTCTGGCCTTGAATAAATTTAATATGGGGTGGTATTATACTTTGCACATTCTTGTGTTCTATGATTCTAATGTGTTCACCTATTCTCTGCTTTAATGGGCATATAGTTTTTCCAACATAGTGAGCCCTGCATATACATTCTGCACTATACACTATGCCCGCTGTAGTAAAGGTAATCATCTATCTTACTGAGAACTCTCTCCCTGTGGTCTTGCTTGTAAGGGTTCTAACTTTTTTCATATGTCTACGGTACTTACACCAGACACAGAAAACTACCAATAGCAGGGGATCTCAACAAGGTATTAGATTATTTTCTCAAAACAGGCTATAAGGAATCACATCCTCAATCTCCTTCCACTGTGTAGTATATGTAGTAATGAAATTAACTCTCTGTTTTAACTCTGTGCCCTATCATGCTCCCTAGGTACCAATATGGCCTTCGATCTTGTAAACCATAAACTACTCTTCTCAAAGTTAACCTCTTTAGGTCAAGACAATCTGTTGCTACTGTGGTTATTGGATTACCTAACAGACAGGCCACAATTTGTTAAATGCAAAGGAGCCCTCTCTAACAAATGTCACATCAATGAAAGTGTCCCGCAAGGATCAATATTGAGCCCACTATTATTATCACTCTATGTCAGCGAGCTGTAGAACAATTGCGGTGAAGCTAAACTGTTGATGGATGCTGACAATGTGGTTATTTACCACAACTGAAATTATGTCACCAATCTGAATGCTATGCTTTCAAGAGACCTGCACACACTTGAGAACTGATTACTTACTAACAAACTGGTCCTCAACAGGAAAAACAACAAAAGCCATCCTCTTTGGACCGAAAAGCCTAAGCCCACAAAGACATGACTTGCTAAAAACCTCTTTCTTGTATGGATCCCAAACTGAGGTTGTCAGCTCTATCAAGTACCTGGGAAATCTCCTAGACCATGATATCACCTTTAAGGACCATGATGAAAGCCTTACCAAGATCTTTCATAAAAAATAGGGCTCCTGTACAGGCTACGCCTATACCTCTCTAATGAATCATGGCTAAAAATTGACAACTGTGCCCTCCTGCCAATTCTATTCAATGGCTCCCCCATCCTGCACACAGTCAGGAGTACAGAGCAGAATAAACATAAATCCCTATACCAGCCTATCGTATGCTTTGCCAGAAGAGCTTCCCTAAAAGATCATCATTGTAGAGTCCTCCAAATCCTAAACTGGCCCTCACTTGATGATAGGATGGAATACTCTGCTCTATCCCTAGTCTATAAACTTAGGAGTAATAATGCCCCCCCGAGTCTCAAAGACTTGCTAATGACTATACCAGACAGGTGCCCTCTCAGGTCATCTAAATGCACTATCCTCTATACCCCCCAAGCAAGGACCCAAGCAGGGTTTAGTCTCTTCACCATAGGCGTTCCAACCATCTGGAACACTCTACCTAATAAAGTACAATAACACTCCTCAAGGTCTTCAAACAAGGCCTAGATGTGCACCTACTTGACTACAGCTCCTGCAACTGCTACCAGTGACAGGACAATTTCAGGTCACATGAAGGAGGTCCCCATTATACCCTCTCCATGCAGTCAACTAGAAAACCTGGGCAGGCTTGCTTGTTTAGGCAAGAGGACCAGAGTAACATGCCATCTTGTTAACTACAAAAGACATCCCTTGCAGCACATGTTAACTTAAAAGTTATTCAACTTGCCTTGAGTGGTTTATGATAAGTTTTCCAGTCTGTTTTTTTTGTCTGATTTAGAAGGCACATTTAGTGTTGGCCTTCCTCCCACCTCCACCTCATGTATAGTATAGGCATTATAGCCTAGAGGGCTGGCAGTATAGCACAAAGGTTAGAGTAATGATTTGTGAAAGAGCTTGGTACATCCAGCAGACCAGACTTGGGTTTGATTCTCACAACCTCCACTTGTATACTGTGTGACTCTGAGCAACTCACTTAACCGCCCAGTGCTCCCAGGTCTCCCCTGAAAACAGGCATTTGTGTCCAGTGGGCCTTACCCGGTTACCTAAGACTAAAATAAATAATAAAAAAAAAAGTATCACTCTATTTTAATATTCCAAGCATGAAATGACAACTGTATGTAGGATAAAAGGTCACAGTAAAAGCACTCGAGCAAGAAATAAAGTTGACTGAATAGCGCAAAATAACTGCAAAATGCCAAATTTATTAATACTGCTCGTAAGCTAGTAGAACAATACCCCTTTAGAAGGCTTCACTGCCGAGGTGCTAGGGGTTGGTTCTACTAGCCTAGCAGCTAGTTCTTTTTATGCTGCCTAGCCTTCTGGCTAGGATACCCTTCCACCTGCTGCCAGTGTCTCCTCCTGTCCCTTGAGGCTCCCTTTTCTTGATCCACTGTGATACCCCTAGCCACATGCAACACACCAGTTCATTGACCCCTCAATTTGCTCCCTGACGCTGCATATGACTTCAGCCCCTGGCAGGTTCCTCCCTATACATTCCAGCCACTCACACAGCAGGCAAAGCCAGGAAGTGCCTTCAGCAGTCAGGAAAAGGAGTCCAAGATGGACGTGAGGGGCAGGCAGACCTTCATATGATCATTGACTGCCGACTTCCCTCTTTTTTGTTCCCTCACCTAGGAAGCAGCCATAAATCACACAGGGCATGTACCCATACAGTAGAGAGTCATGATGACATCAGTCACATCCCCACCTTCCCTTGCTTTAGCTGCTTCAGCCCTACAACAACCCATGCTTTAGTAGGTGGCAGCCAAGTGGTGGATCTAGCATGCCTTCCCCACGAAGGAGAAGACCTGTCCACTGGATGCACCAACTTCCTTCTGTCACCCGACCCCTGATGACCAGAGTTCCTTCCTGAACTTGGGTCACCAACGTCACAAGCAGTAGTGCTACCACTGTGCCAACAGGCTGGAGCAACATTACTTTTTGTAGTGGAGGTCTGCTGTCAACTCATTTTACCTCTGGGTGGAATGAGGCACAGGGAAGTCACATGATACACATATGACCACACGAGTAGTGAGTGACTGTGATGGGATTTAAACCTGGGATTTCCTCATTCACTCTTCAGTGCGCTCTCAAAACAACACAACCATGGAAGCATTTTTCCAATAACAGAAGTTAAACCTCTGCTGTTGAGGTGAAACCAGGAATCCAAACTACTAGGCAGCCTGATTGCGCATCTAATGAAGAAGAGGTGATTCACTGAATTCCTTCTTCGACTAAGGCAAAATTCAACTGCTCAGATTTAGGTCTGTTCACAAATCTGGGTTCAGCATTGTTTTCCATGATAATAAACATGATGAATCATATGTTCGATATTACAGCGGTAGTTATAAATAGTAATGTGCAGAACCTCTCTGAAGAAAATTGAGCCACCCTGAATGCACACTGCTTCATTTTCATCAGACCTGAATTGAATCTTGCCAGGTCAGATCTCAGTACATTTATTTTTATACCTCCCCCAGCCTCCCAGCTTGAACGCCTGTCATGTGACAGGCCTAGGAGGATGAGGAGAGGTCAAAGGGTGCCTCATGGGAGTATATATATATATATATATATATATATATGTGACTCTGACCTTGATACATGGGTGCGGAACATGGGGAAAAGTGGGGGTGCTGAAGTTCAAAGGCACAGGGTAAAAAGCAGTGTTTGCAAGCAAAGGGCACTGAATGCTCATGGGCACAATTGGGCATCTAGTACCCTGTACCAAGGTTCTGGGCACCTATGCTCGAGCACCATTCCAGCTTAATCAAGCAGTGGGGGAAGGAGCTGAATTTTCTGGTTGCTGCCATTCACCTGTAGCAGCACTCAGCAGGCCAAAGCAAGGAGAAGAAAGGAGTGAGGAGTTGGGGACAGACAGGATAGGAGGAGAAAAAAGTTTTTTTTTTTTTTTTAAATAGAAAGAAAAAAATGAAGACTTTGCCAAATAGCAAAGAAAATATAACAAAACACTGACTAGAATGGAGACTGTGTGTGTTGTCGGGGTGGGTGGCCAGAGACCAGAACACTTACAATCTGCAGATTTGCAGAAGAACAATAAAGAGTTTGAGAAAAATAATGATCATGAATCAAATTAAAAACAGTGAAGAAGAATATAGAGAAAAGAAAAGAGACTATGTCACAATGTATGCTGATGGAACAGTGACACCTGTACCATGAACGACAGTACAGTGAATGGTTGCTGTACTGTCGCTATGGGACCCTAGCACTTCTTTCTGGGGTCGTGCACCCCCTCCCTGAATCAACTCCAACTCGGAGTTGATTATATGAGTTATGGGGGATGGGGGGGCTCTGCCCCCAGCATTGGGGCTCAGGGGCAAAGCCTCCTGAAAGAAACACTTTTTTTTTTAAAGGGCTTATGCCAACCATAATTGCGATTGACATAAATCCATTGCTGTAAGGTCAGTCGACAACTTTATTGTCGAACTGACTTCATAGAACTGTAAGACTGTGTATTGGGATGCATTCACTTTCTAGGATGAAGAAAAGTCCAGAACAGAAAAGGCTTTGAAGAAGAACATTTAAAAGTAAAAAAAAAGAAAAGTGCTGAAAAAAAATGCAGAAGGGAAACGGGGATGACTGTTGGACTAGAGGCTGTATTGTCATTGTGCACACAAGTGTATTGCACAAACAGTAGTACTGTCTTTTCTTTACAGTGCACAATAGCAGTGAACTACTTCAGATAATAAAATTAGAAAAATAAACAATTTTTTAATAAAAAATGTTTACAGAAGGTAAGAAAAGGCTTTAAACAAGAAAAGAAAATAGATTGTTTCATTGTACAGAAAAATACCTGAAAAAGAAGAAAAAAGTTTTCATTTTATTTTACAACAGAGACTGCGTGTGTGTGTGTGTGTGTGTGTGTGTGTGTGTGTGTGTGTGTGCATGCTCACACGTGTGCATGTGTGGATGCATATGTGCATGTATGTGTGGGTGGGGGGTTGAATCCTGTTTAGGAAGCAGAGATAGCCCTTTGGCAGTAGCATTGTAGCCCATCTTCAGCATCTCTAGCCCTTTCCCACATATACTGTCATTTTTGTTTTGTGTAGTCCGATAAAAAAATAAATTGCAAAAGCAGAGCCAATACAGGCTTCCATCATATGTGAAGACTTTTTTTCTTGGGGGGGGGAATATCCCTTAGGCAGTTGCATAGTAGCCCCTATCTTTAGCATCGCCAGTCATTTCCCACGGAAGTACAGGACCATTTCTGTTTTGTGTACTGTAGTAAACAAAAAAAAAAACAGTACTGTGAAAGCAGAGCCAGAAAAGAATTGTTTTTGTGGATAAGGACAGCCCTTTGGCAGTTGTGTAGTAACCCCTGTCTTCAGCATCATCAGTCATTTCCATCACAAGCACAGGACGATTTTTGTTTTGGCAGTCCAATAAAAAAAAACTGTGAAAGCAGAGCCAGTTTTTGACACATGTGAACCCATTTTGGAGGGAGAGGACAGCCCTTTGGCCGTTGCTTAGTAGCCTCCTGTCTACAGTGTCACCAGCCTTTTCCTATGCAACTATAGGGCCATTTTTGTTTTGTGTAGTCCAATAAAAACTTTAATTGTGAAAGCAAAGCAGGTTAAGGCTTGCAAAACAGGTGGGTGAAGACTTTTTGGGATGGGGAGAGACAACCGTTTGGCAGTTTCGTAGTAGCCCCAACTTGTAGTCTTGCTATTGTTCATCATTTGTTACCTTGTCTTAAGACATGCACTCTTTACTGCCATCTATTTCCCCAGGGTGACAGAAGAATAATGATGGGAGAACTTCAAAAGGTTATGAGGTTCTAAAAGGTTCTGATAAGCAAACAAAAGTTCAAATCCTTATCCAAACCTGATTCAAACTTTTTCAACTCTTTATTGTTTTATGACAACTGTATGTTAAAAAATCATTTTAAACTGATTTTAATCAGCATATCTTTAGAAAAAAAGAGCAATTAAACCATTGTTTGTTAGTAATAAATAGCATGAATAGTGAAATGAGATGAGAAGGAGTGAACAATATGACTGTGGAAGAGATTACTGGAAGTGCCAGTGTTGTAATATGTACAATTACCACTGACCTCTAAGTTGATGACGATGATGATGATGATGAAGATGTTGTCCAAAGGCAGGCAAGTCACAGAACTCTGACCAGCCATTATAGCTTAGTAGTTAAAGCATCAGTGTGAACCATGCAACTCTGATAGCTGCCATTACATACTGTCTGTGGGATTGTTTTGTCAAAAGGCATGTAACTGCCAGAATGCTCTCTAAACACTTTTCTGTTTCTCACATTTAAGAAAGTAATACTAATACTGTGTATAAGTTATTAATAGTAGTGATTTCTATTTCTCAACATGCACAGGCACCACTGTGAATGTCTCTTTGTTAAGTAATGAAGAAGAAACCAGGAACACAAAAACAGCACCAGGCCAAAGCAGAGGCAACCAGTCAGAGAGAGCCAGTCAGAGACCCAGTCAGCCAGCTACCACTTCAAGACTACTACTACTACCCATGCCTACTACAATCAGGGGAAAACAAGAAATAGCCTACCAGCACTGAGATCATTATGGTTAAGACACATTTACCAAACATTACAGCACATGGGAAACAAAAACCCAGAGGAAGAGTACACAATGGGGGGTGAAATACTGATAACAACAAAAATGGAAAGGGACCTGGGGGTAGTTTTATCAGATGACCTAAAGGTGGGCAAGCAATGTGAGAAGGCAGTAAGAAGGGCTGGGGGGATACTGGGATGCATAGGGAGAGACATCACCAGTAGAAAACAGGAAGTTGTTATCCTTCCGTACAGAGAGTTAGTGAGATCTTATCTGGAGTATTCATGCAGTTCTGGAGACCACATCACCGCAAATACATAGACAGGGTAGAGGCAGTCCAGAGGAGAGCAACCAAAATGGTGCAGGGTCTGCACTAGAAGACATATGAAGAGAGACTAAAGGAGCTTAATATATATATATATATATATACACCCTGAGGAAAGGAGGGAGAGGGGGGACATGATAAAAATGTTCAAGTACCTCAGGGGAAACAACAAAGTCCAAGAGGGTACCATCTTTCAGAAAAAGAGATGTGCAAGAACAAGGGGGCACAACTTGAAGATAGAGGGGGGATGGCTCAGAGGTAATGAGAGGAAGTATTTTTTCACAGAGAGGGTTGTGGATGCATGGAACAGCCTTCCTGAGGTGGTCATGGAGTCAAAAACTGTGGGGGCATTCAAGAATGCATGGGACAGACATAAGGCAATTCTAGTGAGGTGGGTAGGAGAAAGTAGGCTGTTGGTTAACTAGGATCTGCAGCTTATCCATTAGGCAGGGAAATGGGCAGACTAGGTGGGCCAAGCAGTCCTTATCTGCCATCAAATTCTATATTTCTATGTTTCTTAGAAAAGAATGAGAAAGTGACTGTGATGCAAGAAAGTCCCTGACCAGATTTCTTTAGTTTGTTAATAGTCTCCTCCTGAGTATAATTTTTATGGCTGCGTGGGTCAAGCTCTGTAGACATTATGCCATCATTAGATTTGTATAAGAGCACTGTTGAAGTACATGACTGGACCGCTGTCTGGTGTACTGCCACAGTGTTCCAGCATAGTTTCCCAATGATTCCGTTTATGCAGCCCTTCCCCTCCGTGGGCCGTGTAAACACACCCTCTTTCCAATGCCCTACTTTTCCTTTCCACAATGGCAGAAATGATTGCCACTGTGTGCAACATGGTGGCACTAACTTAAACTGCACATGCATGAGTATTGCACATACATAGTCATGTCAGCATAGCCATGTTGCACATGGCTGACTCCGAGGCAAACAGTGCATGTGTGAATATCACGCATGCACAGTACTGTAATCGCTGCAGTATTAGTTACGGCTGACTGCAGTGTGGTGACTACACCGTATATTCTTTTCATCACTCTTTCTGCTCCTAAAAGCTCTCCATATCCATATCAGCTCTGATCAGAACTTGTTCTTTTTGCTGAGATGATACACCAGGACACAGGTATTATGTATTGGCACACATACACTTTATTTTCTGGAGTGATGACTCCATTTCATATTTCCTGCACTCTCATTGAAGTTGGTGCATCTGATAAAGTAGAATTTCTTTTATTATTGTTTTTTTTTATTTTATTTTGTGTATATGTCGACTTCCTGGGCATTAAACATGCATAAATGTGATGGGGAACAATTTCAAATAACTCAAAATACCTAAAGGGAATGTCACTACATGTATTGCAGTCCAGTAGGTACTGGGCACTACAAAGCTTCACTCGTCCCTACTCCACCTCACTCATTCATTATCTGGATGCCAAATACACCATCCAGCCACTTTACACTAGCCATAACTCTTTGGCAGTCTCCAGCACAGCTACTACTGTCTGTTGTGGTTATTAGCTATGGACACAACACCAGCCAGTGTTGTTTATTTAGTACTTAGAAGTCTAGTAGTTAACACAACAGCAGGCAAGTGCAATTTGGATTGCAGTGTTTCAGCCTCTGATATTAAGTCAATGAAGGATTTAATGTCAACTCCTCCCGGAAATCTATGATTCACCATAAGAACACTAGAGTTCATTTCACAATTGCTAACACAGCATGGCAACAAAAACCTGAAATGCACAATATAAAAGCATCATTAAGGTCAGCGATTAACAATCATCACTGAATTCATCTGAAGCTTCAGAGGTTGCAGCTTTCATGATACATATAGAGAGAGAGTTAGCTTTTTCGGATTACTTTAAAGAAATCTCTCAAGGAACCCTCAGCAGTAAAGTGATTAAAATAGAAAAGATATAACATTCTTGGTTAACAGAAAGGCACGTCATTAAAAAAATAAGTACTCCTGTTGTATTATTCATGAATAAGAAAGAGCTAGCCAGATTGCAGAGGGGCTGAACTCACTTTAGTTTTAATGGAAAAAATGTTCTGCAGCGAGCTCTTCATGGATACAAACTAACAAGGGAACACAGGCATCTTGCTTTAAAAGAAAATTGCCGCAACCGTATTTATAGAACTAGGATTAGAACAGGCTTTGAAATAGGAAGCATGATTTAATTTGTCCAATAAACCTTAGAAGGACTTTGGAAAGTGTACACTGTAACAATTGCTATCAATTATAATAAAAGATAACCTGAAAAAAGCTTTAAACCTGTAATGCCATAAATAAAAGAGCGCGCTATTGCATCTCCAGTGACAGAAGTGTGCTTAATGTAGAGATACTAAGTAATACTAGAGGTTAAGGTTTCATACAGCAACTGACAGAATGTCTAAATGAATTACAGAAGAATGACAGCAAACACAGCCAGTGGGAGTTACAAAACAAAAAAAAAAACAACTTAGGATTTCTGAGAATTACTTAGGAATGGATTAACAGGTCTTATGTCTAACGTTCCACCTGATTTGCTGCAGATCTGGGATCAAAGGTGGATTTCATTACATGGTTGCTGGAGACCAAGATCATAAGTAACACAGGATGAGATTTTTCTACTTAAAAAACAAAACCCTGCCTACAAAAGAAAAAGTATTTACTTTGAGTAGTCCCAAAGTTGGTTTCAAGGGGATGTTGTGCTAAAAAAAAAAGATTAAAGAATGCACAGGTCATTATATTTCTTAATTATACTATTGATAGGTGTGTAAAATCACCATGGTGACAAACTACTGCATCTTACTGTATTGAAGATGTAATTTGTGTTTATTTCTCTTAAGGTTTTGCCCAACAAGATCAAGTGCAATATGATGACGCATCTTACATAAAATGAGATCTCAAGGAACAGCAGTAGGTTGGTAGAGTATGATAAAAAAAGTAATAATAACACACACAATGCAGATACTCGGGATGTAAACATTGCTTCCTGTTTTCTACAGTAATCAGGATGCTGCTTTCATGCAAATGTCATTCTCTCAAAGGATGAACAGTATTAGTACAGTATATTAACTCTAAGAAATCTTTACTATAGGATAGTGGTACAGTAGAACAGCAGACACAAGTATGAGGTTAGGAAACCTACTGTAAAATTTCTTTCACAAGTCAATATTTCTCCCTTTTTCTGACTGGCAGAGTATACTTACCCTACAAATGAACATTGTACTGTTTATTGTTTGTTCTGGGACATTTCATCCTGAAAGAACATTGTTTTTGCACTTTTCCTCCTTTGGGGTTCTATTCATCATTGAGTGGTTCATTGTGTGCATGTTGAAAATCTATTTTGAGAATATATGGCTCTTAGTATTTCAGAAATGTCTTGCTCAGAAGTGGATCATGTAAATGAATCACAACATATTGGGTTTAGAGGTAATGTATAGTGCAAGATGTGGCTATGGGAATATGCTTCTGCCCATGTTGCTGTTCTCTTGTTGCCCCAATTCAGAGGCAAGACATTCAGTTCAAGCTTTTATAAGAGCAATTGTTTATTTGAAAATATTTGGCTAGAGTTATGGTAATTGAACTGGGAGCATTAAATTAAAGTATACCATTCTTTGGCATAAGAGTTTATGTGGCTTACTGAATAACAGCATGATTTGAGAAGGAATCTGTTTTGGACATGGATATACTGCATGTACTACATGGAGAAACTGCATAACTTGAATATGGTGACACTAGTCCCAACTTACTGTAAGAAAGCCCACACACTTTGTCTCTGTCATTGGATAACCTGAATATGGTGACACTAGTCCCAACTTAAGGTAAGAAAGCCCACACACTTTGTCTCTGTCACTGAATAACTTGAATATGGTGACACTAGTCCCAACTTACTGTAAGAAAGCCCACATACTTTGTCTGTGTCACTGGGTTCCTCATTTTAAAATGTCTACTTCATAGACATGTGTATCATCACATGGGGACCACTTGTATGTTAGTATTGCTTCATGTATACCATAGCTTTTTTTTATTCAGTAATCTTTTTCTTCCCTTATGAATTGCTCCATCTGCTGGGCACCCCGATACCACAACCCCAACATCCACCAGGACATACCTACCAGCTTGTCTTCCCCCAGGGCTTGCTGCCCGATGGGGTCCATGAAATTCCACAACCCCCTTGGAAACAGAATCAGGTTCTTGGTTGGTGAGCCCAGCTGGTCACATGCAGGGCTTGCAGGTGTTCAGCACCATCCTTCTACCAGTATTTTCCATTTTCTGCCCTGTAGTCTTCCTAAGAAGTATGGCATGCAATGATACCATATTGTGCACCATGTGCTACTGTCCACCACATGTCAGCATTTTCCATGCCCCCCATTACCCTATGGGAAATTCTGGCTTTCTTTCTATCAGCTTCTGTTTGGGACTAGGCATTCACTGGGCTCTGGAAACCCTCCCCCCCAGAGGAGGAAAGCAGTCCTTCAGATGCTTAATCTTCCTCCCCCCAACTGGCCTTCCAATGCCTGAGTTTGCTTCTGAACCTAAGTCATCAGCACCACAACAGGTAGCACTACCACTGTGCTGGCAGTCTGCTCATTCTTTTTTTTTTATTTAGATTTTATATGTGCTTTTTTCCCTGTTTTTTGCCCCAAACTGGGACCCCAACAGACACATGTGTGCATGTGTGTGGAGGTGCACGTGTGCACCGGGTACCAGCTCAGCCCCTTCCACCTCACCCCTGGCAATCGCTCCCACCCCCTCCCACCTACACATCCCATCAGACCTCCAGCTGATGGGAGTGGAACTATGGGAAGGGCAGACAACCACCCCAGGAGGGGAGAGCTGCCTTGCTGTCGCTCAATCCTCCTGCCTCCCTCCCCTCCATGCTGGCTCCCCAATGACCAAAGGTCATTCTTGAACCGGGGTCACCGGCATGGCATGACATAAGGTGTCCAGCTTCTCAGCCCTCTGCACCACCAGGCCAGGTCTGCTCAGTCTATATGTAGTATTTTTTTTTTGGGGGGGGTTGCTAGCTGCTAAGATTTACACCTCCTAAATGACTCTTTATTTTTTATTTGTTCTAATATGGTTAAGGACAGTAAATGAAAGGGAACCATTTGGGGGTTGGGGGAATCAAACATTGTCATTCATAGATATGCCATTAAAAATCCTATAATTCGTGGGAAAGATTTTACAAATCATGCAGTACATGGGCTTGGCATTATAGCTATGACATAGACACATAAAATCATAGCTTTGATGGCAGATAAGGATCCCTTGGACCACCCAGTCTGCCCATTTTCCTATCTATTGGATAAGCTGCAGATCCTAGTTAACCAACAGCCTATTTCCTCCTACCTCCCACTAGGATTGCTTCATGTCTGTCCCATGCATTCTTGAATTCCCCCATTGTTTTTGACCCCACTACCTCCTCAGGAAGGCCATTCCATGTGTCCAACCACCCTCTCTGTGAAAAAAATTCTTCCTCACGTTGCCCCTGAGCTGTCCCCCTTCTATCTTCAAATTATGCCCCTTAGTTCTTGGACATCTCTTTTTCTGAAAGATGCTGCACTCTTTGACTTTGTTGATCCCCTTGAGGTACTTGAAAGTTTCTATCATGTCCCCCCTCTCCCTCCTTTCCTTTATACATATTATGCTCCTTTAGTCTCTTTTCATATGACTTCCATTGCAGATCCTACACCATTTTAGTTTCCCTGCTCTGGACTTCCTCCATCCTATCTATGTCCTTGCAAAGATGGGGTCTCCAGAACTGCATGCAGTACTCCAGATGAGGCTCACCAACGGTCTGTATAGAGGGATAACAACTTCTTGTTTTCTACTGGTGATGCCTCTCCCTATGCATTCCAGTATCTCCCCAGAAATCCTTACTGCCGTCTCACATTGCTTGCATACCTTTAGGTCATCTGATATGACTACCCCCAGGTCCCTTTCCATTTTTCTTGTTGTTAGTACCTCTTACCCATTGTGTACTCTTCCCCTAGGTTTTTGTTTCCCAGGTGCTTTACTTTGCACTCCTTTACATTGAATTTATGCTGCCATACTTTTGACCATTCCTCCAACCTTGCAAGTCCCTGTTGCAGATCTTTGTGTCATCTACAAAGAGGCATACTTTTCCTTCCAGCCCCTCTGCAATGTCACCTATAAAGAAATTAAAGAGGACTGGTCCCAGTACTGAACCCTGCAGTACCCCACTAGTAACCCCTCTTTCTTTGGAGTGGACTCCATTTACTATTACCCTCTGCATCCTGTTTTCCAGCCAGTTTTGGACACAGGCTACCACCCTTGGACCTACTCCCAGGCTGGCTAACTTATTTATTAATCTTTTGTGTGGGACTGTGTCAAATGCCTTGCTAAAGTCTAGGTAGGCCATATCTATAGCCCCTCACTGGTCTATAACTTTGGCACCCAATCAATGAAATCTATTAGATTAACCTGACATGACCTTCCCACTGTGAATCCATGCTGCCTTGGGTTCTGTCCCCTGCTAGCCTCTAGGTACTCAATGATTCTTTCTTTCAGAAGTGATTTCATCATTTTCCCTGACACTGAGGTCAAACTAACAGGTCTGTAGTTTCCTGTCTCTGCCTTGCTCCCACTTTTGTGAAGGGGAATCACATGCACCATCCTCCAATCCTCAGGTACTACACCATTGTCGGAACAAAGGCTATAATATCACTTTTTATAATGTAGAACTTTGATTTACCTTGGGCCTTACCAAAAAATTATTTTCATAAATTAACAAAAATAATTATAAAATTCACATATGATATTATCTTTGCTCTCCAGATTCTCAATAATGGTAATAACACTTTTTTCCACACTTACAAATATGAAAAATATATGTATTTTATTTACACTTATACAATAATTCTAAATATTCCTCATTAGCATAAATATCAAGCATAAATATAGCTTGTAAACATAATAAACTGTAATGTAAACATAAACAACAAAAGTTTTAGAAAATCAAGCAAAACAAATTCTAGCAAATTCTAGCAAATAATGCAAATGAATAAGCAATATTCAGTATAATAAGTTGCATTATCTATACTAGGCTGTCAGTATACTTGGTATTTAGCATAACCTTTTGATATACAGACATGCAAACTCATTAAATTAGTGTTTCAGATTATACAGTATTTCTGTGTAAGATTTATTTCAAAATTCTTATCGTGCAAAATGTATTTTTTCAATTTAAACCTTTTAAACTATACACCACAATTTCTGTAGTTAAAAGTAAATACCCTTGTTACAGTACTTTCCCAGATAAGTCAATTTAAATTACTAAAACGATCAATTAAAATTAATTAGTAAAAGTAATTAAAATTATGCTTACGTTTCTGGTTGTAGAAGTGATCCTTCCTCTCTCTTAACTTAGAAATCTTGGTTGAGTCTGGCTCTGATCAAGAAAGTCTCTTTCAGTTAGGTTGTCTCTTCTGCTTTCCCCTGGAACCTACATTGGATTTTTCTTGCATCAGTTTGGAATGGCACTGATCATCAAAAGTCAGTTTGTAGGATTCAACAGGATTTAAGCAGTCCTGGTAGCAACCCTTGTATCAAAGAACTTTATTGTGGATAGCAGAGTTGTTTTAATAACTGGTCTTTAATGACTTTGTCATTTTTAATTCATCTGCACTCAGAACCTTAGGACAACTAGACTAGTTTCTATTCACAAAACTGCATAGATGGCTTTTAATGTGAATTTGTAAAGTTAAGTCTCTGGTCCAGGCTTTAGCAGGCAACATTACTTAGTCAAGATGAGCATCAAATAAAACACAAACCTTGCTTCATAACACAATGAGAATGTCCTTGTATCACAAAGTTTTGCACCTGATCCTTGTGGTAACACTGCATAGGCTTTCAAGCGTATCCTTAGCACCCACTTCTGGACACCAATAATCAACCAAGGCTGGTCCCAGTATTCCAAATACAGACATGGTCTAAGGCTTTTCAGCCTCGCTATTCAACAGGTTGCCAATAAAATTTTCAATTAACCTGACATAGGTCCTCTTACATCAGTGTTTTAGACAAGACTAGCAGAATTTGTTAATATGAGTCTGCCCTGGTAATGTTATCACCAAATTTTGATTGGTTTAAGTCACTAAAAAAGGTAGGACTTCTCAGAAGATAAATGATGACATACAGACATGACATCTAAGTCATTCCCTTTTTCCAAAACTCATTTTATATTCAAAACTATTTTTCCTAATGACTCTTATTTGAATGAATCGAAACTTTAAACTTACATATTTGAACTGCTCATCGAATGGAGCATTTTGGTATTCCTAGGACTAATATTCCCCAAGTTAGACTATTAAAGGTTATAACTTCATAATTTTAATAAAACTTCTTAAAATAAAGTGATAGTTTTGCTCTAAATATTCTAAACTACAGAATAATATAAGATTTGTAAGAGAAATCCATTATTAAAGCTTTTAAATGCTAGTTATTTGTAGATATACACTAGGTCTCTGTCTTGTCTAAAACAGTCATAAATCTTAACTGTTTTTACCAAACTTTTACACGTTTGTTCTCCTCACAGTATCAAGTTGCATACTTAAGAGTTATATTTTCAGACTCCTCAGCATGTCAGCTATCATGAGAGACTAGATCTGTCTATTTATCAATAAAAGAAGGTTATTAAAATAACTTTTATACATAGCTCTTCAACTCTTGATCCTGCACTTATGATATTCATTTTTTTTATTACTCATACTAGTGTCTATCAACTGTCAGATTTCCAGACTGGCAGCTTTTTACTTCTTTAAAATATGAATAAAACGTCTTATTTCTATACGAAGCTTAAAGAGAGGAACAGTTTTTTTTCTTTTTTCAAGATGATCATTAGACTCCTGGCACTAGCTTTCACTGAAAAACATCACATGACTTTATCTGATTAAAGCTAGCCTAGGATTCAGAAACAGGCCCATACATTAATCAAGATCACAGAGATGCTTCTCTCGATCCAGTTACAGAATTTCAGGAATGCAAGTAGGCCTCTCTGTTTCTAACTACAACCTGGAATGTGTTCACTAATATTACATCTTAAAGAACCTTAAAGTCTCTTAGTTTTAAGCAACACTCATCTGCCATATATGGGCAAAGAGATGCTCAGGCAGAAAGCAGAGACTTTTTTTTCTCTTTAGCTTGAAGGCAAAATCTTTCTTGTTTTCAAGATTTAATTAGCATTTTCATTTTGTTTTTAAGAATTTATGCAAACAGTAATTTTAACCAGAAATTATAGTAAAACTTCCCATAATTAATCACATACAAAATCATATAAAATAATAATTAAAAATCAATTCTTGTTAATAAAAATAAAATAATTTTTCCATTAAGGGTTTTGTTCCTACACCATCCTCCCATGATTTATTAAAAAGGGTAGTCAGTGGTGTCACTAGTTCTCCCATTAGTTCTTTTAGAATTCTGTGGGGGAATCCCATCAGGCCCCATTGCTTTGTCCACCTTGAGTTTTGGGAGTTCTTTCAGGACCCTTTCTTCTGTGAATAAACTGGTATCGACCCCCCATCCAGAGAGATTCTATTGTTTGGTTTAGGTACCTCCCCCTCCTCTTCTTTTGTGATTACTGAGCAAATGTGTTTGTTCAGTATCTCTGCCTTTTCATTGCCACCCTCTGCCCACCTCCTCTTCCCTTTATTAAGCCTCACTATCTCTCCCTTGTTCTTTCTTTGCTCCCTAATGTACCTATAAAAAGTTTTATCTCCCTTCCTAACTGAGTTGGCTATCTTTTCCTTGGTTCGGGCCTTTGCTATTCTGAGTTCTGTTCTTCCTTCTGCCTCCCTGTCTTTTTTTTTTTACTTTTGTTTAAAATTCTGATCACTTACATTTTCTGAGGTGCTGCTTGGTAAGTGTTCTTTTCTGTAACATTTGTGGTTTTAATTCATTCATCACTATTTCTTGCCATATCATCCTGCTCTCTTTTCTCTTTTCTTTGAATGATTATGATTTGTCCTTTGCTTTTCTGGCAACCATGTGATTTACCACAGCTTCTATGTTTTTGATCATTCATTTCTGCAGCTTACAAACAAACACAGGTGATACCCCCTTAATGTCAATACAAGAGCTGGCAACACCCTCAAACAAGTGTCATCTTTTAAATACCTTGGAATCTCACTTGACCCTTGCCTATCTTATGGGACTCACATTGATAGTGTTGCCAGAGTGGTAAACTCACACATTGGAATTCTCTACCTAAATAGACAGCATCTTACCCAGGCAGCACAGAAGATTGCTATCCAGAGCTCTGTGGTCTCCGTCATAGACTAAGGCCTCATAATCTTTGCCTCTGCCTCTACTACCACCCTCAGGTGCATAATGACCTCCCAAAACAAGGCCTGTCAACTGCTTACTGGATCCCACTGACCCACACATACATATGAGCTTTACGTTCAAATGGGATGGCTTCAACTCGCTAACCCCATAAAGTACATTACCTGCTTGATGGTGAAAAAAACTACTTTGGGCCTTACTCCACCTAGTATCCAAGCCCTCCTGTTCCCAAACACTAATCCTTGTGACACCAGTGGGTCTGATTGTCAGCTTCTACAGGTCCCACAATGCCACACCACTCTGGGACAAAGATCCTTTGCACATCGTGCACCCAGCTGGATGAATGCCCCCAGCACTCACATCACCTCCACCTCACTAGGCATATTCAAATAAAGCCTCCATCATCATCTCACAGCCTCCAGCTCATGTGACTGTCTCTCCTAACTTCCTCCTTCCCTATTGAGATCAACCACCACCCTCTGATGCTCTTTGACAATGCTGTGAGCTGCTCTAGTCTCTTTTTCGGCTGCCATCTCCCTATCCTCTCACCCTTCCTCCCTGATCTCTTCCAGGTTTCTGAAATTATTCTTTGTATGTGTTATTCCTGTATCCTATTTACCGTGATGCCATACCTGAACTGATGAATGCTCTCTTTAATGTTGTATGACCTTGTTTAACATGTTTAATATGTATGTATTCTCCTGACATGGAACCTTTTAAAAGAGCCTTTGCTCAAAGGTAATTGTAATCCTAGATCTAAATAAATAAAATAAATTATCATTTTTGGGCCAGTTTAATACACAGCCACTAACATAATCAGATTCATCTCTTGTAAGTGGTCGTGTTTTTCATTCTTTTATTTCACTTTCACATTTTGTTAAGTTGTTTTCAAGCTTTCCATTTAGTTCTTTTTGCATTATCTTCTTTTACCCTCATGTGCTTCAGGGCTGCCACTCCTTCAGGCTGCCATGGTCCTCTGACAGTGTCCTACTAACCACCTCTGAGCCTCCTTACCTCATATCTGCATCCTTCCTCAAGGTAGCCCAGTGTAATCCTTTCACCAGGTGGGTCCCTCTCTTCCAAGGGGAAAGCACCGGCAGAGAGGCAGACCAGCGCACTCTTTCTCTTGGTCCCAGGTGCTTCTGAGGCAGATATGTCTCCTTGGGAGTCTTTGGAGGTGTCATCAGGCTGGCAGCCATCATTCAGCCAGTCCTCAGAGTGGTTTCCACTTTTCTGGTATTCTGTCATTGCGATCCCTCATGCAGTGCTCCAGGTCTCCACCAGGGGCCACTGCAGAGCTATATCACCCTGTTGCCCACCCCAGGAGAGGAAAGCAGTCCTGTGGATGCTCAATCCTCTCCTTCCCCCTGCTGACTCCTGGTGCCTGAGTCTGTTCTCGAACCTGGGTTGCCAGCATGGTGTGAGGTAAGATGCCTGCACCTCAGGCCTCTGTGCCACTGGGCCAGCCATTTAGTTCTTTTAACATCTCACCATCTTTATATTTTTGAAGCTGCAACTAAATCTCTTTTAGTTTGTTGATCACCTCCATGTATTGTAAATCATCCTCCTTAACTGTACACTCTAGTAAACAAGACTTGTAAAATAGTTCCTCATCATCTTTCCCAATAATAAAAAAAAAACATCCATTAATGTCTGTAGTACCACCAACCTCCATTCCCTTCCCCCACACACCCCACCTGACCCCACACTCAGCATCCACCACCACACATCCTTCATACCCTTCACTTACCTATAGGGGTCCAACACCAGAATCCTTTCTGGGCCAGAGACACATCCCTCTTCTTCAGTACCAGACTGGGAACTGAGGAAACAAGGTAACTGTGATTCATGTAGTTCAAAGTTTTACTTGCAACTTGAACATTTTTAAATATCTTTTTTCACAACATTTTCAGTATGGCCTTTTGGGACCCCACCACATGAACAAGATAGGAGCAATCATTCAAATCTGGTTAGAAAGATGATTTGCCAGTCACTCTGCAAAATCACTTTGCTGGCAGGATTTTAAAGTTTTTACCTACTGGTTTATGAGGTGGGGTCTTAAGAAGACTATGCTGACAGTTTGAAGTCTCAGTATTAAAAAACTCATTATGAAGGTATGTTGATCTTTTTCAATGCTCATGTATAACTTTTTGTAATTTTCAGTATTTTCAGTAGTTTGACACCAAATTTTCAACATAGCCATTTTTTTCACACACCTCATGAACGTGATGAGTGTCATTTTCAAATGATTGCCAAAAAGGTTTTTTCACATTTGTGGCATGAAACTACATTTCTGCCCGTATTTTATAAATGACACCTGTCATGTTCAGAAGTGGGGGTGATAAAAAGATTATGTAGAAAATGTGGAATCAAAATGTCATAAAGAAATTACAAAGTAATGTTATTTGCAGGGACAGTCATTGACTTAGTTGGTACGACGTTGCCTTCTCATGCTGCTGACCTGAGTTTGTGTGCAAGGTCAGTGAGCTGCTGGATGGGAATGTTCTGTAAAAAGTGGCACTGGCCCCAGCCTGGGGAGTAACACAGGCAACACCTTGTGGAGGGCAGTGAGCCTTCCCACAGAAGAGGTCAATGTGTATATCATGGTGCATGGTAGTGCACCTATGGAAATGAATTTCTCTGTTAAACCCCTAGTTTTCCACCTTAATAATGTAAGTCTTTAGACAGAGTTTCCTGAAATTTGGCATGTTTGTTCTGGGGTCCAGGATCTCCATATCCTGAAAATTTGATAACAATCAGTTGATTAGTGCAAAATTTCTAGAAGATTAAAAAGACAAATAATTGCCAAATTAATACCTTTTCTGGCTCACCTGCAGCTTAAAAACAGCTGACAGCTGAAATATAGAAACACAGAATTTGTTGGCAGATAAGAACTAAGTGGTCCAACCCATATCGTCACTGCCTAGCCTTTCTCTGTCAGCTCTACCTGGTCTCTGGCGACCTTCACCTTTCCCTGCTTATTTGCTCCTTGCTTAGTCCTTTATATCTGTTACATTCATCCTTGAAGCCTGTCACTGTTTTTGCCTTCACCACTTCTGATGGCAGTCAGTTCAGGTGTCTCCATCTCTTTCGATGAAGTACTTCCCCACAGGCATCCTGAACTCTCCCCCCCCTAGCTTCATCACATGCCCTCTGATCCTAATGCTCTATCTCATTTGAAGGAGACTTCCTCCTGCGCCCTGTTCACTAATATGAGGTACTTGTAGGTCTCTGCCTTGCCCCCTTTCACTCTCTCCTCTTCTAAAGTGTACATGCTGAGATCCCTCAGTCTATCTCCAAAAATCATTTGATGCAACCCCTGCTTCATTTTAGTTGCTCATTTCTGGACTGCCTTCACCCAGTCTATATCCTTTCTGAGGTCTGGCCTCCAGAACTAGACACAGTACTCCAGGTGGGGTTTCACCAGTGACTGGTACAGTGCTAGCACCACCTCCCTTCTCTTACTGATGACACCTCACCTTATGCATCCCAGCATCCCACTTGCCCCACCCATTGCTTTGTCCACCACCCTGACACTTGTGAGGTCAATTCAAAAACAACTACTCACACCAGCTCCCCCTGCTTCTACTTCAAAGCAGTCAAGGCTCACCAAGTACACAAATATGTTAGCAAAGCCCTTGGTAAATCAAGATTCAGTAATGACTGAGACATGGAATAGGCACAGTCCCTGTGGTCACCACCACCATTTCACGCTGTTGCCCAACATTTTGTCAAGGTGTAGTACACAATTCAGTGATCATCATTTAAATAACAGCATCAAATATAGAAATTATAACAACTGAAAGTGTTGGTGCATTTCCTGATTTACAGCCTTACAGAATAAATACTGGCTACAATAGAAAATACTGTAGGTGAGCAAATTGCAAGTGATTCTGGTATTAAATATACACAATTACCACACCATCTAGCCTCTATCCCTATCTCTGATCCTCTCTCTGATCAGCTTACATCCCTCTTTCCCCTAGTCTTGACTGCACTCATACATGTTCTGCTGGTAGTTCCAGACCAGCCTATGCAGCAAGACTGCTATGTCTTTGAATTAAATCATCTTTCTGTGGTGCACCTATTTTAAGTTAAACCAAAGCACACAAAGTTTTCCTTGAAATTGCAACTCCGTTCTAGTTATAAAACTGCTGTTTGTGTTTCTAAATTATGTTTGCTTTACATACCTAGTACTACCAAATTGTTATCAAGATCTGCCTTTCTGTATCCTTTTATTTTGCTGTGTGTGCCGTCCAAATGGCTCTTTGCTGTATCATGACCATTCTGCTGAAATTGTTTTATATGTACTTGTATTACTGCTTGGCTACGTTCCATGTAAATTCTGTCTGATGTAACTTTGTAGCACTTTGTCGCCCAGGTCATGACTGAAATCAGTCCTTTGGATCAGTTCACTTACCCAGTTACCAAAGACATAAACAAAAAAATAAATAAATAAATAAAATCAATCCCTAGTGTACTAACCAGACCACAAAATTTAAAACACAGATTTACTACATAAAACCTTCAACCATAAAATTAAACAAATGCATTTTTTAATTTCTCCTGAATACAATATGCCATTAGTAAGATAATTTATTTTAAAGAATCCAATCTAGATACATTTCTGACATAAGGAGAAAAAAGATTCACTCTACTATAACTATTGAACTACTAAATACATTTTAGATAATTTCTGATTTCACATATAGTATATTTTTGGGGGGTGTAAAGGAAAGCAATATCACTATTCAGATGGGATTCCTCACTAACTGCATTTTAGAATATTAAGTTTGTGGAAATAGGAAGGAGGTGGACTCACTCTGGCTCTAAATTCATACATAATGTCGTGATCTCCAAGAAATCACTGATAAGCATAATCAGAAATATCCACTCATTTCAAAAAGGGAAATAACTCAACTTGATCATTTAGGCCAGGATACCCTGTGGCCTTCAAATTAAAAAGCCATACAGCTTCCCTACATAAAAGGGCACTGTCAATGTCACCACCCTGTGGCCCAAACCTGGGTCTCTCAATCCCCTAAAATTTGAAGAAATGTTCACCCAGAGTATATTTCACATGTCTACCCAAGGCATCGTCTTCATCCAGTTTTCAATAGCCCACATCAAATCAAATCAAATCAAATCAAATGTTATTTATAAAGTGCTTTTCCAATACCAAAGTGCATGTACAATATAAAACAGACTATTAATCAATTAAAACATATAAAATAGAAAGGCAGCAGTAATAAACTAAACAACATCCCCAAATGCCAAACTGAATAGATACATTTTTAAAGAGGAATTGAATGTCTCGGTGGACAGGCACTCTCTGATCCGATGAGGTAGAGTTCCACAGGGTCGGGGCTACAAAAGCAAAAGCCATAGCACCTGATGTCTGAAGATGGACCCTGGGAACCTCTAGCAATCCCTCATCAGTGGAGCGGAGGGGACGGGGGTGGTAAGGCCAAATGAGGTCCTGCAAGTAACCTGGTCCCTGTTCATGTAGGATCTTATATGTCAGCAACGCTACCATGAAGATGATCCTCTACCGCACCAGCAGTCAGTGCAATTCACGCAGCACAGGCATAACATGGGAAGTTCTTGACAGCCCAGTCAACAACCTGGCCATAGCATTTTGCACCAGCTGCAGGCGACAGAGATCCACCCCAAGTAACCCTAGATATAGAGCATTGCAGTAGTCAAGACAGGAGAACACAAAGGCGTGAACCAATGTAGGAAGGTCATCGGGTGGAACAAGGTGCTTTATCTGGGCAATGTTCCTCAGATGGTAAAATGAGGACTTGACAACTACTGACACCTGTGTTTTTAGCGTCAGTTCATTGTCAAGCACAACACCCAGATTCTACACCTGTTCAGACGGTCTCAACTGGTAACCCCCTAACACAAGGCCAGAGGGTTGCCCAGGAGTCAACTTCTCTACCCACTGACCTGGGTCCACAACCAATACCTCAGTCTTGTCCGGATTCAGCTTTAACCAGTTAGCACTCATCCAGTCTTGAATCTCAGTGAGGCAGTTGTTATAGACTGCGATCACACTATTCTGTTCAGGATCAAAGGACATGTAGAGCTGAGTATCATCTGCATAGCAGTGAAGACTCAGCCCATACCACCTTATAATGTCTCCTAACAGCAGCATGTACACCATGTACAACATGGGGGACAGTACAGAACCCTGCGGCACCCCATAAGCAGGGTGAAGGGAGCCGAGGAAAAAATTCCCAACACCACCCACTGAGTCCAGCCTGTGAGTAAAGAATGATACCAGCTGAGGACTGTCCTCAACATCCACAGATTAGCCACAAGTGATCCAACAACACCCCATGATCCACGGTGTCAAATGCTGCAGAGAGATCAAGAAGGACCAAAACTGAATGGCTCATCTGATCCCTCACTATTAGGAGATCATTAATCACCCAAACTAATGCTGTCTCGGTACTGTGCCTCTTCCTGAACCAGACGGGAGAGGATCGTAGACTTCATGGGTGGTAAGAAAGTTCTCAAGCTGCAACGCTACTACCTTCTCAATAACCTAGTCAAAAATGGGCAGGTTAGAGGCCGGTCTGTAGTTCGCAAGGCAGTCTGGGTCACTGGAAGATTTATTTAAAAGGGGAGTCACCACAGCCTCCTTCAAGGGGTCTGGGAATACCCCTTGATCCAGTGTGCACCAGATTATCTCAGAAAGGATCGGTCCGATGGCATTCATACACCCCACAAGGAGGCACGTTGGACCAGGACCCAAACTACAGTAAGTCAGTCACAAGCCCTGAACAGTCTTCATGATATCCATGATCACTGGCCAGTCAAAATCTGTCCAGACAGACCGGATGCCTGTGCCCTCACATTGACTTCCACGTACTCATTTGAATGAGTTAAGCAGATCTCAGACCTGATGGAGGACACCTTATCTGCAAAGAACTTGAGCAAACTCCTCACACTTAGCTTGTGAAAAAGCTCTCTGGCCCTGAAGGCAGGCTGGATTGCACAGCTTGTCCACGGTCAGAAAGAGCTGAGCTGGTCGATTTCTTGCTGCAGCAATCTCCCTGGACAGGAACTCTCTCTTCTTACGGGAGATTTCTGATTGATAGTCAGTCCAAATAATGGGCAATCAACCTAAGTCTGTCCTCCTCCAGGCCAGATTTCCACCAACAACGTTCCAACCTTCACCCCACTCTCCTCGACTCCCTCAAAGTCCCATCAAACCAAGGGAACTGAGGGCAAAGCGATAGGGGGCAAACTCAGACAGAAGCTATAGAATCCAGGGCCCTCAGCACCACACTATTATACTGCATTACTAGGTCTCCCGGATCCAAGCATTTCAATGGCCAATTGAGTAGGTCCAGCACTGCCAACAGACCCTCTGGGGTAACACCCCTCAAAGGGCAGTACCGGACCGTCTCCTAAGGGGCTGATCTCATAGGGGGAGCCACAAAACTAAATCTTATAGAGTGATGGTCTGACCATCCAACTGGTTCCATCACCAAGTCCGTGGCCTTCATCCCCAGGAGGAACACCAGGTCCAAGGAATGACCTTGAATATGGGTTGCATCGGTAACTACCTGTGTAAAGCCCAACAATATCATCAGCTGGAGGAAGTTTTATCCAAAAAGCAAGAGTTTATCATCGACTCAAGCATTGAAATTCCCCAGGACTAACCACCTGGAGGATTCCAACACCATGTCGGCCATGAAGTCTGCAACTTCCTGCAGGAAAACTTTCTCATCTCCAGGTGGACAGTAGATGAGAAGAATCCTCCTACCTACACCTGCTCCCAAGATACACTCAAAGGATCTAGTGATCCCCACTGGAACCTCTACAAGGCCCAGTTCCATTTTAAAACAGATGGCTACACCCCCACCCCTTCGATCCAATCTTGGTCAGTGTATCACCGAGTACCCAGCTGGAACCGCCAACTCCAATACTGGACCAGCATTCTCATCCAGCCAGGTCACTGTGATGTACACCAGGTCAGATGTCTCAACGAGGTCAGCAATAATTTCTGTCTTGTTCTTAATTGACCTGGCATTACATAACACTGTCTGAGTTGGATGAGAGGCCATGGAAGAATGGGCAACTTGCCCACTATTCATGGAGCCTTGGGTATGAGTTCAAGGCATGAGGGATTCCATTCCTGGACTCATTTTGCCCCAGGGCACCTCCTTTACCTCACTACCCCTATCTGTCCACTCCACTCCTCCCATCTCCCTCAGGACTAGGGACCCCACCCCTTCATCCCCTCCGTGCAATACCCAACGCATGACAGCACCTATACACCTCGGGTTGTAATGGAGGACTATCAAAGGGGCTCAGGTCCCTCAATCTAGATGGGGAATAGTGTCTGCCCATTGAAGCTCAATCCCAACACAAGCTGTCTATTAAAAACCTACTACAATATAAATATTTAATACAACCACAAAATCAGTTTCAGCGCTCTGTGAATAAAATACCCTCGAGCCTTTACTTCAAGGGTTTTAGATGTATTAAATGTAATAATCCAAACAAACATTAATCATAAAAATTAAAAATACAAAATTCTGCATGTGAGTTCACCCACCCAGATTTTCACACTTCTTTTAGTTTTACACATGTAAAATGACCCTGCACTGGCATATAGCCAGATAAATAACTCTCTCAGTATCAATTGATAAAGTAATATATTGCATAACTGGGTGTACGCTCCTTGACCAAAAAAGTTTGTGTTTTTTCATGACTGGACAATATTTAGATTGGACACATATATGAGCTGCTGGAGGTAGGGGTTTTAGCCAATTTGTATTAGGCTGATTCTTACAGTAACTTTGTGTTACACTGTCTGCTATGTTTTTCCCCTTCTATGCCACATGACATCCCCTTCTACCCAAAATCAAACATTACTGTACATATTCTCAAGCCACTGTTGTATCATACTGACATCTTGTATCGTCACCTTTTGTATATTGTATTTTACCTGTTGTATCTTTTTTGTATCTCAACTATTGTACCATATCCATCCCATTGTATGTGCTATTGCACCAGGTTGTTATCTAATCTCTTTGAGGGCTAGGGCCACCCTCACCTCATGCCAATGCTTTTCCACTATTTAATGTCCCTAGTCTTGGCAGAATATGTAATAACAAAGTTTTGAAGTATGATTGTATCCTTTCTGGCTATCTCAGCATATTGCATATCTTTCAAATTATGCTCCCCTTCCACTGACCTGACTTCTGTCTCCAGGTTAATAAGTTGCTCCGTACTAAGGGGTTCAACCTGTTTCCTTGCTTTTGTAATACAATTGGTACTGTGCTCTTTGGCTAAGAACAGATCAGAAAATTTGACAGCCTGTTTTTGGTCATCCTCTTGGCTACTACATTACACTTGGCATGTAGGAATTAACTTTTCGGAACATCTTCAATGGTGCAGCAGGTGTGGTAACTAGTAAAATGCAATAGGGGTTTGGTATCCATAGGTATCTGGAATTAAGTAGTCTCTACCCCTTTCTGGTTATTTTTATGGATTTTAAAGTCAAGGAAGTAGTTACAATCCAGACTTGCTGCCATAGTACATCAGAAGTTAGTGTTTGTGCTCCCAAAATATTCCTTGAATTTCTGTTGTTGCTCCAAGGACCCCCCACTACACCATTATTATGTCATTGATAATCTTTTCCATAAGTCCTGTTTGGACAAGAATAGATTAACATCAGGACCCAGTATGAAGTCCCTCTCTCATGTGTTAATATATATATTATACAATTGGGGGCCAAAACAGCCTCAATAGCTATACACTGTAGTTGTAAATAGGGTTTTCCATCAAAGAAAAACACATTACAATTCAGGGTTAAAGCAACAAAAGTGAGAAAATGAAACATTAGGGTTGAGCCGCAACCCCCCCACACACCCCGCACCTCCATCCTCCATAGACTGACAGATGCCAGGATGTGAAATGGGGTCATGAGGCCAAACTCTCACCCCATTGTCCTTTACTGTAGCATATTAACCTGTTCACACATGGAATGGAGTGAGAGTTGGGCTACACAACCTCATGGCACACCCCGGTGTCTGTCAGTCTGTGGAGGATGGGGGTGCGGGGCGTGGGGGGAGCTAGGGACTCAACCCTAACATTTCAATTCCTCATGTTTGTTGCTTTAACCCTAACTGATGCTTTAAATGCATTGTTTTTGCCATGAATATATATATATATATATATTTAGGCATGTTTACTGTAATTGAGAGAATGGCAAGTCCTACAATGCACCACATCCTAAATTTGCTAACAATTCATAAATTGTTGCAATTTCTTCATTTTGTTGCTTTAATGTTATCAAAGAGATAATGCCCACAAATTCTCTGTCTGGTGAGTCCTTATTTTTTAGTGGCAGCTCCTGAAACACCAAAAGTTTGCCTTAAAATGCCCTCTATTTTGTGACATAGCTGTTAGTCACTTTACAAAGTATATAATTTGTCTATTACAATAATGTCCCCAGTTTTACTGATAGGCTTGATTAATGCAGAGTGCATCACTTATTTTATACCACTGCACTAGAAAAAATTAAATGGACCCATCACTTGTTTTTTACACCTTTCAAGCCCATAAAACTTGCAGCACAGATGGTGTCCATTATGTTCTGTCCACAAACATGGTGTGGTTAACTATATTTGCAAATGGTTATTATTTTTAACAGTTGTTTGCTGTTTTTCTTCATTGTCTTCCACCAGAATGCCCCAGTTACTTTAGGTGGAGGAACTGCAGGAAATGAGTGCTTGCTTCACAAAATGTTGCTGCCTGTGTGGTGTCCTATAGTGATGCATGTTATCTGGGTTCAGTGAGTGGGCTTCTAGTCCACAAAACTAGAAGTGTATATTATGCCCTGGTTAGATTGTTTGGCACTGCTGTAAAAATGGGGTATTATTGACATATAGCCCTTCTGCAGCTTACTGATGCAAGAAGAGTTTGTGGTGTCCATGACTGTGCTACATGTCTGGACATTATGGGAAAAGTAAAAGCTACCTTTGGGGGTGTAGATTATGTTAAAATGCAAATGTAGGGACTTATGTCAGCTAATATCTGAAATGGATTTAATTAAACTACATTTGGCAATAATCTATTCAAAATGTATCCATAACTGCAGCTGCTGAAACAAAAGGCATCAAAGTAAACCAAACAATTTGTAGTCTCATGTGCTGCTCATTAGCAGCACATGCTCTTTTCATAAAAAAAATTACAGGAAATGTAAATATATTTTATGGGGAGTATCACAAAATGACACATTAAGTATTTCAGGTTGGGTTCTGTTACTTTTTCAGTAAGAAGATTATCATTGTGGGACATTTGTTGTACCGTTTGTGCATTACTAAGACACCATAATGGTGGTGTACTTTGTACGGCATGTTATTACTAAGAATACATGTTACTAGTTTATTTCATACTCTATAGCCCTCCTGGAAATTAAGTACCAAAACCATAAAAAGACATGCAAACAGTCCTTATTTTTATTTATTTATTTATTTCAATCTAGGATTACAATACCTTTGAGCTGAGGCTCTTTTACGAAGGTTCCACGTCAGCTTGTGCAACAGTCATCATTTTTAGTTACAAACATATAGTCACTGACTCACAGACATGTAATAACCAGTACAAAGACTTGAGCTATGAGTAAGACGAGGGGAGGAGGGGGGTTGGTGGGGGGAGAAGTGAGGGTAGGAGATCAAGTGGGGTATGAGGTGCAGGGGTAAGGGGAGTACGGGAGGTGGTTGGGGCAGGGGCAGGAGTGTAGATACAGGGGGAGGTGGGTGAGGGTAGGAGACAGTGCAGTGAGGGGGCCTTGTTGAGGGACTATGACAGGTAAGGTGCTAGGGGTACAAAGACTGATTGTAAGTGCTGAGTGCTGGGGCATGTGCAGCTGGAATGGTGGAAATGTTAAAATGGGCAATCACAGGATACAAGCAGTGAGAGGTGCAGCTTGGACTTGAAGAGGCCGAGTGTTGGAGCGGTCGCTATGTCGCTGCCAAGAGAGTTGAGCCAGTTGGATGCCCGATAGGCGAATGATCTTTGTCCTTGGGTCATGTGACATCGTGGGATATGTGGTAGATGGGAATTGGATCTCTTTGTAGTGACATTCATATGTCTAGGCTTAAGGAGGGCACAGACACCATGTGGGACAAGCCCCATTATAATTTTCTTGGCTGTGATGCAGGATTGGTATTTTATGCGTTTGTCCAGTTGAAGCCATTCAGATTGGGAATAAAGGTCACATGGGTACGGCGATTTGAGCCAGTGATGAGACAACAAGCCTTATTCAGGGAGGTCATGATATGTTTGAGAGCAGTGGTAGTTGTAGACCCATATATGATAAGACCATAGTCTATGATGCTGACAATGGAGCTTTGGACCGCCACTGACAGTGCTTCTGGGGTTAGGTGTTTCCTGTGCCAGAATAATATGCCTAACCTCGCATTGGCAGACTTTGCCACATTGCTGATATGGACAGCGTATGAGAGGTGGGGATCAAGGGTGATGCCAAGGTACTTGAACGATTGTGTTTGCTCTAGGATGGCTCCTTGTTCGGTTGCAATGGAGAGGTGGAGTTGTTTGTTTTTGTTGTGGGGGCTGCAGAAGACTATAGACTTGTTTTTTTTTTCTGATTGAGAAGCAGTTTATGATTTATGAACCAGGATTCTATAGAGGAGAAGGCCTGCTGAAGTTTGTTTTGTAATTGGATTGGATCAGGGTCCGAGGTGAGGATCACAGCATCATCGGCGTAGAGAATTATTTGTTCTGGGCAGCTGTCCGGTAGTGAGTTTAAGAATAGGCTGAAGAGGAAGGGTCCCAGAATGGAGCCCTTGGGGACTCCCGAGCGGACCGGTCTAGGGTCCGAGAGTGTATCAGCAAATTCTTACTGTTTGGGACCATTCTTCAAGGTAGCTCTTAAACCAGCCAATGGTGTCGGTTGACAGCCCAATGTTCTGAAGCTGGACAAGTAGGAGGCGGTGATTGATGGTGTCGAAGGTTTTAGTTAAGTCAATATAGATTGAGCCTAGTAGTTCACCGGAATCAAGTGCATTGTGGATTGCGCCGGTGAATTCAAGTAGGGCTGTGGAGGTGCTGTGACCTTTGCAGAATCTGTGTTGTTGCTTGCACAGGATGTTGTACATATCCAGGTATTCTGTGAGCTAGTCTGAGACGATGCGTTCTAGTGCCTTGGAGAGTGGGGGTAGTAGGGAGATAGGTCTGTAGTTATCGTGGGCAGTTTTGTCACCACTTTTATGGATTGGGGTGACAGTGGCAGATTTCCATCTGTCTGGGAACTGGCTAAGACTGCGGGAGAGGTTGAAAATTCTGGTCAGAGGACTAAGCACTTCATCAAGTGTGAGACAGGATTTTGAGATCAAGGGAGTCATTACTGAATCTTGATTTACCAAGGGATTTGGTAACATATTTGTGTACTTGGTGAGCCTTGACTGCTTTGAAGTAGAAGCAGGGGGAGCTGGTGGGAGAAGTATTCATTGCAGACAGAGGGGCTTCACCATCTTTGAAGTAGTTCTGAGGTAGGACAGCACTGAGGTAGGTAAAGGCTTTGTTAAAGGTATCAGCAATGGTTTTTGGGTTGAGGGTTGTGGTTCCATTGATGTTGAATATTGATGGGGGGATGGGTGGATTCCTGATGAGTTCCTTTATGTTCTTCCAGAATTCCCGACCATTGCCCCAGGAGTTTGTGAGGGCATGCTTATAGTAGGTGGACTTCATTTGCCAGATGGTTTTGGTGCAGTCATTGTGGGCACATTTGTAGTTTTGGATGTCGTTTTGCCTTCCAGAGTTTCTGGCCAGCTCCCATTGGTGGTCTCTTGTTTTTAGCATCCTGGGGAGGTCACCTGTGAGCCAAGGGTTACTGAGTGATTTGACTTTGCGTTTCTTAATAGAAGCATACGTGTCACAGGCCACAGTGAAGATGTTTATGAAGTGGTCAAGGGCAGTGTTTACGTTGGTTGCATTGAAGATAGGGGACCAGTCTTGATGGAGGAGGTGGGATTTGAGTCAAGGAAGGTGACCACTGGGTAGAACCATGCTGGTAATTGTTTTTGGTGGTTATTTGATGAATTTATTTGACCAGGTGCAGCTAACAGGGAAGTGATCGCTGAGAGAGTCAGGGAGGACATTAGTGTTAGATATCTGTGATGGGTGACTGGTAAGAATCCAGTCCAAGAGTGTGCTGGTGCCAGTCCTGTAATTTTTCCTGGTTGGTGAGTCAACCATTCGTGTGAGGTTCGCTGCAGCAATGGTATCCCTGTGTGCACCAGCATCGGCCGCAGGCCAGTTGATGTTGAAGTCGCCTAGGAGGATGGATTTGGTGTCTGGTGGGAGTGATTTTACAAAGTCAAGAACAGCTGTTAGACCAGTTCCCTGTTCTTTGCAAGGGATGTAGATGGTGGCAACAGTGAGGGTTTTGTTTTATAAGAAAAATATAAGATTATGTTTCTTTTGTTAGTTTTTAAATAAGGTGCATGCTTGATCCAGTGACCATCTGAGAGGATTAAATTTAACAAAACATTTTCTTACCCAGGGTATTAACTGCTCATCAGTTTATATAACTTTTTTTGTGTTTCTGGTATTTTTCTTAGCATTTTTGCCTGCTTGACCATTTCTGTGATTGTTCACTACAAAGGCACCAAAGCAGTGGTGTCCTTCACAATTAACATAATCCTGGGTAATGTTATTGCTTTCATTTGCTTTTTCATATCTGTTGTCCCTAAATGCCAGTTGAAGCTTAAAAGAGATATGCAAAAGCTTTTCTTTCAAGTTGAAGTTTTGATTTTTTTAAAACATTTGTTAGTGGGGGCCTGTGATTTTCTGCAAGTATTTGGTGTTCCATGTGGTGCATGTTAAGCACAGTATAGGTTTTGGTGAAATACTGATGCAAAAAAATATTTCTTTGCCTAGGATTTTGATCACTGTGTCTGCCACAGAGTCTCCATAGCTTACATTATTTGAGCAACATTTATGGTGTTTCTTTCAATTTTATGCCTGTTTGACTGTTTCAGTGAGTGTTCATTGCAAATACGCCATAGCAGAGGTGTCCTTTGTAATGAACATTATTCTAGACAATTTTACCTCTTTTTCATTTTGCTTTGCATCAGTATGCCTCCAATACTAGCAGACTCAATATACCAAATGATCTTCTTCTTCTGCTGGCCAATTTCTATGTCCATATATTTGTATAATACAGAGATGAGATGCAGGCCATGTAAATCAGCAGACATTATATATCAATAGACTATTTTTCATGTACATTATATTTATAATTTTTTTTTAGGTTTTGTTGCTTGCATACCATAGTTATGAGAGGTGCCTAATTAATTATATTCAGCATTTTATGGTTTGATATTGTGAAATATTTATACTGGTGTTCATGTTACACACGTTATATGTTAGAAAAAATTGTATAAAATAAAATAACCTTATTATTTGGGAGATTTATTTGGTGTCTATCTTAAGCACATATCGGTGCATAGTTGTACAGCATAGGTGGTCCAGGAAATCAAATAATATGTAAGACATAGCTAAATTATAACATGTTTGGGTTAGTGATATAATGGTGTCTTAAGATGGATAGTTCAGTGATGTCCCACAGGTATAGATTAAAAACAAATGATGAAATGGTGCATACTACAGTATCTAAATAGAAGGTATAGGCATTGTGGTATCAAATAAACTTTATTGCTAAAAACAAGAAATATGACATCATGGACACTATGTTACACACATTGTAATATATGGAGAAAGGCAAATAATACTATCCTATCCCATACAAAAATATCCCGGTAATACAACAGTAGCCAAAGTGATAATACCATCGTTCGTCCCTGATAATACTATTGTTCAGAAGTGATAATACTATCGCTGCTGCTCTGAATGATAGTATTATCAGTTAAATGGAACAGCGCAAGCCCAAGACTCACAGCTGGTTGCTAAGCAGCCAACTGCAGTCGCTAGACTCACGAGGTGAGATTTGTAAACCGTGCTTTGTGATTGGCTGCCATTTGTCTCAGAGAGGGCAGAATACTTTAGAAAAAAATGGCGGCTATCTCTTGCTTGGCGAGAGTAACTCGTACCCACAGAACTTGGGATCTTCACTTTCGCCTGGACTTTTTATTACCCCACAAGACAACAGTACCTTGTTGATCCTGCATTTACACAGAGGAAAAAAACAGGTAGGACTTCCTAATGAGCGAGGACTTGCTAGCGGGGGGGGCAGAGCGGCCGTGTGGCAGCAGAGAACCAGCCAGCGAGTCTTCACTGCAGTGCTTTGGCAGACATTTTCACAGGCTGTGCGGAGAACAAAAATCATACTGACACAATTTGATATAGAATTTGGCTCCATATATTCCAAAAAAATAACACAAAGGGGTGTATGCATTACAAGGGAGTACTCCCATCTCGAGGTTCTGGGGACATGCGAACCTCTCGAGCCGCTCTCGAGGTTCCCATGTCCCCAGAACATCTCGATGGGATTACTCCCTTGTAATGCATACACTCCTATGTATTATTCTATTTATATTTCCCGTATGATAACTTACAGCTGCAATTTTCAAAACATATAAATGAGGAACTGTCTTTATATTTGGGATTATACTACTACCATTTGTACTCCCTGAACACAAAGCATACTCAAGAACATCGAGCAAAGTTTTTACGGGGTCACAAATGTCACACTTCCTCTCTCCAGTATTGTATATATGCATATATATATATATATATATATATATATATATGGCATATGACATGGCCTGACTGAAGATAGCATATGTATCTTCATGAGAGGCCAATGATATCATGATAACTCACGAGTTCCAGTAATGCATATATCATAGTGTGACCATGTGCTGTGATTGTTCTGTCATCCTGAGACAAATTCAAAATAAAATACAGTACTGTACCTCACATTTATATACTGTCAGAAGTGTCTCTGTTACATTTTTATTGTATCCATAGTTTGCTTGTAAGTAAAAAAACTCTGTGCAGATGGAGCAAGTGAGCAGTTTCTGAACTAGATGCAAGCTGGAGCAAGTGTTGCTATAACAACACATGCCCATGCTTGCATCTTGTTATGAAACCACTCACTCACTCCCTCTGCACAGCATGCAGTCTGTTTTTTTACTTACAAGCAAACTAAGGATACAATAAAAAGATAACAGAGACACTTCTGAAAGTATATAAATGTGAGGTACAGTATTTCATTTTGAATTTGTCTCAGGATGTCAGGAGAGTCACGGTGCTCGGTCAAGCTGCAATAACAATAGCACTGGAACTTTTTGAGTGTAATGAATGAATCGGCAGAATGAATGGGGGCAGAATTAACTTGGAAGGATCAACCAGATAAGTTTTAATGTACAGAACAGATTTTGTCAGTATTTACAGAGACTGTGCATTGTTTTAAATGAATAGTAGAACACTGGTAGTACTAATAGTGGTTGTGACGCTGCATTAGAGAAGAAAAGTGAACGTTGAGAATAGCAGTGTGAGAACAGAAGATTCAGTTTCATTATGATGTACAGGAGTGTAGAGATATCACAATGACATATAGGAACATGGAGATATCAATGATATCTTCAATGGCTGATTCAGATATCACTTTTTATTCCTGTATTTATCCCAAAACACATGTTGTGTATATATCTATCTATCTATCTATATATCTATCGATATATATATATATATATATATATATATATATTATGATAGCACGGTAGTGCTACCATAGTTAGGGTTGAGGAGCCATTTCCATGTTAAACCCAAACTTTTGCACCTTAATAACTTTGCAACTGTTTGATGGATTTGACTGAAATTTGGAATGTATGATCAAGACCCATAGGCCTTGGGATCTGCCAAGTTTCGTACTGATCGGATATACGGTTGCAGAGTTATTAAGTGTGATCTGTCTTGGCGTTTACGCTTTTCTGGAATTCTGTGGTCGCTACAGGTCGTACGGTTTGTGTGACTGGCCCAAAATCTTCAGGGAACATGCAGCCGGGGTCCCCGATGTGCCTTTCAAAGATTTTGTAAAAAAATATTAAACGGCTCAAAAGTTATTCAAAAAACAGTTTCCCATTATAAATCAATAGGAAAAGTTAACAAAAAGTTCAACACTTTCGCAAATGCATTTTTACTTTCGCAAATGGGCCTGTTACTTTCGCAAATCGGCCATTTTGTTTTCAGTTGGTGATCAGAAAAATGGTTGGCATATAAATTTGGGACCCTCTAGCAACCTAATTTTTTTTTGTATTCACCTAGTCGGGCCCTGAGGATGCTTGCCATGTCTTTATTTTGTGGTAAAACACCCCAGAAATGTTTTTCAAATTTCTGGGAAAAATACTTCGCCAAATTACTTTCGTGCTCACGAAAGTGTTGCAAACCACTAGCAACTTTCTGCAAATCGCGTACAGTAGTTTTCTAGTCTGTGGAAAATGACAGCAATTCTTTGGCACTGCACTGCAAAAGAACCGTTGGGAGTTTTGAGCTGAAAATTTGTAGGAACAGAGCCGACATCTCACAGATGTGCCTTTCAGTGTTGTATTGAAAAATATTACACAGCGGCAAAGTTACTGCACTCCAAAGTTGACAGTTTTTCCCATAGGATAACATTACGGCGGCCGACGCCTTACAGAAATCCTTTGGCACCCTGCTGCAAAATAATGGTTTGGTCTTTTTTCCTGACATTTGGAGGGAAGACAGCCAACAGCCCACAGATGTGCCTTTCAGTAGTTTGGTGAAAAAATATCACATGGCGGCAAAGTTACGGCACTCCAAAGTTGACATTTTTTCCCACAGGATAACATTACGGCGCCCAACGCATAACAGAAATCCTTTAGATCCCTGTTGCAAAATAACGGTTTGGTCTTTTTTCCTGAAATTTGGAGGGAAGACAGCCAACAGCCCACAGATGTGCCTTTCAGTGGTTTGGTGAAAAAGCATTACAGGAGAGCAAAGTTATAGCCTCGAACATTTCTTTTTCCCATGGGATAACATTACGGTGTTCGCCTTTTCAGGGCCCGTATCTCGGAAACGGTGCGAGATACGGACTTTTCGTCGGAAAATTTCTTAGCCCCCTAAAGGGGATAAGATACAAATTAGCCAGGACAGTTGTAAATAATATGACTTTTAAATTTTTTTTCTACATCGTACGGTTCCTGAGATATAATGTATTTAGTATTCCAAGATCTCATTTTCTACGCCGATACTCATTATTTTGCAAACATTATTTGTACTCACTGTCTTTCATAATGTAGGTTTTGGGGAAAACCAGCCTGTTCACTTACATTACTGTTACTGTTGCCCTTTCAGCTTGCGGTTCCGTACCCGTTTCACTTACCGTTGACGTCTGCGCCACCATGTGCGTTATCCTTTGCGTTTTCATTTGCGCTTGCGTTTCTGTAATTTTTTGCCATTCTCTGTCTACAGTACTGTTTATCTTTCTGTTTCACTTTACATCACCATGCCCATTGACATTTCTGTTTGCAGGCACCATGTTACTATGTGACAACACATCACGTGGCAGACCATTCCCGTCTACGCCATCATGTGCGTTACCCTTTTTGTTCTCATTCGTGTTTGTGTTACCATGTGCGCCGCTGTTAGCATTTCTGTTTGCGTTGCTGTCCCTGTTAGTATGCCACAAGACATCATGTGGCGGGGGGCCCCGCTCTCCCGCCACCGCATTATGCGGTGGGAGCACGGGGCCCAGAGGGCACCGCGCTCCCGCTGCTGCATTACATTCACTATTTCTTGTTATCATTCTCAAAAAGAAGGGAAATTAGAGGCAAAAACTCAGTTTAATGCATTAGTTAGAGTTGTTCCACAGCGACAAAAGTGAGGAAATCGCTGTTAGGGTTGAAAACCCTTGCACCCCACCCACCCCAACCGCATTGGGTGTGCATTGGGATCATGGAGTCCTAACTCTCACCCCATTCTCCTATACTTGCTGCTTTTACAGGTCATGGGGTGAGAGTTAGGGCTGATGATCCCAATGCACACCCCAATGCCACCACGTGCGTCATCCTTTGCGTTTTCATTTGCGCTTGCATTTCTGTTACTTTTTTGCCATTTGTGTGTACTGCACTGTTTCTCTTTCTGTTTCACTTTGCGTCACCATGCCCATTGACATTTCCATTTACAGGCACCATGTTACTATGTGACCAGACATCACGTGGTACACCGTTCCCGTCTACGCCATCATGTGTGTTACCCTTTCTGTTATCATTCACGCTTGTGTTACCATGTGTGCCACTGTTAGCATTTCTGTTTGCATTGCTGCTCCTGTTACTATGCCACAAGACATCATGTGGCGGGAGCGATGGGGCCCAAAGGGCCCCGCGCGCCCGCCACCACATTACATTCACTATTTCTCAATATCATTCTCAAAAAAAAGGGAAATTAGAGGCAAAAAACTCCGTTTAATGCATTAGTTAGGGTTGTTCCACAGCGACAAAAGTGAGGAAATTCGCTGTTAGGGTTGAAAACCCTAACTCCACTCCCCCCCAGCACCACACACACACATTCAAGTATGGGGGAGGACCAAGTCAACACAACCAATGACAGACATCCAGCAGCAGGTGACAGAAATAACAAACAATTGTCTAAATGTACTACGAGACATCCCCACCCACCTGACCAGGTACTGCATGCTCAGTGGAGATCAACAGCAAAACTGAGGCCATGTACACCAAACGTACATCCCTGATTGCAGCTGCATACAACGTACCACACTTAGTAGTTGCATGGCCTTACCTACCGATGCCCCACACCACACCACAACTGGTACTGTGCCGTTATTAAATATAAATGCTGAAGGTGAATGATGACAGTTGTAGAAAGGTTTTAACACTACTGAGTATACATTAATTAAGAGAAGCACATAAATTAACTACAAGACACTAGCATGCTCAAGATAAAAGTAATGATACATTTAGTAGGTGATTTACAGTAGTACATTTACTGCAATGGTTTACTCAACATAGAAGGCTGATGTAAGCGTGTGGAAAAGCATTGCCTGTTCAACGCTGAAATTCGTACTGCCAGTATCACATGCATTCTTACTGATGAAGGTGTACTGCTGATGTACATACATAGACCTTCAGTGTGTTTCAATATTAAAGATGCAGTAAGTATTCTTTGTAAGAAAGATTGTAATTGCATGGATCAGGCCAAGCAACTTCTAAATATCATAGCACTACTGAGCCAACAATGATGTACCTGTATCGGACGTGTATAGGATAGATTTTCCTGTAGGCACTTACTGAGTATGTTGTACCTGATAAAGACAATCTCATTGCATCTGTGATGACTAACTTCTTCAAATAGTAATACATTTGCTATTGTTGCAATGAGTGATCTGTGCCACTTATGGACACAGTGTGATTTTTTTAACAGTTGTTTCATACTCAGGCTGTATGCCTACTGTTCGGGTTTGCCACACTTCTGTCACTGATGCTATCAAAATGATAACTATGTTAATTCTGCTACAACAGGAATCAAGTAGGTATGGTGTAGATATAAACAGAATGTCTTTTAGTATTGATTTAACTCATAATGGGGTAAATGTACTAGGACAGCAGGGGTTATCCTTTATCACTGAGTCTGTCAGTTATAATCACACTAGGGTTTCGATGACTGTAATGATCAAGTTACACTGTTCATCTTCATGAGTTCATATTCACAGCCATTCTCCAGCAACTAGACAGTGTATGGTGTAACTGGGTGGGACACTGTGTTGCAAAGCTGCTGCAGTGCCTAGCAGAGGAGAGTATCTACTCAAAAGACAATTAAGCTATATGGCATGACCAACAGTTATGTTAAATGGTCTGTTAATCACCCTGTAGGGGTTTAATGTTGAATGAGGCATATCCGAAAGTGCCACATGTCGCTAGACAGTGATAAACTGACCATTAACATAATACCTGGGAGTAGCTAATTGCTATCATAATAAAACTGTTTTTAAACAACATTAAACCATGTTCATCATATGGTTAGGCTCTACATGTATGTTAATAAAAACTAAACATAAGGCTGTTACAATGTTTACAGTCAATTGAAAGCTGCATTTCTCAAACCCTTGTTAAATCAGAGATATTATACCTGTACAACTCCTTGGTTTTGCTTAACTCTGTTGCTCAGGTGGCCCACCACAAGTGGTGTGTGGTGTGGTGTGGGCATTGGTAGGTAAGGCCATGCAACTACTAAGGTGGTACGTTGTGTGCAGATGCAATCAGGGATGTGTACGTTTGGTGTACATGGCCTCAGTTTTGCTGTTGATCTCCACTGAGCATGCAGTACCTGGTCAGGTGGGTGGGGATGTCTCGTAGTACATTTAGACAATTGTTTGTTATTTCTGTCTCACCTGCTGCTGGATGTCTGTCATTGGTTGTGTTGACTTGGTCCTCCCCATACTTGAATGTGTGTGTGTCTGTGTGTGTGTGGTGCTGGGGGTGAATTCGGTTAGGGTTTTCAACCCTAACAGCAATTTCCTCACTTTTGTCGCTGTGGAACAACCCTAACTAATGCATTAAACGGAGTTTTTGCCTCTAATATATATATATATATATATATATATATACACACACATATATATATATATATATATATATATATATATATATATACACACACACACACACTCATGGGATACATAATGGGCAGGAGTGGAATATGGAAAATAGTCTCACTTCTACTGAGTTAGCTCTGTATTCTCACATGTGCTGAAGGCACGAGTGAAAATGCACAGCTCACTCTGCAGGAGTGACAATATTTTCCATTTTCCTCAATCTGCACATCATGTGCGCTATTTATATAATGGGGTAGGAGCTCCATAAGTTTTGTTATATTTCTCTGTATCCTTTTCCTGTTTCTGTGTACTCTGTTTTTATTTATTTTACTGCTTGATAACTACGTAAATATTTAGAGGTGAGCACTAGGCAGTTAAATGACTTGGTCAGAGTCACAGAGTGTGGAAGTGGAGATTGTGAGAGTCAAACCCAGGTCTGGTGTGCTGGATGTACCAAGCTTGTTCAACGCTCATTACTCTAACTTCTAGGTTATACTGAGAGCACTGAGTGTGTGCATTCTATGTGTGTGTAAGTGTTTCTGAATGGGCTGGGAGTGTTACAAACACTATGGGAAACAAGTCAATGTGTTTGGCAATGATAATTGAGCTAGTTTTAGCAAGCAGTGATAAACAGAAAATGTGAAGCACTGTCATTTAGAATGCAGGTTTTCTTGAAAATGAGAGTAACATAGACATAGGTGGGGAGTTTTACAAACACTATGGTAAGCAGCTGAATGTCCTTTGCAATGTTAATTGAGTTACTTGCAAGTAGAAGTGAGAAACAGATTTGTGGAGAAGTTCAATTTAGTATGCAGGCCGGAGTGAGTGAGTGGTGACATCAGCAGAGTAGTTATATTTGTAAGTTATTTTAACTCTGATGATGTCATTGTAAGTTATTTCACTACAGTGGAAATAATTGAAGTTATCCCACTGATATTGCTCTCACTGCCATTGTATAAATATAGATACTGTATATACAGTGGTTTCCTGATTAGTGTTACCAGCAGTTCAATAAAAACCTGGGTCATATTCTGTGCAGTCAGGGCTTTTTGAAGGGTTGCTATGCCTCTGTTATGGGAAATATTGGTATACATAGACTCCACTTCCATTGTAACCAAATATCAGCTTTCTTCAATATGAATATTATGTAAGATCCTCAAAATGTCTATGGAGTCCCTAATGTATTATAGAAGATTCTGTGCCATGGTTATAAAATTCACATCAATAAATTGTGCTAGTGGCAGTTGAACTTGAACATTAACTCAAACATTTTTATAATTTTTAAATTCTATAGTATTTTTTTACCAAATCTTCCAAAGACTCACCCTTGGCATGGGCTCCTTCAGCCATGAACATTTCATGAAAAAATTCCACACTGTCTAGGCTGAAGGTGAGAGAAAAGAATACTCATTGTTTAGTATAGGGAAACCAAACATGTTTTTTTCCCATTTTTTGCTTCTCTGTATCTTGAAAACCGTACTAGATGACATCACAAAATTTTCCACTTTTTGTGACTCTGACAGTCTGACTGTGCATGCGAAAATGTGGGCAATTGTGTCAAATGATGCCAAACTAATTAAGGTGCAGAATTTGGAGTTTGACATTAAACAGCCTTATCAACCATAACTATTAGGGCACAACAACACTATATAATATATTCTTTGTAAAAGACTGTGTTAACACACCAGTTACAGTTCAACTTAATGCCACAAAAATAGGGAAATGTAGTGCTAGGGTTTCTAAACCTAACACCCCACCCCACCAAAGAATAAAAGGATAAGACCACATAAGAAACCACAGAGAGCCATCATCAGGTAACAAACAACATACAATTGTTTCCTGATTACACAAATGCAACACCACTGATGTACTATCTTCATGGATTTGTATCTGTGGCATGCCAGAGCAAGACATACACACTCACTTGTCACTGCAGATAGAAATCTATGATATTTAAATCATAACACTACTTCTGCCTGCAGAAGTACAGGTTCCTACATCCAGATACAAATCCACAATATCCAAATTACAGGAGCTATTTTGTCTGCTGAAGCACAGGCCCCTGTGGAGCCTGTACTTCTGTAGCCTCAGGTTCTTATTGACACTGTAAGACATACTGTGCACACACTTGATGGGCCTGCATTTCTGCAGCTGTTGGTTTAAGATATACATACAAATCCCTGGCTACAGATGTGCAGGTGCCACAAAATCCATGATTCCAAAATTGCAACAGTACTTTTGTGTGCAGAAGCAGCCTCTTTAGCCACAGGTATAAGACATACACACCAACTTCTGTTTCTAGAAGGGTAGGCACCTAGAGGGTCTGAAGATACACAAATGGAAGCACTGTTGCAATGTGGATATCATGGTTTCAACAGTGGTGGTACAAATTGTTCAGGGTGGTAGCAATGTGTCAGATATGCAGTTGTATATAGAAAATGATGCAGCAGTGGATCATACTGTCTAGCAGTGTAATATGTACAGCATGCATGAGTGCATCTGGCTGCAGAGACACAGACACCATGGGGCATTCTGTCTGCAGAAGCACAGTCCCCATGAGATCTGCACTTCAGCCACACATACTCATGCACACTATATGATATTCACATAGAGGTGTGGCTTCTGTTCTTATGTAGGTGCAGATGCAAATCCATGACAGTATCACATCAGTGCTATTAAATATATGTCTTCTGGAAACAGTTATATGTTGTTTATCTTACCTGATGATGGTTGACTGTGGTTGTTTTTGTGGTCTTGTCCTTTGGCTACATGGGGGTGGTGGTGGTTGTGGGGAGTTAGGGTTGGAAACCTCAATGCCACATTTCTGTACTTTTGCGGAATTATGTTGACTCTCAACTGGTGCATTAACACAGTATTTTGAAAGAATTTATTTTCTTTTTGTGATAGTAGAATTGTATCCTCATTCATTCACGCAGATGCCTTCGGGACCTGCGTGAGCAGATGCTGACACAGAGGAAAGCCTTTGTCCACTTAAGTGAGTACAAGGCCCTTTGGGCAATGCACTTCTGTACAGTAACAGATGTCCAGTTTTCACTAAGCTGTCCAATGGACTGCAGAAGAACAGAGCCCTTTGGGTCCAGTACTTCCATGTGGCTGCAGACACAAAGGGCAAATAATCCATCTCTCAGCCAAATCACAGGGCCCTGTGGCACCCACAGGTGCAGGGATGCTGGGCTATATGCAAAGAGAACAGTTCTCTTTTGTAAACAGTACTTGGACCCGTGCAGGCACTAGCTCACTGCTGGTATACTAGCTGACAGCACATCTCCTTCTGTGGCTTCAGATGATAAGAAACTCCTGCTGTTCTCATACAGAGAATGTGGGTGAATGGTTCCTCTTGCTAAGCAGTACATCCTGTATTTTGGGTGCCCAGAAAATATATTTCTGGCTGTATGTTTCAAAAACAAATACCAGAATCTAGGAAAATGGGTCCCATTTACAATACATCTTTGTATTTTAAAAATAATTCAGTTTTATGTATTTTCAATGTTTTTGGTTTAGAGGAAAAAAAGACTGTATGGCCATAATGACCCAAAAAACTTTTCCGGGTTGTGAGAGGTAAATGTGCATATGGCGCAGTGGGTTAAGGCTCTGAGCTGCAAATAGGGAGACCTGGGTTTAAATACCACAGCCCCCACTTGCATACTGTGTGACCCTAAGCAAGTCATTTAACTTCCTTGTGCTCCCAGGTTGCACCTGTAAATAAGCTTTCAGCTTAGTGTGTCTCATCTGGTCAAATAATTGGAAAAGATGGTGGGAAAGCAAAATGCTTTCATGACTGCAAATTTTTGGATTGTTTGTTTATTTATTTATGTGTTTATTTAATTATTCATGTCTTTGGTAACTAGGTGAGAGAGCTGATCCAAAGAGCCGATTTCAGTCATGACACAGGCCACACAGGTGGCAGCAAGTATTCTACAGAAGTAGTAAAATACAGAGAATACAAAGATATATTCACATCACAGATACAATGTAGTTAAGCTAATAAAGATACAAAGCAACTATCAAGCAGTACAAGGTGAATACATGTGCTAAACAGGAGGATTCAAGGTCATTACGCAAATAGCCACCAGTAGATACATGCTAAATGTGGCAACATGTGGGTTGTGTCAGAGGGCTATCCCCAAACCCTACTGATCATGCTCAGCAAAAAAACAAATATTTAAATCCTTATAACTCTGGAACCATTTAATATTTTTCCAAAAAACCTTCCAAAGCACAACCTTGGCACAAGCTGTTTCTATCGTGAAAGTTTTGCACAAAAAAATTCTGTTCTGTCTAGGCTGTAGGTGAGTACATAAAAAGTGTATTAATTTAGGGGGGGAATCTAGACTTTAATGTAAAAATAACATACAATATGTGTTATCTCAGAAACTGCAAAAGCTGCTTTCACAAAAAGTTCCATGTATTTAAACCTTGCCTCCTAAAAAATGCAGGGCAAATTCGACAAATGCCACCAAAGGTACAAAGTTAGAGGTTTAACATAGAACTTCTCAGGCAACCCTAGCTATACTATTTCACTCTCACCCATGTCATTTTTTGATTTGCACAATAGGTGTTCATGTGGTTTTTTGATAAAAATGATAAAATGTTACAAATGGAAAACAACACAAATGTGACTGTGCCCCTATGATCGAAGGCTCAGCATAAGAGAAGTAAATCAATACAGTAAAGATCAATATAATCAATAAAGTACAAATCAATGCACTCAAAACAAATTAGAAATCAACTAAGTGTACAAAGCAAGCAAATAATACTGAATAGGGTGGGCAGCATTGGGCTATACCAGACCACCCAGGGGTGTAATGAGGCCCACCATTTCAGGTAGAGGGTCTTATAGCTCCTGGAAATTCTGATATAGCCTAATAATGCCCTACCTTGAGGGTATTATTGCACTTAGAAAATGGGATTGTTCCTCAAATAAATAAATAATCTAACACAAAGAAATTTAACTTGAAGTAAATACAATACAATAAATAGTCTAACATGAAGAAATTTAACCTGAAGCAAATGCAATGAAATTTATTAAAAATGTTTTATGTCAGAGACAAAAAATAGTTCCTCTAGCTACTCAAAAAAAACAAAACAATAAAACACTTTTTGAGCTTGTGGCACATTCTGATGAAGGAAATGAGCAAAATAAAACCTGAATTACTATTTTCTATGTGTTATGTAGCTAATGAGTGCAAAACGTTACAGTTCATTGGCTGAAAAGTATTCCCAGAGGTTGGTCATTTTGCGTTGTTTATGACTGCAGGTGGTATCAGACAGCTTCTTGTTGTGGGATTCTCTTGATTTTTTACTTACGATGATTCTTCCATTTGTTCTTGACGATCACTCAGAATTTAACTCTATTTCTTCCTCTCTAAGCCATTTGCATACCAGTAGTTAATGAGGCTTGATTCAGAGCAATGAGTAGTTACTCTGGTGATTTCTCAAGGTGCTAGGTCAGCATTCAACAGTAGTTGTGCAGCTGTGGCCCTTATGCAGTGATTTCCATATCTCTTGCTCAAACTAGGCTCTACACTAAGCTTTGCCATTAGTTCTCCAGAGGAAGTTCTTCCTCATCTGTTCCTTCGAGTACTAGCATTGTTGCTTATCCAAGGACTCTTGTGGTTCACGGAGCGGATGTAGGTAAAATGCAGGTGCTTCTGCTGCCAATTTAAAGATGTGCTTAATAAAGTATTTGACAGTTCCCAGTGGATGTTAGGGATCTGCATACATAAATCATCTATAATTCTCTTTATTGGCCTCCAGGAAATTCTTATTTTTTTGTGAATGCATTGTGGAAAAGAGTGACATATTAATTCCCATTCTCATCTTTCTTGATCAGGAAAGAGTTAACTTTCAACTCATGGAGTCCCTCCCAAACATGCCTAACCATGGTGATTCAAATATCAAACCACACCTTCCTGACCAGGCCAGCCATGGTATCAGTGCACAGAGCAGCAGATTTTCTCAGCTTCTCTAAATCTGCAAGAGTGATTGCAGAGTGGTGACTACCTGTTTACATTTGCTGCTTTCTGAGAGATTTTATCAAGCTGCAAGGGCATTATTTGCAGTGTGGAATACTGGTTCACCAATTAAACTACAGTTCTTGGCCACAGTCTAGGTGATGTTCAGGCCAGTGCGTAGAATGCAGTGTTCAGATGCAGAGTACTGCTCACCTCTGGACACCAGCACCTCAGCATAGAACTGCCCCAATATCATGTTTAGCTCTTGAAGAGGATGGCTTTCCAGTCAATTTAATATTTGTAGTGCTAGCCCAATTGTTTAGAACCTGCAGTGCCCAGTCTGTATTTCTTTTTTTTAATGTTTAGCTCATCATGATTGGCCTGTATGCAATCAAGTGCATCAGCAGCTACAGGGACATGTCTTGCAGTGCTGCCAATGTCCGATTTTTTTTTTGATAGAATGTACCTGTTCAGTATTGTTGCTGCTGCTACAGAAGAGCTCATCAGTCTTTGTGGACTCCATCTGGGTGAATGAAATAGGTAAGCTGTCAGACATTTTAAGTGTTTTTTTTTTGTTTATTTGTTGTTACTATATGGCTCAGAAAAAAAAAACAACATATGGTGACCATTTCAAACCACAATGTTCCATTGGAACAGCAATATGTGCAGTGTCATAGGGCAGATGGCACTGGAGCATTTTATTTCCTGGTCTCTGTTGCCACATAAATGCCAGCCTTGCCAGGTTGTTTGGCCAATCAGAGACCAGAAAATAAGTTGACCATTTTCTAAGCATCTCACACCTGCTGGCTTCAGTGTTGCACATGACTATTGTGTGGTCTTCAGCATTGTCAAAGCTGCTTTTTGATTGGTTTGGTATTCAGATGTGATATACCCAACTTTGTAAGATAGTCATACAATCTCTCACACATGTGAGATAGTAGTATTATCTTGCAAGTTGGACATAAGATAATAGTTTTATCTTGGCTAATCTGGATCCACACCTGCTGTAGATATGTCTTTATCTCTCTGTCTGTCCGTCCATCCGTCAATCAATCTATCTATCTATCTATCTATCTATCTATCTATCTATCTATCTATCTATCTACAGTACAAGTCGCATTAAACTGTTCCACCAATGAGCTGGTTTAGCATTGTTTTTCACAGTTGGTAATGCACTGGCATTTCATATTGCATTGCTTTTCAATGTTTAACCAACTCAGGAGCAATGTTTGTAAAATGTTTTTGCTGCTCAGTTGGAATGCATCGGCAGTCCAGTCAAAATGCAATGCAAAGCTGAATTTTAAATCTAAAGAAACAGTTTGTGCAGGGCTTTGTGCTGGATCCAGCAACACTTATGCAACTCAATCAGAAATGCTAAAACAACACATTGGAGGAACAGTTTAATGTGACTTGTACTCTATCTCTATCGATCTATCTATCTATCTATCTATCTATCTATCTATCTATCTATCTATCGTTAATGCACCAGTTAGTGTTCAACTTAGCACAACAAAAGCAGGAAAATGTGGTGTTAGGGTTACCCACTCTAATCCCCCCCCCAAGCAGCGTAAGGACAAGACCACACAAGCAACCATAGACAGCAATCATCATGTAAGACAAACAACATACAGCTGTTTCCAGATGACACAGATTCGGTAACACTGATGCACTACCTTCATGGATTTATACCTGTATAATGCACACCCCAAGACATACACACTCACTTCTTGCTGCAGATAGAAATCCACAGTACTCAAATGACAACAGTAGTTCTGTGTGTAGAAGTACAGGCCCTCTCAGCCACAGATACAAATCCACAATACCGAAATTACAAGAACTCTTTTGTCTGCAGAAGTGCAGGTCTGTATGGGGCAAATCTTCTGTAGCCACAGGCACTCATGTACACTGTCAGACAAACACACAGTTCTGTCTGCAGAAGCACAAATCCCACATGCCTGTGCATATGCAACCACAGGTGTGAGGCATACACACTGACGTCTGAAAGAAGTGCAATCCCCAATGAAATCCATCATATCAAAATTGCAAAAGTACTTCTGTCTGGTCTGCAGAGGCACAGGCCCCTGAGGGGCCAATGCATCTAAAGCTGCAGGTTTAAAACACAGATATACTTTTGGCAGAAGAAGTACAGGCCTCTGTGGGGCCTGCAATTCAGCAGCTACTTATAGAAATCCATGATACCCAAAATGCAAAAGTACTTCTGTCAGCAGAAGCACAGGCCCCCATAAGGCCAGCGCTTATGTAGCTGCAGGTATTCATGCACACACACACACACACACACACACACACACACACACACACACACACAGAGTTGTGGCTGCAGAAGCATAGAAATCCAAGATGGCAGTACATCAGTGCTATTACATTTGTGTCACCTAAAAAAAGATGTATGTTGTTTGTGTTACTTGATTATGGCTGTCTGTGGCTGCATGTGTGGTTTTATCCTTTTACTGCTTGGGGGAAGTTAGGGCAGAAACCCTAATGCCACATTTCCCTACCTTTGTGGAGATAATATGAATCCTAAAGGGTACAATAATGCAGTTTTTTTCTAATTATGTTTTTCTTTTTTGAGATAGTGCAATCATATCCTCATTGAGGCTGGCCCTTCAAGACCTGCATGAACAGATACAGATTAGAGATGGGTGAAGTGGCCCCAATTCACTCTGCAAAGTGATTTGCAGAGTGAAGGTGAATTCGCAGAGTGATCTGCAACACGAAGCGGAGTACCTCGCATTATAATGGGTAACGCGAAGTCCATTAAAAACAATGACTTTGCATTACTCCACCTTCCCAAACCACTACTCCACCAATTCTTAAGGTGAAGTACATTGAAATCAATGTACTTCGCCTCACTTCACCTTGTTTTTGAGCTCCAAAGGTGAATTTTGCAATGATTCATGGGATTTCAGGTCACATGGGCTCTAGATTGTTCTGCACAGCCTCAGTTTGGGGTAGTGTGTGTAGGAAGCTGTAGGAGACAACCTGCTTTGAGAGCTCTCTGCGATTCAAACCTTTTAAAAGCCGTTAAAAAAGCCTTTCTGAATCTTTTCTTTGCTGAAACTTCAGTTTATCGATTATAGGAAACCCTCCTGTGCTCATATCATTGAGTGTTTATTGTTTGTGTATGGATTTTGAATGTTAATGTACAACATTCAGTCTGTGTACTGAGAGACAGTGGAAGTGTGCTTTGGAGAGGGGAGTATCTGTGGTGTAGGTAGATTTTACTTGGAGAAAAAGACAGCACTTTCTGTTTTGGTGATATATTTCTTGTATAACTGTGTTACTGTACAAACAGTAATATTTTCAATATTCTTGCCATTTGTTTTCTGATTGTTGTGGTGCAGCAGTGCATAATTTTATTTTGTTTAAAATATGTGGTTATATTACTAAAGTTTTCAATTTGCTATGCATTACTTAGTGTGTGTGTGAATATGTGTGGGACGTGTGTCATCAAATCAGAAACCTTTTATTGTGCCACATAATAATTTCAGCAATGTGAACCTGCTATCCACTGCAGCTGTGTGATTTTTGTACTTCTTTGTGGTATCTTTACTGGTACTAGTACTAGTGACTATTACTGCAGCAGTGCAGAACACTCCCCCCATGGCCCGCCCCAACCGGCAAAGGTATTCTTTTCCAGATTTGAATTTCTGATGGTGAGCACTGGTTAGGTGTTGTGCCTTTGTGTCTGCATCTCTTCAGTGTGCAGTGCAATCTTAATCTGTCTGTGCATTTGCATCTCTTTGGGGCCCAATGTCCATCTGTAAGTTAAGTCACAGTTGTTTCTTTGGCTTCCCTTCAGAGTACTGGACAGGTGTGGTGCATAATTCTGCATGAACATTGTACTCATTAATATGCATTTTTAAGTCAGGACCATCATCACGAGTCACTCCTGATACAAATCACGTTCTTCAACATCACGGTCACAAATGCAGTCACAAATCATGATTCATGATCAGCTCATGAATCACAACATTAATATTTTTACTAGTTACTTGGCTGTATTGTAAGCCTGTTTTGTAGTATCTCTCTCCAGGTTTCACCACCCCACCATTGTACTCATTGATACGTATTTTTAAGTCTGGGAGATTTAAGCTACAGCTAATCAGGGAAGTACAGCCATAGGCATTCGCATTCCCAATACAGTTTCATACTGGTTATCTCGCACCATCAACACCAAATCATGCTTTTCATTATCACGGTCACAAATGCAGTCACAAATCATGATTCACGATCATGTCACAAATCACAACATTCATTTTTTTCTAGTTACTTGGACGTATTGTAAGCCTATTTTGTAGTATCTCTCCAGACTTCACCACCCCACCATTGTACTCATTAATACGTGTTTTTAAGCTGGGGAGTTGTGTGCTGCAGCTCATCTGGGAAGTACAGCCATAGGCATTCGTGTTTTTTCCTATACAGCATCTGAGTTACAGTACTATAAGTAGTGGTGGGCGACATGGCCACAATTCGCTCCATGACGTGATTCACAGAGTAAAGTGGAACCCGCGGAGTACTTCACAATGTGAAGCGGAGTACTTCGCTTTATAATGAGGAACACGAAGTCCATTGAAACTAATGACATTGTGTTATTCCGCCTTCCCCAAACCTCTTCTCCACCATTTAAGGTGAAGTACATTGAAATCAATGTAATTCACCTCACTTCAAGTTGTAATTGAGCACCAAATGAAATTCTGCAGTGATTCATGGGATTGCAAGTCACATGGGCTCTAGATTGTTCTGCACAGCCTCAGTTCTGGCCTGGGTAGTGTGTGTGTGTAGTGGTAGCTGGAGACAGTTTGCTCTCAGAGCTCTGCAATTCAAAACCCTTAAAAGCTGTTTAAAATGCCTTTTTAAGTCACTTTTGTTTTGCTCAAAATTTACTATATCGATTGTAGGAAAACCTTCTGTGCTCATATCGTCAAGTGATTATTGTTGAGTGTGGATTTTGAATGTTAATTTAGAATAGTCAGTCTGTGTAGTGTTAAGTGTGCTTTGGGGAGGGGCGTATTCGTGTTGTATGTAAATTAACTGGGAGAAAAAGGCAGTCTTTCTGTTTTGGTTATATTTTTCTTGTATAACTGTGTTAATGTACACACAGTAATATTTTCAGTAATTCTTGAAACTTTTTTGCTGATTGTTGTGGTGCAGCAGTGTATAATTTGTCTGTTTAAAATATTTGGTTATATTACTAAAGGTTTTCAATTTGCTATGCATTACATGTAGTGTGTATGTGAGTGTATGTGGGATGTGTGCCATTAAATCAGACACCTTTTATTGTGCCATAAAGTAACTGCAGCAGTGTGAACCTGCTATCCAATGCACCTGCATTCATTTTTTATACTGCTTTTTGGTATCTTTACTGGTAGTGGATTGTTATTGCCATGCACTAATCCCCCAAATGGCAAAATGTATTCTTTCCAGATTTGGATTTGTGACTTGTGTGCACTAGTTAGGTGTTGTTGTGCCTTTTCGTATGCATCCATTGAGTGTGCAGCACAATCTTAATCTGTCTGTGCATTTGCAGTGCACCATTAATTCTGGCAGACTGCAGTTCTTGTTAGGCTATCATTTCACTTCGTCAGCACTGGGGAATTTTCTGGACACAAGACAGTAACATTTCATCAGCACTGTGAATTTTCTGGACACAAGACAGTTGCATTTTGGGGATGCACATTAATTCTGGTGACTCTGTGTGTGACCACTGTGTGCATGACTGAGTGTGCCATTAATTCTGGGAGACTTTGCATTTCTTGTTATGCTCTCATTTCACTTTGTCAGCACTGGGGAGCTTTCTGTACACAAGACAGTAGCACTTTGGGGATGCATATTAATTCTGGTGACTGTGTGGGAGGGGTGCTGCCAATATTGTTGTCACTCTGCCTTACTTCACGTTTAAAGAGAATGACAATGTGAAGTAATAATAACAAGGCAAAGTGAGCTTTTCCTATGGGGCACTCCTCATAATGAAGTGCCAACATGAAGTGGCCACTTTGCGTTCACTTTGTAGGTGGATTTTAAATTTGCTGCATCTCTAATACAGATGTGCAAAGCCCTATGGGCCCTGCACCATGGATCCAGTCTGTCTGCCTATGAAAGTGCAGGACCCAGCACTTCCATGCCATAACAGATGTTAATAATTCATATGGCTTTCTGGTGGGCAGCAGAAGCACAGGGCCCTATGGGCCCTGCACTTCCATGTGGCTACAGTTACAGATAAGCAGGACAATGATTCCATCTGTCAGATGAAGCACAAGTCCCTCTGGCAGCCATAGTTGCAGAGATGCACAGTCCTATTTCATGAGACAAGTTATCTTCACTACATGGTACTTGGGCATGTGTGGGCAAAGTTGCTCCTTCCCTTCCCTTGCTGGAGGGTGGTGCTGCATGACAAAACCATCCCTCCAGCCTCAGCCCATCCAGCTGGCTGACTGAGTTCACCTCAAAACTCAACTCATTGATACAGGATCACAAAGGATTACCTGCTGGGACAAAGGCTGGCACTGCACACAATGTTTCTTATGTTGTTTTTTTTTTTAACCCCAAATTTTCAACATAGTCATTCTATTACTCCCTCTTATAAACATGACATGCTGAATTTACAGAATACTGGCTGTAATGTCATTTCAAGCCACAAGCATGAGAACACATTTCAGCCATGATTTAAAAAATGATACCTGTCATCTTTACAAGGTGGTGTGAAAAAATGGCTGTTTTAAAATCTGGAGTCAACATATTGAAAATTACCAAAGTTATGAGCAATCATGGAAACATTTCAACATGCATTCATTGCTATATTTATATATATATATATATATATATATATAATATATTGACCCAAATTTTGAACATGCACTTCTTATAACCCAGCATCATGAACCCAGTAAGTGAAATGTTTCAAATCCCACCCAAACGCTTTGTGTAGTATGTTCAAAACTGTCTTAAGTACTGTGTCCATTTTGTACTGATGTGGAGCCTTTGCAAAAGAGTCTTCGACTCAAAGGACTGTAACTCCGAAACTTCAATAAAATAAAAAAATTAAAAAAAAGGTGATTTCATGGAGTATCTGCAAAACCATCTTTCAGGCCAGATTTGAAAATTTTCACCTGCCTTATTCATGAGATGGTGCTTTTTTTTTTTTGCAGAAGGACTGGACTGACACTGGAGAATGGGCACCCAGTGTTGGCAAAGTGTTTGGCAGCACCACGAATGGCATCCTGGTGGTGTCCCCACCTGTGTATGGTGTGTTAGGTCAGGAGGCAGGTAATCTGTAGGTCTGGGGATTGTGAGCCATACCTGCGTGGATGCACTGGTCTGTCTAAACAGAAAAGGAGGTATAAAAATTGGAAAGGACAAGGGATGGCTGGCTGAGCTGGTGGAGGAGGGAGCACACACTACATCATGAATGGCAAATGTGATCAGTAAGGATGAGGTAGGGCTGGCTGAACTGGGAGGGGTAGGAAGCATGCAGGACATGAGAAGAAATGTTTTGAATGTGAACCAAAAATTCCCGCTTTGTAGCAGTAAAAGGGAAACTCTCGATTCAGAAACTTAAAAATGGCTCCTCTTACTAAGCTGGATGCCCAGAATCTTTTGGTGCCCAGAAAAGGTATTTCTGGGTCAATTTAGAAAAAAACAAACCCCAGAATATTGCTAAATGGGTCCTGTTTACCAAGGTTCAGGTGTTTTTTTTTTTTTTTGGAAAATACATTACTTTCATGTATTTTACATGTTATTTGTTTAAAAAATCAAGATGGAGGCCATCACAACCTGAAAATGTTTTCTCACAACTAGAAAAACACTAATAGTGTTAAAGCAAAATGCTTACAAAAGTAAAATTTTAGTGTCATATCAGAGGGTTATCTTAAATCCCTATTGAGCATGCTCAGAACAAAAATTAATTTCTTATAACTCTGGAACCGTTTAATCTTTTTTCATGAAATCTTCAGAAAGTGCTACATGGGAACAGGCCCTTTCTGCCCTGGAAGTTTCAGGAGAAAAAAACTCTGTAAATTCTAGTCTGTAGGTGATAGAAAAAAACGTGTAGTAAAAGGCTAAAACGTAGACATTTCTATAAAAATGACACATCCAGATCTCAGAAACCAGAAAAGTGACTATCAAAAAACTTCCCATGTCCCATGAACTTGCCTCTCTGACAACACATGGCAATTTGTGGTAACTTTGACAAACACTATCAAAGTTTTTTTTTTTTATTTAGTATCCTTTATTAACTTACAAAACAAAAACCACACAAAAAACACATTTCAACTCACCAAATAAGAAAACACAGACAATTAGAATAAATAAAACCCAAGGTCAACCCAACAAATCCCCCCAAAATGTCCACTCCCCAACCCCACTAAGTGCTGGAATAAGACAAAGAATTGAAATATATGACTGCTCTGATATTCCGTGAGAAGGAACCCAAAGAAGAAGGGTAGGACAAATAAATAACTATAGATTATAAAGTAGATAACCATGCATATAACAATCCACACCACTCCAAAAATTTAAGTCTATGCGTAACAATAGCAATATGTAATTTCATATTTAAGGCATTCAGGGTATCAGAATGCTATCCTTTCCTAGATGAGATCTTATTATCCACTAAGTGACAAAGTAGAACTACCTTGGTGACTGCTGAAATCAAAGCTATATAACCCATCCTAAGCCCTAAAGTCGTACCTTTATAGTGTCCAATTAAACAAATTTCATAAGTAAAAGCATCAAACAAATCAAAAAAAGGATCTAAGTTTGTTCTGATTCAGCCCACAAAGCGCAGCCTTTTCACATGACCATAATATTTGAATCAAAGTCCCTTCTGATTTATGACATCTGGAACAGAGAGGAGAATCCAACTTGCCCAGTTTATGACATCTGTAAGGAGTGTAACAAGGATAGTGCAGCATTTTAAACTGTATAAACCTATAACAATCTTCTTTGACACACACATATATATAGGGGGAGATATTCAAAGGGGTTACACTAGGTAAAACTGAGTTGGACCAGCACAACCCCACAATGTGCCCCGGTGTGATATTCCAAAGGGGGACTGGAGCAGTGCAAGTCCCGCTGTGCCAGGGCACAGTGCTAATGAATGCAGCACATCTGAAGGGGGAGTGCCAATGCAAATGTGGCATATCCCTATATTCAGCCTGGGATGTGCGGCACATCTGCTGGCATAACCCCTAAATGTGCTAATCTACCAGGGCACAAAGTTGAGCCAGAAAGTAAAGGCTCAAATCCTGGCCAGCCATAGGTGGTCTGCTGTATTACAGTGCACAACACAGCAACCTCCAGTTATGGGTGGCCACCCGCCCACACAGAACACCATCCACAAGCACCCTAACCATCCCTGGCAGTCCAGTGGTACAAATCTCCCTGCCTGTAGTCCGATCATGGGTAAAAGTATATAAATAAGATGTCCTTGAGGACAGTGTTTGCGTTGAACATGTAACTGCACTTAACAGTCCTCTTTCAGTAAGCAAGCAGATATTATGAAGGCACGCCATATGGAGAGGGGATACGATAACCAGGCTGTCCAAGTAGCTATAGAGTGGGCTTCAACACAGGGGACAAAGAACTGATTAGCACTGAAGGGACATACAAAGGCAGAGTCAGCACGACAGGTCTAATCTATTGCTATGCAGACACTGGAACCAAATGAAGTCAGACATAACATTATGGAACACTGGCATATAATAGACGCAGAGGTGATTCTGGGAACAGTGGTAACCAGTCCCTCATAGTCTCTATACCAGTGGGTGCATAATCAAGAGGACGTGTTGGTCCATTCACCTCAGCCATGCACATCTGGGGCAACAGGACATGGGGGAGCAGCATCATGGGGGTTGGTCTCCTGTGGATGCTGCAAGCATGACAAAAGCATATGGAACTGTAGGATGTGTACTGATGCAACAACAGGCCACTACAATGACTCATGGTATCTTCTCACTTGTGATACCCACAATGTAGTGTAGTTTGCTATATGCACTTGTGGATGTGGATCATTCTATGCCAGGCCACTAACAGGGCTTTAAACCTATGGATGTGGGAATATATGCAGGATGCAGAGACTGGACATATGAGCAGACATGATAGTGGTACACATCTGTTACACCAGTGGGATGGGAACACATGGATGGACATTCCAAGGGATTGATGTGGCATACCTGTGCTCTAGGGAAGGGAATGTCAGGCATCAAACTCCACTTGCACCATTGCCTGGCGCAGTCTGACTATCTACCCCCATAGTGTGTGTGTATATATATATATATATATATATATTATAGTAAGCAGTAGTGCTACCATAGTTAGGGTTGAGGAGCCATTAACATGTTAAACCCAAAATTTTGCACCTTAGTAACTTTGCAGCCATTCAATGGATTTGCCTGAAATTTAGAATACAGAATCAAGACCCATACACCTTGGGATCTGCCATGTCTTGTACTGGTTGGATATACGGCTGTGGAGTTATTAAGCGTGATCTGCGTGTGTGTTTGTGCTTCTTTTGGAAATCTCCGGTCGTGTCTACAGGTCATACGGTTTGCACAACTGGTCCAAAATCTTCAGGGAATGTGCGGCCGGGTTCCCCGATGTGTCTTTCGAAGATTTCATGAAAAAATCTTAAATGGTTCAAAAGTTATTCAAAAAACAAGTTCCCATTATAAGTCAATGGGAAAAGTTAATAAAATGTTCGACAGTGTCACAAATGCAGTTTTTCTTTTGCAAATGGCCCTTTTACTGTCACAAATCCGCCATTTTATTTTCAGTTGGTGATCAGAAAAATGCTTGGCATTTAAATTTGGGACCCTCTAGCAACATAATTCTTTTTGTATTCACCTAGTCGGACCCTGAGGATGCTAGCCATGTCTTTATTTTGAAGTAAAACACCCCAGAAATATGTTTTTCAGATTTCTGGAAAAAGTACTTTCGCAAAGTAGTGTCGCACTCACGGAAGTGTCGCAAATTTTTGAGAAAGTCAATTTGTGACAGTACTTTTCTAGGCCGTGGGAAAATGACAGCAATTCTTTGGCATCCCGCTGCAAAAGAACAGTTTGGAGTTTTGGGCTGAAATTTGGAGGGAAGGCAGCCGACATCTCACAGATGTGCCTTTCAGTGTTTTGTTGAAAAAATATTACATGGCGGCAAAGTTACGGAACTCCAAACTTGACACTTTTTTTAAAAAAAATTTTATTTTAGTTGTTTAACCAGGTATCGCACACTAAGCTAAAAGTTTTTTTACAGGAGTGACCTAGGAGCACAAGGAGGTTAAGTGACTTGCTGAGGGTCACACAGTATGCTAGTGAAAGCTGTGGAATTCAAACCCAGGTCTGGTCTGCTAGATGTCACCATATTTGCAGCTCAGAGCCTTAGACCACTGCGCTATACTGCCCCCTTTTTCCCATAGGATAACATTACAGTGTACGATGCATTGCAGCAATCGTTTGGCGCCCTGCTGAAAAATAACGGTTTGTTCTTTTGGGCTGAAATTTGCAAAGAACACAGCCAACATCCCACAGGTGTGCCTTTCAGTGGTTTGGTGAAAAAATATTACAGGAAGGCAAAGTTATGGCACTCTGAACTTCTGTTTTTTTCCCATAGGATAACATTACGACGTTCGCCGCGCCTTTCAGGGCCTGTATCTCGGAAACAGTGCGAGATACGGACTTTCACAAAAATACTTAGCCCCCTTTTGGGGGCTTTGTACAAAACTAGACAGGAAAGTGATAATTCATATGTCTTTTAATTTTTTTTTTCTATGTCATACGGTTCCTGAGATATAAGCAATTTACTATTCCAAGTCCTCATTTTTCTGTTCCGAGAATCATTATTTTGCATACATTCTTTGTACTCACTGTCTTTCTCTATACAGCTTTTGGGGAAAACCAGTCTGTGTGCTTACATTACTGTTACCATTACTGTTTCCGCTTGCGGTTCTGTACCCGTTTCACTTACCGTTCACTTTTACGCCACCATGTGCGTTATCCTTTGTGTTTTCATTTGCAGTTGCGTTTGTATTGTTTTTAACATTTCTGTCTACAGTACTGTTTCTTTTTCTGTTTCGCATTGCTTCACCATGCGCATTATGATTTGCATTTCCAGGCACAATGTTACTATGTGAAAAGACAACAGGTGGCGGGAGCATGGTGCCCGCCTCATTACATTCACTATTTCTCGTTATCATTCTCAAAAAGAAGGGAAATTAGAGGCAAAAAACTCAGTTTAATGCATCAGTTAGGGTTGTTCCAGATGACTAAAGTGAGGAAATTCGATGTTAGGTTGAAACCCCTTTACCTCAGCCACCCCAACTGGAATCGAGGTGCGTTAGATCATCAGTCCTAACTCTCATCCCTATCTTCTATTCCTCAGCTTCTTTCCACATGTGATGGGTGACAGTTAGGCCGATGACCCCAACGTGCACCTGATTCCAGTTGGGGGCGGGCTGAGGTGCTGTTGTGAACAACTCCTAACTGATGCAATAAACTGAGTTTTTGCCTCTAATATATATATATATATATATATATATATATATATATATATATATAATAATAATAAATAATAATAATTTTATTTGTATAGCACCTTTCAATATATCAAGGTACTGAACAATTTTAAAACAGTTCAAAACACTACATAAAAACAGAACATGTACATAAAAATCAACATACCAACAAAATAGAATATTTATAATAAAATCCAAACATTAATAAATAACTTAATTATCTAAAAAAGCCATATTCCACAGATATGTTTTCAGATCTCTTTTAAAAAGCTCCATGGATATGTATATATACATATATACATATATATATATATGTTAGAGGCAAAAAACTGCATTAATGCATTAGTTAGGGTTGTTCCACAGCGACAAAAGTGAAGAAATTCGCTGTTAGGGTTGAAAACCCTAACTCCGAATTCACCCCCCCAGCACCACACACACACAGACACACACACACATTCAAGTATGGGGGAGGACCAAGTCAACACAACCAATGACAGACATCCAGCAGCAGGTGACAGAAATAACAAACAATTGTCTAAATGTACTACGAGACATCCACACCCACCTGACCAGGTACTGCATGCTCAGTGGAGATCAACAGTAAAACTGAGGCCATGTACACCAAACGTACACATCCCTGATTGCAGCTGCACACAACGTACCACACTTAGTAGTTGCATGGCCTTACCTACCGATGCTCCACACCACACTACAACTGGTACTGATATAATTTGTTGCTGTGGAACAACCCTAACTAATGCATTAAACAGAGTTTTTTGCCTCTAATTTCCTTTTTTTTTGAGAATGATATTGAGAAATAGTGAATGTAAGGGCCCCGCGTGCCCGCCACATGATGTCTTGTGGCATAGTAACAGGAGCAGCAAAGCAAACAGAGATGCTAACAGTGGCACACATGGTAACACAAGCGCGAATGATAACAGAAAGGGTAACGCACACAGTGGCATAGACGGGAACGGTGTGCCACGTGATGTCTGGTCACATAGTAACATGGTGCCTGTAAATGGAAATGTCAATGGGCATGGTGACGCAAAGTGAAACAGAAAGAGAAACAGCGGTACACACAAATGGGAAAAGTAACAGAAATGCAAGCGCAAATGAAAACGCAGCGATGCGACTGGTGGCATTGGGGTGTGCATTGGGATCATCAGCCCTAACTCTCACCCCATGACCTGTGTAAAGCAGCAGAAGTATAGGAGAATGGGTGAGAGTTAGGACTCATGATCCCAATGCACACCCCAATGCCGGTTGGGGGTGGGGGGTGCAAGGGGGTTTTTCAACCCCAACAGCGAATTTCCTCACTTTTGTCGCTGTGGAACAACTCTAACTAATGCATTAAACTGAGTTTTTTGCCTCTAATTTCCCTTCTTTTTGAGAATGATAACAAGAAATAGTGAATGTAATTCAGCGTTGGGGCGTGTGCCCTCTGGGCCCCGCTCCCACCGCTAATGGGGGAGCAGCGGAGCCCTTCTGGGCCCCACGCCCCACCACATGATGTCTTGTGGCAAACTAACAGGACAGCAACGAAACAGAAATGCTAACAGTGGCGCATATGGTAACACAAGCACTTAATGAGAACAGAAAGGGTAACGACATGGTGGCGTAGACGGGAATGGTCTGCCACGTGATGTGTTGTCACATAGTAACATGGTGCCTGCAAACAGAAATGTCAATGGGCATGGTGATGTAAAGTGAAACAGAAAGATAAACAGTACTGTAGACAGAAAATAGCAAAAAATAACAGAAATGCAAGCGCAAATGAAAATGCAAAGGATAACGCACATGGTGGCGCAGACGTCAGCGGTAAGTGAAACGGGAACGGAACCGCAAGTGGAAAGGGCAACAGTAACAGTAATGTAAGCGCACAGGCTGGTTTTCCCCAAAACCTGCATTGAGAAAGACAGTGAGTACAAATAATGTATGCAAAATCATGAGTATCGGCGCAGAAAATGAAATCTTGGAATACTAAATATATTATATCTCAGGAACCGTACGACGTAGAAAAAAACTTTAAAAGTCATATTATTTACAACTGTCCTAGCTAATTTGAATCTTAGCTCCATTGTGGGGCTAAGAAATATTCAGACGAAAAGTCCGTATCTCACACTGTTTCCGAGATACGGGCCCTGAAAGGTGCGGCGAACGCGGTAATGTTATCCTATGGGAAAAAGAAAAGTTTGAGCGCCATAACTTTGCCTCCCTGTAATGTTTTTTCACCAAACCACTGAAAGGCACATCTGTGGGCTGTTGGCTGTCTTCCCTCCAAATTTCAGGAAAAAAGACCAAACCGTTATTTTGCAGCAGGGATCCAAAGGATTTCTGTTATGCGTTGGGCTCCGTAATGTTATCCTATGGGAAAACCTGTCAACTTTGGAGTGCTGTAACTTTGCCGCCATGTAATATTTTTTCAATACAACACTGAAAGGCACATCTGTGAGATGTCGGCTCCGTTCCTCCAAATTTCAGCTCAAAACTCCCAACGGTTCTTTTGCAGCGCAGTGCAAAGAATTGCTGTCATTTTCCCACAGACTAGAAAACTACTGTCGCAATTTTCGAAAGCTTTCGCAAAAATTTGCGACACTTTCGCAAGTGCGACACTACTTTACGACACTACTTTTTCCAGAAATTTGAAAAACATATTTCTGGGGTGTTTTACCCCAAAATAAAGACATGGCTAGCATCCTCAGGGCCCGACTAGGTGAATACAAAAGAATTAGGTTGCTAGAGGTCTCAATTTTAAATGCCAACCATTTTTCTGATCACCAACTGAAAACAAGATGGTGGATTTGCGACACTAACAGGGCCATTTAACACTAAAAGTGCATTTCAGACACTGTCGAACTTTTTGTTAACTTTTCCCATTGACTTATAATGGAAACTGTTTTTGAATAACTTTTGAACCATTTAATATTTTTCATGAAATCTTTGAAAGGCACATCGGGGACCCCGACCACACACTCCCTGAAGATTTTGGACCGGTCGCACAAACTGTACGACCTGTAGGTGCGACCGTAGAATTCCAGAAAAGCGTAAACGTGTGCACAGATCATGCTTAATAACTCCACAACCGTATATCTGATCAGTACAAAACTTGGCAGATCCCAAGGCCTATGGGTCTTGATTATACGTTCCAAATTTCAGGCAAATCCATCAAACGGTTGCAAAGTTATTAAGGTGCAAAATTTTGGGTTTAACATGGAAATGGCTCCTGAACCTTGAATCTGATAGTGGCACTACCGTACACTATAATTAGAGGCAAAAACTCCGTTAATGCATTAGTTAGGGTTGTTCCACAGTGACAAAGTGAGGAATTGCTGTTAGGTTGAAAACCCTAACTCCGAATTCACCCCCAGCACCACACACACACAGACACACACACACACATTCAAGTATGGGAGAGGACCAAGTCAACACAACCAATGACAGACATCCAGCAGCAGGTGACAGAAATAACAAACAATTGTCTAAATGTACTACGAGACATCCCCACCCACCTGACCAGGTACTGTATGCTCAGTGGAGATCAACAGCAAAACTGAGGCCATGTACACCAAACGTACACATCCCTGATTGCAGCTGCACACAACGTACCACACTTAGTAGTTGCATGGCCTTACCTACCGATGCCCCACACCACACCACAACTGGTACTGTGCCGTTATTCAACATAAATGCTGAAGGTGCATGATGACGGTTGTAGAAAGGTTTTAACACTAGTGAGTATACATTAATTAAGAGAAGCACATAAATTAACTACAAGACACTAGCATGCTCAAGATAAAAGTAGTGATACATTTAGTAGGTGATTTACATAGTAGTACATTTACTGCAATGGTTTACTCAACATAGAGAGGCTGATGTAAACGTATGGAAAAAGCATTGCCTGTTCAACGCTGTGAAATTCATACTGCCAGTATCACATGCATTCTTACTGATGAAGGTGTACTGCTGATGTACATACATAGACCTTCAGTGTGTTTCAATACTAAAGATGCAGTAAGTATTCTTTGTAAGAAACATTGTAATTGCATTGATCAGACCAAGCAACTTCTAAATATCATAGCACTACTGAGCCAACAATGATGTACCTGTATCGGAGATGTATATAGGATAGATTTTCCTGTAGGCACTTTCTGAGTATGTTGTACCTGATTAAGACAATCTCATTGCATCTGTGATGACTAACTTATTCAAATAGTAATACATTTACTATTGTTGCAATGAGTGATCTATGCCACTTATGGACACAGTGTAATTTTTTTTAACAGTTGTTTCATACTCAGGCTGTATGACTACTGTTTGGGTTTGCCACACTTCTGTCACTGATGCTATCAAAGTGATAACTATGTTAATTGTGGTACAACAGGAATCAAGTAGGTATGGTGTAGATATAAACAGAATGTCTTTAGTATTGATTTAACTCACAATGGGGTAAGTGTACTAGGACAGCAGGGTTATCCTCTATCACTGACTCTGTCAGTTATAATCACACTAGGGTTTCTATGACTGTAATGACTGGTTACACTGTTCATCTTCATGAGTTCATATTCACAGCCATTCTCCAGTAACTAGACAGTGTATGGTAACTGGGTGGACACTGTGTTGCAAAGCTGCTGCAGTGCTCAGCAGAGGGAGAGTATCTACTCATAAAGACAATTAAGCAATAAGGCATGACCAACAGTTATGTTAAATGGTCTGTTAATCACCCTGTAGTGGTTTAATGTTGAATGAGGCATAGCGGAGTGCCACATGTCGCAGACAGTTATAAACTGACCATTAACATAATACCTGGGAGTGGCTTATTGCTATCATAATAAAACTGTTTTTAAACAACATTAAACCATGTTCATCATATGGTTAGGCTCTACATGTGTTAATAAAAACTAAACATAAGCTGTTACAATGTTTACAGTCAATTAGAAAGCTGCATTTCTCAAACCCTTGTTATAATCAGAAATATTATTCCTGTACAACTCCTTGGTTTTGCTGATCTCTATTGCTCAGGTGGCCCACCATGTGGTGTGGTCTGGTGGGGCATCGGTAGGTAAGGCCATGCAACTACTAAGTGTGGTACGCTGTGCAGCTGCAATCAGGATGTGTACGTTTGGTGTACATGGCCTCAGTTTTGCTGTTGATCTCCACTGAGCATGCAGTACCTGGTCAGGTGGGTGGGATGTCTCGTAGTACATTTAGACAATTGTTTGTTATTTCTGTCACCTGCTGCTGGATGTCTGTCATTGGTTGTGTTGACTTGGTCCTCCCCCATACTTGAATGTGTGTGTGTCTGTGTGTGTGTGTGGTGCTGGGGGGGTGAATTCGGAGTTTGGGTTTTCAACCCTAACAGCGAATTTCCTCACTTTTGTCGCTGTGGAACAACCCTAACTAATGCATTAAACGGAGTTTTTTTCCTCTAATTCCTTCTTTTTGAGAATGATAATGAGAAATAGTGAATGTAATGCGGTGAGAGAGGTGGGGCCTAAGGCCCCGCGTTCCGCCTACATGATGTCTTGTGGCATACTAACAGAGCAGCAACGCAAAACAGAAATGCTAACAGTGGCACACATGGTAACACAAGCGTGAATCAGGAACAGAAAGGGTAACGCACAGGTGGCGAGACGGGAACGGTGTGCCACATGATGTCTTGTCACATAGTAACATGGTGCCTGTAAATGGAAATGTCAATGGGCATGGTGACGCAAGTGAAACAGAAAGAGAAACAGTGCGGTACACACAAATGGCAAAAAGTAACTGAAACGTTAAAGCGCAAATGAAACGCAAAGGATGACGACGTGGTAGAGAGTTGGGTGTATTGGGATCATCAGCCCCAACTCTCACCCCATGACATGTGTAAAGCAGCAGAAGTATAGGAAAATGGGTGAGAGTTAGGACCCACGATCCAAATGCACATCACAATGCCGGTTGGGGAGGTGGGTGGGTAAGGGGTTTTAACCTAACAGTGAATTTTCTCACTTTTGTCACTGTGGAAAAACCCTAACTAATGCATTAAATGGAGCTTTTTTGCCTCTAATTTCCCTTATTTTTGAGTGTGATAACGAGAAATAGTGAATGTAATGCAGCGGCAGGAGCACGGGGCCCACCGCATAATGCGGTGGCAGGAGTGCGGGGCCCCCCACATGATGTGTTGTGGCATACTAACAGGGACAGCAATGCAAACAGAAATGATAACAGCGGCGCACATGGTAACACAAGCGCGAATGAGAACAGAAAGGGTAACGCACATGGTGGCGTAGACGGGAATGGTCTGCCACGTGATGTGTTGTCACATAGTAACATGGTGCCTGCAAATGGAAATGTCAATGGGCATGGTGACGTAAAGTGAAACAGAAAGAGAAACAGTACTGTAGACAGAAATGGCAAAAATAACAGAAACGCAAGCTGCAAATGAAAACGCAGCGATAACGCACATGGTGGCGTAGGACGCCAATGGTAAGTGAAATGGGTACAGAACCACAAGCGAAAAGGCAACAGTAACAGTAATGTTATTGCGGCTGGTTTTCCAAAACCTGCATATAGAGAAAAGACAGTGAGTACAAAATAATGTATGCATAATAATGAGTATCAGCAGAAAATGAGATCTTGGAATACTAAACATTATATCTCAGGAACCGTGATGACGAGAAAAAAATTTAAAAGTCATATTATTTACAACTGTCCGAAGTGATTTGAATTTAGCCCCATGATGGGGCTAAGAAGTTTTCCGCTGAAAAGTCCAGTATCTCACACCGTTTCCGAGATACGGGCCCTGAAAGGCGCGGCGAATGCCGTAATGTTATCCTATGGGAAGAAAAGAAAAGTTTGGATCACCATAACTTTGCCTCCCTGTAATGTTTTTTCACCAAACCACTGAAAAGCACATCTGTGGGCTGTTGGCTGTCTTCCCTCCAAATTTCAGGAAAAAAGACCAAACTGTTATATTGCAGCAGGGTGCCAAAGGATTTCTGCAATGCGTTAGGCGCCGTAATGTTATCCTAAGGGAAAAACAGTCAATTTTGGAGTGCCGCAACTTTGCCACCATGTAATATTTTTCAAAACAACACTGAAAGGCACATCTGTGAGATGTCTTCATGCTCCTCCAAATTTCAGCTCAAAATTCCCAACTGTTCTTTGCAGCGTAGTGCCAAAGAATTACTGTTATTAAGATAGTGTCGGAAAGTAGTAGTCATGATTTATGTAAAGCTTTTGCAAAAATTTACACACTTCGCAAGTGCCACACTACTTACGACACTACTTTTCCAGAAATTTGAAAACATATTTCTGGGGTGTTTTACCCCAAAATAAAGACATGGCTAGCATCCTCAGGGCCTGACTAGGTGAATACAAAAGAATTAGGTTGCTAGAGGGTCTCAATTTTAAATGCCAACCATTTTTCTGATCACCAACTGAAAACAAGATGGCGGATTTAGCGACACTAACAGGGCCATTTGCCACACTAAAAGTGCATTTGCGACACTGTTGAACTTTTTGTTAACTTTTCCATTGACTTATAATGGAAACTGTTTTTTGAATAACTTTTGAACCATTTAATATTTTTTCACAAAATCTTTGAAAGGCACATCGGGAACCCCGGCCGCATGTTCCCTGTAGATTTTGGACCGGTCGCGCAAACCGTACAACCTGTAGGCACGACCGTAGAATTCCAGAAAAGTGTAAACGCGCGCACAGATCACGCTTAATAACTCCGCAGCTGTATATCTGAGCAGCACAAAGTTTGGCAGATCCCAAGGCCTATGGTTCTTGATCACGTATTCCAAATTTCAGGCAATTCCGTTAAATGGTTGCAAAGTTATTAAGGTGCAAAATTTTGGGTTTAACATAGAAATGGCTCAATCTCAATTATGGTAGCACTACCGCTACCATAATATATATATAATGATTAGTTACCACAGCGAGGGCCTGCTGTTAGGGTTGAACCCTCGATTACTACCTCTGCCCAGGCAAGACAGACTGCCAGCCCCAACTCTCATCCCACACATGTAAAGGCAGAAGTATAGGAGAATGGGAGAGTTAGACCCACGATCCCAATGCGCACCCTGCCAGTTGGGGGTGGGCGGGGGTCCAAGGGGGTTTTCAACCCTTACAGCGAATTTCCTCACTTTGTCGCTGTGGAACAACCCTAACTAATGCATTAAACAGAGTTTTTGCCTCTAATTTCCTTCTTGAGAAATGATAACAAGAAATAGTGAATGTACGCAGGGCGGTAGAGCAGGGCCCATATGCACTAATGAGAACAGAAAGGGTACTCTATATGGTGGCGAGACGGAAATGGTCTGCCACGTGATGTGTTGTCACATAGTAACATGGTGCCTGCAAACAGAAATGTCAATGGGCATGGTGATGTAAAGTGAAACAGTAAGATAAACAGTACTGTAGACAGAAATGGCAAAATAACAGAAACTCAAGCGCAAATGAAAACGCAGCGATAACGCACATGGTGGCTTAGACGCCAGCAGGAGTGAACGGTACGGATCTCAAGCGAAAGGGCAACAGTAACAGTATTGTAGCGCACAGGCTGGTTTTCTCAAAACCCATTGAGAAACAGGAGCACAAATAATGTATGCAAAATAATGAGTAACGTGCAGAAAATGAGATCTTTGAATACTACATTATATCTCAGGAACCGTATTTATTGAGAAAAAATTTAAAAGTCATATTATTTACAACTGTCCTGCTTGATTTGAATCTTAGCCCCATGATGGGGCTAAGAAGTTTTCTGACGAAAGTCCAGTATCTCGCACCGCTTCCGAGATACGGCCTCTAAGGCGCTAAGTAACGCCGGTAATGTTATCCCATGGGAAGAAAATTTCGAGCACCATAACTTTGACTCCCCTGTAATGTTTTTTCACCAAACTACTGAAAGGCTCATCTGTGGCTGTTGGCTGTCTTCCTCCAAATTTCAGGAAAAAGACCAAAACCGCTATTTTGCAGCAGGGCTCAAATGATTTCTGTTAGTATGGGCGCCGCACGTTATCCCATGGGAAAACTATCATTTGAGTGCCATAACTTTGCCGCCATGATATTTTTACACCAAACTACTGAAAGGCACATCTGTGTACTGTTGGCTGTCTTCCTCTAAATTTCAGGCCTTTGGCTCTGCTGAAAAATAACGGTTCAGTCTTTGGCTGAAATTTATGGACAACAGCCAACATCCCACAGATATGACTTTAGTGGTTTGGTGAAAAATATTACAGGAGCCAAAGTTATGGCACTCAAACTTCTTCTTTTCCCATAGATAACATTACGCATGCTCGGCTGCAGACTTTTCAGGGCCCGTATCTTGAAAAGGTGCTAGATACGGACTTTTCGTCAGAAAAATTTTAGCCCTCCAGGGATCAAAGTACAAAACTAGCCAGGAAAGTCATAAATCATATGACTTTAAATTGTTTTTCTACGCCATACGGTTCATGAGATACAAGCAATTTAGTATTCCAACCCTCATTTTCTGCTCCGAGACTCATTATTAAGCATACATTCTTGTACTCACTGGCCCAGATATTCAAACTGTGCCCAAAAAGTGTGCACTAGCAGGAGCAGCAAGTCCATTGCGCCATGCGCAAGAGGCGCAATATTCAAAACTGAGCCGGCAAGATGCGCCTACAGCCGACTACTCGAATATCGCACCACCTGCACCATAGCACAACTAGGGAGGGAAGCTGAGAGATATCTGATGCGCCATAGCGCAACAAGGGATGTTCAGCTGAGCAGTCCAGAGGTGCCATAGCGCAACCATGGATGCCCCCAGCAGCAGGGCAGCAATGCAACTGCACAACCAGGGATGCAGGGGCCCACCACCCATGCCACAGATGGGCAGAGGAACACACAGCAGAACAGACATCGTCCCCCACACCCCATGCCCTGCACAACTGGGGAAGGCTGGAATAACCACTGGTCCATGGAGACAAGCAACCAACCCACAGCTGGTTCATGGTGCCCCATCACACCCCTAGCAAGCTGTGACCAGCACACAAGGAGGGCTGACCACCCCATGCCACGCCATCCCCCAATGCAGAGCACCCTGCACCATGACCCCCAGACACCCTGCCCAGGAGAAGTGTCCACCACTGCAGGATACCCCATGCATGCCACCACCCCACTGTGACAGTGCAACCCCAGCACCACAGAACCATGCAAGGCAGCCCCACCATGAGCACCCATCAGTGGGTGGCAGCACACAGCGATGCAACAAAGGCATACACAGTGCCACCATGCACAGCCCCCTGAGGTACAGCTGAGAGACTGACCATGCGTCCGGCACATGAGGTACCCCACACGTGACAGGGCATGTCCCGGACACCACCACCAGTGGTACAGCACCTTGCACACCCTCCCAAGGACACAACCTGACCCAGCACTGGCCACAACAGCCAGAGCAGACACCCACAGTGGTGCATGGGAGCATGCACCACACGATGCAACACAGTGCATGGACAAATACCCACCCATACCCAAGGGCACTCCAACACAGGAACACAGTAGCGGGCAACCAAGCCCCAGCCTGGGCCCATGGAAACCTGTACAGACGGCCAGCAGTCCTCCATGGCACAGGAGTGCAAGCCAACCTTGTGCAGGCACTGTGGAGCTGTACGCCACCAGCATTTGCCCGAGCACAAGTCACAGACAGTGATGCACAACCCCTACAACACACACAAGCCACAGCATGGAGGTGGGACAATAACTGGAGGCACAGTGTCACCCAAGGCAGACATTCACCACACCAGTGACAGGAAGCAACCCAGCATTGTGACGGGTACAGTGGCTGCCTGCATGGACAGCCATCACTGACATGCCATGCAGACCGCATGTCACAGACATGCAAGGGTGTCAGCTGCACAGGCCATGGACGGGCTGACAGGTGCACGATGGACACAGAGCATGCACCATGGACCACTGCACAGTCATCCAGTGCACAGGGAACAACACACAAACCACAGACACTGACTGATAGCTATCTCACACCATAGTCACTTCCCACAGACAAACACACATACAAATGACTGCACCACCCCTGATGTCATGCACACCACTGCAGCTGAGCACCTATAGCCCACTGCAAATCAGAGACCACCACAGTATTCATAGCAAAAGAATTGTAATCAAAACATCAAACAAAACTATTTACAACTATGTACAAATGTGTGGGGGAGGGCCACAAACAAGGTGGGGGTGGGTAAGGGCAGGGTGAACAAATGGAACAGGAAAGGAGGGGTGTGAGGGTGGGTCCGGGGATGGGGAAATTAGGGGCATATAGATGGTCAGTGGGAGCCCTGCTCCCTGCTCCGCTGCTCCACCTCCCTTGTCTCTGCCAGACTCCCAGCTGCTCAATCCTTCGCGGGATGTCCAGTGATGCCCTGGCCATGGTCAGTATTTCCTGCAGTGCTCCCAGATTGCCTGCTGCTGGCAGACACCTAGGACAAGGAGCACAGTCAATAGGTGTGAATGCACAGCCCATACAGCCCACCCACTGTGCATGGCATATGGCCATGGGACATGCCTCTGTGATGGTGTGTGACCATCCACAGTGATCACGTCCACAAGACTTGCCCACCCAGGAGCACAGCCATGTGGACTGCTGCACACACCCACTGGCCAAGTCCTGCACAGCACCACCGTGGCTGTTTAGTGACATGGCTATGTGGAGCAAAGAGCAGTGGCACAGCCATGTACACGGTGCGTGCATGCATGGACCACCATTGACGCACTCCTAGACATGCAGTACCACTGAACAGTGCTGACTGTAATAAGTTGTGTGCATGTCAGTGGTGTCAATGGATGGTGGCCATGCCCCTGCCTGCCCTGTTACACAGCGCGCACAGCAGTCATGGAGGTATGGCACTCACCATCATCAGGCCGTCCCTGGTGCTGTGGACCTCGCCCTCCCTATTGGTCCTGTCTTCCTGCTGGTGCCTCTGCTCCCTCACCAGCTGTCTCTCTTCTGGCCCTAAGGTGCAAACATGAGAGAGGAACATCAGTACAATCCTGTAACAAAGTCCCCTGCCCCCATGTGTGTGCAATCCCACCCAGCCAGACCCACCCACCCCACACCTTGATAACCCACCACAGCCAACACCAGAGTTGTCCCTCCCCATCTTCCGGACACATGCAACTGTGATACCCATATGGAAGATAAAGTGTGTTGATGTTACACCTACCTGGCCGTGCACTGCGCTCTCCTGGCACGTGCCCACAGGTGCAAGCAGGTCCGGTCCCTCCACCTCAGGTCCCCTCACCTGTGGCAGCACTGTTCGCTGTTCACCCCATTTCTGTGGCCTCCTCCAGGGCGTCAGCCACATCCTGCCACACCTGGCTCCTAGACCTGTCCAGCGGTGACACCCCAAACAGTGGGCCAAAGTGACTCAACAATGGCAACAAGGTTTGCCATTTCAACTTGGCTCCACTGGCAGCTCTCTCCGTACCATCTCTCTTGCTCAGTAGGTTCAAAATGGCACTCTGCAGCATGGTTCCACCATGTGTAGATGCTGTAGCAGTACAAGCGCTGCCATTCTCTATCGCGTTGTCCACCGAACAGTGCAATAGTGGTGCACCTATGCCTGATGCATGGTGCCTCAGGGACAAGGTTGGGCACAGGGTCAAGGGTCTCTGGCGCACGGACAGGCACAGCACCATTGGAACTATTACGTGTAGCGTGATTGGGTGCCTGTGTGCTACCTCTATCAGCCTACCACGCTGTTGCCCCAGTGCCACAGTGCCATATAGGTGAACATTGCTGTAGTGCCACTGGCACAATGGTGGCCATGCCCTGCATCGCCTCCCATGCACAGCACATCAGCAGCGTGGCAGGCACCTGCGTCAGCAACCCAGGCATGCACAGTGAGGTGTGTACTGCGCATGTCACAGAACTGCGCCCTTGGCTCAGCACGTTCAACACAATTGGGCAAAGCGCAACAGCCGATAGTCACCGTCATATGCAAATCAGCTAATCAGCCATTCAATGGTGCAGCACTGCAATTTGCATCCACTTAAAGTTGCCTCGCATCATTTGCTTGGGTTGAGCTATGAAAGTGTGACATTGGGCTGCACTGCCATAGTCAGTTACTGCAGTCTATTGGTGAGTTGCATGCTGTTTGGGAGTGTGGACTGTGGATTTTGGGACATGCATGGGACTGCACAGTCACAGGTAACAACTGTCATTCTCACAGGCTAAATCATGATGGAGTGAGTTGTAGGAGGAGGAAGGAGTGGTGGAGGAGGAGGAGGAGGCCAATTTCACCAAGGCCGAGTCGGATGCCCTGTTTGAGGCCTACCTGGACCAGGAGCCGCTTCTCAGCAGATGGCAGGGAACACCACAGCCCCATGCTGCTGCATGGGAGGAAGTGGCACATGTAGTGAACCTGCATGGCAGCCACCAGCACTCCGTGCAGGAGTGCAAGAAGAAGATGGGCACAGACAGGGGAGGATAAAGGAGAAGGTGGCTGCCATCAAGGCAGCAATAAGCTGCGACAGGCGGGGACAGCCGGAGGTGCTAGGCCTACCCACAGGAGGAGAGGGTTGCTGGCAGCATGCAGTGTTGTGCCATTGAGGGTGTTCCGGTGGTGGCTTCCAGATGGGTGGAAGCCCGCCACTGCATGGTAGGTCATGCTCTGTCTGTTGGGGGGGGGGTAGGTCACATGCAGCACGCGACTTTGTTTTCCTTCCAGATCCTAAGCATCTGCATAGGTCAGCGGTGGTGGGCCTGTCCACTGAGCTAGTCAGGATGGAGATGGAGGAGGCCCATCCACCTCCACAGGTTTACGAGCTCAGTGTGACAGTGGGCCTGCCTGGCTGTCAGACTGATGTTGTTGGAACAGGTGTGAGAGGCCCTGCCCATGTCCCAGCATGCCAGCGTCCATGGATACCAGCATGCTGTGACTCGGGCTGGTGCCAGTTCCATCACCGATGATGATGTCACTAACGCATGGGCGGTGACACGTGTGTGCCAGGATGGCCACGGCGAGTAACGTGCAGCCATGGCTGTGGGTGGTGCTGCCGTGGAGGTCTGTGTGTCATCACGGTCCCAGCCTGTGCCTGTCAGCACCAGTGGGGCAGCACTGGTGTGTGTGCAGGACAGTGGGACTGTTGCAGCCACTGCAGTGGCACCAGTGAGCCCCTGGAGGTGGCAGCCAGAGGGCAGCTTCAGCAGTGAGCCAATGGGCTTGGGGTACAGTGGTCAGGGGCGGCGTCAATGCACTGCCTGTGGACATGCCCAGATCTGGTCCTGGTATGCAGCGCCAATCCTCAAGGGTGCTGAGCATCAGGGCAGTGCACACCCTGAGGGACAGGATGCCGAGGAGGAGATGACCTCTTGGATGAGCACACCCACATACTGCAAGCATCAGTCAACCATCAGCTTCAGCTTGCGACATCGGTGGATGCACTGCATGTGGCTCTGGAGTAGGCAGAGGAGTCTAGCAGCAGAGACACCACTCTGATCCTGGCAGGGATGGACCTTGGGAAGGATGTGACCGCCGCCATTGACAGGCAGACACAGGCATTCACTGCTGGCATGGCCACAATGGGCACACAGTTATTTGCCCATGCATCGCAGACACCACGCAGTGCACTGTCCACCCCATTCCGGCGTCATGCGGACACCATCCTTGTCGACACTGGGTTCAGCTGTGGCATTCCGGCACGCCTGGCGAGGCATGTTTGGTGTGCTGAGACCCCTGCATAAGCACAGTCATGTTCACAGTGGAACACCTGGGGACCATCGGTGTCACCCCATGAGGCCAGTGGTCAGCCTATCAGTGCTGGCAGGTCTTGGCGGGGCTGCCCACACATCCGTGCTGGCGGGGCACTGTGGCACATGACTGACCTGTCTCCCAATGCGGCTACTGTCTGGTGCTGCCCTGTGTGCATTGTGTCATTCAGCGGGCAATGCGGGTGGGTACCGGCCTGCAGCGTGGAACACAGTCCATCTGCACACCCACCCGGCTGCTGTCCACAGTTGCGTGTGCATGATGATGCCTGCATTGCGCTGTACACCAATGTGCAATTGTGCTCAGCATCTGACATACGCACAATAACAGGCAGTGGGCGAGGTGGTCTGTGGACATGTGTGCGGCTAGGGTGGCGTTATGGGTCGGTGTGCCTCCTACCCTTTGTGCATGTCTGGTGCGTTGTGTGTGTGTGTCTGCGTGCCATGTTAGACCTCACCCATCCCTGGTGGTGTGTGTGGTTCCATTCCTGGACAGTTCTCTTGATGGCATGCACCCTGGTGTGTGTCCATGCGTTTGTGGGTTGTGCCTTAGCCACTGGTGGTTGCACATGACCCCATGACTTACCTGGGTTGGCTGAAGTGCTCCTCTGTGATGGTGTCCCGGTGCAGCTGTGCCAGCTGTAGCAGTCGGGGGTCCCGTCGCCCAAGGGGGTCTGCACATCACCATTGTCATCGGCGTCCTCATCGTCCCCATTGCTGTCCCCTCTTCGACCTGTATGGCTATCCACATTCATTGGCCACGTTGTGCAGGATGCAACAGGCCAGGAATAGCCCACAGGCCTTTGAGGACTGTACTGTAGGGCACCGCTGGAGGTGTCCAGGCAATGGAAACGTGCCTTCAGCATCCCGAACACCTGCTCAATGCATTACGTGTGGTGGCGTGTGCCTCATTGTAGCGTTGCTGCAATGGGGTTCTGAGCTGCCCGGTAGGATGTGAGCAGCCAGGGATGGAGTGGGTATCCACTGTCACCTGTGTGTAGAGGGTGGAGGTTAGTTTGGTGAGCAGCATCGCCCTGCCCCAGGCCATGTAGGCCACTACCCATGTCACCTTGACCATGCCCTCCCAGGCCCTATGATTGTCCGTGTGGTTTGCATACTCACCCACTAGGTGGCCAGTGGGGATATTCCCACTCTCAAATCTGTGGCACAGTGCCGACTGGTGCCAGATGAAGGCATCATGTGCTCCCCAGGGTGCGTGGCACAGACATTGATTATCGCCCTCTGGCGCCGCACACCACCTGGCAGTTGATGCTGGCATAGCGCTGCGATTTATATATGCGCCCCCTTGGGGCCAGGTGGTAAAGGACGACCCATGGGTGCAGTCTATTGCTCTAGCACGCCAGGCATACGTGCTACCCTGTGGAACTCCGTATGTTTGCTGTGCACTCCGCTGGTGTGCTGGGGAAATGGATGTACTCCGCGGCATGTGGCAGCAGTGCGCTGAGGAACTGGGTGAGGTGGCATGGCGTGGCCGACTGGGTTATGCCTGTGGTGTCCCCAGTTGGTCTCTGGAAGGTACCCGTGTGAGCAAGCACATGCAAGCTGTCACTTTCTTCTCCACTGACAGAGCATGGCTCCATCATGTGGGTGCCTGTATCACATCAGTGCACAGCTCACAGAGCGCCTCACAATTGCCCAATTCAGGCAGTACGGTCCACAATCTCCGTATCACTATACAGCTCGAAGCTGGTGTGGGCCGGTACTGCCTGTTGGGGCATACCACCGACAGGCCCTTCCATGGCTACGCCCCCTGCTGCCCGCCTTCTCACCCCTCATTACTGCTCCATCTGGATGGTGGCACTGGCTATGTCCTGGCTTGTGTTCACCCTCCCGGCAGCTGTTCCTGTATTCCCCCGCTGTCCTGGCTGCTACTTCCCTGCACCGGGAACACCTGACTATGCTGGCCTCACTGCTGTGTGGCAAGTACTTCCTTCTGCACTGTGGCTCCCACACCTTCAATTGAGCCTGTGGGTTCCAGAAGCCCTTTCCTGGTCTGCCCGTGTGTCCCTGCTGCCCATTTTTCTTGCTAGAGTTCACCAACATGTGGCTTCCTGTAGCATTCTTGCACCTCTCCCTTGTTCCTTTTATTTTGCTCATTTCCGCTATGCGCAACTTCTGCTGGCTCCCTATTGCGCATGGTGCATGTTGTTGAATATCGCACTGCACCATTTATGCATGGTTCCCCTTCAGTTTCACATACATTCATTATCATTGTGCTGTTGCTCAGTGTAATTTGGAGCAACTGCCTCCCACTGAATATCGCAGAATGGCGCATTTCGGACTTGTGCTGGAGCAGCCCTATTGCGCATGAGCGCAACTCTTTTGAATAACTGGCCCCTGTCTTTCTCTATAAGCTTTGGGGAAAGCCAGCCTGGTGCTTCCATTACTTTTACCATTGCCCTTTCCGCTTGCAGTTCAGTAACAGTTTCACTTACAGTTCACGCTTCTACACCACCATGTGCGTTACCCTTTACGTTTTCATTTGCACTTGCGTTTCTGTTATTTTTTACCTTTTCTGTCTACAGTACTGCTTTCTTTCTGTTTCGCTTTAAGTCACCATACCATTACCATTTGCATTTGGGCACCATGTTACTATGTGACAAGACATCCGTGGGGACCATTCCATCTATTCCACTGTGCGTTACACTTTCTGTTCACATTCGCGCTTGCATTACCATGTGTACCACTGTTAAGCGTTTCTGTTTGCATTGCTGTTCCTGTTACTATGTCACAAGACATCACGTGGCGGAAGCGCTGGGCCCAGAGGGCCCCACTCCTCCACTGCATTACCTTCACTGTTTCTCGATACCATTCTTAAAGAAGGAAAATTAGAGGCAAAAACTCCATTTAATGCATCAGTTAGGGTTGTTCCACAGTGACAAAAGTGAGAAATTCGGTGTTAGGTTGAAAACCCCTTGGCTCCCAGCCCACCCCAACCAGCATTGGGGTGTGCATTGGGGTCTTGGTCCCAACTCTCACCCCCATTCTCCTATACCTTTGCTTCTTTACACATGTGATGGGGTGAGAGTTAGGCCAACTACCCCAATGCTCCCCCCAATGGCAGTTGGGGTGGGCTGGGGTCAAAGGCGGGGTTTTCAACCCTCAACACTGAATTTCCCACTCTGTTGCTGTGGAACAACCCTAACTGATGCATTAAATGGAGTTTTTTTGCCTCTATATATATATATATATATATATATATATATATATATGTAGAGTCACAGTTGTGCCTCTATCGTTAGGGTTCAGTAGCATGTTTAATGTTTAATCAGATACCACCCCTCTCCCTGAGGAGACCGAGGTCGGAGGGCCAGTCCCTGAAGCTCTCCTGCTGCAAGTAGCCCGAGCTGCACAAAGATACCACCCCTCCCCGAGGAGACCGGAGGTTGCGAGGGCCAGTCCCTGAAGCCCTCCCTCGCCACAAGAAGCCCAAAGCTGCACAAAGGTAATTGTACTCTCCAGACAGCAGTCGCATCGGGTTGTTAAAGGACTGCATGGCTACTGCATTTGGCACCTTTTCCAGCAACTGCTGCAAGCCCCTTCTCACTGCCACAGCACTGCTGAAAATGCACTGTTAGTTGGTGCTTAGGCTGGGACCGAACTGTAATTCTTGAGCCTTATTTTCCTTATTCAAAGCGATCCAGCACAAGTAATTCTGTGTGAAATTATCTAAAGTGTAAAATATCAGAGTTTCTGCTACCAAAGGTCTGGGCATAATTTAATTGTACCCTGTGAAAGAACTATCTGGGGATTGAGTAAAAAGTGTTAAAGTGTAACCTGTGTGCAGACATCTTAGCACTGCATAGCCAGAATTTCCACAGTAAGTCACTTAATTTTGAATTGCAAACGAACAGCTTGTCCTGTCCTCATTTGCTCTTCTCTTCCCACTCCTGTACCTGCCCGCCTCGATCATTAATCTGTTCACCCCTCTACTGCCTACTTAATCCCCTCTCTCCCTCTCCCTCTCCCGCAGATACCACCCCTTCCCCAAGGAGACCGGAGGTCACGAGGGCCAGTCCCGAAGCCCTCCCTGCCGCAAGAAGCCGAAGCTGCACAGAGTGATTGTACCTTCTCCAGACAGCAGTCACGACCGCTGTTAAAGGACTGCATGGCTACTGCATTTGACGCTTTTTCCAGCAACGGCTGCAAGCTCCCTTCTCGCTGCCACAGCACTGCCGGAAATGCATTGTTAGTTGGTGCTTAGGCTTTGTCCCGCCACTCCCACCACCACCCTTGGTCGGCACTTGAATTTATAGCCAGGGTTGGTCAGGTGACGAACCAAAATAACCTATCAGCCCACTTTTCCAGCTGCAGGTTATACAAACTTAACACTAGTGGCCACTGCTACATACCTATCTCTATCTACATACAATGTTATCCCTTCTATTAGCAGCCCTCCTGATTTCCAGGATCTTACAACATGCTCAACAACCCCCTAGAGGCACCCAAACCACACTACTACAACTTTTCCACTAATCACTTATTTACCAATGATGACTTCAGACCCTGTCCCACCAACATCTCCCAGACAAGCCAAATTGATCCTGCTGGCTTATACTCACATGCCCTCACATTAACCCTCACACCCACACATGATACACATTGCACCTCAACTCTCCCCTCCAGACCACAACCCCCACCACCCTGGTAAACCCCATAACCATCCCCTTACTTCCCTAACCCTTCTAGCAAGCGCCATTCTCAGTCTCCCAGTCCCCACCTCCAGCGCAAAGAGCCCACACACTTCCAATCCCAACGCACTCATCCAAACTCTGCAGGCTGGTCCTCCCATGCACACCCTCCTACTTCTCTTAATATCTGGTGATATCCACCCCAACCCAGGACCACCCCGCGCCATGGCCTCTCCAACCACCCTAGGGGAGTCTACTGCTAGCTACTCTAAATATATGCAGCCTACCAAAAACACACCCCTCTCCGAGACTGGATTGCCCAGCATGCACCGGACATCCTAGCCCTCTTGGAGACCTGGCTTCTGAAAGAATACCCAATGATGCTGTTTCTGTCAGTAATTATTCCATCTTCCAGGCCGATAGGACCAGCAAGAGAGGCGGTAGCTGTGCAATTTATGTTAAATCCTCACTCCATGCCACTGAAGTACAAATCCGGCACCACAATATGGCTCCCAGACACTTACAGTCAAACTCAGTCTGGGTTCCAAATGCTCCACATGATTTCAGCCCATATCCCCGAGAAACCAAAACTCATTTGATTCTATCCTCCACAGTATCTCCCACCTACCTAATACTAATGAAATCATCGAATGGGTGACTTCAATGTCAACTGGCTATCCCCAGCCTCATCCAGCTTCAAAGACACTGCCCTGGCATATGATCTTGCCCAACTTGTCACCTCTCCAACCAGAAGGGACAATAGATCCGGGACCTCCACCCTTTTAGACCTCATTTCACCAACAGGCCACGGAACCTCTCCCAGGCCACGGTGCTCCTGACTCTATCAGTGACCACTCCCGGTGACCTGCTGGTGGTCGGGTAAATTGCCCCTGCCCCCAAAATCTCCTTGCAGAAATGGCTAAAAGAGGAGGCCTACAGAAACTCAAAGCCCATCTAACTACCAGCAATTGGCTCCCCATTTATACTACACAGTCAGTAGACCTAGCACTCGCCCACTTTATAACCACTTTCAACAAGGCCTGTGACATTTTCGCTCCCCTCACCAAGCAAGTAGTGAAAACCAGAACCACCCCTGGATCACACCCTCACTACTTAACCTGCTCCAACAGAGGGACAACCTTTGGCATAAGGCCTTTGACTCCCCAACATACGCAGGATAGATGGCCCCTATCCGGGAGGCCCATAATAAATGTACAGGGCCTTACGGCAGGCCAAAAGCTACTTACTACTAACAAACCCTAACCTCCTCTTAGGGAGATGGTAAAAATTCTGGAACAACATAAAAGAACTCAGTGGAAATCCTGCCCCCACCCCTACCCAACTCACTATAAACGGGATGTCACCCAGGATCCTTCCACTATAGCAGAAGCCCTCAACTCTACCTTCTCGGACCCTCCCATATCCTTCCTCCTAATTTCTTCCACCCTGTCCCCCACCTCCCCCGACACCCCTGTAATGTTGATTTGATACCTGTCAGGCTGAGAGTCATCTCCTACTGTGAGGCAAAACACTACACTGCCAAAGCTATCGCCAATACCCGTTACAGCAATGACTCCCTAGATCTAAAACTCATTCGGCTGACCCTGGATGTCATATTACTCCACCTTACTAAAATTCTCAACCTCTCTATGCCTCAGTCAGTTCTCCTCAACCTGGAAGAGAGCCATAATCACTCCCATTCTGAAGAAGCGACCCCACTAACACAAGCAACTATAGACCGATTTCAATACTTCCACCTTTCTCCAAAGCACTGGAAAAAATAGTCTCGGACCAGATAACAGAACACCTAACTAAACATAACCTTCTCTGGCAGGCACAGCACAGTTTCCGACTGGCCATAGCACAGTCACTGCACTTTCTGAGCTCACCTCGTTCATCCATGAGGCCCTAGACCAAGGCTCAATTGCAGGTGCGATCTATGTGTATCTAACCAAGGCATTTGACACAGTCAGTCACGAGCTACTGCTTTGTGTCCTTCCACAACTAAATGTGGTCCCAGAGGCAACTGCCTGGTTCAAGGATTACCTCTTAGGCCAGTCACAACAAGTCAGGTTAAACACCACCATCTCCTCCTGCAAACAGTGTGCTCTGGGGTCCCACAGGGGTCTATTCTCAGCCTGCTTCTATTCACCCTCTTTAAACTCTCTCCCCAGGCATGCAGCGGTCATCTACTTCTCTACGCTGATGATGTGGTACTGTTTTGGAAACACCCACAACCAAGCGCCTCCAACTAGCCCTTCAGGGTTTCTTCAGGGAGCTAGAGACCTGGTTCACTGAATGCTGCCTGATCATCAACTATAAAAAACTAGGTCCATGATCTTTGCGCATTGTCAAAGCCCTCACAGTCAGTCAGCACTCCTAATCAAAAACACACAAGTCACCCCACTTGAACACGTTACAAATTTTAAATACCTGGGTATCACATTAGATACCTCCCTCTCCTACCATAGTCACATTCAAAACCTCTCTCTGCTGTCAACGCTAGAGTGGGCATCCTCTGCAGACTTAAACACTGCTTACCCACACAGGGCATGCATCTTGCAGTCTCCTCCTCAGTCCTCTCCCTAGTTGACTATGGGATAGCGATATATGGCTCAGCAGAACCCACCGCACAACGTAGTATAACACTGCCTTGAATAAAGCCTGCCGCTAGTCACTGGCAGTGACAGACTAACTCATACCCGTGACCTTTATGCTTTGGCTGGTTGGCTAAACTTCCAAGAAAGACTAAAGTATCACACCTGCATCCTAGCCAAAAATACATCTCCAGCTAGCCCCCATCGGCCTTCTCCCAATAATCATCCCAGCCCCCTCAGGCGTAATACACGGCTCGCAGCAAACTCCTCATTCCAGGTCCCCATTGTAGAACATCTCTTGGGAAAAGATCCTTCTGCTACCGTGCTCTCTTTGGCTCAATATGTTACCTCCCAGCTCTCTCAGACCCATAGCATCTCCTTTTCAAAATAGGTCTCAAAGCTCACCTACTTAAGTCTGCTAAACGTGACTGTGGCTAACCCTGTCCACTTCTTGTGCTCCCAAACCCTCCAAATTCCTGACACAGGGTCTCTAGACCCCATGAATCAGCATCTTACACGCCTCTGACAAGTGATATCCAGAAAGCTGCCTACCACTGTCTCCGTAAACTAAGTTAAAGCCTGGACTGCACTGCCAGTACTGTTTGTGAATACTGCTTGTTTATGTATGTTTCCTCTGTATTTGTTCTCCCTCCACCTTGTAACCAATGTGGAGCCTTTGCAAAAGAGTCTGTGACTCAAAGGTTTGTAATTCCGATTATATTCAATAAATAAATAAAATAAATAAACCTCAAATTTTTCACTTTAATAACTTTTCAACGTTCAATGGATGTACACAAAATTTAGTATGCAGTGTCCTATGGGACAGATCTCTCGATGTGGCAAGTTTCATTACAGTCAGATGTGCAGTTAGTGAAGAAAAGTAAAATCAGCCTTTTTTCAGTTTTTCCTCATCGACTTGGGCCAGATGGTGTAGAATTTATGCATGATTTTTGTAGGGTTGAAAGAACTTTGGTAGTAGAACAGTTAGTGAAAATTTGGTGCAATAATATTAATCTGATGCTAAATTATTAAATTTTTAGCTCCCATTATATCCTAATGGGACGTTTATGAACATTCTAATCTTTAGGACAGATGTCTTTTTGCAACAAAGGATTTGATCTCTTTAAAAGGATTGAGTCTCATGAAAGCATTCCTTTTCACGAGATCTGAAATCATGTTTCGTGAGAAAAATCCTTGTTCATGAGCCACCATCTCTTTTTTTCATAAACTAAAACACCTGGGAAATACTGTACATGCAAATGTTGTTTTAAAAAACAAACACTAGAATCTAACAAAATGGGCCATGTTTAGTTAGATTCTGATCTTCATTTTTAAAATAATGGCCAGAAATATCTTTTCTAGACATCTGAAATCCCAGGTGCCCAGCTTAGCGAGAGGAGCCTGCAGATCTAGTTCTGCAGCACTCCTTTTCCTGTGTAGTGGAACCCCTCACTCCCCTATCACTGTCTCCATTCCTTGCTGTCTAGTGACCCCACCCTCTGAGAACACTGTCCCCTGCTGGCTTTTCTATTTTATTTATACATTCCAACACCAGGATGCCCACCCTGATATCAGATGACTCCCAAGCCTGCATCTCATTGATTTAATAATATGCTGACATCAGGGACCCAATCCCTATTTCGGCATTTAACCCCACCCCAGGCAGTGTGGGACACTGGGAGCACATGCTCAGTGTCCAAAATCTTAATTTTTTGTGTACAGCTGAAAAAGAAAACACTCCTCGTTGTCTTTACATTTTTTCTATTAACCTGAAAAATTAAACAGTTCTTCATCATCCCCACTGCCACATCCCCATCCCAATCCTCTTACTGAGTACTCCACCTCCCACCCCCTTACCCTATACTTACCACCGGAGGTTATGGGCTGTCATCTTCGTGGACTGGGACACCTCTGGACTCTTCAAAGCCAAATCATGAACTGAGGAATAAAGGTGAGTGACATATAATGGCTGTCAATGGCATTTGAACTTAGGTTCATAACTTTGCCATTTACAGGCATTCTTACACCACATTTTCAACATATTCTTTTGGGACCCCACCTCATGAACACTGTCACTGTCATCTTGTTAATCAAGCACAGAAGGTGATTTCATGGTCACTGAATGAAATCACCTTTTGGGAACAATTAACTAAATGACAGAGCCAGTGTTCATGAGGTGGGGTCCCAAATGTCCATGTTGAAAAATTTGTGCAAAATACCCTAAAATGCTCAAGTTACATGCGTACATTGAATTTTTTCTATGCATGTACATAATTTTGGTACTTTTCAATATTTTGCCACCAAATTTTCAACATTGCTATTTTTTCACACCACCTCATGAACAGTACAGCTGTCATTTTCAAATCCTACCCAAAACATGTTTTCACACCTGTTGCACATAATGGCATGTTTGCTTCACAAAATCATCTTCTGGGACTGAGTAACAAATGAAAGCACAAGTGTTCATGAGGGTGGTCTCTAAAGGCTATGTTAAATATTTGGTGAAAAATCCTAAAATGCCAGAGTTATGTGCATTCGTTGAATTTATTTTATGCACGTGCATAACTTTGGTACTTTTCAATATTTTGCTGCCAAATTTTCAACATAGCCTTTTTTTTCACACCATCTCATGAACAGTACAGCTGTCATTTTTCCCATCCTTTCCAAAATGTGTTTTCACCCCTGTGTCCAGAATGGCATTGCAGTTGCACATAATTGCAGTTTGCCTTGCATTTCACAATTTCTCTGTACTGGAGTACATGATGTGGGATAATAAGATGACTATTCTGACTGTTTGGTCACTGTTGTTTGACACATGGAAGTGCAGAGCCCTACACTTATATACACATGCGCATATATGGGGGATCACTTCCACAGTAAAATAAAGATATTATTAAACTATCTCAAATAGTAAGGAAATGAATTGCAAAACTGCATTAATGCATCAGTTAGGGTTAAAGTGACAAAAGTAGGAAATGTGGTGTTAGGGTTTTCAACCCTAACACCACATTCCCTACCACGCACAGACCTACAGCCGGGAGCTATCTTGGGCCTCAGAACCCTAAAGCCTCACCTCATCCCATTAGAAAATAAGGTGACATGGTTACAGCATAGGATAATGGGGTTAGAGTTAGGTTCATGGGTCTAACAGCCCCTCCCTCCGGCTGTGGGTCTGTGCAGGGTGGTGAATTTATTTATTTATTGAAATGTTTCACCAGGAGGGCACATTGAACAACAAGTTGCTCATCTCACGGTGTAGCCTGGAGGAGGGGTTACATCGGGTTGTGAAGGATGATCAGTTACAATAGTTTGTGGGTAGTACAAACAGTACAACACTGTAAGATTATGCAACAGTTGGAACACAAGGTATTGTACAATAAACAGTAGTGGAACATTGGGTAAATTACAAGACATGTCCAAAATCATACAAAAGAACATATGAACATACAAAACAGTAATAATGCTATAGAACCATTTCTAGTGCATGAGTGTACCAGGAGCAGGATTGAGGTAGTACACAAGTGCTGTTGGAGTTACAAGGATGGGGTTAGGTTGAGAAGGGGAGGCAAGAACTGAATATGAGGAGAAGGGGTAGCATTTTCCTGATTTCCCCTTCAGGATGCTGAGAACTCTGCCAGGGGGTTAATGGTAGAAAGACAGAAACTGGGGACAGGTATTAAGGTGGGAGAAAGCAGGAACAGCTGAGGGAAAGGTAATTGTGCAGGGCAGAGGTAAGGGAGTAGTTGGAGGAGGAGGTCATATTTCAGAGGGAGGGAATTCCAGATTTTAGGAAACGATGGGAGAAATCAGTCTTACCGATGAGGGTTGAGCAGTGAGGGACAGTCAAGGTGCGGTGTCATTTGATCTGATTTGATTTGATTTGAATGGGTGTTAGAGTTGAAACTCTACCTCCGCATTTCCCTGCTTTTGTCACTTTAACCCTATCTTATGCATTAACACAGTTTTTTGCCATTTACATATACATATCTATATCTATCTATCTATCTATCTATCTATCTATCTATCTATCTATCTATCTATCTATCTATCTATCTCTGTATCCTTTTCTATCCATAGCAATCCATTCCAGGAGAAATGTTTCTTGCCAGTAATGACATATTCCTGATAACTTACGGGTTTCTAAAGTTTGAAGGTTGAATGCAATTTGGATACCACCTGAGGAGAGTTAGCCCTTGGCTTAATTCCACCAATATATTTCTGCCTGGGATGTAAATGGGATGAAAGGACATGTAGCAATTGTAATATTTAAATACTGCCTGGAAGATAAACCATGTCTAGTCTGCAATTAGGATAGCCAAACAGATGCCCACTGAGGAAATCGTACTTACAGTAGCAGTAACTTAAAGGGCAAACTATTCTCCAGTATTGGGCATAGGCAATTTTCTTTCCAGTTAATAGTTTTTATTAATTTTTCAACTCAGAGGACAGTATTATACATACAAACATGGTATACAGTACAGCAGAGAAGGATCTTATAACAAAATGTCCATAGTTCATCAGAATACATATCATATAATCTGTACATTTCAATTATGATGGACTTTGCAAGGGTAGGAGGGAAGCCCTCACATCTCTGCACTAACTATTATATAATAAAATAAAACCATCAGCAAAGCAACACCAAGCTTGCATGTTAGGACTGGGTATCTAGTAAAAGTGAGGGAATGCATGCACACTGCTAGGGTTACAAAGAGTAAAATAGGAACATGGCTTGTTGCATCACATCAAAATTAAGAGTCTCACATCCAGGAGTACTTAAAGAATAACACAGATTATAAACCACCAAGAAGGTTCATCCTATACCAGTTCTAGGCTTCAAATAGGTTAGGAAGGGGCCCAGCATGATGCATAAGTCGCTAACTCATTGAGTCTTGAGGGGACATATGATCAAGCGTAGCAAGGAGGGTGAAAGCATGTTGGAGTTCTGACATAGCAGGGATTTCGGTAGATTTCAGTAGATCTCCACCATGAAAGTATAAGGCATTTGGCAGAAATACTAAGCAGGGCCAGCCAACGGATGAGGTGGGGTTTAATATAAAATCCAGGAGGGGGTATGCCCAGGATCCACAAAAGGGGTTTGGTGGAATTGCTAGGCCAAGGACATCCCTGGCTAGTTGAGCAACAGCTTGCCAAAGGGGTCAACAGGGAGCATTGCCAAATAATGTGAAAGAGATCCCCACTTGAGCCTGACATCTCCAGCATAGATTAGTATTCAGGAGTTTTGCTTTATACAGTACCACTGATGTTCTTTACCATTGGTGCAACACTTTAGCTAGAATGTGCCAGTTTCAGCAGAGATCCCATTGGGTGTCATCTAATTTAATATGCATTGCCTTTCCCCATTTTGATTTTGAAATCCCAGATTGGGAGGGAATGCTCCTCTGATATCAACATATATTTTACTGGCTTGTCCCTAAGAAGCTTAAGCCAGGCAGAGATTGTTTGAGGAGTAGTCTGAGTTAGTGGGTTAGGTTTAAGGATTGTGGTTAAGGAGCTGCAGAGCTGCAAGTATTTCAAAAATCCGTTTTGCTTAAGGTTTTCGTTTGTACTAGGACTTGAAAGGTTTCAGTCTTGAGCCCATTTCATCTAGAATATCTGCCATTACTTTAATGCCAGCTTGCTCCCAGTGAGGGCAATAGATAGGCTTATTGTCTATCAAAATACGCTTGTTATGAAAAATAGGTGTAGATAGTTGGGGTGGGATTAGCTCTAATCCTTTTGTGCACTTTATGCCAGATGTTAATCGCTGGCATAATGGTGGGGTGGGCTCAGAGCTACTAGGTAGTGGATTATATACCAGAAGAGGGAGGCTATGGACCTGAGCTATGTCCTTTTCCATATGGAGCCATTATGGGAGTCTGAGGTCAAAGTAGTGAACCATTTCAGGGACTGCACCATTGAGTAGGCTCAAGTATACCCTTCAAGCCAGGGAAGGCCCCATCCACCTTCTCTCCAATGAGAGTGAAGCCTACCCCATTGTAGTGGAGTTTTTTGTCTTCCCAAAGAAATTTACCCACAATTTCATCAATAGTGTGAAACCATTTCAAGGGGGCTAGAGGAATATGGAGAGAGGATACAAAAGTTTAGGGATCACAATCATTTTAAAGCAGCTATTTTACCTGCCAGGGTAAGGTGTGAAGCAGTCTCCATCTGTCCACTTCTGTTCTAAGGTCGGCAACCAAGGGCTGAGGTTGAGGTCCCACATTTTGACAAATCCAAAGAAATATGAATGCTGAGGTATTTAGGAGTTTGGGCCCAATTCAGCCCTAAAGGGAGAGGAACAGTGTTGTGTACACTTTGAATTGAGAGGTAGTATTTCAGTTTTAGATACATTTATCCGAGGCCAGAGAAAGTTGTGAAGTCAGTCAGAAGTGTGAGTAGGGCCGGAGAGCTGTTACAACATCCGTGACGGGACCAAAAGATCATCAGCACACATAAAGGTAGTAAAAGTATGAGTCCCGATAACTATATCATGAATAAGTGGGTGGTGTCAGATGGCCACTGCTAGTGGCTCAACTGCTAGAATAAACAAAAGAGGGAAAGAGGGCATCTTTGGTGAGTGCCCCACCCAGCTGGAAGGGGCTGAGATTATCACGCTGGTCCGATCCTGGCCATTGGTTGGTGGTACAGTGCCATGATCCATTGTCGAAATAAGAGGCCAAACCAAACCTTTGCAGCACACTCTCAAGTAATCCCATTCCAGGGAGTCAAAAGCTTTTTGAAGTCAACAGCAATGGCTGCCACAGGGCTGGGAAGAGATTTGGCCTAGCAGATAATATTAAACAGCGATCTGATATGATCCGCTCAGATGCCTAGGCACAAAGCCCACCTGCGGAGATGGATAGAGAAGAGAAGAAAGGAGAGGGCAAGCCTAAGAGCTATAACTTTAGCAAAAATGTTGCTGTTTGTATTAATTAAGGAAATAAGATGGTAGCTTGAAGGGAGTGGGGTCTTTACCTTTTGGGAAATACTGTAATAGTCACTGAAGGGTAGGAGGAAGACACCTTCTGCAGCACCTCATTATAAACCTGCATGGGGCAACCTGAGGTGCCAGTATCTGCCACAGCTCAATTGGAAGCCATCCTCCAGGGTCATACCCACATTGAGGCTTTAATGGCTATTGTGACTTCCTCAGGTGTAATAGGAAGATCTAACAACTCTGCTTGGGAGGGTTGGAGTGGAAAGTTGACTGAGGTCAAGAAAGCGTCCATTGAGGCATCAGTCTGGGTTTTAGTGGAGGAGTATAATTCAGAATAAAACTGTTTCTTGATACCATTTATAGAGTTAGGATCAGTACAGATTGTACCAGACCGATCTCTCAGACCAGCGATATGGCATTCAGCCTGTTGTTTTTGAATATGGTAGGCTAATAGTTTGCTGGCCTTTTCCCCACTCCCAATATTGATGGTGCAGCTGTAGCATGGCCAGTTCAGCCCTGTGGGTTAGCAAGTCATTAATCTCCATACGAGTAGAAAGCATGTCTTGTATATTGGAGAGTCAACTGCTAGATGAGGCATCTGTTTAGCCCGGTTTCTAAATCTTTAGTCTAGCTTCCAAGGAGATAAGGAGATGTTCCCACTTTTTGGCAAAGGGATGCAAATCAATTATAGCCCCACACAGGATGGCCTTGAGAGCCTCCAGTGGGTGCTAGATGAGGTGTCCTGGGGGTTTGGTTAGGAACAGTGCTGTGTCTGAGGTTATCCAGGGAGCAAAGAGTGGGTCCTTAAGAAAAAGGGGTCTAGTTTCCATTTAACAGATTTACATGGCCGCAAACCCCACAAAATATGAAGATGTACAGGGCATGATCCAAGATAACTTTAGGCATGATCCTTGAGTCTACTGTGCTCTGAGAAATGTCAGCCAACACCAGCCAGAAGTGTAGTCTGCTATGAGAGCCATGCACCTCAGAAGTGAAGGAGTAATCCTTCATCTGCGGATGGAGAATTCTCCATACATCATCTAAGCCCATTTCCTTTATCATTTGGTGTAAGGCTAATCGGGCTTTAGAGTGTTGTTCTAGCATGGGGACACTGCGATCTAATTGGGGCACCAGTACCAAATTGAAATCCCTCCCAAAATGGTGGGGACAGGGTCTGTAGATATGGAGCTTAGCTCCTGCACTAGTGAATGGAAAAAGGAGGACTATCTTCATTTGGGGTATAAATACAAACAAAAAGTAGGGGCCCTTCAGGGTCACCATTAGTGCCATCAGCCGTCTGCCTTGAGGGTCCTAAATGGGTCTGCAAGCATGTCCAAGCAAGTGATTTATGAATAAGGATAGTCACCCTCTCTTTTTAGTTGCAAAGGTGGCAGAGAATACCTGCCCTACCCAGTCTTTACTAGCCTATCGTGTTCTTGTTTGGTCAGCATAGTTTCCTGTAAAAGACCAGTGGCCCTCAGCCTTTCCAAATGAGATAACACCTGTTTATATTTGACAGGGGTGTTTAAGCCCGCGACGCTCCAGTGTGTGCATGCAGGTCATTAAAGTGATAAAAGTTGGTGCTAGATACCATAGTAGCATCAGAGGATGAGCAGGCTGAGGTCACAACCGGACTTCCTCCTGAGACTCTTCAAAACACTTAGCCATATACATAAGATGAACCCTGCATTTTTTTTTGAGCAAATACTTAGAACAAACCCAGTCTATGAAAGATGATAGCAAAAAATGGGCTAAACGCCCACATATTTTCTAACTTATACAACACTGTACCTATCCAGTAACTTACATTAGACAGAGGCCAGCGTGTTAGCCAGAAGATCATATTCCATGGCCATCCATTGTCCTCTCAGGGTGGGTATGTGGGGAAGAAGTGAGCACTGCAAAGATGGCAGCTCCACTTGTTCGCTTAATGGCAGCAGGCATCTCCTGTTCCATGCTTTGTTAAGGCATAGGAGGGAGAAAGATAGGAAGTGCTGGGGAAAATTGAGGTGTAAATAGCCAGATACAGTACAACATAATTAAGGGGGTGTCAGAGAAATTCTAACATCCGCCACCTGGGAGCTTGAAAGACCTGTGGTGTGCCAGAGAGATATCGTGAATTGAGTACAGGTTAACTCGCTTAAAGGTGAGGAGCTTGAAATGATCTGTGCTGTATTTATTCTAGGCCTCCAAAACAAGGAGAAGAAAGGGGAGCACAAAAGCAAGGACATAAATAACTGAAAAGCATGATCATGCTCCTTATCTCTGACCACACCAAAATTCAAAGCGAGCATTGGCGATCATGGGAGTGAGCGTTACAGCAGAATAAACATAAACCACCCCATTACAAGCATCTGATGTTACATACAGGAGTAAAGCATCTGAGTCATATCCTCTATTCATTGCTAACTTCTCAAAGCATGCACCAAAATTTTAAGTATCCAGCAGGTAGTTATGGTATTCAGTCTGATTATATCAGTCCTCACAGGTTTGAGATGGTAGCCCTACAAGAGCACCCTACTGCACTGGCATTGATAGCTGGTTGTTCTGGGAGAATTGGGACTGCTAGTTCTGCCCCTCCTAATACTCCCCTCAGACAGTCATTACCATAGTATAGGCAAAAAAACACCCGAGGAGGCGAGGTAGGCCTTCAGCAGCCAGAGCAGTTTCAGTTCCCAATGGGCAGCCTAGCCATAAGGCTATGAATACACTGGCTCCATAGCTCAGTCAGCTAACAACCGAATATCAGTGCAAGTGAGTAGGAAAAAGCACTTTCAGTACAATCAGGAGGTAATTCCTCGGACAGTCGTGAGGGCTCACATCTTGATTCCTCGAGGGTGGGAGCGCTGGCAGGATGACTTGATAACACAGGGGCGGGGTTTGTTCCAAAGGGCCCAGCATGGATTCTGTGCCACAACTGCGCCCAGGATCTTGGCCACTCCGGGGAGGGTTCTTCAGACCGATCAGCTTCATGCGCTGACTGGTCAGAGAGGGTGATCAGAAAGGTGTAGCAGTTGGGCGAATACAGATGTTGCAGGTTATCAGCCACATCTTCTTGGGTTCCTTGATTAGTTTGCCTGACAATTGGGTGCAGTCGTTTTCATACTGCTGCAGAGGGTGGCGTTTTCTGCTTCTCGGAGGTAAGGATGCTTCAGATTGGAGCACTGAAGGCTGGGAAGATTGCAGTGGGGATCTAGTGGACACCTCCAGTGGGAAGACAGGTCTTGGGGACCTCCAGATGACGAAACAGCTCCAGGTCTCTGAAGTCTTGTGGATACTCTTTTGAGAAAATCCATCGACTTTCCGGAGTGGAGAAGAAGGTAGGAGAGCCCTTGATTATTACCTGCATGTTGGCGGGTAGCGGAGCGAGAAAGATATCCAATGGGCTTACAGTATTTTCCTGCAGGGCGTAGCCTTGCAATCGCCGTGAGATCTCGGAGAAGTCCTGAAAAATTCAAATCATGTGTCCCTGCCAAGAAATGGAGCCCTGGTCCCTAGCTGCAGCGGTGATCTGTTCTTTTGCCAATAATCCAGGAACCTGGCTAGGATTGGGCAAGGCGCCTCCTGGCCTGGGAAATGGAGTGAGAGAGTGATGGGCCCCTTGATTTGGAGAGTAATATCCGGAGGTAGACCAAGAATGTGAGGCAGTGCATCTTGTAAGAAAAATGCTGTATCTCATTGTTCAGCCCCTTTAGGAAACCCAACAAATCGTAGATTATTTCGTTGGCTCCGATTTTCCAGGTCATCCACCTTATCTTGTAAAAGAGATATAATTCGGGCCTGATCCTGAGTTGTTGCTGTGAGCTCCTGTAAGGCCACATCATGAGCTTTTAAATGTCTCTTTGTGTGAAATATTCTGGTTTCGATAGTCTGCAGCATCTTTGTATTAGCATTAAGAGCTACAGTCATTTGAGTCACTGTGCTATTAATTGGGAAAACATGCTCCATTGTTGCAGGTTCTGCTTGAGCAGGAGAGAAGGACACCATCCTGAAGGCCCTGGACTGATAGAAGCACTTGTAGGAGGTAGCAGCACCACCAGAACAGGAAAATGAAAACACAGATATGCTGCCGGTGAGTTCCTCTTCTATTTCTCCTATAGTCCAATTAAATTTATAGCCCTCTCATAGCAAGATGTTGCAGGATAAAGCCCACAAGGACAGGGAGCTTTGAGACTATGCTGCCATCTTGGTTAGAGGCTAAACCACGCCTCCATAGGGCAATTTTAAATCTGGATAAAGAAAAGCAGTTGAAAGAGGCTAGTAGTGGCAAAATATGGAAATGTTTACACAGTTGGACATGTGCACTCAGGGACCATTATATCAGAGTATGTCTCAGGGTGGAGGGAGAGTGGTCGAGAGATAATTAAAAGAGTTTATATCTGAATGTGTACTTTCTTACATAAAGCCCTCTGAAACCAAGCCACTGCGATATATAAATCTTCTACTGACTCCCAAGAGGATGTCTGTCCCCATTTCAAGTATTTACCACCCTGAAGAGCTACATAATATGGACAGAAATTGGGAAGGCATAGACCACCTTGCTGCTTAGAGTTACAGAGTTTAAAATAAGCCTTCCTAACTGATTTAACCTGCCATAAACAATTATTAATAATTGGTTGTAGTTGAAGAAACAAAGATTTTGTTACTGTTTATATATACTGTAACATCCCTAACTGATATAACATTTGGGTAGAAGATTCATTTTAATCACATTTACTTATCCTCATAAGTACGGGTAAAGATGTCCACCTTTGTAATTCTTGCTAAATGATAGAAATAAGTGGGTATAAATTTAGTCTTCTTAGGTCATTTGAATATCGAGTTATTATGATCCCCAAGTATAGCAAGGCCTTGGATTCCCACTGAAGCCCTGTGTGAGCCACTTCCTGTTTAGTAACATATGAGTTTAGAGGCATGGCACACGTGTTTCCCAAATTTAATTTATACCCTTCTACCATACTAAATTTTTCAATTTCGGCTAGCATAAAGGAATAGAGGTTCCCTGATGTGTTTAATGCCATAAAATATCATCAGCATATATCGAGAGTTTATATTCCTTGCAACCTAGTCATATGCCCTGTATGTGAGGAGTCCACCAAATACATAATATTAAGGGTTCTTAATATAAATTAAACAATAGCAGAGACAGTGGATATCCTCTCTTCTACCTGTAAATATAGAAAATGGTTTAGAGAGAACCCCATTACAGTACAATCAAGCTGCAGAATTAGTATGAGAAGCCATACCCACCAAATAAAACCATTGAGAATATCATAGGCCTAAGGGTTGCAAAAACAAAGGATCAAGCTACCCTACTGAATTTTTCTTGGCATCCAGGAAACCAAAGTCACTGGTACATATCCTGGCCTCTATGGAGGTTGAGATTAAATGAAACAGTGGCTTGGAAAAGGGTGATCATAAGTGTCACAATCTGAGAAAATAAATAAGTGATCTTCTGTTGTTGTGCTTTATATTTCTTAGTAGCCAACCAGATGCATTAACTTCTGATAGCTGCTTTTGTCACACCCCATAACAAAACACATTTTATACTGACTCTTACTAGTATCATTAAAGCGTTTAATGTATTTCTGCACAGTATCAACCAGATCTGCATCGTACAATGATTTATCATTAAAGTGCTATACAAATTTCACTCCACTCCACCACCAAGATTATGAGAAAGCCAAACCGCCCATGATCTCAGATAACTATTTCTCTAATCTCACAAGTCAACATCCTGGGATATTTTTGGGAGAGTAGGAAAAAGTCCAACCTGAAAAAATAATTGTGCAACAGAGAGAAAAGAGTATGATAACGACCCATGGGGTATAACATACGCCAAGGGTCTATCAAACATAAATAGTCCATAAATTCACAAAGACCCTGTTGAGCAGGGGACAGACACTTCTCACCACCACTAGACCTATCTAGATAAGATTGATAAAAAGTGTTCCAATCCCCAGAGTAAAATGGATAGATGAGTAAGAGGAGCAAGAAGGAGGCAAACCCTGTAAAAACTGGGGATTGTACATGTCTGAGCCATAAACTGAGCCTAAAACTACATCATGTAGGTCTAATCTCCCATGTATAAAAATATATTAACCTTCTTCATCCCCTTTTCAGTGAAAAACACCTGAAAAACAAATACTCCAACACAGATTTTCTAACCTAGAAAACTGTTTCTCCATACTATACGGCTCATGATCGATCACCACCTGAACACCACATACCAAGCTCCATGACAATCAGTCCCCAAAGACTTCAAGATACAAAAATCCCATAAAACAAAGATGAGGATAATAGCAAAGACCCATACCAGGAATGGCCATAATCCAAACTCCATTAAAAGCCATAAAAAGCCACCCCTCAGTCAGGCATATAGTTGAAGCTTAAGAGCCTACATTAAAGGAAGAAATGGGCAGAGTGTAACCTACACACCAAACCCATATAGAGCATAGTGCATTATTAAAATAAAAGGAAATTAGAGGTATACCCCACCACATAACCATGATAGGGGATGAATTAAGAGAGCCCATCTGGTGATTCACAGTTACATAGAAACATAGACTTTGATGGCAGATAAGGACCACTTGACCCACCCAGTCTGCCCATTTCCTACCTACTGGATAAGCTGCAGATTTTAGTTAACCAACAGCCTACTTCCTACCACCCCACTATAATTGCCTTATGTCTGTCCCATGCATGTTTGAATTCTTCCACTGTTTTAGACCCCACAGCCTCTCCAGGAAGGTGGTTCCATGCATCCACCACTCTCTGTGAAAAAAATTCCTCACATTACCCCTGAACTGTCCCCCTTCTATCTTTAAATTGTGCCCTTGTTCTTACACATCTCTTTTCTGAAAGATGCTACCCTCCTGGACTTTGTTGATTCCCTTGAGGTACTTGAATGTTTCTATCATGTGTCCCCTGTCCCTCCTTTCATCAAGGGTATACATATTAAGCTCTCTCAGTCTCTCTTCATATGGTTTTTGATGCAGACCCTGCACCATTTAGTTGCCCTCCTCTGGACTGCTTCCATCCTGTCTATGTCCTTGTGTAGATGAGGTCTCCAAACTGCACACAGTACTCAGATGGGGTCTCACCAACTGTCTGTACAGAGGGATAACCACTTCCTTTTCTACTTGTGATGCCCCTTCCTATGCATCCTAGTATCCCTGGCTCCTTTACTGACTTCTCACATTGCTTACCCAGCTTTAGATCATCTGATATGACCACCCCAGGTCCCTTTCCATTTTTGTTGTTGTTAGTACCTCCTGCTATTGTGTACTCTTCTCCTGGGTTTGTTTGACGTTCAGTTGAAGTTACAGGGCTTAATAACAGTATCTTTATAATCCCAAGACCAGGGGCATGGCTATAAGGTACAAGGGTTGCAGTGACACCTGGGCCCATGAGGTTTAAGGACCCAAATCATAATTTTGATGTTTATTCAAAACTGAGGGAGGGCCTAACATCACCATGCACCCAGGCCCTCTGGGATTTTGCTACGCTACTGCCCAAGACTACCTCCTCTCTGTATGATATAAAAATTAATATAGAGCCTTTGAAAGTTAAGCCAACAAAGTAAAACATGGAAACAATGCATCCCAAGAGCCCCTTGGTATTCCATCAGAAACAATAGTTCATCAAAACACCAATAAATGTCCATATTGTACAACAGATATCATAACCAATACCAGGACAGTTAATATCAGTTCCAGATATAGTTCCATACCATTAACGTGATGAAAGAAAATCACGTAGTGTTGCATCACAGTTCAGTATAGTACAAATCCAAAACTTGGGACAATGTGACATCTACACTGTCTGGGCTATGATATCAAGCAGAAATTCAAGCTTGGAAGCCAACCAGAAATTAAAGATCAATCAATCAAGTGTTTATTTATAACAAAATGCAATTCATATTGACCAAAGCGCTTGTACACAAATAACAAAAGAAAACTAAAATTTTAACTTATCAAAGGAAAAATAATTTAAGTAAAAGAGCAATAAATAATACAGAGTAAAATATATGTTCCGATGACTAAATGTAGGAGGAACCAGTACTATTATACAAAATATACAAGAGGACCCCACCAAGACTGATAATCAAAGTAAAGTACAAAGAAGGACAAAACAACATAAAAAGATAATACTAACACCAAGTAGATCATACAGTCTTATACATATACATAACATTATGGCGGTGCATGCAATAATAAATGAACTGTCAGCCTTCATTCTTGAAATTTGTCCATGTGTAGTATAAATAAGAGCCACCAGCTGCAGACAGACTTGGAAGCACTAGGAAGTGGAGGTCTTCAGACTAGATATTACCTCAGGCAATCTAGGGATTCAAACAATCAATATAACCGATGGTGAAAATCCAGAAAAAAAAAAAACACCATATCTTGGGAGGGGCATACAGAGAATCCAAACATTACTTGGGTCTGAACAGCAAAGAGTCATTATAGCAACCAATAATCCTGGCTTTCAATAAGATGAAAAGAAAATAAAAGAAACCACTTTGACAGTAGGAGCCATGAAAATTATAGTCCACATATTAGTCCACTAGCAGGAAACAAATGGCTACACAATGAGAACACAGTTTCAGACAAAGGGCCAGATATTCCAAAATTTGCCCCTAGGCTAAGTTAGCACTGTCCAGCATGCGAAATTAGACCAGACCCAATAGCTCGCTATATTCAAAAGGATAGCCCTGGTGCTAAACCTGCGAATATAGCATGCTAAGGAGCTGGGCAACTGGGCAGGAAGTGCAATGCAAATATAGCCTGGGAATAAGACAGCTCTGAATATAGCAACCAGGAAGTGCACACCACAACAGCAGCCAATGTCACAGCAACGTGAAGGAAGGTAGAGGTGGACTATGTGGCCAATGTGTGTGCCAGCAAAGGCATGGACCCAGTAAAGCTGCAAGCAGCAGCACATGTGACATTACACTGTGCAAACATGTACAATAGTTCTGAAACATTTGCATGGTACTAACATATTTGCGTGGGTTTAGCACGGAGCTAAGTTGTTTGCCTGGCTCAATCACATTTGCCCAGGGCTAAACTGTGATATGTTCAAAAGTGACATGCAAATGAGCCTACTTAGGTAGTCTCTGGGCAAACATCCAGAGTAGCATCTCATTATGACTTGATTTGCATGCAGTTTGACCATCGTTACTGCAGGGTCCCAACTCCACCTGTAGCTCAGTCTGAAGTATAGGGGCTGGCTGGGTCTGCCACAGCTCCACCTGTAGAACAGTCTAGGAGTGCATGGTGGTAGCTGCAGGCTACATTAAACAATACAGCATAGTATATTGTGTCCCAGGGACTACAGAGCACAGGCACATGTGATGGTGCTACATGCAACTGTCAAACTGTAGTTAATGCTACAGTGCACAGCAGGCACTAGAGTAGCAAGGTGGCCAGTAGTGTAAGGGACACAGCAATGCCTATGGTGTGAAGGGCAGTGATGACCATTGAACTGTACATGGTGACAGGCCCAACTTGCAGGTGTTTACTGACAGTGGACATTACTATTATGCTGTTGTGTGACCAAAGATGCTGCACCACTGGCATGGGATGCTCACAGTGACATATACACATTGGCTGTGTGTGCTATGGTGCCTGTACTGATGTGAGGTATGTGGTTGGGGGCACATGTGATCAGACAGGCACACTGGTTTCAGGATATTCACAACACTGGCTCATGTGCACTGCATGATGTGTCCCAACCTTGGGACAGCACCCAGTCTGTGGTGCAACCTGGCCACTTGTACACCCTCCCTCAACACCTCCATGCCCACAGTGCTGCATGTGTGTGCTGGCATCTGTTGGTGTCCACAGAAGGGTGGTCTGCAGGTGTGTGCTGTATGGCTGCACTGCCGTGGTGTCCACTGGGAGCCGGTCACCACTTACGCCTGGCATGACTGGGACTGGTGGCAGATGATGGCATCATAGTGATGCCATCAGAGAGCAGCATGTGTCCTCTATGTCTGGCTTTTTTCTATGTGTCATGCTTATTGGTTAGGGTTGTGCAAAGCTGTGCAAAAGTCATGCTAATGCCAAACAAAGTCACAAAGTAGCACAAAGCTCCTTTGCCCAGAATTAAGACTACCTTTTCCTGGGTGGTAATTTGCACAGCTCAATGTGTTGCACTAATATCAGGCAAAATCACTTTGGCGCAGCACTATTCACAGAATATAGCATTGCGCTGACATTCCCCTCAGTTTGCTTCTTGCACACATTATAATTGTGCCCGGCGCTAATGCTGTTTGTGCACGCTGTTTGACCTTTTGAATATAGTGGACCCACGCTAACCCAGCACTAAACCTGCACAAACGGTTTGCACCATGCAAAGTTTTGAATATCTGGTCCAAAGTCTCTTAAAGAGGGCTGGAAATAAATGGGTAGCTCACTCCTGGCTTGGTCAGCAGACAAAATGTTTAACATTCCCATTGACCGAAATCTGCAGTTTTGCTGGGTACAAGATCACAAATTTACTGTTGGCAGCCAATAGTTTAGCACTCACAGGGTGATAGGCTGCTCTCTTTTGGCCAATAGGTAAGGAAAGATCCTGGTAGATGAAGATGTGCCTATCCTCCCTTGTAACTTGTTGTATACCCTGAATTTACTAAAGATATGGGACCAGATATTCAAAGAGTTGCACCATGCGCAATAGGGTTGCGCCAGTGCAAGTCCAAAATGCGCCATCTGCGATATTTAGCAGGAGGTAGTTGCACCCCAAATCATGCTGAGCAACAGTGCAATGATAATGAATGTATGCACAACTCAGGGGAGGAACCATGCATAAATGGCGCAGTCGATGTTCAACAACATGGCTGTGCACAATAGGGGAGCCAGCGGAAGTTGTGCCATGCAGAAATGAGCCAAAATAAAAAGGAACAAGGGAGAGGTGCAAGAATGCTACAGGAAGGCACATGAGGCTGAACTCTAGCAAGAGAAACTGGGCAGCAGGTACACACAGGGCAGGCCAGGAAAAGGGCACCTGGAACCCACAGGCTCAGGGGAAAGGTGTGGGGAGCCACAGTGCAGAAGGGGAAGTACTTGCCACACAGTAGTGAGGCCAGCACAGTCAGGTGTTCCGGTGCAGGGAAGTAGCATCCAGGACAGCGGGAATACAGAAACAGCTGCCGGGGGTGAACAGAAGCCAGGGACATGGCCAGTGCCACCGTCCAGATGGAGGCAGTAATGAGGGGTGAGAAGGCTGGCAGCAGGGGGCATGGCCGTTGAAGGGCCCATCGGTGGTATGCCCCCAACAGGCAGTACCGAGCCTGCACCAGCTTCGAGCTGTATAGTGATAGGGAGATTGTGGGCTGGTACCACCTGAATCGGGCAATTCTGAGGCGGCTCTGTGAGCTGTGCAGTGATGTGATGCAGGCACCCACACGCAGACCATGCTCTGTCAGTGGAGAAGAAAGTGACAGCTTGAATGTGCATGCTCACTACGAGTACCTTCCAGAGACCAACTGGGGACACCACAGGCATAACCTAGTCGGCCACGTCATGCCACCTCACCTCATTCCTCAGCACACTGCTGCCACATGCTGTGGAGTACATCCATTTCCCCAGCACACCAGCGGAGTGCACAGCAAACATACAGGAGTTCCACAGGGTAGCACATATGCCTGGCATGCTAGGGGCAATAGACTGCACCCATATGGCCATCTGCACACCACCTGGCCTGAGGGGCTGCATATATAAATCGCAAGGGCTATGCCAGTATCAACTGCATGTGGTGTGCGACACCAGGGGCTTATATTCAATGTCTGTGCCAAGCACCCTGTGGGAGCACATGATGTCTTCATCTGGCACCAGTCGCACTGTGCCACAGATTCAAGAGTGGGGATATCCCACTGGCCACCTAGTGGGTGAGTATGCAAACCACATGGACAATCATAGGGCCTGGGGGCATGGTCAGAGGTGACATGGGTAGTGGCCTACATGGCATGGGGCAGGCGTGCTGATCACCAAACTAACCTCCACCCTCTACACACAGGTGACAGTGGATACCCACTTGCCCCTGGCTGCTCACACCCTACCAGCAGTCTGCGACCCCATCGCAGCAATGCTGCAATGAGGCACACGCCACCACCGTAATGTCATCGAGTGGGTGTTCGGGATGCTGAATGCACGCTTCCGTTGACTGGACACCTCCGTGGTGCCCTACCAGTACAGCCCCTCAAAGGCCTGTGGGCTATTCCTGGCCTGTTGCATCCTGACAACATGGCCAATGAATGTGGGATAGCTGTACAGGTCGAAGAGGGGACAGCGATGGGGACGGCGAGAACGTCGGGGACAATGGTGATGGGCAGCCTCCCCTTGGATGACGGGACCCCGACTGCTCCGGCTGGCACAGCTGCACGGGACACCATCACGGAGGAGCACTTCAGCCAACCCAGGTAAGTCATGGGGCCATCTGCAACCACCAGTGGCTAAGGCACAACCCACAAACATGTATGGACACTCACCAGGGGTGCATGACATCAAGGGAACTAGCCGGCATGGAACCACACACACCGCCAGGGATGGGTGAGGCTCAACATGCCTCATGGACAGACACACACACAACCTACCAGACTTGCAGAAAGGGTAGGAGGCACACCGACCCATAATGCCACCCCTAGCCACACAATGTCCACAGACCACCATGCCCACTGCCTGTCATTGTGCATGTGTCAGATGCTGAGCACCATTGCACATTGGTGAACAGTGCAATGCAGGCATCATCATGCTCATGCAACCGCAGACAGCAGCCAGGAGGGTGTGCAGATGGACTGTGTGTCCGCGTGCAGGGCCGGGTACCCACCCGTGCATTGCCCGCTGAATGACACAATGACACAGGGCCGCACCAGACAGTAGTCGCATTAGGAGACAGGCCAGTCATGCGCCACAGTGCCCCGGCTGCCACGGGATACGCGGGGGCCCCACTGAGACCCGCCAGCACTGACAGGCTGACCACTGGCCTCATGGGTGGCACTGATGGTCCCCAGGGGTTCCACTGAGTGTACACGACCGTGCTCATGCAGGGTCTGCACACACACCAAACATGTCTGCACCAGGCAAGCTCGGGATGCCCACAGCTGAACCCAGTGTCGAAAAGGAAGGTGTTGCATGACACTGGGAATGGGGGTGGACAGTGCACTGAGTGGTGTCTGCGATGCATGGGCAAATAACTGTGTGCCCATTGTGGCCATGACAGCATTGAATGCCTGTGTCTGCCTGTCAATGGCAGCAGTCACATCCTCTCGCAACCAGTCCATCTCTGCCAAGATCAGAGCGGTGTCTCTGCTGCGACGCCCTCTGCCCACTCCAGAGCCGCACGCAGTGCATCCACCGACGCCGCAAGCTGCATCTGCTGGTTGACTGATGCTTGCAGTATGCAGGTGTGCTCATCCAAGAGGTCATCTGCCTCCTCGGCATCCTGTCCCTCAGGTGTGCACGGCCCTGATGCTCAGCACCCCTTGAGGGTGGGCGCTGCACACCGACCAGGTCTGGGCATGTCCACAGGTGGTGCACTGATGCTGCCCCTGACACTGTACCCCAAGCCCATTGGCGGCTGCTGACACTGCCCTTCAGCTGCCGCTCCCCAGGGTTCACTGGTGCTGCCGCAGTGGCTGCAACAGTCCCACTGTCCTGTACACACACCAGTGCTTCCCCACTGGTGCTGACATGCACAGGCTGGGACTGTGATAACACTCAGGCCTCCATGGCAGCACCACACCACAGCCATGGCCGCGACAGTTACCTGCTGTGTGGCCATCCCATGCACACACGTGTCACTGCCTGGCGCTAGTGACATCATCATCGGTGACGGACTCGGCACCAGCCCGAGTCACAGCATGCTGGCATCCGTGGACGCTGGCACTCTGGGACACGGGCAGGGCCTCCCGCACCTGTTCCAACAACATCAGTCTGGACAGCCAGGCGGCCCACTGTCGCACTGAGCCGTGGATACCTGTGGAGGTGGATGGGCCTCCTCCATCTCCATCTGACTGGCCTCAGTGGACAGGCCTACCACCGCTGACCCATGCAGATGCTCAGGATCTGTAAGGGAAAACAAAGTCGCTATACTGCATGTGACCTACCCTGCCCCCCAATAGACAGACCATGACCTACCATGCAGTGACGGTCTACCACCCATCTGGAAGCCACCACCCAGAACACCCTCAATGGCACAACACTGCATGCTGCCAGCAAACCTCTCCTCCTGTGGGGTCACGACAGCACCTCCAGCTGTCCCCCACCTGTCGCAGCTCATGCTGCCCTGATGGCAGCCTCCTTCTCCTTTATCCTTCTCCTGTCCATGCCCATCTTCTTCTTGCACTCCTGCATGGAGCACTGGTGGCTGCCATGCAGGTTCACTGAACACGCCACTTCCTCCCATGCAGCAGCGGGCTGTGGTGTTCCCTGCCGCCCGCTGAGAAGTGGCTCCTGGTCCAGGTAGGCTTCAAACAGGGCATCCGTCCTTGGCCTTGGTGAAATTAGGCCTCCTCCTCCTCCTCCCACCACTCTGTTCCTCCTCTCCCACAACTCGCTCCGGTCATGATTTAACCTGTGAGAATGAAAGTTGTTACCTGAGACTGTACAGTCCCATGCATGTCCCAAAATCCACAGTCCACACTCCCAAACAGCATGCAACTCACCAATAGACTGAGTAACCAACTATGGCCAGTGCAGTCCAATGTCCACTTTTATAGTGCAACCTATGCAAATGAGGCGAGGCGAACTTTAAGTGGATGCAAATTGCAGTGCTGCGCCATTGAATGGCTGATTAGCCGATTTGCATATGACGGTTGAATATCACGCTGTTGCGCTTTGAGCAGTTGTGTTGAACGTGCTGAGCCAAGGGCGCAGTTCTGTGACATGCGCAGTACACAACTTAACTGCGATGCCTGATTGATGATGCAGGCACCTGCCCGCACTGCTGACGTGTTGTAATGGGAGGCAATGCAGGGCACGGCCACCATTGTGCCAGTGGCGCTACAGCGATGTTCATCTATATGGCGCTGTGGCACTGGGGCATTAGTAGGCGCACTGGGCAACAGCACAGTAGGCCGACATGGAGGTAGACACAGGTACTCAATTGCGCCACGCCGCATTGGGTTCCAGTCACGCCTGTACCTGTCCGCAAGGCCAGAGACCCTTGACCCTGTGCCCAACCTTTGCCCCCTAGGCGCCATGCATCAGGCATGGTGCACCACTATTGTGCTGTTCGGTGACAGCATGATAGGGAATGGCAGCGCTGCACCGCCAGCATCTGCCCGTGGTGGAATCGCGATTGCAGAGCGCCATTTTGAACCTACTGAGCAAGAGAGATGGGCGCAGAGGAGAGCTGCCCAGTGGAGCCAGATTGAATGGCAAACCTGGTTGCCATTGTTGAGCCACTTTTGGCCCACTGTTTGGGAGGTACCCTGGACCAGTCTAGGAACCAGGTGTGGCAGGAAGTGGCCGACACCTTGAGGAGGCCACAGGAATGGGGTGGACGGGAGCAGTGCCCCACAGGTATAGGGACCTGAGGCGGAGGGACACGACCTGCTTGCCCACCTGCGGGCACATGCCAGGAGGGGCACGGTGCAACGCAGGTAGGTGTAACGCCCATACACTTTTATCTTCCATATGGGTATCATGGTTGCATGTGCCCGGAACATACTAACATATACTAACATACTAAAATGCCAGCAGAATAGGCCTAATGGTCTTCTGCCTGTTCGCTTGGTTAGACCCCAACCTGGGTGCTGACCTTGCTCCCCCTCACCTACTTTGGCTTCTCCTTCCCAGTTCCAGATATTCTTGCTGCATTGGATTTGCTTCCAGAACCCTTCCTGTACCTGTCCCATCCCTGCCTTGAACCCCTCCACTGTATCTGCCTCCACCAGCCCCTAGGCAGTGCATTCCATGGCTCCACCACCCTCTCAGTGAAGTAGCACCTCCTCCTTTCTCCCCTGAATCTTCCCTCCAGCTTCCACCCATGCCTCTAGTGGCCCCTTCCTCCTTCCTTCGAAGCACCCTGACTGTTCCTCCCCTATTTACCCTCTTCATGTATCTAAAGACCTCTGTCATGTCCCCCAGTCCCTTCTCTCTTCCATTGTGTACATATTTAGCTCTTCAAGCCTCTCCTCATTGGTCCTGTCCCCAAGCCCCAAATCATTTTGGTTGCCCTCCTCTGACCCTCTCCAGGAGGTTAATGTCCCGCTTAAGTGTGGCCTCCAAAACTGCATGCAGCACGCAAGGTGCGGCCTCACCAAGAAGTTATACAGAGGGAGTATCACTTCCTTCTGGAGGTGATCCCAGCGATGCATCCCAGCATCCTGTTGGCCTTGGCTGCTGCCCTTCTACAAGTCTCAGAGTTGTTCATCTTGACATCCACCACCAGCCCCAGGTCCCTCTCAGCCATCGAGACTTGTAGCATCCCCAGGGTGTACACTTGGCCTGGGTTTCTGGCCCCAGGTGGAGTACCTTGCATTTCCTGCATTGAACCTCAGCTTCCACTTTCTAGACCATCTTTCCAGAGCCTCCAGGTCCCCTGTAGGGCCACCCTCCTCCTCCCATCCACCACTCCCCAGTTTCGAGTCATCTGCAAAGAGACTCATCTCACTCCTGATTCCTGTCCTTATGTCAGATACTGAGGCGTTGAACAGAAGGGGCCCAAGGACTGATCCCTGGAGACCCCACTAATGACCCTCCTTGGGGATGAGACTATCCCATCAACCACGCCCTCTGGGTCCGGTCCTGAGCCAATTGCCATCCATCTGATCATCTGGTTCCCCACCCCATTTCTCCCAGCTTATCCAACAGGCCCACGTGAGGAACAGAGTCAAATGCCTTGCTGAAGTCTAGAAAGAGGACATCCACTGGTCTGACCCAGGTCCAAGGCACTTGTCACCCAGTCATAGAACTCCACCAGGTTTGTCTGACACGATTTCCCAGGATGAATCCATGCTGTCTATCATCCAGGCACCCTGACTTATCCAGGTCCCCCAGCCCTCTCCTTGACAATGCCCTCCATCACCTTGCCCACCACCGAGGTCAGGCTGACAGGCCTGTAGTTCCCTGCCACCTCCCTTGATCCCCTTGTGGATAGGCACCTAATGCGCCACCTTCAAGTCTTGGGGCACCCACCCTGTCCTCAGAGAGATGGTGAAAGCTCCGCCAGGGGTTTTGCCAGGACATCTGCAAGTTTCTTCAGCACTCTGGGATGTAATTTATCCGCCCCGTGCTTTCTCCGTTTTAGGGAGCTGAGGCTTCCTCACTCTCTTGCTGTGATTTCCACCCGTACCCTTCTCCTGCTTAGCCCTCCCCCACCTGCCAGTGATGCCTCCTCTCCCCAGACTGCCGATTGGTAAGGGACCCCCTCCTCAGTATCTCTGTATCCTCCCATGTATGATGCAGCACCCCATTTTCCCTGGTGAAAACTGGAGGTGAAGTACTCATTTAGTACCTCAGCCTGCTCCCCGGGTCTTGTGCCCATCTCTCCCTGATTTAATCCTGCTAATCTTCCCTTCACCTTCGTTTTTCCCCAATGTATCTAAAGAACCCTTGTTCCCTCTCCCACTTCCCTGGCCAGGTTCTGCTCCTTCCTTGCCTTAGCCGCCCTCACCACTCTAGTGGCCCTTCTAGCCATCAGCTCTGTACTCCCTCGATCCCTTTCACCTTGAGCACTTGAATTGCTTATAGGCTGCTTTCTCTCCGCACCACCTCCTGGACCTCCCTGGTCCACCAACAGGGTTTTGGGCACTACCACATTTTCGTCTTACTCTTGCACAGGTGCTGGTAGCATTCTGCACCCTCTCCTGATGATTTCCACCTACTATCAGCGTCCATGTCTGACCCAATCCCATCCAAATGCTCCTTAAGGATCCTTCCCATTTCCTTAAAATCCGCCCTGAAGTCGGTTACTTCCGTCTTTGTGCAGCCTTCTACCCTCCTAGGTCCAGGCAGAACCAGACCGTGGCATGGTCACTCCCGCCAATGGGTCCCTACCTCCAGGCTCCCAATCTGGTCACTGTCTGCCAGGACCACATCCAGTACCCATGCCTCCTGGTCGGTTCCCTCACCTGCTGAGTTAGGAATGCGCCTTGAAAGACATCCAACAACCTCTGTTCCCTGGTCACAGAGGATGTCATAGTCTTCACTCTGTTCCTGGCATGTTTAAGTCCCCCAACACCACCACCATTCCTCTGCCCAGTCTGCAGTGTCTCCTAACATCTGCCACCAGACTGTCCTCCAGCTCCACCACCAGGGCAGGGGTCTATACACCACCTCTAATTTTACTCTCTTGCCCCTTGTTATTAAGGTGACCCAAATTGCCTCCACGGTTCCTCCACCTCCTCTACTCCCCTATGCCAATGCAGTTTTGACCATCATTGCTACCCTCTCCCTTCCCTCCCTGTCCTTCCTGAACATAGTGTATCCTTCCAGGTTCAGGTCCCAGTCATGTCTTGCAGTGGCCCAAGTCTCAGTGACCGCTGCCACATCCACTGCTCCCTCAGTTAGCATCACCTGGAGCTCAGGCATTTTATTGCCCAAGCTCCTGGCATTTAGCAGGACTACCTTCCACCCTTTCCCTATAGTTCCATTTCCCTGTTCATGTTCCCATGGGGATTCTGTTTTCCTGGTCTGCACTTTGCCAGTTGGCCTTTTCCTGCAATCCTCCTGGTCCCCAGGGGTGGAGACAGAGTCCTTCCTTTATCGGCACCCCCTTGACAGCCTTTTCTCCCATCCCACCCCTTCACAAGTTTAAACCCCACTTTTCACCAATGAACCCTCTATTTTCAACTTAAGGATTCCTCCTCCAAATTGAGATGTAGCTATCTCTAGCATACAGCTCCTTATCCTCCCAGGTCTCCCCAATCCCCATCAACCCATACCCTCTGGCCTCACAATCATTCCCTGAGCCACTGGTTTATCTCCCTAATTTCATTTTGTGTTCTACTGCCCTTGGCACTGGCAGGATTTCTGAGAAGGAAACTGCATCCTATGTCATGACAGACCCTGGCGAGCTCCCTGAATCTTGTCTGTATCTCTAGCTCGCTATTTCCCTCAATGTCATTTGTACCAGGTGGACCAGTATGTCTCGGGAGAACCCCACAATCCTTTGCCAGCTGATATACTTCGTGCTTAGCTCTGTGCACTGTTAGTCCAGGGAAGCATCTTGTTCTAACTGGCAAGGCTTCTCCCTCCCTATCCCATTTGATACCCCTGATCATAGAATCTCGCAGGAGCACTCTGACCACTCCTTTCCTCCATTCCCCTTCCATGTCCCTCATCCTTCTACAGGCCCCTCCACCCAGCTGGCTCCGTGTTTTCCTCTCTGGGTGCCACGCCACCCCCTCCTTATTTACCATGGCCACCCTCCTCCAATCCTATGTCTCTCCTCCTGAGTATCCTTCTGTTCCTTGCTAATTCCCCTCACTGCTCGCAACTGGTCCTTCTCCCCATCTGCAAACTAGCCTGGCTCATCCTCCCTTCCTTCCTGTCTCCATTTAGTTCCTCCTTGCTAGTCATGCTCCCTGGCCTAAACCCTCAGCTCCCTTTACTGAATCCTCCTTATACTTCTGGTCCTTCTCCTTTACCTTTCCTCCCAACTGGTCCTTCTCCTTGCGCTTTCCTCCCTCTTCCCTGCCCTCCTGCTCCTGATTCACTGCTCCCCATTCTCCTGCATTCCAGGTCCCCTGTTCTTCCTGCTATCTGGCCCCTGCCTCCTGCCTCCCACTCCCACTCCCTTTCCATCTCTAACTACCCTGTCATGGCTACATCACCCCTCATCCTTGAGCAGAAGAAGAGAATTAGAGGCTTACTGAGTGTAAGGTCTGATCCACCTCCCCGCCTTGCTTCCTTCTGTCCAGCCCCTGGCCATCTGCCTACTTCCTGAGAATGTTGTCCCTCCGTCCCCCTTGTGAGGGCCCCAGTTACCTGCCTGCTTCCTTGGTAGTGTCCTTGGACCCTCTGCCAGGTTCCCTATGTGACCCCTGAGTATTCTCCTGCACTCCATTCCCTATGCCCCCACCCCCAGTGCTTGGTGCAACCCTGTGGAGATTCCCAGCCCCTTCCCCCAACCATACCACCCCCTTCCCCAGCTTTCTCCTAATCCCGCAACCTCCTCCCTAAGCTGTGCTAGCTGGTAGCACACTGGGCAACCACCAAACTTCCAAGCCCAGTCCAGTATCATGGCTGCTCCACACCCTGTGCACCCCACCACTCTCCCAAAGATGCCGCCCTAATGATGTGCGGTTCCATCCCCTTCCAAATAGGTTTCCTGGGTGAGCCACCAGGTTCCCACCTAGTCCAAGATACCCCTACTGCCTAATCAGGTCACCCACTAATCTTAGAGACAGTCCCACTGTACACCAGTAACCCTGTTACTAGGTGCAGTACAACACATTTAACTTATAAGGAAAATGAACAACTTCCAAAGCTCCTCTCTCCCGCCTTTTAAATCCTACCCCCAGTGGCTAGAACTACATGAGCTGCACCTGCAGCCTTTTCCTCCAATTGCAGGGCAGGTGTTCCCTATAAATTTGCAGACTTCTGGGAGGGAGGGGTGGGGAGGGCGGGTTTTGGGCAGACACCTGACTCAGAGAGAGAGTGTATCAGCCCTGTGTCTCCCTCCAAGCCCAGTAGCCAAAGAACCAGGCCCAAGCAAATCCCACCAAATAGGTTTTAAATCAGAAGAAATAGGACTCACCAGCCCAGCCTGTTACACAGTGAAACATCCACAAATGAGCCCCACTTACAGCCACCAAATCAGTTTACAAACATCCAGCAGCACCCAAAACAATACCCTGCTAGCCCCTTAGAAGTAAGAAAAGAACTAACCTGCCAAGTAAAATCCACAAGAACCCTGTGAAAACAACAGCAGCAGCTACTGTCCTGAACACAACTGATCCTGTCCCTTCCAGTTCTTTCTGAACATGGGTGGGACTGTCCGTGTTGGCTGTGGTGGTGTTATCAGGGTGTGGGTGGGTGGGTCTTGCTGGGTGGGATTGCACACACATGGGGGCAGGGGACTTTGCTACAGGATTGTACTGATGTTCCTCTCTCCATGTTTGCACTTTAGGGCCAGAAGAGAGATGGCTGGAGAGGGAGCAGAGGTGCCAGCTGGAGGACTGGACCAATAGGAGGGGCAAAGGTCCACATTGCCAGAGGGACTAGCCTGATGATGGTGAGTGCCTTACCTCCATGATTACTATTGCATGTTGTGTAACAGGGCAGGCAGCGGGCATAGCCACCATCCATTGACACCACTGCCATGCACACAACTTGTTACAGTCAGCACTGTCCAGTGGAACTGCATGTCTGGGAGTGTGTCAATGGTGGTCCATGCATGCACTGTGTACATGGCTGTGCCACTGCCTTCACACCACATAGCCATGTCACTAAACAGCCATGGTGGTGCTGTGCAGGACTTGGCCAGTGGGTGTGTGCAGTCCACATGGCTGTATGCACCTGGGTGGGCAGGTCTTGTGGAGGTGATCACTGTGGGTGGTCACACACCATCACAGAGGCATGTCCCACGGCCGTATGCCATGCACAGTTGGTGGGCTGTATGGGGCTGTGCATTCACACCTATTGACTGTGCTCCCTTGTCCTAGGTGTCCGCCAGCTGCAGGCAATCAGGGAGGCCCTGCAGGAAATATTCACCATGGCCAGGGCATCGCTGGACATCTTGTGGAGGATTGAGCAGCTGGGGTCCGTTGGAGACATGGAAGGTGGAGCAGCTGGAGCGGGCAGGGGGCTCCCACTGACCATATATATGCCCCTGGATTTCCCTACCCCTGGACCCACCCTCACACCCCTCCTTTCCTGTACCATTTGTTCACCCCATGCCCCTTACCCACCCCCACCTTGTTTGTGGCCCTCCCCTACACATTTGTACATAATTGTAAATAGTTTTGTTTGATGTTTTGATTACAATTCTTTGATATGAATACTGTGGTGGTCTCTGATTTGAAGTGGGCTATAGGTGCTCAGCTGCAGTGGTGTGCATGGCATCAATGGTGGTGCAGTCATGGGTATGTGTGTGTGTCTGTGGGGAGGACTATGGTGTGGGAGTAGCTATCAGTCAGTGTCTGTGGTGTGTGTGTGTGTTGTTCCCTGTGCACTGGATGACTGTGTGCAGTGGTCCATGGTGCATGCTCTGTGTCCATGGCGCACCTGTCAGCCCGTCCATGGCCTGTGTAGCTGACACCCTTGCATGTCTGTGACCTGCACAGTCTGCTGGCATGTCAGTGGTGGCTGTCCATGCAGGGCAGCCACTGTACCCGGCCACAATGCTGGGTTGCCTCCAGTCACTGGTGTGGTGCATGTCTGCCTCGGGTAACACTGTACCCTCCACTTTTGTTGTCCCACCTCCATGCTGTGGCTTGTGTGTGTTGCAGGGATGTGCACCACTGTCTGTGACGTGCTCTGGGCAAATGATGGTGGCTGTATAGGTTCACAGTGCCTCGCTGGGTGGCTGGCACTCCTGTGCCATGGAGGACTGCTGGCCATGTGTACACGGTTTCCTGGGCCCAGGCTGGGGGCTTGGTTGCCCGTTACTGTGTCCCTGTGTTGGTGTGCCCTTGGGTATGGGTGGGTGTTTGTCCATGCACTGTGTTGCACCTGGTGTGGTGCCTGCTTCCACGCACCACTGTGGGTGTCTGCGCTGGCTGTTGTGGCCAGTGCTGGTCCGGGTGTCCTTGGAGGGTGTGTATGGTGTTGTACCACTGGTGGTGGGGTCTCGAGGCATGCCCCTGTCCCGTGTGGGGTACCTCATGTGCAGACGCATGTTCAGTCTCTCAACTGTACCTCAGGGGCTGTGCATGGTGGCACTGTGTATGCCATCATTGCATCACTGTGTGCTGCCACCCACTGATAGGTGCTTGTGGTGGGCTGCCTTGCATGGTTCTGTGGTACACAGGGTTGCATTGTCACAGTGGGGTGGTGGCATGCATGGGGTATCCTGCACTGGTGCATGCTGCTCCTGGGCAGGGTGTATGGGGTCAGGTGTGCTCTGCATTGGTGGGATGGTGTGGCATGGGGTGGTCGGCCTCCTTGTGTGCTGGTCAGAGCTTGCCAGGAGTGTGATGGGGCACCATGGCCCAGCTGTGGTTGGTTTCTTGTCTCCATGGGCCAGTGGTTATTCCAGCCTCCCCAGTTGTGCAGTGCATGGGTGTGGGGACGATGTCTGTTCTGCTGTGTGTTCCTCTGCCCATCTGTGGCATGGGTGGTGGGCCTCTCCATCCCTGGTTGTGCTGTAGTATTGCTGCCCTGCCGCTGGGGTGTCCCTGGTTGCGCTTATGGTGCCTCTGGACTGCTCAGCTGAACATCCCTTGTTGCACTATGGCACATCAGATATGCTCAGCTTCCCTCCCTTTAGCTGCGCTATGGCGCAGGTGGTGTGATATTCAGTCGCCGGCTGTAGGCACATCTTGGCTGGCTCAGTTTTTGAATATCGTGCTCTTGTGCATGGGCACAATGGACTTGCACTTGCTCCTGCTATTGTGCACTTTTTGGGTGCAGTTTGAATATCTGGGCCATGCTGTTTATCCAGATAATTCAATAGTCTAAAGATCAGGAGTCGAGACTTGTTCCCATCTGATGGCATTGGTCTGAGGGCTCTGTGAGCTCTCTCTATAATATACTGAGGGCCATTAGGGGAAGGGCATGTAATTTCTCCCAGAGGCACTGGGTGAAAACAATATCTTTACCTTCACTCTTCTCTGGAAGGCCAAGAATAACTACATTATTATGCTATGTCATTCCTGATCATTGAGCCAGTCTACCAACTTGGAAACTTTCAAAAAAAGAAACAGGTCATGATCTGCTTGCTGCTCCAGTCTTCCTCTGAACTCACTCATGCCTCTACATCTCCCACATGGTAGGTGAGCTCTGTAGGGTAGACAAATTATCTTCACAACTTCAGAAAGAGCTAGAGAGTGTCACGAAGTGGAGTCAATTCTTGAAAAAATGTTCCACTATAAGCAGTTCAGTAGTGGTACCCATGGCGAGGCAGTTTCCTGGTCTTGTTTTGATCTCTAAGGCCTCTCAGTCTTTCTCAGAAGTTGGAGGAGGCATGTAATGCACCATCTGCTGCATGATTCTATTAGATCAGCCATACCTTATTACAAAAAGAGTGGTGCCAGAAATATCAATTAGTGTGATAAGTAACTGCCAAGCAAAACAAAACAAGCTTAAACAAGAAACAAGAACAGGAGAGGTCGAGAGGAGCAGGAGCTTTGTGTAAGCTCTGGTATAATAAATGATGCTCAGATTACTGAAACACCACAAAGGTTATTAAGGTGCAAAGTTAGAAGCTCAGCATTTAACACTACTCAATGCTCACTGGTGCTACCATCCCATACATGTATATATAGCTTAATAATGTTGCCCCATTCAACCAATTTTTATTTTAATTTTGGAAAATGCAGAGATGGTGCCAAGATCTTTAGATAAAATTGTGTGGCAATCACTTCACCAGGGCAAACATACAGAGTGGCAAATAACACAAAAGTACATCAATTAAGACCTTTTTCACTCAATAGCAACCAAAAAGCTTGGAGGATTTGGAACCTGAAATTTGCAAGTTTGATAGAGTTTGACCCAATGTGTGTGCTTTTCTGTTTTTTTATCTTCCAAGCATAAGTAGTTTTAAAATAGTTAAGAAAAACAGTTTCATTTCTAACCCCACACAGTTTAAAAAATCAGTTGTCTAACTATAACCACATTGTTTTATGTAGTCATATTACAATAATGCATTGATGTATCATCTTGCAAGGCTGTTTCCTTGTGTTTACTATATCAAACAATTTTTGTGTTCAATAGGATGGGGCTGTGTTAGTGTGTAACCTTGCTCTCTGCTGTACATGCTGTGCATGTGTTTCCTACTGTTTTACTGCCCCATCCACCATTAGCCACATGAGCAGTCTCCTTTATTTAAACCTGACACTGGGGAGCCCAATCCCTGGTGCCAGCTAAAAGTTGCCAGATTATGAATATTATGACATTGGTGACCATCCCTGGCCAAGTTAGTCTCCCTCCCTCCATTTCCCCACCCACCCTCATTACAATATGGTGCCCAATCCCCAGAGTCAGCATAGTCCATCACCTGACCTTAAAGTCTGGGACACCAGGGTGCCCAACCCCAGTGCCCTGATATGAAGCCAACACTGGTTGCCAATCCACAGTGTCGGAGAACCTTAAATCAAGACAACCACCCCAACATCTTTTTCCATGTTTTTTGTTGAAAACTGGAAAAAATAAAATGGTCTCTCTTGTCCTCACAATCATGCTACTGAAACCCACCCAGTCCACCACTCAGCACCAGCTTACTATACTTACATACTGTAGCAGTGGTCCAGTGCTGTAATCCTTTCTGAACTAGAGAGAAGTCTTCACTTTTCAACACTGTGCCAAAAGCTAAGTAAATCAGGTAAGTTCCACACACTGTATTAACAATGAATTCTGAGCTTTTACTCATAACTTGGTCATTTGTAAATATCTCTAGCACACATTTTCAGCATAATCTTTTGAGACGTTATCTCATTTAAGAGGTAGATGAAATTATTCAAATCTGTACAGAAAGGTTATTTCACAGACACACTGCAAAATCATCTTTCAGGTGGGGTTTGAAAATTTTCACCAATGGTGTTCACAAGGTGGGGTCATAAGAAGACTATGTTGAAAATTTTGAATACAGACATTAAAAACAATAAATTTAAGAGTGTGCATTAAAACTTTTCAATGCTTAGTCATAACTTTGGTAATCTGCAATATTCTGACCTACAATTTTCATCATGGCCATTTTTTCGCACCACCCTCATGAACATGACAGCTGTGTTTCTTCAAATCATGACCAAAATGTGTTTTTGCACATGTGGTGTGAAATGATGATTCAGCCAGGATTTTAAAATTGTCACCTACTGGGTTGATGATGTGGGTAATAAGAAGACTAGGTTGAAAATTTGGAATCAAAGCAATCAAAGAAACAACAAAGTTATGATGGCATGATGTAATATTTATAAGCATGAACATAACTTTGGTAATTTTCAATCTTTGACCACAAATTTTCAACATAGCCATTTTTTCACACCACCTCATGAGCAATGACAGCTGTTTTTTTTTTTTTTAAGTCCTGGTCAAACAGTGATTTTGCACCTGTGTGTGAAATTATATTTTGTCCAGTATTTTATTATATGACTCCTGTCATGTACAAGAAAAGGGGACACAAAAGGAAGCTGTTGAAATTTTGTGGTCAAAATGTCACAACACCCCCCAAAAAATATGAGGTAACGTTGATTGTATGGACCTCTGTTGGCCCAGTGTGGACCACGTTGCTTTCCCATGACATGACCCGAGTTTGGATGCTAGTTCTGTGAGCTGGATCAATGGGCTGTGGCTCATGGGAAGGTGCTGGATGTGCAGCACTGGCCCCAGCCTGTGGAGGAACAGAGAAGTAATGTGCAACACATGACACATTGTGGTAAGGTGGGGAGCCTTCCTCACAAGGTGTTGACATGCATGTTGAGGCCTGATTGGCTCATACATTGTGTCAGAACTATCTCCAGTACTCTATTGATTCTACTAGTGAGAAAAGAAGGAAAGCTGTCCTGGTGGCAAGGAGGGCTGAGACACTGTTAGTGCCGTAGGTGAGGCAAAGCAATTTTATTTATAAGGCAACATTTCCTGTGAGCTCAGGGTGCTATACATAATTTAAAAATGGTGAATGTTATGAAATGAGTTGACATTTGTGAAGCTAAAGCTGTCTCTATTGATGCCAAAGCTACCACTAAAATTATCAGGCAAAATGTCATTAATCGTAAATTGGAGGCTTTATAGAATGCTAATCACTATAGAAACCTCAGGATTCTTTTACCCCCATGTTTGATTTTAATTTCCAAGCACTTAGTGATTTGGTAAAAAAAAAAATTCATAGACACTTTTCAATTACCTGAAGAAAATCCCCATCAGAGGGTATAGAGTGGCAATAAAGAAATCTAAACAATATAAAAACCTATGTTTGTGCAATTTACTTTGAAGCTGATCATGATTTGATTCTTAAGCTAGCTCATATTCAAAACAATCTTGAGTATAAGGGTTTTAAATATTCTATATGTTCCCAGACTTTGCCATTGCTACCCAACAGAAAAGACAGCAGTTCTTAAACCCATGAGAAGATGTACTTGCTATAGGGGCAATTTTTATTTTACAATCTCCGCAAAAGTTAAAATCATTTATAATGGAGCTACTCACTTTTTGTTTGATCCAGATCAAGTGGTTGCATTTTGACATGCATGCAGTTCTGTGAAAATGAACAAAATCATTCCTCACTTGATTCTGAGGATTGCTATCAGCCACTACCGAAATAGACCCAAGTTTTGCTGGAAAATAGTAAAAGGAAAAAAGGAAAACAAAACAAAAGAAAAGGACATTTACTCTAATATACAAGATCCTCTCTTGAACTGCAACCTTTAGTTTATAATAGTTACGTATATGATTCTTTGATATGTTTATTGTCCCTATCCTTATTACTGGCTTTCTTAAGTGATGCAACAATAACCTTATTATTAAAGTTAAAGGCTGCCTGCATTAAGAGGCTATAGCAAGGACTTTAGTTATTATCAGCATTGTTTAAGCAACTATGAAGAATAACAAATTTGTATTAAGTAGGATAATAAAATTGAACTCCTAGATGCGACTGCAATTATTATATGCAGATGTTATTCATTTAATATACGTTTTCCTCCTGTGTCAGTTTTTCATATCTACTGCATATATTTTATGTATCTGAATTAAAATAATTTGATATTTAATAAAATTTAAGTTAAAAGGAAGAAAAACTAGGAAAGCTGACCTTGTGGCACAGAGTACTGAGGCATTTATTAGTGCCTTAGGCAAGCCAAGGCAAACTGATTTATAAGATACCATTTCCTGTGACTCAGAGTGCTGCGCATAACATAAAAATTGAAACAAATCACATAAAAGAAAAACATAACAAGAAAGAATGCATAATAACCATTAAAATATCTAAACTATTATTGATCTAAAATGTGTATTTGCTTGCTGGGGAAGGCCTGCTCACAAAAGTAAGTTTTAGGTAATCTTTCAAAGGCCTCCACTATGACAGCAGAGCAGATACTCCCTGGAGGGAGGTCCATAACATTGGAGCTGCTACCCAAAAGCTCAGTCCCCTGACTGTCTGAGATGGAAAGAGGAACAACAAGTAGACCAGCATCCATGGAGAAGAGGGTCAGGTTAGGAGGTAAGAAACTAGAGGATCTCTCAAGTAGTCAGGTCCCAAACTGTGCAGGGCCTTGTATGTTAACAAATATATCTTGAAGAAAAGCACCACCACAAAGGCAACTGGTACGTGCACGCTAGACTGGAATGATATGGTTCCTTCAAAAGTTCCAACACCAGCTAAGCCACAGCATTCTGTATTAGTTGAAGACATCACATTAAACCTCCAGATATCTCTAAGTACAGAGTGTTGCAGTAGTCCAACATAGAGGTGACAAAGATGAACGATCATCACCAGGTCAGTAGGAGCTAGATGCAATTTGACCCAGGTGACATTTCAAAGATAATAAAAGCCAGATCAGAACACCACTGACACCTGCTGGTCTAGTGTCAGCCTGCAGTCCCACATAACCTCAAGATTCTTAACTGCATCAACAACAACAAGAGGTTGACCACCCAACACAGGAAGGGCTAAGTCTCCTGTTGCTGCCATACCCTGTCAACTTGGCTTGATCAACATGACCTTTGTCTTCCCTGGGTTGAGACATAACCAGTTTGGGACCATTCAGTTATTTTCCTCAGCAAGACATCACCCCAGCACCAAGGCCACATGGGAGAACAGAGAGGTACAGCTGAGTATCATCTGCATAACAGTGAAACTCTACCCGGTACTATCTAATGATCTCCCATGACTCCTCCAGTGCAAAATGTACACAGAAAACACCACAGGAGCAATGATCGAACTTTGAGACACCCTACAGGAAAATGTAGAAGACCCAGAGATGAAATTTCCTAGGGCAACCTGCTACATTCTTGTGGTTGTCTAGAATTCAAACCAGCACAAAACAGTGCCGGTGAGACCCACATAGGTCCCCAGGCAATTCAACAGCACCCTGTGGTTGACTGTGTCAGATGCCAATGAGATCAAGAAGGACCAAGATGGAGCAAAGTCCTCAATCCCTTGCCAGGAGAAAATCATAAGCCATCTGGACAAGTGCAGTGTCAGTGCTACGGTGAGGCCAAAACCTGATTGGAGAGGTCGATAGATGTTACAGTTCTCCAGGGAATCCATGTTAGTCTGCCACCACCTTCTGGATAACCTTCCCAGAATGACAAGGTTCAAAACGGGTCTGTAATTCACCACCAGATCAGGGCCTAAGAAAGGATTTTTAGGAGGGTCTAACCTCCGCCTTTTCAGAACAGATGGAAAACACCTTCCTCAAGGAACCACTGATGATCTCTGTGATCAATGGACCGAGATTTCCTGCAACCCAGAAGCAGCCATGTAAGTCCCAGGTCCAGTGTACAGCAGGTGGGATGCATACTGGAGATCACCTGAAGCATCTCATCCTCCAACACCAGCTGAAACTCACTCCAGGTAGGCAGATCTGCATCACAAGAAGGTAGAGCACAGCTGGTCCATGACAGGCCACTTGAAGAGATACCAGATCTAATGAAGGACACCTACTTAAAGAAGAATTTACCAAACTCCTCACACTTATCAGCTTAAAAGGCTCTAATGAATCATAGACAGGAGGATTTTACAATCTGTTTGTGGTGCGAAAGAGTTGAGCTGACTGAGCCATACCTGAAGCAATTGACCTTGGCAGGAACTCTGTCTTTTAATGTTGATTGCCCATTGATACTCAATGTAGTCAGTTTTCAATGCCAATCTGTCCTCCTCAGAGCGTGACCTTTCCAAGAACGCTCCAACTTCTGTCCCTTAGTCTTCAACCAGTGCAGCTCATAACAGTACCATGGTGAACTGCAATGGCACATCAAGGGATGAATGTGTCAGTGCTAGGAGTCAAAGGCAGCCAAGACAACTGTATTATACTGTTTCATGGCTGCCTCAGACCAGTGAGCACAAGCAAGCATCATATCCAAAGAGAACCTTTCTTTTATATGGTATAAGACTGAGATGCACTACTTAGGTATAAAATCCAACAGAAATTAGATAATCTTGAGCTGGTGAATTTTGAACCTTTCACTCAGCAATTATTAGAAGACGCCTTTCAGTGGTTTCAAATCCTTATGAGTTTCTTGGCTAGGATTGCAGCCGCTTAGCAGAATATTGTTCCTAGAATCCTTTTCTATCTTCAGACCCTTCCTATTATCTCACATAAACTGTATTTTCAAACCTGAATAGACTGATATGTAAGTGTATATGGAAAAGAGCTTCTCCAAGGATCTGATTATCTCTACTTCAGCTCTAAAGGAAGAAGGGGCTTAAACCATCATTTTCACTACTACGTGCAGGCTGCACATCTCAGTACTGCATTACTCTGGCTTGCATGAGTATACAGCACATTGGAAACAAATCAAATTCACACTTAATGAGACACCTGACCTGACTCCTATTTACTAGGCTATTCATCCACTGGTACACAGTTAGCAAGACTCCACAATATACCGCCTTAACCCGTTGAAACTCTCTCTGTGAGTGTTAGAAAATCATCTGACCTGGGTAGACAGAAAGTTCCTAACCCCTATATCTTATCACTGGGATTTTGTGCCCACTAGGATTAATAAGGCCTATCAAAGGTGGTGGTCCTTAACAGTAAGTACATTTTTCAGTTGGTAGGTCCAAATGGCCTACTTTCTTTGTTTCTCTTCTGCAGCATTTGGGTTACCATCATCGGAATTTCATAGGTACTTACAACTGAAAATTTATCTACAACCACTTGAAGAAAAGCGAGTTGACCTGATAATGAACCTGTCACCATTACTGGGCATAATAAAACACTATGTAAAAGATCCTCTTATGGTTCATCTTATTAGCACTCTCTACAAGGCTATGGGAACTCTTTAGGCCTATACCACTGAACTTGAGAGATGTAAATGGGAACAAGAGCTTCATATTGTTATCACCTCAAGTTCTTGGAGTAGGTCAGCTTATATAATCTATAAAGTGAGTAGCCAACTTATTGGAAAGAATTTGAGTGGAAAAATAGAGTCTGTTTTTTTCTACCCCTGCTTTAATTTCCAAATATGATTCTACTACAATGGGAGAATGCTGGAGGGATTGTGGTTTCAGTCAGCAAACTATGTTCATGTTTTTGATCATGTCTCTGTTTAAAACAATACTGGAGGAAGTAATGGAGATCATCATAGATATCTGTGATTGCACTGATCTCCTTGCTCCAGTATATATCCGTACGCTGGCACCCCCAGACCATTGTTCCATAGATTACCCACAAACAAGTCTCCTTCTAATATTAGTAGCCAAGAAAGCCATTACCAGGTTGTGGTTTACTGAAAAGTCCCAACTTTAAGCTCCTGGAGGGAAATGTATGCTTTGAGAGATTTTCTGCTCAATTGCAGAATCATGCTAAGGTCTTTGATTTATGGTGGCATAAATAGGTTTTTATCAGTTAAAACATTTTCCGGATTTTGTCCCATGAGGTTTTTGATGAACTCCTAACTGTCAAGCTGTACTGGATCCTTCCCCTCTGCCTCCTCGACTTGAACCTGTATTGTTTTTTTGTTTTTTACCCCAACCGCATACAATATTGTCATGGTCTATTGAGTCACCTTTCAAGCTTCAACTAGAATGTACTCTCTGGTGGGTTTATAAACTCCTTGATGGGTTTTAGTTTTAACATCTGTTTTAGTTTGTATATTTTCAATATTAATTAACTCCTTATTCCATGTATTGAGACGTGTTGACACTTTTGGAGGATAATGCATCCTTCTGCATATATTATTTGTGAATATAGATTGGTAGCTAAGTATTTGGAATCCCATGCATGTATGTTCTTATTTTTGATTTTCTCTGTGATATAGATTAAGTAAGGGTGTCTTACACCCCAGTGGAGCAATTTATTTGCTGATACTGGACTTATATTTTATTTAGTAATACCTATACTCATTGTATAGATTTTCTATGTATGAATATATTACAAATCTCATTGTACTAGACCATGTTCTGATTGTTGTTGTTTATTGAATTTTTCAATAAAACTTAAATGTTAATAAACATAGCATCATATCCACAATATCTAGTACCTCCTAGAGCTTGTGAGCTCCAAACTAAATTTGGACAGTACTGGACCATCCCCATCGAAGGGGTATTAAGACAGTGGGCCCACAAAGGAATGATACCATATTAGCAACGAACTGACCAACTGACCAGATCAGCCTTGACCATACTGATGTCAAGCCCAACGAATGATCAGGCCAAAGATGTGGCCATGTTGATGAGTTCCAGAGGCAGCTGCCTGTGCTAGGCCTAGTAAAGATATCAGTTGAGAAGTCACTGTCCAAATGTGAAGACTCATACTCAATCCAAACATTGAAGTCCCCTACCAGTAGCAATCTGGAGGCATCCACCATCTGTTTGGCTGTGAACTCCACCAACTGCTGCAAGAAATCACTCCCATACACCTAGAGAACAGTGTATGAGAATGATCCTGCCACTAACACCAAGAGTGCATCTAACTGCTTCATATTCAAAGTACCTGAAATTTTTCATGGGGAGTTCAGTGAGTCCCAAATTGGATTTAAAGCAAAAGTCAACCCAGCCGCCTCTAAAATCCCTCCTCGGCAATGCATAACAGAGTAACCTGGTGACTGATGCCTTCAGATGCCTATGGAAAAGGTCCAGAATCATCACCCAACCAGGTCTCCATGATGAAAACAAGGTCAGCTGAGGAATCTGTGATGAAATCCTTCACCACTGCTGTTTTATTCCACAGTGACCTTGCATTATGAAGAATGGTCTGATGGGGAGAAGTAGAGCTGGCTGGATAGATTGTTTCCTGCTCAAGGACCCTGAAGAGGGAATTAGACAAGATGGACCACAGTCCAGATTCCATATCCTTTGTGGGTGTCTCCTGATTGCACCACCCCAATCATAACCCCTCAATCATCATACTCAGGAACTATGCTACAGATGTTGATCCAGCCTCAAAGGATTCCCAGTCCCCTGCAGCTGTTAAGAACCTCTATAGTAAGGACTAATTGGATTCCTCCAAAGGACAGAACTATCTGAGGCAGTCACAGGAGTAGAAGAGCTTATCTGGTCTCAAGCTTTTATACATACTACACCCCAGCAAGCAAAAAATACAGGGATATCCAACACTCAACTCTATTTAAAATAAATAAAACCAAACCCCAAAACTGCCATTCTGAAAGCTCCTTCCTGAAGAAAAACATACACACACACACACACACCAACTCACTACTAAAAACAAGCCATACCCTAACAATCACACCTAACTCATACTTAACCAACCTACAACCCAAACAAATTAATAACAACATTAATAAACTGTATACCCCACTCACTGAGCAAACACTCCTAATACTCACACAGATAATAAACTAAATGAATTCACACACCCAACAGTCACCCAAACTATGCTCAAACAGTCATACAACCCAAACCCACCCAGGACACAACAGATTAACCAACATTTTAAACTACTGGCACAGAGGACCCAAACTAACACAACAATGAAAATAAAATTCCAGTTTAAGGTGCCAACACACAGATGTGATCACAGTCTCTTTGACCTTGTTACTCCAGACTGTTAGTTTATGGAATGACATTTATATCTGCTCTCATCAGAAAGGAATGTTATTTCTAGCAACTATGAAGGGATTTTTGTTGCTTTCTACAGCAGCGCAAGCAACAAAACAACCACACTCTGAAGGAAAGAATTGTCCAGTACCTAGAGGCCAGAGGGGCACAGGACCCAAGGCAGCATGAATTCACTGCGGGAAGGTCATGCCAGATTAATCTAATAGATTTCTTTGACTGGGTGACCAAAGTAGTAGATCAGTGAGGGCTGTGAACATGGCCTACCTAGACTTTAGCAAGGCATTTGACTCAGTCCCACACAAAGATTAATATACAAGTTAGCCAGCCTGGGAGTGGGTCCCAAGATGATAGCCTGGGTAAAGAATTGGCTGGAGAATAGGACACAGAGGGTAATAGTAAATGGAGTCCACTCTGAAGAAAGGGGTTATTAGTGGGGTGCTGTAGGGTTCAATATTAGACTCGTCCCTTCAATGTCTTTATAAGCGACATTGCAGAGGACTGGAAGGAAAAGTATGTCTCTTTGCAGATGACACAAAGATCTGCAACAGAGTTGATGCACAAGGTGGGGTGGAAAGGATGAGACGGGACTTGGCAAGGTTAGAGGAATGGTAAAATGTATGGAACCTTAGATTTAATGCTAAGAAGTGCAAGGTAATGTACCTGGGAAACAAAAACCCAGGGAAGAGTACACAATGGGGGTGAGATACCAACAACAACAAAAATGGAAAGGGACCTGGGGGTAGTCACATCAGATGACTTAAAGGTGGGCAAGCAATGTGGAGAGGGCAGTAAGGAAGGCTGGGGGATACTGGGATGCATAGGGAGAGGCATCAGCAGTAGAACACAGGAAGTTGTTATCCTCTGTACAGACAGCTGGTAAGACCCCATCTGGAGTACTGTGTGCAGTTCTGGAGACCCAATCTCCGCGAGGACATAGACAAGATGGAAGCTGTCCAGAGGAGGGCACTAAAATGGTGCAGGGTCTGCACCAGAAGACATATGAAGAGAGACTAAAGGAGCCTAATATGTATAGCCTCGAGGAAAGGAGGGAGAGGGAGGACATGATAGAAACTTTCAAGTACCTTAAGAGAATCAACAAAGTCCAAGAGGGCAGCATCTTTCAAAAAAAGAGGTGTGCAAGAACAAAGGGCACAATCTGAAGATGGGGAGGCGGCTCAGAGGTAATGTAAGGAAGTATTTTTCACAGAGGGTTATGTATGCACGAACAGCCTTCCTGAGGAGGTTGTGGAGTCAAAACAGTGGTTGAATTCAAGCATGCATGGGACAGCCATAAGGCAATTCTAGGGGTGGGGTAGAAAGAAGTAGGCTGCTGGTTAACTAGGATCTGCAGCTTATCCATTAGGTAGGAAATGGACAGACTGTGGGCCAAGCGTCCTTATTTAGCCAAATTCTATGTGTCTATGTTTCTATGTTTCTATGTTAACCAGTAATTCAGGAGAGAAAAGGAGAAAATTAGACATGAACCTGGAGGTTTTCTCACCACCCACAGCCTTCTGTTGTGGTCCCAGTGTCCAGATTACATCATTGCAGGCAGTTCCTCATTGGAAAATCTCCTCCAGAGTTCAGAGACCAGATGCACTATGGCAGATGCAGAAGAAATCCAATCCCTTGAAAGACAAGTGCCTCCCAGCTGCCACCCAGCAACCACAGACAAACTCCAGCAGAAATCCTAAGCCAGCATTCACCAACTCTTAAGTGGACAGGTTCAGGTGAGCCACCAAACCATGCAGCACTGGTTCCGCTCAGCTGGCAATACCCTCCAGGACCAACTGAACCAGTCATCCAGCAGACTCCAGTTAGTGATCGCAACTCCTCCCTTGTGGCTATGACTGGTACACAACCAGGACCACAGTTTGCTCTTCCTGTAGCTCCACTGAGCCAGAACAGATCCAACACTGAATACAGGTAGCAATTCACCAACTGAAGAGGGAGTAAATTTTAAATTACAGCACCGTGATTGGAAAACCCCTAGCTGACAAAAATAACAAACATAACACTCTTAACTTTATTGCCAAACTACTATCACACCCTCTAGCACTGATTCTAGCTTATTTAACACACACTGCTTGCTGTTCACAGAGAAACCGGCTGTGACAAAGCATAACCTTGGTTAAACTCTAGCTTTGGAGGTTGTAAGTAAAATCTCTCAAATTTCATCCGTTTTTTTTAAATGGTCCTCTTCTTTCACAAATTTAAAACTATTTAAAACTGTTTACTCTGCATTTACTAAACATTATCAGCATTTTTCAGAGCTCAATAGAGCTCTGACTGACAGCATGCCCATCCTGGCAGCCATTTTAATGTTGCATTTGCTATAAATATTATTACATAGTGCATGCCAGTGACCCAAATTCAGGAACAAGCTCTGGTTGTGGGGTGTCTGCTGGGGTGGGCCAAGAGGACCGAGCAGCTGGTTTGATAGCTTTCCTCTGTCACATTACAGTGGCAGGTCTTCCCCATTATTGGCGCCATTGGGTGCAGGGGTGGTGGCAGAACCTCAGACTGGATGCACTGGTAGGTCATGGAGGGTGTAGAAAGTCATGATTTCAGAGCACATGCCTCTGCATGCATACGTCCCTCTGACTATGCCACTGGTTCAGGAGGGTTAGTAGGAGAAAACAGAGGAAAACTGAGCAGAACAGGCTCAGTGAAGTCTCACCCAGACACCTGGGCCCATCCTTCCACTCCACCTAGTAAGGCCTTTCTTGATTATGTGCTCTTGGGTGATGGCCCTCCCACTGGCTCCACCATAGTGTGTGTGTGTGGGGGAATCCATGGGTGAATTGACACCATGTGTAGAGGAGGATGCAATGGTCCAAGGTGTCATAGAAACATAGAAACATAGACTTTGACAGCAGATAAGGACCGTGAAGGCCCATCTAGTCTGCCCATTTCCCTACCTACAGGATAGGCCGTAGATCCTAGTTAACCAACAGCCTATATCTTCCTGCCCCTACAAGAATTGCCTTAAGTCTGTCCCATGCATTCTTGAATTCTCCCACAGTTTTAGACCCACAACTTCCTCAGGAAGGCTGTTCCATGCATCCACTACCCTCTCTGTGAAATAATACTTCCTCTCATTGCCCTGAACCGCCCTCCTTCTATCTTTAAATTGTGTCCCCTTGTTCTTGCAAGTCTCTTTTTCTGAAAGATGCTACCCTCTTGGACTTTGTTGATTCCCTTGAGGTACTTGAAGTTTCTATCATGTCCCCTCTCCCTTCTTTCCTCAGGGTATACATATTAAGCTCCTTTAGTCTCTCCTCCTCTGCTTCTCTTGCAGACCTTGCACCATTTTAGTTGCCCTCCTCTGGACTGCCTCTATCCTGTCTATGTCCTTGCGAGATGGGGTCTCCAGAACTGGACACAGTATTCCAGATGGGGTCTCACCAACTGTCTGTACAGAGGATAACAACTTCCTGTTTTCTGCTGCTGATGCTCTCCCTATACATCCCAGTATACCCCAGGCCCTCCCTACTGCCTTCTCACATTGCTTGCTAACCTTAAGGTCATCTGATATGATTACCCAGGTCTCTTTCCTGTTTTGTTGTTGTTACTACCTCCCCATCCATTGTGTATTCTTCCTCTGGGTTCTTGTTTCCCAGGTGCATTATTTTGCACTTTTGCATTGAATCCTAGCTGCATACTTCTGACCATTCCTCCAACCTTGCCAAGTCCCTTTCATCCTTCTTTCCACGCCTCCTTGTGTATCAACCCTGTTGCAGATCTTTGTGTCATCTGCAAAAGGCATACTTTTCCTTCCAGTCCCTCTGCAATGTCACTGATGAAGACATTAAAAGGACTGGACCTACTACTGAACCCTCATGTACCCCACTAGTAAACGCCTTTTCTTCAGAGTGGACTCCATTTACAATTACCTTCTGTGTCCTGTTGTCCAGCCAATGTTTTACCCAGGCTACCACCCTGGGACCCACTCCCAGGCTGGTTAATTTGACTATTAATCTTTGTGTGGGACTGTGTCAAATGCCTTGCTAAAGTCTAGGTAGGCCATGTCCACAGCCCCTCCCTGGTCTACTACTTTGGTCACCCAGTCAAAGAAATCTATTAGATTTGCTTGACATGACCTTCCCGCTGTGAACCCATGCTGCCTTGGGTCTGTGGATGAAGTAAAATAGTTGCCTGGTCAGGCTATGGAGGCAGAATTCCTTTTAAAGAAAAGAAGGAACATTAATTGTAAAAATATGCTAATGCAGACATTAGGGTCAAAGAACACAACTACACAAAATAGGGAATGAATAACATTAGTGTTTTGGGTCTCCGAATATTGGCGAATCAGTGGTGGGTTTTTCTTGGGGTTGTCAACCCTTATGCCTACCCCATCTCCTGAGCAAATATAGCCAGATGTAATCTCTTTCTTCACACATGACCCACAGGGCCCTGCATGCAGAAAGCTATGACAGATTATTTTGGCAACATGTGGTGAGCCATACTTGTCTACCTTTGAAGAAAGTGTCATTATGAGGCATAGCCTATGTCTGAAGCACAAGGTACAGCTGCAAGCCAGTGACTCATTGTGATATAGTCTTCAAAGGTGCAGAAATATGTCTCACCACATGTAGCCAACACAGTTTTTTTGTAGCTTTTACTTATGGCCCAGTGTGCACCATAGGAAGAAAAGAGATCACGTCTGACCTTGTTTGCTCAGGGAGGTGGTCGGTATTAGAGTTGACAATCCCAAATAAAATCAAACACCAGAGACCCAAAACCTGAATGCTTTTTTTTCCTTTTGCTGCTTAGAGTGTGGGGATAGATAGGGTTGAAAACCTAATGCCACTCTTCCCTACTTGGTGGTGTTAAGATGAACCCTTACTAGTGCATTTTATATATAATAATACACAGCACATATAGAGGGTGCACACATGCATATACATGTGCAAAACATTCACAGTGCAAAAGAAGGCGTAACTACAGAGCGAACCCGGTGCTAGTACTAAATGTGCCATGAAAGATAAGTATAAAAGAAGCAGACTTAAGTGCAAGCCACCATCAGGTCAGTGGCAGAACAGAAGCACCAGCACAGTGTGGAGAGGGAGAGAGAGAGAGAGAGAGCACACCAAGACCATGGATGGAACACCATTTGTTATGGTTGGATTATTAATGAGGATGAGGAGATGGGGAGGTGGAAGGCACCATAGGCGGATGGCCCCATGGTGGTATCATGTCAGGCTGTCCTTCGAGCAGCTGACAGATATAGAGACAGTAGGCTGATACCACCTGAATTGGGCTATTCTGAGGCAGCTCTGTGAGCTGTGCCATGAAAATGCAGGCATCCACTGGATATGGTTATGCCGTATCAGTGGAGACCAAGGTGATAACAGTAATGTGCTTGCTTGCCACAGAAACCTTCCAGAGGTCATCTGGGGACACCACTGGCATATCACAGTCCTCCACATCCCATCTCCTCCCACATTTCCACACCATACTGTTACCACATGCTTTGGAATATATCCATTTCCCAGCACACATGCAGAGTGGACAGAAGTCATGCAGGAGTTCCACAGGGTGGCACGCATGCCAAGCATCATAGGGGCCATTGACTACACCCATGTGGCAATCCACACCACCTGGTGATGACACGGTAACATACATCAACTGTAAGGGATACCACTCCATCAACTGCCAGGTGGTGTGCAATCAATCAATCAATCAATCAATCAATCAATCAAAATCTTTATTTATCCAGGCAGGTACCATTGAGCAAGGCTCATTTGCAAGGTGGACCTTGTCATGAATACATCAAAGTACAGTACAGAAGCAAGTATACAAAAGCAATAATATACAAGGAAGAAAAGTATATACATTGTATACAGTACAGTACAAGGTTGAAATAAATAAAAAAAAAAGAAACAGAATTATTTTACAATTGAAGAAGTCAGCAGATGTACAATCAACCATAGGCATACAGGGTTTTAAGCAGAGATCTTTGAGAGAGGCAGCGGCAACTACAAATATAGGGGAAAGAGGCCATGTATGGGGTGGCAGGTTATGGAGGTAAAGAAGAGGAGGGATATATATTACTGATGACTGGGGAAAATTGAGCTAAAACCACAGAAAGTGATGATGGCTGTCAGGTACTTGTTTATTATGATAATGACGGAGGAGGGTAGATAATTGGGACACTGATATGGATGGGGTGGGACTTTAGCCAGGCTGGACTGGACAGAGAGGGTGGGTGCAGCAGGAAGAGTTAATAAGGAAAGAGGTGCCACAGGGCATATCAGCAATGTCTGCGCCACACACACTGGGAGCACACATGATGCCTTAATATGGCACTAGTCTGCCTTCTGCCACAGATTGGAGGCAGGTGACATACCAAGTGGCCATTTAGTAGATTGTGGGACATGGCAACCAGCTGCACAACAGGGCACTATGGCACAGGAGAGGATGGGGGCAGGTGTGCAAATAGTACAATGCACAAAGTGCAGAGGGTGCAACAGACGTGGGACAGCAGAGTGGAAGCTGACACAAGCAGACACCAGCCGGTACAGGGTAGCACATGTGCAATGCTTGGATTGTGGGGTGCAGTGCCATTGGGGTCATGTGGCAGGGACAAAGCGCCAACACATGCAGAGAGCGGCCACTGCCACAATGCACGCTGGGCAGGACAGTGGTGGGTGTGGCATGTGCGACCTCAATGGCATTTGTGGCCTGAGGCCAACCACAGTGGCAGGCCCAGCAACAGCAGGTGGATGGTGAGGTAGGAGTGCAGGGAAGGGACAGGCACAGCCAGTGGTGGACACTCAGCACACACAGCTGTACAGCATGGGCAGGGAGGGGGGCATGCTGTACATGTGACCAGTGTACTAACAGCCACCCTTCACCCCACAGGTGATGCAGCATACCCACTGAGGCCCTGGCTCCTCATCCCATTCCAACAACCTGGAACAGAGGCAGAGGAGCATTATAACGAGGCACACACCGCTACGTGCACCATCATCGAGTGCATCTTCGGCATGTTGAAGATGCACTTTGGTGCCTGTAGGTCGGGTGGGCCTCAAGCAGTAGCTCTAAGAAGGTCTGTGGCATATTCGTGGGCTGCTAGTATGTCACACAACATGGCTGTTGACCATGGAATAGCTGTTGATGCCAGTGAGGGAGACAGTTCCAGTGAGGAGGAGGAGAGTGTGGAGGAAGAAGCAGTGTCATAGGGCCAGAACACTGGACCACCAATGTAAGCAGTGGGACCCATGGCTGGCTGCAAGGTCAAGGCTCTATAGGAGCATGCTGGTGGAGGAGTATTTTGGGAACCATAGGTAAGTATCACAGGTATGTATAGGGGAGGTGCACAATGGTGATAACAGGTAGAAACATAGCTGTGCAGTTCATGGCAGACACAGCAAAGCACACAAACAGCTGAACATGGGCACACACACACAACACATGCCATACAGTGGTGTCTGGACAGCAGTGGATGCCAGACATGCCAGGGACCATGAGGTCTGGAGACACATGCACACAATACACAACACACACACACACACACAGAGTTCACAACACACACGTGTGCCACAATGTCAGTGACAGGGACGGCATATATCAGTGTGCACTGCAGCTGGCACACAGGTGCAGCAGACACTGGACTGCACTCATCACCCATGCCACATGGCATAACAGTGGTGCACACAGACAAGCAGGTGGCAAGGATGTATCCCACACCCCTGTAGGAGTACTGACATGAGACCATGAATGGGTGCTCATCAGTGTGGTGGCCCGCTAGCCATGCCTGTGCCGGGGTCACTGGGCAGTGCAACATGAGGTGACGGCATCAGCAGCATTAGATCCACCTGATGCCACTGCCTGCGCGGTGTGGGAGGCACTTCGGGTGTCCAGCTGGAGGCTCATGGTATGCAATCCACTCCACCTCCCGTCACACCCACCTGCTGTAGGCATGCCTCTGTCAACATCTGGATATGCCAGGCAACTGCAGACTCATGCTCCAGGACCATCAGCATCCAGAGGCCCTGAACTCTGAACATAGGGCTGCCTGCCCTCCACAGTATCATGCAGGAGGTGGACATAGCCCTCAATGTTGTTGGTGGGTGATGGCCTGCGGTGACATTGCCAATTGGTGGGTGGTGAAACTGTCTGCTGAGGGGCATCCACAGGCGGTGGTTGAGTCATGGCAGGCTGCAGCATGGGCAGGGCTTGGGCATGCTCGGTCCTAGCATGTCCACGGCTGGTGTTGTCATGTTCCAGTGGTGCCTGCATGTGTCCCACAGCACCTGGATGTGACGCCTTGATGGCCTCACCACCACACATGGACTAGATGCAGAGGGAACAGCACCCACCGTCTTGGGCAGCTGTGTGGTCTCTACATCTGTGCCACATGCAGCAGGGACATCAATGCCATCAGGGCCGCACAGCACCTGTGTGCTGCATGTCCCACTGTCAGCCATGTCTCCCCATCTGGGTGGCATCATCATCCGCAGGGCAATCGCTGAATGCCCCTGCATGCCAGATGCCACACAAGAAGGGCATAAGTGATGTCCACTGCATCTGCTGGGTCATTATCAGACAATCCCAGTAGACCCTCCAGCCATGGTGACATTGCTGCCGGCAGAGGCAGCACTGGCTGAGGGGCCTGACGGCCCACCACCACTGGCGCAGGAGCAGGTGACACCGGTGCAGTAGATGGTCCAGGGATGGCACCACCCACTGCGGTGCCTGCAGCCCATGTGACTGGCCAGCTTTATCACCTGCTAGGGCATCCTGTGCAGCTGTGCCCATGGCCATAACCGTAAGGCATGATGGAGCTGTGAAAGAAGATGAGAGAACATGGTTAGTGTCAATGGATAATACAGTGTCATACATACATGCATACATACATACATACACGTACAGTTTAACACAGTGTTGTGCCATGGTTGCACATGACAGTCCCTGGCACAGCTGTGCAGTGCCTATAATGCCACTGCAGCCATGTACCTGCTGTGACTGGTGCTGTGTGGTAACAGGCCATGGCCACATGGTACCTTGTGTGCCAATGCTACGACTTGGCCATCCAACAGTGTTCGTGTCCCAGCAGTCTGACTGTGACAGTCCCAGCACATGTGCCACCACGGGCATGAACTGTCAGACACAGCGTAGTACAGCATGAGCCACACAAGGGCCACCACCACACATGATACATTGCATGGGACCACAGTCACACAGCAGAACACATTGGGATTGGCATGGCAGGCAGGGCACATGGCCAGACATGTGTCATGCATGCTACTTATAGTGCTGCAATGGGCTGCCACCTGTCTGGAACCTGCCTCCAGGGACACCCTGCACAGCGGACCTGGCAATGGTTGCCACTAGGAGCTCCTCATTAGGGCTCAGGTGCACATCTGATTGTGGGCCACACCCTGTTTGTCACAGGAAGCCTTAATGATGCCCACCTTCTCCTTTGCCCTCCTTTTCCCATCATTATGGGGCTTTCTGCACTCCAGGGGTTCAGTTGTATTTGCCCATGGCATTCACATAATGGGCCACTGTCTCCCAGCCCTTCTCCTGTGCTGTACAGCTGCCACCCCTGTCTGAAAGTACATCATGCCGCAGATTGTAGGCTTCAATGAGGGTCCACCTCATCTTTAGTAAAGTTTGGCCACCTCATGACTGGTGACACTGTCTCCTCCTGACATATTGATTTCTATGGGAGAGTACAGACAGACATTAGACATGCACCTGGGGATTCCCTTGTGCCCATTACTAACATACAGTGGTTGCAGTGCCACCACACCATCTGGCTGACATGGCCTGCAGGCAGTGCATGTGTTGTGGTGCATGGTGTGTTGTGGTGGTCAGTGCTGCATCTGGCGTGGTCAGCCTACCCACCATGGACAGCTGCACAGCCATGGATATGCCACCTGTGATGCATGTCCAGATACATGTGCAGCTGGCTGCCCATCATTCTCACTATGCACACCTTGCTGTTTGTGCTGGCCATCAGCTGCCAGCTGACCCCTACCCACTGTGGCGGCCTGTGGGAAAGTGTGTGGCGCACCATGACATGCAGCAGGTGTCCCTGCACATAGCAGGATGACAACAAGCTGCCGACTGACCACTTCATTATGTGGGTTGGCTACACTAGTACTGGACATGTACACAAATATATGACTCTGTTTTACAGTCCGTCGACAGTCATCTGTATCCCCCTGCCCTGGGTCATGCCTGATTCCAGGCAGAGGTTGCCTAGTGTACTTACCCAGACCACAGCAACAGAAATAATACATGAAGAAATGAAATAGTACTCACCTTCAAGGATGTGAATCTGCTCAGTTACCTATTCTCAGTGTGGTCTGAGTTGGGAGCATTGATGGCTCAGGGCATGCAAATGAGGACTGGGGTAGTGATAATGAGATGCTAAACAGCTGAGATGCCCCTGAATATGGTATTAGGCTGATTTGAGAGCATTGTCTGTGAATTGCATAATTGCCCTCGCTCATCTCAATCTGCACGGTGCATCTGCTGAGTTGGGAGCATCTCTACATGGCGCAATATCTGTGCATGTGTGGTGCATTCGGGGCATCTTCCTGACTGGGGTGCAGCGCTCGCGCATTCAGCACACATGCACTGTGCATTGTAGCCCTGGTGCAGCACCACCATTGCACATTGGTCCGACACTTGCATCATGGACGTGCATATGGTGCATGCCATGCGGTGCGGTCTATCCACATGCACATTCCCTGCACAGTGCATTATCAGACAGTTGTCAGTAGTTGTCACGTGGATCACACATAACATGACATTGTATGACATTGTGCTAACACACATCACAGGTGCTATGCATGATAGTGCACACAACATGTAACATAGCAGACAGCTACATATTTCGCATGAGCAAACTGGTCATGACTCATGATCCTCATTCCTGCCATATCTGACCAATAATGCTTCACTCCAATGTGTGCGGGGCATGCATGTGGCCTAGTGGTGCATATGGAGCCATTTTGCATTTCAGCTGCGTAAGCTTTGCATACTGCTATGTGCTGTTTCTGCTGTGGGGATGCCAAGGGCAGGAGGACTGGACCAAGGGCCATGAATTAGTCCGAGGTAGAGCTGCTCCACCTGGTGGCCCAGGTGCTGCATGTGGAGGTCAGCTTTTTGGGAGGACCTGCAGGTGCCCAGGGCACAGGTGTGGGCCACCATTGCCTGGTAGCAGGTGCAGTGCACAGGTGTTCCCCACACTGGGGAACAGTGCAGGCACTGTTATAGTGACCTTGACTGGTTGGACAGGGCCCGTCTTCAGCGGCTGCATGAGCGATACACAGGGGTGCACTTACACGACTAGGTAGGGTTTCACCTGTACATGTGCAGCACAGGTGTATGGGTGGGATGGGTCACATCACAACATCATACTCACATTGGCACCTTCACCAACATGCACACTTGGCTGTGGATGCACCTCACCCTGTGGTGCCCTGTTATGCATGCCACATGGGGTGGGCCTCTGCAGTGGTGTGTGTGTGGACAGGTACACTATGTCACACATGGGTGGGACCACTGTGCAGTGCATAACCCCAGCAGGGCACTTTGGCCGGTTCAGGCAGGCTGCTGTGCACAGCTGTACACTGCATGGCCAGTCACTGGTGTTGCACTGGCTGTGTACACCATCATGCATGCCCACATTAGTGTTGGGTAGGGTGCAACAACGTGTATACTCATGGCAGTATCTGTCTGTTGCATCTTGCAGGGCTGGAGGCCAGGGATCAGGCCACGGATGCCGCTGAGGAGCGTGTGCAGAGGGCGCGGTTGGTGCGGTGTAGTGTCCATGTGGGTACAGTAGGTGGCTACTTTGTGTGTACAGTGTCTGTCTGGTGGGGTGGGCTTCCACTCGGTGGGGGTTGTATGTTTACAATGGCACTTATGTGTGTTCTCTGTGTTCTTGCTGTAGGTCCCGAACCATGGTGCTGGGTTGGCGATGGAGGACCCTGGAATGGCAGCAGGCCAGTGGATGAGGTGTCCAACAGATCATTCAAGTGGCACTATGGCCCATATTGTGAGGGCAGGCCCAACTGCAGTGGACATTGGCAGCTGTCATATGCTTACTATCGGCACATGCCCAAGGGGTTTAGAGGCATGTTGCACGGCAACAGCAATAGCTGTTTTTGTAAATAGTTAATAGTAATGTACAGATGTTGCTATTTTCCACCCTCCCTACCTATGTTGCTATCCCCACCCACTACCCCCTTCTGCACTCCTGTTGTTGTATATAGTCCCTCACACCCTATCCATTTTGTGTCATCTCATTTATATAGTTGATTTTGGGTTTTGTTTCTTGTTCCTGTAATTGTTTTTGTTATTGTTTCTTGTATTAAATTATTGTTTCACTGACATGGTGTCTGTGGTCCTTCACTGTTCCATGGTCCTGAGTTTGTGTACTGTTACGGGCTCTTCACTGTCCCTTTGCTGCCATGCCCCTGTGTGCACCCATATTTGTACAGTCTGCTTCTCCTCTGCCCCCAACTCCATGTGGCCTGATATTGCGAGGGCAGGCCCAACTGCAGTGGACATTGGCAGCTGTTGTCCGCCTTCTATGGCATGTGGCCAAGAGGGTTTTGTAGGCGTGTTGCGTGTAGCAACGCCAATAAATGTTTTTGTAAATACCCTGTAGTTAATAGTAATGTACAGATGTTGCTGTTTCCCCACCCTCCATACCTATGCTGCTGTCTCCTCCCTCACCCCTTCTTCACTCCTGTTACTGTACATAGTCCCTCAAACCCCATCCCTTTTGTATCATCCATGTATATAGTTAACATACTATTTGCCAGCAGATTAGGCCTTATGGTCTATCGAGTCTGCTCGAACCTCATATCCCTAGTTGGGTGCCGAGGCCCTCCACTCCCTTGCGTTCCAGAAACCCCTATCATCCATCCCCACCCCTGAACAGGCCATCATCTGATACATCCACTTTCTGTGTCTGTCCCACCCTCTCTTGAAGCCCTCCACTGTGGATCTCTGAACCAGCTCACCAGGCAGTGCATTCCAAGGGTCCACCACCCTCTCAGTGAAAAACCTCCTCCTCTTTTCCCCTCACCCTTCCTCCTTCCAACTTCAAACCATGCCCTCTGGTAATACCTCCCTGCTTTAGTCTGAAGATCCCTCCATGTTTACCCTATTTATTTCCTTGAGGTACTTGAAGACCTCAATCATGTCCCCTGTCTCTCTTCTCCAATGAAAACAGGCAGAGCTCCTCAAGTCTGTCCTCATACATCAAATCCTAGCCCTCGTATCATCTTAGTTGCCCTCCTCTGTACCCTCTCCAGGAGCTGTATGTCCCTCTTCAAGTGTGGTCTCCAGTACTGCACACAGTACTCAAGGTGTGATCTAACCAGTCCATTGTACAGCGGCAAAATCACTTCCTTGCTCCTAGAGGTGATCCCCCACGATGCATCCCAACATCCTGTTTGCCTTGCTACGCCTCTCCGCACTGCTCAGGAGTTATTCATACATGCATCCACCATGACCTCTAGGTCTTTTCCCCTATTGCGGCCTCCAGCGCCTCCTCCCAGGGTGTACCTGTGTTTAGGTTTCCCCACCCAAGATGCAGCACCTTGCACTTGGTGATATTGAAATTTAATTTCCATGTGTGAGCCCAGCTTTCCAGGGTGTCAGGTCCCTTGCAGGCCAACCTCCCTCTTCTCCCTCAACTACTGCTCCCATCTTGGAGTCATCAGCGAAGAGACTCATTTCACACCCTGTACCCTCTCTGATGTCAGATATGTATGCATTAAACAAGGAACGGACCCAGGACCCGAGCCCTGCACGTGCCCACTACCAACCTCTCTAGGGTTCGAGAGCTCCCCACAGACCACTACTCTCTGGGTGCATCCAGCTAGCCAGTTTTCAACCATCAAAGGGCCTACTCCTAACCCCATCAGTTTCTCAACCAGACCATTGTGGGGGACAGAGTCAAATGCCTTGCTGAAGTCCAAGAATAATACATCCACAGGCTTTCCCTGTCCAGTTCTGATGTTACCCATTCGTAGAACTCCACAAGATTGGTTTGACATGATCTCCTGGCACAAACCCATGTTGCGACTATCCAGACCTTCCACCTCCTCCAAGTACACCCCAATCGCTCGTTTAGTATACTCTCCATTAATTTTCCCACCACTGAGGTCAAACAGATGGGTCTATAGTTACCTGGTACTTCCCTCGACCTGCCTTTATGGATTGGCACCACATGTGCCTCTCGCCAGTCCCTAGGTACCTCCCTGTCTCAAGTGACCTGTTGAAGAGCTCCGCCAGGAGTGCAGCCAGTATGTCCACTAATTCCCATAGTACTCTCTGTTGAATGCCATCCAGCCCAGGAGATTTGTCTTTCTTTAGGGCCTTGAGGGCTAACCACACCCTTTGGCGGAGATAGCATCATCCGCCCCTCCACCTTACTGGCCTTTTATCCTTCTCCAGATGTGACACCCTGGGGTACCTCTCCCTCCTCTTGCTCCATTTCTGTTGCTCCTGATCCCACTCACTGGCGCTTCTATCCCCATCGTGCCTTGCTTTGTAGATATCCCATCCCCTCCCTAATGAACACAGAGGCAAAGTACTCGTTAAATGCCTCTGCCTGGTCCTCGCCTCTTCCACCCACCCTCCTTCTGATCTCAATCTGCTGAGATGGCCTTTAGATTTTCTCCTCTCTCCAATGTACCGGAAGAACCCTTTTCCCTCCATGTATCCCTGTGCCAGCCGCTGCTCTTTACTGGACTTTGCTCCCTCACCATCAGGGTGACTTTTCTAGATGCAAGATGGTACATTTTCCTTATCTCTATCCCTTTTGTTGTTTTATATTTTGTAGGCCACCTTCTTTTCTCTGACCACTACCTGTACCTCACTGGACCACCAGCATGGTTTATGTGACCTTGCTCCTCACGTTTCAACTTAGTGCAGCTCCTGACTGCCTCATGAAGTCCCCATTTTATGACCTCCCATCTCCTTTCCACATTTGTCATTGATGTAATCCCTTCAAGTGATCCTTGAGAATATTTCCCATGCCCACAAAGTCTGCCCCTGAAGTCCACTGCCAGTGTCCTAGATCCCCTCCCCATGCTTATTTGAAGGCAGACAGTATTGTGGTGGCTCCCAGTCAGGGGTCCTCTACAACCAGGTCCCTTACCAGATACCCATCTGCCAGAACCAGGTCAGGACATGCCCCTCCCTTGTGGGTTCCATCACGCTGTGTTAAGAACACATCCTGGAAGCCATCCAGCAGCCTCTGCTCCTTGGCCACCTTAGAGGACATGGTTCCCCAGTTAGTACCTGGCATATTAAGGTCCCCATCAACACCACTCCTTCCCTTTTGGTCCACACTGGGCAATGATGTTGTCCAGCAAACCATCCTCTAGAACATCACTCATCCCGGGGGCCTATATACTACACCCAGCTTGACCTTATCTCCTGCTGGGGATCATAAGGTGACCCATAAGGCCTCCATGTTTCCCTCTGCCTCTTCTACCTAGCAATTTCTATGTCATCTCTAATGAACATAGCCACTCCACCCTCTGCCCTCCTTTCTATCTTTCCTAAGCATAGTTTACCCCCGCGTTTAGGTCCCAGTCATGGTTTTGTTGTTCCGTCTCCGTGACCGCCACATCCACCCCTCCCCCGAACAGCATGGCCTGGAACTCTGGCAACTTGTTTCCCAAGCTCCTGGCATTACTAACACCAACCCCACCCCTTATCCCTGATCCCCTTTGTGAACCCCACCCAGGTTCCTTATACTTCCATCCTCCCTCTGCTCCTCCTGAAACCTCCACCACCAGTCTGTTTCCCCTTCCCCTTGGGTTTGAAGGCTACTCCCTCATCTGGAGGAGAGGGCTTCTGGTCAGCCCTCCTTATCCCTCCCCCTCACAAGTTTAAACCCCACCTTTCTTGAATGTAGTCAGCCATCCCTGTTCAGGACTTCGTTCCCTAATGGGGCAAGATGAAGCCTGTCCTTGGCATGCAGTCCCTTATCCTCCCAAACTCCTTTCCAGTTCCCTAACACCCCAACCCACTCTCTTCACCCCACTTCCTGAGCCAGTCATTAACCTCTGTGATCTTCATTTTTTCTCCACTGAGGCCTTTGGTACTGGCAATATCTCTGAAAAGGAAATGTTGCATCCATTATCCCAACAGACTCTGGCAAGTTCTTGGAACCTTGCTTGATTTCCAAAAACGCCATTTCCTCTAGATCGTTGGTTCCCAAATGCACCAGGAAATCCGGTTTCCTCCACATTCCCTAACCAGTTCATACACCATGAACTTTGCTCTGTGCACTGTCAGCCCAGAGATACTCACTACCTTCACCTGGCTATGGCATCCACCCCTGTCCGTCCCACTGGATACTCTAATCCTCGAGTCTCCCAATAACAGAACCTTAACACCACCATCATCCTTATGGTTACCTCCACTATGCCCTATCAGCCCCCATCCCCCCCTTATTAGTGATCTCAATTCCATGGGAGTCTTCCTGCCTTATTAGAGACCTCCTTGTCACCCTCCCTTTCTGCCTCCTCGTTATTTTGCCCACTTAACTCAGACCCTCTGTATAGGTGTCCCCTTTAACCTCTCTTATCCGAACCATTTATCCTGCCCTGATGGTTTCCCCTTCCCCACACCACCATCCTCCCCTTGTAATAGTGCACCTGCCTCCAGAGGCTCTCTGTGGGTCCCCTTTAGCTAGGTCCCCATCTGGTACTGACCCCCTGCTGAAGGAGGCTCCTCTCCACCTCCTTGTCTCCCAGTTTCTCTCCAGTCATGGTATCCTCCTCATGTCTGCAATATGTTGCATCTCGCCCTCTGCTTAACATTTATGTTTCCCCTTCTTCCTTGGGGACTATTTCTATCCTTTCCATTGCTGGTCTGTGATGCCCTATGGGTATCAAACTCCCTCCCCGTCCTCTGTATCAGTTTCCTCATTTCCACCAACCCTTCCTCCCCTCTAGGTTGCTTAGTAGCTCAAATTTATTGTGACACTCTATGTCAGCCTCCATCAAGTAACCCAGTTTCCCTGACTGCACCTCTAAACTGCCCTCTTCTTCCCTCTTGCTCTCTTCTCCTTAGGAGCTCTATTCCCACAGTCTGCTGTTTTAGGCTTCCCCACAACAGCCCCTCCCTTCTCAATGTCTGCTCTACTAGGCTTCCCACAACAGCTCCTCCTGACTCTTTCTCCTCCAGTCTCTTTGTATTCAGAATGTTCCCCATGCTTTCCCTTAGTGTCAACATCCCTATCTAGGGTCCTCTGTCCCTAATATCCCCCCTCCTGCTTGCTGTAACATAACGTCCTGTAATTTCAGAGCATTGCCCCAGTCTCCCTCAGACCCACCCTTCTGCTGCCCATATCCACACCCTTATCCTTGGACATCCCCCCAGCTCCCCAGCTTACTCCTTAACCAATATACCTCACTCCTGATACAAGATAGCTGGTTCACAGAGTGGCAGCCTCCCTCTCCAGGCCCAATTGAGAATTATTGCCATCCCACAGCCTGTGCAGCCTACAACCCTTCAAAGATGCCTGCCATGGTGGAATATGGCCACCTTGTCTGTCCCCCTCTGTTTATAATGGCACACCCCTTTTCTCAGTCCCTTCCCCTGAATACAGTTTCTCTCTATACTGACTGCAGTTATTTACAAACCCAATTTCAACCCCACCAATAAAGTTCCCAAGTCTCACAAGCACATACAGTCCAGTGTTGTCCAGTCCCACTAACAGTGTGTGTATGCAGACATCAGGTACGTGATGATGTCACAGGCCCACCAGTTCCTGTTGCTTCGAATTTCAGTCCCAAACAGAAATACACAGCCCTTCAATCCCAACCCCAGTGGCTTTTCAGTATTTAAGAAAGCCTACAACACAGGGTGGGTGGGAGGCTCTTACCAACACCAGGCAAACATCACATTTAAATTACACTCTAATTATCACTGCCAAACAAGTGTTCCCAAGCCTCAAAAGTTACAATATCACAGCCCAAGTAACAGTTCTAACTCAAAGTAGTAATTTTAACACATAGAACTAATTTCACGTACAAAACTATTCAAATATTTCAGTTAAAACAAAATATAACCCCAGACCTCTGTCTTTACCAGCCTCCTGCTTATGTTCCCATATTCACTGTGTTGCTCCCTGGGTGGTTGTGTGCATCCAAGATGTGCTGGTGCATCTCTATTTGCATCCTGCCCTTCTTGCGTGATTCACAGTGGGGTTGACATGGCAGTTGTTTTAGATTTTGTTTCTTGTTCCTGTAATTGTTTTTGTTGTTGTTTCTTTATTAAATTATTGCTTCATTGACACGGTGTCTGTGGTCCTTCACTGTTCCACGGTCCTGGGTTTGTGCACTGTTACAGGCTCTTCACTGTTCCCTTGCTGCCATGATCCTGTGTGCAGCCATATTTGTACAGTCTGCTTCCCCACCCCCCACCTCCATGTGGCCCCACTGTCGCCTGTGGCATGTGCGTGGGCCTCATGTCTTGCTGCTCATGTCTCTGCACCCAGTCTATGTGTGCTGCTTGTGGCATGCGTACATTGCACTGCTGCACTGTTGCTCTGTGGCCCTGTGTGTTGTGTTCTGTGGTTGGGGTTTGGACTGGCTGTGTGGCACTGTGGTGGCACTGTGTGCTGCCCATCAAATGGCATGGTGTAGGCCTGTGTCACCTCCCACACAGCCATGGTCTTGGCCACCTGTGGTGTTGGCCTTGTCCAGTGGCCACCACCTTGCTCCTTGCTTTCATCCCGCTGTTGTGTGGCACCATGCGGCTGCAGTGCACCTGTTCTGTGTGCCTCCCATGGGCCTGTATGGGGTGTGCACTGGGCCTCTGGGTGTTGTTCTGAATTCCCAGTCTCACTATTGTGCCTGGTTCGGCCACTGTTGTGCCCTTGGCCACTCTGGTTTGTCCCTTTGGTTGTGTGTCCCTCTCTCCTTTTCCACTGCATTGTCCCCTGTTGCTCCCACATGCCTTGCTGGTTTGCTCCATATTCACTGTGTTGCTCCCTGGGTGGTTGTGTGCATCCAAGATGTGCTGGCGCATCTCTATTGCATCCTGCCCTTCTTGCGTGATTCACAGTGGGGTTGAGCGCCAGCACATCCCTTTTTGCCGCTCACCGTTTAGTGGGTGCATTCTATTTGTAGCGCACCTCTTTTGTGAATCCTGCCAGTGGGAATCTGTGATTTTATCTCTGTTAATAGGATCATTATTGTATTATTGTATGTGTTAACCGATTATCTTATTTAATATTTCTTTGACTTATTTTTATATAAAATATACCAATAACAATAAACTTGGTCAAGTCCAAGATGTATTTTTGGCACTTAATAATTTAATTTTGTAGCACAAACAAGCAACCCTCAAATACAAACTGCCATTGAATACAAGACACAAAACTACACAAAGTGGTAATTAGAGATAATTTTTCTATAACGATAACGATGTTTATTCACTTTGGCTGGGCAGGCTGGTTCTCTTTGGATCTCTCCTGCCTTGCCCATTAGCAACCATCTCCACAGGACTTCTCTTTCAGCCATGTTCCCCATGGATTGTCTCCTGTGGTGGAGACATAAGTGGAAGGGCTTCCCCGAGACTCTCATTCAGTTGCTTCCAACAAGGGTCCTGGCAATAGCGTGTGCGAGCAGCAGATTGCAGAACGTTATCTGAACAAAATGTTTGCCTAGGAATCCTTCACAACATTTTATGTTGCTTGCATGCATGTGCAAGAAACATAGTGCCATCATCGGAGATTTCGGTGTGTCACCTCCTCCTCCAATTCAGTCAGTGAGCTGGCAGGCACGGCCCTGTAAGCCAATGCATTTTGGAGCTGTCTGTAACCGATCAAAATGCAGTGGCACTGATTGAAAGGGGAGCTCAGCTTCAGTGAGCAGGGCCAAGCCCACTGAGCGTAGCTCCCCATGCAGGCATCGCGCCCCGCACCTACTGCGTAGCCGGCGGGTGCCCAACTCGTCGGCTGAGCTGCGCCTCCCCCAAGTTGTAGGTGCCATGGTGGGAGCCCACCCCAGCGTGGCAATGAGTCCTTGGCCGATGGGGTGCCTAATCCCCATTGGCTGAATGCCCAATGTCCTTGTGCCATGCTGGGAGCCCACCCCAGCGTGGCAAACGGTCCACAACGTCTTTTTAACCTGAAAATGAAACGGCCCGCTGGAGCGCCTCCCGACCCCTCCCACAACCCGCACCCACCCACCGCGCACCCAGCCTCCCCACGCCCCCTTACCCCATACTTACCTCCGGACTCGTGCGACGATCTTCGTGGACCGGGAACACGTCTGCACTCTTCAAAGCCGACCGCTAACTGAGGAAATGCCGGTAAGCTGTATAATGGCCTAGATAGGGGTTTCAACTTTGTTGCATATCTCAGGCATTTTTGGAATTTTGCACAAATTTTCCACATGGGGTTTTGGGACCCTTCTCATGAAAGATGTCACTGTCATGGCGTTATTCAGGCCAGAAGGGTGATTTCGCAGTCACTGCACAGTCGCGAAATCACCTGGCCTGAACATGCCATGACAGTGACATCATTCAGAGAAGGGGTCGAAACCCCATGTGAAAAATTCCAGCAAAAATTCCAAAAATGACTGTTTTATCGAGCATGCTAAGCAGTTCCTATGCAGGCTCATAAGTTCTCGAAATTTCAATATTTTCACTCCAGATTTTCAACATTGCCATTTTACCACACCTTCTTATGAGTAGTACAGCTGTCATTTTCACATCTCACCCAAAATGTGTTTCCACCCATGTAGCACAGAATGGCGCAGTCAGTGTCGAAATCAATGTCTGGGACAAATTAAGAAAATCACAGTGACACTGTTCATGAGCAGAGGTCTTAAAATGGCTATGCTGAAAATTTGGTGAAAAATTCCTAAAAATGACTGTTTTATTTAGCGTATGCTATAGTTCCTATGCAGGCTCGTAAGTTCGCAAATTTTCAATATTTTCACTCCAGATTTTCAGCATTGCCATTTTACCACACCTCCTTATGAGCAGTACAGCTGTCATTTTCACATCCAGCCCAAAATGTGTTTTCACCCATGTAGCTCACAGTGGCGCAGTCGGTGTGCAAACTCAATGTATGGGACATATTAACAAAATCACAGTGACACTGTTCATGAGCAGAGGTCTTAAAATGGCTATGTTGAAAATTTGGTGAAAAATTCCTAAAATGACTGTTTTATGGCGTCGTTGCGCAGTTCCTACGATGCTTGTAAGTTCGCAAATTTTCAATATTTGCACTCAAAGACTTCCAAATACTTAAACAGCACATAGAAGCAAGCAACATTCGGCATTGACAAATGCTTGTTTGAAAATATACCTGCTGCAGAAATACTTTGAACATCTCTACAATGGTTTTCTAAGTATTCATGCTGCAGTATGGTTTTCTAAATCTACATCCAGCATGAGGGTTTCAGATCTGTGTGCTGCATGATGGTTTCAAAATCTTTGTGCTGCATTATGGTTTTACAATCTACTTGCTGTACAATGGTTTCTCAAACAGAAATCATACATGAAGGTTTGTAAATATACCATCGGTGTGACTTTTCTTTTGCGATTATTTATTCTTTTATGACTGCCGAACCCCTAACCCTTGAACAGGCTTGCCTCAGCCTTGGTACCTTACTCCGGGAAGCCCCCTGGAGTGGAGCCACCAGTGGAACTGTTGTGGCTGAAGGGTTGGGCATCGTGCCTGGCTCATATGCAGTGGTTGGCATTTTTGTAACTAGAGGTCCCTTTGGAGCTAGGACATGCAATGGCGCAAGAGGCACGTGCATCTGTCCTAGCTCCACCCACATCTTGGAGTGGCATGCTTGTCCCCAGGCTCTGCTAGAGGGCAATCGATGCCGACACCCTAAAACCCACCCACCCTGTAGAAGGACAGCAGTTCACCAGATGCTCGATCCTTCTCCTTCACTGCCGACCCTCGACAATCCGTGCTTGTTCCAGAACACGGGTTGTCGGTATTGCGATGTGTGGCGTCCAGTGCCTCAACCCTCAACGCCACCAGGCCAGCCATCGATGTGACTTTTTAAAATCATCTACATGCTGCATAGTGGTTTTCAAAATCTGCCTGCCGAGAGAGGTTTTAGTTAGTGTTTAAGTTCAAGGTGACTAAAAACTTTAAGGTAAGATAAATTATTAAATACTTAAATGCTGAGGGTGATACTTTGGTGTTTGTAAGAGAGAGGCACAATGACCCCATATTTTGAAGGCTAGAATATCATTAACAAGCATACCACCAAGTTAACCAGATTTGGTGCACTGGGCAGGGTGGGGACATATTCAAAGGGTACCTAGCACTGCACACTGTTGATGACACTGAGACACAGATTAGACTGTGACATTGCAAATGATGCAGCCCTCTTACATACAGGATGCAGTGGTATATTCAAAGACTTTTGTAGCAGTAACAGACAGATTGGGAGACCCTAATTAATGCAAATTAAACCCTGCTTTATCATTGCACACAGTGATGAGTGACCCCTGCCTCCTCCCAGAGCAGCACGGGTGCTGGGTGGCCCCACTTTAACTGCCGCATCCCTGTTGAGTGCAGAGTCATATGACTGATCCCAACCCTGGCAGTCCAGTAGTTCCCCGCCCCAATTGTTGTCAGTACTGTGCAAAATTAAAGATTTGAACACTGGCAATCCAATGGATACCCTCCCTCACCCAGTCCCTGACAGTATTGTAGAACTGCACTAAAGCCCTTGCCTGGCAGTCCAGTGTTTCCCCTCCCTTAACTGAACCATTGTCAAGCTTTATTAAGCCCTTCCTTGCAGCTTGGTGAACCCCTTTCCTCACCCAAGCCGTGTCAGTGTTTTGATCTGTACAAAGCCTTTCCTTTGCAGTCTAGTGGACCCTCTCCCTCACTCAATATGGTATTGTTAAATTATACTGATGCCCATCCCTGCAGTCTAGTGTCATCCCTTGATAGCTATTGACCTCCTCCCAGCTCACCCACTGAGCACCCATAACCCACACCACCTGATGGCTCCCTATTTACCCACCTGTGCATAGATCATCCACCATCTGGTCTTCAGATGACAACTAGCACAGACCCTCCTCTCCCACCTTGAAGGCCACCATCTGACTGATATAAAGTGAATGCATGCATTCTGTAGAAATAATTGTTTCTACAGTATGTACATACTTATTACCTATCAATCAGATGTCAGATGGCTTAGGTGGTGAGTATGGGGTCATTGCCAATCAATATTCGAAAACCTGATGGCACTTATCCTATTGATGGTGTGTGAGTTAGGGACTGAAAGTGGAAAGAGCTGATGGTTGCTAAGTGGGTGGACTGGAGGGAAGCTTTGACAGTGATTGTTTGGGTGATAACACTGAAGTGCCAGGGATGGACCTGAGTACATTTCCACAGCACCAGATCAAGTGAAGGAGGGGGTCTGCTAGATTTCCAGGGCAGGGATTTAGTACAGTTCCACAATAGCAACAGTGATTGGGTGAGGTAGGGGGTCCACTAGATTGCCAGGAAGTGCTTTAGTACATTTCCATAATGCTGACAGGAACTGGGTGAGGGACAGAGTTCTGCTAGACTGCCAGTGATGGCATAGGTGTGTGGGGCTCCCATGTGGTGAGATAGCGGAGGCTCTGTACAATACCTCCTCTGTTTGTGAATGGAAGCATTTTGCCAAGCTACTAATAGCCACATAATTACATGCAAATGCCCCAGCATTGTGCGTGCCTTAAGCATGTGGTCTTTGGCATGCCAGCCAAAGAATATAGCTCTCAGAAGTGATTGCACTATTCCATTTCAGATGGGCTATCTCCCTTTGCTCCTGGGAGCCCTTTGCCAACAGGGACTGTGGTAATGATGCACATATGCATTATGCTTGGCTCTTCTACCAGTTTGGTCCAGACTACATGAAAAACAACTACTGATCCCATATACTCTGTATGGTGTTTCACTCACCAAGACAGAATCTGCTTGTGGTTTCCTGTGTTCCTTGGAAATTGTCGGTGAAAGGGCCTTTTCTGTATCCCCCTACTCATGTGGAATGCCTTTCCAAATCAACTTTTTCAGATCTCCTAGTTTGAAGTGTTCAAAATGGCTCTGAACACTTTCCTTTACTCTTGCATTTGATGACTCATCATCAAATGCACTCAGTCTCTACCAGTTTTCAGTTCCTTTTATTTTCATTCCTCCATGATAAACTTTGCTCAGTTTCTCTTTGGTCACGTCAGAAATAAATATGGATAAGGAGGCAGTATAGCATAGTGGTTAAGAAAACTTAGCTGCAAACCTGGAGAACTGGGTTTAAATCCCACAGCCACCATTTGTATTCTGTGTGACCATGAGCAAACTACTTAACTTCCCTGTGCTCCCAGGACACACCTGAAATGAATCTCAGCTTAGCATGTCTTTCCTGGCCTAATATTGTGAGGAAAAACAAAACATAAAAAAAAAAAAAACTCTCTGGTACATGATGGTTTGTTTTCATGTTTACTAACATAATTACAGTTACAGACATGGGAACATGGCTCCAAAAATTGCTATGCTTGTTAACAATGCTCTATGTAGATCTTGGACATCAGTCAAAACCTTAGGGAACCTAAAAAGGCTATATCATTTACACATCTCTTGCAGGAGTCTCATCTCCCTTTATTTTTTACAGTATACTGTATGAGTGGTTGAGGTTTTATCCTAGGACAGAGCCTTTCCTATGCTGTCTTCTGAATTTACCAGAACTCATACATTGCTATATACTTTGGTTCACTTTTTCTCATTTACTACCATGCCACTTCAGCGTCAGTTTAGCTGGTGCACAGGACGAGCATCACTGTCAGGACATTCACTCCGGCACTCCTGTCTAATGTCCACCCTGGCTCTGGGCACCTAGTATTAACCCAGTCTTTACTATCACTAGACAGTGTGCTGGACTCAAGTTCACCAGTGTCTACCCCATCCTGAACTTTGGTAGTGGATGGTAATCTGTCCAGGCTCTCTGGGAGAGGTAACATCTCCAACATCCATACAGTGCCAGCTTGGGATTCACCATACAAATAGTAGGTCCATCTCCTACATGTTTCAGCAGCTCAGTCTTTGGCAACACATATCTTACCATTGTTAGCACAGATGACTACATCTCTTTCTCCTCAAAGTGAAAGTACCTGCTTTAGTGAAATTCTCTCTGCATCACAAAGCCACCATGGAGTTCCTTTGAGGGTATTCCATTAGGATCATCATTCTCTCCTATTGATCCCTTCCACTCTCATCAGAATTAATGGTGATCTACACTAAATGACCTTTAGATTCCATGTTCCTCAGTCATCACTGCTGTCCTGGTGTTTATACTTGGAGGCTACCTATGACTATACAATGAGTTCTGCTGTTCTTACACCCTGCAGGGCCCAATACAAGGAAGGTTATGACTCATGCATAGGAACCAAACTGGCCTGTGCATCTTGCCCTGTGTAAAGAAAGTCAGAAGGCACAAAGAAAAATAATAGTCACCTTCTTCTTCTTTGCACAGGGCCTCAAGGGCCCTGCACAAGGCAAGTTACCACTCTACTGTTTCAAACACTAAAGAAATTAATTGCAAAAAAATACATTAATGCAGATTAGGATTGCTACCACATAAAACTCAAACCCTCAGAGTTTGGGTATGTGCTATTATGGTGTTTAATTCACTACCCACAAAGTTTGAAATGTGCTACTAGAGTAGTCAAACCTAACTCTCACACCTTCCCTCACTTCCCTTTCAAGCAGACGAGAGGTCGACTGTTTGGTTGAGGTTCCACTTTCTGCCTGAACTGCTTTCCCAAGAGACTGCGGTCATTGAGGGAGCTTCCGCATTCTCCATCTCTGAGCAAAGGACAGGCTGACTGGTATTGTGTTGTTTGCCATGTTCAGGGACATTTGCTTTGCCAGCTTGTTGTTTGGTCATATTGCCAGCTAAGCTCGTGTAGACCATCTTGGACCCAGGACTTCTGCCCCTACTGGATTATTGTTAAGGGGTTGGTTTTTCTGAAGGACGCTGGGCTCTGGTAATTTTTTTCCTGGGATTCGGAGATGGTGAGAGTAGCCCTGGTGAAACCCTGGGAGTTTATCCTGTTTGTGGCATTATGACTAAGTTACACAGTTGGGTTATCATTCCATGCAGAGACTGGGGCAGTGAGAGGAACCCTAGTCTTCAAAGTGGTGGGCTGTGTTGTTGCTTTTGCATTCCTTTTCTTCAAGGTGTAATAACTGTGATCTTGTCTAGTGAGACCTCCTTGTGTGAGCTGTGGACTGTGCTCCTGAAATTGAATTCTAACCTGCATGCTTTTGCTCCTTTAGTAGTGGGTAGAGGTTGTGTGAGTAGTGGGTGTTTTTTTAGGGGTTTAGATATAATTTGTGTGATGTGTGAATGGTGTAGGCTAGTATTCTGTGTGTGTGTGTGTGTGGTTGTATAGTTAGAACACTGTGTGCCTGGGACATTATAGTCAGGCAGGATATGTCTAGGGAAGTACGAGGGCCTGAGGCAGGCTAGGATTGTATATGAGGCATCCCAGCTGCTCGATCTACAGCCCTTCTCTGACCTCCAGTATCTGCCACCACAGCTCATTGGTATCAGGAGGTCAGGATAAAGACGAACCATGTTGATCAACTGTGGCGGGTACCTCGGGCACATTGGTTGGGAACAGGATAGAGGTAGTTAGGTGCAGAAGCCTCCCTGAGTTTCAATGGGTCCAAGGGAGATGCCAGATGTGTTTGGTACCCATCCCCAGGGTCCCCATCTGACTGAGTGGACAGGTAGCCAGAGGGACTGCATTGTCCAACAATCCCCTGAGAGAAGTGCTTGCAACACCAGATTGATTAGAAACAAGACTGCAATTATAGTGGACTTGGTTTCTTTGGTTGATCTGGCTGCATCATGGGCACCTGGATGAGTGATGATGCTGGCCCAGTTTTAGAGGCTGCCGTCCCCGGTGCTGTGTAGTGCACTGCCCCAGAGTGGAACACAGGGAGTGGGTGGTGGCCATCTTTTATATCTGAGCTTTCTTCACCATACAGCCAGTGAGAACTCTGGGTTCCTTTGAATGTGTGGCTTTTCATGAGGGTCCAGGTTCAGGCTGCAGGATTCTCCTGATTTACTGCCCCCTCCAGGCAGTGGGAGAATTCTACAGGAGGTAGTTGACTTCATCATTGGTGAAACATTGGAGTCTCCCAGATTTTTAGTTCTGGGGGCTTTAATGTTTGGGCTGATGACAAGTCTTCTAGGCTTGGCTATAACCTCCTCCAGATGATGTAATTTCTGGGCCTGTTGCAAGACGCTTCTTCCAAGACCAACCAGGAGGCCACATATTGGACCTGGTCTTCTTGCTGGGGCTTGAGATAAATAATCTCAGGACTGATTGGGTCATTTGGTCTGACCATTGCTAGATGGAGTTCTTGTTCAGGGTCCTCCCCAAGAGCCCTCCCTCTGCTGATATGGTAGCTACTACCCTTTGAGGGGTTTGACACCTGAGGATTTTCTGGCAGTGGCTGATCTATCCAGTGTGGAAAATGCATGCATAGGGGTATGTACATGACAGCTGCTGCCTATAACAAGGCAATGTCTGATGCACTTGACTCCCTCGCACCAGTCTGTGTACGACCTAAATCTTCTCCCTTGAGGTCCTCGTGGTTTGATGGGGAGCTCAAGGAGATGACGGTTATGGGTTGAAGGTTAGAGCACTGCTGGCAGAAGACTGGGCTGGAGGCAGACAAACTGGCCTTGCGTACCATTATGATAGTACCAGGGGCAATCAACTATGAAAAGGCAGAATTCCTGTCCAGGAGATTGCTGCCTGGAAGAATAGACCAACTGTGCTTTTCCAGACTGTTGACAGGTTTTACAACCTGCCTGTCTGCAACCCAAAAGGCTTTTTCTGACACTTTCTGGGAAGAGTTTGCTCAATTCTTCTCAGACAGAGTGTCCGCCATCCGGCAAAGAATTCTACAAGTGAGCCATATTGCAGCCAACAGTGGTTGCTTTGGGCACCCAGAGAACACTCTGTCTAATTGGGGTGAGTTTAGACCGTGGAGGTGGCTGAGGTCATTGAGGTTATTTCCAAGCTAAGCCACACATTTTGTGAATTGGACCCAGTGGCAACACGATTCTTGATTGGATGTGTTAACTCCATGGGCCTGGTGTTTGCCTTGATTGTCCAGTGCTCTCTGTCAGAGGAGGTCATCCCAAATACCTTGAAGGAGGCACTGATAAGACCACATCTGAAGAAACCATCTTTAGACCCTAACATTAAAGCAAATTACAGTCCTATCACCAACCTTCCATTTTTAGGTAGGTTGTCGAGAAGGCTGTGGTGCTTCAGCTTGAGGAGCACCTCGTGGCCTATTATCTATATGAGACTCACCAGTCTGGGTTTGTGTGAGGCATAGCACAAAAACTGCATTAGTTCAGGTGCACAAACATCCTCCTCAGGGAGAGAGATTGAGGGAGGGACAATTCTCATTCTCTTGATCTCTCCTCAGCCTTTTGCAGTGGACCATTGTGTGTTACTTCACCGACTGCCTGAGGGAATTTTGTGGACTTGCAGGCACTGTCATTTGCTGGTTCAAGTCCTAACTCAGGAACAGGAGGCAAAGATAGTGATGGAGAATTTCTCCTCCTCCCCTAGCCTCTTGTCCTGTGGAGCACCTCAGGGTTTGGTTTCATCACAATGTTTTCACCATGTATATGCTGCCCTTGGGAGAGCTCATTAGAAGTACAGTCTGGGTTTTCATTGCTATGCCGATGATACCCAGCTGTAACTTTCTTTGCCTCTGGGACATCTAATGCAGTGGATGTGCTACAGTAAATAACAGCCTTGCTGAGATCAGTGACTGGAAGGCCACCAGTCAGTTGCGACTGAACTCCAATAAGACGGAGGTACTGGTAGTGGAGTCAAACAGAAGGCATGCTAGGATGGCCTCTGGCACAGAGACAGGACTTTTCTGGGTTCTGTGCCACTGAAGGCCTCCTCTAGGGTGCGTGACTTTGGCATTATCCTGGACAGTGGACTGACATTTGAATCCCAGGTGTCATTTTCCATACTAGTTTTTATCATCAGAAGAATATCGCCAGAATCAAGCTCTAGTTCCACCCTGGACCTTCCTACCTTGGTGCATGCCTTCATGACATTGAGGCTTGACTACTGTAGTGCGCTCTACCTCGGGGTCTCGGGAGGCACCCTGCACTGGCTACAGCTGGTGCAGAACCCAGCTAGCAGGTTGTTAATGGGGCAGCCTAAGTCCCAGACTACCTTTATATTTATTTATTTTCTGATTTTATTCTATCATAGCTGTCTGTGAAATACTGTTTTATTTATTGGTGTGTTTTTATTTATTCTTAGGTTGTTTTCTTCTGTCACGGTGCCCAAAGCCCCAGGGATTGGGTGTCTTAAAATAAAATTTGCCTTGCTTTGCCTTTTATACCTAAGACCAAGCTACAGATATGGAGCCATAGATAAATGGTGTGTTACCTCATGCAGGGACACAATATTCAAAGTTTGTAAACAGCAACCTAATCCCCACACCGTCCCCTACTCTTATGACCCAAGGCCAAGCCACAGGTCTGCAGTCATGCCATATGCATCTGGGTTTAGTACAATCCTACTAATTTTTGTTCTGTATTTAGTAAAAATGCAGCAAAGTTCTATCGAACTCAAAGTGAACCCAAGTGGACCACTTGAATTTGCATAGCACCATGTGAAATATCCATTAAAAACAAGATTCACCCTTTTAATGGATTTCCTGTTTCCACTTTGGGTTCACTTTGAGTTACAGACTTGGTAAGGAGAATTTGGCAAGAAAAGCCCTCAGATCACATGTCTGACTGTCTCTCCAGGTTTGCAGGTCACATGATTCAGGGAGGAACTTAAATAGGAAGGAAGTCAGTGTTTCACTTTCACTTTCTCCATGAAACAGCAAGTTGCAGGTTGAGCTCAAGAGTGTTATATATATATATATATATATATATATAAAGAGAGAGAGATACATTTATAGTCTATTTGTTTTTGCATTGGTTGTTTTCTTTAGTAGTTTAGTGTAAAACTGTTCTTCAGCAGGGTTTTTGTTTATTTAGAGATTTTTCTTTTGCTCTTAAAATCAGGTTTTGCTTGAGTTAGTCTTGCATGAGGTCCATCTTTCCAACTAGTAGTTTTCCTTTTTTATTTTTGGTAATGAATCGTGGTCGTGGTGTGGATCGTGGAGAAAGTTTTAGTGGCCAGTGGAGGCCATGAATGCAGCAGCCCAGTGCATTTAAAGAGGGCTACTTTTAGTGTGGCCACAGCAGGGGTCCAACCAGAGTTGCATGCAGAGCAGCAGCCTCAGCCAGAGCAGCAGCAGGCTCAGCAGCAGCCTGAAGAACCACAGCCAGAGGTTGTTACCCCTCCACCACGGCAACACAGTAAGCAGTTGCCCTCCAGCAGCAGCATCCTTCCAGACTGTTGTTGCATCTGGTGCCCCTCCCACTTCCTGTACGGGTCCTGCACAGAGCTCTCCCATGTGTGAGTTTTTGAGAAAATTCTGGATGACCCTGTGGTGGTAAGGTGCAATCTGTGCAGTGTGCTGGTCCAGTGGGGGTGCAAGGGAGGACACTTAGAGATGGTGAGCCAAGGACACACATGGTTGTCCACCACTGAGAACAGTGGGATGCCAAGCTGCAGGAGGTAACAGCCACTCCTGCAGCTGTGCGCCAGTGTGATGCTCCACCTGCTCTTCACCACCATTGCAGGGTCCCTCAGTTGATACAGCAAGTGGTGGGGACTGCAGCTTCAGATGACCAGGTACAATGTTACCTGTCACAGCAGCCAGTGACACAGGCAGACCTGGCTGTTATGTGGGCAGGGGTGGAGGAGCTTCAAACAGCTGTGAAGTGTGCTGTCCAACACCTTACCCACATTGAGGGCCAAATGTGGAAATTATCCACTTGCTGCAGGGATTAATTGTAGGTTGCCAGTAGCAGCCCCATAGGTCCCATAATATATTCAGTAGTAATCATACTAACATACTAAAATGCCAGGAGAATAGGCCTAATGGTCTCTTGAGTCTGCTCGATTTTCAGCACTTGCACTGAGGGCCGATTTGGTGTCCCCCTCCCCTTGGATTATACTATCCTCAGTCCTAGCGTTCCACCTGTATTGTGCCTGGTCAGATTTATCCTCCCTCTGTACCTGTCCCATCCCCTCTTAAACCCATCCACAATCTCCATCTCTACCAGCTCTGGGCAGTGCATTCCATGGCTCTACCACCTTTTCAGTGAAATAACATCTCCTCCTTTCCCTCTGAGCCTGCCCCTTCCAGCTTACACCCATGACCTCTTGTTGCCCCACCTCCTTCCTTTGGAGCACCCTGACTGGGCCACCTTTATTGATCCATTTCATGTACTTAAGGACCTCTATCATGTTCCACCTGTCACCAAATGCCACCTTCCAGACACTTGTATGCATTGTGCATAGCAGCAGGACAGTTTCCTGTAATGAAAGCACACAGCAGCTGCCATTTTCACGACAATCAGTCATATAAAAATAAAGTAAATTAACTAACAACCATGAAAATACTTGTTCCTTTTCTGAACATGTAGTTAAAGCACCAGGACAACATTCACAGTACCATAACACCACCCTAGCAAGCCCCCAACAAAGTGCTATTTTGTGTTTGAATGTCCCCATTTTAATTTCTTGAAAAGCCCAGATGAAAACTAATACCAGTCTAGAAATGCTTCCCACTGTGTTAAGTGACATCATTGAATTGTGACGACACTTGCTGCTGCTTGTGTTCTTGCCCTTTCTTTTCATTTCATGAAAAGCTCAGATGAAAATTACTATCAGTCCAGAAATGCGTCACAGTGTGTCAAGTGACATCATTGCATTGTGACGCTTGCTGCTACTGGTGGTTTTGGCACTTTCTTTTCAGTTCATGAAGAACACAGACGAAAATGAATACAGGTCCAGAAAGGTGTCATTGTGTGCTAAGTGACATCATTCGTTGTGACTACACTTGCTGCTGCTGGTTTTGGCCCTTTCCTTTCATTTCATAAAAGCCCAGATGAAAATAATACCAGTCTAGAAATGCATCACAATGTGTTAAGTGACATCATTACATTGTGGCGACACTTGCTGCTACTGGTTTTGGCCCTTTTTTTCACTTCATGAAGAGAAAGCCCAGATGAAAATTACCTAGTACAGAAATGCGCCACTGTATGTTAAGTGACATAATTGCATTGTGAGGACACTCTGCTGCTGCTGCTGCTGGTTTTGCCCCTTTCTTTTCATTTCATGAAAACTCCTGAAGAAGAATAATCATATTAAAACTATTCAGAAAAATCACAAGTATTTCTTGAAGCACTGCTAAAAGCATGTATCTCGAACCAGAACTCTGCATAACTGTCCCAAGTGAGAAAATGGCTTGCTGGTGCCTGCTGCTGCTGCTGCTGCTGTTTAAATGTCATGAAAAGTCCTGATGAAGAATAATCACATGAAAACTGTTTAGAAAAGTCACACATATTTCTTGATGCACTGCTAAAAGTGTGTACCTAGAGCCAGAACTCTGCATAAGTGTCCCAAGTGGGAAAATGGCTTGCCAGTGCCTGCTGCTGCTGCTGTTGTTGTCCATCTGTTTTCTGCTGCTGCTGATGTACAATGTGTTGTTAAATGATTATAACCACAGATGACCATGGGGATTGAACTATAATTTGATATTCTGGAAATTCTTCTGCTGCACTGACTGAAACATGTTGCCCTATGTGTGTATTCATACCAACACTGGTAAGTTAATGTATCTGTCACTGTTATGTTTTTCAGAGACTTTGCCATTTAATTTGTATTGAATCTTGTTTCTTGTTGTAAGCACTGAGCAGTCCATCATGTTGTTCCTTTGCAGGAATCATCATCTTACATATTGAATGCTTCCCTTCACCAGTGTGTTGGCCATGGTCACATTCACATGCCATACATATGTGCTGCCATCTAATGTGGAACTGTAAAATTGTAATATTTTCCAGGGGTGGTACTGCTGTGAGTGAGTGAATTATAAGCATTTCTCACTGCTGTTCTTTTCTTTTCACCTCTCAGGTTACAGCACACAGATTCACAACCATAGTGATAAAACCATGTTGCCACTACACTTGTGTGACATGTGTCTAATTGTTGACTTTGGCTGTCTGAACAATGTCAATACATGAAAGTATGTATTTTTTGGGGGCAGGTTGCATGGGTCATTTGGAAACAATTTGCATTAATAGTTTGTTTTCTTTCCAGGTCTTCAGTGTATCCAAATTGTTGTGTCTTCAGATTGCAACATACTGCCAGTACACAATACATCGATGCTACTTACAAACAGATGAAGATGAAATTATTCTGAGTTCATTCCAGTACCCATTCAGTATCAGTACCCTTGGAGCTGTTCCTGTCTTTTGTTATATCCATCATCTTGCCTGTATGTCACTGCTGTTAAATACTTTACACGGTGGAAAAAAGGGAAACAAAAATCAAAAGAGCAGCCCTCACAGCCTCAATGCTGGAGTAGCACCCACTTGGAAATTTTTCCATGACTGCATCAACAACCTCAATGGTACACTGTTTTACACTGCCACCAGGATGGTCTGTTCTGCCTGCATTATTCAGCACCACCATCATCGTGACTGGGTACAAATATGGATGTGATTGTCCTGCTTGAGTACGTTGGACAAAAGAAGTTTAAGTTGTGTGATTCATGATCATGAAGATGAAGAACATGATTTGTCTTGTGACTCATGAATCTGTGATCGTGACATGACAATGAGTACAACGTTCAGAGAAATATACCCACACTGGTACTGTGAACAGTACCTGAACATTCAAAGTCATCCTCCTCCTCATGCTTGTAGCAAACCTCCAGTGTTAATTCACAAATTTTACATACATGTCTACTACTGTTACTTGAGGACTGGCTGGCAGAAATTAATTTCTGAGTGCATCTGTGCAGTAACATTAGTACTGCACTCAGTCGGCACTGGCCGTGGAGGTGAGAGGTGGGCTGTGCCAGTCGCTGGCTGGGAATGGGTGGGGGTTCTGGGTGGGCTGGCATGGCTGGGTGGGGCTACTAGACTACCAGGGTAATGGGGTCATTCTTTTTATATTATTGTACAGTTGGGGAGGGGCACTAGACTACCAGGAAACGGGTATCCATTATTATTTTACAGTTGGGGGCACTGGACAACCAGGGAAGCTGACTTCGAATTTTCAGCAGGCGACCCAGGGTTCAGGCATGGGAGGGGTGCACTTGCGACCTGGCAGCGAGGTTTTGACATGCTAGCTAGTAAGCGCCCTCTGTAGGCATACCTTGCCGCATGTCGCAAGTCAGCAGGACTTTTGCTGTGGAGACTCTGCCCCTTCTGGAATAGGGCATAGGGTCAATGTCACAGTTGCAGGTGGTGCAAGTTGCGTTCAGCGGCAACCTGTGCCACCCTTCTAGAATCAGGCCCAGACACTTTCCTTATACATTGCAGTCATGCCCATAGACTGCATGATGTGCATATTAAAATGCAAATTGTCTGATAAAAATTGTAATGCTTCTTGCTAATGGAATGTAAAGACGAGCACCATTACATCCCTATCACAGTTTGTATTGCTGCTAGCACACAGTGTTATCACTCACAAAATTGCTTTAGACCTGAGGTGATGTGGGGACACTTCTGTTGATCTCAGCTCTGGTCACAGATACATGATGAGTTGCCAGCAGATGTCACAGGAGCTGAGATTCTATGTTCATGTTCTATTCATAGCCCTTGTACAGTGGGCATATCAACAGTGTGTCTCTCTAACATAGAAACATAGAAACATAGATTTTGATGGCAGATAAGGACCTGGCCCACCCAGTCTGCCCATTTCCCTACCTATTGGATAAGCTGCAGATCCTAGTTAACCAGCAGCCTACTTCTTTCTACCCCACCCCTAGAATTACCTTATGACTTTCCCATGCATGCTAGAATTCCACCACTGTTTTGACTCCACAACCTCCTCCGAAGGCCATTCCATGCATCCACAACCTCTCTGTGAAAAATACTTCCTTAAATTACCTCTGAACCGCCCTCTTCTATCTTCAAATTGTGCCCCTTGTTCTTGCACCTCTTTTTTGAAAGATGCTACCGTCTTGGACTTTGTTGATTCCTTGAGATACTTGAAAGTTTCTATCATGTCCCCCTCTCTCCTTTCCTCGAGGCTATACATATTCAGCTCCTTAAGTCTCTCTTCATATGTCTTCCGGTGCAGGCCCTGCACCATTTTAGTTGCCCTCCTCTGGACAGCCTCCATCCTGTCTATATCCTTGCGGAGATTGGGTCTCCAGAACTGCACGCAGTACTCCAGATGGGGTCTCACCAACTGTCTGTACAGAGGATAATAACTTCCTGTTTTCTGCTGGTGATGCCTCTCCTATGCATCCCAGTATCCCCAGCCCTCCTTGCTGGCCTCTCACATTGTTTGCCCACCTTTAGGTCATCTGATATGACTACCCCAGGTCCCTTTCCATTTTGTTGTTGTTAGTATCTCACCACCCATTGTGTACTCTTCCCTGGGTTTTGTTTCCCAGGTGCATTACCTTGCACTTCTTAGCATTGAATCTAAGCTGCTATACATTTGACCATTCCTCTAACCTTGCCAAGTCTCTTCTCATCCTTTCCACCCCACCTTGTGCATCAACTCTGTTGCAGATCTTTGTGTCATCTGCAAAGAGACATACTTTTCCTTCCAGTCCCTCTGCAATATTACTTATAAAGACATTGAAGAGGACCAGTCCTAATACTGAACCCTGCAGTACCCCACTAGTAACCCCCTTTCTTCAGAGTGGACTCCATTTACTATTACTCTCTGTGTCCTATTCTCCAACCAATTCTTTACCCAGGCTGTCATCTTGGGACCCACTCTCAGGCTGGCTAACTTTATATTAATCTTTTGTGTGGGACTGTGTCAAATGCCTTGCTAAAGTCTAGGTAGCCATGTCACAGCAGCTCCCTGATCTACTACTTTGGTCACCCAGTCAAAGAAATCTATCAGATTTGTCTGGCATGACCGTCCCGCTGTCAATCCATACTGACTTGGGTCCTGAGCCCTCTGGCCTCTCTGCACCCTATCTGTGACATAGCTACTCAGTGTGTCTCTGCAGCATAGTTAAATTCATTTATGCTTTACTACACAGTGTGTGTTAAATGCCTATGCTCTGTCTGTGACATAGCTGCTCTATGTGTCTCTGTAGTATGTTGAAATTCATTCATGCCATGTTAAAGTCTGTTCAGTGCACTGCGCCCCTGTTTGGGACATAACTAATCAGGGTGTCTGTTCACTATATTTAAATCTAATCATGCTGTATTACACATTGTCTGTTACATGGCCTGTCTGGGACATAGTTTATCACTATGTCTCTACAGAATACTGAAATCCATTCATGCGGTATTACACACAGTCTGTTCATCACACTGCTCACTGTGTGTGCCATAGGTACAAACTTGGTCTCTGCAATATAGTTAAATCCATTTATGGTGTATTACACACATTCTGTTATGCTTCCTGCACCCTGTCTGTGACCAGTATTACACACAGTTTTGTTTGGTGCACTGCACACTTTCAGTGGATGAGCTACTCAGTTATTCTGTGCATTTTATAAACATACAAAACTGCCGAAGATGCAGATCTATCAGTCTATGTAGTTTGCTCAAGTGTGCAGCACTTCAGTGTTTCATACTGCAACAGTCCCCCCTCCCCTTGCGTCCCACCCCATTGATTTTGCCCATGTAACTATCATTCACTCCCACACCCTGCCCCTAGCCATGGTTTGAACCCTCACTCTGAACGTGTACCACTCCTGTTTTAAAGCTGCCCATCATCTGCAGTGATCACCTCCTCCAGCAGTGCATTAAATCCTGCCACAATCCTTTAGATTAAATACTGCCTCCTCATTTCCCTCCTGAATGTACCTCCTTAAACCCTCTGACTGTGCACCCTGTTTTCCTTCCACCTTTTAATTTGAAAATACATCCAGTGCTTACTCTGTTCATACCCTTCTAGTACTTGAAGGTCTCTATCATATCCCCTTTCCTTCTATCCTCCAGGAATACATACTGAGCTCTCTCTTGGTCTCTCCTCCTACAGTTGATCTCCCAACCCCAGGATAATTGTCGCTGTCCACCGCTGTACCCTTCCAATAGCTTGATATCCTTTTTTTAAAGTATGGGTACCAGTACTGCACATAACACTCTAAATTTTAGCCTCACCATTGACCAGCACAAGGGCATGATGATTTACCCTCTCCTAGAAGTAATTCTCATGTGATGCACCATAGCATTCTGTTGTCCTTTGCCACTGCCTTCTTGCACTGGGCTGAGTGGTTAATTTCCCAGTCAGTAGTACACTCATATCTTCCTCATTCTTTGAGTTTGATAACTGCACACCCCAGTCATTAACTATTTCAGGGTTCCTGGCTCCCAAGTGCATGATTTTGCAGTTCTATGCACTGAACCAAACTTGACATGTGTTACACCATTCCTCCAGTTTTATAAAATCCTCCTGGGGTACTGTACCACGTTCCCTTCCATCAACCAATGCACATCTGTTGGTGTCATCACAAAGAGACTTACTTTACTCTTTATCCCTTCTGCGTTGTTGGAAATGGAAGGTTAAACAGCACTTGTCCTACTACTGAGCCCTGTGTGACAAGACTTGTTACCACCATAGTCCTCAGATACCTCACCGCCACTACTACTTTCTGCTGTGCATCCTACATCCAACACCAGACACATCTAACCAATTTCCTACCTGCTCCCTTGTCGCTCAATTTGCTTGTCAGCCTACCGTATGGCACTAAATCAAAGGCCTTGATGAAGTCAGGCAAAGGACATCCACAGCATCACCGTTGTCTAATGGCCGAGTTACCCAATCAAAAGAGTCAGTCCACCATGTTCATCTAGCAGTATCTTCCATGGACAAACACGTATTGTCTGTCATCCTGATGATCATTATCCTTCAAAATTTTACCAGCTGTTCCTTGACAATAGCCAACATTAGCATTCCATTTGCAGTTAGGTTGACTGGTGTATAGTTCCCTGGTTCTTCCTTGGGCACAATGTTATGGAGCGGTACCACATGCTCCACCATCCAATCCATGGTATGCATCCAGTTTCCACAGAGGTTTTGAACAGGTCCATAAATGACTCTGCCAGGACTACTGACCCATGTCTCATTACTGTAGGATGAATTCCATCCATCCCAGGTTCATATGAACCCTTATGGACTGAATGGCCTCTAACACCCTTCCCTTCATGATGTCCCCACCTGTGATCTCTCTCCCCGCTACCCTTCCCGTCCCTTCCCCTAACATACAGACCCATCCTCTCCTTTGTTCAGTACTTCTGCCTGCTCTGCTCCCTTTTCCCACCAACTTCTATTCTTGATCCTTACAATCTGATCATTAGTCTCTCTCAGTGTATTTAAATCCATTTGTACTTTACTAGAGACAGTCTGTCTGGTGCCTTCAGGCCTGTCTGAGGCAGAGCTACTCGATGTGTCTCAGCGGTATATTGAAATCCATTTCTGTTTTTAAAAACAATCTGTTTGGTGCCTTAAGCCCTGTCTGGGACATAGGTAATCAGTGTGTCTGTGCAGTATTGTGAAATCCATTTATGCAGGATGACACACATTTTGTTGTTTTCCTGCACCCTGTTTGTGAACTGTATTATACACAGTATTTTGGTGCACTTACTCCTGTGTGGGTCATGGCTACTCAGTGTGTCTTGGTAGTATAATCTATTCATGCTTATTGCACACAGTCAGTTTGTTGTCTATACCACTGTCTGGGACGCACATACTTTTGTCTCTCTGCAGTATAGTGAAATCCATTTATGCAGCATTACACATCATCTGTTTGAAACATAGAAACATAGAATCTGATGGCAGATAAGGACAGATTGGCCCACCCAGTCTACCCATTTCCTACCTAATGGATAAGCTGCAGATCCTAGTTAACCAACAGCCTACTTCATCCTATCTCCCCACTAGAATTGTCTCATGTCTGTCCCATGCACTCTTGAATTCCCCACTGTTTTTGACTCCACGACCTCCTCAGGAAGGCTGTTCCATGCATACACAACCCTCTTGGTGAAAAATACTTCCTCACATTACCTTTGAGCTGTCCCCTCTGTCTTCAAATTGTGCCCTTGTTCTTGCATATCTCTTTTCTGAAAGATGCTACCCTCTTGGACTTTATTGATTCCCTTGGGTACTTGAAAGTTTTATCCCAACTGTCTGTACATAGTTTTCTACTGGTGATGCTCTCCATATGCATCCCAATATCCCCCATCCCTCCTTACTGCCTTGTCACATTAGTTGCCCACATTTAGGTCATCTAATATAACTACCTCAGGTCCCTTTCTATTTTTTGTTGTCACTATCTCACCCGCATTGTATACTCGTCCCTGGGTTTTGTTTCCCAGGTGCATTACTTTGCACTTCTTTGCATTGAGTCTAAGCTGCCATACATTTGACCATTCCTCCAACCTGCAAGTCCTTCTCATCCTTTCCACCCCAACTTGTATATTTTATTTTATTTATTTATTTATTGAGAAAATTGGATTACAACCTTTGAGTCAGGGACTCATTCCAAAGGCTCCACGTCAGAGTACAAAAACATTACAATAAGCAATCATTATACAATATTACAGAGCAGTAGAAGAAAGGAAAATAACAGGGTAAAAACAGTATGTGTCAAATATAGGTAGTTTACAATATGTAAGAGACATGGTAATAGCAGGGTATGAACAGTGCTTCTAGTCCTAAACAGATTGGTAGCTATACAAGTCCTGCAGGGATCTTGTGAACGTCAGTGATCAGTATAATCAAATTTAAGGCCTGGCCTATATGCTAGCAAGTGATGCAAGCAGTCAGATTACCAACATTGTCATTAACACACAGTGGCAGCAGAGGATTGGGATATCTTACCCCAGTGCTTGCCATCCATGAGCAGAATCTGTTCTTAGTGGGAACAATTGTAGAGGCGGGTGGAGGTATGTGGTTCTTGAGGCCTATTTTGAAGGGCCTAGTCTGGATATAGAGGTGATGGCAGGGAGTTCATTGCACCAGGAAGGTGCTCTGTAGGGAAAGGATTGTTGAGCTAGGGTGGTTGTGACCTGGGGACAGCACCGTTAGTTTATCTGCCTGCGGTTGTTTGCTGAGGTATGTGCAGCACGGATGGAAGTTGAGACTCCAATGGGAGTAAGACCTAGTTGGATTTTCTTAGTAAGGAGACATGTTTAATAACGTATTCTTTTAGTCTAGGGTGAGGATTTTTGTTAGTGCATACAGGGTGCAGCAGTGGGCACGCTTTATCCATATCAGTAAGGAGTCTACATGCTTTTTAATGGATAGGTGGATTTTATTTAGTGCAGTGCGGTCAGCAGCTGAGTAGATGGTTAGCCCATAGTCTACAAGGGAGAGAGAGAACAGAGGAGGTAACAACAATGTTTAGGGCCTCTGGACGTAGGCAGACTTTGTGCCAATACAGTAGTGCTGTGTATATATTTATGGCAGAGGAAAGATTACTAATATGTGGGTGGAATGAGAGACTAGGATCGAAGGTAATGCCCAGTTATTTATAGGTGTAGACCTGCTCCAGTGGGAGGAGGGTTTTAAAAAGATTGTTAGCTGTGCATTGTGGGCCTTACTCTGACACTGGGAGAAGAGCATTGAGTTTGTCTTTTACATTGACCACGAGTCTGTGGTCAGAGAACCAGTTTTAATGCTGTTGAAGGCAAGTTGTAGGGAGGCCTGAAGGGTTGTGGGATCAGTGGGAGGCATACAATACAAGCGTCATCTGCGTAGAGCAGAGGATTACATGAACAGGATTTAGGCAGGTTATTCAGGAAGATGCTGAATAGCAAAGGGCCAAGGATGGAGCCCTGGGGCACCCCTGAGTGGACTAATAGAGTATGTGAGAGGGTGCTGTTTATCTTCACACATTGGGACCTGTCTGTGAGGTAACTTCTGAACCAAGCGATGGGTCCAGGAGACAGTCCAGTGCGGTGAAGAGTATTTATGAGGAGGGTGTGGAGACTGTGTTGAACGCTTTTGACAGGTCTATGATTTTGGCTCCTGCTAGCAGCTTTTTATCTAGGGCATTGTGCAGCAAGTTGGAGAACTCTAAGAGGGCAGTAGTTGTGCTGTGTCCGTCTCTAAAACCATGTGGTTCCCTGCATAGGATGTAGATGCGCTAGTAGTAGAGTGGGTTGCAATGATTTTCCAGGGCTTTCGAGGAGGAGGGAGTATGGAGATGGGCATGTGGGGTCCCTACTCCTTAGTGTTGGTGTGATGGTGGCCACCTTCCAGTCATTTGGGAACTGCCCTAGACATAGGGAGAGGTTGAGGAGATCAGTCGGGAGAGCACCGAGTCAAGTACCAAGTTAAGGATTTTCATGTCAAAGGATTCTTTGCAGTAGTTTGAGCCCTCCTAGTGCTTTTTAAGGTAAGAACTAGCTTCATTCATAGTAATGACCCTGTGGTAGAAGGTAGGAGTTGCTTGGTTCTGGGCACTCGGGCAGGGTCAAAAAGTGTTGGCAGAACTGTGCTCAGATCAGAGAAAGCAGCATTTAGGGCTGGTGGCGATGGTGAGTGGGTCCGATGTAATATTATTGTTGACAGTAAGTTGGGCAGAGGGAGGCATCTTGGATTTTCCATTCAGCTCCTTTAAGTTGTCCCAAAACAACCTACCATTCCCCAGGATGAGGCCAGGATGGACTTGTAATAGCTGAATGGCCATTCTTATAGCCCAGGTACACTTGTTGTGAGCAGTTTTGTAGGCCAGCCTGTCCGCCTGTTCATCAGAGGCAGCTGCTTTGTACTAGAGGTCGTCACGACTCTTTAGCTGCTTGAGCAGTGCTGGTGTGACCCATTACATACTTTATGGAATGGAAAGATAATGTCTCTTCACTATCAACCCTATTGCAGATCTTTGTGTCATCTGCAAAGAGACATACTTTTCCTTCCAGTCACTCTGCAATGTCACTTATAAAGACATTAAAAGGACCAGATCCAGTACTGAACACTGCGGTACCCCACTAGTAACTAGTAACCCCTTTCTTCACTGTGGACTCCGTTTACTATTACCCTCTGCGTCCTGTTGTCGAGCCAATGTTTTACCCATGCTGGCTAATTTGTTTATTAATCTTTTGTGTGGGACTATGTCAAATGTCTTGCTAAAGTCTAGGTAGGCCATGTCTGCAGCCTCCCTGGTCTACTACTTCAGTCACCCAGTCAAATAAATTGATTACATTCATCTGACATGACCTTCCGCTGTGAATCCATGATGCCTTTGGTCAGGTGCCCCACTGGCCTCTAGGTACTCAACAATTCTTTCCTTCAGAAGTGATTCCATCATTTTCCTACCACTGAGGTCAAACTGACAGGTTGCCCCCACCCCTGTCTTTAATGTCACTACTTTGTGGTTCTGTGCAGTATAGCACAAGCCATTTAGTTTGTATTGGATGCTGTCTGTTAGGTGCCCGAGGTCCTCTTGGTGACACACCTAGATAACATCCTTCCACTAAGCATGCTTGTATGAGTTAATTACTTATTGGTGTGACTTCACCTGGCCTGTGTAACACCATGCACGTACTGTTTCCTGATGAGTGACCATCATACTTTATGTAATGAAAAATAATGCCTCTTCAAATATGTCTTATTCATGTACAATGGCAGTCAAACAAATTTGTTGTGAATTTATCTAAAAATCATTTTGTGTGCTTTTTCCAGGACTTTTGACATCTCACTTATTGTCATTTGACTGAATTATGGTCTATGCTTCTAAACACGATGATGAATCAGGTTCCAGCACTGATACGGCTACTGACAGTGAGACAGAGAATTTCTGTCTGTCAGTCTTACACAATGCACAGTACTGTGAACGAGATCCGCCATACATGTTTGAACCCCATCAACAGCACAGAGATCGCTCATCAACTGGCAGTTCTACTGATTCTCAAAATAATACTGCTGATGCAAGTGACTCAGATTTGTCAAGCAGATTGAATAATGCTGATTGGTGCATGTGTAATAAATGCTCATCTATGCCAAGTGAGCAGGAATCACTTTGTCGCCAGAATGTTTCACACCAACTGGGTGAAAAGTTAAATGGTAAAATGCATTACTCAGCACCATAACTTCCAGATAGGTTCTTTGGATGATTTTGTGGTTCGTATGTCATTAATAAGCGTTTGTGCAGGCTACAGACACCTCATCCTGCTGTTCCTGCTCCAAACAAGTATTAAAATAATCACTGATATCCTTCACTTACATCACTACCTCATTACTGTGCTTCAGTTATCTTGTGATAGTTTTGTTATAAACATGAGACATAGAAATTGTCACCAGATAAGGAATGTTAGCACACCCAGTCTGCCATAAGCCCTACGCTTTATGTGTCCACTGACTGTATTTGTTTGGTGGTCTTTTCACCAGTTCCTCCAACTTCAGAGTTCCCAGTTTGGTCCAAGTCATTTATAAACTCTCTCTTTTGTGCTCCTGCTGCTCATTGTAGCACACCATTCCAAGCATTTTCTACCCCTTCTGGGTATCCACTTTGTTGGCAGGTCTTGCGTATATCTATATACAGTCAGAACTTACTTTAGCCCTTCTGTAATTTTACTAATAAATAGATTAAACACAACTGATACCCAGACTGATCACGGAGGTGCAACTCTGGTTAGCTCCTCTCCCTCAGTGAATCCCATTTACCAACAACCTCTGTCACCTGTTTGTCAACCACTTAATAACATGGTGTATCAGATTTTGTCCCATGCATCGAATACCCATCCTTTCCTGTGGCTAACTCTACCTTGTCCACTGCCAGGTTATTGTTCCCCATGTGGATAGTGACATTCAGCTACTCACTACTCACTCACGGATTCACTTATTGTTTGTTATTTTGTGGATCTGGCACCAATGTCCTGAATATGGTGTAGCTTTGCTTACGTGGTGATGTGCTTGTGCTGATACTGATCAACTTGTGTGTGTATGGGGCAATGCTGGTTGCACGAATAACACCCATACCATACTAAGGGCAGCTGTTTATGGCCACTATATAATTACATACCGCAGCTTACCACTTGCAGGCGTACACCTCCCATTGCCTCAACCCAGTACCACACTTTGCAGGCCCTCAACACATGCATTAATGTATACACAACTCGACATTGTACTTTCTTACACTCTCCACTTTTCAGCGATACAAACAGAAATATAACCAGTGACACTTGAAAATGTTGACTCAGAATCACTGATGATGATCAAATCCAGGGACAAGTGAGAGGTGGCTGGGGCTCTGCATATCTTGATACTGGCACACATCTCGACACTAAGGCCCTGTCCACACTGGGGATCTTAAAACATTACAGATGGCCTGTGTAGTGTTAAGCCACTCTGAAGGTGGCATCTAATGGGAATTAATGCATGATTGGGGGTTGTGGCATGAGGCCAAAGATTGAGTGACTACAACCATTCAACCATGCATTAATTCCCATTAGATGCCACCCTCAGAGTGGCTTAATGCTCTTAGTAACATAGCAAGTGCAAAGGACAGTATGTTACAAGTGATACCATGCGATATAAATTAACAGCAGGTTACAATATTGTTTCTTACAATTTTGACTGCTCTTCTACTCTCTACTTTTCATCCATCTCGATCTCTACCAGGCGTGCATGCTCAAAAAACAATGCTTATTTATATTGTGCTGGCCACTTTATGTACTTTTTGCTAATGATGGTTAAAACACACAATAGCAGCACATCTAACGGCACAACGTTACTTTCCCTTATATCTTCACGCCTGGTTTCACTCCTTTCGTTATTTTCGATTTCTACTTAAGTACTGCATTGTGAGGAGATCCGAATATTTGCATATCCAGCATTTTACTTTATTGTGCATGCCAAGGTATGCAAATCTTCATTATCTCCAGAATGCACTGCTAAGTAGGAAGTGAGAACCGTTGCTGTAATCGCTGTTCACTTACAGAAACAACACTCACGGCATCGTTCTTGGCCTCCTCCACAGCAACGAGTTTGCTGCATTACTCCACATGCCTCGGTATTCCTGGCTCACTAGCAGATGATGCTGATCACGTTACACCTCCCTGTGCAGTGCGCTGCCCATGGGTGTCTTCAGCTTCCATGCCAAGAGTGCTCAGGATTCTCGGCGCATCCACGGCACCAACAGTACTCCACTTTTCCTCTTGCTCACTCCCATTCTGGCTGCAAATGCTAATACATTCTGAGGTGGGCATTACTGGGGAATTAATTCACGCTTCAGAATGTACCAGGTGTTGTCTGCGCCAGTCCACTTGCTGTTTCTATGTATGTTTTTGCCATGTTACAAAACGTTTTAAAATAGGAAACACAGTTTGTGTCCTCACTGGTAATGTTACAAACTGTGTTTCAAAATTGTTTTTAAACCCTGATACAATCAGGGTCTTAACAGTTTGAAAATGGCTTAAGTAAAAAATGCTTTACTTACCAATGTGTACAGGCTTCTGACCTGTGTTCCTGTGGTGATCCTCCTGGTACCCATGATGCAGCATTTGATCTACACTGACAAGTGAGCTGACAGTGTGTTAAAACATGCTTTCATTGTAGGAGATGTGGATGGCACACAACCGTGTTAAGACACGGTCCAGTCTAGTGTTGATGTGGCAGCATGGTAAGCACCATAACAGTTTAAAAACATTAGCAAATCTTAATTGTAAGTGTGGACAGGGCGTAAGTCACCAGACTCATTGCTGATTCCTCCCCACAAAACAAAACATTGCATTCAATGGTTCACTTACAAACAGTTTGCAAAGTCAATAATGTATATCGACAAACCACCAATTCCATAGTACACTGCCATACACGCCATTCAGTGGTGACCCAACTACACACACTGTGTTATCATTTCTGACTTACACCATTGCAACACACACTCCTGCATGGTTCCCATGGATACAACCACACAGACACCTGGACACACCCATCCTGTACATGTTAAGAGTCATCCTCTCCTCCACCTTACCATACACTAGTCCCTCTGTCCTTGTCCCTTGACATGAGCTACCCCACTGCCTCCACAGTCTATCATCAGTAGGTAAACATTGCCGCACTGCACCATTCCACAAGACTATCACGCATGTGACAATGCATATCCCTCACTCACTCACTACCCTCTACCAATGGTCACCAACACACAACACCCTTCCGCCTGTCTCCACCATTTTGTTCAGTTGTCACCACACTGTTAGACATCTGTTCCATTCCCACTTTATGTACATTATTATGTACTGTCATGTGTCACCAAGACCAAATAAAGGTTACTATTCTTACTGTTGTACATCTTTATTTCACTTGTACATGCCAGTATAGGTAAGCAGTAACACATAACAGGCGTGCGGTTACTGTGGATTACAAAGCACCCGTTTTCATTGTGATTCCCAAGTACACAAGAAGAGTGGCCTCAGTGCACTGTGGTGGTTGGTTAATCAACAATAACTTCAGATCCTGTCCTGCATAATAGAGTTTATAACATAGTGGGTGTTCAAAGTATGATAGAACCCACAACAGACCATGGGTGTATCGGGCATTGATTCATGCGCCGGGTAGTTGTGAAGCATGAGAGCTTTCCCGAGTGACTTCAACCAGCTGGGAAGTGCATTGATGCCCGATGCACCCATGTGCTGTAGTGGGTTATCACACTTGTAAACGGCTTGCTAATTTTAAAAGCAAAAATCAAAAGCTTTTTAAAATGGGCATGCCAAGTGTTGATCTACCGTGGTATTAATGAATGTTCATGTGACACTTTCTGCTGAATGGCAAGTCGTCATTTGACCGTTCATTAATTCCCCATTTTACAAACGTGGAGAAAACATCCATGTGTAACTTGCAAAAAGAGACTGTATCGCACACAGAACAAATAAGTACTCCATCTTTCGAGTGCTGTTATGCACTAATTTCAATACTTGACTACTAACATGATCTGTTATACTGCGTTGTCATAAAACAGTGTAGACCAGTACTGAGGTGATATACGTGAGCACCCCACCACCACAGACTAAGCAGCACAAAGAGGTAGGGAAACACATCCACATACATATGCAACATCTGTGGTAGCTCCATGTGTGTTTGTTGGTGGCGGGTGGAGTGAAGCCACTCACCACTTTGCCGTCACTGGTTTTTGTGTATGTGGTGGTGGTGTCCAATAATGATGTCTTGAAAATACAATGTTATGTCACCTATTACTAAATTCTATGGTAAATCACAAGGCATACACATGGATGGTGCCACTATTGTGGTGAAGCTTATATCATCCTCTAAGGGACTTCTTTTGTGGGCGCCTGCCGGGTTTCTGACATGCTGGATGTGCAGAATCATGAGTCCCATTCCAAACATGCCAGATATCATCTTTCAGCATAACTGATTCCCATGTGACCACCAAAAGACATTGCTCACAAAAATCTGTATGTTTTTAAATTCAATGCTTTATGCACAACTTCTCAACAGTTAACAAGAGGGTAACTGACATAAAAGTATAAAACAATACTTGAAATGTCAAACAGTTCATATACTTAATTATAGCACCACAATGTATGGTGGCACAAGTGGTGCAGTTTGTGTAGAGCAGCGGTGTTCTAGGCTGATTGAGGAGGTTGCAGGGCTTCAAGCACAGTTGACAGGACTACTGTGGAACTTTTGCCACCACACAGGAACTACCATACCACTAGCCAGTGCCACAGAGTGAACTCACTCAGAGGCCTAGCTGCACAATGGTGGACTCAGGGAGGTTGATGTAGGTGTGGCTCAAGCCCCCCCCACACCAGTACAATAAACAAAGCAAATATGATGTTGTCAGGAGAGGGAACCCAAGGCTGTGACCATGGGTGAAGCATACCACTGTGAGGTGGGTACATGGGATAGTGCCACAGAATCCCAGGGGAAGGCAGTTTATCCTATTGGGTGATTCAATAGTTCAGCATGTATATATCAGCCATCAGGAGGCAAAGGAGGTTATGTGTCTCCCAAGAGGCACAACACTGAAGTAGGGGGACCCAGATCACGGTTAAGGAAAAAGGTTCCGGCTATGAGGTGGACATGAGGTTACAGTATGGGTGGTGAGAAAGGCTGTGATTCAGGGCTTAGTGTAGGGATGACAGTGTGGATGAGGTACAGATTACATTTGAGCATGGAGGGAAGAGTGTGATACAACAGGTTAGATGACTACATAGAAACAAACATTAATTTCAACTAGGCAGGGGTGGGTTAGTGGTTTCCTGAAGTGAAGGCTCTCCATACAGGGCAGACAAACAAACCTGTCACCCTCTTACAAACTGGGTAGAAAGCAGGGATGGAGTGAAGGGTGTGGCTGAGTAGGGTGTAAAATTGAGTAAGGAGTGTAAGTTAACATCTTGGAGAGTTGTCTCCTTGAATGCAAAGTGTGTGTAATAAAACTGCATAACTTCAGGCTCTGTTGGCAGATGGGAATGGTGGACATAGCTGCCATAGTGCCATCACAGAAACATGGGCCACCAATACAAGCACTGGGGCCTGATGATCCCAGGGTGTAAAATTTAATGTAAGGATACTGGCAAGGGAGGGTTGTGATGTATGTACAGGAAGGGATAAAGTGTTCAATGGAAGAGGGTAGGATGGTAGGACAGAGGCAGTATTGATGCAATTGCAGGACACAAGCAATCAAATTCTCCTAATGGTAGTGATTATAGGTCACCGACTCAAGGGGTAAGACCTGTACAGGAGCTGGCAGAGCAAATTATGAAGGTGTATCTGAAAGGTAACACAGTGATGGCACTGAACTTCAATCTACCAGGAGTGGATCTGACCACTCAAGCCACCTCAAGCACCAGGGAGCAAATATCAAATCAAATCAAATTAGCTTTATTTATATAGCGCCTTTCAGAACCAGGCGCTGCACATAAAACATGAACATAAATAGGTTAAAACAGCATTATGGTACAACAACTATATTTAAATAAAAGCTAAATTAAATAAATAAGTTTTAAACCAACTTTAAAACTATTGATGGTTGGGCATTCTTTCAACAACGAGTGAGAATTCCACAGGGTTGGTGCTGGAAAAGCAAAAGCATGTGATCCTGATGTTTTCAATCGAACCCTGTGAATCTCTAGCAATCCCTCATTAGCGGAATGGAGAGGTGGAGGGGCAGTAGAATCAGGAGATCTTTCAGGTAGCCAGGTCCCTGGTCATGTGGGGCTTTAAAGGTTAGTAAACCAACCTTAAAGGTGATCCGCCACCTAACAGGCAGCCAGTGCAGTTCATGGAGCATGGGTGTAATATGACTGGTCCTAGATGTCCCAGTCAACAGCCTAGATGCACGTTCTGCACTAGCTGCAGGATGCGGATATCAACCCAGGTAGCCCTAGGTAAAGGGAATTGCAGTAGTCAAGGCGGGTGGTGACAAAGGCATGGACCAGTGTTGGAAGATCATCCGCCGAACCAGGTGTTTCACCGGGCGATATTCCTCAGATGGAAAAAGAGGTTTTGATGACAGCTGATACCTGGGATTTTAAGGTCAGCCCCTCATCAAAAATAACGCCCAGATTTAGCACCTGATTGGAGGTAGGGCGGCATACCACCAGGTAACAAACCTGAGGGTTGCCCAACTCCCAAACCCGCCTCGGAGACCTGGGTCCACTACTAGTACCTCAGTCTTATCCGGATTCAGTCTTAGCCAGCTGGAACTCATCAAAGTCTGATTTCAGCAAGGCAGTTGTTTAGCACGGAGGTGCATCACCCTGGCTGGGGAGAAAGGACAGATACAACTGGGTATCATCTGCATAGCAGTGAAAACCCATATTGTATCACCTAATGATTTCTCCCAATGGTAGCATATACACTGCAAACAACATGGGAGCCAAAATGGAACCCTGAGGTGCCCCACAAGGCAGGGAGTGAGCGCCAGAGGAATATATTCCAGTGGCTACCTCTGAGACCTGCCTGTGAGGTAAGAATGAAAACCACTTGAGGACTGTACCAGACAGCCCACAATAAACCCACAGGCGGTCCAATAGCACACCATGGTCTACAGTGTCAAATGCAGCAGAGAGATAGAGAAGGACCAGAATGGTACATGCCTTTTGATCTCTAGCCATTAGGAGATCACTCAATACCCAGACAAGGTAGTCTCCATGCTATGCTTCTTCCTAAAACCAGACTAGAGAGTATCATAGACATTGTGAGTCATAAGATGATCATCCAGTTGCAGCGCAACTCTTTTCAATAACCTTACCAACAAATGGCGGGTTAGAGATAGGCCTGTAGTTAGCTAGACAATCTGGATCCAAGAATAATGCATTTCAGAACTGCTTCTGGGCACAGATGGTCACTGAGCAGAATCAGTTGTGGAATACACTTGATCTAGTTCTGGCCAACAGAGAGGCTGTAAGGAAAGTAAGGGTGGAGACACGAGGCTGGAGTGACCAACACATGGTGTGGAATTCACACATAATAGTAGCAGAAGCAGTGGGTACAGGGACCAGAGTTGTGAACTCCAGACAGGCTGAGTTTGCTAGGATGGATGAAATCTTAAGGGCCATCTTGAAGGAATACAGCTACACTGTGTCTCGAATCACAAATGGCAGGTTCTATGTGATAAGGCTAAAGCCTAAAGGAGATCGCTGTTATCTAGATGTCAAGAGTGGCAAAATAAATTTTGGCACTCTGACACCCTAATCGATAACAAAAGGGTGCCAGGGACTTCATTCAACAAAATGCACCAGCACCGATACCCAAAACCAGTACCCTGGTGACCAACAGCATAAACCCACCCACCACACCACACCACTGGGTCAGCTGACAGCCACCACAGCACCACCCTCACACATACCCTCTCACCCTCTGTGTGTGACAGCTTCCCCTAGCATGCATATGTATAGCAACATCATGTCACTATATTCGCCCACCCCCATCTGGCCACCCTACCCTCCTATAACTGTCCCTTAAATGCACTATGGAGTGGGTTGCCTTTATTGTAGATGCCCATTCCCCAGCACTAATATCACACAATACCCAAATGGCAAACACTCAAATTGGTGATACAGGAGGCTACTGACTCATGCACCAGACTGCAGAACAAAAGATAAGGGATAAAAAACAATATGGTTAAGTAGAGGATCTTACAAATGGTGAGTGCTACAAAGGCAGCGTTCGAGAAATAGAAGAAATACAGGAAGGAGAGGATACAGAGGAGTATGAAGAGGTCAAGGAAGTTAACAGTGGAGACAGAGCAGCTAAGGCCTCCAGGGAATTGAGGCAGGTGCATGGTATCAAGGATGGGGACAAAGACTTTTTAGATGCATACGGGAGAAAAGGATCTGCAAGAACAACATACTGAAGATCAGGAAGGATGGGGTGCATAGAAAGGGGTGCATCAGGTGGAAACACAGAATGAGTACTTCTGTTCTGTACTCAGGGGAAAGGAGGGCAGGTCACAGGGTGTGGGCATGGGGAGGGAACTGGACATGGTGATAACTGTGGGTAGGGTATTGGAGGGATTAAAGGATGTGAGGGTGAACAAGGAACCAGGACCACATGGCATAGACAACTGTGTGTTGAATGAAATGACTGAGATTATTGGTGTACTGCTGATGGAAATATTCAATACCTCACTGGACATAAGGTGCATACTGCATGAATGGAGGATGGCCCATGTGGTACCATCCATAACGGTGGACCAAATGACGAACCATGTAATTACAGGCCAGTAAGCTTAACCTCCATCGTGGAAGAGAATGGGTTCCAGGACAATCACCAGCATGTTTTTCTTTAGAAAGTCCTGCCAGATGAACCTAGTTAAGTATTACCACTGGGTCACAGGGACTTGGACAAGGGTCATGCGGTGGAACTGATTTACTTGGACTTTAGTAAGACCTTCAATTTGGTACTACATGGGTGTTTTGGATGGAAGTTGAGCTGCTTGGTGCTGGGGACTATGACAGTTAAATGGATTGGGCATTGGCTGCAGGGGAGACAGCAGAGGAGTGCAGTTGGGTGGAGTTGTCATTTCCAAGAGCTGTGACAGTGATGGACGATATAGCAGGTTATCAGGGCTGCAGGACAATATGACTAAACTGGTGGAATTGTTGGAAGCATGGCAGTTGGAGTTCAATGAGAAGAAATGCAAAGTCATTCACTTGGAGAAAAGAACCTGGGAGGGTTAAAAGCTGTGAGATGTACAGCTAGGTTACATAGAGGAGCAGAAGGGTATAGGGATGGTTGTTCATGATCAGCTCTTTCTGTAAGTAACACATGCCACCAAGGAAGGAACGACTAAATTATTTTCCCATATTTTGACACAATACTTCCGTGGTAGTCTTCATAAAACACTACATTTTTAAAACATTTATAGTGTTCCAGTAACAACTGCTCAGTGGCAGGATGTTCAGTCACTGTAATGTTCCTGGGCAACACTGGAGTTTCAATACATTGATGTCTGGCAACAGTCCCTCTCTGAAATTCACATCTTCAAGCAGGAAAGAGACATACTTAAATGTTTTCTTCTCTTTGATCTGTTTTATGACCCATTGCTTCATTTGCTTGCAGAACGCAAAAACAGTGCCTTTTTGTGCCTTTATTTTTATCCTTTTGATGACTGCTTGTTCCAAATTTCTGTTCTCACTATAATCTAACACAGCTAACTGTGTCCTTGCCATCATTCCACAGTATGAAAAGTGTTGATGTTTTGGGCAATACTTTGTCAGCAGGAAGTTTAAAACTTCTAGGTTCCCAGTATGGCAGAACTTTGTCAGTTTTGACACGTCTTTTAACAGGCACTTATCCATAACAATAGCTTTCAAAGCATCTTGAGCTGGTCCACCCTTTTGGAGTCATGTTGTTTCTTTTCATCATGTTGTGTTACTTGTGCATGTCCACAACATCGGTATAATTAAACTTACATCCCAGGAATGTATGTTCGCAGTGTGTTTGAGAACTGAAATCCACTTCTCCCTGAGAACAACTGTAAGCCTCACCACATGTATGGCCGACCATCAAAAGTAGTTGAGTATTGAATGTATCCATCCACTTAGTTGTTCGCAGTGTCGGTGTTTTGGCCTCAGTAGCACATAGTTTTTGACAACTGATTTGAAACATGCCAAACATCAAATTGATGTTGTATGCCCAGAAAATTGATTTCCTTTGACATCAAACATGTTATCTGTGGGTGGCAGTAAGTGGCTATGGTACTTATTTTAAGACCACCATCAAGCATGTTTCTCATTTTGAGTATGAAGGCTTCCTTCTCCATAACATTAGAGTTTGCAACTTCAGAGACTTGAATAATTGACGATTCCACAATAAGGTTTGTTTGTTCCATCATAGTGTACATACAGTATTTCACACTGTGCCCAGGTGAGTCTCACTGACCATCTCCAATAAGTGTTATGTCCATACCCTTAAGTAGGTCCAAGTGTTTTTCTTCTGCTTGTTCCAGTGGTGGTTTATGATGGGGAACAGGTATTGACATTGTAAGTTGTTGTATACTGACTCAACAAATACTGTATATGCATGCCAAAGAACTTAAAAAGTTGTGGTATGCGTGCATAAGTGTTGCCACTAAACAAAATGCATGTACCTAAAAGTAAGTTCCCAACTGCCATCCTGTTTATCAGTGGCTGAGAATGCCATGTCATGCTGGGGTCATTTGGACAGCAGAGATTGCCAGCAAACATAGTGCCTTTAACAAAACTGTGTGTCATCATCAGTGGCATCCTGCACAACTGGCATACTATGAGACCAAACAGTTGAAGGAGAGCTCTTAAAACAAAAACTTTGAATTGTGCACTATTACATTGTCAGAATGTGACCCATTTACAACGGACAAGACATTGTCACTGTCTGTGTCGATGTGTGATCCAAGTGTAAATGGGACCCATTGGTGTCATGTTCAGCACTGTTGGTAGATGATAAAAAGAAAAGGAATCCAGTTTAGAAGTGTCATGATCACAGGCTGACTTTATTGGTGTTGATGTGCATGTTGGCGGGTGGAGGCAAATTTCTTCTGCACTTCTGTCACATTCCTCAATTTGACACATATTTGCTGATGCTTCTTGAGTAGAGTTTGCATCATTGACTGCTGTATTATGCTGGAGGTTGATTTAGAGTTGAAATACGTGTGATCCTTAAAGACTTGTTCTGGTGTTTCTGGAAACTGGCTGGCAAGTCACATGTTTCCACAAAAGCTTGAACACCAATTGAGGTGTACATGGTTTTCTTCTGCTCACATACAAGGTTACATTCAACTCTTCTTTCACCAAAATATTGACACGTTCTGTAATGAAAGACAGAAATGAGTGTGACAATTTCATGTGCAAAACTGAGGACTAAAGGTATTTATGGATTTTTTTATGAACAAAGCTGGATAAGCAATGGAGTCATAGACAGGGTTAGAAGGAAAAGGGGTTAAGGAGGCTCTGAGTGTGGAAAGGCACCAGGGACAGATGGTGTACCACCACTGGGTACTGAAAGAGCTAGCCAAGCTCCTGGCAAGCCCCTTGACAGGTCTATTTAATGCCTCACTGTACTCTGTGTGTGTACCTCTGGATTGGAGAATGGGTCACATGGTTGACATCCATAAGAGTGGTCACAAGGAAGAACCAGGGAACTATAGACCAATGAGCATCATGTCCATAGTGGGAAACTAATGGAGACAATCTTGATGGAGAGGCTGGTAACTCTGCTGGAGGTCAGTGGGGTGCAGGACAGAAGGCAGCATGGCTTTGTCAAGGCAGACCCTGACTGAGCGACAGAGTTGAATGCTGTGACTGAGTGACTAGGCAATTGGACAAGGGCCATGGGTGGATGTCATGTACATGTAGTTCAGAAAAGCATTTGATTCTGTGTCATACAGGAGACTTGGACATAAGCTAGAAGGCACAGGGTGGTAGGAAAATTTGTGGTATGGCTGAAGAACTGGCAGCATGGAAGGCAGCAGAGGGTGGTGGTGGGAGGGTAATTCTCATCTCCAAGGGCAGTGACGAGCATTGTTCCACAGGGGTTGGTGCTGGGACCAGTGTTATTTGTGATATGTATTGCAGACATTTCCATGGGCATCAAGAGCAAGAACAGTCTATCTGAAGATGACACCAAAATAGGAGCAGCGGTAGATGACATAGATAGGCAGGGTTTGCAGGAAGATCTAGCAAGACTGGAGACACAGTCTGAAGCCTGACAACTTGGATTCAATGGCAAAAATGTAAGGTCCTGCATTTCAAGGTAAAAGTACCAGAAGAAACTACCATCTGGGTGCAGTACTGCTAGCTAAGAATGAGGAGGAGAAAGATCTGTGGGTGCTCATAGCAGGAGCAATGAACCACTATGCACAGTGTATGAAGGCAGTAGCAATGGCCAAATAAATGCTGAGCTGTATAGCAAGGGTATAATCTCAAGGAAGAGGAAGTGATTCTGCAGTTGTGAAATCCTTTGGTCAGGCCCCACGTGTAGTACTGCAGGCAGTACTGGTGCCCATACCTAAAAAGGGACATTAGATTACTGGAAGGGTGCAACACAGAGCAACAAAGCTGACCCAGGGTCTGGTGGAGTTGCCATATGAAGACAGACTGAGATGGTGAACATGTATTCAATAGAGGAGAGGAGGGACAGGTGGGATATGATTGAGAATTCCAACTACATGAGAGGAATAAACAGAGCTGACAATGAGGGACTGTTCAAGAGGAGGGTGTGGAGGGACACTTGTGGTCATGATATGAGACTGGAGGGTGGAAGGTTGAGGAAGGAAATGAAAGCACTTTTTAAAGAGAGGGTGGTGGCACACTTAAACCCACAACCAGCAGAGGTGGTAGCCTGTTAAACAGTGAGATGCTTCAAGAAGGGCTGTGACAGAGCAAAGGAAGGGTCAATGAAGGGTGAGGGAGGGAGTAGCAGCTGCAGAATAGGGTTCCTAACTGCAAAATAGAACAGACTCGATAAACAGAATGGCCTTTTCTGCTGGCAGTTTTCATATGTTCAGTAAATACTTCATTGTCAAGCTTTTAAAGTAGCCAATAGGGAGGAACTGAAAATGAGCTGAGAATTCCCAGCCTCTATCCACAAAACAGGGTAGTTAAGTAGGTTAACACCAATATGGAGAGGTCAATGGGGGCAGGGAAGGGGTAAATGGAGAAAAAGGCAAAGGAAGTACATACATGGATGGTGCTAAAATGGGTAAGGCCATAAAACAATGGAGTGCGATGAGTACAAATGCACATAGTCTGGGTAACAAGCTTCCAGAACTAGTGGCCTTGATGGAAGATGGAAGCCTGGATATTGTGGTAGTCACAGAAACATGGCACATAGAGAACACTGGAAGCACTGGGAGACAAGCAATCCTGATTGCTCAGTTTGCCTTCCTGGTGAAATTTTTCAATAAATAAATAAATTAAGAATTAAATGACTGGGTTGTCAACATACCAGGGCAAACAATCTACAGGAGGGACAGGAAGGATAAACAAGGAGGAGGTAGGTCTCTACATAGGGTGAGGGATAAAACAACTGAACTAAGGGTAAACTTGGAGAGAGGAGGCACTGTGGATCAGCTTGGAGACAGGAAATGGCACCACAATCCACACGGGGTTGTATACAGACCCCATCTCAGGGTGAGAAATGGACAAAGAAATGATAGGAGGCATCCTATCCCAGTGCTTTCTGACCTAAGTAGGGAAGGACGATGGAGTCCTAGCACCATTTATTTATACCAGTTATATTTTATTTGCTCACCAGTGAAGCCTTTATTTACTTTCTTTATTTTTGGTTGCTTAACAAAAACATCATGCCAAGCCAATGGTGCGTTAAATTTATTTCTGGTTGTGAGTGTCAATCTGTTATCCCACCCTATGACATATGGTGGCAGTGGTGGGATAACAAAACTCCTTCTCCTCTATCACTGCCTCTGCTACCCTTAAGTCCTTGCCTGCCCTTAATCCACATAAAGGTGGTAGCCCTGATGGCCTTGATCCTAAACTACTTCATCTCTCAGCTCCTGCTATCGCTCTATTTATCTATTCTCCTTAATCTTTCTTTTCTCCTGCTTGCACCTAATGCTTGAAAACAAGCTGGTGTCATTCCTTTCCATAAAGATGGTGATCTCTCTTCTCCTGGCAACTTCCATCCTATCTCGCTTCTTCCTGTCCTAGCTAAGTTACAGGAACACCTTATTCAATCTCAGTTCTCTTCCTTTCTTGCTTTCTCCTCTTTCTTCACCCCTTTTCAGTCTGGTTTTAAAAATATCACTCCACTTCTTTGCCCTCATTCGCTCACTGACCCCATTATCTCAGATATGTATCAGGGTCTGAACACTTTTGCCATTTTGTTGATCTTGCTAAAGCTTTGACACGGTGGCACACCCACTTCTTCTGGACAAGCTTAAAGCAATGGGTCTTTTGGACTCTTCAGTCAGCTGGTTCTGTTCTTACCCTGAGGGTAGGTCTCAAGCTGTCCAGATATGTAACTCAGTCTCCTCCATTCCCTATATGCTCAGAGTGTCCCTCAAGGGTCTGCTCTGAGTCCTTTTCTTTTCCATATTCTTAAATGACTCCCCAACACCTGTTTGTCTGTGTTCATCCATATGTGCACTGATGATAGTGTTTTGCATTTAGCTCTTCTTGTGATCTTGATGCATAATTGCAGCTGGATTTTGTTCATATTCAGTGTTGGTTCCAGTCTAACCAGTTAACCCTCAATGCCCATAAAAAACAGTTTCTATGACTTCTGACACTCATCAGAGCTCTCCTGACTCTTCCACTCCCTGTTTTTCTCACCCTGGATGATGTTCTCATTGAGGATGTATCCTATTTTAAGCACCTTGGTGTTTGGCTTGACCATCATCTTGATTTTTGGTTCATATACATGCCATTCTTCAGAAGATTCACCCCAAACTTGGAGCTCTGTACAGGAATGAAACGTGTATCCCACTTCCTGTCAGCCATGAGAGGGTGCTACATGATAATAATAAAATTTATGATTTTAAGTTGGAAATGAGCTTTCCATTTTTTATTCGGTTTAGGTGAGCGAGGGTGTTGCTGCCTTCAGTGTTAGCCATGAGATTGTTTTAATGATTATTCTCCTATCTTTGATAATGGTGACATTGTCTATAGTGGTGCTCCCAAATTTCTCTTGCCAGACTGGACCCCTCTTTCTCACTTTCTGTCATTTTGCTCATGATTGTTCCCCTCCTACCCACCATTGTTCTCTTTATTCTACTAGTTATCTCCCTTCTTTTGATGTCAGGCATCTTTCCCATTATGTTTCTTTTGTTTCTAAATTCTAGTTTTTCTTTTCCTCCTACCCACAACACTTTTATCATCTCCACTGTTTCCAGCCACCCTTTCTCCACAGTAGTACTTCACATTCCCTCCTTATTCCTACTAGAAAAACTACTGCTGATCAATCTGCTTTCTCTTATTGCTTCACCAAACTCTTTTGTTCTCCTGTTGCAACTGTCTTTGTCCCTCTTACTCTAAGTCACATCTTGTTTTCACCCTCCTTAGTTTACTACTGTATGTTCTGCTATTCTGTTCCTTACTTGAAATGTATTCTCTCACTACATACAGTAGACTCAGTTTTATGCCTGTGTAGCATATATTTCTCACTGCTAATTTTTATTATGTTTTATTGATTTGTTTATGACCTTCACTTCCCTTCACCCAAGATGCATCTAGAAATGAACTGTTATCAGAGCAGTATGTATTTATCGGTGAAATGTTTGAAAAAGTAAATAGATACATTTTGTTTTATTTATTTGTTCACTACTAGGATTACAAATACCTTTGAATCAGGGTTCTTTTACAAAGGTTCCATGCCAAGGAAAACAGAACAATGTATCATAGGTGAAAAAATAACAGTAATACAAAACAGGGTAGAGTTCCACGTAAGGAGGTAAGGTAATACTACAATGGTGAAACAGGAAGTACAGAGGGTAAATAAATAACTATTGCCAAAGAAACACAGAATGAAGCACACTTCAGTAACAATGTGCTGGACATAACATATCACATCATGCAGGTGATCAATGATGGAACGTTTTTACTTCATTAAATAGCTCAGTGCAAATTACAGCATCACTGAATGTCATATTAAAATATTGAACTGAATTGTGAATTCACAGCAAATCTTGTGGGACTGTGAGTCTGTTTGCATGGATGTTGTTTGCACTGAACACCTTCATGAAGTAAAAATGTCCTAGCATTAATCAGCTGCATGATGTGATATTTATGATCAACATGTTGTTAATGGAGTACACTTTATGCTCTGTTTCTGTACTGTGCTGAGGGTAGCCAACCTATTTGAAGCACACCCAGAGTGAGAGTCAGCTTGCCCAGTGTTCCTCCTGTTTGTGTGGTTTTATGATATTGCCCCAGTGCAATGTATCTAAAAAGATTAATTACTGAATGCCCTCTGCAGGTTCATTCTCAACTGCCTTATTCAAACCCACCAATGTGAACTTTATGATCACTTAAATTGGGCTTCATTGTAAGACAGACACATACAGTACTTTGCCCATTATGGCTTCAAGTTCTGGGAAAACAAACTTCCCAGCTGCCTGGCTACCCTGCTCACCCCTGTTCCCCTCTACTCCCCATCCAACTGTAACCTTAGCTTCAACGGGAAACAAATTTTGCTCCCATGTGTAAACAAAATTCTGACCAGCAAGCTTTTACTCACAAACTCCAACAGGTCTAGAACAAACTGGCCTGGAAATAGCCTATATACCAGTATCACCTCAACCAAGCGCTACCTCAGAGTATCACACTGCCTGATTGTCCTGCTCATCTGTTGTGTCACTTTTCAATTTTATTGCAAGTTGTGCATACAGTTATCTTATGTACATGTTGTGTTTATATATGTTGTGTATGTACTGAGGCTATTGTATGTACATATTGGGGCTATATAATACTGACAGTCCTGGTATGCATGATTCACATGTACACAGCCAGCATAGCTCTGCACCTGTGGACAGGAACATGGTATGTTGTATGCACTGCACATGCCTCCACATGGTGCCTGTCTGTGGCCCCATCCCCAGTGCACAGCTGTGTGGGGGCAGATCTAGGAACACAAGCAGGCATACAAATGGATCTCTGTCCTTGGTCTTGAAGTGGATCCCCTACTCTGTGCTAATGGGGATTCTGAGCAGGCAGAGGAGACTCAAATTTAAGATACAGCGTCTACCCAAATGGCTGCCTCTAGGCCTCCCTTTCTAACCAGAGGGCTTGGGCAGAACTGTAGCTTAAAGGTGTTGTTTTTTCCCACAGCCTGAGGGGTTTCTTTGGGGTGCACAACAGATACAGCAGGGTTCTTGCCTGCTTATGCTGCACTCCCTTGCTCAGTACTTCATGCCCTCATGAATGGTGTAGAGTGTGGGCATGTCTCCAGACATGCCCCTGACTAGCTGCACATGTACAGTATCTGCATGATCACCTGGAGGATTGAGTGCACAGGGTGTGCACTCCTTTATATGAATGATGCCAGTGGTCCCCTGGACTCCACGTTGTGGCATTCTGATTTCCACATCATGGATATGCAGCATATAGGCATTCAAAACTTTAGTGCATAGACCTCAATGTGTTTGTCTTCTCACCATGTACTCCCACCCCAGGTCGAACCTTTAAATGAGATTATCCTTGTATCTCTGAATGTTCACATAGTACAGCAATTTTAAATAAATATAATGCATTATGCTATGCAACCATAACAAAACAGATTCCCTCCCAAATGATATAACCTACAGTGTTCAAATCTGTGGAGAATCACCTTAAGTGTGAAGACTGACAAAAGGGAGTTCTTGAAAATATTGTGCTGGATAAGTTGACACCAGAAGTGAGTTTAGTTGCAAGAAACTGTCTGGGATAAAAGAAGACTGTGTTTGAGAAAGTAACTGTTACCATTGCATGTGCAAAATTTAGCTTCAACAATAAAGCACTGTGAGGTGTGTGCTACATCTATCTAAAAGAAAGTTGCCCTACAGCAGTACATTACCTGGTGGTGGACATGGAGGAGCAGAACATCACTCATTTATTTTCTGGCAGTGGTGGTGAGGTGTACTAAAATGCAAGACAGATGTTCATAACTACTTTTCATGTTTTGTGAGTTTACTCACTTGGTAAAAACTTATTTAGAACTACTTTACAGCACCCAAGGACATAACCAGTGGGTAGTGTTGGCTCCTCTGGCAGGCTGATACACAAACATGGAAAGAAAACAACTGGAATTCAATCTACCTCTGCACTTTCCTAAATGCTGCTTCTCAGTTCTAAATGTTAAAATCTTTCTGAAAATCTGGAAAACAGTGTAATTGCCACAGCAATGAACACAAAATTGCTAATGCGTCAATAATGGAGTTCAATTGAATAAACCAAGGATATTTATTAGAAGACAGTCATAGACAAAATACCATGACAACTGGTAGGTAGCAACTTGGAACAAAATTGAGGAAATTCTACATGTTCTATTCCATTTATGGCTATTAGTATTAGTACTGTAACAAGATCCCCTATAGTATCAGTGGCAAAAAAAGTAATCAATATGGTAGCAAAAAAAAAAATTGATGTGGCTGTAGCTTTCTCCTGCTGGGTGGGAGTCAGAGTGTTGTGAAAGTTGTTACAATACTCTGCTTTACTAGGTGAGTAGTCCCACATTATGAAAATGCACCTTTACAACACTCTGCAGTCATAACTAGCTTGTGATTAAGAAGCAGTGGCCTGAAGATCCTGGATTGAAAGAGAATGGGTTCAAGACTGACCAAAGTACACTGCAGGAAAAGGAGAATCTGTGATCATTAAGAACATTGATGAAACAGTGCCTAATGAAGGTGTGGACAGATGCCTAGGTGGAAGCTGTACAGATGTCCATGATAGAGGCACAGCTGTGTTCCAACCAAGAAGTGGCCACAGCTACTGTATCTTGAGTGGACCCTTAATACCTATGGGCCTGGCAAAGTTATAGTTACATAAGTCTCTAGGATTCCCACCTTTAGTCAGAGAAAGGGGCAGGCCATGCACAGATCTTTGTAGAACTCCAAGACTGAGAGTGTTTGGGAAGAGGCTATGTCACTGCTTTGACACACTTGGGTTCAACCAGATACAGTAAACAGTCAAACTAATTGAGAGATGGCTTTGAGAGTGCCAGTAGGCAGGTGGCACTGGATGTGGATTGCATGATGTACTATGACAGTGCATGATAAAGCAATGAAAATTGTGCCAGAGGCTCTAGTATATAGAGTCAGAGAAGAATCTAACGTGAGAATCTAAGTAGCAATAATACCCGACAGGTGGGCATTATTAGGAAATACTGGATGGCCCAGGGCGTATGAGGCCTGACACCACAGGCAGAGGGCCTTATAGCCCCTGTAAAGTCCAGTATTTCAATAATGACCTACTCTGGAGGGTATTATTGCTCTTAGAAAATGGGTATCTTAGTAAATTTCAATTAAATAAGAGAGGAAATCAGTTTAAAATGAATAGAAGTAGTAGAATTGCTTTTTCTTGAAAGTAGTAAATTTTAAAGGCTGTTCCAGCTCCTGTTGGTTCTCCCCACAGAGCTATTCTAATCTATTGACTCTCCCCCCATATACACACACACACACACACACACACACACACACACACACACACACACACACACACATATGCACCTGAACAAGAAGTGTGTTGACATTCACCACAGCAGTGTCTGGATATTGTCTGTCTCCTTTTGTGTAAGACTGTTTTTTTTTTTTTTTCAGTAGCCGTTGGAGGATGCGTGTCTTAAGTGCGTGACTGACCTTGGCGTGACCCTACTGGACAGCTGCATCTGTGATAATCAGGGACAGCCATGATGTAAATTATTAATTTATTTAAATTTGAGGCAGCAGCTTAACTAAGTGTGGGAGTCTGTGGCAGTTGTGCCATTTTCTTACACGTGCTTCCTAGCATGAAACCAAATGGACTCATGGCTTCCTTTTCATTCAGTGTGCTACTGGAAGAGCGCCAGGAGAGTGATGCCATTGTATAAGAACACGGCTGTTTGAAATTGCTGTTTTATCACTCTTCCTGACCGCAGACTATCCAGATTGTGGGCTTTCTTTATTTTCTTGCACTAAAATAAGGGGGTATTGTGTGTGTGTGGGAAGGGGGCAGTAGCTCGCTAAGCGAGAAAAAAAGATAGTGGGGATTTGAAATTTCGCCGGTGCTTTCAGCCAATGAGAAAGCAGGCTGGGCACTAGTACACAAGGGTACCTGGTGAAGTGTTACTTGGACTGGCTCTTATTTTTAGTTGGGCATCTATTGAAAATAAATGCCCTGCTTGGAACCTGTCTCAGCCAATCAGGTTTCAGAAATGATTCTTGCCATTTTCTAAGCGTAATTAAATAAGCAATTCTATACTTAAAAGACCTGTGAGAGTTATGTCATGATGGTTTGGTTCATGTTATGTTTGTTAGAAGCCAACAGTATTCAAGAATCTAAAATTGGGAGTCACTTCTGTTTTCTGATATTCAAATTCTTTCCAGACACAAAGTACTGAAGTCATTATTTTATTAGACTAATATTTGGAAGTTAATATTAGTATTACTGTACTATGAAATATTTGTAGTTAAAAAATTCAACTAGTTTTAGTTCCCTACCAGCACAATTACTGTACATATGTCAATATTTTTTCCTTCCTTTGGGAGTAAAATACTTCTTTACCTTTATGCTGGATATTGTAGCTTTAATTTCTTTTTGGAAGCAAAACACTTCCAAACTGAAGTTAATTGAATCCAGTTGTGCTTTGTCAAACATGAGCAGGCATAGTTTCATATGCAAATGCAATGTATTAAGTTGTTATAGAATACTGCAAACCAGCAGATTTCATTATAGAGAATAGTACACAAATAAAGTCCTCTTATTTTGTTAAAATCCCTGTGCAAACGCATATGACCCCAATCCTGACCAAATAATTGACTGCTCTGATTATGTTATTGAATCCTTTTTTTTTTCATTTGACACCAGGGACAATACTTTCTGAAGCAGATTATAAAACAATATGAGGCATTCCATAATTAACTGAAAAAGAAAATGCTGTAGCAGTGATAAGAAATTGAATAATATTAAACCAACTTTCTTCTACATACAAATGAAATGAGGTTCAAGGTCTGCACACAGTCTGTACTTAAATGGTGCATGTTTAAATTAGACTTTAAGTATCCAGGTATTTCCAGAGGTTTAGTTGCACACTATCAGACACAGCACGTTCAGCTGACTGCCCTTTACTTACTTTGAGGTCTAAGTTCACAGAGCCAATTATCCATAGGAAAGAAGATGAAAACACAATGCAAGGCAATCAGATAGTGAGCATAGACTGCTACAAGGTTCTTATTTAAAAAGGATGGGTGAGTGGGCTAAGGTTACATAAGGCACTGCAAATTGCAGTTTCAGTGTAGCAGTGATTATGTTATTGTAGAAGGCAAAACTGAATGCAGATGATGGAAGTATAAAAATTACAATACAATGATGCAAACCTTGAAAATGTCTAAATGTCACACTGAACAAGAGAAAGGCAGAGATGACAACTGCTAACATGAAGGTGTTGGCATAATAATGGACTACTGTAAGTGCAGGTGAATCAGTATTTTAATGTCTTACTGAGGGATAAATACATAGACAAATTTTAAGCAAAAGAAAGATGTTGGGTATTAGACTTCATACAATACCTGTCTGCAAACATTGTGATGTGTTCACCATGACCAAGAATACTTACCTACTGTATATGATCTGCCATCACTCTTCTGTTATACTAGGGAACCCTCTAAAATGGATACCTTATAAAGGCATAAACTTGTTAAGATAATAAAAGAACCACAGTGGAACCTGTCAGGATGCAATCATGTCTCAAGTTACTGCATGACAAAGGGATTAACTGCCATCAAATTTGCCTTGCTTCCTGCAGTAACTTTGCTGCAGAATGCCACCGTATTGCATTACATCATGGCTGGCTTCACAGTGCATCAGAACTGTAGTGTATAATGGTTTTCAGATCTGTTAGAATAGACCTGTTAGACTTCCAGTGACTTCATACACGTGTAAACAGGCAGTTACATCGGCTCTATGGGATCTTTTCAATAATCACCTTCAAATTGCTCCTATTTACTAAAACCACTAACATAATTAAAAGGATGGCAATAGAGACAATATATCGAGAATGGAAGACAGTTCTCACCTGGGGAATCACTGGCTTGTGTGGATATTACTGTGCAGAATCTAACAGTGAGGAGTCGCTAACATCCTGGGCCATGAGGTCTTCACAAAGGGTGCAGCATTATCCTCCAACCATAATTTACAAAGACAAATGGATGTTTTATTAAAAGAACTCAGAGGCTTCAGGCAAGAAATGAAAAGTCAAAAACCAACACGCTTCTGAAAAGCAGTCCAGTGCACATCGCCCACAACAGTTGAAAAAGACTAATACATGCACGACTTACGTATCTTCAGATTTTATTGTAGTCTCAACTCACATCACAAACAGCAACCACACGGATGCAGCGGCATGCTACCGACTCAGAATCAACACACTTAAACATCAAAGTGATATAAACATAATCGTGGGACCATTTAAAAAGACCGGTCCAGCCGAGCAGAACAGCTCACGTATGTGATGACGCACGGAGTACCAGCTGACGCTTCGCTAGACGCCTTCCTCAGAGAAATGAAAAGTACCATGGCAGCTTTATGTGTGGATGTCGGAAAATTGAGAATAAAATTGACCTGATTGAATCACAAGCAACACAGCATGATTCCCACCTGGATACAACAGAAAGGGCCATACTTCAATTGCATGGGGCTATTCAGAGCCTATAGGATCAAGCCAAAGGTGCTGAGTGTGTGGCCAGAAGAAACAATTTATGACTCTACAACATCCCTGAGGAGCAGAGGGCTCAGACATGGCAGCTTTTATTCAGTATTTTTAAATCTTCATTGACTCTACCCCAGGACAGTACCTTAAAACTGACAGGGCCCATTGCTCCCTCGGAAAAAGCCTTCACTGGACATCTGACTTCACTGACATCTAACGTTATCTCCAAATTAATCACTGCATTCTTTCTCTGCCATCGGCAACCTAAAACCCATTAACCTTCCCTTGTATTATTATTACTCATTTCTAACTCTCCTGCAGACTGGTATGCAGTCACATATGATCTCACAGATATAGCAGGCATTACAGGTCTCACTTGAGGATTCCCTTGGGATCTACCATGCTGCAGTAACAACAAAGTCACTGATGTCCCTCACATTGACAGACACAATGCCGACTGATGGCATTGTGCTGTCTGTTACCAGGTGATTTTTTCGGGGATTTGCTCCCGAACCCCCACACCAAGAGACAAGGTGCTGGTGTACAGCAGGGACTATTCCAGTGACCTGTCAATTTCTGTCACTGTAATGGTGTTCACTGTACAGGTTTCATTGTTGTGATGGTACACCTCCTCCATGGAGGTGGCATGGAGATGGGAAACTGAGATGAACTATCAGATGAGGAGGCCTGGCTTAAAGCATATGGACACACTGCAAAAGTAACAGGTTCACACCAGTGGAAAGAATACGCCTGGAAGCAACTTTCTAGATTTTTCATATCCCAATGATCATGGCTCACTACCTCCCCACGGTGACTTCAACATGCTGGAGGAGATGTGCTGATCAACCGGCAACATACTACCATATCATGTGTTTTCTCCAAAGATCAAACTTTACCTAGACAACATACAATTGGAATTACAAGACATTTTTGATCCTACACTCCAAGTTACCCTCAGTTATACATCTTATTACAATATTCACAGGACAGAAAAGACCCTTCCTCATGTTACCTTCTTGGAATTCTTCTTACATTGGCAAAGAAAATAATTACTAGACAATGGCTGACACCCACTACACAACGTGCAGCAGCTGCTGTCATTCACTGAGCATGTACTGTTACTGCACATGCTCATGCAGAGCTCAGTCAGCAACTGGCCACAGTAGAAAGGTGGGCTGTGTCAGTCGCTGGCTGAGTTTGAGGTCAGGGAGAGCAGGCTGGTAGGACACTGTTGGGTGGGGATGGGTCCACTAGATCACCAGGGCTACTGTGGGACACTGGCCATTGTCAGAGGCCAATACTGTCTTGAGGGATCGGGAGCAGGGGCATGAGGTGGGGGCTACTTGTTATTAATTCTGGGAATGGGGCTGGGGGCTTATATGACAGTTGCTGAGTTCAGGGCATTGGGGCTTCTTTCTATACATTGTGGTGGGACCAGGGCTGAGGGATCCATATTTACATTGTGGGGATTGGGGCAGGGAAGCCTGTGCCCTGTTCATGGGCATTTCAGCAGGCTTTTGACACACTGTTCAGGTGTACCCTTCATTTGGTGCACCCTTGAGCAACTGCAAGTCATGGGACATAGCCACGAGGACCCTGCCCAATAGGGAATCAGGTGCAGGGTCCCTGGCACCTGCGACTAGCACCACAGCTTTGAGAATCGGGCCCGTGTAGTGGTGCTTCATTTCTTCACCAAGGAAAGTAGACACATAGCCAGTTGAAGAGGCAATTCACTCATGAAGAGCCACTATAGGCATTTTGTTTAATAAAATAGAGCCTAAAATGTAAAGAACAACCCCACATAGTTATATTGCCACCATCCACCCCACAAAACCATTCAAAATATGATTTCAAATCCCACCTCTTATAACTCATATCTTCTTTCCACCCCAGTCTAGGCAAAATTCCAAATAAAGTAGAGGGAGATGGGTGAATTGACTTTTTATAATATGGACATTGAGTGGTGGGCAGGGAACATTTGCATATACTGATCTACTAGTACTACTATTTTAGTTGGAACTTTGCCAGAACTGGAGTGGGGAGAAGGGAGGTAACTATTTTAGCAGGTGGAGGGCAGGGATTACATTTTGAATGCTCAAGGGTGGGAACTGTGGCTATATAGGAGGGTTGGTTTTATGCTTAGTTAATGCTTGAAAAAAATCAAATAAAATCAACATGCAAAGTTGGGTGAAGTCATGAAAACATTGACCCACTATGCAATACAATTCTATACTGCTACTATATATTTCTAATAATAATATTATAGGACTACAGTAGCTCCCTTTATAGTTAGGGTCACTGGTGACTTCTATCATAAACATGATTTTTTTGGTTTGCTACTTTCAGACAAATGGTTTTACAGATTTACATGACACTTTCAAGAATTTGTTGTTCAGGGCAAAATCTACAACCTCTTAATGTTTAATGTAAATTAGCTCAGAATTTGTATAAATACTGAAGTAAGAAAAATGTATTTGTTAAAATATTCTATTGCTTTTCAGAGGAGTTTCTTCTGACATTTTGCTCTTGTCTAAAAAAAAACAACTATAAATCTTTAGTGAAATATTGTATGGCTGTGTAGATTAGTAGGAAGGATCTCTTTGAGGGTATGATGTTTTGTAGTTTTTATTTTATAGGCATTTACATTTGAAAAATTAGGTTGTGGATTTAAGGAATTGGGCCAGAATTAAAGCAATCAGCATAGAAGAGTTTTCATGTTGGGCAGTTAAAGTACCGTGACAGCAGAGGATTGACTATGGGATTTCAAAGTAAAAGGTATGATTGGCACTTCAGTGGTTTCACACATGTTTACATGGAGCCTATTTTCTGATTCAAGTTGGGTTTTGTAATGTCTGATTTTAGAATCGGAAAACAGGCTGTGATGTAAATGGAAACAATCAGACCCAGTGACTTCCTTCTTTAGTTTACCAGAACATTTCCCAGTGGCATCTCCAGAAAGTAAATCCCAAATTAAAAACAATTACTTAAATTAGTCAGTCTGACTGAACTCTAATTAATTTCAAAAGTGAACTCTTACATAATGTATATGTGTAGTTGTAGAACACAGAAAGCTATCCGGGCTTGCACTGACCTACTCAAGCATGCACACAATATTTCCCCATGAGGCACTTGGGTTAATATCCCAATACTGACACTGTAGTGCATCATGACGGGGGTGCTGCACTACTGAGGTGCCGTCTTCGGATAAGACGTTAAACCGAGGTCCCATCTGCCTGTTCCGTGGTAGTTCAGAGTGGATGTTAAAGATCCCGTGGCACTTCTTGAAAAGAGCAGGGAATTTCCCGTGTCCTGGCCAAATTTCCTCCATTCATGAAAATGCCACCAACAGCTTAATCTGGTTCAAGGTCAGTTGGCATTCATCTGTATCCCCTCCCCAGGTCGTGCCTGAAAATAGATAGGATTTGTCTAGTGTGCTTACCAGTCAACAAAAACTAAATAAAATAAAATAAATAAATTTAAAATCAAGCCCATTCTGGGCCGGGTGTTCCACTGCAAGCAGGAACTTAAATTACTTGAAAGCCTATCCAGGGCATTGACCCACCCAAGTGGCAGAAAGACATAAATAAAGCCGTCCTGAGCTGGGTGTTCAGCTTCAAACCAGCAGACAAAAAAAGCCCAGTCATGCTGAGCAAACTTGATAGTTCAGAAAAGCTTGTTCCTCCCCAGCCCCACAAAGGCACTGATACCATTACAAGTAAAGCCCTCTACTCAGGGGTGGGTATATAATATAATTAAAGAAGCCCATTCTATTCTTGCATTGACCCACCCAAGTGGGTATTTCAAAATAAAAAAAAGCCTTTCCTTGCTCCTGCAGTCATGGATCAGGCATATTAAAAAATGAAACACAGTAAGCGTGTCCTGGGCTTGTATTGACCTGCTCTAAGAGTGCACAGTATTAAAACAAATCCTGTTCTGGCTGGAGTGTCCTAGAGTGATGTAATGAAGCCCATCTGGGTACTGACTCACTCCAAGTGGAAGATGACATAAATAATGCCCTCCTGAGCTGAGCAACACTAAGGACATGAATACCCTCTTGTGGTCCAGCCCACTCTCCTGGCAGAGGCATATTATAGCCCACAGTGCACTTTCTGGGTCCCATTCACTCCATTTCCACTGTGTCCTATTCACCTGCTCCATTCAGTCTGCCCCAACCACACATATGTTGCAATTCCAGGCACAATTAATGAATATGTATTAAATTATAAGTGTTTTAAGTGGGTTTATGGGGCAACAAGTCCTGTGCTACCTAGCTGAGGTCAAGTAACTAAAGAAGCCCATCCTGTGCTGTTTGTCATGCTGCAAGCAGGCAGATAAAATACAGAAGGCCTCGTGTGCTAACCCTGGCAATACAGTAATCGTAAAGGCTGAGCAGAAAAAATTAAAATTACAATTCCATTTCTCTGTCCTCCACAGGGCATTGATACCCACTCCACATAAAGCCCCACTTGTCAGGGAATGGGCATATTATATAATTAAGGAAGCCCATTCTGGGCTCACATTGACAGGCTCCAAGTGAGTTTTCTTTTTTTAAGGCTTACCTTTGCACCTGAACCATCACCCCCTCCCAAAACACAAACTGACAGGCTCCAAGTGAAACCCTCCTGGGCTTGCAATGACCCACCTAAGCATGGAAGTGATTTAAATCAAAGCCCATACTGTCTGAGTGTCCCACTGTGAGCAGGAATGTAAGCAAAATGAAAGCCCAACCTGCTCCAAGCAGGAGAATGACATAAATAAAGGCCTTCTATACTGAGCCCCACTAAGGGTATCAAGGCCCTCCTAGGATCAAACCACCTTGGTTCGTGTAATAATAGCGATCACAGAAAGGCGATTGTCATTACAGCAAGTGTACATTGTTGAAAAACAATTTTGGCGATACACACTCTTTGTGCAGACAAAACAGCACCTGAGACCTGCAGGTCTCATTTTTAATGTGGGTCTATGCCCCACAACATCTACCACCACAGGGGCTTAGGCCTCCACACTCCCCTAGTTATGGATTCTCAATTCCAGGGAGTGCATGTTGGGGAGGGTGAAAACTTAAAAATACATGCTGCCTGCTGGCAAAAACCCACACCTTGCCAGATCCGAACCCTGTACCCTGCACCATCCAGCTGACTGCCCTCCACATCATGCTAGCAGACCAGCTTGGAAGCTGACCACCACACCCCTCTCATACCATCCCTCCCCTGCCTCTCCCTCCTGCACGTGTGTGTGCGCCTAACGCATATACCCGCTGCTTCCTGTCATAGTATTTGCCCACCCCAGTACCACATCACTTGAGGGGAGCTGTGAACACAGACGCAGTAACTGAGTTGTTGCTTTGTCAGTGCCCATCTCAGCCACCTTGTTCACTGGATACCAACCCCTCCCTGGCAGCAGACATCTTTAAAAATTACAGCCTACAGCAACCTTAATGAAACTCGTTCCATTCGATCACACTGTCTCCCTTTCACCTGTCTTTTTCCTCCCCAACTGGTGATCCCTTTCTAATCAGTAGTAAATAATAAAATAATGAAGAAATATATTTAGGTCAGTCCACCACTTATGTTGCAATTCCAGACTCAGAACATGAATATGTATTAAATTATAAACTTCATGAGTGGACCTGAGGAAGAACAAGTCATGTGAAATATTTTTAAACAAACTGGCAAGCAGACCTAGATGAGGTCATGTAATTATAGAAGTCCATCCTGGGCTCGGTGTCACATTTCAAGTGGGCAAGTAAAATATAGAAAGCCCTCCTGAGCTGAGCCCAGCAATATGGTAAGCTTGACTGTTAAGCAAAAAAAAAGTGATCTACCTATTGATATGAGATTTAACATACATGCTTTAGGTACTTTTAGGAAAGCCATTATTGTTGCTTAAAATATCATAATTATATTAATATAAATACCTTATTATAATGATTTCCATGAACTTTGAAACCAGGACTATTATTATTTTTTTTCTTTCTTATGCTGATAAACAATTGTGCTCTTTTGACCTTTTTAATTTAATAACCATTGAACTAAATGTGGTCATGAAATATGAAACATAATTTATGCTGATAAACAATTGTGCTCATTTGACCTTTTAAATTTAATAACAATTGAACTACAGGTAAATGTGGTCATGAAATATGAAACATAACTATATTGTTGAATCTTTCCTGCTTCTTTCATAAGATGTCCAGTATCAGTGAATCCTTGATATTTTCCAACAATACCTTACTAATACAATGACTGCTAGCGTTTAAGTTAAAATAATTATTAGTTAGTAGTAATGATGATATATTTTTTTCTACCATGGTAGATAGGATAACATACTTATCATAAAAGGATGTGAAAGTTGATCTTTGTAGTGACAGAAAGCACATTAAAATATGTATTTTGAGTTATTGCATACTATGTCCCAGATATTCAAAGAGTTGAGCCATGCGCTAATAGGGTTGCGCCTGCGCAAGTCTGAAAATGCGCCATTCTGCGATATTCAGCAGGAGGCAGTTGCACCTTCAAATCACGCTGAGCAACAGCGCAATGATAATGAAGGCATGCATAACTGAAGGGGAGGAATCATGCATAAATGGTGCAGTGCAATATTCAACAGCTTAGCCATATGCAATAGGGGACAAGCGGAGATTGCGCCATAAGCGAAATGAGCCAAAATAAAGGGAACAAGGGAGGCGAAAAAGCGCTACAGGAAGACACATATGACAGCAACACACAGCAGGACACACTGGGCAGCAGGGACACACAGGGCCAGGCAGGAAAGGGCACCTGGAAGCAATAGTCACAGGGGAAGGTGTGGGAGACATTGCACAAGGGGAGGTACACCACACAGCAGTGAGGCAAGCCCAGGCAGGTGTTCCAGGTGCAGGGAAGTAGCAGTGAGGACAGCGGGAGAATACAGTAACAGCTGCAAGGGGGGTGAACACAAGCCAGGGACATGGCCAGTGCCACCTTCCAGATGGAGGCCATTATGAGGGTGAGAAGGTGGGCAGCAGGCGTGGCGAGTGGAAGGAGCCCGTCAGCAGTATGCCCCCAACAGGCAGTACCCGAGCCGCGCAACCGAGCTGTACAGTGATACTGAGATTGTGGGTCAGTACCACCTGAATCAGGCAATTCTGAGGCAACTCTATGAGCTGTGCAGTGATGTGATGCAGGCACCCACCGACGGAACTATGACCTGTCAGTGGAGACCAAATTGACAGCTTGCATGTGCTTTCTCACCATAGGTGCCTTCCAGAGACCAACTGGGGACACCACAGGCATAACCCAGTCGGCCACATCATGCCACCTCACCCAATTCCTCAGCACACTGCTGCCACATGCTGTGGAGTACATCCATTTCCCCAGCACACCGGCAGAGCGCACAGCAAACATACAGGAGTTCCACAGGGTAGCACATATGCCTGGCATGCTAGGGGCAATAGACTGCACCCATGTGGCCATCTGCACACCACCTGGCCCTGAGGGGCTGCATACATCAATCGCAAGGGTATGCCAGCATCAACTGCCAGGTGGTGTGCATTCTCAAAGGCGCAATCAATGTCTGTTCCATGCATCCTGGGGAGCACATGATGCCTTCATCTGGCACCAGTCGGCACTGTGCCACAGATTTGAGAGTGGAGATATCCCCACGGACACCTAGTGGGTGAGTATGCAAACCACATGGACAATCATAGGGCCTTGGGGGCATGGTCAGAGGTGACATGGGTAGTGGCCTACATGGCCCAGGACAGGCTGATGTTGATCACAAACTAACCTCCACCCTCTACACACAGGTGACAGTGGATATCCACTCCGTTCATGGCTGCTCACACCCTACTGGTGGCCGCGACCCCATCGCGTAGCTACAATGAGGCACATGCCACCACCGTAATGTCATCGGCGGGTGTTAGGGATGCTGAAGGCACATTTCTGTTTCCTCGACACCTCCATCAGTGCCCTACAGCACAGCCCCTCAAAGGCCTGTGGGCTATTCCTAGCCTGTTGCATCCTGCACAACATGGCCAACAGAATGTGGGATAGCTGTACAGGTCGAAGAGGGACAGTGATGGGGACGATGAGTACGCCGGTGACTATGGTGATGGGCAGCCCCTCTTGGCCGATGGGACCCCCACTGCTCCAGCTGGCACAGCTGCACCGGGACACCATCACGGAGGAGCACTTCAGCTAACCCAGGTAAGTCATGGGGCCATGTGCAACCACCAGTGGCCAAGGCACAACCCACAACCACACATGGACACACACCAGGGTGCATGCCATCAAGGGAAGTGGCCGGGCATGGAACCACACACCACCAGGGATGGGTGAGGTCTAACATGCAGCGGATGGACACACACACCACACACACACAACGCACCAAACCTGCACAAAGGGTAGGAGGCACACCGACGCAGAACGCCACCCCTAGCCACACACATGTCCACAGACCACCATGCCCACTGCCTGTCCATGTGCGTGTGTCAGATGCTGAGCACCATTGCACATTGGTGTACAGCGCAATGCGAGCATCATCATGCACCGACGCTACTGCGGATAGCAGTCGGGAGGGTGTGCAGATGGACTCTGTGTCCACATGCAGGGCCATGTACCCACCCGTGCACTGCCCACTGAAAGACACAATGCACACAGGGCAGCACCAGACAGTAGCCGCGTTGGAAGACAGGTCAGTCATGTGACACAGTGTCCGGCCACCACAGATGTGTGGGTGGCCCCTTGAGACCGCCAGCACTGACAGGCTGACCACTGGCCTCATGGGGTGGCACCAATGGTCCCCAGGGGTTCCACTGCGTGAACACGACCATGCTCCGCTGAGGTCTGCAGCACACCAAACATGCCTCGCCAAGTGTGCTCGGGATGCCCACAGCTGAACCCGGTGTCAACAGAGGTGTCGCCGCGGCGCTGGGAATGGGGGTGGACAGTGCATTGCGTGGTGTTCGTGACACATGGGCACATGACTGTGTGCCCATTGTGGCCATGACAGCAGTGAATGTCTGTGCATGCCTGTCAATGGCATCGGTCACATCCTCCCACAACTGGTCCATCCTGCCAGGATCAGGCGGTGTCTCTGCTGCGACGTTCCTCTGCCCACTCCAGAGCTGCCGCGGTGCATCCACGATATGCCAAGCCACATCTGCTGCTGGACTGATGCTTGAAGTAGGTGGGTGTGCTCGTCCCAGAGGTCATCTGCCTCCTCGGCATCCTGTCCCTCAGAGTGTGTGTGGCCCTGATGCTCAGCACCCCTTGAGGGTGGGCTCTGCGCTGCGGACCAGGTCTGGGCATGTCCATAGGCGGTGCACAGACACGCTGCTGGACCCTGTACCCCAAAGCCCATTGGCGACGCTGATGCTGCCCCTCTGGCTGCCACTCCCCAGGGCTCAGAGGTGCAGCTGCAGTGCCGCAACAGTCCCACTGTCCTGAACAAACACCAGTGCTGCCCCACTGGCACCGACAGGCACAGGCTGGGACTGTGCTGACCAGCAGGCCTCCACGGCAGCACCACCCACAGCCATGGCCGCGATGTTACCTGATGTGTGCCATCCCATGGCACACTCGTGTCACTGCCCATGCCGTTGGTGACATCATCATCGGTGATGGACCGGCACCGGCCAGTGTCACAGCATGCTGGCATCCATGGGCGCTGTCACACTGGGACATGGGCAGGGCTTCCTCCGCACCTGTTACAACAACATCAGTGTGGACAGCCAGGCGGGCCCACTGTCGCACTAATCCACGTATTCCTGTGGAGGTGGATGGGCCCTCCTCCATCTCCAGCTGACTGTCCTCAGTGGACAGGCCCTGTGACCCATGCAGACACTCCAGAATCTGTAAGGAAAACAAAGTCGTCATTGCATAGACCTACCCTGCCCCCCCATAGACAGACCATGACTCATGCAGTGATGGGCCACCACCCGCCTGGAAGCCACCACCGAACAGCCTCAATGGCACTATGCTGCATGCTTCCAGCAATCCTCTCCTCCTGTGGGGTCAGGTGTACCACCTCCAGCTGTCCCCACCTGTCGCAGCTCATGCTGCCCTGATGGCAGCCACCTTCTCCTTTATCCTCTTCCTGTCTCTGCCCATCTTCTTGCACTCCTGCATGGGCGCTGGTGGCTGCCATGCAGGTTCATAGCACGTGCCACTTCCTCCCCATGCAGCAGCACGGGCTTGAGCTGTTCCCTGCCATCTGCTGAGAGCGGTTCCTGATCCAGGTAGGCCTCAAACAGGGCTTCAGTCTCGGCCTTGGTGAAATTAGGCCTCCTCCTCCTCCCCACCACTGTGTTCCTCCTCTCCCACAACTTGCTCGGTCATTATTTAGCCTGTAAGAATGGCAGTTGTTACCTGTGACTGTGCAGTCCCATGCTTGTCCCTAAAGCCACAGTCCACACTCCCAAACAGCATGCAACTCACCAATAGACTGCAGTAACCAACTATGGCCACTGCAGCCCAATGTCGCACTTTATAGCACAACCCATGCAAATGAGGCAGGCGCAACTTTAAGTGGATGCAAATTGCAGTGCTGCGCCATTGCATGGCTGATTAGCTGTTTTGCATATGACGGCTGAATATCCGCTGTTGAGCTTGCACAATTGTGTTGAGCGTGCTGAGCCAATGGCGCGAGTTCTGTGACAAGTGTATGGGTGCACCACTATCGCGGGCTGTTCGGTGACAGTGTGATTGGGAATGGCAGCACTGTAACCAGAGCATCTGCACATGGGGAGCCATGCTGCAGAGCACCATATTTGCAGACCGAGCAGAGAATAGGCGCGCAGGAGGGCTGCTCAGTGGACTCAGTTAGAGCTGGCCAACCAGTGGCCATAGTGGAGCCACACCATGGGCCACTGCTCGGGGTGACTGTGCATGGTGGCACTGTGTATGCCGTTGTTGCATCGCTGTGTGCTGCCACCGCTGATGGGTGCTCATGGTGGGGCTGCCTTGAATGGTTCTGTGGTGCACAGGGTTGCAGTGTCACAGTGGGGGTGGTGGCATGCATGGGGTTTCCTGCAGTGGTGGGCGCTGCTCCTGGGCAGGGTGTCTAGGGGTCACGGTGCAGGGTGTGCTCTGCATTGGGGGATGGGGTGGCATGGGGTGGTCAGCCCTCCTTGTGTGCCAGTCACAGCTTGCCAGGAGTGTGATGGGTCACCATGGCCCAGCTGTGGGTTGGTTGCTTGTCTCCATGGGCGGTGGTTATTCCAGCCCTCCCCAGTTGTGCAGTGTATAGGGTGTGGGGGATGATGTCTGTTCTGCTGTGTGTTCCTGTGCCCATCTGTGGCATGGGAGGTGGGCCCCTGCCTCCCTGGCTGTGCAGTTGCGTTGCCCCTGCTGCTGGGGACATCCTGGTTGCGCTATGGCGCCTCTGGACTGCTCAGCTGCACATCCCGTGTTGCATTATGGCGCATCTGATCTGCTCAGCTTCCCTCCCTAGTTGCGCTATGGCACAGGTGGTCACGATATTCAGTGGTCGGCTGTAGGCGCGGTTGGCAGCTCACTTTATGAATATCCCGCCTCTTGCACATGGGCGCAATGGACTTGTGCTTGCTCCTGCTATTATGCACTTTTGGGCGCAGTTTGAATATCTGGGCCTATGTGTTCTAGCACAAACTTAATTTTGATCTATAGCTAATCGTCCTAGTTAAAGGAAAATAGTTTGAGAATATGTTTTAAATACAGTGCAGTTATTTCAGGAAGTTACCAGTGTAATTGATTCCTATAGTAACTTTTTATTGATTTCAGGAACTAGCTGCATTTATATTCCACTATTAAGAATATTTTTTGTTCTGTTTTCTTTTTGTTTGGTGTGGTCTAGATATGAGATCTGGCTCTAGCTTGTTTTTATTGAGCTTGTTTCTTGGGTTTGATCACAGTAAATGAATCTGTTTTTTTTTGTTTGTTTGTTTTTACAGATCTTTTGGAAATTGGATCCTTTTTGTTCCTGGACTTAACTATGCTGTACTTTATATTTTTCCACATGAATATTCTTCATTAATTTTTTCTTTTTTTATTTATTTAGTAAGAATAAGAAATTAATTATGCATGACACAACATGTACATTATTGAAGTTCCCTGTATGCATAATGTATGTATATACATTTTTAATCCTTTTCCTGCCTCATCTGGCACAGATACCCACTCTGACTAAAGTCCCTCCACTGAGGGAGCAGGCATATATATATAACTAAAGAGGCTCATTCTGGACTCATATTGATCCACTCAAGTGGTATTTTAAACTTAATCAAAAAAGTCCTTTCCTTGCCTCAACACTCCATCTCAGTACTGAAACCAGCAAGAGGTGAGATACTAATCAGAAAAATTAAACAAAAATGCATTATAGTCAGCTGGCACAGGATTTCTGTGTATCCCATTCTAGAATGTCAGTCTATTTTTATAATACATTTTCTCTATCAGCACAGGCAGTTAGGAGTGTGTGTTCCAAACTAATATTTTATAGTGGGTATATATATATATATATATATATATACACACATACATATATCTAATTAAATTGTTTACACAGTGCTCCACTGCAGCAGCAAACATGAGGGTGCTTTCAGCTTTTATTTATTTATCTATTTTTGAACTTGAGCTGATTGCTGTGCACATGGCAGTGATGTGAAAAAGAAGCTGCCTCAAGGATTTCTGATCAGCTGGAACATTGTTGTACCATAAAGGGTAAAACACTTTCTATGATCTTTGAACTGTGGTACTACAAAGGTGTCAGATGGCATGGAAATCCATGCAGAACATACCACCCTATACACTAAAGGACATTGTAGTGGTGTACTGAGTGCAGTCATAGGTGGTGATAATAACAAAAGGCAAGGTTCAGGTGAAACTCTTTTATATATTTAAACTCTAAATTACATTGAGAAGTATTTAGTGTTGATATTTATCACTGTATCAAGTCCATACTATTGAATTCTGAGTCAAGAAGTTGATATTCACCCATAAAGTGTAAAGTGTCTCCACATGTTTTCTTTTTCTACCTGGAGAAAATAAACACCTACAGGGGTGTAGTATCTGTCATTACAGTGCTTCACAAAATGAGTCACCATGCTAAATGATGTAGCTAATTACACAAGGAGGAGGAAGGGAGCAGGAGAAAGCAACAGAATGTCACACTGAATACCATACTGTCTGTTAACCATCAGCACCATCCCCAAGTACCAACACCCTCCTCTGAACCCAGTCCTTACTATGCACTGTGAGGGCACATGTTTCAGTGCAGTACTGTGGCTTCCTAGTAATAAACACAGCATTATATATTTAAAAAAAACCACAACAGGGTGTACGTTATGCTGGGATTTCCATGCCTAGTGTAATTCAATTATGTGGTCATAGGCCGAGCTGTTAAACCACAGTAGAAGTTAGTAAATCCCAGCATAACCCAAATCCTGGGGTTATTGTGATTATATAATGAAAAAGTAAAACAAAAGTTTATATTTAAAAAGTTTGTTTTAATTCATTTTCTTTATATATAGTTATGTCCTTTCTCCATAGAGAAGCAGCCCTGTGTTGCTTGGTAGAATGGGTAGAGGGCCATTCAAGGAATGAGCAGGCTGAGCTGCTGCTGGCTGAGCACTGATCGGGTCATGTGAGTGCTGCAGAGCAGGGAGGAGAAGAGGAACGCAGCAGTCTGACTTTTCTGTGAGCTCTGAGTTTGACCCACATTCTGGTTTTTCAGCTACATTATTATGTGAAAAGAAGTGGTATATTGGAATCATTTGTGGTTGTTAAGTGTCAAAAAGTTGTTGTTTTTAACATTTTTAAACTAGGAAATCAAAGTTGTAGTCCATTTCCATCATTGCTGTTTTTCCATTGGCGTTTAGTGGGGATGAATATAGTGGCCTCTTGTTTTTTGATTTTGGTGAAAATATTAATTTAGATTTAGTTTGATCGGTAAAGTTTCTGACTGACACCTTTTGTGGTGGTTATTCTAGGATTAACCTAGGCTCAAATGTAACAGTCAGCCAATCAGAGTGCTCCATTCTCAGACCCCATTGCATTATTTAATGTAGAATGTATCAAGTATCCTGTCTGTGTTTAGTGACATTTTTATGGGACCTTACAGTCACATCATGGTCCTCACTATAGTATATTGCAATACATTTTGCATGTTAATCATTTGTTTATCTTTGTTTCATGGGATGGTTTTCAGTCTAGTGCCATGGATTACACACACACACACACACACACACACACACACACACTCTCTCACACCCTTTATAATAAGAAACTGCATGTTACTGACCACCATTTCTTTGCCTATGTTTGTTTGAAACCATTGTGATGAGACTGATTTCATTCCAGTGTTGGAGTTTCCTCACAAACCCCACTCTCTCACTGTTAAACTCTGGCCAGAGCTGATATAGCTGCAGTCAAACTCACAGAAGTCATGGCAGAACACGGCACTGTCCACCATGTCCAAGACGGCTGCGAAGTTAAGTGTGCATGTGCGAGTCTTACGTGATGCTACACGTGAAGCCGTGCATGTGCAGTGACTCATGCATGAGCACTGGGCTCAAGTTGCCATCATGGACAAGCAGATTGTGCCATGTTTCACTGGCCAAAATAATGCACACGCACTTAATGATCTACCAATTCAAGGTAAGATCTTATCTATTGAGCTGCACAAAGAGTCAGTTTTGTATTTCTTGTCAGATATATCAGGCTGTCTGTCAGCAAAGGAAGACTAGGTTTCTTTTGACACAGTGAACAGTGCCATGTTCCACCAGCTGAAATAGTGCGCCCGTGGGTGGGGGAGTGAGTGGACAGTTTTGGAGTTGTGGAATGATTGTTCTGCAACTCCAGAATGTAAGTGTTGTTAAGCATCAATCCGGTGTCTCATTTTAGAGGTACCATAAGACAACTGAGGCTCCACCCACTGCAGCAATAAAAACACAGCATGGTACTGATTGTATTATATCTTAAAATTTCGATCCGCAGTTTCCCTGCCTCTGATGGTGAGTACACTTTTATGGGACTCTATTTAGTCACAACATGGTTCTCTCTACAGTATGCTGCATTTTTAATTTTTATTCACAGTAACCTTTTGTTTATCTTTGTTTGATAGAGCTATTTTCAGTCCAGTGCTGGGGTTTCCACAAACCCCATCACTTTAAAATTGCATGTTACTGACTATGTTTTATTTTATTACTTACAGTCCACAGTTTTCCTACCAGTGTTTGTTGAAAGCACTGCTATGGGATTATTTTCAGTCCAGTGCTGTGGTTTCCTCACAAACCTCCTCCTTCCCTGTTAAAAGAAAAAAATGTTTGTTAAAGGGAACAGTCCACACTGTGACGAGATAGTCCCTACATATTTGTACTGTTTAGATGTAGTATATTTATTTTATTTATTTAGTTTTGTTGACCAGGAAGGAGGACTAGACAGCAATTCTCTCTATTTTCAGCCTCATCCTGGGGGAGGGATACAGATGGATGCCAACTGACACTGAACCAGATTAAGCTATTAGTGGTATTTTTAGTGAATGGGGCAATTTGGCCAGAACACTGGGGAAAGTCCCCAGCTCGTCAACAGGGAACCTTGGCCATCTTTTCCAAGATGGCCACTCTATGGGGAGTTGGAGGAGAGGATGGATTCTGAGGAGACAGGGAAGAAGGCTTATAATCCTGGTCTCAAAACCTAGAGGCCATCAAAAACATTATTATGCTGAATGCACTGCAAGAAGAAGACGTGAGTATGGATATTTTTCTGTCAACTGAGGATTTGTGAGAGGACTATGTTCAAACTGAGAATACTAAGGTACAGAAATCTGTTCCAGACTTTACCTCAGAAAAATGGTGTGTTGGTTAAAAATGATAGTACTGAAAAACAGTTACTATGACAGTTAAATAATGAGAAACAAAGATACTTGCAAAGAAGTTGGAGTTGCAGGCTGAATTCAATATACTCCAAGAAAGCTCTTCCCTGTCAAGCATGACTCTTACATGCCAGAGTAAGTCATTTACATGCTGACTAGTATCATCAAAAGATACTATGGTGCAAGCTAAAACTGTATCAGCAAAGGATGTTTCTCAGTGTGATGGAACAGAGGGAGTTCTGAGTGTGGCTGGCAGCAGAAACAGCCATATGGTTGTGTGCCCAGAGCCACAGGTAACTCCTCAGGGAGGTTTGAGTGAGCAAATAAGATTGAGCTGCCATAGGCTTGGACCACAGTGGTCTTCTGCTTCTGCTTCTAATCCATACGGCCAAAAAGCACTCAAACACTCTGATAATATAAGCACAATGCAGAGTTCAGAGACACATTTCAGAATATAAACCAGCAAGCTATCTGGCTTGGGCGCTACCAGGCAGAGTACCTCAACTGCAGGGCCGACTAACAAAGTTTTCCTGAAGAAATACAAAATTGGATCTGAAATTGATCCTGATCCATGCCCTGGAGGGCGCAGCCTGGATACAGAGTGCAGGTGGTCAGTGGGTCCCTGATCCCATGGATGATGCAGTTTGTCACTGTAATGCTGTTGCTAGGAGGAAAACACGATTCAAAGGTGGTCACCACTAATGATGAGTGTTTTGTGAAACTGGAAAATTTACCCAGTGAAATATTTCATGGAATTTGTGCATTTCATAAAATATTTTGCTGGGTGAAATGAAATTTCACTATGGGGTGGGCTAAATTATGCCCTAGAACTTGTGAAATTTGCCACTCTCAGGTGAAATGTCACCATCCATGGGTGAAATTCCTCAATTTTGTCACCAGCCCCAACCTTTAAAAACAAAAACAATCCCTCCCTATCCCTGGTATCTAGTGGTCCCTTCTCTGGCCAATCACTAGCGAATTCAAGAACCTCCACCCCAGTCACCCAGGTTATCCGTAGGCCGCCTGCCCAATCTTTAAAAAAAAAAAACAGTCCCATCCCTGTCCCTGTTGTCTAGTGGACCTCCCCGGCTGATCACCGACAGAACTGAAGTAAAGAAACTCTCCATCCCAGTCAACTCAGTTATTTTCCCTCCTCCAGCCATGACCCCAGGCCCAATCTTCAAAATAAAAAAAAAAACAATCCCATCTCTGTCCCTGATGTCTAGTGGACCCCACCCTGTTTTAAGTCAGAGCCCACCCTGCCCCCCAGTACCCCAATCAGGCCACAGGCACATCCCTCACTCACCTCCATAGCCAGCAGGCAGTCTGAGTGCTCAATAAATAAGCACGTGCTTGTACAAGCATGCGGTCATTCGTGAGCACTCAAACAGGCCGCTGGCTATGGAAAATGAGTGAAACTTCTGCACTGATGTGGGCTATGGCTTAGTATGAGGGGGTAGGGGTCCACTAGACACCAGGGACAGGGGAGGTTTTTTATTTTGAAGATTGGGGTCAGATCATGGCTGGAGGAGGGAAAATACCTGAGCTGACTGGGATGGAGAGAGAGAAGGACTCTAGCAAAGAGGAGATGGTTACCTCCTGTTTAGCCTCCACTACCATGGATACGGGAGAAGGTGGGGTGAGGTTTCAATAGCAAAGTGCACTAGACAGAGGAGATTCTCCAATAACCCTTGAGTTGGGCCTAAGGTGGCACCTGTTCTACTAATAAATCTATTATGCATTCCCTCACAGTTACAACACTTAATGTAAACAGCATTAAAAGTGATAGGAAATATATTGGGTTACTATATACATTACAGGGGGTGGTAGTGATATCTATTGCATTCAAGGCACAAGGCTTAAAGCCTATAGAGAGCTACAACTGGCTTCCCAAGCTTGGACCAAAGGCCCCTCATTCTGGTCAATACAGGAAGACACCTGTGATGGGGTGGGTATTCTCTTTTATAATCCAGGGTTAAAAGTGTCTAGATTAGTGAATATTCTCCCAGACAGGGCTTTGATGCTGGACATTACTTTCTGGAATTAGAGGCTTCTTCTAATGGTGCAAATGCTCCCCAAACCAAGGCACAGAGGGTTTCTTTTTAAGAAGATACAGCCTTTCTTCACACCTCATGACTTCTGATTTGGGTGGGTGATTATAACTGTGGTTTAAAGCAATCTGATAGAGGTCTGACAACAAGCACATTTTTTTGTGATTCCCTTGCTTTGCAGAACATTCTTACCACAGCAGAGCTGGTAGATGCATATAGAAACAAATTTCCCACAGATGGACACACATATTTTAGGGCCACCTATCTACCCATATTGATTATATTTTCATCTCCCTGTCCTTACAATACCGAATGTGAAGCGACAGGCTTGTGAATTCTCAGATTATGCCTCTATTACAGTGCAGATCTCTTGAGAAAACTCTCCTAGGTGTAGAAAAACAGTTGGAAGCTCAACTGATCCCTACTGAGGAACCATTTCATGCAAAAAGCATGGAGAAGGGAATGGATAGCTAGGCTGTCTGTCTTAGAATGTCATGAAGAATTATCTGAATGGTGGGAGGATACAAAAATGTTATGGCAATCATTATTCCAGAATAGGGACAAATATATAGCTAATAGGGACTATATACGGTATGTACAATTCTGAAGCCAGTTACAGCATCTCATATAGCAGACTGAGATCAAAAGTTGTGATTATAATGCACAGATCAGTATTAAAAAACAGATGGCTGATTTGCAATACGACAAATCCAAGTCTCTTACTCAGGAACTAAGATTTGGTACTCATATAAAGAAAGGGTCCTTGGACCCTTTTAAGAATGCAAATCCTGGGTAGATAGCAGCATAATAACAGAACTTAGGGCAAGTCCAGGGCAGTTAGTTTCCATTCTGGAAGGCATCTTAGTGGTGGTAGAACATTATCACGGAATCTCTGTTAGGGACCAGCCCACAACTGTCAGGGGCTCGGGGCAGCTTTGAATTACTCAACCTTCCTCAGGTGTTGAATTTAGATTCCCAAGATTTGAAGAGGGATATAACCCTGAGTAATGTAAAAGTAGCCATTGTCCCCAGAACCCCTCAATAAAAGACACAGACCAGAATGTTTGTGGTTGCTCAGTTCTGCAAATAGTTTACTGGTACTCCAATATCCAATATTTACAATAAATGATGATCCTCATTGTTCTTTACACCATTCAACATATTCATAATACTTGTACATATATACATTGTATGGTTCACACTGTATGATTCACATTCTTGTTCTATTCTGCCCCCAGATGTACATCATGGGGTGGTCCCTATTGCTTCCTCTTTGTTGTTAAGGGTATGAGCATACACACCATGCCCCTGCTTCTGTCCAATCACCCTGTGTCCTTTTGTCATGTTTTTCCTTTTAAACTCCTTCCTACTTTCCTGTCCTACTCTTCCTTTTCTTTTTCTTTATTTTCCTGCCGTCCACCTTGGCAGTCCACAGAAACCCAGTACCACTGTGCTCCACCTACAACAGTGGCGTGCTGTGTTCCACCTATCACAGTGCTCCTCCTGTTACCTCCCTAAGAGGCGGTGGGCAGAAAATTCCTTGGAGAAAACTTGTGGCCTCCTGCTCTTGTGCAGCCCCTTTTCACTCCCCATTCTAGCACAGCCCCTAGCCTGGACCTACCAATCCCTGCCTGCCAATTCTATTCCCAACTCTCTCTCCCACCCCTGTGACCTCACCAGGGAACTCTCTCCCCTCAGTGACCTCATTTCCTCCTTCTTCTTGTTACCCTCCCCTTTCTCCACTCCCCACCGAGCCTCCACTACTTCCTGTCTGGGTCTTGGGACAATGTGGTCTGCCCCTTTAATCTGGGCAACCCTCTTTAGTAAACTTAAGAATGAAACAGCCCCAGGGTCAGATGGCATGGGAGTAGGTCTTTATAAAATGTCTAGTAAGGAACTAGCCCCAGCTTTGGTGTTATTGTTTAATTATATGCTTAAAATCTCAAAGTTTGCTGCTTCTATGAATGAAACCATCCTCATCCTTGTATATAAAAAGGTGCAAGAGAAGAAATTGAGAACTGGAGACCATTAAGTCTTGTAAGAACTGATTTCAAAATATTAAATAAAATTCTGCTAGCTAGACTAACAAAACAGTCTAGCTATTTGATCGATTCCCCTCAGACTTGTGCCATCCCAGACAGAAGGCAGCATGACAATCTAATTGTTTTAAGGAAAATCTTCCACAAAGGTGGGGAAGAAGAGTTACAAGGGTATGTGCTAGGGCTGGACCAAGAAAAGGCCTTTGACAGGTTGGCACATGAATTTTTGTTTGCCACCTTGGAGGCCTTTGGGATCCGGCAAACATCTGTGGACTGCATTAGACACATGCACCAGTCTGCTGTGCTAATTCCAAATATAAATGGATGGTATGGTAAGTGAATAAGAGTTTTAAGGGGTGCGTCAGGGTGGTTCCCTCAACCTGCTACTTCATGCATTTGGAATAGACATTCTCATTCAGAAAATCATATTTGAGGAGAAGATTAGAGGACTCTCTCCAGCCCCAGGGATAACCTCAATAAAAATTTGGCATACGCTGATGATGTTGTTTTAACACTAGCCCCCAACACATGTAAGGCTTCCCTTACCAAAACCTTGCAAAACCTTGCAAGGAATTTTCAAACATGTCAGGGTCAAAAACAAATTTGGGCAAGAGTAAAGGGGTGACATTAGGTAATACCCCCACCCAAGGCAAATAAATTTGGGGTATTTCTATGTATAAGGACCCAGTTAGTATCCTAGGGGTAGATTTTGGTCCTGGTGAAATGACTTTAGCTAATTGGGAGAAAGGCCTAGTGAGGGTGAATAGATTAGTGGATGGTTGGATAGGACAACAGATATCTAAAAAGAAAGAAGGGTCCTGATTCAGTCACTGCTAATTCCCATTTTTGTATATACAGTATGTTGTGTTTTCCTCCCCTCAGGCAATAGTCACAAGACTGTATCATTTTTCAAGCCTTCTGGGGAAGAGATTAAACCGCATAAAAGGGAGTATACATATCAGAGTTTTGAGGAGGGGGATAAACATGGTAAACCTAGTGGCTTTTATAGTCTGTTTGCTTGTTATAATATTGGGATAGCACTGAAACCAGGAAATAAATTGTGGAGACCTTTGGTGATGTTATGGTTGACACCTGTATTTCCCATGGGCACAGGGGACACCAAGGCTTTTGAATAAGATACCATCATTACCTAGGTATGGACTGGAACTAACGAAGAATGTTGTGAACTAGAGAGTCTCTGCCATCCAGTTTCAAACTTCAGACAGGAAGACCATTTATAGAGCTATTTTATGTGCAGAGAGAAGTGATGAGCTCTTTTCCCAATGTCCTGCCAGCATGTTAGACAAGGTTATTAGATAACTATCGAACCCATGATTACCACCTTATGTGTGGGATGTTGTTTGTTAGGGAATTATAGTAGACTAAGTGTAAAGAACAATAATAAGCATAAACAACTGTCAGATAGGAGTCATTGTGGAAATGGTGAGAGCATCTGGAGAGAGGTATTGTGTTTTACTTGCTACAAAACAGTGGCACATTGCCTAAAGAACATGTGTAGGGAAAACACACTGTTCTAGGAGGTTTTTATTTAGTTGTTTAACCAGGTTGTGGGTAGAGAGTATGCCCCTCTCCATCTTGCACTAGTTGGTGATCCTAGGCATTGTGGGACATTTGAGGCTGTGCTTAGGACCTCCAGGTATGCTGCACTTACCAGTGCTCATTTTAACTGATTGATTGGAGTTGCAGGTTACTAAACAAGACCCCATGCATGACAGGGGCTTGTGGTGTTGTTCTCTCTTAAAACAACCTAAATCTGCACTTTGATCCGGCCAAACTAGAAGTCTAGAAAGCACTTCCGGTTGTCTGGCTCCTTGAAATAGCCCCAGTGCAGTGAGAGGGTGAATGCTCATGGAGCTGAGCCCAGAGATGCATGCAGAGACAAGCGCTTCTTGCATGTGTCAACTGTGTCTGCTGGGAAGCTGGGCCCAAATGCTTAAAGCCGACTAAACAGTAAGCGTGAGTAATCACATCACCGAGGGTTCTATACAGTTTATATAAAGAACTATTGTACACTATGGAGGGACTTAAATATGTGCTGCCATTGCCTGATGTACTGTAAAGGTAAACAAATCACTGATTTTACCTGTGACAAGTGTCTTTTGATAGCCACCTTACAGGAGGAAATTGCCAGATTAATACATAGAGGTAATCCCAACTCAGACATGGAACGTCTAGAACATTTCATTGATCAAATGGCAGACCAACTAGCACTTGATACCAGTCCAGAATCTATTAGCATTATAGGTCCAATTCACCAAACACTAGAAGATGACAACTCCTGAGCAACAGTGACCAAAAATACAAATAAGCACAGAGGAAGACAGATTAACCACAGTGCCCCTATTCCACTTCAGAATAGATATGAATTGCTAAATCAAAAAATCTCCCTGATTCATTACATGAGGCAACAACTGATCTGGGGTACCATATACAAAAGGGAATACACCTCTAAAAATGGCTAAGAAAATAGAGTAGAAAATAAGGAGTCATTAGCAATTACAATTTACTCTCCAGCTGACCATGGACCCATTTTAGCACCTAAACCAGAGGCACAACCAAGGCAGATATTTGTCCTTGGAGACTCTATTACCAAACACATAGATAGATTGGTATATAACCAGGATAAGATTAATTGCACATGCTGTAGCTTTTTGGGGCAAAGGTGGCGGATATTTCCTTAATGTCACACAACATTTTAGATCATGCTGGCCACAACCCTTTGGTGGTGTGGTTCATGCTGGAACCAACGATATAGATAATACCCCAATTGAAGAACTGAAACAAGATTATGTGGCACTAAATAACCACATGGTAGATAAGGGTTGCTCAATCAGTTTCTCAGAGATTTTTCAGTACACAGAGCCAGCGATAGAAAAATGTTAAAATCAAAGTATCCAATGAGTGGTTAAAGAAATGGTGCCTGAAACAAAATATCCCTGCAACATTCACTGGGAGGAGTTCACTGATAGACCCTCCCTGTTTTGTTGAGGACGGGCTGCACTTAAGCAGAAGGGAAGTACCATGCTTGGGAAACGTATTATGTCTCACATAGAACAGGATTAAACTACTAAAGGGGAACAATGGGACTAATCACAATTCTCTGTCACCAGCTCTCCAGGAACACCATTCTAAATGCTGTAAGATCCTTTCTCTAAATGCATGATCCTTAAACAATCTCAAACTGGAAGAATTAGCAGCTAGGTGTACTGACACATGAATTTACATGATTGCAGTGACTGAAGCATGGTGGGACCCATAATAATCCTGGATGAAGGAAATGTCTGGATACAAACTGTACCACAAGGATCAACCTGGGAGAATAGGGTGTGGAATTTCCATACTGTATATGTCAACCTAGACACTCCACCACAGGAAATCCAACTTAGTTTAATCACAGAATCAGTATGGGTCAATATCCAGCTAGAGGTAGAAGGACAACCTCAAATTATTTTGGGAAATTTTATACCCCCCCAGTTGACCGTGAGCACACTACTTAATTACTGCAGGACATTTCATTTATCTGACAAATGAGATGTAATTATTCTAGAGGTTTCAATATGCCTAATATTAATTGGCAAACTCTAATGGGAACTAACCGACAAGATAAACTAATGATTACTACTCTTACAGAATTCAGACTGGAACAGCTCATAACCCAACCCACTAGAGGGAACAATATCCTCGCCCTACTCATCACTAACATAGAAGGAAAATATCAACCTCGAACTACAGGCCCCACTTGGAAATAGTGACCACCTCTCAATTTTGTTTACTCTACCTTACAAAGTTAAACCTCAAATAATTATTCCATTTTCAAAAATTACGATAAAGCTGATTTTAAGTTAATTAAAACAGCACTAGCAGAAATCAACTGGGATTCAGCCCTCCATAACCTCACTGTGGAAGAAGCATGGACCCTAGTTAAATCCACTATATACAATTTAGAATCCAAGCATATTCCAAATAAAAAGGTACAATAAAAAGGAAAAATCCCAGCATGGATGAATAAATCCATAATGTCACAGATTAATAAATAAAAGACTATTTAGGAAACTCAAATCTAGTGATACAACAAATAAGGCAGGGATCTACAGTATACCCTATACAAAACATCAGTATGAACCCTAAAAATATGATGAAAAAATCCGATAGCAATCTTGAATTTAGGTTAGCCCATTCTAAAAACAACCAGAAGCAATTTTTTCCTATATCGATAACAAAAAGTCAAAATCTAATGTAGTAGGCCCCATAGCTAGCAGTGAGAACACCCTTACATCAGACAGAAATAGCCAAACACTTTAATGATTACTTTTGTTCAGTTTCTCAGAAAAAACATCACAGAACTCAGCCCATTCATTAATAGATGGACCCAGTCTAAATTATAATATTTCACGTGAGGAAGTTCATTTAGCCATGTAATCCTTAAAAAACGATACTAACCCAGGACCCAACATATTAATGCTATATTTCTGTTAGGAACTATGGACGAGCTAGCCTATCCTATTGTAACCCACAGGTCCTGGGTTGATGTTATTTTATTTAGTGCCACAGTGCCTCCATTTTATAACCCATTACCTGGTGAGCATGGGTTCGGGAGAAAAATTCACTCGGCATCAGGGCTAGGTTTGTACTTCTGGACAGGGGCACCCAAGTAACTCTGGACACAGGAAGCAAAAACTGTGAATGTCAACCCAGGAGTGAGATTCTAAAGTGGGGCTTTTATTCACACACACACAGGAATACAAAGCAGGATGGACCCCACAGGGCTACACTCAATGGTTGTACAGAACTATTGAGGTCAGAACACATCTTCTTCATCATCATCAACTTCTACCCTCCAGTTCTGAACACACTGGGCTCTCAGCCCAAACTGGTAGTCTCTCTCTCTCGCTCTCTCTCTCTGTCTCTCTCTATCTCTAGCTCTCCTGGATTGCCTGGCATGGCACTCCTGCCAGCACTGGACATTTTCCATACAGCATGGATATTTATCTGGTGGCTCTCTACCACCCATGAGCACTTCCTAGCTCCATAAGGAAATCATTATCATCAATCCCACATCTGGGTTCATTCTACGAACACTGGCTAAGTGCAGAAGAAGCTATAGGTGCCCAAAGTAAATTCATAGAGGTAAATCTGGATTCTCCAGATGAGAGGTCTACCACCTTTTGTCCCCAAATTCATACCGGCCATTTATTTTGAATCAACCCCTTTCCTTCTGAACCTCTTGGTTTTGTAGAATGCTATCTTGAAATGTATGGCACATTTAACAATCTACTGTCTCTGGTAAATAGCGTCCTGACTTGTAATGTTCTATAAGTGGTATGTCCATCCCTGTAGACCCCACTGATTAGATTCATTTTAAGCCATACACAACTTAAGTACTGTACTTGGCTGTTCTTTCCTGACCCACAGTAGCAGACACTTAATGCAACAGTCTTGGTGAAACATAGGCTATCTGGCAGAGCAGACTCACCCTGGATTGTAGGTGCCCACAGGCTTCTCTCTGGAAAACACAAATGAACTTCTGGGTGCCTCAGCACAAATCTTCTAGGCAGCTTCTTTCCCTCAGCAGGGCCAGGAAATTGCCCCTGAAGAACTGGTCTTGTTCCCCCATCCCTCTCAGGGATGGGGCACTGAACTAACAGGGGATGATCTCAACCACTTCAAGCAGGTATCTTCTGTGTCCTTCTCTGGACCAGAACACACACCAACTACAAAGGTAGCTCTATTACAGAGCTGAGTGCTATGAGGGACAGCCAACTGCAGTGCACCTCCTCCCTCCACTACAGACTGCACAACACTCTCCTACAGACTGACTTTGAAAACCCATACATTCTAACCTAACTCCCAGCTGCAACATTCCAATGTGGCTTATGCTGCCGAGAGAATTCTATATGATGTCATCCATCCTGCTCAGCTGAGACTGAGGACAGAGTGAGATAGTGTGAAACCCATTTAACTGATGTTTCACTAGATCTAAATGGGATTCATGTAACCCGGGTGATAGGGGTTACACCATATCAATTATTTTCAATAAATCATTAATCAGTAACCACATTCCTTATGACTGGTGACAAGCCACAGTCATCCCAATATTTAAAAAGGTAATAAATCACAAGCCCATAACTACCATCCCATTAATTTAACTCCTGTAATCTACAAGGTCATGGAAATAATTATTAAAGTTTATTTAGATAAGAAATTGAACTATTAAATATTATGGGTCAAACCCTGCATGGATTAAAGCAAGGTCACTCTTGCACACCTTCTATAATAATATAAGTCTGAAATTAGATATGAACATCCCAATGGATGTAGTCATATTAGATTTTAGTAGGGGCCTTTGATAAAGTCCCACATAACAAACTAATAAAGAAATTATCATCACTTGGGTTCTCAGTGTTCTTGATTAAATGGATCAACAGCTGGCTCTCAAATTGATCATAAAGAGTTGGAATCAATGGCTATCTTTCTAGCCCTGGCTTAGTCTCAGTGGAATTCCTCATGGATCAGTGCTGGTCCCCACTTTTTAATGTCTATATCAGTGACATGCAGATCAAATCAGACAACACCTTATCTAAATTTGCTGATGACACCAAAATTGGGGAAGAGTTGATAGTCCAGGGTTTATGGAGGCTATGACCGAGGACCTCAAAACAATCGAACAATGGGCTATAAGTAATTCCATGCAATACAACATTGATAAATGTACTGTGCTTCATTTTGAAAAACATAATCCAGAACAAATTTACCTTAATAATACCCCTAAAAAATTTGAAAGTGAGCGTGATCTCAGCATACTAGTAGCGACAAACTTTCTTTGGCTAGCCATTGTGCAAAAGTAATACATACAGATAACAGAATAATAAAAAAATAATAAAAGTACCGTTGTCACTAGGACTGAACAATGCATCATCCAAATTTACCATGCCTATGTGATACCATACATGGACTACAGATCTCCCTTCTGAGTCCTTATCTAAATATGGTGATATCTCAGGGATTGAGAGGGTGCAGAGGCAAGTAACCAAAATAGTACCATGCCTTGCCACATTGGACTACCCTAAAAGACTACAAGAAACAGGACTACACTCGTTATACCAATGTAGAACAAAAGCGATATGTTATATCTTTACAAAACACTACAGTCCTCCTAACATATGAAACAGCATGGACTAACTTTTTAACTAGGTGCATAGTTCCTAGAAGCCACAACAGGCAAATCACTATCCTAAAGCCAAAACTAATAAAATGGATAATTTTTTGCAATAAGATCAGCAAAACTATGGAAAACTCTCCCCAGGAATTGGTAAACAGCACCAACATAAACCAGTTTAAAACTGGTCTTGATAGATAGCTTCAGGGGAACCTGCTCGAACTATAAATATAATGTCCCACAAGGTGGGGACAATCTTGATGTGCCATGGCCTACTTTTGTCCATAACAACCTAATAATACCTAATAATACAGAGAGGTACTGTCCCAGAGAAGATTGCATTCAGGTGTTGGAGACACAAGAGCATCTGTTTTTGGACTGTGTTTATGTCAGAACCTTTTGGGCCTTGTTAACCAAGGAATGGGAGGAACCACTGTTTTTGTCCCTCTCTTACACTGACTTATTTATGCCCCCACCACACGTGGAAGTGGGAAAATATAACCCTGATACTGTGTATGTAATATTTACTGTATTACACTATGTCATATAGCAAGCCAGGTGTATGTAGGTTATTCAGCAGAGGATGGCAACTCCTGTAGAGATACTTAGTAATGCACAAAAGGCTCTACAACTGCTTATGCAGAAAGACATGGATCACCTCCACTGGGAAGAATCAAACACTTATGGGTGAACAGTGATAAATGGGTTCATTAGGTTTTATTAATTTATATAGCTTCAGGTGATGGTATGGGTTGGACAAAGGCCTAAATATAATGAATTATTTTAATGTCACAAATTTCTTTGGGATGCTTGAGGAGGAGGTGTAAATACTTAAGTATTAGTTTTGTTATGTTTATAAATATAAAAGCATAATAAGTATTGTTAACAAAAGTATGTTGAATGAATCTTTATTCCCTACAGTGAAATGTTTATAGATTTAATGTAACATTTTGAATTGTTTTGGTGATGAAGTCCATTTTCAATAAGAATTCCCCACTCTTTTGAAGAGTGCCATGGGATCTTAACATCCACCTGAACTACAATACCACCAGAACAGGCACATGGAACCTCGGTTTAACATCTCATCCAAAGATGGCACCTCAGGAGTGCAGTACCCCCTTCATGCTACATTACAGTGTCAGTATTGGGATGTAACTCAAGTGCCTGGTGTGAGGCTAGAACCCACAGCCTTCTGATCTTATGCTCTCAAAGATGAGTGTGCAATCTGCCGAGCCACTGACACTGACATGGGCTGTGTTTAAGAATGAAGCCACTGGCTCTTTAAGCATCCCATGAAACAAAAAACATAAGGAAAGATTTTTCAACTGAGTGCTGGGTCTAGCCCTCAGACAGGTTTACATATCAAAGGACTGAAAGCAAGAACTGTCTTAAATGTGTCATTTAAAACCTAATGTGTGTTTGACTGTCCAGACCTCACAACCATTAGAATGGTGACATGACATCTGGGGTCCTTTTGTACTGTGTGTTGTGGGTTTCCTGAGATCAAAGGACAGAAATGTATTTTACCTGAAACTCTTCTAGGGGACAGCATGCTAAACTAAGCTCCTTAGACCATAGTGGGGGTGGGGGCTTGGTGATGGACAGAAACCCCAGTTTGAAGGATTTCCTGGTATTTTATACTTTGGAGAAACTAGGCTCAGTGAGGAGAACCCTCCAGGTAAAGCAGGTGAACTGCTGAAACATCCCAGCCTAAACAGCCAATAAATCAAAGGGTAGGCTGGAATGGCATCACTTGAGGTATAAAAAGTTAATACAGCCAGAAAACTGGGCTTTTTTTGTATAATTTTGACAAGTATTAGCTTTGCGTAGTTTTGCTGAAAAAAAACCCCTACTGATTAGTGAGAGAACTTTGCCTCACGGGAGAAAAGTAAAACTCTTGGAAAGGAGCTTTTCTCTGAAATACCCTGAATTTTGCTGAAGAAGAAAATTCAGAGACTGACTTTGTTATCTTGCTGAGACGTTTTGAGAACTCTTTTCAAAAACTCGAAGAAGTTTCCTGGCAAATGGGACTTTTCATACCTTGGACTGCAAACATCAGTAGGTAGAAAATTTTAGCATTCATAGGGCCAGATATTTCCAAACTTTTCCTGGGCTAAATTAGCACTGCCGAGTGGGCAAACTTAGCCAGAGCAAAAAGCAAGCCATATTCAAAAGGAATAGCCAGGGCAAACAGCTTCTGAATATAGCATGGGAAAGAGGCTGGGCAAACTGAGCTGGGAGTGCAGAGCAAACTTAGCCCTGGAATAAGACAGCTCTGACTAGAGCAACCAGGAAGTGCAAACCACAAAAGCAAGACAGTGCACAGTGACATGAAGGTAGGTGGAGGTGAACTATGTGACCAATGTGTGTGCCAGCAAATATGTGGACCCAGTACAGCTGCAGACAGAAGTGCATGTGAAAGTACAGTGTTCAGAACTGTATAATATTCCCTGAACTGTCTGCAGCACTATCATGTTTACAAGGGTTTAGCACGGAACTAAACCATTTGCCCAGCACTAAACTTTGCCATACTCAAAAGTGACATGCAAATGAGCCTACTTAGGTAGTCTCTGGGCAAACATCCAGATTAGCATCTCTTTATGCCCCGATTTGCATACAGTTTGCCCAGCATTACTGCAGGGTCCCACAGCTCTATCTGTAGGTCAGTCTGGAAGTACAGGGGCTAGCTAGGTCCGACTGCAGCTCCACTCTAGGTCAGTCTGGCAGTGCATGATGATAGCTGTAGGCTACATGTAAACAGTACAGCATAGCATAGAATATTGTACCCCAGGGGACAACACAGCATAGACACAGATGGTGGTGGTGCTGCATGCAACTGTCACACTGTAGGTCATGCTACAGTGCACAGCAGACACTACAGTAGCAAGGGACCAGTAGTCTGTGGACACAGCACTGGCTATGGTGTGTGGGGCAGTGATGATGACTGCATTATACACAGTGACAACCCAACATGCAGGTGTTTACTGACAGTGGACATTACTGTGCACGCTGTTGTGTGACCCACAGATGCTGCGCCTCCGGCATGGGATGCTCACAGTGACATATACATGTCGGCTTTGTGCGCTGTGGCAGTTGTATAGCTGTGTGTTATGTGGCCGGGGGCATATATTATCAGAAAGGCACACTGGTGCTGGGGTATTCCCAATACTGGCCCATGTGCACTGCATTATGTGTCCCAGCCTTGTGGCCACACCTGGTCTGTGGCACAGCCTGGCCACCATCACACTTTCCCCACAACATCCTCCATGCTGACAGTGCTGCATGTGTGTACTGGCATCTGTTGGTGTCTGCAGAAGAGTGGTCCACAGGTCTGTGCTGTATGGCCACACTGCCATGCTTTCCACTGGTAGCAGGGTCACCACTTACTGCCTAGCATGGCTGGGAATCGTGGCAGATATGGCATGATTGTGATGCCATCAGTGAGCAGCATGTTTCCTCTGTGTCTGGCTTTATCTATGTGTCATATTTATTTGTTAGGGTCATGCAAAGCCGTGCAAAGCAGAATGCCCAGGTTAGACTACCTTTTCCTGGGCAGTAATATCCACACCGTGCTAAAGCGTCATGCTAAGTCCATAAAACCACTTTGCATGGTACTAGTCACTGAATATAGCATTGTGCCTGTATTGAATGCACGCTCCCTCAGTTTGCCCTTGCATACATTATGATTTTGATCAGCGCTAATGCAGTTTGCACGTGCTATTTGGCCTTTTGAATATAGCAAACCCATGCTAATCCTGCACTAAACCTGCACAAACGGTTTGCACTCAGCACAAAGTTTTGAATTTCTGGCCCATAGTGTGTAGGTTTATTGTTAAATTTCACATAGTCGATCAGTCAAAAGGGTGGGCTGGAATGACATCACTTGAGGTAAAAAAGGTAGTACAGCCAGAAAACAGGGCTTTTTTTATAATTTTGGCAAGTATTAGTTTTGGGTACTTTTGCTGAAAAAAACTACTGATTAGTGAGGAGAACTCTAGGAAAGGAGCTTTTCTCTGAAAAACCCTGAATTTTGCTTAGAAGAAAATTCAGAGACTGACTTATAAACTTGCTGAACTTTTGAGAACTCTTTTCAGAAAAATCAAAGAAGTTTCCTGGCAGATGGGACTTTTCATACCTTGTACTGCAAACATCAATAAGGTAGAAAATTTTAGCATTCATAGTGTGTAGGTTTATTGTTAAATTCCACATTGTTTTACCATTGTTGTCTACAACCCAATACCCTAAATTGTGTAGAATATTTTAAATGTGTTTCCTTTCTTTAAGTACATTTTTATGATTTTCTTATCAACTCTGTCTGGGTCTAACTTGTGTGGTTTAACGTTTTAAGGGAAATGGTTTTGTCAGACTGATGCCTCATTTTAGTAGGACTGCTCAACTACTAACTACAGAATTTTAGAAAAAAGGCTCCTTTGGACAGAAGGAGAGGAAGCTCTGCTTCTTGACAGTCAAAGTCACATGGTTCATCGGGGGGGCTCCTGGGGTAGGGGATTGGGCTGTGCCTGAGGGTGAGCTTGTGACAAGCACTAAGCTCCACACCCTCATGTATGGCTAATCTCAGTTTGCACTTTGTGTGCAAAATGCTTTCTTATGGTTTACTGTAGTACATTGGATTGTATCAGACCAATTTTGCTTAGTTTAATGCTTGCAGTTTCTGTAACTACAAATCCCAGACTCTCCAGCTGCTGGCATCAGAGCAGAATTGCAGCAGTTGGAGATTTCATAGCCAGTAGTGCAAGACAGAGTTTATACAAATTCTGATCTATTGTTTGCTGGTCTTGTTGTCCTCCTTGGGCTGAGAACAGTTACAAAGGACTATATTTGGCTCTGCAGAACAGTGGGATCAGAAAGCATCTGATTGGAGCTTCAAAGCTATAACATGCTGTGGAGGCTATTGAATCTCCTACTGCTGCAGTCCTGCTCTAATGTCAGCTGCAGTGGATTCTGGGATTTGTAATTACAGAAAATGTCAGACTGAAAGTGAGTAAAATTAGTTTGATACAGCCTACTCTATACAGTAAACAGTAAGTAAAAAGGTTTCTACACACAAAGTTCAAATTGGTACCAACCCTATACTTTTCATGGGGCTCTTGCTGCTGGCTATCCTCTTTAAACAGGCTTGCCTGCTTTGATACCTGAGGGCTTTTGTGAGGAAAACCAGTCAGTCACCAGACTGTAATTAAGCAATAATGCCCAACAGGGTGTGTGTCGTGCTGGGATAATGTCACACCTCAGGTGGTTGGGCATAGGCTGCAGGCAGTCGTCCAATAACTGAGGCATGATGTTATCCCAAATGACACACACCTTGGAGGACATTATTGCTATTATACAATGGCTCATTATTATAGAGAATAAAAAAATCATTTAAAAATGTTTTGTGTGGAAAAATATTTTTGTTTTTAAGAGAAGATGCAAACAATCAAGCAAATGCAAATCAAGCAAACAATCATCTACAGGTTCACAGTGAGGCTGAGACTAGACCCATGATGTTGTGCTGGGATAACATCACAGGTCCAACCCAAGACTAACCCATCAGCGTCCAGGATTTTTCTTGCCATTGTATAATGATGTTTTTTCAAAAGGAACATGCAGCATTGGGGTGAGTTGAGGGATGTGTCGATTGCTTGTCCCCTAGCCTCTGCAGACTCTCTGTTGGTGTATAACACTTACAGTAAAAGTGCCACTAGTCTGAAAAGACAAGACACTGACAAAGTGACAATATCCAATTTTGCAACAAAAATCAAGACATATTGATTGAGTACAGCTGGACATAAGCGCTGGACAGAAATGAATGTTTTATGCATCCACTACATTCTGTAATATGCATTCAGTCTGTAGGTATATAACAGTTCATTTATGTGGTTTCTTAACTCACTCCTCTCTAGTTTTCCTAGATTTCCAAAACACCTCTTGGTGGAAGAAATAACAAGTTGTTTACATTGCTCAGCATTGCCATTTTGCCACATGATCCATTAATGTTTACTCTTATTTGCCCTCCTTATAACATCTTTTGTGATGGCGTCAGACAAAGAGAGCAGAATAATTGTCACACCATCAATTGCTGGGTTTTTTTAATGTTCAAGCTGTGCACAGGTGCAGGGAGAACATCTTAATATGAGTGTGCCTTTTAAGGATATGACACTATCAGTCCAATGTAGAGTGGTCTGCAAGGGGTATGTCAGTGCCACACCAGTCATTAGCCAGGCTGATCATGACACAGTTTTGACTTGCTGGGAGGAAATGGTCATGTACTTGAAAAGAAAAGTCAACCCAATCATGGGTTGACTCTTTCCTGATCTGTGCTGCCCAGTAAGCAGAGCTGCTAGCTGTAACAAAGAAAAACATCCATTGATGTCTGTTGCTGGCACACCTGCAACTGCCCCCCACCTGACCCTCCTCTCAGCACCCACCCTAAACCCCCCACAAACATAACACTGTCACTGGGGGTACCCAATCCCGTAGTGTCACCATCTTGTTTTTTTAGAGTGCTTTGCCCATGGTTCGATGTTGGACTTGTCTGTCTGCTTGCTTACCTCTTCCCTCCTGTTTCGTTCAGTGTTGGCCACTCTGTGGCTAGTCTGCTTGTCCTGCCTTCCATTCTTTCCCCACCACCTCACAGCTGTCATACTGACCACCCCTCCCTTTTTATTGCCTCTGCCACTCCATGGATTGACTGCCTGTTCTGTCTCTGCTTGCCTGCTTTGTTTGCTTTACTTTTAGTTTGCTCAAGGTGCTCCATTTATAGGTCTCCTGTACATTGCTCTATTTCTTTATCTTGCTCCTTTCTTCCTGCTTTGTTTCATGGCTTGTCCCCATTGCCATCTTGCAGATCACTTGTGCACCCTCCCCATACCTCTTGTCTCATCATCTTCCTCTGTTCTTTTGGTGGTTTTCTTTGTTGATGTTTTCATTTTGTACTCTACAGTTTTTCTTCAATTTATCAGTTCCTAACTCTCCTCTTCCGGGTTCCGTGACAAGTGATGTCACTGCCTGGCTTAAAGCTATAACAACTTACCTGCTTTACCATTCTCTTTTCCCCTCTACACTTTATTCTGTATCCTTTTCAGGCTGCACTTTCTTGGCATTAGCCCCACCCATCCCTCCTCTAAGTACCCACCCCCACAAACATAACACTGAACTGGGGTGCCCAATCCACCAGTGTCACTTTCACCATCTGCTGGGACTCCCCTTTCCCAGGGGTGAAAGAAACAAACAATTGTGAGGACGTCTTGCAGTCCTTAGTCCGGTGAGTATAGCAATTAAAATTGTATGCACATCCAAGGTATGGAGCAATGCTTCCCTGGATTGGCTTGCTCCAGGAAATAAACAAGTAGGTGGATGGATTGATTCAAAATAAACTCAGACTCCACCTTGGGAGAAATGTAGGACTGGTATGCAAGGACACCCTGTCCTTATGGAAAACTAAATATGGATGCTCACACAATGGCCTGAAACTCAGAAATCCTCTGAGCAGAAGTAGTAGCAAGTGATTTTTTAACCTGTGAAAACTATCCATCGATGTCTCTTGCACTGTTAGTCCCTCCACCCGACCCTCCCACTCATCACCACCACCCACACCCTGCCAAGCCCTTACTCACCCAACATTTTCTCTACCTTTGTTCATAAGGCAGTATCATAAGAAGGCTATTTTGAAAATTTGATATACAAATATTAAAATGTTATGAGCCTACATTGAACTTTGCCAATGCAGGCTAGTAACTTGGTAATTTTCAATATTTTACCCCAAATTTGCAAGATAGCCATTTCTTCACAGCACCTCATGAATTGACAGCTATTATTTTTCAAATCCTGGCAAAATGTGTTTTGTTTTTGTTTTTATTTATACTTTTGCTTCACTCCTCTTCTGCCGTGTCGTCCGTCCAGTCACAGGCCCCTCGGCTGCGGCATCCCCACATGAGCCGTACTCCGGGACTCCTGGATTACTCCCAGGGCAGAGACATGGCACCCACCTCCTTAGGTGCCACGAACAACAGGATAGGGCGGAGTCGGCCTGGGGAGCAGATAGCAGACCGAGAGGTGGGCATCATTAAGGCAGTGAGGGGAAGACTTAGATTTTCTCCCCTTAAAGGGGCGTGGAACATGCAATGGCGACTGCGTCCATCCCACCCTTGGTAACCTTGCTGTCCCATATGCTGAGGTACTACTGGCCTCCACCAGGTGTCCCCTTGCATCAGCGACATCCCGCACTCCTCCCCGGAGAAGGAGAGCAGTGGTGGGAATGCTCGATCCTTCTCCCTGGCAAGCCCTCCGATGACCTGACAAAATGTGTTTTGTGTCCTGAAAGGTAATTTCACAGTCCTGCACAAAATCACCTTTCATGCAGGAGTTGAAAATTTTCTCTGCACTTGTTCATGAGGAGGGACATAAGATGGCTATGTTCAAAATTTGGGGCAAAAATATATAAAAAATCAAAATTATAAGCCTGCATTGAAATTTACACATACAGGCTCATAACTGTGCTAGTAAGTAAGCCACAAAGTGCTCCACAATACTTCTAGTACATCAGGGCTTCTATACCAGTGGTGAACATCTGGCATTGACAAATGCTTGTTTGCATAGTTCCAGCTCCCTCAGTGGACTTATGTGAAGTATGGCACATTTGGTAAGTTTGTAGTTGCATCTGTTTGCCCACATTGTATTTCACTCATATTGGGAATGGCACTTTCCTTTGGTGGCAAAATATCTATTGATTCTGTTGGTGTCAGTAGAGTACAGTGCCAGCAAGATGCTCTTCAATCTGAGTCAGCCTTCAATTGATAAGTGACCATTTCTGTTCTTGCTGTTGCACCAGTTTGGTAGTTGCTTAATTGCTACTTTAATAGAATCAAATTCTGGGTAGTGTGTGGCTATGATGCTGTTTGGCTGATTTTCTACTTGGGTGATTTGTTCTGTCTGAGCCTCCTGATCAACACGGTATGGGGCCTGCACTCCACTAATTACTGTGCTGAAACCCAGTTAATTGTGATCACAAGTGCAATAAATGATGACCACCTCCAAGGATGGATGTACAGTATGATATGCTGGTGCCTCCTGCCCCACATAAGTGTGTCGTACCATTTAAATGGTATTGTAATTCAGCACACATATTGTATACTGTGTTGTGCATGTGCAACAGCAATTTAATTATAATATAGGGTGCAGTAGCATCCCTAGTGTTAGCGTCAGTGATGACTTTTATGTTAAACCCACTTTGTTTGTTTGCTTCTTGCAGAAACATGACTATAAAGATGTACATGAAATGTTCAACATTTGTTGTCCATGGAAGACTCTACAATCCATGAAAGTTTCACGTAAATAAGTTCAGAATTTGTAGAGCTATTAAAGTAAAAACAAATGTTTTTTTAAATTCAGTTGATCGTTTATTTTTATTTTTCTGAATTTTACACTTGTCTGGAGAAAAAGACTACAAATCTTTAAATAGTGACATTTTGTATGATTGTGTAGGTTGCTGGGAAAGGATTTATTGAGGGGTGATGTTTGGCAGTGCTGAATTTTTTTAAGATACCTCCGTTTGAAAAATCAGGTTTTGGCTTTAAGGAGTCAGGCTGGAGTTAACGTACTGCATTTTCAGAGGAGTTTCAGTGCTGTTGAATGGGGATCAGGAAAATGAAAGTCATGATCAGCAGTTCAGCAGTTCCACACACTCAACACATTTACATGTAGTACATTTACATGGATCCTGTTCTATTTGAAATTGGATTTTTGTGATGACTAATATTTGAATCAGAAAAGATGTATCAAAGAGGGCTGTGGGTCCAGTTCCACATCTGGCACTTGGGTTAATATCCAGTACTGAAACTGTAGTGCAGCATGGGAGGGTGCTGCACTCCTGAGGTGCCATCTTTCAGATGGGACATTAAACCAAGGTCCCATCTGCCTGGATTGGTGGTAGTTCAGGTGGATGTTAAAGATCCCATGACACTTATCGAAAAGAGCAGGGGAATTTCCCCGGTGTCCTGGCCAAATTTCCTCACTCACTGAAAGTACCACCAACAGCTTAATCTGGTTCAAGGTCAGTTGACATTCATCTGTATCCCTTGCCCCGGTCGAGCCTGAAAATAGGCAGGATTTGTCTAGTGCACTTACCAGGTCAACAAATACTAAATAAATAAATAAATAAAAACATTTAAATGAGGAATAATCCAATTAAGTGCTGTTTCTGGTCACTTCTGCTCTCCATTTACTTTACCTGGATATTTCCCAGTGGCCATCTCCGGTAGTTAATCTTGAAATAAAACAGACTATTACTTAAGTGGCTAGTCTGATTGATTTTAAAGTATACTGTTAACTGATGTAATTGTTTTGTTCTAGAATCAAAGATTTACTTTTTGATACATGATTCTTGTCATTAAAACTAGCAGAAACTGTACCATTCTATGTGTCATATTATTAAGTATTGATTGTTGTCAATTTTTTTTATATTTTACATTTCTCTGATATCACTAGAAGATCAGAATCTGCCTTAGTTAAGATTAAACACACAGGGCCCAATTCTAGAAGGGTGGTGCAAGTCACTGCCAAACACAACTTGCACCCTCCCAACTGTGACATTGACCCTGCACCCTATTCTAGAAGGGGCAAGGTCTTTGCAACTAAGTCCTGCGACTTGCGACATGTGGCCAGGTATGTCAACTGTGGTGCACTCTGGTGAGCATGTTGTAAGCCGCAACATAGATCACATGTGCTCCCACATGCCCAGCTTTGCAGCAATATGCTCCCCACAGGACCGGGGGTTCTTGTAGAATCCGACATTGGGGACTTTGTTGCTGCCCTTCTGAGAATGAGGGCATAACAACTGCCATAAAACCCCTAGTGCCATGTCTCAGGTGGTTTATGGTGCAACTACCGAGCATATCAGCTGTTCAGTGCAAGTGTCCTGCGACATGTCTCAGGCCACTTTATAGAATAAGCGTAAGTCACAACTGCTGGTGTAAGTTGCTACTTGCTCCATTCTACTTAGCGCAAGTGCTGTTATGCCAGGAGGTTCTTTTATAGAATCGGGGCCACAATTGTTATGCTGACATAAGACCTTTTACTAGCGGGACTAATGTACAGCTGAATGGTAAGCTTAAATGAAGTGACGGTCTTATCATGGTGTGGCTCCACTACCAACAGAACAAATCAACATCAGAACAGCTGGTCATCTCGTAAGTAATAATACCCAATAGGTTGGCGATATTGGACAATACCCGGACCACCCAGGGGCAAAATTAGGCCTGAAGCTGCAGGTGGAGGGCCTTATAGCTCCTGGAAGGTCTGGCATTGCCCATACCACCCACCCTGGAGGGTATTATTGTGCTTAGAAAATGGCAACTGCATTAAATATTTTTAAATAACATTTTTTAATTTATAAGTATTACAACTCTTTGCTGTTTGATTTCTTTGTAATAAAATAGTTACTTTCTGCAGGTAGCTGTTTCAGCTGATTGTAGTTGTCTCCCCCACCCCCACCAGGCAGCAAAACAGCCTGTTATGTACAGGTAAATTCTAATGTTTTCTGTGGACTTACCTTTGTTTTGAGCTGGGTTACTGTCAAGGATGGCTGCCATTTAAAAGATGAACTAATTAATTAGAAACAAGAGGAGCAGAAGGGTTGGCAGGCGGTCACACTATGGAGCAGATAAATGCATTTAAAATTGGGAGAGGAGCTCGATCCCAAGTCAGGGCTGTTTCTGTTTTTTTTTTTTTTTTTTTGCAACTGCAGTCAAAGATGCCACAGAGCTCCTGCTTGTAAGTCAATACATACTAGGAAGACTGTAGTTATTTGTCCCCAGCAATGTTTGTTCCTCAGCAGTACTATTTGCCCCTCCAGCAATGTTTGTTCCCTTAGCAATATTTGGTGGCAGTAAATGTAAGAAGTGGCAGAGCAGCTTACATCAAGTGAGCAGTCCCGTTCCATGGCTTTGACTTTCTTCATTTCTTTTCCCATGACCTGCTCACCCATTAGCTCCAATTACCAACTTGCAGTTAAGTTCATGGCATTTGGAGCTCTACTGGAGATAGAGCAAGCTGGGATGAAGTGGTCTGTAGCAAAGCCTAGCATGCAACATGGTGGCACTACAAGTTTAAAAGAAACTGTTGACATTGTAAAAAAAGTGGGTATTGAATAAAACCGATACAGAGCCTGGTTGGGAAACGAGACTTTTGGACTGTGACTGCCACCTGCTCTACCTTCTGGTGGCTCAGGTTCCTTTCCCTGTCCCACCCGTGTGGAGCAGGCCACTGACTGAGCTCCATACGGGCTGGGAATTAGAAGTGCCACAGGCACTTTCACTTCAGGGTGATCTCAGGTGCAGCTGGCTGCAGCCTCAGCCTCAGCATAATCTCCACCTGCCAGTGTTCGAGATCAGTAGCACATAATTCTAGAACTCAGGGAGCCCCCATCAAACCCCAAGAAAGACAATTAATTTGTTTTAAATTGGCTACAGTCCCAGGGTGGTAGCCACTAATCCACCACAGCTGTAAGCTTTGAGGGAGCTGAGTCATGACTAGCTATGTCACAATTTTACAGTGGCCTTAATAAAGGAAAAACAATTTTGCTCTGTGTGCTGTTATTATTTAATTGTAGGAATTGGTTTGATTACTGAGTGTGTGTATGTGTGTGCGTGTAGGGTGGCACCTCTCGCCAAGGGATGAATAAAATGGTGGCAGTTTGAAACTGTTTGCCCAGTGTTTCAGCCAATGATGAAGCAGGCTGGGCACAAGGATACTTAGCTGGGCATGAGGCAGGATTGGGCTGGAACTTTTTATTTGGTAGGCATCTATTGAAAGTTAATGTACCCCTGTGGAATGGGCACTAGCCAATCAGATGACTCAAAATAAAAGCTTATTTTCTAAATGTAAATATTTACCTGAATTATGTCTGTCCAAGCCTTGATAATAATTAAAAAAGTGAATCGCTTTTGAAATTCTCAATTACTGGGGTCATTCAAAAAATAAAAATAGCAGATAGAACACTGATAAGACTTATCTTTTGGAACATCTCTAAAGATGGCCCAATGCTCTTTTCAGATAAGCAATAGACAGGATGGAAGCAGTCCAGAGGAGGACAATTAAAATGGTGCAGGGTCTACATCATAAACCATATGAAGAGAGACTGAGAGAGCTTAATATGTATACCCTTGATGAAATGAGGGACGGAGGGACATGATAGAAACTTTTAAGTACCTCAAGGGAATCAACAAGTCCAGGAGGTAGCATCTTTCAGAAAAAGAGATGTGTAAGAACAAGGGGCACAATTTAAAGTTAGAGGGAGGACGGCTCAGGGTAATGTGAGGAAATTATTTTCATGGAGAGAGTGGTGGGACGCATGGAACCGCCTTCCTGGAGAGGTTGCAGGGTCTAAAACAGTGAGGAATTCAAACATGCATGGGACAGACATAAGGCAATTATAGTGGGGGTTGCAGGAAGTAGGCTGTTGGTTAACTAGAATCTGCAGCTTATCCAATAGGTAGGAAATGGGCAGACTGGGTGGGCCAAGTGGTCCTTATCTGCCATCAAAGTCTATGTTTCTATGTTTCTAATAGAACCTCCCTACTCCACTGAAACATGTCTGAATACAAAAGGAATATGCTATGAAAAGTATTTGTAAATCACTCCATTAGAATTGTATACTCTGATGTTCTGACAGTTGAGGAAATATGAAAAAAATGTAGAAAAAACACTGTTGACTCATTTCCTTGATTTTAGATATTTTGGGGACCACTTCAGAAATGTTCTATGGGACTGATTGTGGTATGCAGTCTTCATTAGAAACTGTTGGTACTGCTCTCACTTACTGGCAAGCTGTGTTGTGACAGTCACTCCATTCACAACAATCTTTATGTCAAGGTGGGATATATGCAATTTTATTTCATGTTATATAAAATTATTGTGAAAATCATTCCAGCTCTCACATTCCTATTCTATTGTATTATAATTCACCTAAAAAGTGCCTGACTCCATTTTCAAACTTCAGCAGCTGCACATTTACATAGATTACAGTTAGGTGGCCAGTTCATAGTAAGGTTAAGCCACCGGAAAGCATGGGTCTACTGTGGAATCAATCCATGGTTGGGGGTTGGACCACAGGCTGAAGGCCAAGTGGGTCCAACTAACCAACCATGGATTAATTCCACTATAGACCCATCCTTTCGAGTGGCTTAATCCGCTTGTAACATGGCACGAGTGTATAACTAGTAGTCTTTGAATAAATCGCATAATTACACTGATTTACTTTTAGAATACTGTATGTTGACCTGTTAAATATGATGTATGATACTTGAGAACAACTGAACACACCTGTTGGAAATATCGTGGCTACTATTTCACTTTTGTTAAAATAACTTTCATTACAAGCTTTAAGCTTTCTAACATCAAAACATATTTTACAACTTTTCAAAAACTTGCAATTCACTTTCTATTCTAGATGCTTTGATTTTCCTCTCTGTGTATTAGAAGATATGGGCTGTACTGCATGATGGGAGTGTGCTATGGTACATTTTAGTTTTCTTCCTGCAGTTCCTTTGCAGACCAATAGGTGGCTGTCAAAGAATCCTAGTAGTACAAGCACCGTTTCTACAAATGTACTGAATTAAGCCAATCTGAAATATACTTTATTGACCAACTACTATTTTGTGGAACATTATTTTCACTTTTTCCCCTCTAAACTATCTAACTCAGCAGGACATAGAACAACATAACGTTTACTGCTTTCACCTTTCAAATACTTGTTTTGACTACTACTGTTAGTCTGTTTCTTTGATTTCTTTTTGTTTCTCTTAATTTATTTCTCTTTCACCCATAGAAGTATCCTCTATTTTCAATTTTGCTTTGTTTATCTCGTTGTCTGTTATTTTTGCTTCGGTTATAGAAGCTGCATGTTCATCTTTACCACTGTGTATTCACCAAGAAAAGGCTAGGACAGATTATGTTATTCAGTCATCCACAATGCATTGCACCCACAGTTGCTTAGAAAGCAGTAGATCAGAAGGGATGGTAACAGTATGTAACCGTTCACTTCTGCAGAAATATTGTTGCAGCATAATTAACAGTATATGTGGAGTTTAAATGTACAGTCTTTAGTAACTTATGAACTTCTGTCACAGTTACAACATAGAACAATCTTGAAAATGTCAAAATCATGTGCCAAGAAAAATCTTAGCAAATACAGGCTAGGTCAACTACACACTGCAAACTATTTGCATATTGCTTTTGCTTGTATACTGATTCTTGCCTGTAGTGGATTGCCAAGGTATTACATCACAAACCATGACCTACTGGTATTAAACCATGGTTTCTACTGTACCACATGGTGTGTCTGCACCTATCTGAGTGCTTCATTTCATTTCTTTTTATGCCATGTTACAAGCTTTAATTGAATTACAAATTTTCTTGGAAATGTTTACATTGATTTAGGCTTGATGTTGTCCAACCATTGCCCCATTCATCTTGTCTGACATCCTTTCAGAGAAAATTGATGCCATCAACAGTATGCCATTATCATCTCTATAAACAACTAGCAGGCACAAGACTTGTAAGAACAATATCTTAGTTTTTGAGTTATTGAAAATATTTATTTACTGTTTCAATTTCATATGTTTTTTTAATGTGGTATAATGAACATACGAACATACTAACATACAAAATTTGCCAGCAGAAAAAGGCCTAGAGGTCTATCAAGTCTGCTAGAATGTGCAGCTAGCACTCCTTATTCTGCAGCTGCCCCTCTCTTCCACCCTTCCCTTCATTGACCCTCCCCTTGTCCTGTCCCATCTACTTTTGAAGCAGTCCACTGTTCTACTGGATACCACTTCTGCAGGTAACACATTCCACCCAGCCACCACCCTCTCTGTAAAAAGTGTCTCCTCATCTCCTCCTGAATCTTCCTCCATCTAGTCTCATATCATGGCCCCTGGTGTCCCTCCCTTCCCTCCCTTACTTTGAACAGCCCCTGTGTACCTGTCTTGTTTATTCCTTTCATGTACTTAAAGGTTTCAATCATGTCCCCATCCTCCTCTCCTCCAGTGAGTACATGTTCAACTCCCTCAGCATCCTTTCATATGATAAGTACCCCAGCTCATTGATCATCTTTGTCACCCTAGCTGCACCCCTCCAGTAACTTAATGTCCCTCTTCAGATACAGGTGCCAGTACTGCACACAGTACTCAGGTGTGGTCTAACTAATGACCTATACAGTGGCAGTCAGCAACAGGAACACCTGCATCCCGCCTACCAAGGACTTACCCTCCAGTTAAGCTTTTAAGTATGTTGCGGCATTTTTCTCATGCTGCAACACACTTTATTACTAAAGAAACATCAGTGACCAGGAAGTATGGCAGATGCTATGTGGGCTCCATTATGTGTAAAGGTGCAGCGTCCCGATGCACCATGCGCTAATACAATAGTATTTTAAGCGCTGTGGTGCAGCTCCGCCGCACCTTTCCCTTACACAATGGGGCCCCATAGTGTCCGCCTAATCCTTCTGGGTCACCGACCTTTCTTTCTTGTAATAAGGTATGTTGCAGCACGAGAAAACACTGCAATATACTTAAAAGGTTTAACCGGAGGGTAAGCCTTTACTGGGCAGGACGAGAGCTTGAGTTGTTGACTGCCTTTTACTTCCTTTTAAATATATACATGCACATACAGTCATACATGCTCCTTATATGGGTGCCTTACCTCCAGGGTACTCTTTCTTGCTCCACATGTCCTTATATTCCATAGTGATACGTTTTCTTGTAATTTGGTAACCGGGGCCCAGAGGACTTCCATTCTGAAGATCCTCCCAAGTTCCATCACCTTGCTCAACAATGTTATGACATGATGCATGGGGTATGATTTATTATAGTGAATGGCTGGCAGCTTTCTAAATGTTTCTTTATGTTATAATGGTCAGTTTGTGGTAAAAGCGTGGACACGTTTCCACTAACAAGGCTCTTGTTAGTGGAAAGGTGCCCATGTTTCACCACAATGTTGCTAGCGTGGGGTGGAATTTGGGCTGCTCTTCAGAACAGGAAGTCCTCTGAGACCCATTTTACTGAAATTACGAACGTTTTTGCCAGGAAAGTATTGCACTATTTAAGGACATGTGGAGCAAGAAAGATTCCCCTGGAGGTTAGGCACTAACATATTGGGTGCAATACCATCCATAACTATGTAACTTGGTGAATCTCTTTCAAGCAGCAGTGCAACAATCTATTGAAGATTTTGACCTATACTTTTTATGCTATTTTACATTACCACTTTACTTACATGCTGACTTGTATGATACTATTCTTTCCAGTATTTGAGTCTGCTTTAGTACTTTTTTCATGTGTGAGATAATAAAAGGAGCACTCCTTTTAATATGGTGCAGACCAGGTCTTTGTTAGTATTTTGCACTGTTTTCTCCTTCAGTTGTTATATATTACTTGTGTTGTCAAATTAACAATTATGCAGCAGGCAGTGTTTATGACATCACAGAACAATAGTTGTTCACAAACTGCTGCAAATGAGTGATAAGAACCTGGTCAGAACAATATTAAATGGCATGCTCCTTTTCTATTTTCAGACATGAGAAAAGTAGTAAAGCAGACACAAATTGTGAAAAGAAGGGTATCTTACAAGTCATGAGGTAACTAGTGGCTGGAACGGCAGCAATGTAAAATAGCATAAAAACTATAGGTCAAAATTGTCAGCACATTGTTGCAATGCTGCTTTAATTTATACAGCTACAGTACCATTCCCCAGAGTTTTAGCAATGGAGCTTTTTTTGTTACCCTGTAAAAGAAACAAAAGAAATGTACTGCATGTATTTTACCATTGTGGCTCTGAAAAGCTACAGAAAACAAAACATACAACTAACACATACTCACTTTATGGTTTAAATTTTAAGAAGCTTTGTGTCTCTGGCTGATGGATGTGGTGGTCCGACAGACTCATTTTTTTAAATTAAATATGCTTTATTTATTTATTTAATATTAACATTCACCAGCAGTGCAGTACATATTACAGGAAATGGAAAGAAAATACCTGTGAATACATTGCATAGATACAGACCCATACATCAACCAGTTCACCCCACCCACCCTCCCCTTTACCCCCATATATGCCCTCCTAGAAAACCTCCCTTCTCCCCATTACCCTCCTCCCAAGCCAGTACACAAATTGTAATGTCATCAATATATCCCTATTCCACTAGAAGTAGGTCTAAAGACAACAATCTAAGGAAAAAAAGAGAAAGATGATATGAGAACGTCATCTTTAGGACACTAATAACCTACCACCGATATAAATTGAATGTATGGTTTAACAACTGACCACAGGTCATGAAATTTCTCCCACTTGGCATTGAATCTAGGAATTGTATTTCTAAGACTAGCAATACTTTTTCAATCCTTAAGTTAAATAATAACCAGGCCAGTCATTCCTGATAGGTAATAGCAGTCTAGTCTTTCCAGTGCTTTAATATCAGGGTTTTCACCATGAGTGAGATTAAATTAATAAAATATCTCCTTTCCCTCACATCAATCTTTGTGTAGTCTCTAGCAAACAAATCTCAGGGGTAAAGAGATCTTGTAACTAACAAAGGGGTCCGCTTGTATAATTTGTACCCATAATGGAGCAACTAGGACACTCCCAAAATATGTGAATCAGGGGCCTTACGCCTGACCACATCTAAAGCACTCATCTTTTGGCAATTTGCCCGTCTTACACAGTTTCACGGGGTCAAGTGCATAGTATGTAATATATAATATTGTGTAATCAAGCTTATCATTGGCACTATATATCTCCATTCCTTTCCATATGTGTTCCCAGTTAACACAACTATTTAGAAGGGTGTCTATCCAATATTGTGAATAGTCAGCTGTGTTAGGGTACATTTTCCCATACAGGTTCACCACTAAACTGGATACTGCATGTGGCAGATCCATAAGGGACTTGAATTCAAAAAAATATCATTTTGATTAATATCCCATCGACCAGGACCAAGCGAGTAGTAAGCAACTGTCTAACTTGATAAATGTAAAAGCATGTCTGGGTGATAAATGAAACTTCTCCATTATTTCTTGGACTGAGGTATCTTCCTAAATTAATTATGTCACTGACTCTGGTTCGGAGGTATATCCAGCCTATGTGGTGAGAGAAAACTTTACCAACCTTGAAATTAGTGTTGCCAAATATTGATTGAGAAACAACCCTGGTATGTGTAATACCCAGAGTCTTGCACATCTGGTTGTGAACCTTAACAGTGTAAATAACCGTGGACCAAAGTGGCTTGGGCAAGTCATTGGGAGTATATACCAAAGGCTGTCAAAAGCTACTTTGGACCCTATAATAAGATTCCTTTCTATTTGCAACCATAAAGGATTATATTGGGATTGCCTATCTTTTGAAGGGACAGTCACCCACCATATACTTGGCAATATGAGTCACCATATAATATTGATAAAAATTGGGAGCTTCAGTCCTCCTAGTGCTTTTGACACTAAGCATTTTAAGCTCTCTGGGGTTTATTTTGCCACAAAATTTAGTGATCATACTTTGGAGTTTCGAAACCATGATAGGGGAGATAAATATTTAACATATTTAAAGGATAGAATATTCTGGGTAGCACATTTATTTTAATGACATTAATTCTACCTTGTAGAGAATTATATAAGGGAGACCATCTAGTTATGTCTTGCTGGATAGTTAGAGGAAGGTTGTCCAAATTGAGTTTCTTCAAGAGGGAGACTGAAGTTGACAAAATAATACCAAGGTATTTAAGTCTGTTAGTCCAGGCCATCTTGAACCTAACTAAGTCTCCTTTATGAGTATAAACATTGAGTGGCATAATTTCTGTCTTGTTAATATTCAACTTGAGTTTGACAGTCTAGTAAACTCATCCACTATATCCAACATTTTGGGAATGACTTCAGCTGGGTATGAGAGATAGAGTAAAATATCATCTGCATAGGCTGATAATTTCAGCTCAAATGCCCACTGAAATACCTGCTATGGATGGGGATAATTGGAAACTATGAATCAAGGGTTCCAAATACAGGTTAAACAACAACAGTGACAGTGGGCACCCTTCACGTGTTCCAGAATATAATCAGAAACTGTTAGAAAAATCCTTTACAGTATATTTTAGCTGTAGGGTTGTAATATAAATGCTTAATCCACCCGATAAATTCTAGGGAAATCCAAATTGGCTCATGGTATTAAAAGGAAAGGCCAACTAACCCTATCAAAGCTTTCTCCGCATCCAGAGACCAAGAGCCATTGGTGCATTTGTCTCTCTGGATGCTGAGAAAATATGGGCAAGTTCTGAAATTATCTAAGGAACTTCTATTGCCGATAAACCCAATCTGTTGGGGCTAATTAAGTTATCCCAAACTTTGGTAATCCTAGAAGCCAACATCTTAGCTAATATTTTGACATCATAATTCATAAGGGATATTGGTCTGTAGTTTACTACTTTATCTTTGGGTTTCCCTGGTTTTGGTAGAACAATGATAGTGGCTTCTAGCAAGGTAAAATCAACAATACCATGAGTACAGATATGAGAATATAATTCTTGAAGAATAGGGTAAGCTCTTTCCCAAACGTACAATAAAAATTTGATGGGTATCCATCTGGTCCTGGAGCTTTATTCAGTGTAAGAGATTGAATGGCAGTAGATATTTCCATCTCTGAGATAGGGGAGATCAGCTGGGCTCTCTGGGCTTGATTGAGAGTAGGAAGGAAAGTTTAGAAAGATACTGTTGGATTTCAGTATCTGTGGGGCTATTGTCTGGGTGACTATATAAATTCCTAAAAACATTTCAAATTCATTCACTATAGCTTTAGGAGTTGTCATTATATTGCCACCGTCTGCAGTGACTATACAGACAACTAATCTCGACTCTTCCTGCTGTCTCAACTTGAGAGCCAGGAGATGTCCAGCCTTATCTCCTGGTCCAGATACCTAACATGGGTTTTAAACAGGGCATATTCAGCCCTTTCTCTTAGGATGTCCCATATTGATCCTTAAGAACCTCCAGTCGAATTAAGTCTTCATTTGTAGGGCAGGTACCCATCCTATTCTCTAAACTCTGAATGGAGTCCAACAGGGATTTTGCTACTGCTTCTCTTCTTTTGAGGATCACAGCCAGCCTAATAAATTCCCTTAAAACATTTCCGGAACACCGAATTTGGTCATATGCTCTAATAGACCCCTATTTTGTTCTATGTATTGATTAATTAATGCCGGATCTTATTCACAACATCCTCTTGGGATAACAGTTGAATGTTAAGCTTCTACTGAGTGACCTTAGGAATTGTTTGAGGTATCCTATCCTCCAACCATATCATAGAGTGGTCTGATAGCACTCTGGGGAAATTCTGCAATCCACTGGACCCATCATCATGACCCTATTCACTAAAAAAATCCAAACGAGAATAGGATTTGTGATAAGCTGAATACAAAGTAAAAGCCTTCTCTTTTGGATGTAGGAGGTGCCAAGGGTCTATGAGGCCCAGTCCCTCCATCATTTCATGCAGAGATTTCTGTGCAGAGGATAAACTTAGGCTACTCTGTGTGGATCTAGCTAGCTTATTCTCATATGTTAAGTTCCAATCTCCGGCTAGTATTATGGGCAATTGTTTAAATGGAGCTAACCTAAGAGTTATTTGGGAGAAAAACTCAGGAGAGGAGTAATTAGGCCCAAATATGGTATCCAAAATAATTTCCTATGGTCAACCAACCCTCTCACAAACAAAATCTCCCTGCGGATCTCCCATCTCTTGTAGAAGTTGGAATTGTATCCCTTTAGCAATTAGGATAGCAACTCCTCTCTGGGAAGTGGAATTGCCAGCCACGTAAACCAAACCAATATGTTCTCTACGAAATAGATTACCTTCACCCCTTTCAAGTGTGTCTCCTGCAAGAACATATGTCTGAATGCACTAGAGCAAGTGTTTAAGAATTTGGTGATGTTTCACTCTAGCTCTTGCCCTTTAATATTCCATGAGGTGATTCTCATACCAGCATATCAGTTTAATATATATTCCCTAATTGGATCTCTAAGTTTTAGACCTACATATTTAACTTTTAATTTAAAATATATCCTCACAGACTGGCTCATCCCCGCCCCCCATAGCCATCAACCAACTTAAGTAATGCAAAAATTAAAATTACAACCACTATCCCCAACTAAACCCCTCCTGGGCATAGATTCATAACTATGAGATATGTCCTTGTAAGATAATATGACATAAATTAACCCGGTCCCTGAGACCGAATCTCAACTGTTTATTAGGCGTGATGTCTATCATGCTGCTCCTGACTACCCTCCCTCCCCTACCCCTTATCATTCATACCTTATAAACTATTAAGCCTAACTATGTCTCTATAACACCTTTGAAAACTTATATCTAGTTCCTACCTTACAATATGATTAAAATTCTATAATTCTGTAACATCAACCTCAACAATAAGACCTGTGAGCCGTAAACCTTGCCCCAAACCCTTTACTCCTAAATCATATAGCTATTAAACCATCCTCTAAATTCGTGCATAACTGCCAACATAAATAACCAAAGTCTCCTGACGTCCCATAATTAACTAGCCTTCTATTAAAGCTAGAGGGCATAGAGATCTTACCAGAGAGACCTAGGTTTACCTTTCCTTGGATAAAAGGCAAAACATTTTAGCTGTTCCAAGCCTTCTTGTATAACCTTCCAGTTATTCTATGGTACTCACTTAATATCAATAGAGTTAGAGAAAAACAGGGAAGCACATAGCCTCTAAAAATAACCATTAGGCCCTTTAGAAATATCCATCAACTAATATGGCAAAACATCAACATCAAAAGTAAATTAACAGCGCTCTTTATACATTGCTGTACAAAGCTTTTCCATGTTGCTAAATGTCCACTAGATGGCAGTCTTCGCCACAATAATTCAGTATGCTGGGCTCACTTTATTAAATCTGGGTACCACCTCTTGCAGGTCTCAGTAGCCAAGTCCAGTATGTCAAATGAATGCCAATGACCTTCCTATTAATTTGCAAAGTAGCAGGTAGCAGTCTAAAACGAATACCAGCAGTTATAAGTTTGGGCACTAATGAGTGAAGGGCTGGCGCTTCTGACGAACTGAGTAAGGGAGGTCTTGAACCACAGGAATTCTCTTCCTTCCCCACTTCTGCTACTTCTTTGAGCTTCTGTAAAACATCTGCTTATCCAGAAAATTTCACATTCAGAAAATAAAGGGCAAGGGGTGACCCCACTGGAGGCATAGGGCACGCGATCTACGGCTCTTTCTATAGTAAACATAGGCCCATTAGGAGAAGGCCTACAATTTCTCACACAGCCTTTGAGCAAATGCTATTGCTTGCCCCTCCTCTCCCTCTGGAAGGCCAAGGACCACTAAATTATTCCTTCTCGGCGACCCTCAAGATCTTCTAGGCGATCCTCTGCCTTTTAATTCGGTGTCTCAGAGTAACCACTTCTGGGTCCAATCTTGCTCTCCAGTCATCTAAAGAAATCGAACTTCATTGTCATTTGTACGAGATTTAACTGCTCCATTGAAGTTTTAGCTCTTTAAAATATGAGGCTAGGGCTAGCAGGGTTTCTCTCATTGGTGCTAGTTCCTCTAAGAATCACTCTTCAGAAAGAGCCACTTGCTGCTTTGGTAAAGTGAGAACTTCTGTTCCTCCACTTTGGGCCTTTTGGATTCTTGTCCTTCGCTGGCGTCAGTGGGAGAGTGTGCGGAGCGGCATTCTCATTTTGGCATCCATTATCAGAATACGTTCCATTAAACGAGTAACTGAATTCCCAGGTAGTCCAAATGCTTTTAGTGGCTTCGATTCACCATTTGGGGCACTTGCATAGAAAACACAGCAACTACGTGAGGGAAGACAGAGGAGCTTTCAGCAAGAGCTTCTCACCAGGCAGCCATCACACCGAAGTCCGGTCTGGAAAGACTCATGGTGGCAGTGGTGGCAGTGGCTAACATCAGTCCCAGTGGTGGTGGTTCGGCAACAGACATGCTCATGGTGGCAGTGGATAACATCAGTCCCGGTGGTGGTGGTGGTCTGGGAGGTCACACCAACACCGCCTTTTAAAACTTCAGTTAAAACATGGCAACATTAACCACATCACCATCCTCATAAAGAAAGCTGCTCACAGTCATCAATGAAGTCTGACCACTGGGAAATTCTTTCTCCATTGTGTCATCATCTACATCAGTGGTAGGCCGTTTCAGTCAGCCACTGCCAGTGCCACCAGGATGCTCCATTTCCCACATCAGCAAGACCACCATGAGTAGGCCAGAATGCGAATACTGAGGTTGCAGTCTCTGTTGGTATGTGCCTCTCATTCATTTTAATGAATGCTAGCAAACTAACATTTGCAGGAGACAGGTTTGTCCGATGATCCTGACTATTGCACCTGCTGAGCTGAATACTCTCAACACTAACACTGGAGGGTGGGCATGTGAGGTACTTCAGTGCCACTGCAGTTAGCTCGGCCATTAACTGACCTTTCCACTCCAGTACAAAGAGGATCTTCGGTTATTGTCAGATGCCTGTTTTCAGACAAATATGACTCAACCATTCTCTGTGCCGCACTAAGTCCAATTGTTGATGCATCATCCTGTTCTCCCGAATCATTTATTTCACAAATACCCACTTGGGACAAAGCTCCCAAAGTGGGTTGAATGCCACGCTTTGGATGACAGATCACCTGGAACTGCAGTCCCCTTCTCCTTGCAGGATATGTTGATGGTCCTCCAGGTACACCTTCAGCCTGATTATGCTGCTGAGGTTTGCTGACCTTGCACGTGACTTCTGTGCCCCATGACCCAAGCGCATCAGTTGACCACTGATATTTTTACCTGTTCAGGCCCCCCTCCAGTGCTGATGCAATTCCACATTTGTATCGTGGGTCCAGCATTGTTGTTATGGTAAAGTTGTCACTATGCTGAATGCTGATATGTGACAATTCTGGTCGAATACTGTCAGCATGTGTTGCAGCAACATAGTGCTACCACCGTGTCTGGCAACATCAAGGCTATGCTGTACATTCACCAATGTCTGCCTCAGCACCCTCAAGCAGTGGAATTGATTGGCCAATGGAGGCAGACTCGCTACTCACTGCCTGTGTGGCATGTTCAAAAGGACTAAAATTGTTATTACAGAGTCCATGAGGTGCCACTGTTCATTCGTAATAGAGATGGAGGCCCGGAACTGTCACGGCTAGTCGCATAACAAGATATTCTGAGATGGCATTGTATTGTTCATACAACCTCTCTGCCATGTATAAAGTGGAGTTCCATCAGGTGACAACTTACAGCTTCAAGCGGTGCTAAGGCAGGCTGTTTTGTATTTGCAACTGCCGCGGTTGGTCATGGGCATTTCAGATCTTAAAAGTGAGAGCAGATCGTCGTGCAATGATCAGCATTTCCTTTATGTCAGGGTGCTGCAGAAACTCCTGAACCACAAGATTCAAGCAGTGGGCCATACAAGGAACACAAAAGATGCATTTTGCCACATTTGACCCATTGTCACTTGCTATGAACTTGCTATGAACCCAGTTCTCAGGGACAGAGGGTTTTGCCATCTGTCAATTTCAGTCAGTACTATATCCAACATGTTCTCACCAGTGTGTGAACAGGTCACACTGTGCACAGCAATCATTGCATGCTGTCGAATTCCTGGAAGATTTCTACAGCGACAATCCACTTTACTGCACTGATTATTCACACTACCAACATCACAAACAACCCGGGCACCTGCACCCAGTGTGCAGGTATACACAAATATGAACTCCCGCTGTTCTGCCACTTGTCCACATATCCATACTTAAATGGATGAATAGAGGAGGAATGTTGAAGGGCATGTCATACTGAGTCAGACACAGTGCAGAACAACTCCGGGGGAGTATGTCCTGGATGGGACTTTCCATTTTGGACGAGCACGTGCAGCAAACTGCGGAACCAGAATTCTCCACAAAGGAGAAGGGCAAAGATCAATTGCCAGCATTTCAGCTACAGCAGCATTGAGTTCACATGACACTGTATGATTTGGGGGTACTTCAGCTGATGTGCAAAACACTGTAACATGGTCTGACTTAAAATTTCACACAGTGTGTGTTGATCCAAATGGTTGTGCTCTGTGATGAATGGCATTGGCAGGGCATGGAGTGTGGACATCTGATGAAGACGGTTGCACAGATGATGATGAAAACCCAGAAATGCTGTTATTTTGCCAGATTTGCCAACCGGGTTGATGTACCACTTGCACTAGACATACTGCATTCACCACCACCACCACCACCACCACCACCACAAAACTGCTACTCTCTCCAGCATTGGACAACATTTCAAAGTCATTATGGTCCTCCACCTCATCATGTCTGTAGTAATCCTCTGCTCTTATTACCCATTACTGCACATGTTTAATTTCCTACTAGGCTTAACAGTCATGGAAGGGGATAACATGCTGGCTATGATTGCCAGTGATGCAGATGAATGCCCCACTGTGGTATTAGCTGCCAGCTTGTGCTGGGTCCACAGTGCCAAGTGCCTATTCTTAAGATGCGTATGCTGTCCTCCTGTGCCCAGATGGCTCCCCATTTTACCTCGACTCACACGCACATGGCAAACTTGGCAGATTGCAACTGAATCATCATTTGCATCTTGAACAAAAAATCCCAAAGAAGCGATTGTGATGCTCTGCTTTTAACATGTCTATGATGTGGCTTATTTAAGTCCGTTATTTTAAGCACTGAAGTGGGGGGCACATGATGTTTTGGGCACTGCACACCTGGACTGCAACTGGCCACCATGACTACCTATCATATTGATTACTGGGTCATCATCATCATCACCAAAATATGGTAAATCACAAGTTTTTACGGGAAGGGGATTCCTGCAAACAGACTCAGACACAGCCACTTTTAATTTCTTTTCTCTGGTTCCCAACTGGGGTCAATTACATCATCATCATATTCATCAACGTCACACACATCCCATCTTCTGCTTGGATGCTAGCATGTGGACTGCATGTTACATCAGCAACATCATCATCATCACATTCATCATCAGCATCTACACCACCATCACCTGATATTTTTCACCACACTGTGAATCACTGCATGGAAAATGCATGACATTAAGATGCCACAGTGGACGGAATATCACATTGTATGCTATTGTTGACATGATCATCAGAATCCTCAGGTACAGTTACTGGGATGTTACTGGGAAGTATGACATCATCTACGCTGCCACTCACTTGCACTGCTTCACACTCAATATTTTGGATACGGTACACTGGTGAATTAGAACTTGACACTACAGTACTAGTACTACCTCCACCACCACTAAAACCAGTAACACTAACACCAGCTGGGAAAACATCCTCTCCTCCAACTATGAGTGAAGCTACTGATAGGGCTGTAAAAACATTGCAGGAAAATACCTTTCCTCATATCAGCAATGCACTTTTGGTCTACTTACTACTACCACACCCACAGACCATCTTACTGCCAACACTGCCATGCCAGAAACAGCTTTGCTTGCCGTTTCTTTGCAGGCATTTGGGGATCGACCACAAATATTATAACCAAATTCAGATTTTGATCGTTTACTCTCTGATTGGACTGGCGCTGGATGTGAAGCCAAATAAACAACTGTGGCTTCAGCAACAGATAAGAGACTACTCTGAGACTGTCACAGAATTAAAACAATGTCAGTAACCATTGGTGCTGATGAGGTCAAAAACAATCCAATCTTGTAAAAATACCTTTTGAACGTGGGGTGGGGAGCACTGAATACAGACAGTGCTGATTTTTGGCACTACAAGCAGCAAAACTAAGAACAGATACCACAATTGCAGTACAAAATCAGGCAGCTGCAGTGGATAGCAGGTTCCACTGCTACGCTTGCAATTACACTAGTCTGTGGCACAATAAAGGTGTATTATTTGATGCATAACACTGCACACACACTCACACTCAGAACAGTTTGTGTACAATGCTGAATGAGGAATGTGCCGCAAATGCAAAAGGTCAGTACTATGCCACGTTACGTATTGTACATTTGTAATGTAAACAACCTGAACTTATGAAGTGCTGCACCACATCCACACAACAAACAGCAAGAAAATTTCTACTATTACTGACAATTTTACTGTGTGCACATTAACACAGTTATATAACAAAAATATAACCAAAAACAAAGAGATCACTATTTCTCCAACTTAAATCCACCTACATCACAGATACACCCCTCCCCCAAAGCACACTTTCACTGTCTTTCACCACACACACTCAATGTTGTAAATTAACATTCAAAATCCACACAAAAACAAAATGCTTGTTGATATGAGCACAGAATTTCCTACAATCGATGAACTAAAGTTGAATCCCAAAAAAAGCAAAATGCTTTTTGAACAGCTTTCACAAGATTTCTATCACAGACAGCTATCAGAGTACACTGTCTCCTACTCCTTCCTACTCATACTACCCTGAACTGAGGCTGTGCAGATCAATATAGAGTCCATGTGACCTGAAATCCCATGAATCACTGCAAAATTTGCCTTTGAAGCTCAAAAACAAGGTGAAGTGAGGCAAAGTGCACTGCCTGCAATGCAGCCTTAAAATTAGCAGAGTAGTGGCCTGGGAGGTGGAGTAACGTGAAGTTATTGTTTCCTAATGGACTTCGCATTCCTCCTTTTTAAAGCTAAGTACTCAGAATCACTTTGCTCATGAATCGTCAGAGGTCAAGATTGAGCCCACTTCACCCACCACTATCCACCACATACCAGTTTACAAAATAAAACACCTTCTGAATTTCCTCTACCTCCTCACATGCTGTTCCTTGTTTCATAACAGACAGTGGATTTTGCATTACATGTAAATAAAGCAGAGAATAACAACAAAAGTGAGACATCTTCTATTCCTAGATTACAGGTTTGCCATAAAGGTAATGACCCTGTAACCTATGAACTGCAATATGTACTTTTGGAATACAGTCTACAAATTATTATCAGAACTGAATTCATTGAGGAGGAGAGGATTCTAGTATTTTACAATCTGTTACAAAATACTGGGTAATACAGCTGTCTGGAGGCAGAAGAACAGCAGGATGGACCCATCCTGATCAACTTCTAGCTGAAGAATATGGTATTATAGATTATGAGTAGTAATAGGATTGCCAAGTGGTGCAGTCTTCCTTGGGACTGTCAACCCCAAAGCTCACCTAATTCTATACACTCCAGAAACATACTCACCTCCTGGTGTAATCCTTAGGTTGACAACCCAAAAAGACTGTTTTAAAGGTGGGAGGTGGGGATTTAGGGTTGGAAAACTAAAACATATTTCCACACTTTTTCACTTTAGCCTAAACCTAAATGTTACATTAACACAGTTTTAATGTACAGCTGTATATATAGTACAATCATATTTCTTATTTGCCTGTAGGATTTTAGGGACCTTGCACTCCCATACACCCATACTTTTTGAGATAGTGTAATCGTATCCTATTTGCCTGTGGGAACAAGGCACCATTGATACATAGAGCCTATTATGAGTAGTTCACTTCTGACTTGAATATTTCATGGGAATCACAGCATCTAGACCAGTTATTAGATCTTTATAGAAAAAAAATTTTAAACAATCATGTTCAGCTTGGAGACAGAATCTTTGACTCCATACTCATGCCAGATTCACAAGACATCTCCCCTGTTTAGACACAACATCATACTGATGTATTTCTTATATATGTGGCACACTCAGGTAGCACTCATCAGTGGTTTTCTGTTGAAATGTTCACACTCCACCCTTCTTCAGTAAAAATTATGTATATTTTGTGTGCATATGAAAATCAGTTACTTTACTGCACTGTTGGAAGAGGAAAGGTGTTATGAATTTGGCATGGGCATGGTGCCAATGCACATTAATTTTATTTCCCTTGTCAAGTTAATGCATTAGTAGCACTAGTGGCTCTGCCAGATCTTGTTTTAAGCATGGTGACAGAGTAAGTTAATGCTCTACTTTGACTCAGGACAGCAGAAGATCTAAGAGACAGGCAGCAGAAATATAATGACCAGGTTATCAAATTTCACTTTTCATCTCTGCCTAGTTTATCACCGGTTTTGTCATCTCTATTTATTTTATCTGAGCTCAGGCCTTTCTGATCCAATTGATTCCTAACAAGTCTCTTCTGCATGACTAGTTTTGCATGCCTATGTAAAGCAGCAGTCATAGATGCATTCCCATCAAAGGGCAATATATAAACCAGCTCTCCATTCTTGCAGTCCACTGCATCACTTTTGCCGTGAGATCCCTATCTGCTGATGTTGGCTTTCCAAAATCCTTAGTGGGACTCCTTGTGATGGTCAAGATGGAAAGAACATTACACGGTTTGGGTTCAAGGAATGACTGGATATCTTGGCTGGAATCATGCTATATGTCTGTGTGCCTATGATCATACAAACATATGAAGTAGCCAGCAGAATTAGGCCTTCTGGTCTATCAAGTCTGCTCGTTGTGTGGGATTTTCAGCCTTGCTCAGGCTGATGTCCCCACTTTCCATTCCAGACTATTTCATCCCTCTTGAAGCTACCACCATCCTCACTGATATAATCTCTTCTGGCAGTACATTCCACTTGGTCACCACCCTTTCTGTGAAGAAGTATCTTCTAACATACTTCCTATAACCTCCCCAGCTTAAGGCTGTGTGCCCTTATGGTTTTGATGCAGCTTTCCTAAATAGACCTTCCTTGTTTACCCTATTGAATCCTTTCATGTACTTGAAGGTCTCTATCATGTCTCCCCTCTCCTTCTGTCTTCCAGGAGTGCATGTTCAGAGCACCAGTCTCTCCTCTTACAATCTACCCTGCTGCTAGAGTCATTTTGTACCCCACTTCTGGACCGTCTCCATTAGGCTGATATCTTTTTTTAAGATGAGGGCACCAGAACTGCATCCCCTACTCCAGATGCGACCTCACCAGTGACCTGTACAAGGGCAGAATCACCTCTTGTCACCTACTGCTGAACCCCTGGCTATGTAGCTCAACATCCTGTTTGGTTGTGCCATTGCCTTCTTGCACTATGCAGAGTGCTTTAAGTCACTAGATATCATTGCTCCCAGATCTTTCTCTTCCACTGTGGAGTAACCTGAAACCCTCTCAGGTAGTACTCTGTCCTGGGTTTTTGACTCAACGTGCATGACCTTGAACTTCATGGCATTGATACCAATTACCAGATCTGTGAACACCTCTCAAGATCCCTGACCACCTCCTGAGTTATCTTAAGTCCTCCTTAGGTTCTGAATCCCCTCCGTTGCATACATCCTCCCACAGGTGTGGGTGTCATCTGTGAACAGACTTATTTTGCCCTTGATGCCAGCTGCAATATCGTTAATGAAAATGTTGAACAGCACTGGCTCTAGCACCAAGGCCTGTGGCATGCCACTTGTGACCTCCTGTTATTAGACAACTCTCCTGCAACGATTATCTTTTGGGACCTGTTCCCTTGCCAGTTTTCCATCCATCTAACCAACCTCTCTCTACTCTTAGGTCTGCCAATTTCGGATCAGCCTCTTGTGTGGGACAGAGTCAAAGGCCTTGCTGAAATCCAGATACAGGATGTCCACTGCTGACCTCTGTCCACTGTTTTGGCTACCCAGTCAAAGAAGTTGATCAGATCCACTTGACAAGACCTTCCTCCTTAAACCATGCTGCCTTTGCATCTTGAAGATTATATTCCTCTAGATGCTCTATCAATATTTCTTACATTTCTTCCCTACTTTTATCCTCTCTCTCTTCCACCCTCTCTATTGCAGAATACTTCATCCCCCTCCCCTTCTTATCCTCCTACATACTTACCCCCAGTATCATTCAAATGGCTGCTCTCTTGCCTGCCCTTCATCACTGGCACAACTTATCTTTACAACCATCCCCCTCTTATCAATACCTCACTCCACACACTTCTTCACCTCCTTAAATTTCAGTTCTCCGCTCCCAGCCACTCCTCCCATTCCCTCAATCTGCTAACATGCCCTGGATCAAGATCACCAAGATTCTTTTATCATCATCTCCCTATTACTTCTATCTGCATGTGATATCAATAAAATTCCGTCTCCTCAGTATTATGACTAACTCTCCCACCCCTCCTTTCTTCCCTCACCTCAGGCCCTCTCCTATGGCCTAAAAATCCTACAACTCAACATTCATAGTCTCCTCCTGCTTGACCAGCTTCTTCCAATTGTCATATCCCTTAATCCTGACATCCTCGTGATATCAGAGACCTGGCTAACAAACAAAATCCCTGATTCTTCCATCACAGTCCCTGGGTATACAGTTACCCATTAGGACTGCACTGGTTGATTGTAGGCAATCATATCTGTTATACCAAAACCGGCCAGGGACACCACCAATTGTGCATCATATCGTCCCATCTCCATACTAAACACTGACTATAAGATAATGACAGCCATATTGGCGAGAGGGTGGAGGAGTCCTGCCTGGACTCATACATATGGACCAGGTGGGCTTCATCCCAGGTAGACAAACACTGGATAATGTCAGAATGACTATTAATATTATAGATATTCTACATTCTATAATTCAACCAACCTGTATCATGAGCCTGGATGCCAAAAAGCATTTGATCAGGTCTCATGAGAATTCCTCCATGGCTCCCTGGCTGGCTTTGGTTTCCCTACACTCTTTTGCCAACTTATAACTAAGATTTACATGAACCCGCCGGCTTATGTATTGCGAGCCAGTGGGTACATATTTCAATCATTCGGATTGTCCACAGATGCAACGACAGGGATGTCCCTTATCCCTATTCTTTTTGCGTTCTATATTGAGCCATTACCACAAAGTATACGACTAAACTGGGATATACAGGAGTGACATGGGATAACACATCCCATAAAATTGCACTATATGCAGATGACGTTCTATTATATTTAACAGACCCTGAAAATTCTATCCCCAAGGTATTCTAACAAATAGAGACCTTTTCAGGGTTATCTGGTTACAAACTAAACTGGTCGAAAACAGAAATTCTAACAATGAATGCCCATATACCCCAGGAACTCAAGCTTAATACCCAATGAAATGGGATTGCCCTAACATCAAATATTTAGGGATGAGGCTGGGTAGATCGCCCGCCCTACCTATACAGAGACAAATATCCCCCTCCTTAAAGCAATATGGACAGATCTCCAGAGATGGTGCTCCTACAGCTCCTTTTCATTCAAGATTACAAACCTTTAAAACAAACATATTGCCAAGATATATCTATTTGTTCCAAGCAGTTCCCTGCCCAATACCTCTGAGGCATATAGTGAATTGGCAAAGGAAAATTATGTCATTTTTATGGGCCTATTCTCGTCCAAGAGTATCTAGACAAATTTTATTTCTACCTAAGCAGGCAGGGGAACAGCCTGCCCTAACCTACATGATTACTGGTTGGCCACCCAGATGAAGATGCATCCTCCTATGGTCCCACCTAAAATATACAGCCCACTGGCAACAAATGGAACTAAGTACACAAACAGACACTCCCTCTTAATGATCATTTTAATCCTCCAGCACAAATAGACATACAAACATATCAAGGATATGCTACACAAACAACACTAAGAGGATGGATACAGGGGACAAAAAAAGGGTACACAGCCAAAAATATGTGGAAGTATAGAAGCTGGAGTCTCAATCCAGAATTTAGGCTGGCCATCTGTCACAGATGGTATACCCACCAATTGAAGGAGGCCTATATGCGTCCTGGCAAGTACTAAAGGACAAGATATATTACTCTTTGAAATCCTCAAAACCAGAAACAATTGGAGTGGGTCAGATTGTATTTATTACTATCAGATAAAGGATTTTATAAATACTAAGTTGAGACAGGTGGTGACTTGTCAAGATGAGAGACCTTTGCCCAGGCCTTGGAAACCATATGGTGGGGCACTCATGGTAAAGGTGCAATAACTATGTTATACAACAACTTGATTGCTGATAAAGAAATAATACTCAAAAGATTCAAAAAAGTGGGCAGAGGAACTAAATATTACATTAAGTTCACAAGCTTGGATTAAGATTTTTAGAAATGTGTAGAAGACAACATCCTCACCAAATTGGTGCGAGTTTACCTGGAAGCTCAGAATTAGATACTTTTACACCCCAACAAAGTTATGCAGGGTGGGTTTATTGCAACAAAGGGCTGTGCTGGAGGGTGCAGAACCACTTCAGCTGATCAATCACACATATTTTGGTACTGCACTAAGATCCAGAGCTATTGGTCACAAACAGGTAAGCATTTGACTGAAATATTTACACTGTCAGTTAATATAGCCCCAGAATACTGTATTCTTGGCCTATATCCGGATGAGGTGAAAGGCAAGGAGGCACATTACCTCTGGGCCATTTAACAATAGCTGCCATGAAAGCCATTACAAAGAAATGGCTTCAGTAGAAACTTCAGAGCTACAGGACTGGTTAGTACTAGTGAACCAGATTCAACATATGGAAAGGATAACATATTCTATAAATCATCAGAACAAAAGTTTGCTAATAGATGGAATCGGTGGGACTTATATCAAAATAAGATATGGTAAGAAGTCCAAATGGTACAGTCTTTAATAAAATACTGCCCATTCTTTATTACCCTCCTGATACAGGAGGGATATGCCCATTCTGCCGTCCTGGTCAGCACTGCTGTGTAGTCCCTCAACTTATCACTGCCATTGGGACTCCTGTCTTTTTGAGTGAGCATTACTACTAGGGACCTAAACCTAAACTGGCTGTCTCTAGACTAGACAAAACTACGCTTAACATAGCTGCCTAAACCTAAGCCAATTAATCAAAGGCGCCTACCGCCTAAACCATAAAACCCAGAATCATTGTCTTATGGACTTGGCCTTACCTCCTATCCCCACAGTGTAATCCAGTCTGGCCTTTTATCAGATGCTCTTAGCAACCATCATATGATCCACCTAATCAGGAAAGTTCACAGACCTAAGGCCCCCACAAACTAATAAAGATCCGCTTCTATAAAACACTAGAACTTGCTCCTCTACTCCATGACCTAACTCAAGTTGACTGGACTCCCTTATCCTTAAATAATTCTATAGATGGTGCACTGGCATACTTTACCACAAATGTTTCCAACATCTGAAACAAGCATGCTCCCCTTAAGAAGTTAGGGTTCAAGGTAGCCACGTTCCTAGGTTACCCCAGTACTCCTGGCCTGTCAACAAGCACATGGCAAACCCACCAATCCTCCAGACTCACTAGTGACCTTGCTATCTACTGAACACTTCATAACGCCTGTACCAAAGCAATACACCTGGCTAAAGCAGAATATTTTTAGTCCACATTAGACACCAATATAAACAACCTGTCAAAGTTTTGGCATATAGTGGACTCACTTTTCTCTCCCCAAACTAAACCGCCTTCCCGCTGCTCAAAATAAACAGCAAGCTCACTGCTGGTCATCCCATAGTAGCTGTGGAATTTAATTCCTATTTTCCTCCTGCACCTCCACTCTGTTAGCCTCCCTCCCAACCCTCACTTCTAACTTCCTGCCCCCACCCCTAGCAACTCTATCATACTGAGAACAGCTTTGCCTTCTCCGCATCTTCCTCAATGACACCCTAAATGCACTACTCTCTGTCAGCCAATCTGAGGGCCACTCCCTAATGGCCTTGACCTAATCTGCTGTACCTCTTTGCACCTGCTATTTCCTCCCTCTCTCTGACCTCTTCAACCTGTATTTGCACACTTCATCTTTTCCTGTAGCCTAGAAACAAGCTACAGTTCTCCCATTACCAAAAGGTGGTGATCTCTTCTCCTGGGAACTACCACCCCATCTCTTTCCTTTCCACTCTGGCTAAACCTCAGAACACCTTGCTCTCCTAGCTTTCTTCTTTTCTTGATGACTACTCCTTCTTCACTCCCTTCCAATCTGGTTTCTGGAAGAATCACTCCACAACCACTTCCCTACTTAGGCTCACTGATTCTATCCATACAGCAATGGATCAAGGCCACATCACTTCTGCAGTCTTTGTCGACCTTACCAAGGCTTTCAACCTGTCTCTCAGTCCCTCCTCCTTGATCCCTCTCGTCAGCTGTTTTTCTCAAACAAGCTGCAGCTGGTTCAGGTCTACCTGGTAGGTCTCACTCAATCAGTTAAGATCACTGACTCTGTATCGCCACCACTTCCCATCTTTACTGGGATGCTCCAAGGATCTGTTCTTGGCCCTCTCCTATTCCCAGTTTTTCTTAATGACCTACCATCAGTATGTTCATCATCCTCTATCCATGTATGCCGATGATACAGTACTGTTCACCTCTAGGCCAATCTCTCTCTGTTGTGACTTCAAAACTACAGCTTAATTTATTTATTTTTATTTATTTATTTCAATCTAGGATTACAATACCTTTGAGCCGAGGATCTTTACAAAGGTTCCAAGTCAACGTGTGCAACAGTCATCATTTTAGTTACAAACATATAATCATTGGCTTACAGTCATGTAATAACCAGTACAAAGACTTGAGGTATGAGCAAGACAAGGGGGTGGGTGGGTGGGGGAGTGAGGTAGGAGATCGAGGGAAGGAGGTGCAGGGGTAAGGTGGGAGTATGAGAGGTGGTTGGGGGCAGGGACAGCAGTGGAGATACAGGGGAGGTGGGCGGATGGGAGATAGCAGCCAGGGGGCCTTGTCAAGGGAATAGACAGGTAAGGTGTTAGGGTGCAAAGACTGATTGTAAGTGCTGGGTGCTAGGGCATGTGCAGCTGGAATGGTGGAAATGTTAAGATGGGCAATCGCAGGATACAAGCAGTGAGAGGCAGAGCTTTGAGCTTGAAGAGGCTGAGTGTTGGGCCCGATGCATATGTCGCTGCCAAGAGAATTGAGCCATTTGGATGGCGATGGGTGAATGATCTTTGTCTTTCAGTTGTGCAACATCATGGGATATGTAGTAGATGGGAACTGGATCTCCTTGTATTGATGTTCCTATGTCTAAGCAGAGGAGGCACAGACACCAGGTGGGGCAAGCTTCATTATAATTTTCTTTGCTGATGCAGGTTTGGTATTTTATACGTTTGTCCAGTCGAAGCCATCCAGATTGGGAATAAAGGTCACATGTGTGGGTATGGCGATGTGAGCCAGTGATGAGATGACAGGCTTTATTCAGGAGGTTGTGATACATTTGAGAACAGTGGTAGTTGCAGACCCATATATGATAAGACCATAGTCTATGATGCTGACGATGGAGCTTTGGATGGCCACTGATAGTGCTTCTGGGGTTAGGTGTTTCTGTGCCAGAATAATATGCCTAACCTAGCACTGGCAGACTTTGCAACATTGCTGCTATGGACAGTGTATGAGAGGTGGGGATCAAGGGTGATGCCGAGGTACTTGAATGATTGTGTTTGCTCTAGGATGGCTCCTTGTTCGGTTGCAATGGAGAGGTGGAGTTGTTTGCTTTTGTTGGGGGGCTGCAGAAGACCATAGACTTGTTTTTTCTGATTGAGAAGCAGTTTATGATTTAGGAACCAGGATTCAATGGAGGAGAGTCCCACTGAAGTTTATTTTGTAATTGTATTGGATCAGGGTCTGAGGTGAGGATCACAGCATCGTCGTGAAATTATTTGTTCTGGGCAGCTGTCTGGTAGTGAGTTTAAGAATAGGCTGAAGAAGGGGTCCCAAAATGGAGCCCTTGGGGACAGCTTAACTCTTCAATGTTCAATGCTGACTAAGCTCACACCAACTTTTCCTCAAGGCCAAAAGACAGTCTCCATGACCTTTGGCACTTGGCAAAGACTTCTAGGCTGCCCATCCTCCCCTCCTTCCACACCCTCGATGTGACTACTCTATAGGATATCTCCATTTTTAAATACCTGGGTGTCTGACTCAACCAACACCTTAACTTTTCTGCATATCGACGCTATCCTGAAAGAATTGCACCCCAAGCTTGGTGCCATTTATAGGAACCGTTATTGCCTACTACTACCAGTGCAGCAAAATATTGTTCAGAAAATAATACTCCCTATTTTTGACTATTGCGATATAGTCTACAGTGCTGCTCCAAGTCTTCCCTCACCAGATTGGACACTCTTTTCAATGCTTTCTGTCGCTTTGCTCTTGGCGTCCCCTTCCGCTCCCATTCTCTTTCCCTCTCTGGTGAGAAGTCGTCTCTCTCACTGCGCCAAGTTCACATCCTAATACTGGTTTGGAACACTCCACTCCTACTCTCTGTCTCACTCTCTGCTCCTGCCCCTCCTCCTGCCCTCTCAGATCCACCAGTGCTTGACCTCCAGTTATCCTCATCGCTCTACCTCCATTGGACAGGAAGCTTTCCTACTGCTTCCCAAAGCTTTAGAACTCACTGCCACCCTCACCAGTTCTTCTCATCCATACTCTATCTCCTTAACTCTACATAACTTCTAGTCCCCAAATTGCACTTGTCCCTAACCCCCATTCCCTCCTCCCCAAGCAGATTCTCCTCCTACCCTACCAATCTCCAGTCTCCCTCCTATATCTGTCACATGGTTTGCCTGATTCCCTTCCAATTCCCCAACCCCTTTATGTATCCCCCACTCCCTCCCCTATTTTCCAAGGTTTGAAGTCCCCTCTCCTCTTCCCCTCCCTCCTGACCTCTCTGCCTATGTCCTGCCCCCTTGCAGGGTTCTTTGTATCCTGAAGGAGTGCAGGGCATGGCACCCTCCCTCTCCCGTGTTTCTGTTTCTCCCTCTCTAATCCTGTTCCCTTGAAGGGTTTCATCGCATAGTGAAGGGGTCTAGTTTAAGTACCTAATCACCTCTCTTTTCTACCTTCTTCCTCCCCACCTCATATTCTTCATCCTCCCCTTCATTTTAATTCCTTCCTTCCTTGCCCTCCTGCCCTGTCACCCTTTCTTCTCCTCCCTTGATTCTCCCTCCTTGCTGCCTAGTCCAGTTCCACTTGCAGGATTTCTCTGAATCCTGATTGGGTTTTGATTCTAGGCTGCCTCTTCCCTTCTTCTTCCCTCCCCTTCCTCAATTTCCTCATCCTCCACTCACTGCCTGTCTCATTCCTGCCCTCCTGCTCCGTTCATCCTCCTCCCCAGCCCTAGTCCTGCATCCCCACAGAGTCCTGAAGGTTACTTGTTGCTAGGCAACCCCTCTCCCCTTCTTTCCCTCCCCATCCTCGAGTCATTGCCCTCCCAACACCACACTCATCTCACTCCTGCCCTGCAGTGGGCCTACTAAGCACTTCACTTCTTGTTCAGCCTATTTTACATAGCACTTCAATTTTGTCTTTCCCCTATGAGGTTTCCTTCTCTTGGGCTGCTGCTACACCTGCTTTTTCTCAATCTAGGTTTGATACCCTGTTCTGGGCCCTCTTTGGCTCAGTACAGTGCTGCTCTGTTTTGTTTTAGTCAGCTCACTGTAATGTACTACTCCTGTATTGTACTGTTCCCAAACTGTTAATTGCTTGCTGCTCTCTGTTTTTTTATACCTAGGATTGTATTCCTGACTGGCTGTCTAAGTCACTTGGACTGTACCTGACACAGTGTTATGTCCCTGTAATTGTGCTGTATTGTATTGCTTATGTACTGTATCACTCATGTATTATTACTGTTTTGCTGCTCTCCCAATAATCTACCCCCCACCACCACCAGGACGCTTCTGGAAATGAGCTGTTCACAGTTTCATGTTGTATTTCTGGTGAAACATGTTCCAAATAAAATAAATAAATACAATATGGTTTCCTTAGCTTGCATGCTATCAAAGTGAGACTGATCAGTCTGTAGTTCCTGGGTTGTCCCTAGGATCGCTCTTATGGAGGAGCACAACATGTGCCATTCTCCAGTCCCACAGTACCCACCCAACTCTGACAATCAAATGAACAGGTCTGCCAGTGGCTCTGCAAGCTCCTCTGCCACTTCCTTCACTTTTCTTAGGGGTGTACTCCATCCGGGCCTGGTGATCTGTCTGTCTGCAAAGCTAACAGTCCTTTTTCACTCTTTCCTTCTAATTGCCTATCTGTCCCTAATCCACTTCTGGCCCCTTTTCCTCCTATCAGCACTGGTCCATCTTTCTCTTCAGGAACAGTGCAAATGGAAGCATATATGGCATTGATTGCAGTTAGGGACATGTAAATTATATTACGACACTGGTGGGATGATGCCATTCCTCTTATAAAGAATGCACCAAGACATCCTCCAGACATTAATGGTCAAGAAACAGATTGTCTTTTGACAAGGCAGAAGAGAGTGGGTCTGTTCTAGATGGGAACGCTTTATACTTTATTGTCTATTGTTACATCATTTTTAAAGTGGTGGAATGATAATAACTTTATTTTTCTTTTGTAGCTTTATTACAGTACAATGGGTTTCTATTGTTAGTATTGTGTTTTTTCTATTCTCTTTGTTGCACCATTTATTATGGTTCCTTTTATGCTTCCTGTGTAGTTTGTGCTCTGGCTTCTGTGGTGGTGGGAGTGGGAGGGAGGGCTTTTGTTGTGGATTACATTTTTAAGCTTAGTTTGGAAGTTCTGTTGTTTTCTGTTGTTCATATGTTGATGTTTTTACTATTTTGTATTTGGAAAATTTCAATAATGTATATTTGATTAAAAAAAATGAAGACAGAGCAGAAATATTCATTCATTAATTCTGCTTTCTCCTATGCTCTCCACCCATCCTTTCCCTTGTCTTAGTCTGGTTATCCCATCTTTCTTGTCTCTTTTCTTGCTGATGTGGCAGAAGAAAGCCCTCCCCAACTAATACCTTCCACTATTTAATTCCTTCTGAGCCTTTGCTCTCCAAACTACCCTTCCTGACTCCCTCACCTGTCCTAGATATATTATCTAGCCACCTCCTTTTTGGTCTTCTTGAATTTCCTGTAGGCCAGACTCTTGTTCCTCACTGACTACCTCAGAGCTGAACCAGCAATTGTGGAGTTCTTCCTTTCGTACCTGGCCCACTCCTCCATTGCAGCCCCTACTCCTTCCTTGATAATAGTCCATTGTTGGTCCACCTCCATAATTGCAGTAATTTTTGCTAGATGCCATTTTAGCACCTCACCAATTTTCCCAAAGTCCACCCTCCTAAAGTCCAGGATTTGGTCTTAGTGGTGACACTTTCCTGCCCATATCCCGCCTGAACCACAATAGCAAGATCACTTCCACCAAGTATTTCCTGACTTTTAATCCTGTACATGCTCTCCATTTGTGAGAACCAAGTCCAGGATTGCCCCCTCTTGGGTGAGTTCAGTGACACCCGTAGATCAGGAACCCAAACTGAATCATTTCAGTATTTCTAGTTCCTGGCACATATCATTGTTGGTACACTACAATCCACCCTGACAGGTTGATGTCCCCGCTATTACCACCTCTCCCTTCTCTGTGACTTTCAGAATTTGCAAACTCAAGTCTTTGTCCATTTCTTCATCCTGGTTGGGTGGTATGTAAACCACCCCGAACCTTAACTTCCTTGCCCTACTGGTCTGCAGTTGGCTCCACATTGTTCGTGTTCCCTTGTTCTGATTCCTCTCATGTGCTTGTTATGCTTTTACTAATGAATACTGCTACCCCTCCTCCTTTGCCTACTGCTCTGCCTCTTGTAAACCCTATATTCTGGAACTGAGAGTTCCCAGTCATGGTTAGTGTGGCCCAAGTCTCCATTGTTGCCACAGTATCTATCTTCCCTTCTGCAAGCAGTGCTTGCTGGTCATCCATCTTGTTTCCAAGACTACATGCTTTCGGGGACACCATTGTCCACTTTGCATCTGAGCCTTCCCTTCTCCTCCTTTTCTGCTATTTATTTGTCTCCTTTTGTTTCCCCTCCCCATTTCTAAACTGCCTTTCTCCCCTTCTCCTGCAGTGCTTCTCTACTGTTATGGGGAGGGTCCATTCATGTCCATCTCCTGGTCTTTTAGCCCTTGGGCTGCCTGCACCCCTTCAGCAGTTTAAATTTAACTTCTAGGTGATGTACCCTCCCAGTTCGTCCCTTAGTACCCTCGATCTCTTCCTGTTGATATGTAATCTGTCAGGTGTATATAGTGATTTAAAACAAAGAGCTCAGTACTCGTGAACAGAGGAGCCAAAATCAATGTTTGCAAATACAAAACAATTTATTGTGCCAGGAAGTGCCCAAACAAACATCCTACAGCCCCAGCACTTCAAAGAAAAATGGGGATTTCATTGGGGGGCTGGGGAATAACAGACATGCACCATTTGCAAACGATTGAATACCCCAAAACATACTAATACAGTATTACAAAATTAATCAAAAATGTTTAATTATCAGGCTCAATAGAAAACTTAAAGCAGCAGTACTAGATAAAAAAATCAGATCTTTCACAACAGTTTGTTCCTGTGCTCTTTTGAGCACTTACCTTATAATCTTTATTGTTTTTGCTGTACTATCACCCTGTAATTTGCTCCATTTTTCTTTGTTTTGATTACATTTCTCCACCCATGTTGAAATGGAACCTTTTGCCTAACTGCACATGTGCATCACTCAGGGGACAGTGGGAACACGCAGCACAGGGTCCCATGGAAATAAACAAAAGACGTGATGTGACATGAGGGAAGAGCTCAGATGCAAATTATGCACAGCCATATTTGTTGTGGATCCACAACAATGTAAATAAATTTTGAATATCTAAAACTAAAGATCACTAGAAATAAATATTTACAGATGTGGAAACTGGAACACAGCTGCATACTTCCAGCCAAAAAGCAGTTTTGATAATCCTTCCTGATTATCCAGTACTGGTTCTTTAGGATCTTCTGTTACCTAAGCTAACAAAGAATCTTGGCATACATTCAAGTCATATTTTACAATCGTTGTATAATTAAATAGGCCAGGTAATTGCATTTCACTTGTAAGGGATCTCATAAATACTTCTATGGAAAGATAGAGGAAGCAGCAAGCTAGTGTAAAACCAATAAGATATAGCGATTTATCTGACCATGTCTCCCCCAGTCTCCTATTAAGTCAAACCCCTCATCCTTGCACCAATCCTTCAGTCACGTGTTGAACTCTTCTATCATAGCTTTCCTAATCTGTGCTAGTGCTTGGCACTGGATTACCTCCAAGAATGTCAGTTAACCTGCCACCTCCCTAAAGATCATCCCTAATTCCCTAAACTGACTTTTTACCACCACCATCTCCTCCCTGCTAGGTAATTGGTGTCTGGCGAATTATTATATTTGTTTCCCCTTTTCACTTTTACCTCCTCCCTATTTTTGGACCCACCCTCCCTGCTGTCATCCCTGGTATGCATACGCTTTCGATATTGCATCAATGTCCCCTTTTTCCCCAGCTTATGCCCTTTATCATGGAGTCCCCAGTGGTTGTCTCTCTACCTCCCTGTCTCCCATGTTTCCCACACTCGACCCTCACTCCTGCAGAACCTGTCTTCTCACTGTCCTTACCTAATACAATGTTTAGTGCCACAACCACTGTGTCCACTTTTCCCATGGCTGTGTTTACCTTCACTATCCCTCTCTCCTTTAAACCTAGCCTATTTAACCCTTTCTCCATCCCTCTACTAGACTCACTTCTCCTCTACCTCCTCTGACTTCCTGCATTGTCTCAATTCCCTCTCATGTCCCACTGCCATTGCATTTCCTACCCAGACCTCCCACCTCCCTCCTGCTTCCCCTATCCCCATTCAAGACAGGGGCCACATCTGTTTGTTAAGGGCACTCCTCTGGAGTTCTCTCCCATTTTCATCTATTGAGCCCCACCCCATTCCCTTACCAGCTGCAACTCCCCCTACCTGGGCACCCTGGCCCTCTAAGGAAGGATACCACTGAGTACTGGGTGTTGCACCAGGTCCGTGCCCTTGTCCGATATCCTTGTTCCACTGGGCTCCTCCCTGCTGTCTCCCTCTCCACTGCCTTTCTGTTTCAGCCCACCTCCCTTCTCCTCAGCTCCCACCTGAGCAGCATTATATCTGCCTTAGCTGCCTCTGCTCCTACATACTGGACGTCCCCTGCATTCCAAATGGTTCCCAAAAGACTGCTCCAGTTATTGCAGCATACCACCCTCTCCCTCTGTCCTGCTGTCTATGCATTCCCTCTCTCTCCACATTATTTTGGTCCTGTTCTCTACTCACCTCCTGAATGTTGTCCTGTTCCCTGTTTTCCTGTTTTCTCCCAAATCACCCTCTCCCACTTGTTGCCAGTTCTCTTTCAGTTTTGTTAATTGGTTGACCCTAGATAGGGTTTTTGTTATTCCCTTACTCTGTTTGAAAATGCAACTATAGGTTTGACCCCTCTATGGTAGTCCTACCCTTCATTCCCCTACCCTTGTGTGTACACATCTTATTTGTCTTGACAGCATGGCCTGCAGCCTGTAGTCCTCCCTGCGGATGCCTTAACGATGTCCCCAAATACCACTTAGTCACACACACACACTCCTGCTACATGGTGCTCATGCTTTGGGGTCTCTCACATGAGGGATTGCTTGGACCTCTGGTTAATATCATATATCATTAGCAGGGTGCCATAATTAGGGTATTGTAATATGGGCACCGCAACAAGGGCGTACATGACAGAGGCAGTCTTAATTTCAGAATGCCCCACACACACTGTGTTGGGCATCCAGACAATTTCTTTGCCCTTCATGGCATGCCTGTCCGGAGGAAGTTATCTATATTTTTGGGGGTACAGGTATCAATGCCCCCTGCAAAACCTGACTGTTTTCTGGGACAGCGCTCTCGTTCAAACTCCTGGGAGGTGCAATGCCAGCCATGGTAATGCTGGGGTGGCATACTGCCTGTGCCTAATTGACATCTGCCAGATTCATGGTGCACCAACATGGGTGAAATGGGTAACATTTAGTGGCTCCTGCTGCCCTATTGGTGGTCTCAGCCATGTGGTCCCCTGAACCTTCTAATAACACTGACTTTTCTGGCCTCTAATCCTCCCACAAACTGCCCTTTGCTGGCTACTCCCTCCTCTCTTTCCCTGTAGCCCAGCCTTCAGTACATCATTTCAATTCAAAAAACAACAAGTGAGCAGAACACTGTTTAAAAGAGCAGCCACATCACTTATCTGGTCTCTCTTGCTCACTCTCCTGCTCATCCACAATCCTCTGCTTAATTGTAGAGCAAACTAGCAAACACTGCCCTTATGAACTGCAGGGCTCCTGCTGCCCTATTGGGGTTCTCAGCCACAGACCTTCCAGTAATGCCAGCCCCACCGTCCTCTAAGCCCTCCTGCATCCTGCCCACTGCTGACTACCTACTTCTTCTCTTTCCCCATAGCATAGCACTCAGTGCATCATTTCAATTTAAGAAACAACAAGTGAGGCAGAACACTGTTTAAAACAGCAGCCATGCCACTTATTTGGTCTCTCCTGCTTGCTCCCGCTCATCCACAATATTCCACTCGATTGTAGAGTGAATTACAAAACACTGCCCTTATGAACTACAGAGCTCCTGCCACCCTATTAGCTGTCTCAGCCATGTGATCTGAAGACCTTCCAGTAACACCGGCTCTACCGGCCCCTCCTACAGCCATCCTAGACAAACCCACTGTCGGCTGCCTCCCTCCTCCCTTTCCACATAGCCCAGCACTCAGTACATCATTTCAATTTAAAAAACAAGTGAACGGAACACTGTTTAAAAGAGCAGCCACACCACTTATCTGGTCTCTCCTGCTGGTTCTCCTTGTTTGTGATCCTCCACTTGATTGGCAAAGGCAAGGACTTGAGTGCTGTTGAGTAGAATTTTTTTATCAGGCCAGCCAGTCCACCTGCATGTGTTTCTACTATTGTGTCCTTGGGTGCTAATTAAAATCACTGTCTTTATAAAATAAACAATGATAGATTGTTAACTACTTAAAATAGTAAATACTGTGTGCCTCTTCTCCTCCACCAATGTTGTATGCAGCTACAAGAGATACCAGGATCACATCCCCAACAGGTTAACTCAACCACCTTAACTCGTTACAGCTTGTTTGACATCTCACTCCCTGTCTGCCTGTTTGGGCAGCTTTATCAGACTATTAACAGCAAATAGTGCATGTGAGAGGAGAAAGGCTGAGCGATGGCAACAGTTTGTGTGATTCTTGCTGGTGAAGTAACCTCAAGTTATGTTATTCTATTATCAGGTGATCCATGAGATTATGCCCCGAAAATGTGACTATAGAAGCCTACTGAGTTTACTGTCAGATGAAGTCCTGCTCAATGTTTTTTAACCCATAAGTGTGGTGTCAACCGAAACTTAGGACTCCTAGAAGCACTTACTCTTCCTTAAATTCACAACCTGGTACTGCACATTAATTCCATTTTTTATTCACAGGTTTGCTGTGTGCATATATATGGGACACAGACAGAAGAGAAAAAATGAGTGCTGCAGCTGAGAGTCTATCCCAGGCCACTCAATACCATTCTGCTGTGCTAATCAAGGCAACTGGAAAGTGGAAACTTGGGACATCCAGCAGCATCATATACTTTCTCAAATGCATAAAGTGGCAATTTTTCAAATTAATTACATCTTTATTCAGAAGGGTATGGCATGCATCTATAGTATGTGGAACAAAATAGACAGAAGGGATAAAAATAAGTACATAGGAGAGATTTGAACCCAAGCCATTCAGAGTACTGTTCTGTTATGCTAACAGCTGCAATATTGAGACAGCTGGAAACCTGGGACTACCACAATCAATATACTCTTTCTCAAATGTGAAACAGTGTTACACAAATTACATTTTAATTCTTAATTAAGGAGTGGTGTGCATGTATATGGAATGCAAAAGACAGAAGAAAATGATGCAGAAAGTGCCATAGCTGCAGTTTTTTCTGAGGCTGCTCAGAATAGCCTTCTACTGTGCTGCTAGCTGCATTATCAAGGCAACTGAAAACCTAGGACTCCCAAAGCATCTTACTCTTTCAAATGCACAGTCTGGTGCACACATTAATTACACTGCTATTCAAAAGTGTATGGTGTACATATACAGTATATGGAACACAAACAGACAAAAGAGAGAAAGTGCCTATGCAGGGATTTGAACCCAGGCTGGTCAGAATTCCATTCTTTTTTTCTTCCCTCCCAGTCAGCCTTACTTCCAAAGAACATCCCAGTCCCGTCACCCTGACGTCCACTGTAACTTCCCTGCCAGCTATAATCCTCATGACTTCCACTGGTGGGGTTACTGTTTTTCCTAGCCCCACTGCTGAATGAATCCAGTTCAGACTGGCTTGCCCAGCTGGTATGGGATGGGACCTGTGGGTGCTCATAGTCATCCTGTCACTAGACTCCTTTTCCTCCAGATTTTGGTTCCTGGGGATGTGACATGCAGTGATGTCATGGTGCATGCCACATGCTACCATGCAAGGTGCATTAAAGTCTGCCATGTGTCCGACCCTCTTGGCTGGCTGCTTTTCCCCTGGTTCTTCCAGGGGCCAGGCAAGCTTTGGGCTCTGACCACCTCCACCGGAGGAGGGAGCAGTCCTACAGACACTCAGTCTTCTTCTTCAGCTAGCCCTCTAATAAACCAGACTCACTTCCAAACTCAGGTCTTTGGCATCACAAGTGATAGGGCTACTGCTGTGCTGGGAGGGGATCAGAATACCATTCTGTGTCTCCGCTACCTGAACCACTAAGACAACTGGAAACCTGGGACTCCCAGAAGGTTCTTACTCTTTCTCAACTGCACAGTCCAGTATTGCACAAGTTAGTTACATTTTTATTCACAAGGGTGTGGCAGAGTCAGCCTTATATTTTCAGGGGTCAAGAAGGGTTAGTCATTGGTGGCCCTGAGTGTATCTTATCGAGTATTCTTATAGCATTATAATGCATATTTGAGGTTCTACTTAGACCAGTGATGTTCCTAGTATGATCTTTCAACAGTACACAGGAACAAAATGCATAAAATTAAATCAAACCTGAAATTTGAAAGACTGACTTCCTGTACTTTCTACCTGAGGGTCCCTAAGCTTAGGGGCCCCTAGCATATGCTAGGACTGAGGGTGCTTATGTGGATGTGCATATCCTGTATATGGAATGCAAACAGACAAAAGAGATAAAGAAATATGTCTCTTAGCTAGACTTCATTCCCAGGCCAGTCAGAATACTGGTTTGGTGTGCTATCAGATATACATACCATCAAGACAATTGGAAATCTGGAACTCCACCCAATGTTTTAGCCTTCACCACATTCACTGACAGTCTGTTCCAAGCATCTATCACCCTTTCAGCATATAAACATTTCCTCACATTTCTCTTGAACTGCCATCCCCCTTCCAGGTTTGTTGCATGTCACCTCGTCCAGGTGCTCTTTCTGATTTGAAAGAACTCTCCTCCTGCACTTCTGCACCCTGTGAGTGCACTTGAGCATTTTATCATGTGCTTATCTCTTCCCTCTCTTTCCAGGATGTACTGTACATGTTAAGATCCCTCAGTCTCTCCTTGTAGGGATTCTTGTGCAATTCCTGCACTATTTTAGCACCCTTCTTTGAACTGTTGTCTTTTTTTCTTATTATTTATTATCTTTCCTACAAAAAGGAAGTTTGGCCATCTTAGCATGCTGAGAAAACCAGGAGGAATCCAACATCACATGTCCTACATAAGCCAACCAGAAGGCAGCAGGAAACCAAGTTCAGTGCATAAAAACAGACCTGCCTAGCATCCTTAATGTTCATTTCCCAACACATGAGTGCTCTAATGCATGATGTGGGGTCTGCCTTAAGGATATCTGCTGGACTTCCACTGGAGGACTGCTGCAGACTCAAAGTCTTTAAACATTTCTGCTAGTACACTTGTAGGTGACAGGGTAGGTAATGTAAGGGATCCTAGCTTTCAAGTTCAGTTTCAATGTTGGTGAAATATGTAGTGCTTGGTGATACTGAGATGGTTTGTGAGTATTTTAATATTGAATATAATGTGATTTTCTCTATTCCCACCCTTGGTAGCTGAGCTGGTAGCTGTAGGGAATAGAAGCCCTACCAAGGGGACAGAGTGCCAGAGAAGAAGGAGGTTGATAGGGAGGATGGATGGTGAGTTTCAGATTCAAGCACAAAGTGCTGCGAGAGGTGTATTTTAAAGGGAAGTAGGAGGAGTCTATTTCCCACATTGAACCTCGGATTAAAGTCCTCCCATTCAATGTTGGTGAAATATGTAGTGCTTGGTGATACTGAGATGGTTTTAGTATTTTAATATTGAATATAATGTGGCTGGGTAGATGAGCTGGGTAGCTGTAGGGAATAGAAGCCCAAAAGATTTACCTCCTCCAACTCCAGAGAGTGAGATCAGGAGCACTCAGGAGAGGAAAGAAACGCTTTGGGAAAACCTCTGACGACCCATGGCTACTGATCTGCTCATCCTCTGAGCAAACTAAGATGACATAATAGAAAAAGCATTTTGAGTTAGGAAGTTGGATCAGGGATGTATATTTGAAGACAGATGATTTCCATCTTCCGAGTCTTTTGATGATGTGTACAGGGATATTATGACAAGATGCTGAAGTGGCTGCTCCTATTGGGAATGAATGACCTGAAAAGGGAAATGGATCTAGTCCAAGTCTCTGAAAGAGGATTCTTGTATGGTCAATGAATCATTTCATTGTCATGGGTATATTGCAATTGGAAGTTAAAAGGGGACATGATGGATTGGAATTGGGTGAAACTTCATAAGTTTTGATAGACATATGACTGGACACCATTTGTTTGATGTAAGAGTAATAGGTTATGGAAGTCCGGATTGTAGTTTGTCGGTTTTGATGAAGGTAGTTTAAGAATGAAGGTGTCGTTATACCTTCGAAGTTAGATACTCTGGGAAAGGCAGATAAGTGAAATGATGATATAGTGAATTCTCCAGGATGAAGGAATCCATTGAATGCAAGGGTGATGGCCCAGGATATCATGATAGTTGAATGATGTTCAAATGGATTTGAATCCAGTATGTCTAATAGATTTTGAAATAGTGGTCCTTCGATTAGAAGTCGACTAGAGGAACTTGGAGTAGGTAATCGTTGGAATCCCAATAATAGCAGTTTGATTGACTGATTGGAGAATAAAGATGGTGAAGATGGAGAATACTGTGAGAGAAAGAACTGGATGCTGGCTAGATACAATTTGATTGTGCCATGTGCAAGATGTAGAGCTTGATGGCAAAATGTCAGGAAGGCCAGAGCTCGATCAACAGAAATGATAGTTGGTTGTGACGATGATGAAGCACAGAATAAATATTTGTTCCAGGCTGTTGAATATATGGCTCTGGTAGATGAAGCTAATGATGACAACATAATGAGAGATGCTTGATGTCGATAATAGATTATGTCATTATTAGGTCATAGTATGATGAGTGCAGAGTCATGATAGGATCTGCTGAAGGATGGAGCTGGAAGAATTCCTGAAATTGAAATTGAAAAGAGCATCAACCACTTGGCTTTGAGCACCAGGAATGTAATAGCAAGTGATGGTGAAATCATGAATGAGAGACAGCCATGTTAACCTCTGCATGAACAACATTATGGAAGGTGAGGATGAGCAACCTTTGTTAACGATAGCTACTGTGACGGATTATCGGAGTATACATAGACTGACTGGTGGGACCATAAATGCCCTGATAGAGCTGGCTGCTACGATGGGATATATTTTGAATAGCAGAGAAGTGGAAGAAATCTGTCAGTGATGAGACGTCTGGAGACCAAGGGCTGCAATCCATGCCTGAGAGAATATAGCTGCATATCCGATAGTAGAAGATTCATCTGTGAATATGCGAGATGAGTTTGAGGTGATGGATCATTTCAAAACAAAAAGCATCCATTCTGTCTTGCAAAAAAAGAGGGACCACATGGCTAGGTCATATTTTGCAGTTGCTGTGATTCTGACGTGATGGTGTAGCTCTAGAATGGATGAGGCTTGAATGAGTAGGTGAGATATAAAGGAATGACCTTGTGGAATGATTCTCATTGCAAAATTTAGGTACCCCAAAAGGAAAGCAGTTCATGTTTTGTGCAATCCACCCAGGTAGAAAATGAAGATAGCAGCACCTGAATCCGAGAAAGCTTATCCAGCGGGAGGCGAGATTCCATGTGGTCAGAATCCAAGACAATGCCCAGACATTCAAGAGATGTGAAAGGTCCAGATGTCTTCTTGGCTGCAATGGGAACCGACAGATCATCGAATAGGTGGAAGCGCTAAGATGCTAACCCCAGGGATGAAGTAAGGCTGATCAATGAGGAGGAAATCATCCAGCAGATGACGCACGACAGGCAGACGGCAGACATTAAGCAGTGCCCAGCACAGAAATGCAGCAAAGATGTGAAACAGCTTAGGGCTGCTATGGCAGCCAAATGCAAGGCAGACAGCAAAATAGAAAGTAGAATCCCAAGAAATGCCATATAGGTGCCAGAGAGAAGAATGAATGGGAAGCAGATTGAAGGCATTGGATAGGTCGGCTTTGACAGCCAGGAGCCACGGCTGGACTGCTTAATGATGGTGATGGCATCATCACTGCGGCATATGCCAAAGAAAAATCATCAGCTGGAATGAGGGAATTGACACACAGAGTGGAAGAATGATGAGGGCAGAAAGGTTGATAACTAGGCACTTTTACCGAGAACTTGAGTGGCAACACCAATTGGCTTGATCCTATAGATGGGGGCGGAGAGTGCAGGAAAGGGCCTAAGACAAAGCCTTTGTCCACTTCAGATTGAAGGAGAGAGCGGGCCACAGTTGGTTCCTGGACGGCAGACTACAGGTTAGGGCAGACAAATGAGGAAGTGGGGAGAACAAAAGCGCTAGTGTGAAAACATTAGCAAAACCTGAGAGGAGAGAGTGCATGGCATCCTGGTCAGGGTGAGTAGTCAGCAGGCGAGCAAGGGCACTGAGGTACACAGGGGTAGAAGGATGGACCTGGCATCATCTGGATGGTTTGGGAGCCTTAGGGCAATATAGCGAAAGAGCATCACCACAAATGCAGCACAGGTGCAGGAATTGGCATTGTGGGTTGGACATCCACGGTCATTAACGTTATTATAGATGGACTTGCTTCTGATACTATGAATGGGATGACCATGGTGGTCAATACGAACAGGCAGATTGGGGACAGGGTGCACCAGGCTGGAAATGGAAGAAAGTCGAAAGAGTGAGAGGGTTCTGGGACGGATGAGGAGGGTCGAGGAGGAGACACTGTCAGGGGCAAAGGGAGTCAAATGGTTGAAGGAGTAGGCACATTGGTCTGTGAAGTGGCGACAAAAGAGTTCATTATCAAAACAGCCCAGCTGAGCTTGACAATTTAGTGGTTCAATGCAAAAGTGGCCTTAGCAAAAAGGAGCGATGATAGTCATAGAAATGTGTCCCACCATACTGGACACTAAGGTCGACAAGGAGATAAAGATAAGTGTCCAATTCTTCACAGTGATCTGGGAAGGAGGAACAAATAATGTCTCGATATAGGCTGAAAGCAAGCACAAATTTGGCCATGGTCATTTTTGAAGGAGGCGAGAATCCTTGGACTTCAGGATGACAGAGATGTCCCCACAGGACACAATACAATTATCCAAGACATCATGGGAAGAGATGAGCAGCGATACCAAGTTGATGTACTTACCATCCAGGATGTCTTTGAGGAGGTGAACTGGCACAAGGTGAATAGGAGAGATGAATGGAGGCTGATGAGAGAGGAAGAACCTGAAGGAACTGCAGGAGGCATGGATGGAGAAGGCACCACGACCAGAGGGAGAATAGAGCCTGGAGGTGAGATAAGGTCTGTGGAAGGCACACAAGCAGGCAGGGCAGGAGTCAGAAGGAAGGCTGAGGAACTGCGGGGTGGGCTTCAAGTGAAGAAAGGTGAGTTTGGATGTCCAAAACAGAAGTGGTCATTTGAGCCATGAAGTCCTGAATGTCCAAAATGGGAGTAGAGTCAGGCTGAGGAGGAGGCTGGCTGGAGGCCAGGTGCAGGTCTAGGCTACGATAATGCTTCCCATGAGGAGGTCATAGAGTGCCTGCTTCCAAGCAGAAGTAGAGCAGGAGATGCCCTTCTGGTCAACTCTGACATGAGCTGAGGCACTGTCCAGTCTTTGATGCAATGACGGGACTTGGAGGTGCATTTTCAACTGACGGGAGCTGAAGAGGGTGGTGGAGACATCGAAGGATCTTGATGGAGGGATCATTGATGGATGACATGGTCAGGAAGGATATCTAGAGATGAGAAGAGAAGAGTGAAAGCAATGGAATTAACCTGAGAAGGAGGGATGAGGGAAGAGAAGAAAGAGGAGGGCTGGGAACTATGGAAAGGCAGGGAGGGAATGGGAAGTGAACATCTGAGGAGCTGGACTGAAACTACCAATGGAGGCTGGATCCTGGAGAGGATGCGATAGGACAGAGGTAGCTCTAGGGCAAGGGCTCCATGAGACCACAGAAACAATCTCGATGAAAGGTACCATGGACCTGAAATAGAAGCAAGGTGTGAAGAAGCAGGAAAGCGAAAGAGAGAGGAATAAAAGGTTTGAGAAATGTTTTTTTTGTAGTAAGCATGATAAAATAAGTATGAATAGAGCATGAAAGGGATGCAGAAATGGAGAAAGGCAGGTTTGAATGGATAGGTGTTTCCAAGGCAAGCCCGGCAGCAGAAACAGGAAAGAAATGACAGAAATGCAGAGGCAGGGAAATGTGTGCAGCTGGAGAGCCCACAGCATGAGACAGGTAACAAACAGGCTACACGTAAGAATAAATTCTAGACAAGGAATGTAAAAACAAAGATGAAGTGCACAAAAGCGCCTCAACTGGCGTGTAGCTGGAAACTGGAAATGAAAAGAGAGGATGGAGATGTGAGTTACCACACAAAATGTCCCTAATTAAGCTGAAAAGAGCAATTTATCGGATACAGCAAAGCAAAGCAATAATACAGCTCTCAGTTAGATGCTCAGTAGCCCTGTGTCCCACAAACCTCAGCATCTGGAAAATACATGCAGTGTCAAGTAGGATCAATTGAGTTGGAATGTCAGGGAAAGTATAGGAACCTACCCTTTAAGAATCCGTGAACAAGAGAGATGCCTGAGCAGAAACTCTCAATTGGGCAGAGCAGGAAAAGAAAACATTTTTTTGTTTCTATCAGCAGGGCAAAATTCATGTGCAGTCTGAGACCTTCTGGATACATGATGGTCCCAATACTGAAAGAGGTGTTACTGAGGGAATGCGTGTGAAAATTAATTTACATGAAAGAACATGATGTCGTGAAATGCCTAGAAGGCATACTGTGGCTCAATATGCATAATAGAAATTCGTGTTGGACTGGAGCCACCAAAAGTAGCCATACCCACACGTGTGAAACACCAAGGAATCGAAGAAAGCACACAGAAAGCCAGAGATACCCTCCAGCAACACATAACAACACACACCCGGTGACGACTCCTCCAGTACACAAAATAGAAATGGATGAAACACATGCAAGTGTGGGACAAGGAGAAATCTAGAGAGTAATGCTACAAGATGGGACGCGGAATGCTGTATAAATGAGGTACAGGTAAGAGGCATGGAGCAGGGTTTCAGAATGCCAAAAGGCAGAGATTTGGGAGACACAGCAGCCAGAGGCCGATCGGTGAATGTACGAAGAGAAGAAGGCAGCATTGCAAAGGGAAGCAGGGCAGGAGAGAGTGCTGGAGTTACGGAGGAGATGAGCATGGGTATGCTGCAGGAGTAGGGAGCAGGTGAGACTGGGGTGAGGAAGCAATGGAGGAAGGGACAAAGAACGAAGGCAGGCAGTTAAAACAGAAGCAAAACAAGGCTTACCAGTGGAGTAGGAAAGAAGAATGTAGAAAAGCTAGACGGAGGAGCCTACCGGCAGAATCCCGATAGAGAAGGGGCCAAACAGCCACTCTGCAGATCCTCCAGGAAACGCTGAAAGTTGAATAAGCAGAGGATGGCTCAATGCAAACAAATTAAAGGCAGTAAATTTTGAACAGCAGGAAGGGAAGCAAATGGGAACAGGAGGACGAATCCAGACGCTAGGCATTAGCTCAGGGAAACTAGATGAAAAACAAGTTTCAGATTCCAAGCACGAAGTGCTGTGAGAGGTGCATTTTAAAGGGAAGTACGATGAGCCTATTTCCCACATTGAACCTCAGGCTTAAAGCTCTCCCATTATAAATGCTTAACTGTTGAACTGTGTAACTGTGGAAATCTGTATTTTGGCAAACTATCTATAGTAGGGTAGAGTGTTTTAAGGAGTAGCTAAAGAGGTTTCAGGAAGGTAAAATACAGTACTGTATGGCTAGTATCAGGTATTGTTGCAGTGTATGTAGATCTCAAGTTGCTGGTTTGTGAATGGAAACAGCACACAGCATGGAGCACCCATACAGCAGGGTGATAGCCAGCTGCAGGGACTGTGTGATGCTCATCTTCCAGGTTACATTCTGGAGAGGGATGCTGACACTTATGTAGGACATTTGTGGAGCCTAATGCAGAGTTGATAGCAGTAAGAGGAGGCATCCAGCTGTGATACCAGCTGAGCTGGTACTCACATGCACAGACTGCATCTACTCTCCCTCAGAGGTCAATTGCTCTGAGAGAGCTGCAGGGTGGTGGGATAGGGAGGGATTTTCAGGGACAGTCACAAGGGGGTCATCCAAAGCTCACTAGATCCCACCACAAATCACTTTGCACTACTGGTGGGGCTACAGATAGCTGACTCCTTTGGTGGAAGGATTCAGAGTTGGTCAGAAAGAGTGAACAGAATGACTTGGTGGCACCTGTTGGTGACAACAGGAGGAAGAGAACAAGGAGTATGCCAATTTTAGATAACTCTATGATAAAGAGTTGTGAAGGCAGTGGCAGGGGTAGAGAAGCAGAGGGAAGTGGTTAGAGGCCTTCCTGATGCACCAGTGATACAGGACATGGCTAGGATAGGAGAATGGTAGATGAAGGGAAGGGGGAGCTTTGTGTCCTTTTACACTTGGCTACCAATGATCTAGTGAACCTGCAATTGAGACAGTGAAGTGTAACTTTTAAGGCCGTGTGACAAATTGAAGACACACTTGACTTACCTGGCCCTTTCAGAGTCCTTCCTGTTTGGGATAGGGCAACAGGAAGGATAGAGAAAGAAAGAGACTGAGGAGTGTAATGGGTGGTTGAAGGATGATGTCAGGAGGATGGGTACAATTTTGTGGGAGAAGGAAGGCTTCTGGAACAAGTGTCTCTTCAAGGGTGACAGACTTCTCCTAACAAAAGAGGGACTAGTGTGCTTGGGCAGAAGTTAGATCTCTACATTGGTGGACATTTAACTGATTGGGAGAGACTGAGGCTGGGGAATCACAGATGACAGACAGCAATAGGGGAACCTAGCTAAGACCACAAGAAATGGAGGCTAGGAGCAGTGGAGATGAAAGCAGCAAGGTAGGGGTAAATAAGAAATTAGAAAAGGTGACAGACAGGGGCTCACAAAGAAGGAAAGGAGCAGTACAATCAAGAAATAAAGAAAGAAGATATTTTATTTATTTTAGTTAGTTAAACATAATATACCAAGTAAGCAAACAAGGTCTAGAAGGGCTCCTTTTCCAGTTATAACCAGGAGAATATGGACAGGGAACTGCAGAGGCATAACAGTAGGCACATAGTGCATATACATAGGGCTGGGAATCAAATCTGGCCAAATGTTTGGGCCATTCAGGTTTTGCAGTGATTGGAAGAAATTTCAGAATCGGGTTTCACTGCCAAAACCCGAAAAGCCTGGCCTGAATTATTCCTAAGTGAGATTTGTTCTGCAGAAGGAGCACTACACTATGCTGTAGCACTGCAAAACTCAGATGACCATACACTGTAATGGGGGCAGCGAGAAGAGGACTGGTAGGAAGTTCAGAGGCTGGACAGTACCTGAAAGATCTGATCCTCCTCCTCCACTGTTAGTGCTGTGAAGGAAGCTATGCTGCCACCTGCTCTTCTGACGTTGCTGGTGCTGTCCCACCTCAGAGACAGTCCTCCAAGGAAGTCACTATCAGCTTGAAGAAGAGACAGTGGGGAATCATGTGACTGCCCTTATGGCAGTCCAATCAAACAATGTCTCTTTTCTCGGACTGACACTGCTTTCTGTTAGATGTACTCTGATTGCAGCAGGCAGTAAGAGGAAGAATGGGTGTATGCACTCCTCACTTCAGCTCAGCAGGGTCAGAGGAGAGCAGCCTGGCAGGCAGCAGGATCTTTAGTGTAGCGTGTCGGAGGGCTGAATTCATCGCTGTATGGTGGCACAAAGTAATTCCACAACTAGTGTGTTGAGTGATTTTGCAGAGGAGGAAAGACAGAGTCTGAAGAGCAGGAATAGGCTAAAAAAAAGAATATAATGAAGCAGCAAACTGAGAGAAATGCATTTCTTAAAAGTGCAATCCAGCTGGCTCTTGCATCTGAAGAGTGAAAAAAAGTAACAGGATCAGCAGCAGCTGATTGAGAGGATGGAGGGGCAGGCAGGGGCTGGCTCTGATTCCTCAGAGGAAATTTGAAACAGGAAAGGTTTTTGTTTGAGGTGGGCTGGCTGAGTCCTAAAAATCTTTGCAGCAGGGTCTGGTGAAGGAGAGGAAGGCCAATATCAGGCTGATATATGCTCTGTGGTGTTCTTTGTCACCATTTTGAAAATATTTTTAAACCTTTCTTTCTGAATATTTATGAGCAGTGAAGAAGAACTGAACTTAGTGCATTTTGTGACTGTCCTATACAAGTGGCTTCTCCTGTTAGTGGGTGGGATGGAACAGAAGAGGAGGAAGGTGTTGCCCTGGGTGTGCTCCAGTGCCCACTGTAGCCAGCCACAATATGCACTGTATTTGCCTCACATTCTGTCAGTCTCATCAGTACTGCAGCAGCACAGCTCAATCACTATTTTTTCTGATTGCTGACAACTTTCATTTTCTCAAACTCTCTTGCCATTGTCGTCATCATCACCTCCTTATCCTCATTATCACTGCCATGTGAGTACTACTAACTGGGGAGAAGGTTTGGGTGGGATTGAACAGCAGTGAAGGAAGGAATTTCGTTTTCCCACGACTCCTAGCCTCTTAGTAGGATACCCAATCTACCCCACTCATCATGAAGGTTCTACTTACACATGTAGTTCATTGTTTATCATGCACTTCAACAGTGTATTGTAATAATACATAGAAGCCATTACAACTCCAATGTGTTTTAACACTCAGAATCCTTCATTTAATTATGGGTCAAATAGGGCCAATTCAAGTTTGCCCGGCTTTCGGGTCAAATATGTCAACTTGCACAGCCCTACATATACACAGTTTCATTCATAAGCAAACTACTGGACTAGAAAACTACCCAAATTCCTATCAAACCTATTCTCTCCTCTGCAAACCCTACCTATTACCTCAAATTCAAGGCAAACTGCCATCTTCATGTCCTCTTTTGAAAGTGCAATCTAGGCCATTCCTGCTTTAGCTAGAGGTTCCCCAATATCTGGAACAGTCTACCCTACAAAGTCACTGCCCCCCTCAAATCTAGAAAGAACCTAATTAAGACCTTTAAATCCCAATCAACCTGCTCTCCCTGTCAGGCTTGCTCCTCTTCTGTGCCTAGTGATCCTCCTCCCATGAAGCTCCAACACTTTCTGGCAGGGGTCTAGAGACACACTCGTTTCTGTCCTGTGAACTCTTAGAGTCTTGAAACTGTGCCATCACTGTACTGCACCATTGTCACTTCTGTTATAATTGCTGTCTTGAATGGTACCATTTTCTCTCAGTTATGGAAGTTTTGGCATTATACTGTTTTTTATATGTATTTTCTGTCCTCTCATTTCCTATCACACCCACATTGCAACTGGAAATGAGCCTCTAGGAGTCTTATGACATGATAGAGGGGCCTTGTAGTGTGTCTTGATTAGGGACTTAGCAGACTGGAAGCTGGAAGAGGTAGTAATAAACCCAGAAGAAAGATTGTTCCAGATATTGTGTAGTGACCCTCTGATAGATGCATGCCCTAAGGCCTTCCTCAGATCTTCAGGAGTATGATGGATATTAGAAGGAGCTGAAGAGGTACATACAGTTACTCAGTACTTTGTCAGACCAGAATTTGGTGCTTGCCAAGGAGATATGAAGAGCAACCCACAAAGATGGGACCCAGCCTTACACATTGTACATGGTACTGTGATAGATACAGGGTAGGTATGCCATGGTGAATCTACAAAGGGCACTAAACAAAGTGATGAGTTTGGCTAGGGTAGTGGAGGTGGCTCCAGAGTAGCCATCACTGTAGTGTAGCAACAGGAAGATCATACGTTCAACTACTTGTTTTCCAGTGTTAGGGTGGAGACTTTTTACACTGCATAGAGCTCCAAGCTTACCAAGGCATTTGGGCACTGCATACAAAATGTGGTCTGAATGGTCTAGGTGATAGTCAAGATGTAGTCCAATATATTTGCAGGAGGGTGCAGAGTCATTGAGGTCTCCTTGGAGGAAGGGCTGCATGGCCAGGATCCAAACAGCATAAAACTGTTTCTTTGCATCATGGCTAATTGGTTTGCTAGGAACTCTTCTTACACCTTAAGGAAGTCACATTAAAGTGCTTTCTCAGTGTTATAGCTGGTAGGGCCTGACAAGTTGATAATGGTGTTGTCTGTTTACATATGAATATTGCAAGTAGAAATTGCACTGGAAGGTTATTAATAAAAACTGAGAATAGAAGGACACACAGGACTGAACCTTGTGGGACCCAAAGGGTGAACAGCAGGAAGGAAGATGTTGTACAGCTTATTTTAATCAGTTGGGTTTGATCTGACAAGTGGAAATGAAACCATGGAAGAGCAGACACAGAGACACAACAGGATGCTGCTAACTTATGTAGAGAGCAACTGGTATCCATTACTGGAGTTTACCTTATTGACTCCTTATAATTGTTTACGTAACTGCAGTTTGGTCATTATGTACAATTCAGCAGATGTGTCATACTAGTTGTTTAGCCATGGTCTGTTTAAAGTGTGGCTCCAATTTACTTTTCAGCCATCACTGCAAGCTCAGAAAGTTGCCCTTTATTTTGGATCTTCTGTGTAGTAAAGGGAAATTTAGCTCTATAGTTCTATTACAGGGTGCACAACATTTAGTTTTTGTTATTTAGGACCCCTGCTCATGGTGGTAAAGCTGTTTTTAGAGAGGTGCTTCCAGTGATGCACCAGAGTTTGGGGAATTTGGTTTCCTAACTGTAAAACTGTAGTATCCCCTGTTGTGTTGATGGGAGCCTATCCTATGTGAATATTTCTATCAACGGTATCCATTTTGCTGTACTTGTGCTACTGTCCATGTAGGAATTCAACACTGTGACTGAACAGTGGTGGAAAAATAAAAAAATAGAATTAGTAAGTTTTGTGCTGTGCAGAGGTCAGCTGGGATGGCCACACCTTTACTTGTAGGTTATGCTGGGATTTACTCATGGGAAAAGACCTCAGTAGACCAATCAAGTTACTGAATTTTCAGACCCGTTGTATAATTTTGTATTTGTTTTACCCAGCAAAGGCTCCACTGGTGGTGCTCACTTACAAGGAAGTCCTGGTTAGGACAGCAAAATACCAAATTGTGATTGGGTGACCATCCATGGCACTCAAGACATTACATCATGGTGATTAGCCCACCTGATAGGCTAGTGATGCACATGACTCTATGATCAAATTTCTTGTATATCCAGGTCCCAGAAACCCCTATTCTCCCAGTTCAAATCGTGCATCTGATAAGGCTACTAGCACACAGGATCCCTGTTGTTCTATTCCAGAAAGGTAGGCCTCTCATTTATGTTCCTTATATGGCTATAATATCAAAGTCAGAGCAGTAAAACTGTGTGCTGCAGTTGTTTGTGTTCAAAAACAGAAATGCAGCATTCACTATTAAAAAAATGATGAGGCCAGCTAGTTGGTTGTTTTTTTTGTTTTGTTTTATTGTTTCTGTGGCTATACATATTATTACATTGCTGCCCTATATCTTAGAGCCAGCAAGTTGTGGCGCAGTTTTGTTTTCCTGAGGTGTTGTTTGTTAACCCACATCTGTCTTGGCCCTGCTAGTCTAGTTGAAGTTTATTTAGTTTATTAATTTTCTCTAGTTACTTTCTGAATTGTTTATTTGGCCCTAGTCGAGCGAGAGTAGTATGTTACCCTTCATAAGAGGAAAGGGATGTTAATGAGTCTTGTTAAAACCCATGATGTAATGTATGGAGTGCCATGGATGTCAACCAACACAATCACCTTTACCAGGTGAGTAAACACCCAATATTCACAGTGGTACATAAACAGAACTCATTACAGGCAATGGGATGATACACAGAGCAGAAGAATCGCATACAGTGACAAACAGGTATGAGACAATAAAAGGTTGTAATCGTATTCTAATAGAAGATTGCACATACTGAATTTATGAAAAGCACAGCATGACAATCAAGTTAGGCAGGAGATACATGGCATGGATAATATAATGGTGTAATTTCATGGTCTCATATGAGATTCAAAGGGATTATCAGCAGTTACATCGACATAATCTTTGTTAAACCATTCAATTTAGAACCAAAATTAGAAATATAAAGAATGATGCGCATATTTAAAATCTTCATAGAAAACTGATGTGGCAATATGCATCATTAAATAGTCTATATATTTTAAATACATTGTGTATGCAAATACTGCATACTGTACATTTCGTGTCAGCAGGGAGACTTGTTGATAATGTGCATTAGTATTAATAAATGCTTCAGAATGAAAAAGTTTAAATTGCTGGCGACAAATGTCATGGCGTGTCTCAAATTGAAAAAAGCTTCAGCCACTGGAAAACCTTCAGTCACAGCTCCACCTGTCAGTGAGAATAACACAATGCCCATTAAAAATCTTGGAATTTGATTGGTCAGCTAGGGTCATTACCTGTAAGTAAATCCTGCAGTAACCCAAGGGTGAAGTCCCAGCTGACCTCAACATCCCCCCATGAAAATGTCTCCATCATGAGTTTAAATTTGAAACTGAAACTATTTCAAATTCTCACTACACTACTACTCTGAGTCCTTACACCAAGGCAGCATACTTCTTCAGATACCTGCTGTCAGTTTCTTGTGCCTCCCTACAGAGCCACAGATCTCTCTACTGCATCACACTTGGTCTCTCCGAGCAACTCCAGCTTGACACCCACTCTCCCAATCTCACGATCACTTTCGCTATCTAAATGTCTACTCTTGCTGTTTCCTACCCCTTCAGTAGCACATCTGTTCCTGTAAAAATTTAACTATTACTAAACACTACTGTACTCTCTCAATTTCTTGCACCAACCCTGTAGCACCAATGCTCTCTCTATAGGTCTTCTCAAACTCTTGCTCACTCTCACAGTGACATTAGCTCTCAACCCACTATCTCCCTTTCCATGGCTGCTCTTGGTCTTCAAAATAACAACTCTTGCAGCATCAGCAGCTACTGCTGGATCTAAAATTGCTGCTGAACTCTACTATAAAGATTAGTTACAAGAAACTCTGGGGTGGGGTGGGAAGGCAGGATATTTCAGTGCAATTTCCAGTGCTTTTTGGAAGTGGGGACTATTTTCTGCATGGAAGAACATTTACATAAAACCATTAAAAACATCTCTTTAAATTATAAATTTAGGGCTATGCCCGTAGTTAAGTAGGGAAGAGCTCCTCCCCATCCTATTAAACATGCCAGCAACGCACCACCCTGCTTAGAGTGAGTCGCACTGATTGCGTTCCCCGGTGGCTGCTGGGTCTGGTTGCTCTTCCTTTTGACCTTGCCTGCATCCCGTCCCCTTGCCATTCCTTTGTCTCCTGAAGCATTGCTTGTTTTGTTTCCCTCCCATTGTCTCCTGTCTATGCAGTTGTTTGTTTTATCTTTCTTCTTTGGGGAGGGTCTGCCGCCTTGCTGCATTCTGCATCCTGCCTCCATTTCCCTGCAATTTCGTGGCCACTCACGGCCACTGCTGTTCTCCCCAGCTATGCTCTTCTGCTCATTTCTTGCTACTTTCTCTCTCACTAGTGATAGCTGCTCCATGATGCCACCACGTTCGCAGTTTTAACAGCTACTGGAGCGTATTGTTTCTTCATCATTTCAGCTTGCAACTACAGTCCTCCAAGCACTGACCTGATACCGACTCCTAAGCCACTCCATTAACCCTATGGCTGAAATGAACCCTGCTGCAGATTGATAGGTACTGCTACTTTTCAACAGTGAATGGCATATAGCTTAAGCAAAAAGACTCTAATATAGCCACACATGTAAATCATACAGGATATTACAATGATCTTAGGCAATTTTAAAATGCTCCGTACTAATGGCAGTGACATTTAAAACATCTACTACGTACTGGGATGCCTACCTTTCTAATTGACTTTGCCATATGCTTTGGCCTTCAATTGTCGATGCTTCCTAACATTACAGAGGTAGCCTGTTTCATTTCTTTTGGCCAGAACTCACTGCCGTTTCGTACTACTAGCGCCTGTTATGTAGTGTCACCATAAGAACTTGCACAACATATGTACTAACCTCGTAACAGTCATGGTACCTTAGATTCTACTACTATATGTATGCTACTTCTACCTTATATACAGAGTTTTGTCATTTTAACAAGATGAAACAGTGCCATTCATAATTAGAGGACCAGCCACTGGGCAGCTGTTAGCATTGCTCACAGGTTTCAGATTTCACTTGTGCCTTGTTCAATTCATTCGCTACTCCATAGCAGCCCTGCATGGGTTCTGACCTTCTTGCCTTCATGGGGCCAAGCTGCCACCTTCTACTTCCTCCAGCTAACCTCATGGGGTCTAGCTGTGCATACTAACCTTCGTGGGTTTAGCTGCCACATTCTACTCATTTTACTCACTGACCTACATGTGATCCAGTCGCAAGCTAGCCTTCATGACTTAGCAACCACTCTCCACTCACTTCACTTCTCAGGATTGGATGCACTGCCAGTTATTCTTCACCTTCAGTCATACTACTCGGGCCTGGTCTTGCAGCTCTCACCTCGCTGCTGCACTCACTTCCATTCATCAAGATATCCTTCTACCTTTCATTTAATTCTGGATTACATGGATATTAGCCTCAAGTTCTAGGATGCTTCTTGACATAATGCTTCAACTCCTTTGAATTTATTATTGTACATGTGTCTTCCTATTATAGCTTAAGCTTAAGACATAGCCTAATACAGTTTTGGATGCTTACTTCTGTCGTGTAGCCAACTCATCCCAGGTCTATTTATTGCATTCTTACCATTATCAATTATCAGTCTACAGCACCCATCTACAGCTTTCATAAGTATGCCTCAGATTATATTCTGTGCTGCATAGTATTGGCTCAACAGTATGCTTCCATTTACAACGCCATTTTCAATCTATTCCGTATTATTGAATACTAGTTCTGCATTGCATGCAGTTCGACTACTACTACTCCTCCATCACCCTGCTCTACAAACCTCAGAATATATTTGGATCACCAGATGAAGCTCTTCCATTCCTGAGCTATTACCATTTCTTCATACCCTCACTGTATACCATACATGAGCTATGCAATATTACTTCCATGCTACTATGTCTGCATCATGCAGCTTACTTACTACTACAACTGACTTATGTACAGGTCCTCTCATTCTCATTACTGGCTCATATTACCTGCTTCACCCTTCCAGGGCCTAAAGGTCATCATGTCTAGCTCGCCTTTTCAATCTACTGCACTCCTTGTGAACTGGGCATACATCTGACCTCTCTTTGACCTATTCACTATGATACCTACCTACTTCACATTCTGGCTTCCCTCTGCAGATTGGGTTTCTACTGCTCCATCATCCTGATCATGCAGCCTACGCCAGTTCTTGTGCTTCATCATCACGGCCTTCATTTGCTTACCTTGCCACGCAGAACTTGACTCCAATGATCCTCCTTCTAGTCATGGATCCTGAACCTTGATTCCTGGATCTCCTCTGTGCAGTCATCCTCACCTGCTGGAGTGCTTCTCCAGCCGCAACTCATTGCTTCAAATTCATCAGCCTTGGATTCCACGCTACTTCATTCTGACCTGTTCATGCTTCCTCAACACGGAGTTTACTAGATGGATGCTTGCTCTATTTACCTGACATGTCACAATTCATTACTTCTTCAGTTCTCCATTCTCTGGATTGTGTCTACAACCTTGGGGTTTGGATTAGCTGATTAAAACTTTAGGATTACTCTCCTTTAGTATGCCCAGAAGGAGAGGCAGGTCAGTAGCCATGGGTCCTCAGAGTTTTTCCCCAAGGGGTTTTTCCTCTCCTGCGTGCTACTGGTCATATTCTCTGGAGTTGAAGGAGATGATCATCTACTACTCTTTCTTAGGGGTGTCATCTTATTCGACTCCTTGAACAATGCATATTGAATAATCATGGATATCATAATTTTTTTTGGGGTCTCATAATACTGAACTAAGCATCCTTCCTACTGTGGGATACAGACAAAGGCCAAAACTATCAAATCATAACTAGTGACTCATCAGTTCATGCATCTAAACACCTTGTATACTATCTAGTTTATATGTACTATAATCTGACTTGCTCATGTCTATGCCAAAGCACCTAAGCATGAATCATTTCATACTATTAATACCTTACTAGCTTTACCCTACTTAATGACCTGGCCTCTGTATCCAAGCACAGCCTATAGTATCCAGCTATAGTACGTAACATAAGCACTGAGCTCTGAGCCACAGTTAACAAATATTGTTAAACAATTCTTCATTTTACTTTAGGGTCCATTGCATAATAACAGAAAGTCACTCAAAGGTGTGATTAATTGATGGATTTATTCACTTCTTGTGTAGATTATTTCACTCAGCTGCATCTCATGCTGCACAACATGAGGAATGTGTAAACCCCTCCATATCCCATGCAATGTCATACCTATTGCTTGATCCTTACATACATTGATGCAGAAGCAAGTTATTTATTTGAAAGTTGTGTCCAGAAAATGCACTGAAATGCAAGTACTGTAGCTCATTATTTACAGTTATGTTATAGGGGTAAACTGTGTATATTCTGTAGGAGGAATAGTGCACTGTTTGCAGATATAGAAGTAATTGGGCAGAGTTCACACATATTTTTATTAAATGGTACAATACAAAGTGTGTGTGTAGAGGAGAAAGATAAAAACAACAACTCTATGAAGTAAACTAATGGCTATCAGTGGCTCGGTCCTCCCTATTCTAGACTACGATAATGTGGTAATGGGGTTGCAATGGAAACCACTCTCCACGAATCCAACTAGTTCTCAATAAAGCGTGTCAACTAGAACTCAGTGCGGACTGACTCACCCTCATGTGCAGCCTATATAACAATACCGAATGACTTACACTCCTTGAAAGAATCAAATTCCAGACCTGTATGCTAGGAAGAAGGCTTTTCTCAGACTGCCTCCTGCCTCCATGCAGGCAATGTTCCAACCAGTCCCTTCCCTACATGTCACGGAAGAGTCACAAAACAGGCTCTAACTGTCCCTTTTCGGAAGACAAGCATGGCCAAACATTCCTTTGTGGAGAGGGCCCCACCTGGCTAAATGAACTGCCAGATGATGTCTCTAGCATTACATGACTAGGGCAATTTTAAGAGCACTCCTAGATTCACTTATCTCCAGGTACCTTGCAACTGCCCAATATGACCTCTGACTATCCCACTGCTGACCAACATCCCCACCCTGCCTTACCTTCCCTACTCCTGACCTTCTACCCCTAAATTACCACAGCCCTTACTGTCTCTGCTCCCTTGGGGTACAGACTCCTCCATACCTTCTCTACCTCACTGTCTAGACAAGTATGTTCAATGAATAACTGTGCTCCAGCTGACTTATGGTTGTATACTGACAAAGCTTCTCCAGCTGCAGTTGTCCCCTTCCCAACTCTGTTGGTAATTCCCTACACAATGTGATTGATATTGATGTGGATCCTTTAAAAGGAGCTTTTAGCTCAAAGTGTATTCTGAATACTTAATAAATAAATAATAAATACAACTTTTGTTGGGTACAACAGAGAAAATAATATACATTAGTGTATAATGTTCCAGCAGAAGCTATGACAAAGTAAGTAGGTATCAGATTGGCAAGGGTAAAATAAAGAAATTTAAAATAACTAAACATAAATTGGGTGGCTGTGGATCAGTGATTGACAAGGAGCCATTTCAGTAGTTATTCTCAGTTTAGAGTGAGTGAGAGGATGAAACAGAGCTTCAGGAAGTGCTTTGTTTTGTATTGTACTGGCTGGGAGGGGAAAATGGGTTGCTTTTAATACATTTAAATCATTTTTTTGTGTGTTACAGAGGACCAGGTGAAGGAGGATGCTGAGAGAGGGAGTGTAAGGGAGGGACTACAACTCAAGAAGGGTGGGTGGTCACGTGACTCAGCCAGACTAATTGGGTGACTGGAGTCCATTTATATCACCCAGAGGTCTGCAGGAATCTGCAGGAAGACCACAGGCTGCAGGCCATGCTAAGCAAGGCATTGGGTGAGAAGGAACATCAGGAGGTAAGTAAGTAGGTATTCCTACCTGAAGGACTGAGGCTATTTACAGAATACATAGGGAGGAGACCATATCAGAAACAACTCTGATGGTGATAATGCACAGCTGGGGTCTGCCTATTTGCAGGTCAGCCCTCAGCAGCTGTGGTTTCAGAAAGAACTAGGTAGGAAACCAAGGAGGATGTAGGGCCCAGGAAGTGGAGCAGGCAGCAGGTCATGGAAGAGGTATGGAGGTGGAGGATGGATAAGGGACACAGGGCACAGGGGAGGAGGGTGTGGTGAGCTGCAATGGATGTGGGGCAGCCATCTTTTAGGAACCTTGTGGAGAGCAGGGGTTGTCTGGTGCATAGGCAATTTGGGCAACTTAGGGAGGAAGTAGGGTGGCTGTGATGGGGAGAGGGATGGAGAGTTTGGGAAGATCTGGTAGGCCAAAACAATAGAGGATGGCTCCTTCAGGTAGCACAGAAGGTAGACATAAGACAGAGCATGAGAATAAACCAATAGATCCAAAAGCAACAACACCTCAAGGACCGGAGGGACCGAGTTAAAAATGGCAGTTGGTAAAGAACAGGGACAGGGAAGAAAGGATCAGAGCAAGAACATGGAAAGAAGATGCAGCGCAACAGAAGAAGTTCAGGACATAGGGAGTGAGTCTAAGAACAGGTTCTCACAGCTGGCCAGTTTGGAAGAACAGGTGGCAGGGGAAGTCATGGAACATGTGATGTAAGGGCACTAAATTGCAAGGTGGGTAATAGGGTAGCAGGGAGTGAAGCCAAGACACTAAAGTGTAGCATTGGTAAGGAGACGTAGAGAGCAGTAGGGAGGTAAAGGATACAATAAAGAGTAGGGATGAGCAGCTGGGGGTTATAGGAGAGGGAAGGAGATAGTCCTGGCAGGAAACATAGAGGGAGGGTGATAGGGTTCAAGGAGGGGGTAACACAGGAATAAGCAGGGAGATGGGTGAGATAGGAAATGGTGGAGGAAGGGAGCTCTAGACTGTGGACAGAAGGATGGTATTTACTTAGGAGGAGGCAGGCAATAGGAGAGAGGTACAACATACTAGGATACTTGATACTGAAAGGTGTGAGATGGGGAGGCAAGGGTGCAAGGAAAACTGCACATGGGAGGAGTGTATGGCAGGCATGACAACAGGAGGGTGGGGCACTTTATTCCTAAGTGTGTGGGGAAGGAATGGGACAAACCTCACTTTGTGGTAAACCTAAGTACAAACAACCTGGAAGGTGCAGGGTTGAGAGGGTGCATGACAGGCTCAGAGAGGCTTGAAGACTCTGTAGTGAAACAGGAAGATCAGTTGCATTTTCTGAGGTTCTTCCAGACCCTACATCAAGTACTGCTAGAATTGAGAATTCAACAAGCGGTTGAGGGTATAGTGTGAGACCGAGTGCGGACTGGTGGGGGAGTAGGATGTGGGAAAACAAGGAACTGTATGCACCAGATAGACTGCATTTAAGTAAGGAGGGCATAGGGATCCTGAAACAGAAACCAGAGGAATATATATATTGACTACAGTTAATTTAAACTAAGGAAGGAGGGCAATAAAGTGTGTGCCTATCAAAGCCACCAGGTAAGAGAGTCTGTAGGCCTCCCTCCCCATGCAAGTCAAGAGGAGAGTGAAGTGAATTCAAAAAGGGATCAAGCAAGGGATTGGGAGAGGGAAAGGGGACAGACTTCACATTGAAGGTGGTATCCTTGAATGCAGGAGTCTGGCAAACAAGGCCGTGGAGCTTCAGGCCCTGTTGGCGGAGGTGAGGTAGACATAGTGACTATCACAGATTTGGGCCACCCAATACCATGACTGGGACCTCATGATCCCTGGATACAGGTTGTACCAGAAGGACAGAGTGAAGGGGAAGAGGAGGGTGGCTATTTTCATAAGGGATGAGATATTATGCACCAGGAGGAGAGAGAGGAGAGCTAGGCTGTAGCCTTATGGGTACTGCTCCAAAACTATAAAGGGAGGAAGGTTAGATTGGGGTGGTGAAAGACCACCCTTACAGAATGAGGACATTAACAAGGAGTTGGGGTAGCAAATTAGAAGGCTCAGTGGTAGGGCAACACTGTCATAGTAGGTGATTTCAATCTGCCTGGGGTTGACTGAAGCACCCGACTACCTATAGTGCCAAGGAACAGGTTCTCCTGGAGGTCTTCCAGGATGGCTTCCTGCTACAGAGGGTATCAGAGCCAACCAGAGTGTAACATACTAGATGGACTTTTGTGTTGTCAGGCAGGGAGCATGCCCATGACATGGCTCCCCCTTCCAACTGCCAGAGGAGTCCCTCAAGGCTCCATCCTAGGACCAATCCTTTTTTCCTGTACATCAACAACCTGGACTCCCTCATAAAGAACTATAGCATACATTTCTTTGTGGATGATACGGTTTTGTCGCATCAGGCTCATCCTTTACTGAAGTCAGGGAAGCACTCAAGCTGACTTTATCCAGTTAGAAAGCAACCTTTTCAATGCCAAGCTTCTCTTAAATGCCAAAAACCAAGACAATGATTTTCTCGAGACTTGCCTTGTCTGGTGCCTACCTACCCCACCTAAAACGTCATAGTTACCTCCCTAGGTGAACCCTTGAAAGTCGTACCTAAATTTAAATATCTAGATATGTGGATAGACAACAAGCTTTCCTTCAACGACCACACTGAGGATCTATCAAAGAGGCTTAAAGCATGCTTGGGTTTCTTCTTTAGAAATAGGACCCTCTTTCTCTCGTGACCCACAAAAGACTTGTCAAGCAACATTCCTTCCTTGCTTGACTATGGAGACATTATCTTTATCTCCTCCCCAACCTTGAACCTATCTAAACTGGACGTACTCTATCACTGTGCTCTTCGCTTCATTACTAACTCTGCGTACAGGACCCACCATTGTGATCTTTATGCAGCAGTTAGGTGGACCTCTCTTGCCACCAGACACCTCCTGCATGCTGGCATTTGGACCTCAAATTACTACTCCACAAACTGCCTGTCTATTTAACGCCTCTCATACACATCTAGCATAGCGCCTACTCCTAAGGAAATCCAACCATATCCTACTAGATGTTCCCAGGACATGTACCACAGCTAGCCAAAGAGCTATTTGATATGCCTTCCCAAACATTTGGAACCAACTACAAGCCATGCTGAAGCTAACCAGCATCATATCAATTAACTCCTACAAAACACTAGCTATCTCTAAATTTATTTATTTTATTTATTTACTGTAAATTGAATTACAGACATATTAAAAGACATATGTAGGTGCTACTAGGCCCCAATGCCAAGTCAACTTCCTAGGTACCAACTGGCCTCTACTTGTTAAGCTGAAATGTGTTTTATAATTTAGGGCAAGTTAAAGCTGGAATGTACTGCATATATAGCATAAGGACTCTATTGTGTATACCTTTTGTATTATATATTTTTTCTTTGCTGTTCTACATTTTATATCTCCTGTCTATGTAATTGTGAACTGTATGTGTATGTGCCTCAGGACCTCCTTGTGAATGAGCTTGCTCAACGGAGTCTTTCCTGAAATAAACTTGAACTTGAACTTGAACATAGTGGTGGAGTACCCCTAGCAGCAGCGATCACTGAACAATGTGGTTCTTCCTCAGTTTGGGCAAGGAAGCAGTCAAGACCAAGATGAGAGTGGTGTACTTCAGAAGAGCAGATTTTGTAGGATGGGCAACATCCTAGTGGGCATCTTGCCAAGATCCCATGACCCAATCGATGCCTGCATGGAGAAATCGTGTCTGAACCAAATTGGGCCCATTTAAAACATGTCTGTCAGCACCTCACAGCAAACAGTAGCTGTGATTGCATCCCTAACTGTCACCTCTACTCCCTATTGATCGTCCCAGCACTTTACTTCCTCAACAAGTGAGCCTTGATCACAACCCCCTTATGCCTTTCCCTGTCTCTCACCAATCCACATCCCTCTCCCTCTCCCTCTACACTCCCCTCCCCTCTCACCTCCCTTGCTCTCTCCTGTTCTCCACCTAAGCTGTATCTAGCACAGCATCGACAAGGTTGTCTAGACTGCCTCTCTTTTTAGGTTTACCTGTAAATTATCTTGTTACTATGTTCCTTCCTGTTTGTAGATATTCGATTACAATGTGCAGTCATTTTTCAGTCTACTGTTACCTGTAATTCCTGCATAATGTCTTCCTTTATATGTCTGTTCGCTACCCCTGCCCATGAAACCTCTGTAAAAGAGCTATTTATTTGCTCAGAGGTATTGTAATCCGAGACTTAATAAACAAATAAAATAAATAAAAAATAAGATCTGCTGAGATGGATGATGACCAGAAATGGTCCATTATGATGCTGGGTCTGGTGGAGGCCACTAACACATTGTAAAGACCCAGTGTAAGACGTCCAAGACAAAAGACCAAGCTGGCTCCAGCAAGGAGGCAGATCAGAAAGTGAGGAGAAGAGAACAGCCTTCAGCAGGTATAAGAGAACCATGTGAGAGGTGGACGGGAGGAGTACTTGAGAAATCCTGAGAGGTGAGAATAGCGTTCAGGGCAGCTAAGGCTTCAGGGAGCTAAGGCTGGTACAGAGGGATTAGAAGGTGGAAAAGGATTTCTTCAGGTACATAAATGAGAAGAGAAGCTGTAAGGATTAAATTGTCAGGATCAAGACGGAAGGGGATGGGCAGAAGGGATGGACCTGGTGGGGCACTCAACGAATACTTCTGTTCAGTGTTCACCACAGAAAAGGTTTGGCCTATGCACAGGGGAAAAGAGGATGGGAACAAGAGGAGCAAGGGCAGCTGATGGGGAAATCCTAGAGGACAGGGTTTTAGAAGGTGTTAAAGCCCTGTGGGTGGATAGGGCTCTGGGACTGGATGGAGTGCCCAAGAGTCCTGAGAGAGTTGGAGGAGGTCTTGGCAGGTGATTTGGTGGACCTGTTCAATACCTCACTGGAGACAGGCAATTTCCCCAGGACTGGAGGATGTCGATGAGTGCTGCTCCACAAAAGTGGACCGAGGATGAGATGGGTAACTACAGACAGGTTAGCCTTACCTTCATTGTAGGGAAGCCAATGGAGACCACTTTAAAATAGAGACTAGTGATCTTTCTGGAAGTGAATGGTCTCCAGGATGGAAGGCAACATAGGTTTGTCTCAGGAGATCCTGACAGACCAACCTAATTGACTTTTGATTGGGTCATGAGGTCACTTGGCGGGGCCATGTGGCCTTCGACTCAGTGCCACATAGAAGAATGATCAGTGAACTGAGGAACCTGGGAGCTGGGGAGAAACTGGCTGGGTTGGTCAGGAGCTGACTGCAGGACAGACAGCAGAGGATAATTGTGTGTGGGGGAGACTATCAACACCAGACCTGTAACCAAGGAGACCCAAGGGCTCGGTGCTTGGACTAGTGTTATTTGTACCTTGGACATGTTAACCCTCTGTTGAACCCATGGTTGTACTGGTATCACTGTTTGTTTTATGTACTCCAACATGCCCTCCCAGATCATACCTGAAAATAGGCATCTATATGCCTAGCACACTTACCCGGTTACCAAAAGCAAATAAATAAATAAATAATATCTTTATCGTGTACATAGCAGATGGGATCTAGAGTAAAATCTGCCTGTTTGCAGATGACAGACAAATCTGTTTGAGAGTGGACAGTGAGGAAGGGAGTCAGAAACTAAGAGAAGATCTGGCAAAGCTCAAATACTGGTCAGGCATATGGCAGTTGGGGTTCAATGCTAAGAAGTGCAAGATCATGTCTGTGGGAGACAACAACCCTAGTACTAGCTACTGGCTGGGGAGTGCAGGTATCCATTTCAGTGGAGGATAAGGATCGAGGGTCCTAGTCACAGGCGACATGAAACATTCTGTGCAGTCCTGTATGGAGGCAGCCAAAGCTAACAGAATGCTTGGGTGCATAGCCAGAGGAATCACCTCATGGAGTAGGAAGTTCTCTTGCCATTGTACAAGTCACTGGTGAGTCCACACTTGGAGTACTGTGTGCAGTTTGGTGTCCTATGTAATAAATTATGTCAAACTACTGGAGGCAGTGCAGAGATGGGCAACAAAGATGATGCTAGGACTGGGGACAAACCCTATGAAGAAAGATTGAGGGAGCTCAACATGTATTCCTTGAAAGATAGATGGGAGTGGGATATGACTGAGACCCTCAAATATTCATATTGATAAATAACTGAAAGGGTTTCAGCAGCAGGATGAGGTGAACCCAGTTCATATCCGTCATCATGGTGACAGCATTACAGTGCGTACTGTCACCACAAAAAAGCCGAGACTGACAGGGCAATCTTGATTTTGGATTGCCCGCACTCCTCATCACCATGTTGGTCACCGATAATTTCTGTGCCCTTCATTTCATGCCAGCCCCAGAGGAGGTTATTTATATTTTTTGGGGGCAGGGTGCGAAGTCCCCACAAAGTTGACTGTTTCCTGGGATGGCACTTTGGCACTGTAACTCCTAGTAGGCATAATGCCTGGCACTGTAATGCATTTTGCATGTTGCCTACACCATAATCGGTGTTGGCAACATGCTTGTCGCTGCAGCATTGGGTGAACCAACTCAGTCTAGGGCTGAATTCTGCTACAAGCCAGGGACTAGCCACAGTTAGGGCTGAACAGTTTCCATTCTTGTCTAGTTATGGCCCATCATGAAGTGTTGGACTGGAGGTGGGGAGTTAAGGAGTTGCAGTGGGCAGGGAATGTCTAAGAGAATGTGCCCATCCTACTGGCACTCAGTGTTTGAGAGTACAGAAGGAGAGAGTGGACGTGAAGTTATTGGCCAATTGATTTAAGAGCAAGACAGAGATACAGATATGTACTGACCGTTTTCTAAGTAGCTAACAGCCTGCATGAAGAAAGGATATATCAGCTCCCATCATGCTTCATCAGATTGTGTGCCCTCGTCTGGGGAAGCTGCTTGTTGCTGTATTTGTAACTTCCATCTGAGCTGCAGGATCATGCCTGAAGGAACTGATGATGACTGAATAATCCTGCCGTACTGCTTTTTACAAGACCTGTGTGTTTGGCATCTTTCTGACTGGTAGCATGGCCAGGTGATCCTGAATGGGGGTGTACATTGTGACTGTCAGGAATTAGAGTGTGCCTTAAGCAACAGAGATATCAGGTACTGCAGCTGCCTCCCGAGCCAAGTCGTCTTGTGCTCAGCACCCATTTTGTTGTAAAATTTTGCAACTGCTATATTCCAGGCCAGAGTCCCACCTCTAAAGGTCCTCATGTGCACTTTGGAACTCCAGTGTAACAGTCATTAATGCTTAAAGGTGACACATGCAAGTCAAGCAAAACTGGTTTCATGATTAAAGTGCAAGTGTGAATTCTCAGTTCTTTACAAATATGCAAATCTGTCAAGATTTCAGCCACTATTACTCAGAAAAGATTGTTCTCCACCCATTTTGTTTTAAAGCGATGTAACTGCAAGTCCCACCCCTAAAGGGGCTTGTGCCTATTTTAGGGATCCCCTGTGCTATAGAATTAATGTTTAAAGCTGGCGCACACTCAGTCAAGCAAAACGGATTGCATGATTAGAGTGGAAGTGGATTCTCAATTATTTACGGATATACAGATATGCAAATGTAACAGGATTTCAGCCACTATCGCTAAAAAATAAAATAAAATGGCCTCCCCAGATTAATGGTGAGTAAATTTAAAAAAGTGTGAACTTTGGTTGAGCTTTGATTTGTATACCCTGCCTTCAATTTGGTTTAACATTTCGGCAAAATACTCTTTGATCCTCAATATGGGGGTCTAACAGGCTAAAAATAGCAGAGCAAGAGAAAGAGAGTCACCCTTCTTCCATCCATCACAACTCTAGTCAATTCCAGCCTTTCCCACTGTCCCCTGTTTATTCAGGCAGATTTTATAAAATGTCAGTAAGCACCCAGCACAATGCTGGGACCTAGATTTTTAAAGTGGGATGGGAAAAGAATGTAGAAACTGACTGGGGTGGGGAAAGGGTGGAGATACATAGTAGTAGCTTGAATACCTGGAAAGGGCTGAGAGTTTTTTTAATTATTTGACAGAATGCTAAAGGGTCCCTGAAGTGGCCCAAAAGCTCGACTGTGCCTAATCGAAGGCAAATTGTTGAACTTTGTCTCATTCACAAATTACAAATGTGGCATCAGATCATCTATACTCTACATGAGCAAAACCTTCTGGTTCTTAAGGGAAGGCAGTGAGGTCCTGTGCTTACAATAGAAAGCTGTGAATCACACAGTGAAATGTCATTGCAAAACTGATTCACGGGCTGTGGCTAGCAGCTAGGCTGATAAGATGCACTATTACTGAAAGCCTCCATTAAGGATAATTTTGGATTAAGAGCTTGATTTTGAGTACACTCTGTCAAATAAAAGGTTTCAGGCAGGGTTGCTGCTGTTATTAGCTACTGTACAACCAGAGAAAAATTCTCATTGTGGGACAAATGCAAAATTCTGCTAAAATGTATTTTTCAAACCCAGGACTATTGAAGCAGGCCTCTGATGTGCTGTTGACAGCACCAGCAGGAGACTTACCAGCTATATTAGAAATGTTGCAAATTGCAGTAAGTGCTCCCACTCAAACAGTGAGAAATATGGACAAGAAAATGGATTCATATATGCAGTATATAGTCCCAGAAGAGACTAGAGTTGATAATTTGATCAGACACACTGAGGAAGCAAAGAAAAATTCAGGAAAGCTCTTGTGGTGGCTGCAGCTTCCATAAAAGAAAATGCCTTGATACGCTCATGGCTTGAGCAGTTAATGAACATTGTACAAGCAACTAATGTCCACATCCTAGTGTTGTCAGAGGGAGAGAGGGTGAGGATGCTGCGAGCTATCTTGAGAGACAGTTACTTGAGACTTAGGCTCTAGGACTCTAGGACTTGTCCCGGCTTTGGTGTGTATCTACCAAAGGGCCAAAGAACACTGCTAATGGTGCTGAAGGTGTAAAAATTTAGAGAGAAGCCCATGAACATGGGTCAGTGTGCATCGATGAGAAATGCTTCCTCTTTTCCCCGATCACACTTCTGCCACACACACCTGTAGAAAATCTTTTAGATAACAAAAAACTCAAGGAACTGGAGATTCCATTTCACCTCAGTTTCCCAGTGCAGCAAAATTTCTGTTAGGGACAAAATGTACTCTTTGTAGATTGTAAAGCCACAGGCTCATCTATAGAGAAACCGCTTAGCTGTGCGGCACACAAGACAACACAGAGCATTCCTCGACTGAGGTGAGGGCTGAATGGGTATATTTAGGTAATCCTCTTATAGACAATTATGAACATTGGTATGTACATTTGTTTGCAAGAATTGAGACCTGTATGGGAGCTGGGTTTTTACACTGCTACCAAATTGAACAATGTTGAGCTTTATTCAATTGTAGGGACTATTAATTCTTGATAAGAAGGGTCCAGCACCTACTCAAACCTAAACTGTTGCACAGACAGCAAATCTCAAACTCAATTTTATTGTCATGATTTATAGGTGGTAGAACTGTTTCTAAGTTCTGTGTAGGAGGGTAAGAGATAACTTACTGGTGGATCTTGAATACTCCTGAAATGTTAATAACAAAATGGTAGCAAACTGTGGTGGGAATCGCTGATGCATCACAAAATGGTGATGGGCATTGCCATTGGTGGAGCTCTGTGCACACTTTGGCATGAATGTCCTGGTTACTTTGGGGGGTTGTTGGTCTGGGTGGTGTGTCGGATCTAAGGATTCCTAGCTAAGGCACTGGAATGCCCAGCTCAACTTGACCTCCTGTTTTAGAGTACCCACATGAATCTGATTGCTCCTGTAACTGAGTTTTGATTTTCAACATTATTATATATAATGCATTAATCTTTTGTATACAGTAGCAACGTATTAAGTTACAGTGCCTGGTATTTCAACCAGTCATACAGAAGTGGCTTTGAGTTCAATTTAAGGCTTCTCTACCAGCTAGTTTGATTATACTAAAACAAGTGCAGAAGCCATATTTGACTTAGTTAAATGATCCTGTTTTAGATGTAATGAATATGTCTTGAGCAGTGACTGCACTATATAGTCATAATGATGTTAACAATTATGGTTAACAATTACAGGTAGCCTCCTAATGTGGTACCAATGGAAATGTATCTCATCTATCCTTTATTACATGAATTGGGCAATTCTGTATATCTACTATGAAGCTTTTCACATGTTGCAGTTCTACATTGCTGAATTTGATTGAAAAACTCAAAATAAATAAAAACTGACTATGATGTATAGTAGTGGAGGGAAGAGAGAAAGAGCCATAAGTCAGTACAGTCCGATCATAATAATGTATGGGAAAATGGGCAGACTGAGTGGGCCAAGCAGTCCTTATCTACCATCAGATTCTATGTTTCTATGTGTGACCTTGAGAAATTCATTTGATTTCTGTGTACTTTGTCTACCTTGTAAAAACAGAGGAAACCATGAACTTATCAAAGCAAGATACTGCATTCCACAGCTGCACAGCATCCTGACCTTCTCTGGCTTGACCATGTGTCGGGTGCTGACCCACGTCAGGTCATTGTGTGTCAGGCTGCTGGGACTGTCGGGTTCTGATGCGCAGGTTATGGCATGTAGGCTAGTAAGCATCGGATTGCAAAGGTGCTAAAAATTGCATAACAAAACAATTGTTATGGTTTTTCTGTGTCTGTAGTCTTGATTTTGTTATACTTTTTAAATATGTTTTGAAGAATTTGTGAATTATGAGCTGTGATCTGTATTGCACTGTACCTCTGTCTTGTATTTTTAATCTGATCTTAGTCATCACCTTGTGTTGTTTAATATTTCACTGCAGTTATATGGATTCTTGAGGGTCATTTGAGATTCAGAGTGTTGCTATAACATGTTCTTTGTGTGGAGGAGATTTTTACATATCTGTGTTCAGGAATGGGCTGCTAAATTGCAATATTATTTGTTTGCTGTTTACTTGTTCTTCTCATTCTGTATTTAATTCTGTTTTCACACTTGTTGGTCACCACACAAAAAATGTGCTTCAGTACAAGTTTTTGATTTTCTCATGCATTGTACTTTTAATATAGCTGACAATATGTACCTCTCTCCTGAAACATCAGCATAATGGACTTCTCTGCTACGTCATCTTTGATGTTCTCTGCAGGTGCTTTGTTCTTGTATAACTTTTTTGCTGTCAAAGACATGCTGACTCATTTGCACCAAACATGTCAGGCTAATCTGATCACAAATGCAAATGTGATAATTTTGTAAAGCTTTAACTGGAGAGAAGGAGGGAGAGAGAGAGAGAGAAGAGAGAGAGAGAGAGAGAGATAATACAGACTACAGATTACATTTGCTTTTTTAAACACTTATCAAGTGTGCTACAGTTGCAGAGGCTCAACACAAAACTTAATTATTACAGAGATTATGGACTACATTCTGTTTTAAGTCTAGCTGTCTTTCAATTTGATTGTCAGTGATGGAGACATCATTTTACACAGGAAAAATACACCATAAATTAACATTTGTCTCTAATGGAATAATTATGAATCTCTGAAGTTCTGCAGATCAAAAGATCAACTGCTGTTGTAGCGGTGGGTGCCACTGAGGTAAAAGCATCACTTATAATATTCACCATGTCCCTCAACTAATAAGAATCTTTTGCTTTCAGATAGCATTTATAACAGCTTTGCTATCTCCCTGATGTTGAGGAGGATTACCCAGGTAATGTTATTTGCCTTTTTTTTGCTCTTTTCTTACACACAGTGGCAGTTGACACCCTTTGGTTATTGATAGGGATGAGCAGATGGACATTACAAGTCCTGAAAAGTCAGGTCAGGATTGGTCTGACTGCAACCCAAAAGAACATAGATCACATTAAAGCCTAGCAAGTTTATTTGTTTTCCCTTTATTGCTTCAGTTTCTATAGCTGTCACTTTAACTGCATGTGACTGACATACTTGTCATTTAGTTAACTGGGGACTGGCTAATGATTGGCAGATGGTTGCAAAACAACTGTAGCTGACATACTGTATAGCAGGCTTTTAGTAGGCAGTTGTCAGGCCATTGACTGGCTTACTTGAATATGGTGACTATGATTATGATGCCAGTTACAGTGAAGCCCACCAGGATGCAACACAGAATACTGCAGAATTCTGTTGTTACTGCAGGAACAAGTGCAGTTTTAATAGCAATTAATTCCTTTTTATACATGAATATGTGACAGTTTGTTGTGTCCTGGTGGGATCCATTGTAGGTGGCTGATATCTACTATATGGATTGTTAGTAGTTATTGACTAGCATGCTGGTATCTGGTGAGCTGCTGATGAAAGAATGACATTAGATACTGTAGGTCACTGGTGGCAAATATTGCTGGTTAATAGCTGGTAGGCTGCTGGTTCCTTGTTGGAAATTGGCAGGATGACTGATACATGGCAAACATTTGCATATGGTTAAGCTGCTGGTTAACTGTTTGACATTTAGTTATTTGGTCACAAAGAAGTGGCTAGCTGATATCTTAACATAATCTATTATTTATTCTCTTTCTATTCCCCTACTACGATATCAGCAATTTATATTCTGCTCTTCCAGTCCAACTTTCTTATTTACTGTTTATCTTCCTTTCATGTTTGCTTTGGACCGATCATTTCTACCATCTTAGATACCTTTTTACTTTGGTTTGTTTGTTTGTTGTGTAGCCACATTTCAATGATAAGGTAGGGCAATAACAAATATATTCAGATCAAATTGGCCTAAACCTAATTATAGCGTAATAAGTCCAACGATGCTCAGATTTCTGAGATTTCTGTAAGAACACTGTACTATTCCCCAGTTCCTACATTCATGGAACAAGACCACATCATTTTTTCCCATTAATTGTTTATCTCCTGGGCTACTTCAGCTGATCCTTCCTATCAACCTCTACAGCCCCACCACCCAGCTTCTCCAGGACTTACCTTCCCACCATCATCCTCTGCCACAGGACTGTGGGGAGTGCCTGATCCCTGTGCAGGGCCTGCAAGAGATCCATAGTCATCCTTCAGCTGTTTTTTCCTCATTGATTTTCTGCCTGGGCCCAAGGATTTACAATAGCTGTGAACTGCAAGCTCCACCTCTGTGGAGATGCCCCCAACACCCTGAACATGGGTTCCTTCCTGATCCTGGTGCAGTTACATGCACTGCCAACCCACTGCTGCTGCTGGGTGGCAGCCCAACAGCAAGCCACAATAATCCCCCTTCTCGAGGGAGGAGATAGTCTTATGGATGCTCAATCCTCCCTCACTGTAACAGCCCCAAGTGTCCCATGTCCATTTCCCAACCCAGGTTGCCAGCGTGGCAGGAGGTGAGGTGCAAAGGTGCCTTAGCCTTCCACACCACTGAGCCAGCTGCATCGTTTTATTCTTAGTGCATTAAAATAAACACATAACGATAAACTAAACTGATATGTTCTGGTTTGGACAAACACCATCAGGGTTACTTTATCACAAATGACACCCCATCCAAATTTGTAGTCCATATGCACTTCTTCTTGTATATAGGAAAGCAATGGCATTTAGACGTAATAGTTACAAAACAGAGTCCAGTAGTGTAAAATAATTCTAACACTAGCACCCTGTAGTTGTCAGAGGCTGATAATAATGGAAATTAAAAAAATATACATATATATCTCCCCAGCCACTTGGAATTGCCATTTAGCTGAATGTTTCAAGCTACTACAGTCAAAACTCAAGGTTTTAGTTTGAGTCTTAATAAGGGCTCTGTTGGTGATTCTGCTGACCATTAAAGACAAGCACAAATATTTGCAAATAACACAAAGATCACTGCCAACTCAACAGCTCAACCTTAACTGGCATAACAGTTTCCTAATCTAATAATGTTTTATCTTTATTTGTTCTCTCCACTTATCCCTTCATTACTTAATTCCAACCATTTAATGAATACCTGTCATGAGTTTGTTACAGGAGATGTTTTTAAGGCACATGTGCCACACTCTCACCAGGGATACAGAATGAAAATTGATCACCTCTGTGAAGCTTCCATTTTCGCTGGACTGCAAAAGTGTGAAGCATGAACCCAGATATTCTAGAGAAAAATGGAAATTGAAATGGAGCCACCAGGACAGCTAAGTTTGATTTTTACAGTGATGCCATGATAACTTCTATGACATCATTTATTTATTTTTCAGGTATTTCTTTATACTCCTCCATTCCAACTGGCCCCCTTCAGGCCTCCTAGCCGTGTTTCCTGGCTTCTCACAGTCTTAGCTGACTCCCCATATGTCCCCACTGCTTATCCTCCATGGCGGAAGCAGCAGGAACTCACTTGACCTGCCACAGATGGATCCAGATGGGAGCAGAGCATGATACGCTACTGCAAAACCTCCAAGAAGTTCAGGGGTTCATCCTGCAATGCAGGTTGTTTTTCCTTGTTCTGTAGTTCTCTGTCCACAGGACACTGACATGCATGGGTGTGTATGTCTGTGCATGCACACAAGCAGTGTGTGGTGCAGCACCAGCCAGCATCCATATCAGCCACATCATAGCCCCGACTGCGTTGCCACCTGTGGGCACCAGAGTGACAGTGCACATCTGAGCTGTCAGCCTCCCTCTCTGGAGGAGGAGGAAGAGGAGACTGTACTCTGGATGTTCATGCTCTGCTCATGCTCTTTTCCTCAGCTGGCCTTACACAACCTAGGTTCATTGTCAAACTGGAGTTGCTAATATCATGGGCAGTAGCCCTATTGCTGCACCAGTGGGCTGGCATACAATAGCCTCTTATTTGTGATGACTCAAGGTATATTTTTGGGAACTGTAAGTATTTTTGTCAGGCTGCTGTTTTATGATTACATTTAAAATATTGTGACATGGACTGTTTTCCTGGTGTACAGGCTCTAACTGGCTCAGCTAGAGGCTACAGCTGCTGTGAAATCATTCATTAACCCAGTGCCTTACTAGATATGACATAGTCTAGTCTCCTTCAATGCTTTCAGCTCAATGAATCTTTATTTTTCACTTACATATATCACAATGCCTTAAGGAATCTGAATGGGGGTATTAGATGTCTCATTCACATTCATTTGAATTGGCTAATATCCAGTATGTGATTAGTCTTGTTTACCCAGATTTACTCCCAAAGCACAGAAAGGAAAATGATATCAATTTTAGTTGACAGAATTAAAAGTGCATTCTCGTCTTTCAGCCTATTCAAATGAAGGGCCATCACTACTAAATCTGGTATATTCCCAACCAGCTGCCACCATTCCCTTTTTTTGATTCACAGTATATCCTGCCTCTTCATCTTCATGGTCCCTTATTTCTGTGGCAACCTCCTAGTGTCGTTGCCATCTTACCTGCTGCACATTTGCCACATGACTTGCCACCCATGATGGGGCATTCAGATCAGAACCCCACCAGGAACACCACTGGCAGGGCTTGGTAGGCAATGTAGTGGGGCCCAAGAGTGTGTGAACTTCTTCTGCTCTTACTGGTGTGTTTCCTTGTTTCTTTTCTGGCCCTCTGGGCATATGTACACAACTACAGTACAATCCAAATTTGTTTACTGTACAACCATTTGACAGACTGTTAGCATCTGAGCTGCAAAAGCTCTGCATATAAACATCTTTTGATCCCTGATATCTGGTTGTTAGCTGGTTTCTGCTGTGTTCAGAAAGAGCAGCCTGAATATGTTTTTTGGTTGAAAGCCATCTATTTGACAATTCATTGCAATCATATCAAGGGAATGGGTTAGAAACTGGTTTCATAATTTAATTGGAACTGTACAGTATGTTGACACACAGAGCCTGTCAGTGTTCTTACCCCTACAGTACAGTACTGCTACTGAACCACCATCTGTGGTCAGCCAGGTGGCAGTATTGCAGCAGAGGCAGTGGCCTTCTCTCCCCAGAGAAGTGTTCTCTTGGACACTTGATCTTCCTACCCTTCCATCTCTCAGATGCACTGACCTCTGTACCTGAACCCAGGATACTAGCATATTACTGGCCTGTAATGGTAACTACAAAGAAAAGCAAGCTAAGCAAACTTTATTTATAAAGCATTCATTACTGTGGGCTCTTGGCACTGTACACTATACACAATAGGGCAATAGAACAATCTCACAGCATATACATCACCATACCCATAAATTCAACATTTACACAATCAAACAATCTAAGAAAAAGCTAAAATAGATTAAATAAAACAGAATAAATACAACAAAATAAGCCTAGAATTATAAAAGGATGCTAAGATAAATTAAAACTGTTGTAAAAGATAAAACTTCAGACCCTTTTAAAGGCCTCTAGTGGGGAGCCTCCTCAGAGATCTGAAAGTGAGTTCCAAAGGGTCAGGCCAGTAACATTAAAGGCCTCTCACCCACAGATTATAACCAAACCCTGGGAACCTCTAGGAGGCCTGCCTCAGAGGAGCAGAGACATCGGGCAGTCTGGTGAGGAGACAAAAGGTCTTGCAGGTAGCTTGGACCCAGTCTATGTAGGGTTTTATAGGGTAGCAAACTGACCTTGAAGGAGCTACACCACCTCAATGGCAGCCAGTACAGTTCACACAGGAACAGGGTTATGTGACAGGATCTTGGATGGCCTGTCAAAAACCTACAGTAGCTGCAGCATTTTGCATCAACTGCAGGTGAAGTAGGTTCCCTCCATTTTACCCAATGTAAAGGGCATTACTGTAATAGAGTCTGGGTGTAACAAAGCATGCATCAGTGAGGGCAGATCACTGGGTGGGATAAAAGGCTTTAGCTGGGTGATATTTCTGAGATTGCAAAACCATTACGGACAATGGACCAATCACTAGTCTAGTCGCTCTCTTCCCACATCAGCTCCACGCTGGCAACCAGGCTTGATCACTGTGACAGGGTTGACTAAGACCCTATTCCCATTTGTTATGCAGAAAGAGTTAAATGCAAGGATCTGTTCTATCCTCTCCTTTCTGTCTCTTGTCTGTCTGGTTGCACAACCAAATGTTCTTATAACACCTAGGAACTGATCACTCTCACAGTCTTGTGATTCTCCACCTCTCACTATCTCTGCTTTCACTTGCTGTTTGTGTCTTTTTTCCTCTTGCATACCTGCGGTTATAAAATATATGTGAATCTTTATGTGAAACTGGGATCCCTTGGTTTGAAAATGTGTATAGTTATACTGTCAAAATGATTGCAAAAGCTATTTGGAATTTAGGGGTTAACCTAAGATGCGGTTTGAGCTCCTCTTAAGCTTGTTTGCAAACTCTTTAGCAGAACTCTCAGCAGGAGGCCAGCTTGGGACACTATTCTATTTGCAAGCCTGCTTTGCAAAGAAACCGACAGAAACTTTTATACATTTTGTGAGAAACAGGATATTTTTAATGAGCACAAGTTGCAAAAGTTAATTGGTAGGAAAAACTTCTTGAAACTGGAAAGAAACCCTCAGATGAAGAACTTTTGTTTAGTCTGTTTGTACTGCCTTTGTATTTAGCTATCCTGAGCATTTTTTTATTTTTATTCTATTGTTATTGATAATAAGAAAATGCTACTTGCAAATTTTTAACTTCTCCCAGTTTTCCTATGCTTCCTGACCTATACCTCGACAACAATCACCAATACTTCTGTCTTATCAGCATTGAGCCGCAGTCAGTTGAAGGACATCCAATCCTGTGTCTCACCCAGACAGGAATTCAGAACCAAGACCACACCCTGTGTCCTTGGTGCAAACAACATATACAGTTGGGTATTATTTGTATAGCAGTAAAACAACCTCTCTGTAGCATTTAATGATACAACCAAGGGCAGTATGTACACTGTAAATAACATGGGTGAGAGGATCGAACCCTAGGGAACTCCACAGGATAGTGGCATTGGGTGGGAGGAATATGTTCCCATTACCACCATTTGTGTTCTACCTGTAAGGATGGACTTGATCCAATTCATGACAGTACTGGCGGTCCACAGAGATCCCACAGGCAACCAAGCAACACCCCATGATCCATGCAATCAAACACCAAAGAGAGATCAAGGACGATGTGAACTGACTGTTTGCTTCGATCTCCCGTCCGTGGGAGATCATTCTGCACTTTGACTAGTTTGGTCTCCATACTGTGCCTAGACCAGAAATCAGACTGTAGTGGCTTAGATGTCAAAGCAGTGAGATGTGCCTAAAGCTGAAAGACACTATTTTCTCAATAACCTTCTAAAAGGGAAGGTTAGAAACTGGTCTGTAATTCACAAGACAATCCAGCTCCAGGGATGGTTTCTCTAACCAGAGTTTCACTAATACCTCTTTAGCAGCAATTGGGAACACCCCTCTTGAGAGTGAGCACTGGACTATGTTGTGAACACTGGGCCCAAAGAATCCACGCATCCCATTAAGAGACATGTTGGGCCCAGGTCCAGTTCACAACATGGAGGCTGCAGCTTTGAGATTATCTCATTACCCTCTTCCACCCCACTAAGCTGAACTTGACCAGACATAAGGATTGTTTCTATTTGCTCCAGATCTGATACTACATGCCTGACAAAACCCCACTGGGGCAATACCTGCCCTGATGGAAGACACCTTGTTAGCAAAGAACAGAACAAACTCATCACATTTAGTGACAGACAATGCTTTACTGCCTGGAGATAAGAAGGATGGTTAAGGCTGTTTATCATGTAGTAAAGCTGAGCTGGACTGTTCTTTGTTGCAGCAATCTCCTGGAGAGGAACTCTGACTTCTTAAGGGAGACTGCCCTTGATACTCAGTATAATTAGTTTTCAAAGCCAGTCTGTCATCCTCAGTGTGGGACCTCTGCCAGTGGCAATCAACCTCTAACCAAAGGACTTCAACTCTCTCAGCTCCCCATCAAACCATGGGGACTTCAAGAATGAGAGCCTCGTCATACACAAACTGCCTACCTGGTTACAATAGCACTACAATAATAGTGCTAGGAAGAACAGCATGGTCTGTACAGCGCTATCCTGGACAGTCATAGGGGATTAACAGCACTTTGTAGTAAGTGCTCCCCAGGTCACTGTCTGTGGTAGTACTGAAGAACACAAGGGCAGAGGAAATTAAGAGGCAGGCTGAGCTGCTCCTGTGGCATGGAGGGCTAAGGCAGGAAACAATTCAGTAGGTTGTTGGTGAAGACCAGGGTTCTAATCCTAGTCTTTCTTTTGTTTTCCTTCAGGGGTCTTTTCTTTTTGCAAGGAGCTGTGGAAACAGTATTCCATGGCCCCATGTATTTCTTCTTTCTCTGGGATCTGCTGCTCCCAGAGTGAGAATCTTAAAGTTCATGTGGTATGCGGGCTTGCATCGGGTGTGTGGGGAAAATCCCCTGCAGAAATGTATATTTCTTTGTTGTTGGTGCTGTGTTGTGTGGTGGTATTCTGTTGTGCTGCTTTTCTGGAGAGTGCTGTCAATACGGCACTGTTCCAGGTCAATGCTGTTATTGACAGCTGTCTTCTGACCTAGTGCCCACAAACTGGTGCTAGAGAATCAAGAGTTTCAGTAACCACTTTGTTATAGGCCACCACCTCCTCCTCCGGTCCTGTCACACAAGCTTCCAACACATTAGATAGGTCCAGTTTTGCCATCAGTTCTTTAGGGGTCAAACCTTTTACTGGGTGGAAATGGTCCATCTCCGTGGGGAGGACTCTTGAGGGGCCCCAAACAAGAACTTCACTGTGTAATGATCCGACCAAATGACTCAATCAATCTCAAGGTTATTTATCTGAAGTCCCAGTGAGAATGCCAAGTCCAAGGTATGGCCAAGAATACGGGCAGCAGAAGTAACAATTTGTGTCAGGCCCAGTGAGTCCCTAGTCTGTAGGACAGTGAGTCCATATTCTGAAGGAAGTCATATACAAATTGCAACAGTTTGTAGTCAACCCAGTCATTTATCGTGACCCAAAATTAGCCATCTAGGTGACGCCAACATGCGACTGGCTAGAGATTCTGCTACTTCCCACAGGAAATCCCTCTTGTGAGATGGGGGCTTATACCTGAGAAGGAACCTGTAACCTGCACGTGACCCCTTCAAATGGCCACACATTCAAACAATGAGGTAGACTCAGCTGGGAGCACAGAGAAGTTCAGACTGGATCTAAAACAAATAGGAACTCCACCAACCCTGTGGTCCTCCTCAGGCAGTGCATGATGGAGAACCTGGCCAGGACCAATGCCTCTAATATTGGTCCAGCGTCCTCACTCAGCCAGGTCTCCGTAATGCAAGCCAGGTTGACTAATGAAATGAAGTCCACCATAATTGTTTTATTTCTCATTGACCTGGCATTAAATAGCACTGCCTTGGTGGGATGAATGGTGGCTGCTGGCCCAAATGCTACTTGTCTGCTAAGTCCAGTGGGAGCCCTTGGTATGGGAACCAGGTAGGGCAATCCCTCTCTAGTTCCCATTTTGCCTCAGAGCACCTTCTGAATCTCAGCACCCTAATGCTGCACTTTCTGCTAGCACTCCCGAACCCCTCCACCTGACCACTCACCTCCTTGCTATTCCTGCTGCCTTACAGTGACCATAAGTAATGGCTGACAGAGTGCAGTCCACAAAGGGAAAAGGTCCATTAGATGGGCTGCAGAGTAGCTAAGCCTAAGGGGCCTGTCCACCCTACCCATCTTAGCAGGCTATTAATGAACTTGCTAAGTACAGGAACTATCCTAGTATAAATGCAATGACCGATCACTCTAGTTCTTAAAAACTTAAACCTAACACATACATTGCAAAGCCTACCAGTGCAGCAGTAATGCTACCACATGCGACACCACTGACCTGAGTTTGGGAACATGCCCAATTAGAGGAAGGCCAGGAGGAGGAGGAGGAGGCTTGAGCATCCAAGGACCATTTGCCTTCTCCATGGAGGAGGAGAGACGAAGCTGGGTGGTTGACTGGCTTCTGGCAGAGGCCAGAGGTACAGCAAGCACCATACCACACTGATGGGAGTAGGTGTGATGGACATCAATAAATCTGCCTTAAAGGCAGGGTGCACTCACACCACACCAGAACACCAGAAAATGACTACCTGCATACCAGAAAGATGGAGCGCCCAGAACAGATCCCAAATTCTCCCTGCCTCTCCCACTTGGTGAGTCCTGGCAAAACTCAGAAGTTCGGGATATATGGGCCCAAACTTGTCCACACCTAGGGAAATAACCAAAGCTAAATGGGGAATCACCTGTGGACTGTAGGTAAGAGGAAGGAAGATGCCTTGTCAACTACCGATGGGGCAGTGTGTAGGGTGGGGCAACATTCCACCACACACAAATTACTTCAAATAAAAAAAACACTCACTCTGACACTCAAACTAACTATTTAAACCCACCAAATCTACCCACACCACTCTGAAACAACTTTATCTACAAATTATAACAACACATAATTGGAGAAACCCCCCAAATCGATTACTTTAGTGCCAGTAGTCCCAAATATAAACAGATGCCAAACAGTAGGAGTTCAAACTCTAACCAAGTACTTATTGACAACAATTGAACAGATAGTGTGCCAATAGTTACAGTTTTACGCCTGCTAGCACCAGAGATACCAACAGGAATTATGAAGGAGAGTGCAGTACTCTCACCACTGCCCTTGATTTTGTCTACAAAACAGCATATAGTTGCCAGAAAGCTTAAAACAGTGTAAAATAGAAATTTGTCCTTCCACACAAGGATAAATTAAGACAATCCATAAATGCAGTCAGTAGCAAGGAAATACATGAGCCATGGGTTCTCTCATCACCCACGGTAAAATCAGGAATGAGAGGTAGTCAGTTAACAATCCAACAGCCTCCCAGCAGGTGCTCTGGCTTTGATGATATGTCCTGCTCCCAGCTAAGTCACTCTCCACTACTTTAGTATTTACTCCTTGCATGTCAACCATAAATAGAGTGCAAAAGTACAAAGTATAAAGAGTTCCACTCAGTCAGGTGAATCTCTGCTCAATGGTGGTCTGATGGTGCTTCAGTTTGGCAACATGGAGGCACAAGCACTGACCAGTCTTCACACCTGCTGAAGTTCCGATTCCCAGCTTTGGTAAATTCATCTCCACTCTGTTCCTCCACTTTCAGCTCCTACTCATCCTCAACTCTCGACTCCCTCCCCCACAATAGTGCGAAGAGTTCAGCTCCAGCAGGTGAAACCCTGCCCGGTGGTGGTCCGATGGTGGCCCAGTTCAACAAAAGGGAGGCACAAGCATCAACCAGTCTTCAAACCTGCTGAAGTTCTGATTCCTGGCTCAGGCAGGCTCAGCTCCACTACGCTCTCCGCACAGCAGCTACTGCTTACTCTGGACTCTTGACTCCTCCACACACCAAACCCAGGATCAGACTGCCAACAGTGTACCCCAAATACACTCTAGGAGGACATGGAAACACTGAGGGAAGGGAACAGATGGTTCAGGCACTGAGGTAAGGTAAAAATTACTCCAAAGCGCAAACCACACTGGGACGAAAGCATGAGATAAAAATATATATATATTACCCTACCTTTAACTCACTACAGATCCCTAAACAATGCTCCTCTATTACTCTAAAACTGATTAATTTAGTTAGAGCACTTGATTTTATTAAAATATTAAATCAAATCACTGAATTAAATCACTGGGTTCTCTAGAAAAATGAATAAACAAAAATATTGGTCAGAGCAGAACATGCAGATGGACAGCATGTCCAACCTTGTGGCCATCTAGATTTCACCCTACAGACCTGGTTAGATAGTAAGGGATTATGAGGAAGGTTGGTAGCAGACAGGGACTCTGAGGGAAGTTGGGTTGTGGGCCAGAGGCTAGCATCCAGGACACTAGGAGAATAGCACATTTAGGGCTCTGACAGGGTTGAGCGATGTACTGTACATTATCCTGCAATGCAGGGCAGGAGAAGAATACATCTGTAGCCATTTTGGATAAGGTCTGTGTGCTAATAAAGTTCATTGCCAGGCTGAATAGGCAGTTGGAGGCATCAGGGATTCAGAAATGTAAAATACAGCAGAGGAGTTGGGTGATAGGAAGCTATAGATATGGGCATTAGGCTTGGGTGATTGGTTGACAGGGACAGGTAGGTTAGGAAGCATGATGGCAGAAACTCTACTCTTTAGTAGAAGGGATGAAGAATAATCAGACTGGAGGAAAGAGGTAGTAGACATAGTCACAAGGGAGCATCGGTGCCATTGGACTCCAGCATCAGGTATCAGATTTTGTCTGACTAGGACAATTGGCAACAGGCAACTGGGCCTTGTAGGGACAGACCTGGCATCAGAATACCCAACCTGAGAAGAAAGAGGTAGGCAAAGGCTGAAAGAGGGAAAGGAAGATGGTAGTCATTAGGGAGTATATTGCTAGTGCAGTGAGTAAGATGAAATGAGCATTACTGGACCAGGATGGTAGTTCTTCTGAGTGGTTTGTTATACCTAATATGATTAGCATTGAGGATGATCTTTTCTGAGACCAATCCAATCCTTGGGGCTAGTGAAGAATGTCAGTAACCATTAGGCAGGTTAATGCTTGAGTAAGGGTCTGGTGCAAGAGGAGTGTCTTGGTTTGTCTGGATAGCTGGAGGCCCTTCTGTAGCAAGGGATGTCTTTATACCCAGGTTGAACTGCACCTGTGCCCAGAGTAAGTGGGGATACTGGACAGAAGAATGAACAGAACAGTTAGGGATATTTCAAAAGAGGATAAGGTAGAGGGCTGGTGCAGGTGATTACCATAGGGAGAAGGCAGATTCTGGGGATTATCAATAAAAGAACAGCAAATCAATAGTGCACAAAGAAACAAGACCCCTGGCAGCCAAGGAAGCATAGGTAACAACAATATTCACTTGAATGCAGATCAGCATGCTATGTACACACAGTAAAATGGCTGCTCAAGCCTAGTACACTCTAAGGCCCCCATGAAGGCTCTGGCAGAAGAACGTGACTGGAACATGAGACTAGAGAGAAACTGACTATTCTTTTTTTTTTTCAATTATATTTTATTGATTTTCTGCATAATCAGTACATCATTTACTGCAGGTACTGTAGGTAGAACAAAAACAGTCGATGAAACCATATTTTCACAGCAAGAATTCAGCAGCATATCCCTGCCCTTGTTACAGAATGTAGGTGTTAGCAACAGTACTTTAGCACATATATGAAATTAATGCAAAAGGCTTATTATTGCCATGAGCAGGAAATCATATATGTCTGCATCATTGTTCACCCAACATCAGGGTTAAACATCCTCTAATAATACCTCTCAACCTCTTGCCTCATAAATCAGGGACAAGGCTTAAAAAATCAGGGACAAAGGACCAAAATCAGGGACACATCTTAAAACTTGGTGATATCCACCAGGAAGCTGGTAGAATATGGGGCTTAGTGCAAAATGCATTTTCTAAGGAAGAGCAACTCTTTAGCTTTAATGTTTGACATTATTTTGTGCTTCCAACCTCCACTGTTTGATCACAGAAACACAATTTTAGGAGGGACAGAATAAAATTTTGAGGCAAAATCAGGGACGTCCCTGAAAATCATGGACAGTTGAGAGGTATGCCTCCAATTACTGTAACAGGAAACAGAATTACAAAAACTTGATTTCCTTCACTCTGGAGATATTATATTCCCTTATAAAAATCTGACTCCAACTTAAACATTAATTGGTATCTATGTATCAGATTTTTTTCACAATAATTTTAAGAAGAAATAATTGTAAGTGACTGACCAAACCAACATTCTAAAATATAGATTCTAACCTGATCTCTCCTGTAGAGTATACCTTCCAAGAATCCATTTTTACAGTATAAATATTGCCTATAACATAAGTAACAAGAACATTTTTTCTGGGAGAAAAAAGAAAGGTTAACATGGAAAACATTTTTTTACCTTAATGTATGGTAAAATGTCCCAACAATGCAAAATGTTTCTTGCATTCAAAGTCTGTGTTAAATTCCACATCTCTGAGGCATCTTCAGCCAAGATAATGTGTCAGTCAAAAGTCTCCAAATTAGGAGTGTGAGTGAGAAGAAGCTTATGGATGCAAGTCCAACTGCAATACAGTATATTGGCACCATCTTGTTCCCCATCTAAGTATAAATATCTGATGAAATAATTACTGCAAAGTCAGTATTGACAACCAGCACATCAGTCACATGTCCAAAATATTTACTCTTTTAGGGATAACACTGAACAAGAATCTTAGAAGCAGGCATGGGTGGACAGTGAAACACCCAGTCCTCAAGACTACCCATGGGTACTGCTAAACTACCTGAAATCACCCTAAAATACCCTTATGAAAACAAGTAGTTGGCTAGGGTCAGGTAATTATTACCAGATTCATTCTACTAACCTATCACCAGACCCTTACCATAACAAAAATTATGTGGAAGACTGTTTGACTGTAGGCTTTATATCATTACACTGTTTGTTAGGTGCCCTGATCCGTTATACCCATGGCGGGCATTGCTGAAGCAGGTGTGAGAGGACAGCAGCTCTTAGTAAGCCTATTACTGTTTCCAAAAATTATACCAATGGCGGACATTGCTGAGGCAGGTACCGGAGGTGCAACTGCTCTGATTGAGGTTGCTGTTGTTTCCAAAAATTATACATATGGAAGGCATTGATGAGGCAGGTACGAGATGTGCAGCTGCTGTGAGTGAACCTGCTGCTGTTTCCAAGAATTATACCCATGGTGGGCATTGATGAGACATGTACAAGAGGCACAGCTGCTCTGAGTGAGGGCTGCTGCTGTTTCCAAATTACACCGATGGCGGGCATCAAAGTTACATAATAAACTGATGATTGACAAAACTATGAGTAGTATGCACATGTGGCCTGCATGGCAGCAATGGCAATGTTTCTGTTAGTTTAGTACACAACCTAGTCATCATATTCCGTATCAATGTTTGCAGGCTGTTGTTCATGTTCAAGGTCAGAATTGCATAATTTAGTGTTTGGGACAACTGGGAAATTGTTAGCATTCATTTTGAAAATGTAAGCTGTTCCACATTTACAGGACTGAGCCGTGTTCTTTGGTCAGTGACTATTCTTCCAACAGCACTAAATATGCATTCCGAATATTCTGAATATAGGCTTGAAGGTGGACAACTGAGGCAAGTTATTGCAAGATTTGCTAGATCTGGCCATATTGTTTTCTTTTGTTTCAACAGAGTAATGGATCTCCTTTGAGACCAGTAACCCAGTATGGTCTACAAAATACTCCAGGATCATTGTGCTGTGTAAGACGGTTACCAGTCTGGCAGATGAACCAGCTGTACTTTCTTTACAGGATGCTAGTCCATGTTTTGCAGGTGACTCAGAATTGATTTGCCTTTCTGACTCTGAACATACTGTAGTATGCCCGAAAAGTAGCTGTAGATGTCCTTTCCCTTGCTGATGACACACTGGTGATTATGAAGAATTTATAGATGTACTATTGTTTGTACCAGAAGCACACTCTGATTGTTCGAGAGTTTGACTGCTGTACATCATTTAATGGTGTTGGTGGGGCAATGCCACATTTAGTTAGCAGAAATGTCTCCAATACTCAATGTCTTCCCTGCAGGAAGGATGGCTTCAATGTTTCTCTTAAAACAGGGATCTAACAATGTTGCCAACACATACGTGTCATTCTTAAACATGGGATTTATTCTCTGATCAGTAAACAGTTGAGACTCAAGTCCTCTGCCAGCATAACAGAGGTGGTGTCTTCTTTTGACTGAAAGTCTTTCTTTATGTCATCAAGAAAAATGTGAAGAAATCTTATGTGAGGAAGAATTTGATTCAGAGTTGCACTGTCCACACTGACATCACATGTGGCAGTCTCAAATAGCTCCAATAAGGTGACCAAAGATTCATGGAGACTCAACTGCTAGAACAGAGCTTGATGTCTACATTACCTATTTGAATCTGCATGGTGTAGTCATGTACAGCTTTTTCTGTTCAAGAATCCTTTCCAACATGTAACATTTTAAATTCCAGTGAGCTGAAACTTCCTGCTTTAATATATACAGTGGTTAGTTGTTTGACCTCTGAAGCCTCTTCAGGTTTTTTGTGCTTTCACAGAGTGTCTGAAATGCCCACATATTTTCCTAGCAAGACCTAACAATTTTTCAACATTTCTGTTTCCATTTAAGAAATTATAGATGAGAAGATTTAAGCAATGTGCAAAACAAGGTATGTGTTGGTAGTTGCCATCTCTAACAGCTTTGACTATGTTGGCACCATTGTCTGACACAAGAACTCTGGAGATATGTATCATGGAGCGTCACTGGGTGTGGGTTTAGGACAACACAATTTCAGGCAGACCACAAGTCAGGTGCATAAAAACGCATGATTGCATTTATCATTATATTTTCATCAAGTAAAATGTACAGAAAGCAAAATGGTAAGTCAGACAACTGCTTAGCTTTAACAGTTTCTAAGGTTATTCATCAGTCTAGCATGAATCAAACAGCGTGAAAACACACACACAAGGAGGTCTTTCACCTTTTCAGTCAGTATATAACTGACATCCCTATCTATCCTCTCTCAGCACTGAGGTAGGGCTTTTACAAGCTCACTAGAAGCTGGAAAAACAGGTTCCACTGCCTTTTGATTAACAGTAGACATAACATAAAACTAGCCACTAGGGGCCACTGTTGCACCACAGAGAACAGTTATTTGGAATCTGGAGCACATTGCATAACTTGTTTACAATATTGTTAAAGGTCACATCTGAGGTCAGAATATTCAGTGCTCTCTTAAACTCTCTTGCAGGGACATATTACCTCATGCTGTCCGCTGCAAAATGTATCTTAGAAGGGGCTGCTAACATCTAGAAAAAGCAAACCCAAACTATTGTTATTCTTATATTAAAACTGCTGTCTCATTTTGTAGCTGTACTTTTTGTTTTGTTTTTAGATTAATATGCACAGACAGCTTCATAAGCACTTCAGCATTTAATTTATTACCCGCCAACCAGCATGTTGGACATTATACAAAACAAAGAAACTGCTCGGGAAGGGTTTCAATTTATCACAGGGTGTCCACTATGTCAGGGTCATCCTGTCACATGGAGTAAGCAATTTTGGGAATTGTTGTTTCAGCTCCTGTAAAATATTCACAGCAGTGTGGTTTTCCCAAAAGTGGTGACACATAAGACAGCCTGCTTCCTACTGCTTATGGTACAGTGAGGATTATTACTTTCTGACTGAAACTTGCCCAATGAGCTGTAGCAGTCATGTAGTCAATTGTTTGGTTGCTGTTCCATATATCTGTAGTTATGTGAATGTGCTGCAACTCAGAGGTTTCAACTTCTGAATGACTGCAGTACACACCAAGTCATATAACTGTGGAACAGCCTTTTTCAAGAAATATGTTCAACAGAGAATGGTGTACCATGAGTCAGTTGAAAAGCGCATGCCTGTGGTTGTGTGGGGAAGAGCTCTCCCCACATCCTACTTAACCAGCAGGCAACCTCTGCTCTGCTTAGAGCAAGTCACACTCACTGTCATGTCATTGCTGATCCATGGCTGCCTCTTTGTTGTTCATTTCTCCCCCAGTTCATTTGTTTTGTCGTCCCCCGCCTCCTTCTCATCCCATTCCCGGTGTTTCCATTCCATCTGTTTGCTTTTTATTTGGGGTTCTGTAGCTTGCTCCTTGAATGCTGCACTTTATTTCCCTACCACTATCTCTCACTTCAGTTGAGCACTTGCCTTGATTTTTCTTTTGTTTCCCCCCGAGCAGCCTCTGCTCCATGCCCCAGTCCTTTGCCACTTCTTCATCACCTACTTGTCTGGTTTGTTGCTTGTTGGGGCTGCCTTTCCAGCCTCACTGTTACTGCCAGAGTAGTTCAAAGGCCTCCCACTGCTGCCATTCATATCTTGCCTGCTCTCCTTCTCAGCATCGCCATGCCTGCCACTGAACTGTCCGCTTGCTGCACTGAGTCATTGTGATTAGTCTGGCAACTGCTTTCCTGGACCTTTCAGCTGAAGAACTACCATGCACTTCTAAAACTTCTTGCAGGCTCTGAAACGTGGCTGCCTGCCATTTATCTTGTTGCTCCTAGGCACTCTGCTTGTATTCAATTCATCAGCCTGCAAGCTCCCATTGGGCAGCACATCTACAGAGATGCATGGTAAATTCAATTGCATGCTTCTCCACATGAGTAGGTTAAACAGTGCCATACTTTATTCATCAAAGCCCATGCTACATCTTTCCTAGATACCAGAGCTCCTGCTTTAGGTCTGTGCTGCTTCCTATGCTCCTGTCATGGCTGCTCAGCCTTTCCATCATGCCGGGACTTTCTGGGTGTTCATTTACAATGGGCTGCTGGCATCTCAGCTGGCCAGAGGCACTTATTGGGACTGCCATTAAATACTCGGCATAAATATCTTTTATAAATAATTTAGTTTATAAGTATCGACCTGGGCTATTTGCAAGTGACATCACTCAGATAGTTTGCGTGACTCTTGGCAGTGCTAGTAACTGCAGCTCTTCACCAGGATCTTGGGGATGCCTCTATTTGGGGCTTGTATAGAAACACATGTTGCACTTCATTCACCTTTGTCAACACTGTGCACTAACTCACTAATGCCCAACTCGTTTTGTGCTTTGCTGCCCTTATGGGTTTGATCACCGCTAACCTCATACTCATAGTTACTGTGCAGATTTAAAGTGAGCTGCAATGTAAAACATTCCTCAGTGCCTGAAAAGTGTACACAGCATGTGTTTGGGGATTTCTTGCTTCCAGAAGACAATATGCAGTTGTTATGGCCACAACTAAATGAAGTGATGTTACCATACCAAAAATACTCACTGGTATCTGCAGCACCGATTAAACTGTTTAATCTACTGTACCTGACTAATAGCTCTAGCCTGGCAAGCATTTACTGCTCCTTCCCTACCCTGCTTGTGGGCGCAGTCCTGCTAGCCTTCATGGGGCCTAGTTGCTGCCTCTACTCCTTTCCACGGCTGACCACACGTGGTCTGGCTGCTCATCCTACCCAACACATGAGCTTAGCCGATTCATTACCTTCGGCCTAAGGATTTCTGCTATGCACCCAGTCATGCGCTATATCATCGCTCACTCTTGCTCCAGATTCTTCCTGGTGACCATTGTCACCTTGTACTTCCTGATCTCAAAATATCAGCTGTATGCTGCATCCTCGATCTCCTTCAATGGACTTTGCTCAGTCAAGTCTCTTGCCGCTCATCTGTTGGATCTGCCTGTTCCTAGACATTCCTCATCTGCTTGCAGATTCTTTCCAGTGATGTCTTGCCCTTAGTCACCACTCCAGTTCTGGACGCTGCAGCCTTCACCTTGCTTGCTCACACCTACTTCCACTTGTCAATGTAAACTTCCTTCCACTGGATTTACTTCTGGATTACATCTCAGGATATTCACCTCAATCTCTTGGCTGCTTACTTGCTGCTTCAACTTTGTCAGAGTTACTACTACTATCTCCATCAGAACTCCCAGCTGAACTCTATTCCATACTGCCTTCCGTGATTATACTTAAACCTAAGACATAGAACTACTACAGTTTCTGGATGCTTATTACCTTTAGTCGAGTTGCCAGCTTATCCCCCAGGCTCTTCACTGCATTCTTTACCATCCTCGATCATCAGGATATGACAGTCTACAGCACCTTACTACTGCTTTATAAGTCTGCCTTTAGAATATATTACTACTGTGAATGAATTGACTCTGATATGCTACCATTGCAGTATCATATACAATCTATTCTCACTCCTCGCTACTTCTGCATTGCAAGCAGGTTTGACAATTACTATTACTTCTACCACCGCCTACAACCTGCCTTGCCCCACAAAGCCGTAGGCATCACTGCAATGCACTTTGAATGACCTGCACCCTTATGGGCTCGGAGGTCTTTGACCTTATATTGCCAAAACATTCTCCTGCCTGCTAATATGATCTGCTTCACCTCTGGGCCTGGAGGTTCGATTACTTTTATTCCATACCTACCTCACTAAGCATCAGGGCATGGAGGTTTGAATATTCTACTCTACACCTGCCTGCCCACCGTGTCTGCCAATCTAGGGGCTCCTTTCTATTATGGACTCATGTCTGGATTTGTTTTGCCATTTGTCATCTATCCCTTTGGATTCTTCTCCCTTGTCGCCAAGTTCATATGGATTTATTACGACTGCACTCCTACCAGGACACTTAGTTGAACCTATCCAGAAGACTTTCTCTCTCATGATTTACACCTTGACATCACTGTGCTCCAATGGTCTAACTTCTTGGATCCTGGTATGACAATACTTCATCAGACTTGGCCATCTCCATCGTTTATCATCATTTATGACTAGTAAGCACATCAATGCAGGACTGCCATCAGTCTTACTAGTCTAATTCCAGCTGATGTACCACCTGGCCTCCCTGTATGTGTGTATATACATCACTCAGTAGAACCATAATGCTCACCAGATGAAAACTCTTTTATTTATGCTTATGTATATTCCTCAATAATCTCTGCTGTATACCATTCTTAATCTATTTAATACGACACTTCTACTACTATGTCTGCATCATGCAGGTTCAACTTACTACAACTACTGCTGACCTATGTGCAAATCCATGCATTTTCATTATGCTCATACTTACCTGCTTTGCCCTCACAGGGCCTAGAGGTTCATCAAAGACTATTCACCAATTCTATGACTTGCTTCAACCCTAGGGCCTGGAAGTCCATCTAACTTATGTCTACCCAGTTGCATTCAGTTCTATTGCCAACTCACCTTATCTGCCAAACCACTTGGACCAGAAGCTTCTACTGCTCCATCCTCTCTAAATCATGTAGCCTGCACTTAGCTCCATGCTTCATCACTAAAGCCTCTTCTGTAAGCTTGCCAAGTGGAATGAACCAATTCCTCATATTTTAGACTTGGAGTCTTAGCCATTTGGTTCCTAGTTCCTCAGAATAAGACTTCTCACCTTTTGGAGTGCTTCACCAATGCAACTTTCGACATTTTGAATTATTTGCTTGATCAAGGATTCAGTCTACTATCAGATTCTGCCCAGACATGGATTTCTTGGACTAGAGTTCACCAGAAGGTTGTGCTGCCATCTTCACTCGATATTCAATATCATTACTTTTATTCAGCTTCTCGCTCACTAGCTCAGCATCTACAACTTGGGTTTTGGATTAGCCGATAACTTTAAATCATTACTTTAGGATTATTCTCCTTTAGTATGCCCAGAAGGACGAGCAGGTCAGTATCCATGGATCCTCAGAAGTTTCCTCCAAGGGGTTTTCCTGTCCTGTGTGCTGCTGGCCACACTCTCCAGAATTGGAGAAGATAATCGTATAATATCATTATTCTTTTGGGGGTCTTAGCCTATGTGTCCAAGCATCCTTCCTATGGTGGGATACAGAGAAAGGCCAAAATAATCAAACCATAACAAACTACTCATCAGTTCAAGTATCTGAGCACCTTGCAAAGACTACCCAATTCACATACTATATTCACTAACTTGCTCATGTCTATGATGAAGTATCTAACGCCGAATCATTTTATACTGACTAATACCTTGCAAGCATTTCCTACTTACTGGTCTGACCTCTGTATCCAAGCACAAACTACACTGTTCAGTTACGTATATAGCACAAGCACCGAGCTATAAACCACACATGACTGAAAGGCGCATGCCTGTGGTTATGTGGGGAAGAGCCCTCCACCACATCCTACTTAACCAGCAGCCAACCTCCGCCTGCTTAGAGCGAGTCGACTCACCCTCCATCCTCCCTTACACCTCCTCCTTCCCGCACTCTTATCCCACTGGGGGTGTCCAACCCACATGGCCAAGCATACTTCCTATGGTGGATACAGAGAAATGCCAAAATTATCAAACCATAACAAACTACTTATCAGTTCAAGTATCTAAGCACCTTGCAAAGACTATCTAATTCACATGTACTATATTCACTAACTTGCTCATGTCTATGCTGAAGTATCTTAGCACAAATCATTTTATATGACTAATACTCAAACACTTCCCTACTTCTACTGGTCTGGCTTCTGTATCCAAGCACAAACTACACTATTCAGTTACAGTACGTAGCACAAGCACCAACCTATGAACCCACACATAATCTGGTACATGAACTTGAGAAACCTTTTGGGCAACAAAAGCAAAGGGAGCTGACAATGGGCCAACAGCTCTGCAACGGCTCTATTTAACAGCTGGCATGTTGGATTCCTGTGGGTAAATTCTGATGTCCTCACAACACTTTCTTTTAATGTTAGTTGACGAGAATCACAAGATATTTTAATTTTGGGGAATGTATTTTTCACAACTTCGTTACTTGGAGTACTACTTTGAATTTTGCAGTATTGATGGTGTCAAAGAAAACAATCCATGTTTGTCTGGAGAGACTGCAATGACACATCAAGTGGTTCAGTGTCAGTTCCTGTTACTAGCTTACTGTCACTATGGTCACTGCCACCTCCACCTTCACAACCACCCATAACAACCACACTGCCCCTTGCCCTGCCTCACTCAATTGGATGTTTTCTTTTGCATGTCATATCATTACTGATATTCCAAAATTTGCGCTAAGCCACCACGACTGATCCTCTTTTGTAAAGACTAGATGCAGCTCAAGAGTTGTCTGCAGGGTCAATATAAAATAAATTCCACATTAAAGATTTACCTTTTTGCTTTGTACCATGGTGCCTGGCACTATTTCTTGTTCGGTCAAGGGACCTGGAGGAAACCCTATACTGTCTTTTCCTTGTTGAGATAAATTGTTCTCATTCATACTCATTTTCTTATTCTTATGTCTAGCATATGATTTTTGCACTTGCCTCTCACATCTTATAGCCTTGCTCCATCCTACCGCCTCATTGAAACTACAACCTTGTTATCACCACCGGATTCAGAAAAACTGGAAGTGCGATCATCATTATGTGGGACATAGCCTGGGCTATCAATTCCCAGTTCCCACTAGCACCACCATCTCTATCAGTATTCACTACCTCAGCATCTGAGCTTATATATTTTATTTATTTATTTAAAATCTTGAATTACAACCTTTGAGTCAGAGACTCATTTCCAAATGCTTCATGTCAATACACAATACAGACATAGGTAATTACAATAGACAGTACGATACAATATACAATACCAGGGCAGTTTGATGGCAAGGTTGCATCATGAAACAGTATACTGGGATGTCTAATACATAGTTGAGGCTGTAGGCTATGGGCAACACAGTAAACAGTATGAAACAGGGTACAGTGCCACGGCACTTTGAATTCTGGTTACAGCATGACCATTTTACAAGGATGTCCTGACCAGTTTACAAGGATGTCTAATACATTATTGTGGCTGTTGACAGGTGTAGGATAAATCTAACAGTAAGAGGTCAGTTAGTGGCCAGAGAGTGAATAGGGGACAGTGCACATGCCTTCTATGCTTGGCTGGAGCTGAGTAAACTGAAGTTAGGGAGGCAGGTAGTGCAAATTCTAGAGCAGTCTGTCGGAGACTTTGTCTGAGTGCCTGAGTAAGAATTGCAGGCCATCGACTGTGAAAGAGATTGTGTGGCCATTCTGAGTGGCTGGTGAAGGTACTGGTGGTGGACTTAGAGTGTGTAGGTGCAGGTATGGGTGGCAAGGAGGTGGGTCTTGAGTGCCTTTTAAAGGGACCAAGTTTTTGATGGTTACAGACCGATGGCGGGAGGGCATTGAAGTAGGAGGAGCCCTGACCAGAAAAGGCCTCTGGGCAGTGTGGTTCTGACTCGGAATGGCAAGTGCAGCTTTGGTCAAGCTGCATGTGTACACTGTGGAGGAAGAGGAGATTAGGGAGGCAGATAGGCCTGGGAGGGGTCGAGCCAAGGATGGATTTTTGGTCAAGAGGCAGGACTGGTGGTGGACCTCTTGTCAAAGTTCAGGATCTGAACAATGGAATATAGCATGCATGTGTTTGTCATGCAGTCTGCAGCAGTTAAGAGCCTACAGGCTTTGTTAATGACTACTTTTATTTTACTGATAGCTGTTGCATCTGTGGCAGCATAGACCAGCAACCCATAGTCAATCAGAGATATTACTGAGGAGGTTATGGCTAGTTTCAGGGCTTCTGGCATAAGGCAGTCATTATGGTGATAAAGGAGACCAATGTGTGCATTGATAGCAGATGTGAGGGTGTTGATGTGTGCATGGAAGGAGAGGGCAGAGTCAAAGATAACCCCTAGATATTTATAGGATGAGACCTGCTCCAGTATGTAGAGTGACTGTGATTGAATATGCAATTGGGCATTTTTTATTAGCTTTGTGATGTGCGAAAAGTAGGTCTTGTTTTTTTCAGGTTTATGACTAGTCTATGCTTGGAAACCAGAGTTCAGCTTGGCTGAACGCTGTTCTGGAGTGAGGCCTGAAGGTCGGTTGGGTTGGTATGGGAGACACAGATGATGGCATTGTCCTTGTAGAGGAGGATCTTTTGGGGCAGGTGGTGGGAATTATGTTCAAGAATATACTAAAAGTAGTGGCCCTAGAATGGATCCCTGCAGGACTCCTGAGTGGATGGGATGTTAGCAGGAGGCTGTGTTATTTATCCACACACACACACACTGGGACCTAGAAGACAGATAACTAGTAAACCAGTCCAAGGGCCCTTGTGAGAACCCCATTAGGAGGAGGGAGTTTAGTAGGAGGGGTGACTGATCATGTCAAAGGCCTTGGATAGGTCTATGAACACGACCCCTACAATGTGCCCTCTATCAAGAGCAGTATGTATGTAGTTTGAGAATTCTAGCAGGGCCATGGTGGTACTATGCCAGCACAGAACCCATGCTGTTCTTTGCAGAGTGGGTCATGGTTTTAAAATAGTCAGTTAGTTGATCCGACACAACTTTTTCTAGTGCTTTGGACAGTGGGGAGAGAATGGAGATTGGTTGGAAGTTTCCTGGTGTTGGGGGCCACTGCCTTTGTGGATTGGTGTAACAACTGCATTCTTCCAGGCTGTGGAAAACTGACCAAGGCATAGAAAGCAGTTCAGTAGGCCAGTGAGTGGGGTAATCAGCATGTCCAGTGCCAGACGGAGGAGTTTGATGCCAATTGGGTCATTCATGGGGATAGTACCATTCAGGGCTTTGGCTAGGTATGGCCTTGCTTCCATGGTGGAGATAGCCTGGAGATAGAAAGGTGGCCATGGGTGGTGGGGGGTCTGGGGTGGGTACTGGGTCAAAGAAGTTTAGAGGGAGAATGCAGATTAGGTCAGTAAAGTTGTCATTGAGTGTGTTGGCAATCTCCTTAAGGTCTGTGGTGACCAGTCCCTTAGATGCAATTTGGGATGGGTGGTGTGTTTTTCCATTTAGGGACTTTATGTTGTCCCAGAACATGTGTGATGAGCCTCAGGTGGCCATTAGGATGGTTCGGTAGTGTTCGGCTTTTGCCTTTTGAATAGCCCAGGTGCAGCTGTTCCGAGCAGCTCTGTATGCCTCCCTGTTGGCAGGTTTGCCTGATTCATTGGCCCTGTGCCAAAGGTTATCATGGGTTTTGAGCTGCTGGAGGAGGAATGGAGTTATCCATGGTGTGCTCTGTTTTTTGATGCTTGTCTTTTTATAGCGACAGTGATGTCACAGGCCTGGGTGAAGGTCCTGGAAGCAGCTGAGTGTAGCATCAATGCTGTGGGCTCAGTATATTGGGACCAGTCCCATTGAGTAAGGTGCTGTTTAAAGTCGGAGAGTTTGCCTAAGCGCAGTTGGCATCAGAGTATTGTGGTTAGGGTGGTGCAGGTTGCTGGCCTGACCATGATTAGATTACTGGGGAGTGGTCACTGAGGGAGTTTGGTAGGACTTCAATGTCCTTGATTTTGTGGGGCCGTTGGTGAGGGATGATGACCCGGCAAGGTGTGTGTGCCCATTGCTGGGTTACACCTAGTTGGTTTACTCGCCAACTGATGTAGGTCAAGGGCTGTGAGCACATCTGAGGCAGAAGTGGCTGCTTTGCTGAGCTAGTTTATGCTGAGGTCACCTAGTAGTATGTGTTCTGATTTGTGGGGAGGCTGGCAAGGTACTCTGTTAGTGAGTGGAGGGCTTGCATTTGTTGTGGGGTGGAGATAGGCCACAGTGACTATAAGGTGTGTCTTTGATGAGTTGGGGAGATTTTCAGTGCTAACGCTTGTCTCCATGTTCTAACACTGGAGGGGTAGTGGCTGGGCCAATAGGGTGTGCTTAATGTAAATTGCACACCCGCTACCTCGTTGCCCACTCTGTCTGGTCTAAAGAGTGAGCAGCCAGGAAGTAGACAGCTGAGTTGAGGGTGGACTTGGATAGACAGGTTTCAACCAGGGTTAGGATGTCCAGTTGGTGCCTTGTAATCCAGCATTGGAGTGCAGTGTTTTTTTCCAGTATACTGCAGATATTCATGGCCCAATGTGGAGGCCAGTGGCTGGTGTCTGTTTCTGTGTGTTGTAGGATCTGGGTCCTGGGTTTGGGTGTACATTTCCAGATAGAAGCAGTAGGAGAGAGATAACTCTGAGGAGAGCTTATGCTTGTTAATGTGTCCAGCTGTAGAGCGGTATGGACTGTGTGCACTCCCATGCATGGTTTGCCAAGTGACCAGAGGGTCAAGATGGCAGAGCCAATGCCTGCCATGCTGAGTTTGTGTGGGGCAGAAGCAGTGGAATATGTTTGGGGAGGCAGGGGTGATACTGGAGCGGACATTGTGGAGGAGCTGTGGCAGTGGTGTAAGTCTCAGGGCAGCAGTGGGCCTTTAACTTGGGTGGGTTGGGTGTATGAGGAGTGGAGGAGGTAGATCAGTAGTAGTAGCATTATAAGCATAGTGTGGTGGGCAGGGCTGGCCATGGGTAGGATGTGCTGGTGTTCAGGGAGTATAAGGAGGAGTGTTTAGCATACATCATGAGACGGAGTCCCCATGGTGCAGTAGGGCTGTGGACTTTGGTGTACAGAGTACCAGGTTCGAGTCTTTGAGGGGAACTCTATGTAGGCTGGTGAGTGTTATTTGACTGGGTGATGTGCCTCTAGACAGGAGAAAAGAACCAATGGGAAGGGAGAAAGTTCTTCCAGAAAAAGAGGGCAGAAGAATATTTGAAAGAGTGTAGAAATCAGTTTAAGTTTGGGTCAAGGGTACACTCACAGCAGGCTAGACATGTCTTTTGGGAGAGGGGGTATGGCTTGAAATGTAGGAGGTGGGATCTCTAAGCTTTCTGGAGTCCAGACATGCCTCCACACTTCTGGCGCAGTTAGAAAAGACCAGAGGTGGGGTTTCAGTATTTAATTGAGGGGTGGGAGGTGGCGACAAAATGCTCAAAGAGCAGCAGCAGTACACACAGGACTACACAGGAATCATGCCAAATATCAAAATCTGGTAGAGTAACTTGCCTGGGAAATACCTCACTTGTGGAATTGAAAGTCAGTTCTGTCGGAAGCTGTGGAGGGCAGGAAGGTTCATTAACCTGCCTTCAGACCCTGGAAGGAAAGAGAGAGATTTTAAACTTGGGAAGTATTTTATAAGGGAAAGCAGGGGCTGGGCTGAAATGCGGAGTGGGGGATGGAAGTAAGGAAGACTGAGTGCAGGGAGAGAGAGACATGCAGACAGAGAGGAGCCATGGGATTGGAGGGGTTTGAGTACAAACAAGTTAATAAAAATTTCAGCTTGCAGGTAACAATATTGTATGGCACCAGCAATTAAATTTAGACCAGCTAAACAATGTAAAAAAAATGATACAATTTGCTAGGATAGGGCTAAATGCAAAATTCTGAACTTAAAGAGCAATTAAAATCACAGCAAAATGAAAAAATGCTCAAAGAACAGCAGCAGCACACACATGGTTACACAGGAATCACGCCAAGTTCAAAAACTGGCCAAGTAACTTGCTTGGAAAATAGTACCTGCACTTGTGGAATTTGCGCTGGCTCTGTCAGAAGCTGGGGAGGGCAGGAAGGTTCATTAACCTGCCTTCAGACCCTACACTTGTGAAATTCAGTGTCTGCTCTGTTGGAAGCTGGGGAGGGCAGGAAGGTTCATTAACCTGCCTTCAGAGCCTGCACTTGTGGAATTTCGGCATCAGCTCTGTCAGAAGATAGGGACGCAGGAGGTTCATTAATCTGCCTTCAGACCCTGCACATGTGGAATTCGTGTCTGCTCTGTCGTAATCTGGGAGGGCAGGAAGATTCATTAACCTGCCTTGAGACCCTGGAAGGAAAGAGAATTTGAAGAGAATGCCTCATTGCATGCTGCTTCAGCAGCTGGAATCATCTTGCATATGTGGCAAAATGTTCAGTACCTCTGGGAGTAACTCCAGTCAGTTATTTCCAAAACTCTACTATTATTTAATTGCAAACATGCTTTTCTTGTTCTGGACATTTAGTGCAAGTCCTGGGTAGTATTATTGTTGCTATGTTTGTTAATTAGTGCTATAATTCATATTGTCAGTATCACTAACAGTTGTACATGCAGCAGCACTGTGCTTCCTTTTAGTAAACTTAGACTGGGAAATATGAGACATAGTGAGACACAGCAATGAAAGGATATTGTTTCACTAACTGTTGCAGAGACAGACAGTGTAACTGACTGTGTTCGGTAATAGATGATAGAGCTCAGAGCACCTAACAAACAGTATAATACAGCTGTAAAGGTTTTCACTGTGCTGCAGAGACACACAATATAGCTGACTATGTCACAGTAATAAATGACCGGGCCAGGGCACTGTTACGAGGTCCCTGCACCCTAATTGATACCCTCAAGGGTACACCGAGACAGCTAATGTTTAGGCATAGGCTATACTAATACATAGGCTAAGGCATCTACTGTATAAGAGATGTCAGGATATGAATACATATATTGTAACTCGCTTTGCTTGCTAATGCACACACATTATACCATGTATTTTCTGTCTATTTCTTACTTGTCAGATGCCAAGACACCTGTCCTTGAAGTAATTATAATTGTAAGGCAACATTGCCATCTTTCGGTGATGGACACCACTTCACCTTGTTATGTAAGACTTTGTATAAGAACGTCTTTGTTCTAAAACTGATGACTTTACAAAATTATATAATGTTATCTTGGACCATGGAGCCACCTCTAATTTAGCAATAGGGCTCATCTCTGTAACTAGAAATATTTCTATCTTTTAGTAACCATAGTAATTATCACAGGTATATAATGTTATGCACAGGCTTTACACCTCGGAGACCTGAGAGATCCCAAGAGACTACAGAGAAACCTCGAGGTGTAGGGAACACTTAGCACTGGCTCCTGGTTCATATTGGTAAGAACTGCTTTGGGCAACTGTGATTTATCCCTTGTTGTAGTAATAAACTTGTTTATTACTCAATGCAACTGTCTGTGATTATTTGCATCCCCAATATTGCCAAGAACCTGAAAGTGAGTTTAGTCCTCTTACAATTGGCGACCATGTGCAAGGCGATATTGGGTGTTGTAAGTTTCACTTGTTGCTATATATTTCCTTTCCAACAGGGACTGTAGGTGTACACTCGTATCACCTCTCCCGTCTTTTCTACTGGTTGTAGATACTTGCAAAGTCTAGCTGACTTTTAGGTGTAGTCGATGCCATCTCCCGACCCACTCCATAGCAGCTTTGAATTGCAAGCCTACAACAAACAGTAGCCGGCTGTGTTTAAAGTACTCGTGTTGTGGATCGATACACAACCGCACGGTCTTTTCACAGTTTGAATTTTCGTTCCCTCCTACACAATGGCCACCTATCAGATATCTGTAGCAGAACTGAGACTCGATGTCTCTAACTTTCTAACTCCCGTGGAGGATGGGCTGACTCGTGCGGGGCCGAGTCAATCCGAAACCCTGTACTGGGGATTAACCTCAGTACACAGAGACGCGACAGTCAACCAATAAGCCGTGCTAAAGGGTTTGATGGTCGCTGCTCTGTACGCTGCTCTGGAAGCCTCCGAGCGAGGTTTCGTACCCTTGATTTGCAGATCACATCTCTTAAGCAGGAGATGGGTTTGCGGAAACAGAATGCATTCGGATACAGCAGAACTTGGAGTCAGAACTCCAATCTCTGCGTAATGAAAAGGATTCACTATTGCATCATTCCGCACAGGCTGGTGAACAAGAAATGTGTGCTTTAAAACAGGAATGTGAAAGTTTAAGACAGGATAAGAGTCAGGTGGTGCAAATGAATGATTTGATGAGTGCGGCTGAATGCACAGATGAGTGATGAAATGGGTGAACTTCAGGACGAGATCAACCAGGGCAGTAATGACTTAGAAACAGCTTATAGGGACAATCGCAATTGAGTGCAGCGATCGTGTTTTTGCAGAAGCAGAAACAGGATCAGGTTGATATGGATGTTGCAAGTGTGAATCATGATGAATGTAAAGTTAAGATGGATAAACTGCGCGCATCAGCGAGAGGTTTTGACTGGCCATGTTAAGGCAATGGGAGGCATAGCCCTGCCTTTCACTTTCGTCGTCGGAGGAGAACCATCCGGCGATGACATCTCTGATACAACGCCCAGTCATGCCCCTACTATGGCCCAGACTCCCCACCCAGCCATCCACAATATGGGCGGGTCCTCTCCCACCACTCCCCAGGTCACACGCAGATGACGTCGTGACGCTCATCATGGAAATGCCATCATGGCGGGCCCATGATACGGGGAGCAGGCCCAAGCCTGGTCCCGACGGCGCCTCGGTAGCCGTTATTAGTGTGCAAGACAGGCAAGAGATTGAAACCATGATTGATAGAGCATTGGGGAATGTTCCTCTTCCTGAAAGAAGTATGAAAGCCATTAAAAGTCAGATTAAACAAATTTTTCAAGAAGCTGGCACTCAGGAAGGTGTTGTTTGAACTGCAGCTGAAGCTGCAGCCCACGTAGCATTGGATGGTGCACGAGATGCACTACCTTTGCCTGATCAACCACCAACTAATCCCCTACAAATGGCCTACTCTGTTCAGCAAATTGATGACAGCATTGGTCGGATGAACTTGTCCGACAACCTCAGCTGCCATTTGGAAAGGTGCGCTCAAGTGCGAGATGTTAGTCTCACCACAGAATACCAGGTCCAAATACTATGCCAGACCATCGATCCTGGTTTATGGGCCAAACTCCCTGAAGTAGTTCGCCAGGATGGGAACGCTACCTTTGATGAGGTGCAGCTGAGCTCATTTCTGCTCCCAGCCCTGGTGTGGTCGGAGTAATGCTAGCATACCCGTGAAGCAAAATGCCAAGGAAAGCCCAGTGACCTACCACCAGAGACTCTGGATGGCCTATCGAGCAGGGAAACATCTGGCACAAGAAGCCGTGGATGTAGATCTTATCGAGTATAAGACCCTGTTCCTTAGAAACATGATCCCAGCCATGAGAAAAGTAGAGCCAACTACATCCCAAATACAGATAGATTTGCCGATATTCTTTGGAAAACCGAGAGAGTGTATCAACTGTACATCCGTGATTTGGGTTCCAGTTCCAAAAAGGTTGCTGCCGTGGAACCACTTCTGGGACCACGATGCATTACACTGTGGAAGGGCAGGCCCAGCAACAACAGCCCAAACATCCATCGGCTCCTCCAGCTAGCACCCAACAAAACCCCCAACAGGGCCAACAACAACAACAGCAACAATGGGGTGGGAACCAGAATTGGCCTAAAACAGCAGGCACAAAGGCAAAGGAAGCCATTACAAAGATCGGGTCCCTCCTATAAAGAGATAGCTGAAGAAAATCGGAAATTTCGTGAGCTCCTGGGGCAAGTGCGTTCTGTAGCAGATGCTGTTCCTGCACAAACACTTGCAGCAGTACAACCGACAACCCATGACACTACTGGACATGGAGACACGGAAGTATGGGCTCACAGATCCATACCAGCCTGAACCCGAAGCCCCTCCTTACATTGCATCAGTGCAACACGGTGAAGTCATTCATGCAAGCCAGGCCCAACCTCTGCATGCCTCCAACAATATGGATTGACAATTACAGGCCCCAGTCCGCATTGTAAACAAGCTGGTCTTGGATACAAGCGAAGGCCCTGCACTGAGGCCGAGGTCGGGGCCGCCAACTAATTGTCTTGTTAGATACAGGTTGAGCTGTAGCTGTGTTACGGACGACCACCTGAAAGCGTCTCCATGGTCTACGGATGGAAGACCAATATTTCAGGAGTTGATGGTGCTAGATTACCTGCATACCGTTCTCTGCCTTTACGGTAGAATTAGGCCATTTAAAGGCCTCGCATGCTTTCAACTAATGGTGTTGCACGATCACCCCAGTATCATCGGATTGACTTCCTTGCACCACACGGCTGTGTGTGGATCTAGCAAACATGTTGCTGATACAGATCCAGGGTCAATACCATACTGTTTTAATTCCTGACTCACATGCTGTAGCAACGATATCCATTAACAACAAAGAATATGACGTCATAGATTTATTCAAGAATCATGAACTTTTCCCAAAACTCCTACCTATTCTGCAACGCCATTTGGAAGTGTTTGCAGTTAACAAACATGATTGCAGCAGAATGCATACTGTTATTGAGGTGCCAGGCCCGGCACATGAGAGACAAAGGCAATATCCGTTTCCCACTGAAGCCTTACCCTCTCTTCGAGAAACAATCAAGTCGCTCCTTAAACAAGGAGTAATCAGAACCTCGTCTCCACTGCCAACTCTCCTGTTTGGCCCGTGAAGAAACCCACAGGTACCTGGAGACTTACTATTGATTACAGGAAACTGAATCAGGGCATTCCCAGTTGCTCCCCAACTGTGGCGTCTGCACCAGATGTGCTTCGACTTTTAACACCAGATCTAAAATGGTTCAGTGCCTGGATATCTCCAATGGTTTTGGTCATTACCATTGGCCCTGAAGAGTCAATATAAGTTTGCCTTCACTTTTGAAGAGTGACAATACACGTGGACTTGCTTGCCACAGGGATTCCATAACAGTCCATCCCTCTTCCATCTCCATATGATGGATGCCCTACAAGGTTTCTCAGCCCCGATGTCTCTTACAGTATGTAGATGATCTGTTGTTGGCTACTGCCACACAGGAACAACATCTGGATCTCTTGCATGAACTATTGACTCTTATTCAGAGAGCAGGCTTGAAGTGTAACCCTGCAAAAGCACAACTATGTCAGAAGAAGTACTCTTTCTGGGTTTGAAAATAACAGATCAAGGCGGAGACCTACTTGCAAAAGATTCAAGGGTTACAAGACTTGCCATTACCTACCAGTGTGGCAACTCTTGGAGGGTTCTAGGTATGGTAAACTACTCCAGGGATTTTATTTGTGATTTTGCTCAGAAAACTGCTCCACTGTACGATTTACTCAAAAGGATGTTCCGTGGAATTGGGGTCCTGTCCATACCCAGGCTGTGACGTCACTGAAGCAGGCCTTGGCCTCTGCCCCAGCACTGGTGAACCCCAATCCAGCATTACCATTCCATCTAGGTGTGCCACCTCTGACATTGCCATGTCAGCAGTGTTAGCCAAAGGTGCATGGCACTTGAGACCTACTGCATATGCATCGCAGCTCTTGACCCCAGTAGAACAGAAGTATGGCCTTTGTGAAAGGAATTTTCTGGCCACTTATTGGGTGGTCAAGCACTTCCTGTATATCATTGGGTACTCTCTGCTGATTCTTAACACCAATCATACACCTACTACCTTTCTGCTCTCAGATAGAGTGAAGGATGGGTCAGTCTCTAACACCAGGCTGACACACTGGTCACTCCTCCTCCAGGATAGGGATATTCAGGTCCATCAAACCAAAGTTCCATCTCTATTAGCTCATGGCCTCCTCTTCCAGGGGAACCCCACGACTGCGCTTTGCAGTCACCTGATCTCTCAGATCCGGTTCCGTTCTTCCTGCCACCCCTGAGATACTGGAGAATACCTCTTGTGCCGCGTTTTTACCGATGGTTCAGCATCATACTGTCAGGGTGAACAGATTGCAGGGATGGGTATGGTGGTGTATCCTTATGGGAACACTGGGATATCTAAACGCTGTAGTGTAGCTTCATCACAGTATGCAGAGATGGCAGCGGTGGCCTGTGCATTAGAGTTTATCCAACATGGAACTCAAGATACCATCATTTTCACAGACTCTAATTGGGTTTGTTGTTCCTTACAGAATTTCTTCCTTTCTGGCAGAACTCCTTCCTCTCTTCTGATGGAAGCCCAGTGAAATACAAGAACTGGTGATTTACATACATGCATTAGCCCAGAAATACCCACACAAACTCTATGTGCACAAGGTTAAAGCTCACCTCACTGATCCCTATCATGCATTTAAGACACAGCAGACACCTTGCTAAGGAAGGGGCCGGGGGATGTCTGGGTGATGGATCATCCAGAGGCCAATGCAGCTGTACAGGTTGCAGCTCTCAAAAGAAATCTGAATCTTTTTCCCCTTGGATCTCTCAGCAGCTCAACATTTGGACACTGAACTCAAAGAAGTGTTCAGATTCCTGGACAAGGGTACTGAAGAAAGACTCCCTACACAACCTATATTGCAGACATGAAGGTAAATTACACTTATCCCTGATGATAAACTTATTTGGTTCCAGCCAGAGGATACCACCACTAAATTGTGGGTAGTCCCCAGACATTTGAGATCTGAATTTTGCACCAGGTACATGATACACCTACTGGTGGACACCAGGGTACTGAAAATACCCTCCAGCACCTCAAAACCACTGCTTGGTGGCCTGGGATTACCAAAGATGTTAAACAATACATTGATAATTGCCTTGTTTGTGCACAAAACCCAGTACCTACAAAATGAAATGCCAAACTTTTACCACAGAGACACACTGGCCCTTGGCATGCCATTCAAATTGATTTTATCGGTCCCTTGACCAACACTAGTAGAAACAACAAATATGCCCTTGTAGTGACTGATCTATTCTCTAAGTGGGTTGAGGCTTTCCCACTAAGACTTGTACTGCAAAAACAACTGCCAAAATCCTGGTAGAACAGATTTTCTCCAGGTGGGGCCTGCCTCTCAAGGTAGACTCTGATAAAGGAACCAGTTTTACAGGTGAGTTGATGAAAGAGTCCCTTGAACTCCTTGGGGTTCAGCAAAAGTTCCACATACCTTATCACCTCAATCCTCAGGTCAAGTAGAAAGAGCCAACAGACGGATTAAGCAAATGCTTTCCAAATTCATTGAGGATAATCCCAAGACTTGGGATTCCCTATTGCTTTACTCCTTATGGCAATTAGGTATGCCCTCAGCCACCACCCAGCTTACACCCTTTGAGGTAATGACTGGAAGACAAATGAGATTACCTAAACATTTGCTCTTTGACCTGCACACCCCACTGCAGACCACGTGTCTGTAGATCAGTATGTGAAAAACTTAGAAAAGACCTCATACACACACACTTGTATGCTGCAAACTGCATGGGCAAGGCCCAGCAACAGTCCAAGATACAGTTTGACAAACATGCACAAGAAGTGGATTGGCAAGTTGGAGATCAGGTAATGGTACTCGATTTGCACATCCCACCCACTCCTTCAATAAGTGGGAAGGCTCTTATCCCATTGTCAACAAGCTCAGTCCAGCAGTCTATCAAGTTAGACTCCTCCACAACAATAAATTGACTGACAAATGGTTACATGCAAACCAGTTGAAACTGTACAAAGGAGCTTAAGACTTACTTTTCCTAACCCCACTGGGCGGAACTGTACTAATATACTAATTTTTCATTTCCTTTTCAGATACATTGACAAGATGGCTATCTTGTTCCTATCTCTCCTCCTTGCAGGAGTAATCCTTTCAGCCAAGGCACAGCACGGACCTCCTCGACACCTTGATCCTCCAGCACCTCCTACAGAGGAGTTTCCATCAAAATTCCAGACACTATGATTACTGTCCAGGAAGGTTCCGATGCATACCTCACTGCCTCAGTTGTGGCTCCTGACAAATCCACCTTCAAATTGAGTGGCAAACCACTTCACAAGGACATGTTCTCCTGTGGCCAAACTCTAAGGGAACTTTCCAGGGTTGGACCAACGCTAAATTTCCCTGAATGGTTCACTGTCCTTGTTACAAACTGCATTAAGACACTCTGGTTTGTATAACATAACTGCTTTAATTGATCCTTCCTATTGTAACTCTCTTTCTCAAGATTCTGCCTGCAGATTCTGTGCTGTACACCACATGGCCTCTGCAGCCATGTATCTATCTGTGCTGCCTCCTATCGAAAAACAGCTTTTGGAATGTCCAAACATACCCCTGGTCCCCGTAGTGGTCTTACAGCCACTGCCCTCCCAGGTTCTTTGATTAACAATTTACAGTTTATGCATATATCCGTTTTATTTAACCTTACCTACTGGAATATGAAATAATTTGGTATGTATCACAATACCAGTACCTCTGCATTTTATAGTACTTATTACTTGATAGTTTAGCTGCATTTCAGATTCGAACCAAGGATCCCTTTACTGGGGTTTATTCTACCGAACACAGAGGCAATTTTAGAGGAAACCTCCTCCTGGTACTTCTACTCAAAACGTACTAGACATGAAGTTGACAGTTCTGATGTTACAGGTGCCACAGGTACTGTCACAGATCTTTTGGTACTGCTATGTCCATTTGGAACAAAGCAGACATTGCTGCTATCAAGAGTCATTCTGCAAAGTTCTCCACTGGTTTGGTTAATGATGTTTTACCACCTTTATTGCATGGTGTGGATGGTCTTAGTCAGGAAGAAAGATACACTGTATATAACATGACGACATTGCTAAAGCCTTCACTGATTCCAAAGACAAGATTAATGCACTCATACAACAGAACAATAGAGAAGCTGATAGACAGTACATTGGTAGGAAATACTTTGTTCTGCATATGGTTCTATATACTCACTACCATTAACAACCTTTTCAGAGACCTAGAAACTGGAAGAATTCCTGATATTATACATGACAGACGTCTATCTAAATGGTATTGTCCTAAATGTAAATCTCAACTTGCATTTCCCTGTGTTGCAACAAACACTGTCCATTCCTCTTTCCACAGCTCGAAATTTGGGGTTTGTGACCAGACATCCAAATACTGGTCCTTGTTTTCCAGTAAGAAATGTTCTATAACAGATACCATGTTTGTCTCTTTCACTGTCTCCTTACCACGTTTTGATCCCACTACAGCCTTGTTACAAGCTGGCACTGGCGCATTCCATAGGGCATTTGGATCGAAGACATCTACCGAGAATGCCTGGATCTACCACCTCTACTGGTCTACCATTCCTTCCTGGATGCCTGGGTGGCACCGCACAGGACTGCTGTGTGAAAAGCAATACATCTACTTGTGCCGATGTGATGTGTTTGATGTTATGCCCTGTTTGTGGCTATTCTCCAGACAGTATTGATTGGACTTTCACTATGGATGATGACATCACTGATAATGGCACTTACTCTTTTGAGTCAACACAGACACCAGATCAGCTCTACCAGTCCTATCATGAGGAAGCTCATCGCCAGTCAACACAGTTTGAAGACGACCTACACATGCCCTGTCCAGTTGCAAAATTGGAGACTGCCTACTGTACGCTCACAGTATAACTCTGACGGAGTATTGCATAGTGACTAATGTGAAATCTTATTCATATGGTTCTGTTACTTGTACAATTGATTACCCCAACTTCTGTTTTGTTCCCCATCAGAAAACTGTTATTGGACATACTGTCATAACCCCGTCCCCTTATGGAAGCAGATATCATTGATGGTAATCCAGATTATTTACTCACACTCAAAGAATACCTACCCTACTTTAATGTACACATAGATCCACTTACACTTACACTAAAATCACTTTTAGATAGAAAGGACACACACCTCATCCACATCAGTAATAATATAACCAAAGCCAATGAAGCCATTCTTGACCTGATGAATGATGGCGATATGAATAAAGCATTGACTAACACCTGGTTAGAAATCACCTTTAAAGGTTTTGTTATTATACAAGCATTTTTGATATTTACTTTGATTATTATGCTTTGCTGCCTACTGACGATACTCTCGCCAACATCGTGAGCAACTGGAGTTCCTTTACAAGGCTCGTGCCTCCGGATTGTAAAGGACCACTGCTCTTGTCACACCTATTTGCCTGTGTTGCACTTTGAGGCAACAAGGGGGAATTGTTACACGAGGTCCCTGCACCCTAATTGATACCCTCAGGGGTACACCATAGACAGCTAATGTTTAGGCATAGGCTATACTAATACATAGGCTAAGGGCATCTACCATATAAGAGTAGATGTCAGGATATGAATACATATATTGTAACTCACTTTGCTTGCTAATGCACACACATTATACCATGTATTTTCTGTCTATTTCTTACTTGTCAGATGTCAAGACACCTGTCCTTGAAGTAATTATAATGTGTAAGGCAACATTGCCATCTTTCGGTGATGGACACCACTTCACCTTGTTATGTAAGACTTTGTATAAGAACGTCTTTGTTCTAAAACTGATGACTTTACAAAATTATATAATGTTATCTTGGACCGTGGAGCCACCTCTAATTTAGCCAATAGGGCTCATCTCTGTAACTAGAAATATTTCTATCTTTTAGTAACCATAGTAATTATCACAGGTATATAATGTTATGCACAGGCTTTACACCTCGGAGACCGAGAGATCCCAAGAGACTACAGAGAAACCTCGAGGTGTAGGGGCAGCTTAGCACTGGCTCCCGGTTCGTGATGGTAAGAACTGCTTAGGGCAACTGTGATTTATCCCTTGTTGTAGTAATAAACTTGTTTATTACTCGAATGCAACTTGTCTGTGATTATTTGCATCCCCAATATTGCCAAGAACCTGAAAGTGAGGTTTAGTCCTCTTACAGCACCTAACAAATAGTGTAATAGTACATCCATGAAACACTTTCACTGTGCAGCAGAGGGCACACATGTTGCCGACTATGTCAAAGTAATAAATGACAAGGACAGGGACACCTAAGAAACAGTGCAATACAGCCATGCAAGGCTTTCACATTTCACTATGCTGCAGAGAGGACACACAGTGTAACTGACTATGTCACAGTAACAAATGACAGAGCTTGGGGCACTTAACAAACAGTGTAATACAGCGGTAAAAAGCTTTCACTATGCTACAGAGACACACAGTGTGAGACGACTATGTCACAGTAATAAATGACAGGGCTTGGATCACCTAACAAACAGTGTAATACAGCCATAAAGGTTTCACTGTGCTGCAGAGACACACAGTGTAGCTGACTAAATGTCACAGTAATAAATGACAGGGCTTGGGCCTCAGGGCACCTAACAATAAAAACAGTGTAATACAACCACAGAAGGGTTCACTACCTGCTGCAGAGACAGACAATGTTGCTTACTATGTCACAATAATAAATGACTTGTCTTGGGGGCACCTAACAAACAGTATAATACTTTCTCACACCAGTTGTCTTCTATGTGTTTGTCCCCACCTTGCTCCTTCTTTCTCCTCTCCCCAGCACTGCACCATCTCTTCGACTGTGTCTGCCCTCAGTTGAGATAATTTCAGTCCCCAATCCCCACTATTTCTCCCTCAGACTACTTTGTGTAAGTCTTAAAATTTCAAATGCTTGCTTCAATTAGTTTTAAAGTATTGACAGTCTTTGCCATGATTTTACTGCAGAGCAAGCACCTATGGACATGCAGCTGCTTCTCGACTGCTGCCTGCACCACACAAACTCACAGCAGATGGAGTACAACCATTTAGACGCCACTGACCAATCATCTGACAGCCCAGTGTCATAAGCTTCTATTCTGCTGCAAGCTCCTTGGAGGACCCCACAGGTTACCCTTAATATCTGTTTCCAAGTCCTTTACCCATTACCCATGTCAAGTTACCCAACCCAAGAATTACACTGTTATGTAGGATAGGGTAGTACATTACCTGAACTACCCTACCCAGGCCAAAATAGATGATATCTGCACTACCTGGCCCAGCTACCCATTGGATATCCCGTGCCTACCCCAAAGTAGTCCTTATGAGCTCCTTTTACCCTCATCAGTCAGGACAGTTATTAGTTATTACATCATTTCTTGCCCATATTCTCTGACTTTGAGCCATCCCATTGGTAGAAAACTCTCTCTATTTTGCTGAGCAATTTTGCTGCCCCTAATGCATCTGCAAACTGAAAATCTTCCCACCATACAAAATCTTAAGACAGGCTGGTAACAACATGAGATGACTGACTCCCAGTTGTCGAAGTTGAGTATGTACACCAATACTTTTCGCTCCTCTATTTCATTTCAAAGCTGCAGTTCGGAATATATATATATATATATATATATATACACTTGTCTCCTTGGTACATGAGCAGCTCCTTTGCTTGCTGTCTTTAAGAATCATGTCCTTTTCGAATATGGACCCTGGATCACTAACAGGGTCCTGATGTGTGCTCACCCATAGCTTCCCATTGTTGTGTTCCACGTGGAAATATTCTGTACAGATTGATAAACAGACTATTGGTAAAGGATAGGCTTGACAGAAAGGGAGTGTGGCTCTTAATAAGGGGATGTATCACTGAGGAGGACAAGGAGGGAATTAGGAGGCCAAATTGTCTGAGTCCATCGGGGTTGAGTATGAGGAAACAGGGGCAAAAGACTCATCCACGATGTGTGCTACAGGCCTCTATAAGCTTACTACAGCATGATGACCAGCTGGAACATATGAGAGAAGCCAAATCAGATGCAGTGGTGATCATGGGGCACTTCAATCTCCCAGACATAGACTGGCAGCTTGAGAGGGCTAATGGCAGGGCTAAGATCAAATTCTTATCCTCCTTCAAGGACTCTTTCCTAATACAATAAGTTCAACATTAGATTTGAGACAACCCTTGAGCTTTTCCCAGTGACGGTAATGGACTCATTATCATCACCAGCGTAAATGTCAAGGAACTAGTTAGGGGCGGACCACTGACCACAACTGGGTAACCTTTCCTTGGTGATAGTTAAAACTAGATTAACTGTAGCCACAATGACCAATAACTTTAGCTAGTCAGACTGTGCTATGATGAATTAACTCTTTAGGAGAAGTATATATTTTTACTGAAAACAGCACAAACTATGCAGTCTGCAATGCATTTATTCTACCATACATTGATCATGCACACTTTATTTAAGGGCAGTTTATAAAACAGGGACTCCTAGACAAATTACAGGTTTTACAAAACACAGTAGGCAGAATCATACTTTAATGCAAAGTAAGAATATCCAAGAAATATGTATTTAACCACTGTATTGGCAACTACTAGAGATAAAATAAATATACATCAGCATTTGTATGTTCTGTAGTCTGAATGGTTTAGCACCTAATGATTGTACATGACTGAAACATTCCAACCCCTATCAAGTATTCAGCTCATCCCAGAGAAACGCCAGCAAAATGGCAATTTATACAGTACATCCATCTATACAGTGCATATGGAAAAGCATGATTTGTGTATGCAAGCAAGCACATTTTATTTGTAATGTGCCCATTTCCAGAAGCTATGGATGCTGAACATAAAACCATACAGCAAACATAAGCAGATGAACACCATTTAAAAAGAAACGTGGGAGCTATGGCATGGGTTAGCATTACACTTTTTATCTTCACGAGGTCTGTGACCTCTTGATCCTCATGGTGGCGTAGCCAAGTGTGAGGGAGCAAGAGGGCACAGACCTTGAGTGAAGATTAAAAAGCGTATGACATGCTAACTCATGCCATGTCTGCTTTATACAATGAGAGTGATGGAAATAAAATTGCCTGCATCTATTTTTTAATAATATTACAGTTAAGGCTTGAAGCCGTGGGTCCACTGTAGCATGAGTAGGCATCTACACAGTGTTATTGTGACATACCGGATAGTCGAAATAACAGACATAATGTACCCAATTCATAAGATACATTTTTTATCTCTGAATTGGATACGTCAACAGACAGGATACAACTTTTATCTGCCTGAATTTTCCATCACGCTCATTGTATAAACAACACTCTGCAAAAAAGGCAAATAACCAAATTACACTCAGGAGAAAAAAATACATCTTTGTTGCCTTTTAAAGGCCTTCAATAAACACATATTCCATAGATGAAGAGGAATGTAATAATGTTCACTAAGAATGTTTTCATTTGTCCCCTGCCCCATGAACTACCTGTGCCAGATGTGGGTGAAGTGATTTGCTGCTCTGATTCACAGGAAGTAAGTCTTCCTTCCTGGCTCTCCACCTGTGGGCCATATGTATTGCTGTTGATACCTTGTTTCTGAGCTACTGATGCAAACCTACTCATGGGAGGACCGCAAAACTGAGAATTCTTTCCCATTTCACTTGCTGAGCAACCAGCACTGAAGTTGGCAAAGAAAACTCGCCATGGCATTTTATTCTCCTATGAGATGCTGTCTTTCATATTCCTGCTGTCTGATTTGTTGACGGCTTTAGCTGCCAAAGTATCAGCATCTTATTTATTATTCTTTTCCATCCCTACTTTGTCCTGTATCCCAAGCATCATAGTCCCTTCTTCTGTGGCATAGCTGAGTGATTTCTTCCACAAACTCCAAGATCATGTCTTACTCAAGAACCAGATTCAGGAGATACTTATGAGTGCCTAGCAAGGTGCCCCTTCCCTTTTCTGAGGTGAGTGAGTGTCTAATCTCTGCAATACATCTGCCCTTCAGCAGCCTAAGCTGTGAGAGAGAGAAAAGCCACCCCAAATGTCTACACTATAACATGAGGCACTGTCCTTAATCACATTTTATTTTTTATCTTTTTATTGTTTGTATCAAGCAGTATCAAGGTGAAACAGTAAAAAAAAACAGAAATATGAAAAGCCATCCATATAGGTTATAAAAGGTATTAAACCTTTTCTGTTCCTGTTATAATCTGGAAAATGGTAATTTACTGTACTGCAGCTATGTACTGTACATACGAACATAGAGGATAATGAATACCTTACTATCTGTAACAAGCATGTGTATTCATCAAAAGGTTGCCATGGTGTCCTTTTGAACCTCGAAAGTGCAGTGAGAATACCAAGTCCAAGGTATGGCATGTTGGTGGATCAGAAGTAATCACTCGTGCAGTTCCAGACATTCTATACTTTGGAGGAAATTGGGACCAAAATGTGAGCTTTCATCATCAACTCAAGGATTAAAGTCACCAAGAACAAGCCATCTCAGTGACTCCAACACCCAATCTGCAATGAAAGTCATGATTTCTGCAGGAACCCTCTTTCATACTTTGGAGGACGATACACAAGGAGGATCTTGCAGCCTGCACCTGGACCCCTACGTAGAGCCACACATTCAAACCATGAGGTATTCACTAATGGGTGCACCACCAGATTCAGATTAGATCTAAAACAGATGGTGACCCCCGATTACTTCTTGGGTAGTGAACTACCAAGAACTCCTCCAGGACCGATGACTCCAGTACTGGACCAAATCATCTCCCATCCAGGTCTCGGTGAGGAAAGCCATGTTAACTGAGGAAACAAGATCCACTATAATAGACTTTTTCTCATTGACCTGGCATTACACAACACTGCCTGAAGTGGGCGAAGAAAAAATGACCTTTCAGCTGCCTACCCAGTCGATTAGGTGGGCTCCTAGTAAAGGAATTATACATGTATGGCCTCTCTCCCATCCCCTTCTCATCCCAGGGCATCTCCTGGTCTCACAACCAAGATAGAGCCTCCACATCAGCCCTTAACCCATTCCTCACTATCCTCCTAGTCCTCCTTTCAATCCCTACTTCCCTGCAATACTGATACACAGTATACGGGGGATGGAAGAGGTAGGCCTCTAATTAAGGATGGGAATTAACAGATCCTCAGGGTATCTAGCAGGCAACACATCCTAGAACTATTTTAACAATATCACATTTGCTACCCCACCCCTTCAGCAAATAACCTCACACACACTGTTCAACAAACACCCACTAACTAAATAGAAAGCAGTATGTGACACCCTAACACAGACAGTCCCCATGCACACTCCCTAATATTTCTAACAAAAAATATATAACCTCTATTCCAAAAACCCCACCACCCATCCCACCCTCAACATAAATACAATACTAAAATAATAAAATATGAAATGCCACAGTCTGCTAGCAGTCCCAAGCTTAGTGCCAAATGTAAGTCATAGAGCTTTAAATTGTAGTCTCTCTTTCACAGAAGAAAAGTCTCTGTTAATTCTGACAGAAATGTCCACTTTAAATGTCCTTTGTCCCTACCTAGCACTCCTCTGCCTTTCCTTCTCCTCATTCCCTCCACTACCCTTTCCCCTCCTCGCCTTCCTTTCTCATACCTACCTCCCCCACCTTCTCTCCTGTTTGCCCTCTATAGCCCTCCTTTCTGCCTCCCCTCTATATTCTACACTTCTTATATGATAATCTTATGCTTGACATGTGTCCTGTTTATTGCTACTCCTGGTGTACAGTTTGTTTTATTGTATCTGCTAATTTCAGTTACCAAGTACTAATTAATGTACCTGTTGTTGGTTGTTCTTTTGATCCAGTGTATTCCTGTTTGTACCTGTTCTGTAAAGCATGCTTTACCTTGTGCCTTGATGTGGAACCTATTTAAAGAGCTTTTAGCTCAAAGGTGTATTGGAATAATTAAAATAAATAAATAAAGGAACTGGTATTGTTCTCACCAGACCTGCTCAAATAAAAGCCACAGTTGCTAAGTTTCCATACTGTATATCCACTGTACATAAAACAGGTACCACAGTCACCAGACTTGCTTCAACAAAATCAGCTAAAAATATACAGTCAGGTGTCTTCTTAGTTTGAAAAGTTCTTACTGAGACTTCCTTGGGCAACACTGTTCATAAATCCAAAATACAGTATCATGAGCTGTATGACTCTCACCACCAGACAGCTATGCAGTCTTTTTCTCACTCTGGTGGCTCCAGTAACAGTCTGCTGTCACAGAGCCGACAGTCCCCCAACAGGGTGGTCAAATTAGCACCTCGCTTCACACTATTTCAACAGCCTTGAGACCACTGGGGCTACAGTCGATCGAACCTCAGTCACTCGGTTGCTCCACAGGAGTCTAAAGCCAGCTATCAGCAAGTCAGGACAAGCTTTTTACTGAGTCTCATACCCAGAAACTTCGGACAGTTTTAAGTCACCAGAACTGACTAAAACAAGCTGAAACTCAGCACTCTGAAGAAATGGAGTGGCATGGGACTCAGGTAGAATAATAGCCTGCCATAGGGATGGCTTACATTCAGAGCTAACTCTGATAAAAAGCTAGCTCCTCATGCTAATTCACTGTCCTCTAACTGTCACTAAAACCCCCACTACTACTATGCTAACGTAAAGAATTAGCAAGATTAACAGAGTAAGAGAAAATAAAAATGGCACTAAGAAAACACTAAAACAACAGGACAACTAATGGTGCGAAACTACAAACATACAGGACTCCACAAGTAATTGCAGAGCTCCTGCTGACAGCTCACCCAGCGTGGTAGCCATTAGGAGAGGGCCATCCTGGACCTGGTTCTGTCAATTGTGTACATGTTCAGGAGTTTCTGAAGGTGGATGTGCCGCTAGCAGAAAGTAACCACCATGGTGTGGTTTCACTTGAACATGGACAGAGGGACAGTCAGGACCAAGACGAGAGTCCTGGACTTTCAGAGGGCTGACTTTGAAAATACTTTGCTGGGATTAGAGTGAGGATGGACGTGGAACAGAAATGGCCAGTACATCTCCAATCTCCTTGTTTGTTCCACAGGATCCTACTCCCTCAGAAGGTATTCCTGCATTATGATCAACATTCCTAGGGTCAGAACTCGGTATGGTACTGCATTCCCAAAGCTATTCTCTCCCATCCACTTGGAACTCTATCCAAAATCCTTAAAATTATCACACATCATTAATATGAGAGCCTTCAAAGGTTACTCTGTGAACTATTGGTAGAAACCTGTAACAGCTTCCTCAAGCGTTATAACTCTAGTTCATTCACTCATATGCACTTTCTGCTAACTACATTTGAAGGTTAAGCTTAAGCCACCTTCCACTCATGTTTGTAAGAGAACTCTGACCTTTGTGTGTATTATTCTACCTTTGTCCTTGAATTCTACTGATTCCCTCTTTTCCCCTCCCTTTCCTTGTCCCTCCCCAGTATCCCTTATACTCTGCGTACTCACCATTCAAGTCTCTCCTTCAACATGAAACTCCTCTATTACCTTTACTTACTCCCACTGTTCTTCTCTTTTTGCTCATGTATTTAGTGCATATGAGGTTTATATTATGTCTTCCATTAGCTATGTATTTAATAATCACTCTATTTCTTATTTTCATTTGACTATTTACTCAATGCTTCATTTTTGTACTTGCTTGTACTTATGTGTGCACTTTGTATGTTACTTTGTGCCCGTTCACTCAGGATGACTTTGCAAATGAGTTTCGCTCAATGGTGTTTCTCCTGGTTAAATAACAATTGATTGATTGATAATAAAGAAGGGATTGATGGAGGCCATCAGTGAGTGTGCCAAAATCAAAAGCAGGACTGAGAAGGTCAAAAAAAAACAGCTGGTTCAGCAAGGAGGTGGCAAAGGCAATGGGGAAAGAGGAAGCCTTTAGAATGTACTAGCATACTCTGAAGGAGGAGGATAGGGTGGACTACACCACTTAGTCAAGACAGCGAGCAGGGCAGTGAGGGAGTCAAAGGCCATGAGAGAGGTACAGCTAGGTCAGGAGGTAAAAACAGGTGAGAAGGCCTTTTCAGTTATATAAGGGTGAAAAGAAATATAAAAGACAAGACTGTAAGGCTAAAAATGAAAGGGGTTGAGCAAAGGCAAGTGGACAGAAGGCAGAGGTGCTTAACTGGGTACTTCATGTTCAGTCTTCACTCTGGAAAAAGATGTACCAGTACACACGGGTAGAAGAGTAAGAACTGGGAGGAAGTAGCAGACAGTGAAATTCAAGCTGAAAGGGTACTAAAGGGCGTAAGGGCCTAAAGGTGGACAAATCACCAGGGCCAGATTGCATGCACCCGACAGTCCTTAGAGAACTGGTGGAGGTTCTGGTCTCCTGACAGACCTGTTTATCACCCTCTGGAGTCTGGAAACATGCCCTGGGACTCGAGAATGGGCAATAGGATCCTTCCATAAGAGTGGGCCAAGGGATGAGCAGGAACTACAGACCAGTCAGCCTCAGCTCTATAGTGGGCAAGCTGATAGAAATCATCCTAAAGGAGAGACTGACTGGCTTTCTGTAGGAAAATGGGATCTAGGATGAGAGGCAACATGGGTTTGTCTCAGATTGGTCCTGTCAAACTAACCTAACTGACTTCTTTGATTGGGTCTCTAGGACAGTGGACAAGGTCCAGGCAGTTGATGTTGGTTCCATCTGATAACAGCTAAAGCAAATCAGCATGGGACAGAACATCCCAGGAAGAACAGCACAGACAGAAATGGCCTACTCCAACAGTGAAAGGCAAGAGGGTGAACACCAGCACATTGAGTTAAACAGGACCAATGGCTGAATACCGACATGGCATCCAGCCCACCGCCCAAACCTGAGGGCACTGCAGCAAACATGTGGGCATCAAACAGCAAATCTGCCCCAGAAAAAAAAAAACACTGAGGGAAACACAGGACAGGGCACTCAGCCCACCACTCGATCAGCAAGGCACTGTAGCAAACATGGGGCACCAAAACAGCAAATCCACCTGAAAAAAATTAACCCATCAAGGGAAATACAGGACAGGGCACACAGCCACCAGTGGATCAGCAGGGCACTGAAAACTGAGGACATATGGACGGCAACTCCGCCTGTCATAGCAATGTCCTATCAATGCAAAAAGGCAGACAAACCACACAACCCACCAACAGAAATACAGGGCCAGGAAAGTAACAGAGGACCAACATAAAGACACCATGCCCACAAAACAAAAAACACCCTGCGGCAATACAGGTTATGGCAGACAGCCCACAATGAGGGCAACAGGGTACAGGAAACACAGGAGGACAGAAGCACAGTACCCTATCCCACAAAACAAATCCACCAATGACAAATGACTGGACATATGGCCCACTAATGGCAATAACCTGCAGGGCTGTCAGACCACACAAACCCCAGACATGGTACATGGGTACATGACTGCTCACAGCTGCAGCTAGAAATTGTATGCTATCCCATGGCGATAATCATATTGTGACTTGGTGGGGTATGGGTCACTCTTAATAAGTTGCAATATTGAGCCATTGAGTAGCTCATATTACGGAATACTGTTGATGTCCTGTATCTGAACTTCAGCTAGGCCTTCAACTTGGTGCTCCATAGGAGACTGGTCAGGAAACTTGAGGACCTGAGGTGAGGTTAAGCTCATGGGTTGGGTCAGAAGTTGATTGCAGGATACAAACCAAAGGATGGTAGTGAGTGGAGAGTTGTCAGAAGTGAGGTGTGTATTGGTGGGGTTCCACAGGGCTCGACACTCTGCCCGGTGTTGATTACATCTTCATAAGTGACATCGTGGATGGAATCAAAGGTAAAATCTGCCTGTCCATGGATGGCACCAAGCTGTATGGAAGGGTAGACATCTAGGAGGTGAGACAGGAACTCAGGAGGATTTGGCTGAGGCTATAATAGTGGTCTGGCATTTTTGCAGCTGAGGTTCAAAGTTAGAAAGTGAAAAGGTTATGCACTTGTGGGTGAAGGATCTGGGACCAAATACTGGTTGGGTTGAGTGCAGGCAATTAGGTCAGAATAAGAAAAGGAACTGGAGGTAATAATCACAAATGACATGAAACACTCTGCACACTGCAAGAGGACAGCAGCAAAGGCAAATCAGATAATGGGATGCATAGGATGCATAGCCAGGAACTATCACCAGGAAGGTGATGGCCATTCTGCCACTGTACAGTCAGTGATATGACCACACCTGGAGTAGTGTGAAGTTTTTATGCACATATCTTAAGATGGATGTTAACTTGCAGGAGACAGTTGGCCCAGTGGTGCTGGGTTTTTTTTTTTTCTTTTGGTTTTGTTGACTGGGTAAGTGCACTAGACAAATTCTGCCTATTTTCAGGCACGACCCAGGAGAGGAAATACAGATGAATGCCAACTGACCTTGAACCAGATTAAGCTGTTGGTGGTATTTTTAGTGAATGAGGGAAATTTGGCCAGGACACGGAAATTCCCTACTCTGTTCGATAAGTGCCATGGGATCTTTAACATCCACCTGAACTACCACCAATCCAGGAAGATGGGACCTCGGTTTAACGTCTCATCCGAAAGACGGATTGAGGCACTGAACTCCACAACTTGCGCATGCTGGCAACCAGGATTTGGGAGTGAACTCAGGCCATCGAGGTCAGCCAGGGGAAGGGCGCTGACTTGGATTGAGTCCCTGACAGGAAGTTCTCCTTTCCTGGGGAGGAAGGTTTATACTGCACAGCTATAGTGGTCCCTAGCAGTCTGAGCTTGGTTCACAGTGCACATTCCAAGAGGGAAGGTGCCGTGGCAAGATGTCCTGTAGGCGGGTGAGGGAGTGAGTCTGCGCTGCACTGGAAGTCCTCACATGTCCATGCTGCTGGGAAGAGAACCCCCTCCCATTAGTAGGTGAAGGCGGGTCCAGTGCTTGCGGCCCCATGTCCCATGCCAGGCACCAGGATGTCTGTTTCTGCCCCACCTCCAGTAGCAGCAGCCTCCAACACTATAGATAAAGCACCAATAAGGAGCATGGTGGTCCGGCCCGGTCGGATCAGATCTGAGGTGTTAGGCAAGGCTGCACTTGGAATGGAGGTCCTCCCAACTGGAGTCGGACGCTGGGCTTCAGGTCGGATGGGCAGATCCAGCACACCGAGAGACCACACTGGAGAGAGGCTAATGGGTAGGGGAGAATAACCAGAGTTCGAAAAAAACTTGCAGGAGATGGTCCAGAGAAGGGCAACCAAGATGCTCTTGGGCCAGCAGGAAACACCTATGATGAGAGGCTCAGGGGAGCTCAGCATGTACTCTCTTGAAGAAAGAAGGAGAGGGGTCGACATAATTGAGACCTTCAGTACTGTAAGGGTATTAATAGGGTGAGCATGGGGGTCCTCTTCAGCCTTAGTGGCAACAAGTCCACAAGGGGAACAGCCTTAAGATGGTGGGGAAAGGTACAGGAGGAAGATCAGAGGCCCTTTTCACTGAGAAGGTGGTGGCCAAGGAAATGAGCTGCCAGAGGAGTTGATATCCTAAAAATATGGAAAGCTTCAAGAAGGTTTGGAACAGGTGAGGTGAAAATTGTCAATAGAAGGGAACAAGTGTGGGGCACTGGCAGTAGATGGAGGTCAAAAGGGAAATGGGGAGGGGCATTTCCTCTGTAAACACATATGGAGCTACAAAATTGAGGTGACTAGATAGACTGCATGGCCTTTATTTGCTAGCATGTTCATATGTTTGTAATTGATGTCAAGCTGCAGAGAACAAATAACATGCTTGGGACTTATCATATGCTGCAGTGAACCATCAGAATCACTCAAAGAAAACAAAAACACTGTGAAATGAAGTGCTGAATGCTCCAGTGCTGTGGTGTTCACTACCTCTTCCTAAGAAAGGCTCCCTGAGGAAGGGATAATGAACTCAAAGCAATGGAGCAGTCAACCTATGTATCAATAAATCTGCACCGCTTACACACATTTTGCAAAGTGGTATTTTGTTTGCTTTAATTGATGTCAGTCTGACTGGTCTTTAGTTCCTTGGTTCAACCTTGGTCCACTCTTGGGGGTACCACATTTGCTGTCCTTACTGAAGCAGAATCACCCCTTTGTCCAGCGATCAGTTGAACAGGCCAGCCAAGAGCTCTGCAAGAACTGCTGACAGCTCTCAGCACCCTCGGTGCATACCATCTAGCCCATGGACTTGTCTACCCAAGGCTTTGACCCATTGAGGACTCTGTCCTCTGTTATTGCTTTCTTCTGTCATCCCCACTGCCGCATCCAAATTTTCCCTTCTCGTAGTGACCTATCCTTCTGTTTAATGAAGCCTGAGCAGAAATATTCCTTCAGTGCATCTGCATTTTCCCAATTTTCCTCCACCGACTCAGTCCCCATATCAGCTTTTCTATTTCCTTTTTTCAATGTTCTTTTCAACCAGATGTTGGTCAGGAGAGGTTCTGGGTTCCCTTGGTCTCCATCCCACACTGATTACAGCATTGTACACTTCACAGAATAGAAATATGATGTACATGTCTAGTGTTTTGACATCTTTACATCTATAATGGAAAATTGGATATTATTGTTCTTATTGAACTGAAAAATTATGCTTAATGTATTGAATATCTTACAGAATAAGAATGTGCCATACAAGATGTTAGATTTTGGTATTTGTATGTATATATATATATATATATATATATATATATACATGAAGGAAAAGTAGGATATCTATTATGAGGTACCGGTTATATTAGCACTACAGGAATAGTGCCACTCAAGATAGCTCTAGTCTGTGTAGGCCACGATGGACAGCGAGGGAGGATATACGGCACTTACTATATGTGCTGCTCCTGGTCGCTGTCTGTAGTGCTGCCAAATGACAAGGGCAGCCAAATACCAGGGCTGGCTAAGGTGCTCCTGTGGCATGGAGGGCTGGGGCATAAAGCAGTATATCCAGGAAGCAATGGAGACTAAGGTTCTAATCCTGGTCTCCAACCATTTTACCTTTATTGGGACATATTTTTTACAGGGGCCATGGAAACAGTGTTCCACAGCCCCACAAATTTTAACCTTCCCTGTGATCCGCTTCCCATGGAGGGAGAATCTTTAAGTCTGAAGTGGGTGGGGGGCAGAGCCACCCGATGTTTGGGAGTGTAGAGTGAAGCCCCACAAAATAAATAATGGCATTTTGCCATGCTGTTCTTTCCGATGGCATTATGGTTGGCTATGCTCTGACCCACTGCACTATTATGACTAAGTAGTGACTAAGAGTACATTTTTGATGGATTATTTCCAATTGTCATTGTTTCTGACCATATCTTCAAGGATAGTTAGGAACACACATGAATAAGACGTTGAAGATATACAAATGAAACAAAAGCTGTGCTATGAATTGTTCTTGCCTTAAGGTTTTATTGGAAATTTCAATTGTAACTGTGGTAATTTATAATTGTAATGGCATTTTGCTGAACAATACAATGATTTGAACTTACGCCTGATGTATCAAAAGAAGATTTTGTCACCCTCTGTGACATCCTCAACTATTCTTAGTTCCGTCACTTTCATGGCTTGCCTTACTAACCTGCAAGATGATTTCAGCTTTCTGCATATTCTGCCTGTCCTCTTCCCTCTGTGGTCTTCCTGTATTTCCTGTAAGAAGCCCTTTCTCTCTCACTGTTCTGCCACCCCTCTGTAAAACCAAAGTGAGTTCCTTCTCTTGTTCCTTTTATCCTTCTGCTTAAGGCAGGTTGTGGTGACTGTCTGGACCCTCCCTAATTGCTCTGTCTATCCTCCACACCCATGTCCTGCCTTAGTTACTTTTCAGTCTTTCCTAGCATTGTCCCCATGTATACAAAATCTGTCCTTTGAGTCAAGACTACATGTTTTGTGTTCAGCACTTCATATCCCATGTCCAGCTAAACCACACAGACGAGTGGTCACTCCCTCCCAGGGACTCAGCAACCCTGATGCTTTTAACTTGATCGCTATTCATAAGAACTAGGTCCAGGATGGCTTAATTTCTTGTTGGCTCAATCACTCTCTGTGTTAAGAAAAGTCCTGTAATGCACCTAGATTGCTAGACTCCTGCTGATGTTGGCCTGTGGGATGCACCAGTCTAAACTGGGCATGTTAAAATCTTTGACTATTACCATTTCTCCCAGCTCTGCAAACTTTCTAATCTCATCCCCAGCTCCCTGTCTGTAGTTTCCTCCTGACTTGGTAGTCATACACACTCCCACCGATTTTCGTCCCCACTCCTGACTGCAGCTGTACCCATAACATCTCTGTACCTGCACCCATTTCCTCCTTAAAAAGGAAGTAATATTACAAAGGCAAAACAGAAAACATGTCCTCAGAAGCTCAGAAGGGAAGACCAAATAAGGTAGAACTAAATAACTGTCAATGTTTGATCACTTTTATACATCTATTTTAGTTTGCAAAAGTTATGTCTGTTCTATCTATCTATCTATCTATCTATCTATCTATCTATCTATCTATCTATCTATCTATCTATATATCTGGAGAATATTTCTGGCATGGTGGGTGTGTTGTCTAGCTAGGTGTCCATATTGTTGATAAGATTTTAAGCTTTTTAATCATCAAAATGCCATTACAAAAAGAAACAGGACATTTGTTTTTCAAAACATCGTTGATATCTGTATAAGAGTACTAAATAAATAAAACATACATGCACAGTAACCTTACGTAATCCTGATCATTTATACTAAAATATAAACAGGAAGAGATGGAAGGTTTGTTACCTTTGTTGGACCAACAAGTGTCTTGTACAAAGATGGAATTAAATTTGTACAAGAATTTGTACAAGACACTTGTTGGTCCAATAAAAGGTATCAAACTTCCATCTTCCCTGTTTTGCAAGGACCAATACAGCTGAAATCTCTTTACTAAAATATAAACAATTCGGGTTTGGGTCTGGGCATACATCCCACCCCTAGAGGTCAGTAATAGCATGATTTATGTAAATAATAACTCATGACAGGGTATGGCGTTATGAGGATTTAATCCACACCCGGGTGCATTGTGAGGCATGAGGAGGCTGCAGGCCGAGCACCCCACAGCACCTGGGGCATGGATTAATTAATCCCATAACCCATACCCTGCTGTGATATTACACTTATAAAAGGGTTATTTGTTTTGTTTCTTAAGCCAGAAAGGTTTTTTCCTGTTAAATAGCAAAATGTAAGTATCCTGCCAATTGGAAAAAGTCCACAACAACCGATGCATAGTTAATTTATTTTATGAAAACACAAATGACAAAAATACAGTATTCAAATCCTTTCTGATATTTGTTTTCCATAAAATGCTCTCTAAGAAGTCATGACATGCTTTACTTTGTACCTCCACGCTCCCTCAGAACTGATATTTCTAAGGTGTAGGCAGTGTCAGGCACTGAGGTAGCGTAGGAGTTTAGCTTTTCATTTCACTGAGGGCTCAGAGTGTGCTGCTGAGGAGTTTATAATGTTATACTCTGTCTAATGTCTGCCTCAGTCACCTTTGCATTTTGCTTCATTTGACATTCTGCTGTTATTGCTGTTATGGCTGTCACATTGTTGTTTCTCCAGTATCAGGAAAGACCTGACCTGGAAAACAGCATACTGCTTCCTGCCACAGAGAAATCCACCATAAGACAAACTACCCTCAGAGAAATCTATCTTTAATAAGAAAAAGAGAGTTGATTGTACAACTGCTGTGTTACACTCATTGGACTATCTAAGAACACCATTGCCCTGACTCCATAGCAAGTGCTGGGGTTAGATTTTCTGCTCGATACTGGAAGCACATAGCATATGTGTCACCTTTGCTGGTGGCAGTGTCAGTGTGTTGAGGCTGCAGGATTCAAAGCCAACAGTATGTTTCCTATTAAAGGACTAACATGCCACACAGAAGATTTTGAATAACTTCACAGTCTCCACAGTTTTAGAATCTTGAGGGAAGTAGCTCTGTTTCCCTGGACTGTGGAATGGGTTCAGTACTGTGAGAGCAGTGTTCAGCTTTGTTTGTTTATAACATAGGTACAGAAAACAATAGAGCAGAGGTGCAGGTTAGCCATGCCACAGATCATCTCACACACATCCCTAAGCAGGTCCCTTCACATGGCTGCCTTTCTGCTTTTATTTCCTGAACAGGTAAGGAGTCCAGTCAATGCACTCTGGTACTTTCCCTGACTTGTTTCATCTAACTGCTGATTAAATAGGAGATTTAATAAACGGTGCTGTTACACCAATGAATTCTAGTTTTTCAAAAACATTTTAGGATGTTTCATGTTCAAGAACTATCAGTGTTTTAATCAACTTTTTAGAGTGGAGCAGAGGAATTTTATGTGTTTTACAGTAGGTGTTCAATTTAAGTTTAGGTTTTAGTTTTGTAGTTTTAAGTGCAAGAGTCGTCTGGAGTTTATCATGGAGGGTTATGTCTGGCTCCTCTTCTCAGTATGGTATGTGAAGTTTTCTCCTACCTTACTCTGTCAGGATAGAAAGGACATTGCTTTGCTGCACATGTTCCTCTGCAGCCCATAGCTTGTATATGCTGGTGTTGATGGCTACAGGATGAAGTGGATGGTTTTTATGAACCTGATGAGAGAGGACATTTACCGTTAAATATTGTTCTGTGTCAGTGGTATTAAGAGTGACAATGGAGCTGGCAAGGAATCTGCTGTCATTGATACTCAGAAAGCTTCAGCTGGTTCCCAAACCTCTAATACTTGACCTAATGAAAGATGATGGGGTGGGGTGTGGGAGGCTTTTGTTTTACTTCAAAGCAAGTTAATTAAATCACACTCAAAACAGGCACTCCTCACCAAGTTGATGCAAAATAAGTAATTTATTGTGGAGAATCAAAGATGTAACCACAGTCAAACTTCTACCAGATGCCCCTGCACTTCAACTGTTAGTGTTAACTTGGTGAGGAGTGCCGCTTTTGGAGTGCAGATTTAATTGATTTGCTTTGCTGGACTTTGGCTTGCTGCCCAGTCAGCACCCCACCTAATGCTGAGGAGCACAAGCTTGCTCTTGGTGTCAGTTTTGTTTTACTTCACCTGCTCTCGTATTGTGAGCTCTGCCATTTTATGATTATTTTTAACAACTGTCCAACCATCAAGTTAGTACTTCAAGCATGGAGTTAACCTTTACGTGCTGGTAACTGGTTGAGTTTATCTTGACCTGAGTGTTTGACTTGGCAGCTTTCCATCTAGTTTAGGAGTGCATGGAACTGACTCCTCAATGCTTGCTGTTGAAGGTGAACTTTTTAAAACTGATTAATGGGAAATGTGGGGCCATAAGTATTTCTTGTGGCCCATTGCAGTAGTTGGCCATGAATTCCTAAAGTATTTGGTAACTGTTTATGTCTAGAGAATATATGTTATTGTATTTGTATTTATATTGAATTTTATCTGGAGAGAGTGGGGACTGTAAGTGCTTCATTGACATACTTGGCATCACTGGGGAGGTGATTGAGGTGGTGGGGCATTTGAGGGTAAGATAGGTGTGAGTTTGTATTAGTTTGTTGTTTGTATTAGTTTGGGGATTTTTCTTTGGAGGGAGTTACTGAGTGAGTTATTTACCATCCCTTTTCCCAGGTCTGTAGGTGCTGGGTGACACAAACACCTATGCACATCTATACACTGGAACTGTCCTGAAATCTCCACTCCTTTGGACTCCACCCTTCCTGAAGCAGTCTTTGATCATTGCAGGAGGCTGGGGATCTTAAGGTGGTGGTGACATGAATTCATGATCTATGGTTGGTGTGTGTGGGGGTCAGATTCAGATTGTCATTCTGAGCAGATGCCCTGGTTCAAAAAGGTTTAAGAGAAGGGTCCTAATTGCCTCATTCTGAAGGAAAGGGCAGGAAGCCAAACGCCCAACTGAACTTATTACTCCCTTTAAGCAATTTTGTGTAATGCCAGATCCCTAAGAAATAAAACCATTGTGATGCCAGATTTTATTGCCAGTTCATCAGTAGTTCTGGTGTGCTTCACTGAAACCTGGCTTGATAGTGATTTCTGGCATGTCCTTAAAGTGGCATTCCAAGCAGGATTCTTGGTGGTGCACTGTCAGAGGCAGGAGAAGAGGGAGGCCAAATGGGCCATCTGTTCTAGATACAGCTTGAGACTCACAACATAACCACTGAGGGAAAATGAGGCTATTTGAATGTGTGGCCATTACAGGAGATGGAGGTGTTTGGTGTAGTATTCTCCTGGTGTACCATTCTGTGCAATAGAACAGGAGTTCTTGGGGAATTTGCAGATTTCATTGTCTCTCTTGCACTGGGCTCTCCCATCCTGATGTTTCTAAGGGAATTCAGTAAATACGTAGATGATAAAAACTTGCAATTTGTTCAGCAGTTTCTTTAGTTGATAAGCCCACTGGGATTCACACAGGAAGGTACCAGTGCTGCAATTTGGTGTTGGACACCTTGCATATAATAGCATGCAAGGGTGGGTGCTGAAGCAACTGTGGATAGCTATAATATGGCCAACTCCACTGGTTTGTAAACCCTTGCTTCCACTTGTGTCTGTCTGCTGACTGCAAATTGCAGTTCATCATAGTATAATGGTGATCTGTGGTAACAGAGTGGCAACAGAGTAGAGGCTGAATCATTTGAGAAAGAGGTTTGAATCAGTGGATGACAGAATGGATCTGAGAATTTTCAGTAGTACAAGGAGTATCAGAGGCACCAACTCAGCAAGAATCTGAGTTTCTCTCATGGGTGATTCTGTCATGGGTGTCATTGGCCTGAGGTAAAAGTAGCCAGCTCAGCACTCTGCACTGTGGATAGATTAATTTATCTTCCATCTACAGTCTGTTAGAGTGTTATCCATAATTTAATGTGAGGAGCTTGGACAATTTTTCCTGGACAGGGTGTTCTCCAATGAAGCCAGGATCTGATAGAGCTTCCAGTCTCAGGTCTGTGATGAGCAAGGATCTATGTTGTTTTACAGCAAGTTTCCACTGATTACAGAAGAAACCATGCTAAAGGTGATCTCCAGACAGTGCCTCACTTTCTATTATTTTGACCTAGGCCTACTCAGCTGTTGATGGACTGCTGGAAGATCCTGGGCCCATTTGCTCTTGGATTGTCCTACTATATGTTCCCTTGAGTGGGGGCATTTTCCCCAGACTCTGAAGAGCACTGTGGTGAAACTCCTCTCTAGAAACCATTGGTCAAGCTGCACTGCCTATCAAATTAAAGGTCAGTCTTAAAGCTACCCCATTTGGGGAAGCTAGAAACATAGAAACCAAGAAATGTAGACATTGCTAGCAGATAAAAGACCAAGGGTCCATTCAGTCTGCCCGTGAAGAGTTTCCAACCTATCCTCCTGACCTACTGTCTAAAAGTGCTTTTTGGGGGTCTAATCAGCAGCTGGGGAGAACAGATGTGTCTGAGGAGAGCTCCATCTTCCAACACTGTAAAACACTTAAAACTCAACATTTATATTGACTTTTCCAAAAATTGATCCTATGGCTATTAAACTGTACTTTACCTGCAGGATGGATGAATTTCTTACTACATTTGCAAGACAGCAGCAAGCACCAGCTAAGCATGAGCTGAAGTGGCAGGGCAGCAGTCTGGAATGGGAGGCCTGTGTTGAACAAGACATATCAGATGGGGAAACAGCGTGCTTAGCCAAGTGGTCTCTGCTGATGTCCTGGCTGCTCTGACCCTGAAAATTGATGGATTAGCAGGCAAAATCTCAATGCTGGCAAAGGATATAGCTGAGCGGGGATTACAATCATGGATGTAGAAAAACTGGGTCAAATTCAGCGATGCTTAACAGCGACAACATTACAGCTAACTCCAAACAGCGCTGTCCATGACAGCGAATGGTGCAATAACGGTATACTGTTGTAGGCAGTATTGCACCATTCACACAATCCCAGGCAGAGGATAAAACCTCTTCTGGAGTGGGTTTCACTAAGCAGCTGTCGTGGTTCACTGGACTGAGCAACAACAGCAGGAACCCAGGTGCTGCGTCTGGGACTGGGATTGATTCCTGGTCCCAGACATTTTATTTTTTCACGCTTGGTGCACTGCCCAGTTGGACCCCCGGAGTTGACACTCTTTAGTGGGGGTCTGGGGCACAGCCCACCGTAACAGGGGTGAGGAGGGTGGAGCACCCCACAGAAAAAAAAGCACGCCACGTGGCAATATCATGCTGTATTGGCAGTGATTTTGGCATGTGGCATAACGTCTTCTGTGACATTATGACCCCATGCCGAGAAAAGTTGGTCTCCAACAGAGAGGACCACGCAGAACCACTACACATCTGGCTGCAGCCACTGGAAAAGTGAGTAACAGAACTCAAAGAGTTGCTTAATTGCCAGAAGAATGCAAATCACAGAAACTACCTGCCGTTATGAGGATTGCCTAATAACAATAATAATAATAAATAATAATAAACTTTATTTCTATGGTGCTCTTCAATGATGTATCAGAGTGTGTACAACCAAACAACAATTTCAACAATAAAATATTAAAATGTTGTACAATAATTCAGTAATCCACAATACCATAAAATCATCAAATTACAAAACAGTACCAAATGCCAGCTGAAATAGGTGAGTCTTAGAAGCAAACTTAAAGCTCTCACTGTCAGGCACTCTCATACCTGACAAGCAGAAATTCCCACAGGGTAGGGGAGCACAAATGAAAATGCCCTGGCTCCAGATGTTTTAGCTATACTTGGGAATTCCAGCAATCCCTCATTGGTCGAGCGGAGGGCTGGAGGGAGCATTAAGGATGCAGGAGATCTTGCAGGTAGCTCAGTCCCTGTCCATGTAGGGCTTTGTAGGTCAGCAAGCTGACCTTAAAGGTGATCCCACCACTGAACTGACAGCCAGTGCAGTTCACGCAGCACATGCACATGGCTGGATCGAGATGACCCAGATAATAGCCTTGCCGCCGCAGATACTGTAACAGCTGCAAGCGCGGATATCAACCCCAGGAAGCCCTAGGTAAAGGGATTTACAGTAGTCAAGGCATGAAGTTGCAAAGGCGTGAATCAGAGTCAGCAGATTGCTAGATGGAACCAGGTTCTTAATCTGGGAAATATTCCTCAGATGGAAAAAGAGGACTTAATGAAGGCTGATATCTAAGAACAAAGTGTCAAACCATCATCAAGAATTACCCCCAGACTTTGCACCCATTCAGAAGTCAGTAACTGGGACCTCTGAGCCAAAGTTCAGAGGGACACCCCATCCCTGACCCCTCTATCCAGTGACCAGGGTCCACTACTAACACCTCAGTCTTGTCCGAATTAAGTATCGGCCAGCTAGCATTCATCCAGTCCTGGATTTCTGCCAGGCAGTTATTAAAGACTGAGCACACTATCCTGGTCAGGCACAAAAGACAGGTAGAGTTGTGTATCATCTGCCTAACAGTGAAACCTCAGCCCATGCTGTCTCTCAGTGTCTCCTAACGGCAGCATATACACACAAACAACATGGGGATAGCATGGAGCCTGCCATACCCCACAAGACAGAGGGAATGCCTCAGAGGAATAAACCCCGAGACCACCCTCTGAGATCTATCAGTGAGGAATGAACAAACCTCTGAGGACCATGCCAGATAGTCCACAGATGGCTTGTAGGTGATCAGCAACACCCCATGGTCCATGGTATCAAAAGCTGAAGTGAGATCAAGAAAAATAAGATGGTGTAGAAATTTGATCTCTCACAATCAGGAGATCATTGAGCACCTGAATCAGAGCAGTCTCAGTACTATGCCTTTTATGAAATCTGGACTGAGAGGGTTGTAGATGTATGGTTGGTAAGATGGTCCTCTAACTGTAGTGCCACAACCTCTCAATAACCTTCCCTGCAAAGGGAGGATTAGAGATCAGATGGTAGTTAGTGGGGCAGTCTGGGTCAAGTAAGGATTTCTTGAGAAGGAGTCACCACTGCTTTCTTTAAGGAGCAAAGAAACTCACCCATCTCCAGTGAACACCAGACTATCTCCACAAGGACCGGGCTGATGACATCAAGACAGCCTAATAAATGGTGAGTAGGACCCAGATCTAAACTACAACTGGTTGGGCGATATCCCTAAGAATCCTCATGACATCCTCAATCCCTAGCCGATCAAACTCCATCCAGCAAAACCGAGGTGTAGCAACATTCAGCCAACCCCTCCAAAGAATGAACCAAGCGGATCTCTGATCTGATGCCAGCAACCTTATCAGCAAAGAATTGAGCAAACTCCTTACACTTTCGGGAGAAAAGGCTCTCCTAACTTGTAGGCAAGTTGGATTGCACAGTCTGTTCACAGTTCGGAAGAGCTGAGCTGGTCAATTCTGAGATGCAGCAATCTCCCTGACAGGAATTCTGCCTTCTTATGGGTGATTGCTGATTGATAGTCTTGAAGATGTGCCATTAGTCTAAGTTTGTTGGCTTCCAGGCCAGTTCTCCACCAGATATGTTCTAACCTTCACCCTATTCTCCTCAGCCCTCAAAGCCCATCAAATCATGTGGACCGAGGTGAAGGGTGAGAGGGCAACTTGACAGGAGTTAAGGCATCCAGAGCCCCTCCACAGCCTGATTATAGGCCTGTAGAAGGTTCTCTGGACCTGACTTGTACCGGTATTCCTAATAGGTCCAATTACACCTAAGAGGACAGAAGGTGCAGACCCACTGATTTTAGTGAACAGTTCCTTTCAAATATCTTGAATTTCGATTTAAAAGGTGTGAGGGTCAAGTTGGATAGAGCACACAGAGCTATCACCCAAGCCAGCAGAAGGGTATCCGTCACACCAAATGATCATGTTTGTTTATAACTTTACAGATGAACTGCACATCTTTAAGAGTTTACAGGGCTATCAAAAAGTAATGAGTGAAGGGCACCAAATCTTCATATATTGGACTTTTGACAATACATGCAGAAAAAGACAGTTTGGTGCAGTGATGAATGAGCTGTGAGCACATAAGATAGAGCTCATCTTTGCATCTTCCACAGTACTCCAGTTTAAACATGAGGACCTACCCTACATGTTCTGGGAAGTGGCAGAGGCATGGAGGTTCATCAAAGAGAAAATTGATAGGAATGTGAGCCAGGCACAAGAGCTCTGTGGCAAAAGGTTTGGTTGCCTACAATTTTCTTTTTCTGTAGCATGGTGACTGTCCTGTAACCCATATGAGAACTTTGTTATGTCCCCTGCTGCATGGGACAGCCAAATGTTTCCTGTGTCTCCTTCTCTAACAACAAAGAACTCAGCAGATTCTAAAATCCCACATCACCTACCCTACACTACACTACCAGTGCAGACTTAAACTCGGATATCCGACACACCTAGGGACTTGGGTGAAAGAACACCTCCCTGGCCTAAGACTGAGGTAAAACAGTATTAGCAAAAGTGAAGGGATGGAGTTGTGGCTGAGAGATGTTATGAGCATGAGCACATGTTCTGCTTACTAGATTGGGTCTTGAACATTATTGCCCATGTTGTGTACACAACTTCTTCTTGGTGAAGCTTGGAACAGTTTCCCACCATAGAACTTGCAGTGTTTCATGCAGGTCTAAGAGACTGGTGGTGCAGATGAAGTGATGCATGGGACTAACTTTACTCTGGGGAAAGGGGAGGGGTGATGGGCTAATCCTCCTTGATTGATCACCAGGAAAATAAAGGAAGTAAAGGACACACTGAGAGAGTGATCAATCATGGGGAGAGAATCAAGAATGTTATAGGTTGGAAATGTCTGTGACATGGAAACAGAGGGAAGTGGGTAACTATGTTACTCAGCCTCCTGTTTGAACACTGGTATATTTCAACATCAGAGTTAACAATATCAGCAGGTAAATAAGAGAATGGGGAAAGTTGTTTAATGTTCTAAAGTCAGGAGAGGTTGTTCATGGGTGTTGGGGAAGGGTATCCTGAAGAGCATACATGTGACTAGAGATGCCGAGAATGTTTACTCCCTAAGCAAGTAAATGCAAAGTCACCTACACATCCATCTGGGGCTACGTGAAGTCCCCATTGAAATGGGCCACTTTGCCTTCAAATTGACTTTGTGTTACCGACTTTGGGTTCACTTCCTTATTTTCCAGAAAGGCTAAGTGTGTGAGAATTGAAACATCCCCACATCACATGACTCACAATCTGCAAGCCACATGCTACAGGCAGGAAATTAATCAGCAAGACAATGAAGTAATTTCACTTTCCCTTGCTGGAGAGATAGAGAGAGGAGAGAGAGAGAGAGATTGTTGTTTAAGATTGTTGTTCAGTTGGCTTATTTTTTTGCAGTTTAATGCCATATTTCTTGTTTTGAGTTGTGCCTTTTGATTTTCTTTAGTTTTATTGTTTTATTAGTAGTTGTTCTTAATAGTTTAATTTGTTTCTTTGTTTGTTAAAATGGAGAGAGGAGGTTTCTTCAGGGCACATAGAGATCATCATATTGGGCCAAGGATGTGCAGTGGCACAGTGTGCATCAACCACAGGAATTCATTCCCTGAAAGTGCTCCCCGGAAGTGAAGATAGTGATGCCACGATGAAGAACTCCGCCGGTGGCACCAACACTGCCCCCCCATCACTGGCCATGGCCATGGCAGTTCAGCAGCAGCAGCAGCAGCAGGAAAAGTTACAGCAGCCACCACAGCAGCAAGAAGAACAGCAGCAGAGTTCCTCCCAAGTGTCCAGCAGCCTGTAACTGTAACATCTGGTGCCCCCAGCACCTGTGCCAGGTGTGCCAAGCAGTCCTTAATGTGTCTTTTTTTTTCATCATCGCCCTGGTGACCCCTGTGTTATTAAATGTAACATCTGCAGTGTGCTGGTGCAGTGTGGGCACAGAGGTAGTCATCTTGGGACAGGTGGGCAGCATACTCACCTTGTAAACCACCACCGTGCAGAGTGGGAGGCCAAGGCAGCAGAAGTTTCCAGCAATGCACCTGCTGTGCAACAGATGTCAGCATGGCCTCCACCTGCACATGGTGAAAACAAAGAAGGGAGCAGGACTATGGCTGCTCTACGGCACCTGCATGGGAGCGCAACCCTTAAGTCCTGCTACACAGGTGGATCTTGGGCTGCTGTGGAGTCAGGTAGACCACCTGAGTAATGTGGTGGAGACCATGGAGCATCGAATAGACAGAATTGAGGGTAATCAGCTGCAAATAATGGCAATGCTGCAACTGCTGCTGAGCCATTAATTAAGCCTATTAAGGTTTAATTAAAGTGACAGTGGTAAAAGCGCAGATATAAAGTGTAAAAAGTTTGTGCAAACATGATCTGTTTTTAGACCCTTTTACTAAATCTTACATTAAATTCCATCACATGTCATACAGCTTATAGACCTGCCTTTGTAGGTGCAATACATACACAGATCAATTACTAATATTTAATAGCATACCCTTTATTATCTTTATTTATTATTATCCTTTGCACAAACTTTCTACACTTTATATCTACCTTTTACCACTGTCATTTTAATTAAATTTCTAAAATATGGTGTAATGCCAAGTACCATCTCAGCCTTGACAAAGCGTGGTACCGCATAATATTTTTCAACTTACTATGTGGGGAGTGGGGCTTGGAGGGGCACCTGTATCTGTATGCTGGTAAAATAATATTTTGAGGAATTTATCCTACTGCAATATCTGTGGATCATTAGCTGTGGACAGTGACTGAGAGCCATACTGACTGATCTTCCTCTTCCAGTAAAAATGTAAGCTCCCCAAATGTGTACCCACATAAAAACTGAGGCATTTCCTAAACCTGCCGACATGCTCCCATGTAGGCACCACATGTTAATTTTGTGACATTAGAAAATGAATGCTGAGTGCACACTCAAATGACCTGTCTGGGTGCAATTTTTATTTATCTGTTAGTACTGTTTATAGCTGCAATTTAGAAAAATGGAAGGACTACTGTAGTAAGAGTGGCTGTTACGCCACCCAGTGGTTCCTTTGATTTCTGCAAATTGCAACAATAAGTGGTACGAAAAGCTTAGAAAATCCATGCCCATACATGTCAATGGAGTGCACACTCTGATTTTAATTTACTGACGTCACAAAAGGTTGCTGGGGGTGCCTGCCTGGGGTGTGTTAACGGTTTAAGACACTGCTGTGTTTTTCTGTGGGGCACAGTCCTGCCATCCTGGTGCCATAATGTTTTTACTGGACCAGACCACATGGTATTATTATTAAGACCCCTCAACACTAGAGCACGTCAGCTATCATATATGTTTGAGGTGTGCACTGCTGGGTAACCACCTGACAATGCACACCTGCACTTGAACAATTTTGACCTATACAGTTTTATTCTATTTTCAATTGTCCGTTATTTAGTGACTTGTATGTATGATACCATTCCTTCCACAATTAATGTTCTTATGCATTACACCTGGAAATTCCTACTCTGCAGATGGGTGGCACTGTCCGTCTGTCTGTGGAATATGGCGGATCTCAGTTCGAGTTGGAGACTGAGAGTGAGTCGTGTTTGCGAGGGAGAATGCTAGTGTGGATTTGGGCAATTTTCAGCAAATTTCCTCCCCATGATAGAAACTCCGGAGGCAACCGAGTGGAAGAATTCAGACTATCTAGTTCACCTGTCATTGATGATGATGCTTTGGAGGCATCAGTATCTATGCTTCACCAAAATTTAACAACTGCCTGAAAACGGGCTTACTTTCAGCAGCAACTCCTTTCTTTTGGTTGATGAACTCCATTGGGAACGCCTAGGTGTAGATCTAGAGAAAAACGGAAGCGTAATCCTGAAGCAGCTTCCTCCCAATTGCTGAAAGTTTTTTTAGAAGGACTACATCACCGGAAGAAGGACATCGGTCTGATTTGGAGTCGTGCATGGTTCCGAGTGATCCAGGGTGGTCCCTGAATGGGCCTTGAGAGATGCTGGCTGGCATCAAGATAGTAATGGAGATTGGAGTGCTGACCCTATCATGTTTGAAGATTTGGCCTCTGCGGTCATTTTGAATCTGCTCCCACCTTGAATATTTCCATACCAGAGATACGGATGCTTTACAACCTGTTTGAGCTACAAGAGGGGCCTAAGTTGATGGAGCATAATACTACTAAAGCAGTAACAATTCAACACTCCCTGATTCCCCTCATTCTGTCGGTTCTCCTTCATCTTTATCGGGGTTACTGGGCAGAAAGAGCTTCCTGAGGGAAATACTGATATCGAGTTGAATGCTATGGACACACAAGGACTTGATCAGGCGCAAAAACCTGACACTTTTCAACGTCCTTCTTATGCTGACTTATTTCATAAACCCATTGAACTGGCCAAGCGTCATAATGCTATTAGGCTGAGATATTTAGGAGGCATGGCCCTTGTTCCAGATAGATACTTAGTTGGGAAAATTTTATTGAAACAATCCCTTGGCTTCACGCCCTCCAAGGTTTATGCATTGATTCATGCCCCTAGGAACATCGTTTGATATTAGTTTCAGGACTCCTGATCTCTTGAAAAGTTTTGGATTAAACATATGTCAGTAAAACTAATCCCTTGTGGATACCTTTTCAGGTGATCCCTCTGACGAAACAGCTTTTCTTGTTATCACAGTATTGTTTAGAAATGAGGGGTTAATATCTCTGACATTCTTTATTGGTTGGAAAAACATTGTGAATTACAGGGTACTGACCCCATATTAGATGCTGAGGGGTTTTAGAATAGGGGTGGAAAATACAGACTAAACTTAATCAAACAACTAAAAGCCTAGAACATTTTCCAAATTGCTTTTAATGGGCAGGGACAAGGTTTTATTTTTATCCAGGCCAGTCAAAAAATGTTTTAAATGTGGCTCTCCTAGGCACCTTAGTTCCACTTGCACCATTCAACAGTGTATACATATTGTGGGGATACTGGGCATTCAAGTGTGCATTGTGTTAATACTCAAAATGTAATCTTTGCGACAAAGGGGTCATAACTTTACTGAGTGCCCCTGACTGCACATAATACTGGGAAGCAGATTACAGTATACAAGATTTGTATGTGCACAGAACTACCAAATCAACCAATGTTTCTACACCTCCTCCCTTTCTTCTGTCCCACAGCCCCAAAGGCAGCAACAGGACCGTCAATGACACTCCACTGTTGTTAGCCCTAGTACCTCTACCCCTTTTAAAATCTACTGTGGTAAATACATCCCCAGATCCTCAAGGAATGATAGTAACTGTGCCTTCACTTCAGGCATCTGATCCTCCTTGTAAACCCCAGGAAGAACTTGACTGTAATATGTCTATGCCTCTTCCTCCTATACCTCAGGGAATTCCTGCTCCCCTGGTTCTCATCACACTGAAAATACTTGCCTTAACCCATATTATCTTCTATTCCACCGTCAGTAATGGGTGTCCTGTTATTGAAAATATATTTTCTGCTTTGCTTATTGATGAGGACAGAGCAGATCTGGATCTAGATTCTGCTCCATGGCTTCCTCTCAGAAGGAATGGTTTCTGACCCAGAATCTATTACCATTGCTGCTAGTAAAGTCAGGAAAAACATAGTTCTAAACCTAGGGTAGGTACCAGAAAGAGCTTAAGATTATCAACCACTGAGACTTAAACTGTGGCTTTTGTTACTGCTCCTGTTAGTTATGACTTGAAAGTAGCTAGTTTCAATACTAATAGTATCCGTTCTGAGATAAGGATGTTAGCTACTTTTGAATTATTTTCCACTTTTTGTTTGATATTGTATTTTTCCAAGACACCATATTGTATTCATTACAAGATTTTGCCACAGCTTCTGAGGCATGGATATGTGGTCCTAGTTATTGGTCTGGGTGGAAGACCGTTGTTCAGGGCTGAATTTGTTTACTACACCTCATGTGCAGGTTACTCGTATGGTGGCATTTTTCCTGGCAGAGCATTTCTTTTAGATGTTACTTTGTCCTCAATTGATTTCAGATTAATAAATATTTATGGTCCACAATCAAAATCTGGGAGAATCTCCTTATTAAAACACATTCGCCCTTTTCTTTTTACCAGTAGAAATGTTCTGTTTGGAGGTGATTTCAATATTAATTGTATGGCCCAAGACAGGCATTTTGCCTCTTCAAAGTTGTATTGTGATACCCTTTTTTGAATTCCTTGCTCACCCAATCTGGCTTGATAGATGTTTATTCCTCCACATTCAATTCCACTTATTTTTTTTCAGGGGAAGAAATCATCCTGGATCGATTACTGGTTTGTGTCTTCCTTACAGACCAGGGACCCCATAGAATTACTGGTAGCCACATCTGATGATGCACTTCTAGGTGTTACTCTTTCAAACTGTCACAAAACTTCTCGGGTCTGGATATTGGAAGCTGAACTTTTCCCTGTTGAACATTCCAGAATTTATGGAGGGCTTTCAGGCCATTATTACTGCATGCAAATCAGTTCATTTTTATATGACAGTAGCCAAGAATGGTGGGAAGATTTGAAAAGGAGATTCTGCTTTTTTCAGACCATAGATCAATTATTAGGCAGATATAAATCACAAGAGTATTCAGTTACTAGAAGGCCTTTACTCAAGTTTCTGGAACGTATGTTAAAAGGTCTTGAATGTGATACCCAGGTATTTCAAAATTAGAAAACTAAACTTACTAAACTCCAGTATGACAGAATGTCTTCTTTAAGGCAAGAACAAAGGTTTGGAGTTAGGGGCACTAGAGCTCATGCAAATCCTTTTGACTTTTGTCAATCTTCTAGGCAAAGCAAATATATTTCATTACTTAAATTGCCCATAGGAGAGGTTATTTTTGATAAAGGTGACATTTTGGGAGAAATAGAGAGGCATTTTAGGTCTCTATTTACTGCAGACCCAAGCTTACTAGTTTACACATACAGAATTAGTTGTCCTCTTGCCCCCTTAGGTTGGTTCCAGAATGTCTTATTCCAACTTTAGTGCAACCTATTTCAGTACAAGAATTGGGAGTTATTTCTAGCTCTCCAATGGGGAAAACACTGGTTCGATGGGCTGCCAAATGAATTATATAAACTAATGTCACCTTTTGTGCAGAGGAACTGGCTTATCTTTTTCCAATAGTTTACAGACATCAGCCTTACCTTCCAGTATGTATATAGGGTTGGTTATATTACTTTATAAATAGGGTGACAAAGACTTCCTCAGTAATTGGAGGCCTATCACTCTACTAAATTGTGATTATAAATTGCTTATGAAAATTCTCAGTAATCGGTTATCTGTTTTCCTAGAGGACATCATTCATCCAACACAGTTCGGTTCCATTCCTGACAGATCTATACAGATGGTCTCATTTTATTAAAGGAATTGTTTTCTACAGGCCTTTCAGGAGAACTTATGGGTTTTATTATTAGCTTAGACCAAAAACAGAGGCGATTGACAGGGTTTCAAATGATTATATTTGGGCTTGCCTGGAACATATAGGATTCCCATCTATTTTTATTACTTGGCTTAAAACTTGCTATAGAGATGCTCTGGCAACACCATTGGTCAATGGCTGGTTAGGTAACTCAGTGGAGGTCTCTATAGAGGTGTTAGGCAGGGGTGCCCTTTGAGTCCCTCTTATATATTTTGACGTTAGAGCCCCTCATCACCAAAATTAATGCCACAGAGGATATTAGGGGTCTGTCCATCAATAGCTCTTTTGTAGAAATTAAAACTATTGCTTATTCTGATGACCTTTGCATTATTTTGGCAGCTCTCCCATCGTGCCATGCTATTACGGCCTTGCTGATGGCATATGCAGAGGGTTCAGGATCTAAATTGAATCTTACAAAAGTAAGTATTTTCCTCTAAATATAGAGCCTTTAGTCAAAATAGAATCTCTGGACATACCTGTTTGCACCAGTGTCTGTAAGATGTTAGGGATTTTGTGGGGTTTGGAGGATTCAGGTAGATATAATTGGGACCTTCTTTTGCTGGATGCTCGTCTTAAAGTTCAACAATGGAATAAATGGTGAATGTCCAAAAGAAAAGTGTATATATGGTTAAAACTTTTATTAAGTATGTTTTATATTTAGGGCTGTTCTCCGCATTTTAGATACTGTTAATTATGGATTACTTTTTCTGCTATATGGGGTAGCAGATTAAATCCCATTAATAGAGGAATACTGTATCAAGATTTTAGATTAGGCGGATTTGAATGGTGAATCCTATAGTATTTTCTTTTCTTTATTTGTTACAAAAATATTTGTTCATTTCTAAACAAGGTTGGAAAAATCTGGGAGGGTTGGGTATGGGATGCTGTTTCCGAATCCAATCTTGGAATCTACTTCTTATATACCAAATAAAAATACTTAGTAGGACTTCCTGAATATTTTAAATCTTGTTTTTCTAAATTGAAAGTATGGGAGTCTTAAGAATTACTTAGAAACCTATCATAGGAAGACACTATATGACAGTATTATGGAAAGGTTTTTTTGCTTCCTCTCAAATTATCACAAATTAGTAATATGTTGACGTACACATGGATTCCTCATGTATATGTGGATGTGGTATGGCTTAGTGCACACCAAAATTAAATGTCAAGGGAATCTTAAACATAAAGGTGTTTCTGACAGGCGGTGTCCAAGACATAATATGTGTACTGCTCCATTTGAAACAGTTCAGCATTTATTTTTGATTGTCCATATGTAATAGAATTTTGAACATATGCAGGTAGCAAGTGGTAGGTACACCACTGCAAAAAATCACTAATGAGATTTTGTTTTGGAGTATTTTACCTCACTCCTGGAGTCATTTTTTCTGATACTATCTATGTAATTCTATGCTGTAATAAATATCACATTCAGCAATCTTGATGTGCATGGTCCTTACAACAACAATACCTGACCCCAGTACAATTGTTCTGGAAAATACAAACCACAATTTAAAAATTAAACAGTTTGAATGGGTTCAAGTTTCAGAAGTTCAATTTCTAAAATATTGGAAGCATTTAAATTGGCTAGATACAGGATGATGTTGATATTGTGGTTAGGTTAGTTGGTTGTAAGTCTACAATCTCTGAATTTACATTGTTTCAGGGAATATTGTTTTGCTCAGTTCAGGTAAATATACACTTCTGTTTTCTTTATGATTTGCTCACATTTTTGAGAACATTCTTATGTATTAACATTTATATAAACTTTTATATGTAGATGATATTTGCTATGATTCCTTTTTTCACTATGTTTAGTTTTCTTATGAAATGGTATGATGAATTTATAATTTTGGATGATTCAGTTTTTAGTTTGGATAATATTCCTTTTTCACTCTGTTAATAGGGTTGAGAATTCAGTTTCTAGGAATTGTTATTGTATATTCTATTTTTTTTGTTTTCTTGTTTTTCCTTAAAATTGTGATTATTGTCATACTTATGTGTTTGTTTAGAAAGATGGTATGTTGTAATACTTATTTCTGTTTTATTTTATGATTTCATGTTAAAGTTATGGTATATTTATGTAAATTTTTTCCAAGTTCTGAATAAAAATTCCCTACTCTTTTGATAACTGCCATGGGATCTTTAACATCCACCCGAATCATAAACTCTCCCACCTCTGTCCAAAGTCCCTTGATGACCCTCCCACCTCCACTGCAGGTACCAGTTTATATGAGAGGAGAGGATGCGTTGAGGGACTTGAGAGGCAGGGAGCCTGAAATTGAAGGGTTGACTGACACTGTAATGCAGCATGAGAGGGCCATCTTTGGATTGCATAGTACTTTGTTTTAGTCACAATAGAAATTATTTGAAATGATAGCTGTACAAAGCTGCAGTGGATGGGGAGGGGTCATCATGGGACTTTGGGTGGAGGTTGGAGAGTGTATGTCCCTCAGGGAGGGAGCGTGATTAATGAGGATCAACGGAGGTACTACAATTAGGGTGCTGTCACAGACAGGGGAAGTGAGGCTTCTGGGAACATGGGGTGAAGCTCATGGACATGGGGTGGGGGACTGGGTGAAACCTGGGAGAACAAGGGGTTGTATGCAAGGGATAAGCTTCCACCTAAACCAGGGGCATAGGAGGCACTAAAGCAGAAACTTACCAAATTCATACAGAATAGATGGGGTTTAAACTTGTGAAGGGAGGGAGGCTGATTTGGAAAGGTCTCTAAATGGGGTAAGAATGCACACCCAGAATGGCATGAGGTCGTAGGCAGGAGGACTATGGGGTGGGAACCAGGGATGAAAAGGGGTTGGAAAGTAGTACTGTTAAATGCCAGAGCTTGGGCAATAAGATGCCTGAGCTCCAGACAATGCTGGTGGATGGGCAAGTGGACGTGGTGGCTGTCACAGAAACATGGTCCACTCCCAGTCATGATTGGGACCTTAACCTGGGTGGGTGTACTGTGCTCCAAGAAGGATAGGGTGATAGGTGGGGGTGGTATTGTTTGTTCGGGATGGCAAATGAATTTGTAAAATGGAAGATTCTGATGACAGGGTGGAGGCCTTAGGGTCACCATGGGGCCCCTGGGTGTCAAGATAGTGAAGATGGGGTGGTCTACAGACCACCTGGGCTGGCTGGAGGTTCAGGAGGAGGGTCTACTAACAAACCTTAGAGACCACCGTGGTCGATAAGGAGATAAGGAGATGATATTAGGAGATCTAAACATGCCAGCAACTAATTGAGGAATCATAATGTCTTCTGTGGCTAGGGAACAGATGCTGCTGGATGCCTTTCAGGATGCATTTCTAGTGCAGCAGGTAGAGGACCTCATTAGGATCGGCTGCATCCTGGATGTGGTTCTGGCTGACAGTAACCTAGTTCAAGGACTTGAGGTGAGGGACCCTGTAGCTGGGAGTGACCATGACACGGGTCTGGTTTTATGTTGGACCTGGGAGGTGGAGGGTATACACTAAGACTAAGCTGGTTGACATCAGGGGCAGACTTTGGGCGATGGGGCATATCCTCAGGGACTACCTGGTTGGGATTAAGCAGGACATATACATGGACAGTAGATGGGAAATCATCAGGAGAGGACTGCAAGAGGCTACCAAATCCTGTGTAAGAGTGAGACTGAAGGGTGGTAGATCCAGAAGGCCATGCTGATGGATCAGGGAGGTCCAGGAGGCAGTAATGGGAAAAAGCTGCCTACCATAGGTTCAAGTATTTGAGGGACACAAACAGGGTGGAGTGTCATTGCAGAACCAGGCAGGTTACCAGGATGGTGAGAGGGGCAAAGGCTAGGATGGAACAGAAATTGGCACAGGAGATCAGAAAGGGAGAAAAATTGCTTTTTAGGTATATCAGGAGAGGAGGAGGGAAAGGGACAGTTTAGCAGACTAAGGAAGATGGGGAGTGGGCAGAGGAGGTAGGTGAACAAGCAGAGGTGCTCAATGAATACTTTATGTCGGTTTCACTAAGGAGGAGGGAGATTCTCAGAACAAGGGTGCTGAGGGATGGATGGGGCTGGGCCCTTGCATGTTAGGGTTCCTCTTGACACTGTGGGGGCCCAGGGAACTAGCCATTATGGGAGGGTCAGTGTAGGACCAGATGAGGGGTGGGGGCACCAGATGGGGAGATTCCCATTGATAGAGTGTAGGAAGCCCTCCGGTCCCCAAAAAGGATCCTGATGGAATCAGTCAAGAGTGCTATGAATTGGCTGATGACCTAGCTGAACCACTGACGGACCTTTTTTTTTTTGTATTATGTTTTATTGATTTTGCAAGCAAGACTTACATATCAAACACATATAGGAGGATAGCATTATACATGGTAAGACAATATTAAACTCTTACAAAGGACTTATTCAAGACACCCTCAGAGATACATCATAGGGAAGTAACATCAGATACATCAGGTATTAAACAATATATAAGACTGCATGCAGCCAGTAAGACCAAGGAGTTCATATAAAGGATAAGTAGTAAATCAAGTACCTTATTATCATGGTGCCTGTAACAATCTGAGTGAATCCCCCAATACTACAGCATGTAAAACAAGCTAAAAATCTAATAACACAACCTCCCAGGAATGAAAACTCCAAGAAACATCCTTTCTTATAAGGGAATAAGCAAGCACTTCAGTATAAATAAATCTGCAACTAAGCATATCATTAGAAAATATAGCATAATGCAACAGAAAAGCATTAGATTATTTCAGCTGAGGAAGAAAATGTGTTGGGTCAGCAGCCTGTCAGAAGGATAGAAATAGTTCAAATATATACAGTCCCAATGCTAAAGGCTATAAAATTGCAGCAAGTCCCATGTGTCCATGAAAGGAAACTACAAATGGTAGCCAGAGTCTGTTGTTTCAGTCTCTATTCAGTAGCAGGCGATCAGGCACCCAAGATCCACAGCCAGCCCCAAAAACCACGTGTAAATTACTAAACCTGCCCAGCAGCTCACTCTGCATCCGAGAATCAGATTCAACATCCTCTGCCATCTCCGAATCAATTTTAGCAACCATTCTCTCTGCATCTCTTGCTTCATTGAAAAGATATTATTTCCACTGCGGGCGGCGTGGAGTTTAGCCTGTAAACAGTAGCTGATGTGAGACTTTTAAGTCTGTGAACCGACCTCGGAGTCCATTAAAGACTTTGCTCCACTGTCAGATACCTAAAAGAGGTCCTGGAACATCTGGAGGGTGTCCTCACCATATTTCAATATTGTACGATGTTTTGCTGCATTTGGGGCCGATCCTGTCCCAATGCCAGTACAAACAATCAGGAGACTTCACTGAGCCATGTGATCTACTGTTGCATGGCGGGGTAATTGATAAACATTTTCAAGATGAAAAGGGTATCTGACTCTTCAAAGCCCAGAATGTTTGGCAGCATTGTCTGGCAAAAGATAGAGGGTCTTCACCTTTGGCACCCTCTGACAGACCAAGGATCCATGAGTTCTTTTCCCTCGCCTGGTTTTCTACCATCTCCAGGTGCTGGCGGAGAAGAGATTTTCTTTTATTAGTTTTGTAGCAGCATCAACTGTTTTCAGGACAGAAGCCTCTGGCGTTGAGTAGTAGCCTCACACTGGTCCAGTGGGTTTCTAATGCTGACACCCAGGGTGTGAGAGAATTGAACTTTATCAAGTTCTTGTATGGATTTAACCAGCTGGTGCAGGTAGAAAGTATATTCATCAGGAAGGCCTCCTCCATTGACTCTGGTGCCAAATACGCTGCTGTGCCATACTGCACAGGCCTCTCCTTCCTGTTATGTCTCTTCAGATTGAAGAAATTGCCTGCTGCAGCTGCTGGTCCTTATTTTTGCCCATTATCAGGATAGTTGGCTAGGATTAGCTCTCTGATCGTGTCTGAGCAATAAAATTCGAAGTTTTAGAAGGCTTACTTTAAATTTAAAACAAATTTCACCTGAGAGCTCGGTCAGATTGCTGCTTCCTGCTAGGTTGCTCAGCAGCAGCCCCCTGGTAGCCCTTTTTTAATGCTTCTTTGCAGATGGGGAGGTGCTGAGGGATTGGAGGAGGCACATATTGTGCCCATTCACAAAGGTGGATCCAAGGAGGAGAGGAGAACTACAGGCCATCAGCCTGACATCAGCGGTAGGCAAGCTGATGGAGACCATAGTGAACGAGAGGCTAGGATCATTCTTGGAGGATCAGGGGTTCTTGGATGATCACCAGAATTGCTTCATCAAGGGAGATCATGTCAAGCTAACCTTTGGAGTTCTATTAATGGGTGAGGGACGACTCGACCCGGTAGGTCGGTTGATGTCATCTTCCTGGACTTCAGCAAGGCTTTTGACTCGGTCCCCACCCTGGTCTGCTGGATAAGCTGGGAAGATAGGGGTGGGGCAAAAGCGGTCAGGTGGATAAGTAGCTGGCTATCTGGGCGTACCCATCGAGTGATGGTAGGGGGTAGTCTCTCATCCCCAGGGAGGTCATCAGTGGGTCCCGCAAAGATCAGTCCTGGGACTGCTCCTGTTTAATACCTACATTACTGACATCAGGAGAGCATCAGGAATAAAATGAGTCTCTTTGTGGATGACTCTAAGTTGGAGGTGGTGGTGGATGGGGAGGAGGTAAGGAGCCCTTCAAGGTGACCTGGATGCTCTAGGGAGATGGTCACGTACCTGGAAGCTGAGGTTTAACACTGCAAAATGTGGGTACTTCACCTGGGGCAGGAAACCCAGGGCAGGTGTACACCCTGAGGGGACATACTGCTGGTCTCAAGCAGGGACAAGGATTTGGGGTGATGGTGGATGCCAAGATGAATAATTCAGAACAATATAGGAGGGCAGCAGCCAAGACAAGTAGAATGCTGGGCTGTATGCCAGAGGTCACCTCAAGAAGTAGGGAGGTGATTCTAACACTGTACAATTGCCTTGTCAGGCCACCTAGAGTACTGCATGCAGTTTTGGTGACTGCAACCTCAGGAAGGACATTCAACTCCCGGGAGAAGGTTCAGAGGCGGGCAACCAGGATGATCTGAGATATGGGAGAAAGGACTTTTGAAGACAGAGTTGAGGAGCTTGACCTGTTCTCACTGGAGGAAAGAAGGGACAGGATGAACATGACTGAGGTCTTCAAATACCTAAAAGGGTAAATAAGGTATGCCTGCAAGGGATATTTCTGAGGAAGGAGGGATGGGCCACTAGGGGCATGGATGGAGGTTGGAGGGAGGAGACTTAGGGGATAGCAGAACGATACTTTACTGAGGAGGTGGTGGATCCATGGAATGCACTGCCTGAGCAACTGGTGGAGTGTCAATGGTGAAGGGTTTCAAAAGAGGCTAGGACAGGTACAGGAGGTAGAATAGAGGAGAACCGTCTGTGGGGAGGCACTGCCTGGGTGGAGGAAACTAGGGGAGCAGGCAGGAGGATGGATGCAGTGCCCTTGAGGGTGCAGATCCTTGAGCAGACTTGATAGACCATTGGGCCTACTCTGCTGGCATTTTAGTATGTTAGTACAAAAACAGGTGTGAATACTGATGAAAACCTGCAGGAAGCAAGATTAAAAGTAGTGCTGTGTTAATTATGTCATATATGAAAAATGCAGTCCAGCAGTCATACATTGTGGAAATAAGGATATCATATAGACAAGTCAGTAAATAACTACTACCAATCAAAAATGGCATAGGAAAGTACAGGTAAAATTGCCAACAGATTATTGCACTGCTGCATTTGACTGTTTCAGTTTTCTTAGCAGACACACAACAACCACAATAAAAATACCCTACCATCACCCAACACAGTTACTGTCCCCCAAAAAATTTACTATGTTATGTTAATGTAGCATGCTTATACTGTTATCTTGCTACATTATTCAGCAAGTAATATTAGTGTCCTGACTCCCAATAAAAAAGAATAATCAGATGAGACAATGTTCTGAAAAGTCACAATTATTTCAGAACACACTGATTAAAAGTGTGCACCAACAGCCACAACTCTACATAAGTGTGCCCACTAAAATGGCTGCTGTTAAAAATGTCATGAAAAGGCTTGACTCCCAACGAAGAATAATCCACATGTGAAAATGTTCTGAAAAGTCACAATTATTTCAGGACACACTGATTAAAAGCGTGCTGCAACAGCCACAACTCTGGCACCTGCTGCTGCCGCTGTTGTCCTTGTTTTCTGCTGTTGCTGAGTGCTGACTGAGCTGATGCACAGTGTGTTTCCAAATGATGATAGCCACAGATAACCATCGGATGAACCATAATTTGATGTCCTGGAGGACCATTAATCTGCTACGCTGACTGAAACATGCTGCCCTATGTTTGTGTATTCATACCACCATTGATAAGTTACTGTACATGTCACGCTAAGGTTTTTTCCCAGACCCAGACATGTGCTTTCTATATATGTAATCATTTCTTTTTTTTCTCACAGATCATAGAGTCCTACTTTGGTTGAACACATTTGGCTTGCTGATGAGTTTGGCTGTATGAAAACTATCAAGCCATGAAAGATAAGTATTTTTTTTTTTTGCGGGATGGGGTTTAGTGCATCATTTGAAAACAAGTTTCAATAATGTTTTTGTCTTCTTTACAGGATTTTTGTGTATCCTCTAGATTCATACCAGTTGCACATCTTCTGATTTGAATAAAGCACCGATGGCAGCACACAGCACCTAAGTGTTACCTGCAAATAGACGAAGAAGAAATTATTCGATTTCATTGCACTACCACATTCTGTTCCAAGTGTGAAATGTTCCTGTCTGTTATATCCAGCTTAAAATACCAAGCTATTAGTAAGCCAGTCCAAGAACAACTAACACATTTAGTGCATGTGACATGCACTTGCACACACACTAAGATTCGTTACATAGACGTGTTATCATGTGACCAGGATAAAATATTGTAGAACCATGGCATGCTGAAGTACGCCAGTGACTGACAGATGTGCATGAAAATAAATTATCTGGCCTCTATGTAACCTCCATTGCATGCTTTACCGGCTTGAAAAAATGAAAGACTAAACAGAGCAGATGACATAAGATTGATACTCACCTGGAAATGATATACAAACATACATATGAACATACGAAGAAGCCAGCAGAAGAAGGCCATTTGGTCTATCAAGTCTGCTCATGTTGCAGAGTCCACAGCTGAGCAACTGTCCCTGCCCCTCTCCACACTCCTCCCATCCTCCCTACCCATGACCCTTCCCCTTCCCTATACCTGTCCCAGCATCTCTTAAAGCTGCCCACTGTCTTTAATGAGATTATCTCTTCAGGCAGCACATTCCAAATCTCCACCACCCTTTCTGTGAAGAAGTGCTTCCTGAGCTCCCTCCTAAACCTCCACCCTCCAGCAAGACTGTGCCCCTCTGTTTATCATTGCCACTCAGCTTAAAGAGACTTTCCTTATCAACCTTATTTATCCCTTTCAAGTACTTGAAGGTCCCGATCATGTCCCTCTCTCTTTCCTGTCTTCCAGGGATACATGTTCAGTGCCCTCAACTTCTTCTCATATGCCTTACCCTGCTGACCAGCTATCATCTTTGTAGCCCTCCTCTGGACCTTCTCCAGCAGGTTAATGCCCTTTTGAGATGTGGGCACCAGTACTGAACTCCATACTCTAGATGCGGCCTTACCAGTGACCTGTACAAGAACAGTATAACCTCCTCTCTCTCTACTGACCCCCTAGATATGCATCCCAGCATTTTGTTTGCCTTTGCTGCTGCTTTCTTGCACTGTGTAGAGTGCTTCAGGTTACTAGTAATCATCACTCCAGTCCTTCTCCTCCTCTGATGCAGATACTCGGACTCCACCCAGGTAGTACTCTGTCCTGGGATTCTTGGTTCCAATATGTATAACTGCATTTCTTGGCATTGAAGCCAAGCTGCCAGATCCTGGACCACCTCCCTAGCTTTTTCAGATCTTCCTGTAGGTCCTGTATCCCTTCAGCTGTGTCCACTCTCCCACAGAGCTTGGTGTCATCTGTGAATAGGCACATTTTGCCCATAATGCCATCTCCAATGTCATTGATGAAGACATTGAACAACACCGGCCCCTGCACCAAGCCTTGTGGGACTCCACTGGTTACCTGTCTTGGGCCAGATAACTCTGCCCCACAGCCACCCTCTGGGTTCTGTCATTCAGCCAGTTTTCCACCCATCTGGCCATCTTTTCCCCAATCCCAAGATCCACCAACTCCCTGGTCAACCTTTTGTGGGGCATAGTGTCAAAGGCCTTGCTGAAATCAAGACAGAGTCAGTCTACCACGTGGCCCTGTCTACTGTCTTAGGGACCCAGTCAAAGAAGTCAATCAAATTTGTTTGACACGATATCCCCCCATGAACCCATGTGCCTCGCATCCCAGAGACCATGCTCCTCTAGATATTCCTCAATCTTTCTTTTATTATGGTCTACATGAGCTTGCCCACAATGGAGGTCAGACTGGCTGGTCTGTAATTCCCTGGGTCATCCTTGGGACCGCTTTCATGGAAGCGGCACTACATGTGCTGTTCTCCAGTCCTGCAGTACTACACCTGTCTCTAGTGAGTATTAAATATGTTTGCTAGTGGCCCTTCCAGCTCCTCAGCCAGTTCCTTAGTACCTTGGATGTACTCCGTCAGGAGCCTTTAAGAGGTTGTAGTCATGTCGTACTAGAGTGGTCCTGTCCTGTTACACTGTTTGTAAGTGGAACCTGTTAACAAAATTAAAATCAGTTGCTTGTATTTGGTGACAAAGGCATCTATAAAAGGTTAAGGAAGCACTTCATAATAAAACATTTGTGTTTATTAGGCTGACCGTGTTGCTAATGACAGCACACATTCTGTCAAGTGTACTCACAAAATCTACATAGGGAAGGTAAAATAGAATGATGTGTCATGATTTGCACATGTCTGTCATATGGAATGAGAGTCAAGGACACTGTTTTTCTTTTATGAAAGGCAAAACAATGTTACCATTTACACCACAGTTCTAAGAAAAACCATAGTATGAGAAATTAGTTCATACTCCTGTAAACTACTGATAATAAGAAGCATGGTGGCTGTGGCTGGCTGTGGGTTCCTACATTGGGCAAGGGCACAGGTCCACATTTTCTGTCTCTCACTTTCATGAAGATGGGTGGCTGTGCCTGGCTGCGGGTTCCACATTGGACATGGGCAAGGTACACATTTTCTGTCTCTCACTCTCATGAAGGCGGGTGGCATGACTTGCTGTGGGTTCCACATTGGACATCGGTGTAGGTACACATTTTCTGTCTCTCACTCTCATGAAGATGGGTGGCTATGGCTGACTGTGGGTTCCTACACTGGGCATGGGCACAGGTACACATTTTCTGCTCTCACTCTCATGAAGATGGGTGGCTATGGCTGGTTGAGGGTTCAGTACATTGGGCATGGGCACAGGTACACATGTTTTACCTCTCTCATGAAGATGGGTGGCCATGGCTGACTGTGGTTTCCTACATTGGGCATGGGCACAGGTACACATTTTCTGTCTCTCACTCTCATGAAGATGGGTGGCTATGGCTGACTGTGGGTTCCTCACATTGGGCATGGGCACAGGTACACATTTTTGTCTCTCTCATGAAGACAGGTGGCTGTGGCTGGCTGTGGGTTCCTACATTGGGCATGGGCACAGGTACACATGTTTTATCTCTCTCATGAAGATGGGTGGCCATGGCTGACTGTGGTTTCCTACATTGGGCATGGGCACAGGTACACATTTTCTGTCTCTCACTCTCAGGAAAATGAGTGGCTGAATATGGTGTGTTACAGTCTTTCAGTGTCAGGATGGAGGAGGATGTCTGTCATTTAATCAGCAGGATTTAAGTGGCTACAACAAGTTGACATTTGTGTTTATTTGGCTGACCGTGTTTGCTAATGACAACACACATTCTGTCAAGTGTGCTCACAAAATCTACAAAGGTAAAATAGAATGATGGGTCATTATTTGTACATATCTGTCATATGGAATGAGAGTCAAGGACACTGTTTTTCTTTGATGAAATTCAAAAAAGGTTACCATTACAGAAATGTGGCAGCCTGTAAACCCGTGCAGCACTACCACCAACATCCTCCTCATCCTGATCAAACAGGAGTTGCCTTTGCAGTCTTCTTTGTCAGAGTTGTGCCCACTAGGAAATTATTTTTCCATGCATGACTGAATCATCAACCTCAATTGTACACCATTAGATGCTACCACGAGGATGGTCTGCTTCAACCACATCATCAGCACAACCATCAGTGCAACAGGGTACAAACACAGATGTAGTTGTTCGATTTGGTATGTGACCTTTGTTCATTTTTATGAATGTCAGCATGTTGACATTTGTAGGTGATAGGTTAGTACGGCGGTCATGTATTATTGCCCCCACAGAACTGAATACCATCTCCACACTTACACTGGAGGAGGGCTGGTCAGGTACTTCAGTGCTACTGAAGTGAGCTCTGGCAATTCATTCACCTTGCCACTCCAGTACAACAGAGGATTGTCAAGTGTTGACAGATGCCCATTTTCTGACAAACAGGCATCAACCATGCTTTGTGCTACAAGCAGTCCTGATGAGTCATCCACCTGTTCACAGGATTCATTGAGGTCACAGATTTCTACTTGAGACAAGGCACCCGAAAGTGGGTTAGTGGCAGCCTGGTTTGCTGACACTCCCCTTGCTCTGCAGCCACCTTACTGGATGTGCTTACTCTACAGTGACCTTCAGCCTTGTTATGCTGTGGTTTGCAACTTTGCACGTGACTTCTGTGCCCCATGAACCAATCGGACCTGCTGTTCAGTCAGATTTTGAACCTCATCAGGCCCTCCTCCAGTATGGATGCAATGCCACGTTTGTATTGTGGGTCCAGCATTGTTGATATTCCAAATTCTGCACTTTGCTGAATACTGGCGATGTGTGGATTGCTGTCGAATATTGTAAACATGTGTTTCAGTAATGCACTGCTTGGCCCATTCCACGGACACATCAAGGCTAGGCTGCAGATTCAACAAAGTATGCCTCAGCACCCACAGCAATGGAATCGATTGACTAAAGGATGCAGTGTCATTACCCCTGCCTGTGTGGCATGTTCAAACGGCCTCAGAATTGATATCACTGAGTCCATGAGGCATCATTGTTCAATGTCATAGACACTGAGGCCCCTGAACTGTCATGGCAAGTGTGAATTACTAGGTATTCGGAGACGGCTTTGTACTGTTCACACAACTGCTCTGCCATATAAAGTGTAAGAGTTCCAGCATGTGACAACTTCAAGCTTGAGACAGTGCTGGAGGAGACTGTTTTGAATCTGGCTGCCTAAGCTGGTCATGGGCCTTTCCACAGCGTACAAAGTGTGCACAGATACAGCATGCAATTGTCAGTACTTGCTTGATGTCATGGTGCTGCAAAACTCCTGTACCACAAGATTTAAACAGTGGGCCATGCAGGGAACCCTCAGAAAGCCACCATCGTTGATACATTTAATGACATTTGATCCATTGTCACTAGCTATAAGCCAGCTTTTAGGGACAGGGGTTCAGCCACTCATCAGTTTCTGTCAGTAGCAAGTCTAGCATGTTTTCACCTGTGTGGGACCCGCTACATTGCACATTGCAAGAGTTGCATGCTGTCTAATTCCCTGAAGGTTGCTACCATGACAGTCTGACTTATTGCACTGACTTCAATCCTGCCAGCACAGGCAACCCCGGTACCTGCACCCAATGTGCAGTAATACACAGATAGGAACCACCACGCCGTTTTGCCACTTGTTCACAGATCCATACTTAAGTGAAAGTATGGTGATGAGGAATGTTGAAGGGCATGTCTTACAGACTCTGTCACAGTCTGATATAACTCTGGGACACACGGGTGGAAAAGTAGGTCCTGGACGGACTTTCCATTTTGACAAGTAAGTTCTGCAAAATGCTGGAATCCAGAATTCTCCACAAAGGAGAAGGGCAAAAGGTCAATTGCCAGCATTTCAACTACGGCAGCATTCAGTTCATGTGACACCATGTGATTTGGTGGGTATTTCATGTTTTGGGCAAAAGACTGTGCAGCGTGGGCTGCATTGTTACCATTTTGCATGTAGGGTGCCAAATGGTTCTGCAAACTGCCATTGGTGGGGTACTCTTGCCGTGTGATGAGGGGTGCACAGGGGCAAGTCAACAAATGATGTAATTTTCCCTGTTTTAAGTGCAGGGTTGATGTACTAGAAATACTGCATAGACCACCTCCACCACTGCTTCACTGACCAATACTTGACAATTCAAAATCCTCCTCCTCCTCATGGCTGTAATAATCCTCTGGTGTTATTTCACCACTACTACAGATGCAGCTACTTGGGCTACTTCCAATCAAGGAGGGGATACTATGCTCAATAAGGTGGATGAGGGTGAATGCCCACTATGGCATTGGCTCCCCTTTGATGCTGAGTCCACAGTGCCATGTGCATGCTCTTCAGATGTGTATGCTGGCCCCAGTGCCCAGATGGTTATCCTTTTACCACACCTCACATGCACTTGGCAAAGCTGGCAGATTGCCACTATTTCATCACTTGCATCTTGTATGAAAAAATCCCAAACTAAGGATTTTGATGCCCTACTTTTCACATGTCCCTGATGCTGCATATTGGACTCCAGTTTTTAGACACTGGAAATGGGAATGTACTGCGTGATTTCTGTTATTGGGCACGCTTGGACTCTACCAGACCATCACAATCTATGACTATTGCTGGGTCATCATCATCAACAGACACAGCTACGCCACAACTTTGAGGAGGGGTGGATTTAATAACAGACTGTTCACACAGCCAGCTTTACTTTATTTTTCTCCAGTTCCCAACTGGGGTCGCTGAAATCATCATCATAATAATCATCTGCATCCACAAATTAAGCTTGGATGCTGTCCTGTAGAGAACATGTTCCAAGCCCAACCACTGCCACAGTATGATAATCCACAATTTTTTCTTCAACATTTGAATCATTGGATGGCTCAGGCAAAACCTCAACAACACTGGAAACATGAGATTGTGATTGTGAGTCATCGTCAGGATCAGAATTATGCCCAACTACGGTGGGGATGGGGATGGGAAGTGTGACATCAACTGCACTCTGACTCATGACTTTGGACTCCACAATATTCTGGCAATCTGTAACTTGTCACAAGTTGAACTTGGGGCAATAATCATGCCATCACCAACTTCACTACCACCACCAGTGGGGACAACAGCATCTCTAACCATTATTGAAGCAACTGATTGCACTGTGAAAAGCACAGTCAGAGAAATCCCTTTACTGCCATTGACTATGCTCATAAGCTGCATACTACCTTGCCCATGGCCACCTTTGCCACTGACAGCAGTGCCATGGCCAGAAACATCTTTGCATGCATGTCTTTTGTGGGCATTTTTGGGATTACACAGAAAATTAACAAGAAATTCTATTCTAAGGCAAAAATATGGGACTTCAGAGGAGCTGACTTTGATAAGAAGGCCAACAGAGTTAAGCTAGCCCTGGCAAAAAGAAATACAGGTGAGGGGTACAGGCAAAGTGGGCAAGCATTAAGGATACAATACTTGATGCAACATCCCATTGTGGTAGAGAGAAAGGAAGTGCAAAAGAAGAAGGAAACCACTTTGGTTCTCAAAACAGCAGCAGAAAAGGTCAGACCAAAAGGCTGGCTTTCAGGAAATATAATGGAACGCAGCAGGATGAAGATAAGGAGGCATACTAAACTTCCTAAGGGAAGCAGAGAAGGCAGTAAGGCAGGCAAAGGCCCAAACCAAGGAAACACTAGCACAAACAGTAGAAGAAGGTGACAAGACTTTCTACAGATACATTAGTGAAAGGAGAACGTCCAGAGGAGGTATTGCTAAGATCAAAGGGATAAGGGGCATGTGAAGAGGAGGACCATGTAAATGCATCTATCCTAAATAAATACTTCTGCTCAGTATTTACTGAAGAGAAGGTAGGCAGGGCCCACAGCTCAGCACCATGGACATGGGGGACGGAGGTGTGCACTAGACCCTTCACAAAGAAAGGGTCCTACAAGAACTAGATAAGTTCAGGTGGACAAGGCAATGGTACCTGATGGCTTACATCCCAGGGTACTAAAGGAGCTAAGGGTGGAACTAGCAGAGCCATTATCAGAACTATTTAGTGAGTCTCGGAGCACAGGAGAGGTCCCAGAAGACTGGAGAAAGGCTCATGTGATCTCACTCCACGAGAGTGGTAGCAGGGAGGAGGCAGGAACTACAGACCAGTCAGGCTTGCCTCAGTAGTGGACAAGATTATGGAGGCACTCCTTAAGGAAGGATAGTGCAACACCTGGAATCCATAGGAGCACAGGATCCAAGGCAGCATGGATTTACAAAGGAAGGTCCTGTCAAACTAATCTCATAGATTTCTTTTGACTGGCAGACAGAGTGGTGGACCAAGGGGAGCAGTTGATGTCACCTATATTGACTTCAGCAAAGCTTTCGATACTGTTCCACATAGAAGATTGATTAATAAGCTGGGTAGGCTCAGGGTGAGTCAGAGGTTGGTCAACTGGGTGGCAAACTGGTTTACAGGCAGAAAACAGAGAGTGGTGGTAAATGGTATACAGTCAGAAGAGATGCAAGTCACAAGTGGGTACCTCAGGGATCAGTCCTGGGACAGTCCTCTTCAATATCTTCATCAGTGACATTACAGATGGACTGGAGGGTAAGGTTTGTCTGTTTGCAGATGATGCAAAATCTGCAACAGAGTAGATGATCCAGATGGGGTGGGCAGAATGAGAAGAGATCTGGATAAACTGGCAAAATGGTGGGAAGGTAGCAACTGGGGTTTAGCAAAGGGTGCATGGTTATGCACATAGGGGAAAAAAACACAAGCACATATAGCCTGGGAGGAGAGTTTCTGGCAGTCACAAGGGAAGAAAGAGCATCACAGATGACCTGAAATCATCCAAGCAGACCACTAAAGCAGTAGGTAAGTCTAAGGTGATGTTGAGATGTATTAGTAGGGTATCACAAGTCGTAGCGGAGGTAATAATCCTCTTTACAAGACAATGGTTAGCCCCATCAGGAGTACTGCATGCAGTACTGAGTCCACACCTTCACAAGGACATTAACCACATTGAGGCAGTCCAGAGAAGGGCAACCAAATGGTGCAGGGACTGCATCAGAAAATATATGAGGACAGATTAACGGAACTCAATATGTATACCCTAGAGCAAAGGAGGAGAGGTGATATGATCGAAACATTCAAACACCTTAAAGGCATTAACAAGGTGAAAGAGTTTAACATGTTTCAATATAAGAAAAATAGCGAAGAAGAAGCCAGAAGGGAAGGAAGCATATTGAATTCAATGCTTTACAGTAACTGGCAATTGCTTTTTCTTTTAAACTAGATTGTGTGCTTTTAGGGACACTGTACTTTCTTTGTTGTCTTTACTTAGAATTGTTTTGGGCTGTTGAAAATTTAAAACGTAGTGGTGGTGTATTTCTTTGCTGTCTTTAATTGCTGCAAATTTAGTCTTGGCTTGTCTGACTTGCCCTGTAGTTTGGGTGAGGGTGTTAATTGTCTGGCCTCTGACCTCAGCTACGTGATAACTGGAGTTGGGGCTAGATCAGAGTTGAGGTAGCAATTGAGTTTTATTTTCTCAGAAGAAGCCAGAAGGGAAGGAAGCATATTCAATTCAATGCTTTACAGTAACTGTAATTGCTATTTTCTTTTAAACTTAGATTGTGGGCTTTTAGTGACACTGTGCTTTCTTTGTTGTCTTTACTTAGAATTGTTTTGGGCTGTTGAAAATTTAAAAACGTAGTGGTGGTGTATTTCTTTGCTGTCTTCAATTGCTGCAAATTTCCACCCTCCACCCTCCCTTCCCCAACTCTTAATTATATGCCCTGTTAAATCTGATTGACAGGAGCTAAACACAGGGTATAGTAAGAGGGTGGAGTAGGAGGGCATAAGGTGAAACATAGAAACATAGAATTTGATGGCAGATAAGGACCGCTTGGCGACCCAGTTTGCCCATTTCCTACCTAATGGATAAGCTGCAGATCCTAGTTAACTAGCAGCCTACTTCTTCCTACCCACCCCTAGAATTGCCTTATGACTGTCCCATGCATGCTTGAATTCCACCACTGTTTCTGACTCCACAACCTCCTCTGGAAGGCTGTTCCATGTATTCACAACCCTCTCTGTGAAAAAATACTTCCTTAAATTACCTCTGAGCCGCCCCGCTCTATCTTCAAATTATGCCCTCTTGTTCTTGCACCTCTTTTTTTTGAAAGATGCTACCCTCTTGGATTTTTTGATTCCCTTGAGGTACTTGAAAGTTTCTATCATGTCCCCCTCTCCCTTCTTTCCTCGAGGCTATACATATTAAGCTCCTTAAGTCTCTCTTCATATGTCTTCTGGTGCAGACCCAGCACCATTTTAGTTGCCCTCCTCTGAACAGGTTCCATCCTGTCTATGTCTTTGCAGAGATTGGGTCTCCAGAACTGCATGCAGTACTCCAGATGGGGTCTGACCAGCTGTCTGTACAGAGGGATAATAACTTCCTGTTTTCTACTGGTGATGCCTCTCCTTATACATCCCAGTATCCCCAGCCCTCCTTGCTGCCCTCTCCATTGCTTGCCCACCTTTAGGTCATCTGATATACTACCCCCAGGTCCCTTTCCATTTTTGTTGTTGTTAGTATCTCACCTCCATTGTGTACTCTTCCCTGGGTTTTTGTTTCTGGGTGCATTACCTTGCACTTCTTAGCATTGAATCTAAGCTGCCATACATTTGACCATTCCTCTAACCTTGCAAGTCCCTTCTTATCCTTTCCACCCACCTTGTGCATCAACTCTGTTGCAGATCTTTGTGTCATCTGCAAAGAGACATACTTTTCCTTCTAGCCCACCCTCAGCATGACAAGTGTTTTGATTCATTTATTTATTTCTTGGTTCATTTTCTTTTTTAAAAAGAAAAGTATCTGAGGATCAGTGGTAGGATTTTAGGACAGTAAATTAATAAAAGGAACTAGGAGAGCTTCAATAGCAGACAAGTAGTGGAACTGCAGTATAGTTGCAGTATAATGTGGGAGTGGTGCAATGCAGTGGCTGTGGGACAACCATATTCAGGCAGACCTTCTGGACACTGAGGTGCTGCCTATCTGTATGCATCTCTCTGGACTATGGGATGAGGTAGCCAGACTCAGAGCAAAAGTAAACTTGGTCAGGAGTACCATCACCCTATCCAGAGACCACCCAGTCCAATGTAACTGCCTCAAAGGATGCTGAGAATGAGGAGCACTTGGATGACAGTGGGCTCAGGAGGGTTACAGCAGTCAGGCAGAGGCACATCCCAGATTCTATTCCACTCAAGAACTCATATGCACACTGGCAAACAGGGACAACCAAATAGAGGTACCCAGAGAAGTGGAAGGAAAGGATGTGGAGGTTAGCCAAGGAGGTGACCTCAGCGGGAAAGCAGTGGACCCCAGAGGAGGAGGAAGTGAATCCTGGTGGGGAACTCCATCATAAGAGGGATCCAGCTAGGAACACAAGAGGGGAGGACAGGGAGGTGAGGTGCCTACCAGGTGCCACGGCATGGAGGGATGGAAGGAAGATCCCGGGGATCACTGGGAAGGCAAGATGGGAGGGTGAGCTGGATGTCATTATCCACCTAGGTACTAATGACCTGGCAAATGGGAGCCAAAGGAAGTTCAGGAAGAGTTTAGGAAATTGGGAGGGGTCTCAAGCAAGTAGCTACTTCTGTCACTTTCTCAGAAGTACTACCTGTGAGAGGCAAGGAGAGCATGGGATGCATGCACCAGGAGCTTTAACTCATGGTTGACGAACTGGTGCTGAGAGGAAGGGTTTGATTCATTGGTGACTGGGGACCCACCTGGAGGGATGGAGGTTTGTTCAAGCCTGATGGCCTGCATCCATCCTGGAGGGAATCAAGCACTCAATGATAAGTTTAAATGCTACATTGACAAGCATTTAAACTAGCAAAGGGTGGCAGGCCAGCAAGGAGGCACCTGCTTGCTCACCCCAGCTAGCAGTGGAACCAGTGAACCACAGGAGTGGCTATCTCTACAAAGCAGTGTGCAAAGATGGAGATTAGCGCCCAAGAGGTGGATAGGCAGAAAAGGGGCAAAATTCAGCAGAAGGGCAGACAGGAAGGAGAACCAGGGATAAAGGACAACCAAGGAAGGGGCTGGAGTAGAACAGCAAAACAGTCTAGGAGGTCAAATCATGGAAAGCCATGTGTGCAAATGCCAGGAGCCTTAGCAACAAGATGGAAGATCTGGAGGCTGTCATAGTGCAGTCAGACCTGGACATTGTGGCCATCACTGAAACCTGGTGTAATGATAACCACGACAGGAGATGGCCATACCTGGCTACAACATATTCAGAAGAGACAGGGCAGGCAGGAAGGGAGGAGGTGGCACTGTATATGAAAAATGACATAAGGGCCACAGACATCCAGGAGGAACAAAATGGGGAAAGATACTGTGGGTTAAGCTGGAAAGGAAAATGGGGCCAGCCATCCGCTTCAGGTGTGGTCTATAGACCACCAGCCCAGGAGGAAGAAACAGATAGGAGTTGATGCTTGCCATCCAAAGGATGGCAGACAAGGAGTGAGGTAGCACTCACTGGAGACTTCAATATTCCAGATGTCGACTGGAGCATCCCAGCAGCAGCATCAAATAGGAGCAGATTTATTCTGGACTCCTTCAGGGTGCCTTCCTCAAGCAACTGGTCATGGAACCAACTCGTCAGAAGGCAATACTGGACCTTGTGCTCACAAATAGGGACAGTGTGATGGGGGTACAGTGGGGAGCACCTGGGAACAGTGACCACCAGTCATTGTGGTTTGAAATCACAGAAAGAGCAGGACCAAACCACACAAAACACATATCCTGGATTTTAGGAGAGCAGACTTTGGAAAATGGGAGATACTTGAAAGAGGCATTAAGGGAATGGGGCAGGAATCAGGGGTTGAGAAACAGTTGGCAGTATTTAAAATGGGGATTACAAGAGCAACAGAATTATGCATTAAGCAGGTTAGCAAGAGGAAAAGGAAGAGGAGACCCATATGGTTTTCCAAAGAGGTAGCAAAGAAAGTGAAAGCCAAAAGACTGCATTCAGGCAATACAAAAGACACAGGCAGAAGGGGATAGGGAGAAGTACCAGGAGAAGCAAAGGGAGGCAGGAGGTCAGTAGGGAAGCCAAAGCTCAGACAGAAGAACACATTGCAAAATCAGTGGTAGAGGGACAAAACGTTTTACAGGTACATAAGTGAAAAAAGAAAAGACAAAGGAGGATAGTGAGACTGAAGGGGAGGATGGGCAGCGTGGAGGATGACAACAGTAAAGCTGACATAATGAACAGGTATTTCTGCTCCAGTCTTTACTGAGGAAGAGGAGGTAATGGGTCTGAAGGGTACAAGGGGTGAGAATGGGGCAGAAATGGACACAAGTCCCTTTAACGAGAAAGGATCCTGAAGGAACTGGAAGTAATAAGAGTTGATAAAGCAATGGGACCAGATGGGGTGCACCCCAGGGTCCTTAAAGAACTAAGAGAGGTGGTGGCTGAACTTCTGACTATCCTGTTTAGCTGATCACTGGAAACAGGAGTACCCAAAGACTGGAGGATAGCAGATGTAGTCCCCTTATACAAAAGTGGGAACAAAGAGGAAGAGGAACTACAGACCAGTCAACCTCACCTCTCGTGAGTGGGGAAGATCATGGAAGCACTACTGAAGGAGAGATTGGTGGAACATCTGGTTGTCAATGGACTACAGGACCCAAGGCAGCATGGTTTCACCAGGGGAGGTCAAGTCACGACCTCATTGAATTTTTTTGACTGGGTGACTAGGGAGGTGGATCGGGAGGGCAGTGGACATGGCCTATCCGGACTTCAGCAAGGCTTTGACACTGTGCCACATAGAAGACCATTACACAAACTGGGGAATATGGGTGTGGGCAGGACAGTAGTGTGGTGGGTAGGTAACTGGCTGGGCGGCAGGAAACTGAGGGTGGTGAATGGCTGTCACTCCACAGAGGGAAGAGTGACCAGTGGGTATCACAGGGATCAGTGCTGGGACGGTCCTATTCAACATCTTCATCAGTGACATTGTGCAGGACCTAGAAGGCAGAATTTCACTGTTCGCTGATGACACAAAGCTCTGTAATAGAGTAGAAACACCAGAGGGTGTAGACAGAATGAGAACGGACCTGCAGAAACTTGAAGAATGGTCGGGGTTTGGCAGTTGAAATTCAATGCAAAAGAAGTGCAAGATAATGCATATGGGAACAAAAACCCTGGCACAATATATCAGTTGGGGTGAGGATATAGCATGTACCAAGCAGGAAAGGATCTTGGGGTTATCATCTCTGATGACCTCAAGGTAGAAACAGTGTGACAAGGCAGCAGGTAAAGCAACTAGGATGCTGGGATGCATGGCAGGGGCATCACCAGCAGGAAAGGGAGGTCATAATTCCACTATATAAGACACTAGTGAGGCCCCACCTGGAGTACAGTGTACAGTTCTGGAGACCTTACCTACGTAAGGACATAGACAGGGTAGAAGAAGTTCAGAGGAGGGCAACAAAGATGGTGCATGGATTGCATCACAAGTCCTATGAGGACAGGTTGAAGGAACTGAACATGTACTCCCTGGAGGAGAGGAGGAGAGGGGATATGATAGAGACATACAAGTATCTTACAGGGAGGAACAGGGTGCAGAATATACTATTTTTAAGTGAAAAGATGTTCCAGGACTAGAGGGCATGGGATGAAGTTGGAGGGAGGACGATTTAGAGGAAATGTGAGGAAGAAATTCTTCACAGAATGGGTGATGGACAAGTGGAACACCCTGCCAGAGGAAGTGGTGGGGCTGAAACAATCACGGATTTAAGAATGCAAGGGATAGACATAAAGGAATTCTGGAGGTCAGGGGTAAGAGGCAACAGACTTCTAAGAAAACATAAACTGAACTTACAAGCTCAAATGGGCAGACTGGGTGGGCCATAGGCCCTTATCTGCCTACACTGTCTATGTATCTATGTAGAGGAAACAGCATGACATTAGAGGAGGCCAATTAAGGGGTAATGTGAGGAAGTTATTTTTCACAGAAAGGGTGGTGGATACATGGAACTGCCTACCTCAGGAAGTGGTACATATGAATACTGTGCAGGGCTTCAAACAGGCATGGGATAGGCATAAGGGAGCAATACAGATGAGTATGAATAGATAGGTCATTGACAGAGCAAAGGCCGATGGCACATTCATAAAGTGGAAAAGAAATGGGCAGACTGGATGGGCCTTGTGGTTCTTATCTGCCGTCAACTTCTCTGTTTCTATGTAAATTTAGATTTCTGATGTTTGGGGATGGATGGGAAGCCAAAATTAACAATTGTGGCTTACAGATGGAGACTGGGCTAAACAGATGCAGAGCATGAGATAGATGGAGATTGAGCATTCAAGAGATGCAGTGGCACAGGCACAACAACACTTTTTTTTCTTTATCTTTCTCCCCCGGCCCTGGTTGGCTCTTTGTCCTGCTGCCATCCTTACTTCACTCTACAGGCCCTAACCCTGCACCTCCCACAGCTTATTCCCCATGGAGGGCTGTGGATAGCCCTCTACTCACCATGCGAACAGGATTCAGTTCAGCCCATTACCTCTGGAGATGAAGTGCCAGGGAAATCCATCAAGCCACAACACCAGCCACCAGGGTCTTTTCCTCCATACAGTATTTCTCCTTATTGGAGTTAAGCATGCAATGATGCCAGTGGCAGGCACACACAAGCACTGGCACATGTCCCTACCGAGCGTCTGCTGAGCTCCTGTCCCCCTTTCTTGTGGTAGTGTAGCACCAACTCCCTGCCTCCACCAGGAGTCAGACGTAGCTGACCGCAGGTTACCTTCCTCGGAGATGGAGAGCACTACCGGACGCTCACTCCATCTCCTCTCTGCCATCCCTGGCAGACCATGCTTGTTCCTGAATTTGGGTCACTGGCTTAGTGCGGTGTGGCATCCAGCACATCAACCCTCAGCACTACCAAGTGGGCTTGGTACAACAACACCTTAACCTGTGTTCAAATCCAAAACTGGAAAAATAATACTTTCTTTTGTGGGGTGGGGAGAACAGCTAGAGTACCAGTCCACTACCAAGATAAATGAAGCAGTAAAAATATCACAGACGGATAAGAGATTCAGAGTGTTGAGATTACGGCGTGGCAAAATAAAATGAGTAGACTTGATGACATGCATACACACACACTAAAGATAATGCAGAAAATGTAACACTTCAGCACACTACAACCAAATCTTAAACTGATTGAAAAAGGCACAGCACCACAGCAAACAGCAAACAAATATTAAAACTTACTAGAAGTATTACCGTGTGTACATGAACACAAAATGCTAACACACTAGCTACCCAGCAACAGTTAGAAAGACTGCCTTTCGCACTGTGAATCTCCATTCACCACAGATCCACCCCTCCCCTGAAGCACACTTTAAGTGTATGTCAGTACACGGTCTGAATGTTCTAAATTAACATTCAGAATGCACACAGAAAGAATAAACACTTGATGATATAAGAACAGGAGGGATTCCTACAATCTATGTACTAAATTTTTACAAAAGAAATTGGCTCAAAATGATTTTTAAAAGGTTTTGATGGTTTGATCTCACAGAGCTCTCTCAGCAAACTGTTTCCAACTTTCCACTACACACAGTAAGCAGAACTGAGGCAGTGCAAGACAATCTAGAGCCCATGTGACCTGCCATCCCATGATTCACTGCAAACTTCACCTCAAAGGCCAAAACAAAGGAGAAGTCAGCTTGAAGTCCATTGGAAACAATGAGACTTCATGTTAAATTTCAAAGCAAAGTTATTCACTTCATGTGGCAGAGTACCTCGTGTAATTATGGCTATGATGCAAAGTACTCTGCATAGCGAAGTGTATGGACTTCACCCAACACTGCACCTGACAGATCCAGCTATTCTCAGTTGCTGTTTCCCAGGGATTGCCTTTTTATGTTCATTCAGGCTGAGTCCTGTGACATCATACCAGAGAAGCTATGTTTCAAAACTGTTGTTGTTTTACAGTTCAGTTTATTTTATGGTTCCTGTTTGTATGCTGGTTTAATGTTCATTATTCAAACAGGTTATCTGCAATGCATAATCAAACAGGATAGTCATGTGTTTTGGCTGCATGGTGGGTCCTGCAGCTGTTTTGTGGTATCTCTAAAATGAGGCATTAGATTCACACAAGTAGAGCCTTCCATTGGCTGGAAGTTGCAGAATGATCAATTCTGCAACTCTAAAATGGTCTGTGGTGGGCACACTATTTCTCAAATCAGACACAGTATGGAACTGCAACAGATTTTTCACTTTTCCCTAAAGGGAGATTCAAATCTCTAGCTCCAGTTAAAATAAAATGAAATCATTGTCCAGAAGCTCTAGCTGTTGACAAATTCAAATTAATCCAAGGCTCAGTGGAGCAACTCTGGGATCCACCTCAGATTTCCTTTTTTCCACTGTGAAGAAAAGTTATGTGGCAGCAATTGAAAGTTGACAGTTAATGAGCGGGACAGTGGTGTGGCTTTTCACATCTTGTAGTCACTGTCTCAGGCTGTGCGGCAGTGGCAGCTAGACACATTTTCTGCAGAGTGCTCCGCTTCCATGGAACAACTTCCTTGTACCAACAGTCCTCTATTCCCTGATATCACTGGTTGTCTCCCCACCCACCCTCCTGAGATCTGTGGGTTCAGCCCCTAACACATGTGCAATGAGCACAGATCAGTTCCCAATTTCTGTAGTCAGCTCCCCACCCAGCTGCCCTGGATCTCTCGACTACTGGTGCATACCCCGCACACACACACACTAAGGCCAGCAATGCAGACTGAAGTAAGTACTTTTTTTTCAATTTAGATGAAAATTTTGAACACTGTTGTTTATGATACTGACAGTTTTGTGTCATTAGTGATCCTCACAAGTAGAAGCTGTAACAAAAAGCAAATAAGGAAACCATGAATAAGACAGAGGCTAGCACCACTTAAAGAGCTCCTACTTATTTGTTCATCTTTTCTGCCATTAAAACATGCGAAGATCTGCCTATCAGCTGTTCCTGTTAGATGTATTCTGCTAATCATCCTGTTTTCTGGGCAAATTGTCAAACGCTGTTATTTATAAGCCTGCTAACACTCACTGGAGACAGAATGAATATTTAACTAGAAAAATAAAATCAACCAATCTTGTCTCCATATTATTTGTGCTATAATTCCTGGTAACAGTGTTTGAGTCCTTTGAACCCTCTGTATTATTTTGTGCTACTTGTCTCATGGGATCATTTGCTCACTGCATTTAAATAAAAACTCTAACTAATTTAACTTTTGCTCTCCAGCATCTCCTATGTAGCACACTTGCTTTACTCTGAAATCTGCATGACAGCTAGTGTGGTTACAGGAAACTGTGAAGTCAGACAGCTTTTTGTGCATACAAGGAGGCAGTATACTGTAAGGGTTAAGGCACTGAGCTGCACACCTGGAGACCTGGGTTTGAATCCCATCAGCTTCCATTAGCATACTGTGTGACCCTGAGTAAGTCACTTAAAAGTAAAGTGCAAGTTTACCATAGCAAATGGGAGTAGTAACTTGTAGGAGTTGTGAATCAGTTTCCTACCATTCAAACTGCCAAATAATGCTGTTTTCCTGAAAAAAATCCTGTTATTTTAGTACTGTGCTTCATTTGCATAACCACCCTTTTTCTTAGTGCTGCAACCCTCAACTGTGACATCATACCAGGGAAACAAAGTCATTAAAGAGACACTGTCAGTTTTAGTTTTAGATAGACAAATCAGCTATGTGCTGTGTCCCACAATGCCTCACTATGTAAATTAGTATGCAGGGTAGTATATTTCTGTGCTCACTGCAGAAATAGGAGACTACATTCTCAGTATGTACATCTTGTAGCTGGATACGGTATGCACAATACATTGCTGTGAAAATAAACATACAAAAGCTTACATTGTTGACACCACTACAGAAATATGGGACAGCATCTCACAGTAAGGAAACTGAAAACAGGTTCTTATTTTACCCACAGTGCCTTGCTATGGACATTTACATATTAGTGCTCACCACTACCAACATATGGGACTGTACTTCTGAGTAAGGCACATTTAAGTCAATATTACAAAATGATCCAGAATCTCTTGTTGCTGTATGTAAACATTACTATCTCCCTGGTGTGACGTCATTCTGGGGTGTGGCCACACACAGAAAACTGGAGGACAAAATGCTGATAAAACATAAAAAATAGTATTACTGATTTTTTTACAAAACAACTGCAGCTTCAACATCTGAAGCACATTTGACAATGGCACACAATATGTAAAAGGCATTTGGGAACCTTCACCATTTACTTTAACTTCCTTGTTAAACTCAGCTCCCATATATGTTTTCTCCACTTTATTTTCATCCTGCTGCTTCTTTTAATTTCTGTTCCTATCCATATTGAAAGTTACTTTTTTAAGCAAAGTCCCTTGTCAAGAGTAAACTGTTTCTTCTAATTTAGTCAACTTATTTCAGTCATATGTCTCCACCTTAATTACAAGTTGAAGCAGGACGTTTGTACAGACTGTGTTCTTTATTGAGTTTTACAGCTACTGCTTCATGATTCCTAGCAAAGTTGAAATGACATTCTGTGACATTTGTGGTGCAGTCAAGAAAAGCAGGATCTCCGGAATAGCAGTAGTAGTTAAAACTGTAGTATACTGTGTCCCCAACAACTGGTAATAAAGGTCCCCTTTTCCTTTCAAGCCACTGATTAAAAACCCTACTGCGGTGTGTGTGTGTTTTAAGCGTAAGGAAAGGGGCATCTTTTATATTACCAGTGGTTGTGCACATAGTATACTACAGTTCTCTAACTACTATTACAATTCCAGAGATCATCTGCTTTTCTTGACTGCACTACTACCAACATCCTCCCCAACCCAAGTTGGTGGCAGTTGGGCTCAGAAATTAAATTAGTAAGCTGCCACAGAGAAAGTCAACATGCTTTTCTGGGACATCCCACCCTCCCAATAAAAAAAAAGTCTGCTGTCATATGGTTCTCAGACTCGGCTACTTCTGTTCTACTGAGTGTAGTATCTCTGGTCATGGTTGATGCTCCTGCTCATTCTGTCCTCGCACCTCCCTTGCTTCATCTTTTGTAAGAAGGAAAATATTTGCTTTTCTTCTCCAGTCTCCCTACAAGCATGTCCCCCATTCTCCTACTTTCTCTGGTCTCTCTCCCAACTTCACTGTCACATACGCTCCCAACATTTATATCCTTGCATCTCCCCCAGTTCAGCTTTCATTTTCTCACCCATTACTGATATCCCCATCCCTTTCCTTTTGCATGTGCTCATCTTTTTTTATTCTCCAACCAACCATCCCACCTACGGTCTCCCTTCCCCCTTACCTTCTTGTGTTAGCTCCATGTTTTTGGGTTTTTTTTTTTTTTGCTTAATAAGTAGTTGCATCCCAATCTCATTTGTTCTTTTTCTAGTCTCCTCCAAATTTCCCTTCATACCCCCAAACATCTTTTGTTTTCTTTTGTCTCCAGGTCAGCTTCTGTAAATGTTTATTTTATTATTACTTTTCCCAACATTTGCTCTATTTTTTAAATTAATTCTCCCACTACTCCCAGCATGTCCCCGTGTTCCCAGCAATGCCCTTAGGTAAATGTTATTTTTTTTTTGTATTCCTTTGTCCAGAATTTCACCCAGTTTGTTTGTTTTTAATTTCTGCTATCTTTCACCCCAGTTCTTACTCCCTTCAAAGCACCATCTGACCAGTTCATCCATGGCCCCCTGTTTCCATTATCCATGCTCACCCTCCCTCTAAGTACTGTAGCCACCTGTGGTGGCATTTTATCCTCCACCTGCTCCTTTTACTCGCCATGCCTTGTCTTGTAAAATGTTTTTTTTTGTTATTTCTTCCTGAAAGCCTTTGTAAAATGTTATTTCTCCCAGAATTTTCACAATTCCCAATACTTACAAATTAATGTACTGCAATGGTCTGGTTGCAGTTTATGAGGTATGGTCTCAAAATGGCCGATGAGATTATAATTGGTGACAATGTCATTCTCATTGGTGACATGAAATGACTGATGAGATTCTCACTGGTGATGTCAAATAGCAGGTGAGATTCTGTGTTGGCCATGTAGTGATGGCATATATGGGGAGTATGAATACATATGGAGGTGGTGGCCTGTATAGTGGTGCTGGTTGACAGAGCCCTCTGATATTAGCAGAGATTGCTCAAAGTGCACAGTAGATGCATTAAACAGGAGTATATAGGATGTGGGAGGAGGTGGTGACCTGAATGAGGGGTAGGGGACAGAGCCCAATATAGCATAAATAGCTTGCAGAGCATGGAGGATGCAGCGAACAGGAGGCGGGGAGGCAGGGAGAGGTGGTGGCCTGTGAGGTTGGGTGTGGGGACAGAGCCCCGATAATACTACTTTCACAGTGCATGGAGATGCTGAGAACAGGAGGAAATTGGATGTAACAAATGCAAAAGGATGGGTACATTTGTAATTGAGAGGTGTTAATGTGCCCTCTGAGACAAATACTGATCTCTGTTTGTGATTTCTATTTGGGGGTGATGATTAACAAATTCTACCAAATGCATACTTCTAATTTAAAAATATATATATTTTACAGTACACTATATATATATTACCTTACCATTTTATTACTGCAAGGGATTAGTAATTATTCCACAGCATGTAAAAAAAAGATTTCACTTTTAGTCAAACATCTGTCATTCAGTCTTGAAAATGTCTGTTTACAAAGCAAAATATGTTTGGGAAAAGGCTCAATGTACAAGATGCAGTGATTATTCAGTTATCATAATTGGTGATCATGCCTCACTATGTCAATAAAGGGATCATTTCTCTGCTGGTAAACCCTTTTTATTAGTTCCAGGAATTATCTGCATTTATCATCTGATGGATTTATGTATTTTTTCTGATTATGTACTCTGTAAAATAGGATCCGTAAAACTGCTTCTGTGTTCCATTTTGTGGTAGTGAGTGCTTTAATGCATGCCATGTGGATTCGATGGAAACATAGAAACATAGAATTTGATGGCAGATAAGGACTGCTTGGCCCTCCTAGTCCGCACAGTTCCCTACCTAATGGATAAGCTACAGATTCCAGTTAACCAACAGCCTACTTCCTCCTACCCCCCAGAATTGCCTCATGTCTGTCCCATGCATTCTTGAAGTATTTCTGTGGGCTCTAGTCAGAGGGTTGACAAACTCTCTTGAATGGTTAACTGTTTTATACTGATACCCTAGAGTGGACAGTGATGCATAGGCCCTCCAGAGTGTCTGATATTATAATGGTTCCAGGCAAGATGGGTTCTTGAATTATTGGGATTAATGTTTCAGCAGCCCTGTTTTCCCAACACTCTAAAAAAAAATGCCTTCTGGTTATCATTCTATGCCGACAAATTTCTACACCCCATCCACCCTACATCCTCTATGAAATTTACACTTGCCAAGCTTTAATTCAACATTTTCTACTGTTGTTCCAGGGCCTCCAATTACATCTCTTTCAGTGTCAATGATGTCAATAGATATGTCCCTTGTCACAGCATGTGGGAATAAACTTCAGACGAGGCAAATTTACAGGTTTAAAGCGCACCGTGGTGTGATATTTATTTTTCAAAAGTTCAAAAAATAATAAATGGAAAAAATTGCAAAGAAAGTCATTACTTAACATCAGTAGTTTCTCCCATATTACAGTCCTGGGTCTTAGAGCTCCTAAGACCCTTCTCTCTGCCTTCAACAGCTTATCTGCCTCTCTTCTCTCTCTCAGGGCTGAGCCCCACTGGGCTGAACTGAATTAGACTGAACTGAAGTAAACTCAGTGCAAAGGTTTTCTATCTTTGGGGGGTCACCTGACTGAGCCCTTACATGTCTGGACATGTTGTTTCAAAACCAAGAGGGAGCAGTTGTTTGATGGGGACTTCCTGGTTCAGTTAAAGATACAGGCCCAGATATTCAAAAGGGTTGCATGGAGCAACACTGTTGTGCTCATGCACAACCCACTGGTGTACTTGGCGATATTCAAAAGGGAAAAGTGTCCGTACAAATCCCTGAAGCTGAACAATCAGTAATGTATGCAGGTACAGGTGGGCGTGCCCATGCATGACCTGCACAGCCCGATATTCAGTCCAGGATGTGCAGAGTCATGCATGCGCACCCCTACCTGCGCCTGCACAAAGTTACGCACAAGAAAAAGGAACAAGTGATGACCACCCACAGGTGAGCTGCCACATTGCAGGGCGTAACACAGCAGCTTCCACCTGTGGGTGGCCACCTGAGTTCCTGCCGCACCTGGTGGCGCCTCTCCCCATGCCCCATGGCGGGTATCTGTACTCTAACCCCACCAAGTCCAATATCCCTGGTGGCCAGTGGGCCGCATTGAGCCTGATCACGGGCATCAGTACCTCATCAAAGATCCCACTACCCTGGTGGTCTAGTGTACCCCCACTCCATGCCCATTGAGCCCCTACCACCCTGCTCCCCCTCATCAGCCGGCGGGTGGCGCACCCCACCCACCTGCTGCCCACCGCCCGATGACAGCTCAGTAGGGCTGCACACCCATTGGTTCACAGCATGAGCCAATGGGCATGCAGCCCATACATATACTCGAGTCCAGATATGTGAATGAATTCATTCCCATATCTGGACTGAGTAGTATAGTAGGCTGCCATCCATTGGCTCATGCTGTGAACCAATGGCGGCAGCCCTACCGAGCTGTCAGTCGGCGGCGGCAGGGTGCAGGCGGGTGGGTGCTGCCACCTGCCGGCTGATGGGGAGGGGGAGGCGTGGGGTTCAGTGGGCGGGTGGGTGGGGGTACACTAGACCACCAGGGTAGTGGGGGTCTTTGATGAAGTACTGATGCTCGCGATTAGCTCAGTGTGGTCCACTGGACCACCAGGGATATTGGACTTGGGGACTGTACTGATGCGAAGATCAGGCACATAGGGGTCTACTGGACCACCAGGGATATTGGATAGTTTTTCATTTATATTACAGGAATGCCCGATGGGGCTGCAGGAGCATCGGTCCCACGGCTGCCTGGCAGGGGCCAGGCACAAGTCCTGGGATCGGCGCATCTGCATGCTAATGGCATGCAAATGGGCTGGGAAGAGATGCAAATGGACCCTGTGTGCCTTGCATAAATTATGGCCCCATTTGCATGTCCCTGTTTGAATATCGCAGGTGCTGTGCATGGCGCAACGGCACTGTGCCAGCGTGTCTCCATGCTCCACTCTGGCACTTGCACTGGTGCAGTGCCTGCACCATGCACAGTGGGGTGGCCAGGGTGCGATATTCAAAGCTGCTGCACCATAGTGCAGCTCCATTGAATATCGCCCAGGCAACCCCCTGCACAACAAAGATGAGCTGTGCTAGGCCTGCACCACAGCCTGGTGCAGTTTGAATATCTGGGCACAGTGTATATCTTCACAGATACTGACTCTTATATCCTAAGCACTTTTACAAAGCATACCACATTCTCATACATAGAACCTCATACAGTAACAGGTCTTTTATGTGAATTTATGAAACTACCTTAAAATTTCTTATAACTGTTTTAATCATGACATTATTATTGTTTTATATGACTTCTGACTCCTTTTATTTAAAAAAGACTTTACTAACTGTATTAATTCCTCTTTAAAATATCCTTCATGCTTTTCTACCCAAAATGCATTATGCACTTTACACAACACCTCTCCGGGAGTTTGACATTATTTCAGGGACTGGATGGATGGAAATGGAAAAACAACGAAAAGAGAAACTAGTAGGAAGTTTAGTAGGCACAGTAAAGAGCTATGCTAGGTGGCCAACCTAGGGTGGTGGGGGGAGAATAAAAGCAAAGAGAAAAGCATTAACTGTTGCACAACAGAAGTTTTGGTAGCTAGGAAATAAGGAGCTAGAAAAGTGGTCAGTCAGTCACAGCTGAGGCGTAGCTCCAACTCACACACACCTCCGTCCTTAAGAAAACAACAGTTCTCAAAACTATACTGTTTTTTTTTTCAAGAACCTCCTCTCAGTCATAAATATTCTACCAAAACAGTAGAATGGGGTTGGTTGAAACTTTCTCTTACCCACTATGAAAGCATCACCGCAGGGTCCCTTAATTCAGCTATTTCTAGTATTGTCCACCATACAAAGTTTCTGCAATACAACAATAATTTCACAACATTACCCTGGGGCTGTCATACAGTTCAGCACAGTACCCATCTGTGCTCTCAGAGGACTTCAGTCTGTAGTGACTTTCTGTTCCCTATTTCACCCTGGTTACCACAGCTCGGACATTTCATATGTAATATCTAGCACCCATCAATAGGCATTGTTTCAGCCCCATCACTTGACATCTTTTCAGAATCCATCACTTGGCATTGTTTCAGAACCTTATGCACCCACTATTGTACCTTCATCAGTACATTTAAAAGAGGAAGCAATACAAAGCAGTTTTATGCTGACTTCGAGCTTCCTACATACCCATCACTTGACATCGTTTCAGCCTTGTGCACCACTATCATACCTTCATCAGTACATTAAAAAGAGGAAGTAATACACAACGGTTTTAGGCTGACTTTGAGCTTCCTGTATCTAGCTATTAGTGTGGCTGTAAGGCCTATACGCAACTTTCTCTGGGGTAAGTTGTACCCAGCTCTAACCCCATTCTAACACATTGTTTCCAATCAGGGCCCAATCATGGGTTCCACCCCATACCTAGATCCTCCATGACCCAAGGTTCCTCATTTTATATCACAAGTATAGACATTTCTTTTATGTTATACATTTCTTGTAATAATTTTCATACATTTCATTTCATATCATAGGGGATTCAAAACATGGAAAGTCCCTTCAGCCACAATGGTGTCTTCCCTATTGCTTGTAGTCTTCACCCCAGTATGCAAATGTCCTGAAACAGTCTTACCTGGGGACTTCATCTCATCATCCTTCAAGTTGCAGCAGCCTGGAAAATGGGCTACAATGGGATTTCAAAAGTGACTGGCAACAAAGGTTCCATCAGGGGTCCTCCTCCTCCTTAGAACCAATGGATCCTGGTCCTCTGCCTCCACCATGCAATCCTCTGGTTGGGAACCCTCCATCAGAACCTGGCAGTGGTGCTCTGCCTCTCTCCAGTGCTGGTCCACCTCATGTTCCATCGAACTCCAATCCAGGCAATAGCTCCTCTCCAGTTCTCCTCACCTGGGCTCTAGTACGCACACTGGTAAGCCCCTCCTCCTTCAACAGATCCGTGGCATCCACGAGATCCTGCAGGTTACCATTCCTTGCCCCTACGTCTGGATACCAGGACTGATATATGGGTACTGTTCCCCCTTGTTTCTTTGGACAACCAGTACTATCCACCTCTAACACCAAGTTTATCACAGCGTGTGGAATAAACTTCAGATGAAGCAAATTTACAGGTTTAAAGCACACAGTGGTGTGATTTTTTCAAAACTTCAAAATAATAAATGAAACAAAAATTGCAAGAAAATCACTACTTAACATCAGTAGTTTCTCCCATACTACAGTCCTGGATCTTATAGCTCCTAAGACCCTTCTCATCTGCATTCAACAGCTTGTCTGCCCTCTTCTCCTCTCTGAGGGCTGAGCCCCACTGGGCTGAACTGAACTAGACTGAACTGAAGTGAACTCAGTGCAAGTTTAATATCTTTTGGTGGGGTGACCTGACTGAGCTCTTACATGTCTGGACATGCTGTTTCAAAACCAAGGGGGTGTTTGATGGGGACTTCCTGGTTCAATTAAAGGTACGGGGCCAAATATTCAAACTGCACCATTCTGTGGTGCAAGCCCTTCTGCTTCTCAAAAGTTAGCAGAGGGTGTGGCCAGAGCAATATTCAATGGAGTTGTTTACTGAGCAACTTCTTTGAATATTGCCCGCAGGCCACAGCCACTGTGCATGGCACAGTGGAACTTGAGCCACCGCAAGTGGTCAGAGTGAAGCATTCAGATGTGGTGGCGCAAGATTCCATTTGCACCATGTGCAAACCTGCGATATTCAAAGGTGACATGCAAATGGGGCCATAATTTATGCAAGGCCCACGAGGCGCATTTGCATCTAATGCAGGCCCCATTTGCAGCCCGATCTTGTCTGAGTGACACCGATCCCGGCGACTTGCGCCTGGCGCCTGCCAGGCAGCAGCCGTCGAGGACTAACGCCACCTACAGCCCGATCCGCGGGCAGAACAGTATGTCTGTCCCCCAGCAGCCAGTTGAGTATAATGTAAACTCCCCAGTAGCCCGATCGTGGGCATACAGTAATTCATCCCCACCCCCCGACTAGCCCGATCGTGGGCATACAGTAATTCATCCCCCGACTAGCCGATTGCGGGCATGCAGTAATTCATACCCCCACCCCTGACTAGCCCGATCGCGGGCATACAGTTATTCATCCCCCCACCCCCAACTAGCCCAATCGGCGGGCATACAGCAACTCCCCACCACCTGACTAGCCCGATTGTGAGCATAGCATCAACCCCCAAAGACCAATATCCCTGGTGGTTCAGTGGACCATGAGCCCGATTGTGGGCATAACGTCAAACCCACCCCCAAGTCAATATCCCTGGTGATCTAGTTTTCCCCCCCACCCACCCGAGGCCCCACCACACCACCCCATCAGCGGCGGTGGCAGCACCCCACCGCCTGCCGCCCGCCGACGACAGCTCGGTGGGCTGCATGCCCATAGGTTCAGAGCAGAGCCAGTAGGCGTACACTCATACCTTCTAAAGCAGTCAGATATGTGAATGAATTCCACATATCAGGCTGCTGCTGCTGTATAGGCTGCATAGCCATTAGCTCTTGCTCTGAACCAATAGGCGTCTGGCTACCCGTATCCAATCGGTGAGTAAGGAGTAGCAGGCGGAAGTGGGGTGCTGCTGCCCGCCCGGCTGGCGGGGAAGCGGTGGTGGGGCTCCGTGGGTGGGTGGAGTGGGGTGGGGGCCACCAGATCACCAGGGATATTGGACTTTGGGGTGGGTTTGATGTTATGCCCACAATCGGGCTTAAATGGTCCACTGGACCACCAGGGATAATGGTTTTGGGGTTGGCGTTATGCCCGCGATCGGGCTAGTCGGGTGGGTAGCGTGTATGCCCGATTGGGCGTCAGGGGTGGGGGTGTTGCTGTATGCCTGCGATCGGGCTAGTCGGGGGTGGGTGTTAGCTGTATGCCCGAGATCGGGCTAATCGGGGGTGGGGAATGAATTGCTGTATGCCTGCGATCGGGCTAGTCGGGGTGGGAGAAACATTATATTATGCCCGCCATGGGCTGCTGTGGGGAGGAACTACTCTGCTGCCCGTGATCGGGCTATGGGAGAGTTACTATTATGCCCGCGATCGGGCTGCAGAGGGCACGGGAACAGTGGAGGACCACCCACAGGTGGCAGCTGCTGTGTTGCGCACTGCAATGTGGCAGCTCACCTGTGGGTGGCCCTCGACTCGATCCTTTTAAGGAAGTTGTGCAGGCACAGGTAGGGAGTTATGCCTGCATAACTCTGCACGCCCGCCGAATATCGGGCTGTGCAGTTTATGCATGGTTCCTCCCCTTCGGTTGCGTATTTCATTAGCATTGCGCTGTTGCTTCAGCATGATTGGGGAGGCGCAACTGCCTCCTGCTGAATATCGCAGAATGGTGCATTTCGGATTTGTGCAGGCGCAACCCTATTGCGCATGGCTCAGCTCTTTTGAATATCTGGGCCACAGTGTATATTTTCACAGGTACTGACTCTGTATCTTTGATCCACAGTGACTAAGCATTTTTACAAAGCATACCACATTCTTATACATAGAACCTTATACAGTAACAGGTCTATAGTGTGAATTTATGAAACTACCTGAAGGATTTCTTGTAACTGTTCTAATCATGACATTATTATTGTTTTATATGACTTCTGACTTCTTTTCTTTAAAAGGCTTTACTAACTGTATTCGTTCCTATTTAAAATAGCCATCATGCTTTTCTACTCAAAATGCACTTATGCACTTTACACAACACCTCTCTGGGAGTTTGACATTATTTCAGGGACTGGATGGATGGAAATGGAAAAACAATAAAAGAGAGAACTAGTCAGAAGTTTAGTAGGGACAGTAAAGAGCTATGCTAGGTGGCCAACCTAGGGTAGGGGAAAAGAAGAAAAGCAAAGAGAAAAGCACTAACTGTTGTGCAACAGACGTTTGGGTAGCTAATAAATAAGGAGATAGAAAAGTAGTCCATCAGTCACAGCTGAGGGTGTAGCCTAACTCCACCACATCCCTGAAGAAATTAAACCAATCTACACATGTATGTTCACTGCCGACCCTAACTGGGCGTCACATAATATTGTGGCAAGTTATGGCACCAGTAGTATGTCATCTTTGTTTTCTCCTAGAGAAAAGTGGAAACGTGAACCAGCTCTCTGTTCTTATTGATATTCACCTTTTGCAATTTCTGAGACTGGAAACCCACTCTCTGCCATCTTGTGTGCAGTTTCCAACTTCCAGTTTTAGTGTGCCAGTCCAGCATTTGCATCATCTCCTTACTTTTCAATAAATGATTGCTGAACAGCCACTCATATAGTCTGTTTTTCCATGCAAATAAGAAATAAATCACCATAGGTCTTTGCTTTTCCCAGTGCCATTATGGAGTAGTTTATATTCTGATTTATGCCAGTAATTACAGTGTACAGTACATACTCCTTCTTGACAGTAGATTAAACTGATGATATTTCTATATTCTCTTTTCATTTCTGAATGTGGACTGCACATTCTAAACGCTTATGCATTCTATGCTGTTTTTATGTTTGCTTGCAAGCATGTGCAAGAAACATAGTGCCATCATCGGAGTTTACGGAGGTGTGTCAGCCCTCTTCCAATTCAGTCAGTGTGTTTGCAGCGCGGCCGCAGTTCTCCATCGCCTGCTGGAGCTGTCTATGACAGCTCCAAAATGCAGTGGCATACAGTTGAAAGGGGAGCTACGCTTCAGTGAGCAGCAATCAGATATCGCCTGCTCATGCGGCGCTCCCCTACACTCACATATACACATGCTGCTGCTGCTGCTCCCCAATGCACACACTGTATAGCCAACAGGGTGCCCCATCCCCATCAGCTATACTGTGCCCCGAAACACAGTTTCATATGCCACGCTGGGTGCCCACACCGTGGCTACGTCGCATATAGCTGAAGGGGGTGCCCAATCCCCGTCGGCTCCACTGTGTTCCCCCGAGTACAGGGTGCCACGCTGGGAGCCCACCCCAGCGTGGCAACAGATGCCATGGCCGACGGGGTGCCCAATCCCCATCAGCTCCATGCCCCTCCAGCCGCCCTTCTGCCATGCTGGGAGCCCACCCCAGTGTGGCAAACGCTCCAGCGTCTTTTAAAAGAAAAAAAACCTGTAAAAAAAACGGTCCCTGCAGTCTCCCTGCCCCCCACAACCAGCACCCACCCACTGCGCACCCTGCCTCCCTCACCCATACTTACCTCCGGAGTCTGGCACGACGATCTTCGTGGACGGGAACATGTCTGCACTCTTCAAAGCTGACCGCGAACTGAGGAAATGCAGGTAAGCTGTATAATGGGATAGATTGTTTTTCAACTTTGTTGCATATCTCAGGCATTTTTGAATTTTGCACCAAATTTTCAACATGGGGTTTTGGGACCCTCTCATGAATTATTGCACTGTCATGGCATTACTCGGCCCAAAGGGTGATTTCGCAGCCACTGCACAAAATCACCTTCCGAATGATTAATGAAATGACACTGCCAGTGTTCATAAGGTGGGCTGTCAAAAGCCTATCTTGAAATTGGTGGAAAAATCCTAAAATACTGTTTTATGAGCGTGCATTGTGCAGTTCCTACACACGCTTGTAAGTTCACAAATTTTCAATATTTTCACTCCAGATTTTCAACATTGCCATTTTACCACACCTTCTTATGAGCAGTACAGCTGTCATTTTCACTTTTCACCCAAAATGTGTTTCCGCCCATGTAGCGCATAATGGCACAGTCAGTGTGTGAAATCAATGTATAGACACATTAAGAAAAATCACAGCGACATGGTTCATGAGCAGAGGTCTTAAATGGCTATGTTGAAAATTTGGTGAAAAATTCCTAAAATGACTGTTTTACGAGCATGCGTTGTACAGTTCCTATGCATCGCCAGAAGTTTGCAAAATTTCAATATTTTCACTCCAGATTTTCAACATTGCCATTTTACCACACTTCCTTAAGAGCAGTGCAGCTGTCATTTTCACATCTCACCCAAAACATGTTTCCGCCCATGTAGTGCACAATGGCACAGTCAGTGTGCGAAATCAATGTACGTAACATATTAAGAAAATCACACTGACACTCTTCATGAGCAGAGGTCTTAAAATGGCTATGTTGAAAATTTGGTGAAAAAATTCCTAAAATGACTGTTTTATGAGCATGCGCTGCAGAGTTCCTACATGCGTCGTAAGTTCGAAATTTTCAATATTTTCACCCAGATTTTCAACATTGCCATTTTACCATACCTCCTTATGAGCAGTACAGTTGTCATTTTTCACATCTTGCCCACAACGTGTTTCTGCCCATGTAGTGCACAATGGTGCAGTCGGTGTGAAATCAATGTATAGGACATGTTAAGAAAGTCACAGTGACACTGATCATGAGCAGAGCTGTTAAAATGGTTATGTTGAAAATTTGGTGAAAAATTCCCAAAAGTACTGTTTTAGGAGTGCACGTTCGCGAGTTCTTATGCATGCTGGCAAGTTTGCGAATCTGTAATATTTGCACACAGATTTTCAACAGTGCCATTTTAGCGCACTTCCTTATGAGCAGTACAGCTACCATTTTTCACATCTCACCCAAAATGTGTTTCCATATGTAGCGCACAATGGTACAGTCGGTGTGAGAAAACAATGTTTGGGACAGATTAAGAAAATCACAGTGACACTGGTCATGAGCAGAGGTCTTAAAATGGCTATGTTGAAAATTTGTGACAAAACTCCATAAAATGACTGTGTTAAAGTCAGCATTCGCAAGTTTCCATGCACCCTCATAGGTTCATGAATCTGTAATATTTTCAGTCCAGATTTTCACCAGTGGCATTTTTCCACACCTCCTTATGAACAGTACAGCTGTCATTTTCCACAACATGGCCAAAATGTGCTTTCACACTTTCAGCACAGAAATGCGTGGTCGCTGTGGAAATCATTGTTCGGGACAGATAAAGAAAATCACACTGACACTGTTCATGATCGGAGGTCCCAAAATTCCTGTGTTAACAATCTGCTGTAAAAAATCCCAAACTAGTTACATTTATTTATTTTATTTATTTGTTGAAGATCAGTTTTACAACCTTTGAGTCAAAGACTCGTTTACAAAAGTACTACGTCAAAAAGTGGGGAGACGACACATAGAGTGGTGTTAGGACAGGGATGACAGACAGGTTAGATACATAAAATATACATTTGGAGAGTGCAGACAGCGAGCTGTACTGGAGCAACTCGTGTAAGGTGCTAACATTGGTAAAACAACAGGAGATACGTTATTCAATTAACAACATGTCGCAAATAATATGTAGAGTAAAAGAGGACCGGCAGGCGAGGTGCTTGGAAAGTATTAGGAAAGTATTAAGAGGACCGCACAGTGCAAGCAGCAGACATTTACAGCATCGGTTGTTAATAATATGCTGGGCGGAGGGCAATTTGAAACGGCCAATGCCTGGGATCTTGAGATGGTTTCAGGAAGGGCGTTGAACCAGGACGGGCAAGGTGGTGGAAAGATCTTTGGCAGCGGGAGGTCCTTGCTCTGGGAATGATGAAAGTGGCTGCTGCGGCGCATCGGGTTGGCAGGGATTTAGCAGCCCGCTGCAGAGGTCCAGAGACCCCAGGAGGGAGAGACCTGCCATGGATTTTTGGCCAGTAGGCAGGTTTGATATTTCAGTCTTTCCTCAAGGGTGAGTATTTTTGTGGCGGAGTAAAGCAGACAGGTGTGGGTCTGCTGTGGGCACCGTAAGGAGTCTACAGGCTTTGTTGATGGAGGTCTGGATTTTAGATAAGGCAGAAGCATCGGCAGCTGCGTAAACCGGAGTCCGTAGTCAGCCAGTGATAATACCGAAGAGGTGATGGCAAGTTTTAAGGCGGGTTCGGGGAGACAGTCTTTGTGGCGGTAGAAGACCGATCCTGGAGTTCATTGCAGATGCCAAAGCTTTAAGGTGGGCGTGGAAAGTTAGGCCTGTGTCAAAGGTGATGCCCAGGTACTTGTAAGACGAGACTTGCTCAAGAGGAAGGGCAGGCTGGTGGAGATGTGGAGGAAGTCCCTGGCATTATTTTGCCGATGAGAGAATAGCATGGACTTAGTTTTTTGGTTCAGACTAGGCCGTGCTTATTGAACCAGTTTTCGGTTTGGAGGAAGGCGCTTTGAAGCATGTCTTGGAGTGGGAGTGGGTCAGGTGTGATGCAAGGATAACAGCATCAGTCAGCATAGAGTAAAATTTACTGGAACAGGAGCTGGGGAGGGTGTTCAGGAATAGGCTGAAAAGGGTCGGGCCAAGGATGGAGCCTTGGGGACCCTGAGTGTACCGGAAGGTAGGGGAGAGGGTCCCATTTAGCTTGACTGTTTGGGACCTGTTGTGTAGGTAGCTTGTGAACCACATCAGGGGTCCGGCGCATAGACCCAGTACGCTTAAGGAGTTTAGTAGTAGGGGTGGCATACAGATCGAAGGCCTTGGACAGGTCTATAAAGACTGCCCCAGCGAGATGACCTTGTCAAGTGCTGAGTGAATGTGGTGGGAGAATTCCAGAAGGGCAGTGGACGTGCTATGGCCAGGGCGGAAACCATGTTGCTCTGGACAAAGGAGGTTGTAGTTGGTAAGATATTCGAGAGCTGTGTGTTCACTATTTTTCTAAGGCTTTGGATAGGGGGAAGGATGGAGATGGGTCTGTAGTTATTAGGCAGAGGCGGTCCCCAGATTTATGGATGGGGGTTACTTCAGCTTGCTTCCAGGCCTTAGGGAATTGGCGGAGGCAGAGGGATTTGTTAATGATAAGCGTCAGCGGGTAAGCATGACATCCAGCACGAGGCAAAGTATCCTGGAGTCAAGAGGGTCATTGATAGGGTTCTGAGAGGCGAGGATTTTTATAAAGAAAGGTTTGGCATCGTGGGGTGAGATCATACGAAGTGGAATTGTGGCCTGGAAATAGGGCGTGGGTGGGTTGTGCAACCGGTCAGAAAAGTGGGCGGGAGGACAGCACTAAGTCAGTGAAGGTTTTGTTAAGGCAGTCAGTGATGCAGGTGGGGTCAGTCGAGACAGTCCCATTTATGACAATCTGGGATGGAGGGGGAGCGGGTCTTACCATTTAAATCTTTAATGTTGTCCCAGAAGGCTCTGGACAAGCCCCAGGAAGATGTCAATGCAGCCTGATAGAATTTAGCTTTAGCCTGCTTGATTGACCAGGTGCATTGATTGCGGGCAGTCCTGTAGGCTAGTCTGTCAACAGGCCTACCAGAGTGGTTGGCTAAGTGCCAGAGTTATCTCTCTTTTTTAGTTGTTGGATCAGTGCAGGAGTTATCCAAGCAGCAGTCCGTTTTTTGTCCTATGAGAGCTGAGGGTGCATACAGGTCACGAGGCGAGGTTGAAGGCAGTGGAGAGGTAGGTTAGGGCAGAGTTAACGCCAGGAGCGCTGTCCAATGGGGACCAGTCGGCATGGGCGAGGTGACGTTGAGGTTGGCGAGACCTCCGGGAGAAAACGGCGCAGGGATCCTACTGTACCCAGGGCAGAGGGTGGGGAGGACCAGAAGCAGATGACAGGGGTGGTCACTGAGTGAGTCCGCAAGGACTTCAACGGAGACTATTTTATGGGGCCGGTTAGAGAGGATAACATCCAGGAGAGAGCTAGTTCCTGTGACTTTGTTAAGTCTAGTGGGCTGAGTGACCATTTGGGACAGGTCAAGGGCAGCAAGCTCATTCTTCAAGTTATCAGCCGATGAGGCTGGCCAATTGGAATTTAAGTCACCCATGATTAATTGTTCAGCTTTCGGGTAAGGTCACCAGGTAGTCTAGGAGAGAGGTGGCAGAGTCTTTGTGAGAACCGGGATAGATGCCGCCGTTAGATAGAGTGGGCCACGTCCAGGGTAGGGTGAGATTTTTAAGGTGATGACTTGCGCCCATGGTTTAGCTCAGGATTGGGGAGTGCGAGGTCCAAGGACCGAGTTGCAGAGTAGATAGCACACCCCCACCACGCCTGCCCATCCTATCGGCCCTGAAAATGGTAAAGCCAGGAAGGGAGATGGCAGAGTCAGGTGTGTGGAGAGAGCCAGGTTTCAGCAAGCAGGAGAATGTCCGGGGGTGTTGGGTGACCCAACATAGAAGGGCTGCAATTTTCCTAGGAGACTGCGATATTAATGAAGGCGACTGAAGGCCTTTGCCATCTGTGGGCGGGGGCATTGCTTGGACAACCGCCCGGGGTTTGGGTTCACGTTCGGAGAGCAGGAGTAGCAGGAGAATTCAGACGCCGCATGATGTTTTAAGCTGGTGGTGGGGTGCATATGTGGCCGGTGGGACCTCGACTGGGAGGAGCAGGGTTAGGAAGGGAGAGAAGCAACTGAGGCGCTAGCCGGTGAGAATCCACCCAGAAAGGCAACACAGTACTGAGTGTACCACATAAGTGGCTGGTGGGTGGGGGAGCACAGAAGTCCAGGAGTGCAGGGAGGGATTCGGGGGATGAATAGAGGGTAGATGAGGGTAATCCGATGGTGGGGCAGGGGATTGCGAGTGGGGGCAGTGTGCTTTGGGTGTGGGCTGGTTTATGGGGGTACAGAGGGGCAGAGAGAGAGCATAGGGTGCTGAAACAGGAGGAGGCCAGCATGGCAAGGACTATGCTTGGGTAAGACATTTCCCAGTATAGAGCAGGAAGGGCAGGCTCCTCTAGTGCTGGAATGATATAACCAGCAAATGGAAAAGTAGGCTGATTGGTTTTGCGCCTCATGTGACACAGAAAAGTATACTACATAAGGAGAGCCGAGCAAGGGTGGTGGTGGGGTGGGGAGCGAGCACGTAGCGTTCAGCAGGGTTACTGCTGGTGCACCGACTGCAGAGGAACAGAGGTGTGACGGCAGTGTGAAAAAAAGCGCCAAAGCACGATTCAAAAAGCAGAGCAGAAGTCCACAGGTAGGCTGGCGGCTGGCTCACTGACAGTCGCGATATTTTTTTATTTTTCCTGGGCAATGGTTTACCTTCACTGACCCCTGCGACCAAAAGCGGCTCCTCGGGGGTGGGGTGTCTTGGCGGTAGGTAGAGATCTGTAGGGAGGGCAGTTCAGCTTTGCCCTCGTGACCAGAGCTCCGCTCCTCGGGGTGGGGGTATCCTGGTGGTGGTTTCAGGAATCCAGGAGGGCACTTCTAGTGCAGCCCTCGCGACCATCCAGCTCCTTGGGGAGGGTATGGATCTGTGGAGAAAGAAGCAGAGTTTAAGTAGGCAGCAGGGGAGTAGCGATTAGGGGCAGGCAGTGCAGGCGGGGGTTTGCAGCTGAGATGCGTGTGGTAGGAATTAAGTCGAGGAGATGCTGTAGTGAGGCCCAATAAATTAATTCTATACGGGCTGGCAGTAAAACGGGCAAAATGGTAGAGGAACAAAAAAGAAAAAAGAAAACAGGAGAAAACTGTTTACAGGCAGTACTTTAGGCTCAGAACTATGGACTAACAAGCAGGGAAACACAGTGCAAAAAACAGTAAACACATCTTGAGTAAGTTCATGCAGTCACAGAAATGCATATGGTGGTAGTGTTTAACAGGGTTATTGCTGGTGCACCGACTGCAGAGGGACAGAGGGTGGCGTGAGCGAGTGAAAAAGGCGCCAAAAGCCGCGATTCAAAAAGCAGAGCAGAAGTCCACAGGTAGGCTGGCGTGCTGGCTCACTGACAATCGCGATGTTTTTTTTTTTTATTTTCCTGGGCAATAGTTTACCTTCACTGACCCCTGCCGACCAAAAGCGGCTCCTCGGGGTGGGGGTGTCCTGGCGGTAGAGTAGAGATCTGTAGGGAGGGCCAGTTCAGCTTTGCCCTAGCGACCAGCAACTCCGCTCCTCGGGGGTGGGGGTATCCTGGTGGTGGTTTCAGGAATCCAGGGAGGGCACTTCTAGTGCAGCCCTCGCGACCATCCAGCTCCTTGGGGAGGGGGTATGGATCTTCACTGACCCCTCTTGGCGACCAAAGCGGCTCCTCGGGGGTGGGGTGTCCTGGCGGTAGGTAGAGATCTGTAGGGAGGGCAGTTCAGCTTTGCCCTCGCGACCAACGGCTCCGCTCCTTGGGGGGTGGGGTATCCTGGTGGTGGTTTCAGGAATCCAGGGAGGCACTTCTAGTGCAGCCCTCGCGACCATCCAGCTCCTTGGGGAGGGGTATGCATTACGGTGTGCGTTGCACAGTTTCTATGCAGCTCGTGACTTCACCAGTTTTTAAGATTCTCACAGCAGATTTTCAACATTGCCATTTTACACCTCCATGAACAGTACGCTGTTATTTTCACATCCTGTTAGGAATGTGTTTTGCACCTGTGGTGCCAAATGCCATAGTCACTGTGCAAAGCAGTTTTCGGCTAACAAACTGATATTGCCACTGTTCATGAGGTGGGGTCACAAAAACATGTTGAAAATTTGGAGTGAAAATACTCAACGAATGCCTGAGGCGCTAGGGGTTTCCAAACCATAATGCTCCCACCTGTAGAGAATGACAGGCATCAGGGGTGTGACTTGGGATTCTTGCCTGTCATGCTCATACCATTCCACCCCTACCCACACCCTGCAGCCAGTGAGAGGCATCAAGGTGTGCCTCGGACTCTCGGCCCAAACTTCACCTCATTCTCCTATACCGTACCCATCTCACCGTATTTCCTGATGGAATGGGGTGTGCATAAGACCAAAGACCCCATGGCACACCGTGACACTTGTCAGTGTCTGCAGGGGTAGGAGTGCGGTGAAATGGCATAGTCGTTATGCCTGGCGACCTTGGCTTTACCAATGCCTGTCACTCTCTGCCGAAATGTGGTAGTAGGGTTGGCTTCAGTTAATACTTCACTGCCATTCCTATTATGCAGCTCTGTAACTTCTACACTACCAATGCCAATGCCAGCAAGCAAACATTGGCATTGACAAATGCTGTTTATATTGCCCTGACCCATGATAAGTGGTCTGTATGAATATGAAATGCATTCGGTCTTTTCCCCTTTATTCCTATTTAATTAGCTTTTGATGTTATTTGGTATAACTTCTCCTTTTCTTGTTTTTTTGGGGGTTGTATGAATTATACTTACTCACAGATATTATGAAACTGAATTCATTGCCTGTTTAGTTGTTTCCATTTACCATTGCTACGTAACTGTTATTTTGTGTGTTCCTGCTCAGTGGCCGAATTTCACTTCATTATGAGATCTCTGGAATAAGATTTTATACGCCATGTTGACTGTCACTGAGGTCACATATACTGCAGTCACTTTTCAGTTCAACTGAAAAACAGACATTTTCATCTGTGGAGTGTCTACAGTATGGTGTAATTTAAGCTGAATTTATGGGGCCAAACTAATCTGTACATGACCACTCAGTGATGTCTGATATCTTGTTTCAGTACAAGATCTCTTGAATGAGATCTCGGCCACCATACATACTGTCCCTCATTAATTGCAGCCACACCCACCATAACCTTCATCTATGGTTTTCCACCTTCACCCTCCCTTCAAGCTTCTTACCCTCCCAAAGTAAATGTCCCACAGAACCGAATCAAAGCAATTGCTGCTGTGAAACATTGTGGGTATGTATAGTATCATAGTGGACCTGAGGGTGAACATATTTTGGCAATAATGTTGTAGATATACTGTACATGAAAGGTGACCTAGCTGAAGTTGACCCGTATTTTACATTGCAAACTACCTTTTTTTCAGGGGTGGGGTACAATAGTAATTCAACCAATCAATATCTCATTCCATGATTTGCTATGCTCTATTTGTTAAATTTAATGTTTTCTTTTCCCAGCAATTCCACCCTGTTTTGTTCTGAAGCATGTCCCTGTTTCATACCCACCACCTCCTCCAAGTACCATAGCCACCTGTTGAAGATTTTCCTCCACCTGCCTCACTGATCCCCTCTTCCTATGCCCCATCTCTTCCAGCAATGCCCTTAATAATGTAAGATTTGTTAGTACTGTTTGTCCAGCATTTCACTCATGTTCTATTTTCTTATTTCTGCCAGCTATCACCCCTGTTCTCACTCTTTCCAGAGAACAATGTGACCAGTTCAGCCATGCCCTCTTTCTATGTACCACATTCACTCTCCCTCCCAAGAATGGTAGCCACAAAGTGTGACATTTTGTTCCCACTCACTGTTCCTATGCATCCTATGCTCTATCTGCTACCTAACAGCAATGCCCTTAGTTACAAATGAGCTTGTTGGTAATGTTTTGCCCAGCATTTCACTAAGTTTTCTATTTTATTTCTGTCACCTTTCATCCCTGTTCTCACTCCCTCCAAAGCACCATATGACCAGTTCAACCATGTCACCTGTTTCCATGCCCCATGCTCCCTCACTCCTTTCAAGTACTGTAGCCACTCATTGCAGCTTTTTCTGCCCTGCTTCATTGTTCCTCCACTTCCAATGCCCATTCACTTCCCAGCAATGTCCATAGTAAAATTTGAGCTTTTTGGTATTGTTTTATCCAGCATTTCACCAAGTTTTCTTTCTTTAGGTCTGTCAGCTTACATCCCTGTTGTCATGCCCTCCACAACACCATATAATCAGTTCAGTCATGTCCTCCATTTCCAAAACTTGTACAACGTTTGGCATTACATGGAGCTTGTATAAGTCCTGCTACATCAGCAGTCAGAGGAGATGTGCAGACTGTCTGGGCTAGATGCTGACAGAGCCCTCAGTGTGGACAGAAGGAAATGAGAAGCGTTTGATAAAACAATGGAGCTAAATAAATAAATAAAAACAAAATCATATAAAAAAAGTGGGTCATTGCACTGGAATTACAGGAAAATGATAAATCAGCACTGGAAACTGTCACCAAAGGATGTAAACCACCCCACAACTCATCACATTCCAGTTCCCTATTTAAAAAAAAAAAGAGCCAGCCTAGTGGCACTGATGGTTCAGACAACCTGGTGAACCAGGGTTGGGAATGGACTCGGTTGCTCAAAGGCCAGTGGGGAGAGGAAGGGTGAGCATCCATAGACAGCTGTCCTTCCTAGAGGAGGGGGACAGTGTGGTGCTGTTTTGCCTGACACCCAGTGGCGACTGGGTGCCAGCACATGCACACCAGCAGGAACTAGAGGGACTCCACGTCCAGGGTGTAGGTTGTCTCCAGGGAAGTGGAGCTTGACATCTCGCCCATTGCACATTCTTGGGCCCAGGGAGAAAGCATAGGAAAAACTGGAACTGATAGGCACATGTTGGCCCAGGCGTGTCTCCACCAGCCTTCCTGATTTCTGAATTGTACTCTGGGAGGGGAGAAAGTTGACCCTCTTACCCAGGCCCTGCCACAGGGGTAATCCATGGTGGAACTACGGGATAGGTCTGGATCGGGGACAGCCTGGCTCAGAGGACAAGCCCTTTCAGGGAGGGCCAGAGCTGCCAGCCAGCTTCATGGAAGATGGAGAAAAGTATAAATAGACAAAAAAACAATGAAGCTGTGACATTTGCATGCAAGGAGTGAAGCTTGCACATTGCAATGCTTGCTTACTAGCATGGACAGGGATATAAAAAGAAGAGTAATGGCCCTGAGTGTTAGTGCTCCATCTCACTGTTCAATGTTCCTCTCCCTCAGCCTTTGCATGTATATACAAGCAGTTCAGACCATGAGAGCTGTATTCCTACAATTCAGCTGTTTACCTGTGGTCATGAAATCAAACTTGCCTTTTTATATTATGGCAGAGCACCTAGTCAAATACAGTAAGTCGTATTGGGTAGCACAAGGCACAGGGCCTGGTCTTGAAAACAGAATTTCATTGTTTTACTCACTGTAAATCAGTGTCCTTGCTTATAATGTTACAGCCATAGCAGTACAGGCAAGCTATTAAGCATACTAGGATGAGAGGTTGAGAATTAGCAGGAGGCAGTATGGCGCAGTGTTTAAGGCTCTAAACTACAAATCTGAAAATCTGAGTTTGAATCCCACAGCCCTCTACTTGCATAATGTGTGACCCTGAGCAAGTCACTTAACTTCCTTGTGCTCACTGGTTGCACCTGTAAACAAGCTTTAGCTTAGTGGTATCACCTGGTTAAATAATAATTGGAAAAAAATATGGATAGTATGAAGTGATTCCCCACAGAGCCATTGTCCCGGTTCCCCCTTTTCCCTCACAAAGAGACAGAGACCATTGTTTGTTGTTGTGCTCAGATTGGCAATTAATTTATTTATATATCATAATTCCATATTCCATTTCATCATCTTTTATTATATCTCTCAAAATTTCATTTATTTTATCCATATATCAATCTCTGATCATCCGTCTTTCTTCCTCTTTTCTCCCCCCAGGTGAAAACCTGGGTGCCTTCTTCTCCTTTTCTGTTAGGTAGCGGTGAAAGCGGAGACCACTTTCTCCTTCATCTTCTTCCTCCTCTTTTTGGTGTTATTCCTTTTTCTTCCCCCTTCCCCCATTTCCCTTTTCTCCTGCCATCCACCTTTGGCAGTTCATAACCATATTATTATCTGCCATCCACTTTGGCACTCCAAACTGTCCGACCCGGATCGTCTGTCATCCACACCTTGACAGACCCACCATACAGTCCTTCTTGGCTGTCTTCCCTCTTGCTCTGCCTTGTAGGGTGCGGGAGGATCAAACTCCAGCAAAAGTGGCTGAAACCCCTCTGTGCTGTCCATTCTGTACCTCCACTTGCCCCTCCCCTTCCTGTTGCCTGGCTATTGTTCTATCCCTGTCCCTCCCCTTCCTTCCCCCTCCCTTCTGAGGCACAACCATCCTAATAAAGGGAAGGGTACCAGGACAACCTGGTCTGCCCCTTAAAGGGCAAACTCATTGTCCCGGATTCCCCTTTTCCCTCACAAAGAGACAGAGACCATTGTTTGTTGTTGTGCTCTAGATTGGTAATAAATGTATTTATATATCATAATTCCATGTTCAATTTTATCATCTTTTATTATTATATCTCTCAGAATTTCATTTATTTTCATCCATATATCAATCTTTGATCATCCCTCTTTCTTCCTCTTTTCTCCCTCAGGTGAGAAACCTGGGTGCCTTCTTCTCCTTTTCTGTTAGGTATGGTGAAAAGCCGAGACAGCTTTCTCCTTCATCTTCTTCCTCTTTCCAGCGTTATTCCTTTTCTTTCCCCCTCCCTCCCCCCTTTTCCACTAGCCAGTCTCAGCTTTCGTTGGATGACTGGCTTTCCCTCTTGGGTATTATTCTCCCTTACCTCAGGAAGATCCTTCTTAATCCTTCTCTTTTCCTTTTTTTTTTTTATATTCCGTTTTTGTGTGTCTCATCCATGCTTCTATAAACCCATCATTTCTGTGTTAAAAATGTCTATGGCTAGATCTGACAAGGTGCACCCCATCTGGTCTGTAGAAATCTTCTACCCATTCTTCCACTCCATAGTATTACCTGTCCTCCCATATTCCTCACCAATGTCCTTACCCTTCCGTTCATCTTTCTCCTGGCCCTATCCACAGCTCTGTGGCTGTGCTTCTGCCTCAAACCCTCCTTGGTATCATATCCGACCAGGCAAGGCTCACCTGAGGCCACCACTGCTGTATTGTTCCTAGGTCCTTTTTATCTGCAAGTATGCATCTACCCACGGCTTGCCCAAGGTACCCCCAAATGTATAATAATGAAGTCTGAACTAGGTACCTGTTCCTTAAGTTCCTTCAAGGTGGGAAGCAGTTGTGCCATCTCATCCCCAGATGCCACGTCAAACCAACCTACACTGTTTCACATCTTGGTACAGCTGCTTTCCCCAGCCTTTTCTCTGCTCTCCTTTCTGCCCAATAAACATAGGGTGGCAGATCCAAACTTCTGTGATGCTCCCTCTTCCTATGGGGTTTAAGCAAAATAATTATCTTATACATGCTCTTAGTTTCTTCACCGTAGTACCCCTCCCTGCCCTCCACCGTCCTCATTTGTCTCCACATCTGTAACAGAAAAACAAAGGCAATACATTAATTTTCTTACTTCAGTGCTCAGATGTATCTCTTTAACTGGCAGGCCATGTCCTTTCCAAAATATTATTCACAGTTTCACCTGCCGCTGCCCACTGTAAGGCAGCCCCAATCTACAGGAGTGGGACGAATAATTAGCTGGGTCCTCCCCAGGAGATTGCATGCCTTTTTGAGCAATGCTGTGACTTGATAACAAGTGATCCTTCTCCCATCACCATGAACAAATACTCTCCCTGTCCTGGTCCATGCTCTGCGGCGAAAGCCCACAAAGCCTGCACTGGGCATACTGCGCCCTCTACCTGTCTCTTTAGTGTCCTGTATGCAACCCTGTCCCCTTTGATCCATTTTGACCTCTTAATCTTGATCTGTATCTCTTTCATCCCCCAACTTATGTCCCACCTGATATCTTCCCATTCTAATCCCCTTCCTTGTCTTTTTTGCCATGGCCCTACCCTCACTCCACTCTCATGGCCCCTGAAAACATTACAACATAAATCGTGTGAAATAGCTGGGCCTCGGTCTTTGATATGCATATTGCCAGGAGCATCCTTTGTTTTGCTAGCACTGCTCCCTATTGGTCTTCTATTGTCTACTGGCCCTTGTTTCCAACTCTACCCCATCCCTGCATCATTCTTCTATGAACAATGATTTTGTCGCGTCCTTCCATCCTTTAGATTGCAGATAACACTAATCCCTGCCAAGTAGACCCCCATTGTGGTGTGGGCTGTTCCTTTTGCCACTGCTCCACGGTGAACTTTCCTAACTGTTCTCTGTGGTGGTACTTAACTCCATCTGGTGTGTGTTGCCTGAATTTTTGAAACTTTTCAAGGCCCCATTGTAGGCCTTGGAGTCCTAGGCACCCATGAGCTGCAAAACAACAGTTCTGCTCCTTCTTACGAGATGTCCCAGATGTTCGTTGGTATGGGCATTTTTGCTCCTCCACTGTTGGTGTCAGCCTCCAGAAGGTCCAGCTGCAGATGGGAAGGCTGTCAGCCAGGTGTATGTGCACCCTTCTATGTGTTTTGCTCTGAATGACATGTTCAGCTGCAGGGCCCTTAACACTAAATGTTGCAATACTTGCATGACCGTTTCTGGACCTGGCTCCCCTGTTGTTTGGGACCTTCACCACTGCTCTATTGTTCACAGAGATGTCACTCTCTGATCCGTAATTCTTCCCCAAACTAGGGTACATGCCAGATGGGCATGATCTCTAACAATGTTATATCTCTTACCTTGCCATCCCTTACCCAGTTAGCAGGCCATGGTTCTGCAAACCACTTGCCCCTCAGGTAGCCCCCATGCCTAGCCTCTGGCGGCATCTGTGTAGATCGGGTCGGTGTTATGCACACCTACTCCTTTTGCCAGAAAGAGCAGCCATTATACTCCTAAGAAATTCCTCCCATACTTTAAAATCCTCCCTGACACCTTTTGTCAGGTCTACCCAATAGTGTGGTCTGGTGACCCGGCTGTAGCCCTTGCTAACCTCTTTGTGAATGCCCTCCCTGGTCCAATATCCCTGCAGGTGAAGTTCAGGTGCCCTAGTACTTGCTGCACTTGTTTTAATTGTACCCTTCTCCTGCTGGTGTGTACTTGGATCAGTTCTTTCAGTTTTCCACTTTTGTCCGGGCATGAATATTTCCTTTGGGGCATCTATCTCAATACTCAGAATTCAAGTACCCTGCTGGGATCTTCTGTTTTCTCAAATTAGTGGAACTAATTCTTAACACAGTTCTTGAAACTTGACCAGCATATTTGTGTCTCCCTTTCCCACCTACCAATGAAAAGAAAATCATCTAAATAGTGGATGACCATTCTATTACCAGTTTTTCTCTTGAAATATCCACTGCAAACAGGTGCTGAATACTTCAAATGTTGCACATGCTATAGAACATCCCATCGCATGGCTTTGTCAAAACAGTACTGACCCCAATTTAAAACCCAATAGGTCCCAGCCTTCTCTCTAACTGGCAGCAGTCTGAGCAGCGGATTCAATGTCCATTTTGCCATCCATCGTCCTTAGTAGCCGGATTATCGGACTGCATCCTCTAGTGTCGCATATGACACCTTACTATACTCCTCCCCAATAAAATCATTCACGAATCCCTTCTGGATAGGATGGGTGGCGAATCACCCTGCATTCTCCTTCTTGTTTCTTGGGTACCAAGCCCAATAGCAAAATCCACATGTTCCATAATGGGAGGGGTATCAAATGGGCCTTCTAGTCTCCTGCTGCCTTTTCCTTCTCTATCTTCTGTCTTAACATCTCTTCCCTCCCTTTGGCCGACCCCAGGTTGCTTGCCTCTCTCGCTTGTCTGGGACCCTCACACTGCAGTGAAAAACCTGTGCAAAAACCTTCTATGATCATATCTGTCACTCTTTTGTTCAGATATCTGTCCAACCAAACTGTCCATGCCTTTAACCTGATGGGGTTCTGGCCACCCCAAACTGCTCTGCCTTTCCTCCCATTTACCCTCCTGGCCCCTCCTCTCGCTCAGTGATTATGACCTCCTCTGCTCATTACTCCCCCTCCCTCCCCTGTTCCATGCACCCTTTAAACCCTGTCCCTCTCGAAAGAACTGTTGATCTGAACTATGACCCCAGGTCCCTGTACCCCTGGGCCCATAGCCGTTCTGCATCTGCTTGCCAGGTGCTTTCCCCCATTTTGAACATCACGTGCGAAAATGACATTGAGGCCATGAACAAAAGCCCTGTTGTAAAGCCAGCAGCACCTCAGGGGCGTAACTCCTTTCTCCCACTCCCCTTGGTGTGGACTGATCCATTACATAATCATCCATAAGTCTAGCTGCTTACTCTCCCATCTTACATCCCCATATGTTTGCCATTCTCTGCCGAAAAAATTCAACATAGTACATCACCCACCCCCTTTTTGCTTTTGCCGCCTTATTATAGGGAATATGTGATGAGTGGGATGCCCAACTCTGGCTTCTTCTCAGGACAATGGCCGAGAAGGTGGCAAAACTACAAACCACCCATCCCAAGTCTTCCCTTTAGTGAATTTGTCCTCCTCCTTCTTCCCTAACAACACCCGCTGCTGCCATTTCCTCTTTCCTATGTTCTCTGCTTCCTCATACTTTACTGCCACTTCCTGGCTCACCAAAGCGAATATATCCACATACTCTCCTTTCCAGATTTTTCCATACGTAGCCAGTGGAACATGCTTTCGCCTACCCTCATCTCGGGGCACCTATCTCCTTTGTACCTTTTCCTTCTTTCTCTGTCGACCTGCATTTCTTTCTGGCACCTCTTTCTCCATCCTAATCTCTGCCAGAGCTGTTTCCATTTGACCTAAACCTCCTGTTCCCAGTGCCGTGCACAATTTGACCTATATATTCTTTTATACTGTCACCCACTGTGCTGGGTGTATTACCCTGTGTTCTTGTCAAGGCCTTGCTGCCTGGCATCTTCCTGGTGCCCCTTGGCACCCTGTGGTTTAGGGGTGGGTGAAACACTAGGGTTGTGGAGGAAACACTATGTTCTGGGGATCCAGTCTGGGTTCCCCAGAGATCTAACATGATCTTGGGGAGGTACTGATGGTACGGGTCTATAGGCTGAACAGGTGTGGATCAGCCACCTTGAAGGTCTGTTCCACTGCCAGCGGTTGGCACTCTAGTGGGACTGCTTGGCCTTTCAGCTGGTCACTTCCTCTGCCCCTTTTCCGGTCCCACTTTCCTTTTCTCCCGGGTCTCCCTGGTTCCTCCCTTCCACCAGTTCATAGATTCTGTTGGCTTTTTCTGCCAACTCGATTACAACCCATGAAGAGTCCTCCTTTGATGGCCTGCTCTTCTTTGGTACCATGTCCTTGATCCTTTGCTGTGAAGACAACTGATGGGAAGAAAACAAGATTCCATTGTTAATTTATGCTTACGCATGCCTTCATGTGGAAGAGGCCCCCCATGGTCAAAGTAGCATTTCCGTTGGACTAACAGCCCCTAATACTTCCCTGTGGCTGCCTATTTCCAGAAAAACAGTCAACAGTGTCGCCCTGTGTGTTTTTTTTTTTTTGTTGTCCCCCCACTAGGCCTTGAAAATGCTTCAAGCGTTGACTCCTGTGGCTGTCCAGGCCTCACTCTACTCCCCTTGCATGCCCCACCATGTTATGGCTGCTAAGCCTTCCCAGACCTCTCCATTCCCTTTCCCATGCTCTCCCCCAGCCATCCTGTCAGGTGTCGGTTGTCCCCAAACTGTTACCGCCCCACCCTGAGGCCACGGTACCCTTCCATGGCTGATCCTTCCTCCCATTATTGAAACCTGTTCCCAAATAAAACTCCTCTTTCTTGGGCCTCCTTCTGTCATTTTGCCCTTCTGGCATGTGGCGTCCGCCACATGGCCAGGCCTCAGTACCAGGCCTCTGGACCCGCTCCTTTGCCTAAGTGGCACCCATGTACCTTCCTCCTGTTTCCTCCTCCCACAAGACACCCTCCCAGTATCCCGACCAAACAACCCTTATCCCAACCAGAAAAACTTCACTGCTTCAGAAAGATGGCCTAGCTGCTCACTTTGGCCTATTCACTTTGAGTGTAGCGTCCGCCATGTAGCCGCCATCACCCCCACCTAGCTAGGCCTTGTCACTGACCCACCTTGTCATCCTGGTTCCTCTGAGCTTTCACTGTCCCCTGCTGCCTGGACCATGGCACTTTGTGCCCTTTGCCGCTATGCACAGCAGCATTCACCTATCCCTGTCGTAGGCCTTTTCATTCCCTGGCTCTCACCCGCTGTCCTGATGGGGCAGCGAGCCCCCCCCTTCCCCAACAACATTGCGCTGGCCCCGGAGTCATCTCCGCGTGGGAAACCATGTGATCCCTTAGAGGAATGGGAGGTGTAATCTCCTCCTGAGGACCCGAGGAAGGCCGCGAGGTCTGTGGGGTGAGGGGTCCATTTTCCAGCCACGCAGCCCTGCTGGTGCGTGTGAGACTCCATACTCTCCATTCTGCTGAACAACAGGATGGAAACCCGGTCTCTAGCTTTGCAGCTCAGAGCCTTACACCACTGCACCATACTGTCCTAATCAGATTTCTGAGGCCTCCCATGTCCAAACCAATGCCTTCCCCTCTCCTGCATTCCCCACAGACTCACCCCCATAGCTCTTTTCTGTCCTCCATTAGTCTTTTCAGGCTCCGCTCCTTGGCGGCTGCTGAGCTGTGTGTGACCTCATGCCCAGGCTGCCAGTGTTGGGCTCATGCTCCCTCTCATTTGGGCCTCCTCTCACAAACTCCCCTCTTCTGAGTGATAACACTGCCCCAGGTCCCAGGCTTTCCAATCAGCCTCAAAACTGCAACTTTCCCACTACTCTAATCTCTTGATCCACCAAACTGTCCCAATGCATCTTCTCCTGCTAGGCCCCCACCAGGCAAAAACTATTGCATTCTGCACACAGTTTACTGGCCCTGACAACAGTGCTTTTCCAACAAAATTATCTTATCTGTGCCCTAATCGCCTCGCGATTTTAAAACAAATATAATCTCAGTACAGCTGCAAAAATCCTACAATCACTAAAATGCATGTTCTGAACCAGCAATGCTATAATTCTTTCTCAAGCCAAAGCCTAGTGAAACAGTCACCTATGAAACAAGACATATCACCTCAATATTCCCTAAACCACTAGAAACACATTCATCCAGGCCAGCAATGCTAAAAAACTTCCTCCAAACAGAAGATTATTGTAAAGCAGTCACAAGCAATGTATCTGTGGGAGGGTTTGCTACAACAATTAAACATCCTTCCCTGCAAGATCACCAGCCTTTTATTTCACTGGGACAAGTGTGCAGTATACTATGTGCAGAGGCTATCCTGGAGATCTGTGTTTTTGGAACAGTTTGGCAGCTTAGAAAATGACTGTGAGTGCAGCATATAGTGTGACTTTGTAACTGAAACTGCTCTGATTTGTTTCATCTTGCTGCTCTGCTGAACTGAGGATTACAGGTGTTGTGCAAAGAGGCCATTTACCTACATGTAATTTCAGCTCGAGGTGAGCCAATAATAGAACAGGTTTGCCTCTGTGGGAGGGTTTGCTGCAGCATTTAAACATCCTTCCCTGCAAGATCACCAGCCTTTTATTTCACTGGGACACTTGTGCAATATACTTTGAGCAACAGCTATCCAAGAGATCTGTGTTTTGGAACAGTTGGCAGCTTGAAAATGACTGTGGTGCAACATATGTGTGACTTTGTAACTGAAACTGCTCTGATTTGTTTCATCTTGCTGCTCTGCTGAACTGGGGGATTACCAAGTGTGTGTGCAGAGCCATTTACCTGCATGTAATTTCAGCTCGAGGTGAGCCAATAATGAAACAGGTTTGCCTTTGTGGGAGGGTTTGCTGCAGCATTAAACATCGCTCACGCATGGTGTGATATGTCGCGGCGTGAGTGGCGTGGCGCCACTCAAGATGATTTTGCATGGGAATATGTACCGCATAAAGAGGGACCTCATTTAAATAGGTTTTATTGTTTATCTGGTTTTGTATTTTTGGTTTTAACTGGTGGGTCTGGTTGTTTAGGTTGGAAGACTTTCTACAAATTTAAGGAGTGATGCTCGTGGAAGCTTTAGCTGTTTAGATAAGCTATCACCTGACTCCTTTTCAACCCTCTTTTTTTGAGTTAGAGTTTGATTTTTTCTTTCTCTTCTTTCCTTATATGTATACTCAAAGTGGTAAGATGGTAAACAAAACTGTTAAAGTGGCAACTAAAAGGGAAGCAAAGGATAAATCCAAAAAGAATAAAAAAAAGGCAATTGCTGTCTTTTTACGCAGGGAATTGGTCATCACGACTTCGACCCTAAGGATTTGGTAGAAAGTCCCGTAGTATCCTACTTACCTCACTCCTTTAAGGAGTTTATGAATGAGGAATGCAGATCAGATTTAGCTGGAGATAATTCAGAATTTAATGAAGAAATCAAATTCTGATGGCTAAGAGCTGGGATAAGAACAGTCCGAATAATACAAATCAAGAGACTTTGATTAATTCATTGAAGAACCAATTTAGTGGTAGCAATGGGACTAACAGGAATTTGAGAAATTTAAACAATTATCCTCTTTTGACAATAAGAATATAACTCGGACTTGGAAGTAATTAGTAACTTAGAGACTGGTGTAAAATTCCGTCCCAAGGAAAATCACTGATTTCTTAAAAAAAAAAAAAACCTTCCTAAAGCCCTAATAATATTTTTCTGGACATCCAAAATGAACAACACACATATGGTTTCAATATAGGAGGTTACGATTGTACCACTTTGGGAAAAAAACAAATATAGTGGATCATTCCCAGGTTTTAGACCAAGATGAGTGGATGGGAGAGGTAGAAACAAGTCACACAATGCATGTCTGAGCAAGGAGATTATATAGATAAAGATGATGGTATTTCATGCTTTCTCTCAGGAATAAGATTATTTAGTCCATTAGAGCTCTCAGTGAGGTAGGGGTCTGCAATATCGACTCTAAAGAAATGGTGTATTCATCCCTTAAGGATGCACCTGAAGAGTTTTTCCAAAAATGGACAAAGAGGTCCAGGACATCCATTTAGATAAAGATTTTTGGTTCAGTGTCTGGATACTATATTGAAATATACCATTAAGGCTCTTGCACATCCAGTAATGTCTAATGTTGTTTTATTAAGGCATATAATGGTATTAAGACAGCTTTGGAAACTCTTTCTAGTTTTGTGCTGTGAAGTTTGCTGCTTTAGAACAACAAATTTCACAATTGAGGGAAAAGAAAGTTGACAGATCTAGGCATAATTTTCTCCCTAAATGTTCAGAGCCCTCAAAAAGGCAAAAGAGGCAAAGAGAAGGGTAATGTAAGAAAAAGGGAAAAACAGACTGGGCCTGTGGGACTTACTCAGACTCCTAACTTAGGAAAACAGAAAGATGAATTAAACATTAAGGATGAAAAGACTAATAAAATTGGGGTTACAGGTACCATTAGGATAGGAGAGGTACAGAGATACAAGGAAGAATCCTGACCAAAAAACAAATCTATACTTGTGGATGGGACACTTACAAAAGATCAAGAAAGGGAGGTGATTACACTCTTGAAACAAAAACAAATTCTAAAGAGAATATAATTAAGGTAGATCAGTCTAATAAGATCTTCCCAAATCTCATGTTGTGTGGGAGGATAAGTAACCCCAATGGGTATGACCTGGAAGCATATAATTTAAATTTGTACGGGGAAAAGTAGTTTTAAATTAGATAAGCTGTATTTTAAACATGTATGAATCTACTGCAACCCTAACCAGCCTGATAGCCCATATGTTGAGAGCAGAATTAGGGTTACCAACAGTCATGAATGCTCTTATTATGGTGACTAGGGATACTTCAGCCCTACTAATTCAGTTTACTTTATGCTCCTAACATGGATATGGCAAAATTGGTCTGGGCTAAGCAAGGCCTGGTAGACTCTTGGGATTACTGTTATCAACACCAGTGACCTGGTCAACAATTTGGAAAAATGTTTTTAATAGGGCAAACATAGGAAAAATGTTAACATATGATATATTCAAAACTACTCTTGTAACACTGAATTAGGAGTTTGGAGTTTCCCGTGAAACCTCAATGATCTCTATTTTGGGCTGGATATAATGGAGGAGAAACTGCCACTAATTTACCATCATTATTGCGGATGATTTTATCAACTATTATCAAAACCCATATACTTCCAGAAGAATTTGTGGAGGTGAAAAGGTTTGGAATGATAAAGAGGGTACTCAGATTAACTGTATTATTGGTTCTGCACAATTGTTGGTATTACTTTTTGAAAATAGACATGTGTTGGATGAGATGGGTATTTACATAGTGGAATTGAATCAGTGGGAGACATCAGGTCAATCTAGAGCCATGCGACCAGTGACTAAGTTTTGGAAATACAAAGTAATGAGTCCTCATTAGAGCAGGAAGAGGTCAGAAAGTAACCCTGGTTATAATGTCCTTAATTGGAATAAGCAGGACTCCATAATAAGTTTGTGGATCTGCAGTGGGTTGCTTTTTTATGCGACATGAAGTGATTATTTTCCAGGAGACATGGGTTTTAACATCTCCTTTCCTGAATGGATATAAAACTAGTTTTGTGCCGCAATTAAAGGGAAGAAACATGGGAGTAACAAAGGAGGTCTGGTTATAATGATCAAAATTAGGGAAGGATTAAGGGTAATCAAAAGTTACTCTCCAACTCGAGATCCTTATGGTAGTGGTTAACTGGGACCTTTGTATGGTTCTGATTGTTAACATTTATATTCCACCATGTTTTCACATTTACTCTACACATGATTTTGGTCCAAACTATCGATGGAAATAGATTTAATGATACAGTCAAATTGGATGAATACTGTCCTTTTAGATGAGGATTTTAACGCTAGGATAGCGAGTTCGATAATTTATCATTGTTACAAGAACTATATATATGGCAGATTTGGAAAAAGAAATACAACTGACATGATTGTAAATGAGGCAGGAGATGTTTTAGTTCTTTATCACAGAGAATAATTTCTTGATTCTTAATGGGAGATTAGAAGGGATCTCGGGGTGATAGCACTTTTTTCTCCCAGTTGGTAAGGCGTAATTGATTTTATATTATGCTCTCCTTTTAGTTATCATTTCTGTAGCGATTATATGTAGCTATGAGAACAGAAAGCGATCATGCAGCAATTTTGCTGGATTTAGAATTTCTGATAGTGTCACCTCCTCCCCAATAAGCCCTTGGCGGATATTTAGATTAGTGGGAAAAAAGGTTAAGATTGAATAATGAGTTGATGCAAGGAGTTTGGAACCTTTTATACTCTTCAATTTTGTCGAGTTATTTCAGCAGGTACATAATGGCTCCAAAGGTGAAAGGATCAGTGAATTATTAAACATAGGTATCAGCAGGTTAAGACACTGATTTACTCAGCTAATAGTGTTAAGCCCCAGTTAGCATCCTGGTTTGATGGGTATTGTAAGAGAGAGAAAGAAATTTGATGTGGGCCATCAGGCAGACAAAAAAAATCCGAGTAAGATGGCGATTATAAATTTAAATAAAATGCGAGAGGGAGTACAAAATTTCTCCATCAGAAAAAAAGAAATTTACTGAAAAACAATAGGGTGTTATGTGCCGAGTTATTAAGGAGGGTGATATTAAGCTTTTTGGGCTTTGGTGTCCAAGAGGACAGCTGATCAGAATTCTAGACCTCCCATATATATCCCCAAGAAACTTGGATATCTTATTATAGTCTACTATTTAATAGACATTCTAGCAATGATGATGATGTGATAGAAAATTTTAACATTGAGGGAATACACATTAGTGTTTTCATTTGGAGAGGTGGAAGAAGCCTTTGTGAATTTATCAAATAATAAAGCACCTGGACCCGATTTGATACGGGAGAAATTTACAAGGGGACATAAATTATTGGGTGGTTTTTTACAAATTTTTCAATATCTGTTTAAAGAGATTTATCCCATTATGTTGGACAAGAAATATAATAGTTCCAATCCATAAAAGGCCAACTTCATTTGCCATCAATTATCGACCAATCAGTCTTATTGACATTAGTGGAAAAATCTTTGCTAACATAATATAACATAAATTACAAGATTGGATAACTGCAAACTCCCTTTATCGATGTTTCAAGCAGGTTTTCGTAAGGATTGTTCTACGATAGATAATATTTACATCTTAGCCCATCTGATAGAAAAATACAGATCATTTCATAAAATGAAGCTGTATGCTGTGTTTATGAACTTTTCTGCAGCATTTGACTTGGTTAATAGAGCCAAGTTATAGGAGATTTTATTAAATAGATCGTACCATTAAATTTATTAGCCCCATTATTAGGTTATATTCTCACACAACATCGGCTATTAGATATGATAATAAGGCAACATTTCTGAATATTTCAGTACAACTGAGTTAAACAGGGATGTCCTTTGGCCCCCTTCTTTTTAATTTGTATATTGATGCCCTTCTGACTTATAAAGATATAGATATTATTGATTCCCAAAAATTAAGAATATCCCAGTACATTGTCTGGCCTATGCAGACGATCTGATTATTTTGCTTTATCTGCTCAAGGTTTACAAAATAAAATAAATCAATTTTGCTCTAAATGTTGACATTTGGACTTATTAATAAATATAGAAAAACTAAGCTGCCGATTTTTGCACCCTTACAGGGACATCAAATTAAACCAAAGTTTATTTAAATAACGAACTTATTGAAGTGGTATCCTCTTATATATATTTGGGGTGAAGTTTGCTTTGAATGGAAATTGGATAGAGCATTGGAGAGGACAAGTGATAAGGGCAAAACTGATTGTTAGGGCTCTCTTTCGTTTTGCTAGGAAATATACAGGATATTTGGTTTAGCCGGCATTGATAGCAAGCGAGGCCAAAGATAATCCTATTCTTTTGTACTCGCAGAGGTCTGGAACAACAATGTCCCTTCATGGTTGGAGATCCCACTTCTCTCTACTATAAATCTTTATTGCATGTTCCACTTGCCACTTCTAATGTTGTAGCTAGGGCTGAATTGAGTAGAGTACCTATTGTTACAATAATTGATATATGTCTCGTGAGTTACTGGATCAAAATTATTAATCAACAGACTAATATTATGCCTCTACTGTGCCTTAGAGAAAATTGTCTTGGCACAAACAGAATTTTAGGTCTCCTTGGGTCAAAAATATTCAACGTATTTTGGGCAGTGTTAATATGCTTCATCTTTGGACAGATTGGGAGAAATCAATATCAATATCTTATGTGTTTAAGGAGTATGTCAAAAGAAAATACTTAAGGCTTGCCTATGATAAGCAAATGGAGCTCCTCAGAGCTCAACGTCAAACCAGATGGTTAGCTCAAAATAAAATTAATGTATTTATAGAAAATATCTTACTCTTGGGCTGACCCTGTTAGAAAGAAAATGATTACTTGGGCAAGACTGGGAATTATCTGTTCTAAATATGCTTTTTTAATAAGACGACTCCACCCAATTCAGGTTTGGAGTTTTGCAGATGTAATAAGGGTTTTCAAGAAGATCTTATCATATTACGGTACAGTGCCCTTTATATAAAATCCGCGTTTCATCTGTTAAATGATTTTCTTATTGAATATGTGAATGCAAAATATGATATTTATTCATACTACTTCACCCTCAGACATTGGAGGAGGCTAAGATGGTCTCAAGTTTTTTATCAGGTGTTGAAACACAAAGAAAAATGTCTCTCTGCCTATGAAAATTAATTTGTTCATGGATTTTTTTTCCATTTACACTTTATTAATTTTAAGCAGAGATAAGTCATCAGAGAACAAACATTGTAAAACATACATCAGAGTAATAGGCCTCATACCCAACAAAATGAAGAATACTCTGCTAACCCCCACCAAAACCTAATAAAAATAAAATAAAAATAGACCCCAAAAAAACATCCCACCCCCACTCCCCACCCAACCCTACTAAACCTACTACCCCCACAGAGGCACACGAAATAATGAATAATAAAACCGGTAAGGTCAAGATCTAACCTGAGTAACAGACATAAAATAAGGCCCAGATCTTGTCAAAAGATGTAATTGGTTATGCAGGATAGCTATCATTCTCTCAGTTCTTAGAAGGCCAGAAGTTCTTTTAACCATTCGGAGTAGGAAAGACACATCTTGTCTTTCCAATGGCGAAGCACTAACTTTTAACTGTAATAGCAATCAGAGCCATGTAATATTTCTTATTTCTGACCGGAAAGCCATCATCTCCCCAATAAGCAAACTTCCCGCCTGAACATTTCCTCTAAACCTAATAACGGGTTCAGGTTGTTCTTTATCTCCAACCATAAAGGAGCTACCTTGGGACACTCCCAAAAATATGGAGGAGATTCCTACATCAGCCTCACACCTATAACATTTGGGATCTCCTAATAATTCTAAATCCTTTAGTTTCTGGGAGAGTAATAGATATTGTGCAATACCTTAAATTGTATAAGCCTCAGTTGGTCGTGCCCTGAGATACTTATGACATCGTGCCATATCCCAGTCCAATCTAGGGCAATATCAGAAACACCCCAGCCCAGTAAGTACATGGAGCAAGGTTCACGGATGAGCCCAATGAAACAAGACTGAATAAATTTTGGAAATCGTTTGGGACACCTACCAATGGGCTATATTTACCAAAAACGAAATTTGAGAAGATTGCTCAGCTCTCCAACCTACTTTTGAAGCAAAACATGCCTAAGCTGAAAAACTTTAAAATATCTTTATTAGCTAGCTTAAACTTATTTATTATTGCCAGGGCCAGGATTACGTCTCCTTCCTCATCGAGGAAATCCCTGAAGAACAGTCCTCCGAAATTTTCAACCAGCCCGGTTTGATAACCTTGTTATCTATCTGAAACCATGGGTTTCCCCAGATCAGCTGATCCCAATCCTTGAGATAACTATATTTAATAAACCCACAAAGCTGACCATGGGCTCTCACCGCCATCCCTACAGGAGATTTTTCAACACGGAAGGGAGTGCTTTAGGAGCTAAATAAAAAGGGCAACAGGGTTAATCGCACATTTCTTAATTAAGGCCATTTCAAGTTTACCCACAAAGGCGGTGAGATGAATTAACCAAATTCTCATTTAATGCCCATCTGCCATACTTACTCAATTGAGCAGACCAAAAATAAAGGCCAAAGTGGGGTAGTCTTAATCCACCGACCAATTTTGGAGCAGCTAGTTTGTGATAAACCATCCTGGACTTTTTATGATTCCAAACAAAATCAGTTATCATAACATGGAGCTTTTGAACCAGGATAACGGAAGAAAAATATCTAGTCTGCTCAATGGATAAAAAGCCTGGGAAATATGTTCATTTTAACTATATTTATCCTCCCCCACAAAGACAACGGAGTTGAGTCCACCTTTGAGGTCTAGCTCAATGGTATGAACCAGGAATCTAAGTTCAATTGCCATATAGGCAGCACTCTTTACTAAAACCAGACCCAAGTATTTAAAGAATCAGAGCTCCATCTCAACCCTAATTCAGTTATTTCCCGTTTAAATATCATATTGTTAAGAGGATACACTACCATTTTGTCTTGATTTAATTTGTAATTCAAAACCGACTGAAATGTCTTATTTGTTCTAGCAGATTGGGAATAGACCTGGTGGGCTTGAGACATAAACCAAGAGGTCATCCGCATAGCGGTAATTTTAATGGGTAACCCCACTATCTTGATGCCTCTATCTCATAAGAATGGAGTATTCTCCATATTAAGGGTTCCAAATATAGATTAAATAACAATGGGATAGAGACATCCCTGTCTTGTACCAACATATAATTGGAAGGGGTTGGAGATAGCTCCATTACAGATAACCCTAGCTGAGAGATTAGAATAAAGGGCCTTAAGCCAATCCAAGAACTTTTCGGGAAGCCAAACTGTCTCATAGTCTCGAATAGAAATCCCCAATGGACCCTATCGAAGCCTTCTCGGCCCAAGGAGACCAACGCCATCGAGATTGGACCCTCGGAAGCCGAGAAGACATGCGCCTAATGTCCCAAAATGGTCCACCGAGGACCTGCCCTTCATAAAACCTACCTGCTCATTACCTATTAATTTGGGCAATATCTTATTAATCCGATCCGCTAGTAATCTAGCCAGGATTTTTGATCAAATTCAACAAAGAGATGGGCCTATAATTAGCCGGGTCCATTGTGGACCTATTAGGTTTAGAATTAAAACTATGGCGCTTCTAAAAATGATTTATCTATCTCTTGTCCAGAACAAACATAGCGGAACAACCTGAGAAGAAAGGGAGCTAGTTGGGAGGAGAACTTCTTGTAAAAATTAGACGAAAACCCATCAGGGCCTGGAGTTTTGTCTGAGGACAAGTTCCTGATAGCTAATTCTATTTCCTCTTGAGTTATATCAGCAATGAGGGAATTCCGATCAGCCTCGTCAAGAACAGGGAGGTCTAAACCATTCAAAAAGAAAGGATCTGTAGGTCAGAAGGTGGATTCTCCATCTTCTTGTACAAATTTTCAAAATATTGACGAAAAAGCTGAGCTATTTCATCCGGGGCCATCCTAACACCACCATCTTCTTTTGATACTATCCTTCAATCAATCGAGAGGATTCAAATTGTGTTAAACGCCTAGCTAATAACTTCCCAGATTTTTTCCTGATCAGTATAATTGGCTTTAGCCTTGATTAAGGCTAATTCTGCCTGTTCCCCAGCAATCTAAGATAGGCATCCTTCACCTTAACTAATTCTTCTTTATCCTCCTCGGTTGGATGAATGGAGCAGTTAGATTCAATAATCTAATACATGTCAATAAGTCTATCATGGCTTTCTCTTTTTCCTTTTCCTACTCACCACCAGACTAATTAATACCCCCTTAGGTAGGCCTTAAGTGCACCCCAGTAAATATCCGGACGAACCCTGTCATCCAGATTGTTCGAGTAAACTCATCAATCTGCTCCGATATACATTTGGTCAATTTAGGTACCCTAAGAATCTGATTATTTAATTTCCACCTATTCCCTTTCCTCATGAGAAATGAAAAGGAGATAGTTGCAGTTAATGCTGCATGCTCAGAAATGGGGCCAGGTATAATGTTGGGTCGAGCGCTCCCCTAAGGAGATCGAGAAAGAAATCGTAATCTAAATGGGATGAAGTCCCATGGGCAGAGGAGTGAAGGTATACTCTCTGATTCGGGTGAAGGACATGCAGATATCTGCCAGTCCCAACTGATCGAGTAAATCTCTCATTGCTCGAGAAGCGGAGTATGGCACATGTGTGATTTAACGGATCTATCCATCATGGGATCCAAAGTTAAGTTAAAGTCACCACCCAAAACCATTGGGAGATGATTGAAAGGCAAAAGCGCCTTTAATAGGCCCACAAAAAATCCTGAGTGTCCACATTGGGACCATATATCGAACCCAACAGGATTTCTGTACTTTATAACTTCCCTCTCACTAACACATATCTACCTTCCTGATCCTGAACCACTTGTATGGGTTTCAACAGTATTGATCTATGCAATAACAACATAACCCCACTGCTCTGCGTATTACCCTGGGAGGCAAAGACCTCACCTATTTGTAGCCTCCTCATGACGTTCGCTTCCGGCTGCAATAAATGTGTTTCCTGCAAAAACACAACTTTGGCCTTAACAACTTCTATATGTTTCAGTATCTTATATTGCTTATCCTTAAGCGCGCTCCTTGATGTTCCAGGTGAGAAAATTAACACATATATCTGTCCCCATACTAACCTATAAAGACATGTCTATAGTAAAGGCGCCCTATTTTATTAAAAATAAAATAACACACTTGAACTACTACCGAAGCCACATCTTGTAGTACCTCGAAAATAAAATCCCCCAGAACCCTGAAACACACTGCCCCATAAAAAAACCCCAAAGAGCAAAGTACTCCTCTCCTCCCCCAACCGTTGTTTTCATGGCCCATGATAACAAGACACTCAGCCTACTCCCTGCACCTCCCCCACCGATATACTAAACCCGGTAATAAAGCTAGGCCCAATAATCACGAATTTTCAATATGCACTAGCCAACTTTACCAAAACAAACCCCACTTATCAGTAGACTTATACATCCCCAAATAATCCCATACATATAGTGAGGAGAAAAAGCATGCATTGAAGAAACACATTTTAAGAACTGTCGAAACTAGTTACACATCATCCAACCTATTATATCATGTGGCCCCTGTGTAATCTATATCCACCCATATATCCCTGGGGAATCCTCCTGAGAGACAACTTTAACCAGAATAACAAACATAATCAAGTAAAGGACCTCATGTTTTTCAAAAATATAGTAATATACCAATCAAATCACTGACTCCTGTCCGTGAGTACATAAATTTAGTAAGAAAAGAAGAAAAAGACTCCAATGTCCAGAACTAAATTATAAAATATTAACAAAAGGGGTCAACAGCCCAGTCCTAGAGCATCAGATCGCCTGAGAGGGCCTCTTGCCCATCTTGTGGTACCAATCAAAGAGCCAGATGAAAACAAACAGGCACACTGCCTTACCACAAGTCAATATATTAGTAAAGTCAGGGCAATAATAAATGTTCATTTATATTTCTCCAGCTCGAAAGGATGAAAAATAAGGAACGAAATCCCAGAACATATATCAGCTAGGAGCATGGCGCAGAACAAATTAAACACTTCAACCAAGCATGCAAATCACAGTCTCCCAAAGTGAAATTCCAGAAAATCCTCATCTTCTCTGATTCTTCAGGGAACTTTAAATAAGGCTGGCAAGGCCACTCGTAAAGCCTCAGTAGCTGTCTCGAGATTCAAATGCTTTCCATTCCTCTTGAATCTTTACCTGAAGTTTTGCAGGGTAACTCATCCTGAATTTTACATCAGCTGCGATCAACTTTTTGACCACGGATGGAAGGTTGCCCGTCTTTGTCTCACAGTAAGCGGCAGATATTTTGCCACTGAGCTTCACCCTTCCCAATATAATTCCTTATTATCCTGGCCTTTGTAATAAATAGCTGGTGTTCCTGATAATTCAGGAATCAAAAATGAAAGTTCTCAGTGGGCCATCGGATGGGCAATGGGCATAAAGCTCAATCGCCCTCTCAGTAATGTAGTTCGAGCCAAAGGGTGAGGGCCCAGCCACCTTTCGATAAACTTCATGTAAACTTGATTGTATCCGAGCCCTCAGCCTTCAGGCAGCCCAATGAGTACTACATTATTACGATGACTTCTACCTTCCAAGTCCTCGAGTTTGGATTCAACCTTAATTAGTTTACGCTGGAGCACAGTTATAGCCGAGTCCATCTGCTCCTTACAGCCCTCAAGTGATTTAATCCTTGCTAAATTGTCAGTGACCTTCCTGTTTAATTCCTCCAGTGTGGATGCCAGACTCCTAATTTCACTTGCCATGTCGTTTAGCGTATTCTTAAGCGGGCGAAATTCCTCCAGGAACTTGGCTAAAGTGAGAGGCTCATCTTCCAGAATCGACTCCCTGGGCTCTGAGTTAACTCGGCTGCGGCCTTTGATTTTAGCGGCCTTTTCGGAGTCGCCGGGGGGTATGTTTGGGCGGCATTTTCTCATTTCTACCTCCATATACTGCAAGTAGACTCTTCTTCTCTTCGTAAAAAGCCACAACAATCAAATTGACGTCTCCAATGGGGCCAAAACTGTCGGAGCAGCATGGGGAGCGGAGCTCATGGAGAACACAGCTGCCACGTGCTCTGCATCACGTGACTCTTATTCATGGATTTTTATGTGTTAAAATTTTAAATGTAATATTAGATTTAATATTTTTTATTTTGTCTTCTTTTTTGTATATAATTTTATGTGCTTAGTATGTTGTAAAGGCTTGATTACTGAACAATAAAACATTGAAACCGGAAAAAAAAATGTATCTTAAAGAATTAAAAAAAACTTCATTCATTTTAAGCTATCTTACCTGCTGAACCTGGTGCACAAACCTCTCCAATTGTTCAGCCAATCTGAATGCTGCAGTTTCAATTAAATCAGATCAAAACTCCAGCAAAAGTGGCTGAAATCCTCTGTGCTGTCCATTATGTACCTCCACTTGCCCCTCCCCTTCCTGTTGCCTGGCCATTGTTCTATCCCCTGTCCCTCCCTTCCTTCCCCTCCCTTCTGAGCACAACCATCCTAATAAAAAGGAAGGGTGCACCAGGACAACCTGGTCTGCCCCTTAAAGGGCAAACTCCATTGCCACTCAGGGTTTTGTATGAGTCCTTGTTGTTTCGGATTGCTCTGTGTCTCATTCTAGTCTGTATCTGCTTCTCCCCAGTTAGTCTCTGTATTGTTTCTCCCAGTGCTTGTTTTTGTTTTAATTCTCCACCTGTCCTAGCATGTCCCCAGTTTTGTACTGTGTTCCCATGTCTTTACTGGTTCAGCTTCTGTAAAATAATTTTTTGTAATTTCTCCCAGCATTTGCTTCACTCTTTGTATTAATTCTCCGCTACACTTTTGTACTATGCTATATCTCTGGTAATGACATTCCAACTCCATTTTCTCCCCATGTCTCTCTAGGTTATTATCCCTTGGTTCAGCTGGTGTAAGAGTAAAATGTTTATAGTGTATGGTGGAATGCGGTTGTGTGCAAATCCATACACCAAAAAGTTGTTCTACTGTGTAATGATGCTCCTCACTAGCATGAAACGACTTTTGATTCTGCGTTAAGTGAGGACATCGCAATACAAGGGGCTACAGTGGATGTCCTGATTCATCCCTTGCTGTGTGAGAGGCGCAAGAGTGTGCTGGGCAGCGACAATTGTGAATCAGCGTATAAGCAGAACCCGGTGAAAATACGGAAAAGTGAGTATCTTTTTGTCTTTTTCGGGCACCATACACTATAGAGAAGTTTATGGTTACCCATTACAAGGTTATTCTTTTCACCATAGATACAATGCCGACTTGAAACCTCTCGAGCTTCGCTCTCGAGGTCATCAGTCTGCATTGTATCCACTCGGTGGAAGAATAGCCTTGTAGTATATGGGTAAACATACACTATCCTATATGTTTTGGTCCCTGATCTCCTCCCAGCTTGTCCCACTTTTTGCTCCTTTTCTTCAGTCTCCATCCCAACTTCCCACTCATATACCCTCTCAACTCTTGTGTCCTCATGTCTTTCCTGTTTCAAGTTCTGTCATTTTTATTACTTCTCCCAGCATTTTCTCTTTCTTTATAAAATTAATTCTCCCTCTATGCCCAGCGTATCCCTCAATTCTGTGTTGTGCAGTATCTCTGATGATGGTGTCCCATCCCCATTCCTCCCAGCATCAACCCTGGTCCAGCTTTTGTAAAAAGTAAAATGTTTTTCTTTTCTCATGTCTCCTTCCATGCACGTCCCCCATTGTTGTCCTATTCTTTGGTCTCCTCCAAACTTCCTCTTGCATACCCTCACAACTTTTGTGTCCCTGTCTCCCCAGTTTAGCTTTTTATTTTTCACGGTCCCAGCATGTCCCATCCCCTTTCCCTCCTTGTTTTATTAATGTGGATGGCAGGTCTCACAACATTTAGAAAGTCAGGCAGGGTGGCCAAGTCCATCCCCAAAACCAAAACAAACACTGTCTACATTTTCACCTGCTACTAACTCCAATAACAATACTGGGACTATATCATCACATGCTAAATATTGCCAGCAATAGGGTCAGATGATGAGCCCATGCAGCATGTCAATTTAAATGCAGAAGCAAAGGAAATACAACTTTTACTATATCACTGCTGCTCAACAGCTTGGCATCCATAATACTGTAGGCAGTACTGGGCCTGGTGGCACTCTCATCAATGCTGAGATCATGCACAAACCACCCAAAGCTAAACACTTGCACAGACAGTGAGCCTAACACCACAAAGAACAGAGTAAGCCCAAACCTCCAATATTGGCCATACAAGTAGCAGCTGCTACCCAAATGTCCATACCCATGTCAGGGAAGTAGAGAGTAATGTGGCTTGGATCCAGAGGCAATCCCACATGGTGTAATGCTGCTGTTCCTTGTTTGTTTAGCATATCCTATGTTCTTCTGAAGAGACAGAGACAAAGACAGTTAGCAACAATCCAGTAAGTCTTTTACATATTAACATTTAAATGAAAACATGAAAAAAATTGCCAATATCATTTTGCAATTTACTGTCTAATAATGCATGGCTAAATGCATGTTTAAATTACAATGGGTATGTGCAGCAGAACTAGAATTGATCCTTAGGCTGTTGACAGATTAGAACATATAAGAATTCTGGACTGATATATTAATCCATGGCAAAACAAGGGTTAGGAGCATTGACCCTTTGACCCTACAACAAAAAACTGGATTAATTATATAAGCCCTATTAGCCTTTTATACATTAATTAAAATTATTTGTGAATGCAATCAAAATTGGGTAAGATCAGAGAGAGCCAGTATGGTTACAGGTGGAAAATCTTGCAGTCTAAGCCTTACTATTAAAAAAAAAGTTTATCCATGCCACAAAAAATATATATTTATATTATTTTTCTTAACTATTGGTCAAAAGCATTTGCCAGGTCTCTGATATATAATTGCTAATATCAAGCTCTTTATTAAAGAACATGTAATAAAACATAAATGAAGTAGTGAAGTATTCAGCACACTGACTGACAGACACAGCATGAAAGAACATACTGTACCCTGATATCTGTGCTTATGATATTGCATGTTTAGTGCACAGCATTTGTATTGAATAATGCTCAGTTGTTTGATATCCTGGGTCCAGGTCAAACTGAGAATGGTCAGAGACTACTAACAAAAATCTTTTAATTTTCTGCCATCATGACAATCAAAGCCTATTAGACTATAACTGTGAAAACAATAAATAGAATAAGAGTAATTTAATTGCATTCTTTTAGAACCTTAGTCACATTTTTTTATTAATGTAGATAGCAGGTCTGACAACATTTAAAAAGTCAGGTAGGGACACAGTAGCAATATTGTTGTGGTAAAATGAAAGAAATAAAAGAATATTTGTCAATAGATTTTTCAGGGCTTACACCACCCTGTGGTTTAATCATACCTGACATTTTGTCCTTTTAGTTATGAGTATGAACTCAGAGAAGAAAATAAAGGTTTGTCTCAGTACATGTCCTTTTCTTTCAAATAGGTGGTTTACTATTCATACCTTTGAAAAATCTTATAATAGGAAGAAAACCATGTCAGGGAAGTTAGACCATTGTCTGGTATTCTGCAAACTGTAAGGGGTAAAATGACTTTATTTGTGAAAAATATTCCTAGTTTAGGGTTTTTCCATGAATGACATGGAACCAGATGTAAATAGTACTACTATAGTATATTTTACTACTGGGCCAAGGCAAAATGTACTGATTAATTGTGGGATTGATTTGATTGAATTTAAATGCTTTACCTGAAAGACACTGTGAGCTGATAACAGCTCGTTTCCAGATGCATCCTGTGGGTTAGGGTATGAAAGATAGTTCAGGAGGAGAAAAAATGAGTAGTAATTAACAACATTACAGAAGTAGTCATATGCAGCAATACAGTATATCAAAGGAGCATAATCATAAACACTGTAAGGCAAATCAGTACAGCAGGTATGTGTAGTACATAAAACTGAGCTTTGATAGGCAAGGGGAATTACATACAGGCATAGCAGGTGCAAAATGGCCAAGGCAATGAGTGTGGGGGTAGGGGAAGGAAGTCAAGAAGTAATGGGTCAAGGACAGTTGCAGGTGGGAGAAAAGTTATGAATAAGGGACTTAAGGCAGAAGGAAGAAGAGGCAGTGTCAATTAATAGGGAAGGGTGGACAGAGTTTAGGAAAGAAATATGAGAAGGCAGCTTGATCAGCAGTAGATTTCCTAGATGGACTAGAAAGGGAATAGGAAACATTGCTGCAGTGTGGGTAAAAGGATGGAGAGCAATAGGATGGTAGAGAGGTGATATAGGAGGAAAAGGAACCCAATCAGAAACTGAATTTAAAGGAAGCATGATGGAAAAGGTTCCTGGCACCAAGAGCAACCAGTGGTGGGTATAAAGGGGACTGTCTAAGGCAAAATAACAACAAATAGTGATAGACAGGCTTCTGTCTGGCAAGGAGGATGTTGGAGCTCCACTGTAAACTATGTCACCATAGTCAAATATGGGATAAATATCCTTAAAACAGTATCTTGATGGTGGAAAGTGGAATACTCACTTTGTTCCTGTACAGTGAACCAAACATGGTTGGAGCTTATGGCGTATGGCATTAATGTGCACCAAGAAAGCAAGATAACATTCCAGCCAGATGCTGAGGTACTTAAAGGAGGCTACATCCTTCATTGCAGCAACATCAAGGGTATGGAATAATAGGAGGGAGGTGAGTCTGGTCAGTCTCTGTTGGGTGCCAAAAGTAATATAAATTGTTTTTTTGTGGCATTGAGGATAGTTGGTTAGATTGGAACGACTGCTGGACAGTGTCAAAATCCAGCTATAGCTGGTACATAAGGTCATGAGATGCATAATTAAAATAGGACACATAGGGTTCAATATACAGTCACTCAGGACTGTTATTAAGTGATCCCATGACCATAGCAACCATTGTGACTTGGTAACCCCATTGTGCCATGTATCACCAGAACATCCCTGTAGTTGCTAAACACATTAACTATGGAGACCCTCAATAGTTCTGTAGCTGACTTGTTTGCCCTTACCTATAGAAGTGCTACAGGCAGGCAGCAGTGAGGGTGAAAACCTGTGACATGAATTTCAGCCAGCGGAAGGAAGGCTTACCTATGCATGTTGTCCATCAGAATTCTGTGCCACGAGACACAGGTTAGCTAAGGAGTTCCACTGGAAGTCAGGGAGTTACAAGGGAAGGTCAGTGTCTGTGGGACACTGGGTCCCAGGAGATGACCATGGTACTGAGAAAATAACAATCTGCTGATCCCAAAGCAAGAGGGGTACTTACTGGTGGCACCACTTTCACCCATAGCCTTGCTGCATGTCATATTACCATATAAAGATGCTATGCTATGCTACAACTACTTGACAGTAACATGCTACCATGTACAGTATCCATAAATATCTTACTGTGTTATTTGCACTGAACCATAGCTGCAGGGGACTCCTTCTTCAACTATATGCACTTTATTTCTATTTGGCTTCAAGTGGAGGTGGCACATTGGGGCAACTGTTTGCCCCTACTTTCCTCCACCCTGTGGAACTGTGAACAGCCCTTTGCACTTAACAGTTTTCAAGTTTAGGGCAGGAATTTGAGGTAAGTGTCAATAATCTAAACTCCCACTGAACTCGGGTTTCTCATATACAAAAATGATGGAGCTACATGTGGTAGAGGAGTAGCACTGGGCTACATTAAACTTCCACCAGTGGAATTTTGGCAAAAGTCAAATTTCCTTTCATTAAATTTTAGAATACACTTTGTCAATGTTTGTGGAAATTCCAATTTAGAACAGCAGAATGAATGTATGAATTGTGACAATGTATTTTCAGAGTTTGGGTGAATAAAGTATGGGGTTAGAAGTGCTTATGTAAGTGTAGTTTACTTTGGCCTTTCTCTATTCCGCCCTTGGTAGGTAAGCTGGGTAGTGAGAGGGAATAGAAAGCCCAAAAGAATTATCAATGAATGTTCAAAAGAGCATGATTACCTCCTCCAACTCACAGAGAGTATGACCAGTAGCACGAGGAGAGGAAAACCCCCAGGCGGACATAAACCTCTGAGGACCCATGGTTACTGACCCATCTGTCCTCCGGACAAATTAAGAGGAGATGAACCTAGGTTCTAGCAACCATAAGCTAATTTTGGGAGAAAGGTGAACTGCTTGGAAGATGATGGTCAATCTTGAATCCATGGATGATGCATTCTGGAAGGACAATTCTGAGGTTCAAGAGGTAGATCTAGTCTAAAGGAGCATCCAAATCCTGAAAGTGGAATAGGTCCAGTTGAAAAGAGCAAATGTAGTCCAGGTTTCCAAGGTGATGATGGACAATGTCCAAAGGGATTACATAGACTAATGAGCAGGATTTCATAAATATGCAAATTTCCAAACAAAAAATCTCCCAAGCTTCCTTATTATATTCAAACAAAAGGGAGAAGGGCTATATGGATAAACTCAGAACAATGAACAACATGTGCCCATCTCAACCCAAAGTAATCAAAACAAACAATCAGTACTCTTGTACATGTCTTCTGTTTAATGGAGTTTTCCAAACTTCAAGATTTTTCTTTTTCATGAAACACAGCTCCACTTGATACATTTTAGTATGTTTCAGAACTTGAAGTTCCTTCATCAGACTTAGAGCATTACATTTATCTGAATTTCACAGAAACATAAATAAAATTTTAGAATACATTCTCCATTCTTATTTATAATAATAATAAGTATGCAAAAATGTTTTTCAGACGAACAGGTGGAACTGACCTGTGTGGTTGGTAGAATCAATAATAAATTCAAGCTTTTGCGGCCCTTCTCTTTTAAATCACCTGGAAAGGTGCAAGACGCAAAGTCTCTGCGTGTCTGCTAATGGTAGTGGGTTCCTGTTACTACTCATGTTTTAGTAAAATTATTAAATGAAGCGAACTGTGCTGCATCTTATGGACTCATTGTGGTTAAGGATTTGTTGTCTCTAAGGTAAGAACTCAAATTCAGATTTGTTCAGCATGCAGTTCTACTCCACTCTCCTGTTTAAAGTTTAAGAAGTAATAAGCACTGTTTTGGTTGGGAGCTTTCTCTACTTGGCAATAAAATGATCCTTGTTGTTAAATCTTTTACAGATAGCAGCATTACCCAAAATGAAATTGGGGACCGCGATAAGCCTGAATTTCATTGCAAGGTACAACTGAGGCCACAAGTATATTTGTAACTCAATTGGGGCTCTTTCTTTCTTTTCTATTTGGCAATAAAAGGCCCTTGTTGTTAAATCTTTTACAGATAGCGGCATTACCTGAAATGGGGCCACATGTGTATTTATAACTCAATTTATATTATAAATGAGAATTTTATTAATGAACATAAACTAAGAACTTCAGAAGTTGATTATTTTCTTTTCTTTTTTTAAATAGACACAGAGTGATCATTAATTAAAATTTGGGTTACCTCCACTCCCATGACAGACCTGCCTATGTATTATTGATTCGACCAACTCCCAGGTCAGTTCCACCTGTTAGTTTGAAACATTTTTTGCATACTTAGCATTATTATAAATAAGAACAGATAATATATTCCAGAATTTTTTATGTTTCTGTGAAATTCAGATAAATATAACACTCCTACAGTAAGTCTGATGAAGGAACTTCAAGTTCTGAAATGTTACTAAAAGATATCAAGTGGAGCTGTGTTTCATGAAAAGAAAAATATCTGGAAGTTTGAAAACTACATTAACAATGAAGACAAGTACAAGAGTACAGATTGTTTGTTTTGATTACTTTGGGTTGAGATAGACACATGTTGTTCATTTTTCATAAATATGCTACCAGATTTTTAGCGGTAGGAAATATGAAGGGTTATTAAGTCATAAGGTAAGCAATCTAACTTTGTAGAAGGTTTGATGTTCAAGTTAGAGTCTGAGGTGAGGAGTTAAGTGATGAATGAGTTGCATTGTAAGTATCCATGAGGCAGATGAAGGATTCAGACATAGTCTTTATGTGCCAGGTAGGAGAAGTGATGTGAATGATTTTCGACCAATGAAGGAAGATTTGGTATGTGCAGTAGAGATTGTAACTGAATGTATAAGGAATAAATGGAAGTTCAGTACAAGTAATTCGAGAGTTGATTTGCGTATTGCTGTCATAATGATACTTGTAAAGGCTCTTGCTGGTCCACCAGAAGAAAAGTAGATATGGGTATTTCTGTGTTGTAATTGCCCACCATAACATGCACTGAGGTGACCATGACTGTTTTACCTTACAGGTAATCCAATGTCTAAATACTGTGGGAAGCTCAGAAATGGGTATATGAAAGAGTCAATGGACTGATGTGGCAATGGGAAGTCAAGAGCGGTGTAGAATGCAAGGGTGCCAAGCACTGTAGTTGAATATAGATCTGTTGAGAGGCAAGACTGGAATAATGAGACAGCCAGTTCAGTTACAGACATTCAGATTGAGAATCAATGTTAGCCTGCTCTCAGTGGAAGTCTTCAATGGAGGGAGTATAGGAGGTGAATCTTGAGGAATGAGCTAGAAGGACCACTGGATGGGCAGCTGATTTGATTGATGGTAATATGATGAATGAATGTAAATGATTGTATAGAAGTATGGTGACACCCAGGAGCTGAAAACAGTAGTTTGGATAGAATGCCTTTAGTAAGGCAGCTAGGTACTGGAGCTCAGGCGATGGGAGTTCTGGGAAGGTAGCTGTGAAGGTCTTAGGACATCCAATGGCTATTGAGAGAAGTCAGTAACGTGATCAACAGAGTCAGTGCTCATAGGAGAAGTTACAGAAAGGTAAATCGGATGATGTCAGTACTGCTTTGAGGTATCTTGTGGTTCCCGTTATCCGTAACAGCGATGATGATTACAGAGTCATGGCATGATGGAAGGAAGTAGGTGACTTTTCAATGTAAAAAGATATCCTATGAGACAAGGTAGATAAGGAAGCCATAGTGCTTGAATTGACAGCATGCATAGGGAGTATCCAGTAGAGTCGGATGAGGATGAGATCTTTCTATAGTCTAGTTGAATGGGATTCTGGAACTGGTCCTGATGAGATGATTGGGAAGTGTAATTACTCTATGGTGATGTAAGAGTCTATTAGGCATGTTGTCAAGGGATGTTTTCTAGAAGTAGTTTCCTCAGGTGAAATAAACAAGTGCTCCATTGAGTAGCAGATGGGAGCTGTTAAAATGGACAGAGTAGGAGTATGAGATAGATAAATGGGAGGAGTAGTTGATCAGGTAGGAATACTGGCAGTAGATTGGGTAAAATGCCCCAAAAGAGCCACAGCAAACAGGACGAAGCCCCGAACCACTAGAGCAGTGAGGAGAAGGCAGCTGTCCAAGGATGGAGAGGAAAGTCCGGAGGGATGCCAGCAGACTGGAGGATGGAGTCCTAGAAGAAAACAGCAGAAGCCAAGTGGTACTGACACCAGGCGCAGGAAGGAACAGGACTAGGGTTGGCACCACAGCAAACCGAAGTAGAATGTAGCAAAGTCACAGCAGGCTACAAATGGCCAGATCCAAGGAAGACCAGAAGTGAATCCAGGTACCTAAGTGCTGCGAAGTTGAGGACGTATGAAGGTCCCAAGTTCACAGAAGGTGGCAAACAGCAAGTCCAGAGGCAGAAGGTGCTGCAGCTGAAGCACGAGGGTTCCCACCTCTGAAGGAAGACAAACTGCATGGAAGACAGAAAGGGTGACCAGCAGTACTGAAGTCCAGGAGGCAATTGAACTGAATGAAGGTAGAGACCGGAAAGCTGGCGGAGTACAAGTCCAAAGCACAAGAAGGCCAAGGTGAAGACGAGTATGATGAGTCCATGGACGTGCAAGATGTAGACTGTTGAAGTAGAATGAGGAGGCAAATGGGGTACAGTGGTTCTGTTCCCAAAGGGAAGTGGCAACCGGTTATCAGGTAGAGAATGCAGAAGGTTGAAACAGTCAAATGCAGGCACAGGTTCCCATCCCTGGCAGTTGAAGTGAGATGACCATTACTTGATGCTGCTAGGCAAAGGTAGAATGGGGAGGAAATTGTTTCAACAGGTCCCATTCCCAAAGGGATGCAGCAACCAGGCATTCAGGTAGAAAATTCAGAAGGCTGAAACAGTATATTGCAGATACAGGCTGCCATCCTTGGTAGACAGTGCAAGGCAACCTTCATTCAGTGCCACCAGGCAGAGGTAGGATGTTAAAGGCAAATGGGGTAGAGTGGTCCCATCCTGAAGAGAAGCTGCAACTGGTGTATCGGGTAGAGAATGTGTAGGTTGAAACACTCAAATGTAAACTGTGCCTCCCATCCCAGGTAGTCGAGGTGAGACAACCTTGAATCCAGGCCACCAGGCAAAAGCAGGATGCTGAGGGCACACAGGTGCGAGATCCTGTTCCGAAGGAAAGCAGCAACTAGGTATCAGGTGGAGAATGCAGAAGGTTTAAACAGTTGAATGTGAACTCAGGCTCCCATCCCAGGTAGTTGAGGCGAGGGCGACAGACCAGGCAGGTAGGACGTTGAAGGCACAGGAGTAAAGAGGTCCCATTCCCAAAGGGAAGCAGCAACTGGTAACAGGCAGAGAATTCATAAGAATGACACAGTAGGTTGCAGACATGGCATCCATCCTTGTAGTGGGGTGAGCTAACCTTCACTCGATGCTGCCAGGCAGAGTTAGGGATGGAGGATGTCAGGATTGTAAGTCATAGGTAGTAGTGAGTGTAACAGAATCTCATACCGGTAGACAGGGCAACCTACCTTCACTCTTTTTTACCTCAAAGGTAAAAGTTAGGGATGGAGTACCTAACAAACATCTGGTATGGGCTGAGCATGAAGAGGCAGCTGACTCGTAGTCTAAGGGTAGGTAAACTGTGAGGCAGTATAAATGGGAAGGAGCAAGTCAGAGTGGGACAGCGGAAGGAGGAGCCATAGGAATGGCACCAAGGGGAGTTAAAGTAATACAGGAAGGAGCAAGCTGGTAGAGATAGAGTGCAATGAATGATGGAACGCTGCATAAGCTATAAGGGTAATGATCCATGTGATGGCAAGAGCCATGGAGGCAGGAAGGCAGGGTAGATCAGGAACCTGAGCGAGGCTTTGGGACAAGAAGACCCAGGGAGGAGAAGACAGGCAAATCGGTGAATGGAAACGAACACTGGGGTAATAATGGAAAATGGAGGATACCTGAGGAGTAATTGCATGAGGAGACCCAAGGCTGTGGGCTGAGGGAGCACTGCAAGGAGTGCAGAAGAGTAAATACTGTATGTGTGAATGGTGCAAGTAACTGGCAAGCTGGAAGGTGAAGAGCACCAGGGTTAGAACAAAGACAATAATCCTGGAAACTGAGTAGGGTATAGGTGCCAGGGCAAAATGGTAAGAAATGCATTTGCCAGACTAGGGGTAGAGGTAGCACAGGTCAGGATGGGAGAAGGGGCAGAAATAGAGATGGAATGCTGTTGTGAGGGCGAAAGGCCCAAAAGGGAAACCAGGGGAGCAAGGGACAAGAGCAGGAACAGGGGACAGAGGGAGCAGCAGGAAAAGGGGGGCTCAGGAAGAGATGGCAGGGCAGATAAGAAGCCATGGGACAAAGGAAAGGAGGTAAGGATAGGGCAGGGAATGTCAAGTAATAAGCAAGCGTTGCTATGCAGGCAGCAGCAAAGCAATGGAACTCCTTAAGCACCAACAGCAGAGAACACTAGCGTGCAGATGGTCAAGTCGCGGAATGGGGTAACTAGTTACAGTATCACACAGTACAAATAAAGAAATGACAAAGAAATCTGTAAGATATGGAGCCTCACTGAAGCAGATGACAGTAAAATTAAACAGCAGCAATGACAAAATAAAGGGAAATTCTGCCTGCAGGAAGATCAGTGTCAGAAACATGGAGTCCATTACAGAGGGCAGCTCATTGATTGCTGGAAGGGATCAGGAAAAGCGGGGCCAAATGATGGCGGTGTAGGTTCCAGATGACAACAGATGAGTTTCAGTAGTGCAAACAGCTCACAGTATGTCACATACAACGCATAAGCGAAACCTATCCAGTAGCAAAGACAGCTGGAAAAGGCAGAGGAATATAGCAGTGTGGCCCAGGATGCTAGTGAATTGAGGAGGAAACCCAGGAGAAACACAGTGTAGATGCAGGGGAGAGGGCTCCTAGGCTGAAATAAATGGAAGAATTATCCAGACACGAAATGCAGCATGGGGTCAAGAGCAATAGCAGAAAGTACATACAGTACCTTGACAATGCACTGTCCACAGCAGTCCATTAGTAGAATATGGCACAGACAAATACAACAGCAGGTGAGGGCAGGAGTTGACGGACAGGGATGCAACACCGAGAAAGAGGCATTAACAGTGAGTCCATGGCAGGTGCAGCCGGGAGAATGCCGCACTCTGGAAAGGAGGTGGTATGGGGTGACAGCCCCAAAGGAACAGGGCCCAGAACAGAAGGACACCCCAAGGGGCCGACAAGAAAGGAGAGGATTGGCAAACTAGGTATGGGGCAGGAGAGCAGAGGGAAAACAGACACCAGACAGGAGGAGGAGACAAGGGGAATGGGGGAGATGCCATGGGACGAAAAGGATGGGGGGCAAGCTGAGGAGGGTAAAGAAGCAAGGAGCAGGATAAAGTACAGGAAACAGAATGGGGGCAGGAAAGGAAGGGGCTCAGCCCACGAGCCACACAGGAGCCCAGATTGCTGCTGACACAGCTCGCTAAGCAGAGAATGGTCATGGGAGGCTGGCCTTTGTAGGAGATGTGGGAGGAACTATTCCCCACATTGAACCTCAGGCTATAGCTCTCCTGAAACTGTGAAATAAACTCCACAGAACTGAGCACAGTCAGTGGTCAGTTCTGTGGAATTTCTTTCCTCAGTTTAATACATTAATCCACAATTCAGACATTCATTCCACAGTTCAGTGAATTTAGCAAGCTTCATAATTTCCACTAACCTTAAACATGTGGATGAATTTTAAAATTGAAATATATCCAAACACATTACATGAAACTGGATATCATTTATTTATTTTGTTAACTAAACTTTTGGCCTGGAAAGGATGCATGAGCTAAAACCCTCCCATTCCTAAGGGTGTCTTGACCGACATGAACAGCAAAAGTAGTGAGCAGATTATATTACTGTATGGGGCACATACTGCTCGATAAATATACAGTACTATAACACTAATCATAGAATCAGTTATTGCAAATTCCATTAAAACAGTGAAGGTGATTACATGTGCTAAGCAGAATTTGTCAGCAGATAAGGACTGCTTAGCCCCACTTAGTCTGCCCAGTTTGTCCCTGCTATATTGTCACGACAGAACCTACCTGATCTCCAGCTACTCTCACCACCTTCTGCTTTTCTTGTAAGATTTCTTTGTGCTTATCATATGCATGCTTGAACTAACACTGTTTTTTTGCTTCCATCACCTCAGTTGGTTGACTGTTCTGGCATCCACCACCCTTTCTTTGAAGAAGTACTTCTTCAAATCTCTCCTAAACCTCCCCTTCCAGCTTCAAAGCATACCCCCTTCTTCTGAGCACCTTGTCTTCTTAAAAGTACTCCTTTCCTACACCTTGTTATCCTCCTGAAGGTACTATAGGTGTCTATCAAGTCCCCTCTCCTAATCTCTTCCGAGGATACATATTGAGATCCTCAGTCTCTCTTTCTAGGGCTTTTGAAGCAAATCCTGCACAATTTTAGCTGCCCTCCTCTGGACAGCCTCTACCCTGTCTATGTCCTTTTGAGATACAGTCTCCAGAACTGGATGCAATACACTAGGTGGGGTCTCACCAATGACCAATACAGTGACAATACCACCTCTCCTTCTGCTGGTGATTCTCCTTCCTATGCACCTAACATCCCACCAGCCCTGCCTACTACTTGTTGTAGTACCCTGCCACCCTTAGGGTCATCCGATATAACCCCAAGGCCTCTTTCCCACTTTCTGACCATCAATCCCCCCTACACACACACACACACACACATTTGTACACCACCTGGGTTGCTGTGCCCTAGGTGCATGATGTTGCTCTTTTTGTATTGAAACTCAGCTGCTATATCCTCAACCACTCTATGAGTTTTCTTAGATATCTACTCATTTTCACCACCTGCTCCTGAGTATCTATCCTATTTCAAATCTGAGTGTCATCCACAAATATACAGACATTCTCTTCCAGCCCTGCTGCAATGCCATAAGAATACTTTGAAAAGGACTGGCCATAGCACTGAGCCCTGAGGTACCCTGCTGGTTACTCTCCACTCATTAGAGTGATTGCCATTTGCCACACCCTCTGTCACCTATCCGTCAACCAATTTCATGCTCAGTAGTACTGTATTATAGTTGTGTAGGTCTAGGTGACACTTTTATTCTACATAATGCTACTGTATGGAGTTTACATATAACTGTAGCTGATCACTTAACAAAATGTACAACAGTTTATAGAAAAGCTTTAAAAACTAGCTTTACTTTTCACATTTATGTTCTTATTTATTTATTTATTAATATTTATATTGATTGATTGATTATTGTTGCACTCCAGCCTGCTGAGGAGGGACATACTGTAACTGTAGTAGAGAAATTAAACATTAAAAATAAAGTTGCATAGCATGTAGCAAATATAAATAAATACAAATGTAAATATACTATACAGACATTTATAAAATGTGTAAAAGAAATACTGCATCCTGATTGGCCAGGAGTCAGGACCCATGTCCTTATAGGACAACAACCGTGCAGCTGGCACTTTTAATGTCAAGCAGGATGCAACACATCTGCATATCCATGCCTGCCATAAATTTTTGACACAAAACGTTCTGGCAGCCATCATGATCAGGTAGAGACCTACAACACCTATACTTGCCATTAACCTAAAAACTCACAAACATTTGTATTCATTTTTGCAATACTCACCCACCTCACACCACAAAATGAATTACCAGATAAACCAAACATCTATAAATCTACAGACCAAGCTGTTTTCAATTGTTTTCTTTTACTAGGCCTGTAAGCCACAGACTTCAATATTCACTAAATTCACCAGTGAATCACGTAACTCCCATCTGATACATGCCCTCTCAGACTCACCTCTACTCCCTGCGGCAGCATCCCATGATCACAATTGAACTGCTTTTAATGTTTTATACAGAAAAATAACTTGTTGAGCACCTGAGTGCCAACTGGAAACCCTGTACAGTTTGCTGAGTGCTGTGCTGACTGCAGTCTAACTGCTGAAACAGGAATTTGATTCAGATATGCAAAAAACATTAATCAGATCCTTTTTATGGCTGCACTGGGCATAGCCTTGCAGACATCTTGTGATCACAGTAAAGAAAAGGGATTTTATTGGCTACCAAATAGACTTTTAAATACTGGAGGTGAACAGCAATCACCGCATGTTCACCACACTATTTAGTCCATCAGCACTGGTGGAACATGGCACTGTCCACCGTGTCCAGTTCTCTGTGCATACATGACGACTCATGCATGCGTGATTAGCTCCATTGGCCATCTTGTACATGGCAGACAGTGCTGTGTTCTGCCCTGACTTTGTTTAATGACAGCTTTGAGTCAGGTGGAGGTTTCTGCTAATACAGTTCCAACGTACATGACTATCCACTTTGTTATGCCATTCATATTACCATCTGGTCTAGTTACTATTAATTTGAAATGTCTCTGTTGTTTTTTTGACATAGTTCAGTTTGGAAAGCAATGCATCTCAATGTCTATTTTACAGCTAAGGTTGGTTCCCACCCCAAGACTTATAGGGCACATTACAAATTGCATTCCTACACTTCTTTTTTTACCCTTCTGAATTTAAAAGGAAACACTAGTGATTGTAGTGTCTCGCCTATCAATAGTGCCTTTATACTACTACCTTTTCATGCAGGTTATTGCATTTTACTTATGGGGCAGTTCTCTGTTTTCAATATCTTGCTACTGCTGCGATCCCACCCTCACTCCTGTTGCATCATGCCATTTTCCTGCTTGACCTTTGTGTACGGATCTTCATTAGGTGAATGAACACGCTGTGATGGACATGGGCGTGTGCGTCCAGTAACAAGCATCGTGCGTCCTAGCATACTTTAGCCTGCACATCAGAGTATATTGACAGAAGCCCAGCAGTTGTCAAAGAAGGTGCAGATGTTATCACTTTGGAGATTTCATTTACTGACTTCCATGCAAAACTCAGTGCTATCCCATCTGGGCCAAATGCAGCCCTGCTCTCCTTTGACGCGCTGGATCCACTAAGCATGGCACTGACGGGCGGATAGTGCAGCTCTGGTGAGAGCTATCCATCTATCACTTCAGCTGGGCCAGTACAGAACACATGGCTGCTCTATGCTTGCACAAAGCCAGTAATAACTGGACCAGTGTAGTTTACAGCCTGCTATGCACTCGTATGAACATTTAGCAATAAGTGCTCCATGCACAATTGCCATTACAACCCGATTTGTACTTGGGTGTGTTCATGAAAACCTTGTACCAGTGTGTCAGAAATATTGACAGCATGATATAGAGTGAAATAAAAAGAAAAATAATGTTTAAAATGCTGTTTTATTCCTTTATATACGTAGAGATACATATAATAAAATTAGGGTCCTCAGCTGCTTGGAAAATATCTTTTTTGTTATCCATCCCCATGTCCTTGCTATATTTTTATTTATTTATTTATTTCGTTTTTGTTGACCGGGTAAGTGCACTAGACAAATCCTGCCTATTTTCAGGCACGACCGGGGAGGGGATACAGATGAATGCCAACTGACCTTGAACCAGATTAAGCTGTTGGCAGTTATAAACTGTGACATGGAAAACCAAAAGGTTTGGGCTGTGTGCTTTCTGACAATTCTGACATGGTTCACTTTAAATAAAGTATGATTAAAACAATTCAGATGCTGTAATGTTATTATTTTCCTTCCTGTGTTGTTTTAGTCTTTAGTTTTACTTTTGAAGCACCTCTAAGTGTGTTCTGAATGTACTAGCTGGTGTCCTCAGCTGGTATGTTCAGAACATAGTTAATTAAACATATATTGTTTTGCCTGTATCCGTATTTATTATGCTCCTATGTGTAACCATTGCTGCTCTTCCTAGAATGGTAGGTATTACATTTTCCTGCTGTTTCACTTTTGTGAGGTCATCATACATTAGCACCCCAACCAGTCGTGTCCGTGCTCACCTTTAATACATTCAGAGCAGCCCCTTACCTCCCCATTCGTAGCCTGACCCCTTGGGATTCCCATTTTCAATGTTGCTAATGTGGCCAAGGGGATATGAAACCTGCTGTTTCTAGGTCCCTGGCCCTTTTCTCCATTTGTTTCTTGGGAGAAAGTGTTTGTGTCCTGTTGCAGCAGCATTAGTGCACTCAGAACTCTGAAGAGGAAAGTGCACTCAGAACATTTATGAGGTAAGTTTTGCACTTGAACACTAGTTTTCGTGGCCTGGGAATCACTGTGCTTTCTTAAATGTTTCTCTACTGCTGTCAACAAGAAAAATTGCTTCCACTGAATTTCTTTTCACATGGCGAGCAATTTTGTACTCTACGGATGCCACAGTGTGCCCTGTCTTGCTACATTCAGAATCAGGCATTTGTGGCATCCGCAGTACATTAATAAAGTCCCCAGTTGTGGTATTTGGTGTCCAAGTATGCTTCTAATGCCAGTGCACCCGACTTGTAGCCCGATGTGTTTTCTGCGAAATGGAGCCCTGTGTTTTTGATGTAGCACTCATGGAGCCAGGTTGTGGGAACCAGGAGATGGGGGTGGAGCTTCTTAACTGCTGTGGCCCTTTCTAAAATGGATTCTGATACTGCTCACAATGTGGGTCCAAGTTTCTTTGGTGAGGACTTTGTACCCCTTGCATCTCGCTTTTTAAAAAGAGCACTTACTTTGTTGCTGCTCTGGTGAAAGTGTAAAGGTAAGCCAGGTTTCTGATACTGTTGACGTGGGAGAGGGGTTGGAGCTTCTTAACTGCTGTGGACCTGTGTAAAATGTTTTTGTGAGGTCTGATGCTGCTGATATTGCTTATTTGTTTATTTGCTCCTAATGTATAAGCAAGTGAATATAAAGTTGTGTTTCTTAGTTTTGGGAGGGTAACAGAGCATCCATTTTGTTGGCTTCCTCCATTTTGTTTTGTTTGGAGTGTGTGTGGGTCAGAAGTTTGTTTTAAGTGGTGTTTGCATGCACACTGTATTAAATCAATCAAGCCCAAGACCACATGATGTTAACATGGCTGGAGGAGGAGCAGGCTGCTTTGCTGCTCCACCTTCAGCCATGTTGAAGACTCATCGGTCTGTGGTTGGTAGGGAGGCAGTGGTGTTGGCTTCAAAGTATTGTGGCCTGCTTTTAAAATGTTTTAAATTGATTTGTATCCACTGTTGTGCTATTTCTGTGGTCTGATGCGTCAAGCAAGCCCACGACCGCATGGTGTTAACATGGTTGGAGGTGGAGCAGGCTTTGGTTTGCTGCTCCACCTTCAGCCAAGTTGAGACCATGCAGTCTGTGGTTGGTGGTGGGGAGGGTGTGCTTCAAGTATTGTGGCCTGCTTATTCAATATTTAATTTGTATCCACTGCTGCGCTATTTCTGTGGTCAATGCATGTCGACAAACCCACAACCGCATGGTGTTAACTTGGCTGGATGTGGAGCAGGCCTTGGTTTGCTGTTCCACCTTCAGCTGTTGAGACCATGCGGTCTGTGGTTGGTGGGGGGACAAAGTATATTTGTGCTTGTCCCAAAATGTTGTTTCTGCATTAGTCCACATTGTCAATGGGTAACCATTACTAGGTACAGTGCACCCTAATCAGGGTAATGGTCATAACAGTGTTTTGCATTTTTAAATGGTTTGCCAGCTGTGTCCATTTGTGTGGTTCTGTGCCCAGACATCTGTCAATTGTGTGCAGCCACTCACCCACCACATGGTCTCAAATGGCTGAATGCTGAGCAGGCCTTTGTTTGTTGGCTCACCTTCGGCCATTTTGTGACCATGCAGTGTATAGTTATGGGTGGTCAGATTTTTTGCATGCTACTAAAATGTGTTCTTGAATTTCCTTGTTCGCTGCTTATATTTCAGTGGTATGCCTAATCACATCTGTACAAATGTTTACTGTTGCCTTTTAATAACAGGCAGTAATTAAAGGAATAATCAACTCAGGGTGAGTCATTCTGGGGTAGCACGCCACACTTCAGGGGGTGTTGGGCACAAGGCATCCAATTCCCCTGCCCAGGTGTGGCGTTATCTAACATAACACACCCTGGAGTTGATTATTTAATAGAATAGGCTTGTTGTTATACAGAATAAAAATTTTAACAGAAAACATGCTCTGGATAAATTTATTTTATTTTTGATACAGTTTCTGCTCTCTGACAGACAGGATATGCTTGTTGATACTTGTGGTAAGGGGTGCGGCATTTAGAGTTGCTACTGCTGGCTGTGGCCGCTTGTAAAAACAGTTTGGTGCTTAGTTTAGTTATTGATGTTTCATTGTTGGGTTGCACAAAGAAGAACAGTGCTCACTGGCATAGATATCGGCTGATAAGGACATGACTTGTAGGTCCTTTCATGCAGTCAATTTAAAGGTTTTTGTTGACCCATTTCATAATAGTGCTTACCATAATAGCATTAGCTCACTATTGGTCATTGTTTAAGTGCTGCGCTCTTCCTCATCTTGGTAGATACTCCTTTAGTAAAGTACAGTAAAGCAACTAATGTGTTCTCCCTCATTCCATCACTTCATCTTGTACATGCCTGATGTGTTCCTTGTTCCATCTTTTCATCTTGTACACGTGTTCTCTCTCATTCCATCACTTCATCTTGTACACTCCTGATGTGTTCTCTTGATCCATCTCTTCATCTTGCACTCACGTGTTCTCTCATTCCGTCACTTCATCTTGTGCACTCCGTGTTCTCTTGTTCAATCACTTCATCTTGTACACTCTGATGTGTTCTCTTGTTCTGTCTTTTCATCTTGTACACATGTGTTCTCTCTCATGGCATTACTTCAGCTTGTACACTCCTGCTATGTTCTCTGGTTCCAACTTGTCATCTTATAAACTGATGTGTTCTCTCTTGTTCCATCACATCACTTTGTAAACAGTGGATGTAACTTCTTTGTTCAGTTGTTTCAAGCGTTGTGAAGCAACTGATGCATGCTTTCCTTTTCTGTCTTCTCTATATTGAGAAATGGTGCCCACTGCAATACAGCCCATATCAGCTAAAAGAGGCATCATTTTCTGACCAATGCCTAAAACATTCTATTTCTATTTCTTAAGGTTTGAATAATGGAACATTGCCAGGCGAAGACCCGTGTATCTGCAGAATCTTTTGTCAATGCTGGACAGAGATGCTTGTCCAGTCCCATTTCTGGAATGGAAAGCCAACAATTCAGAGATAGGGTTAAAAGACCCTGAACATTATGCAGCATATCTGAAACCTACAGCGCTCGATCACAGGCTTACCAGAACAACCTGGATGAGGAGAAGCACCAAGACTACAATGCAAAGTCAGGGCAAGAATGCAGTTGTACAGGAGACGTCAGAAACTGAAGAAATTGGAGGAGCAAAATAATAAGCATACAGCACCCAATAAACTAACCACCAGAGAGCGAGCGAAAAAAGCAGAAGAAAAGAGAGAGGCAGGAACAAAAAGACAGCAATGTCAATCACTGTCAGCACAGAAGAAACAGGGATTAATGAAAGCAGAAGACAAAAATACAAGAAGCAACAAGAAAAATTACAGACAACCCAATGGCGCCACTTCAGAAGTGCATGTAAACTTAAGTGCTACTACTGATACAGCCACTGTTCTGGACCACGCTCAGACACTGCTGCCGGAAGGCACTTCAGAGGACACGATCTGCCATACCAAAATCACCCACCCATTTTGCATGTACTGTCGATACCCTAATATCATTATGCTCACCAGCAAAGCAGGATGCACTGGCAAAAGACAGAAAACTTAACTTGCCATGGAAATTTGGAACAGAAGCTGGTGGAAGTCCTCAAGAAAAGGCCAAGACTGGTCCAAGAAGAAAGCGAATGGGTTGGAGCAGTTCTTGTGTTGATAAAATATAGAATGCTACGCAAGGCAAGCACAGCTTTTGGGATCAGCTGGACAACACTCATGAATTCATCATGCATGGAGAAGAAAACTATGAAACCTACACAAAAAGCAGCACTGCCTTTGAAAATGGTCACCAAAGTAAAAACTTTTGTGAAGGACTCTGCAACTCCTATGCCTCACAAGAAGGCATCTTTGAAACGAATAGTGTGCCAAAGCCTTCCTAACAAAACCACTCACTGCACTGCATGTTCAATTTCTTAAAGAAAATCCAGACTGTAACATCGGGTCACTAAATTTAACACTTTGAGACCAGCCCACATTAAACTGGTCAGTGAACAAAACCTTGTCCAGTGCCTGTGCAAGTACTGCGAAAATGCCACATTAAAGATCGCACAATAAGCCACATGGCGATCGTCACAGAATGACTGAGCACAAAATACCAAATATATATGGTGCTGTGGAGCTGACAATGTGTCCGAAGGAAGGAGAAGGTCAAATGTTCTTCAGGAGAGACTGTGTGGCAATGGTGTGTGAGGACTGCTCAGTACATGGACTAGAAAGAAAGGTAGAGGAACTGTTGAGGCTACATGGGCGCAGACCTGGTGCAATGGTACCAGTGGGAAAGTATCACTCTGAAAAAACAAATGATGGCATTGAAACCAAAGCAATCAGGAAAGTGCTGAACGGCAAAAGACAAGCTTACGAGAGCTAGTTAAGAGCCTGAAGGAAGACATACAGTTTCTAGGTCATCACTTACATGTGGCAGGATGGCAACAACAACAATTTAGGTTAATTAAGTCTGACATACCACAGAGCTGGGTCATCATTTTGCTAGACTTTGTGGAAAACTATGCCTGCAAGTACCAAGACAAGATCCAGTCTTGCCATTGGCACCATGAGCAGGCTACAGTGCACCAATAGTAACCTAATACAACTGTTCTCATTGCACCAACAACATCAAAGAAACAACTGCATTCATCTCCGAGGACTTTACACATGATCACCATACTGTTCGTCACTTCATGAGGATGGCCAATGCACCTTATTAACATGCGGCACCTTAACATTACAAAGGAGGTGCATTTTTGGATGGCTGTGCTAGCCAATATAAATCAAATGGTCATTTTATAGCATTTCAATGGCTTTATCAGAGTTTGGCTTCAACATTGAGTGTACTACTTTGGCTCACATCATGGGAAAAGGCCCCTCTGATGGTGAGAGTGCCTTTGTCAAATCAAGGCAGACAGAACATTACAAGCATGACTAGTGGTCATTTCGACAGCATATGAGCTTTTCATATTCTGCCATGATAATCTTACAATGGAAACTATAGGTGATATGTGCCTACAAAAGAACTTTCTTCTGTGTACCTGTAAGGAGTATACGAAGGACAAAAGGATCAGATGTCCGGCGGTACCTGGAACAAGACAAATCCAGAGTGTGAGATCTTGTGGCGAAAGTGTTGCCAGCAGAGACTTATCATGTTTCTGTGAAAATTGCCAAAATAATGATGGCCCATGTGAGAACTTTGAGCATGTGGGCCTGTGGACAACAAGGAGCTCAAATTCTTATACCGCTGCACTGATTAAACTGAGCAGATACCTGCTGCCCACAGAAACATCAATCCCAACGCCAGTGACGGAACTCTCTGATGCTCTATGCATAAAAAGGGTGCCCACTCTGCTGATTTCAACACTGCAGAGATGGACACCCACTGTTACAGCACTACTGATTTCTCATCTGCTCCAGGTACTATAGTGATAGACCCTCTTCTGCTCCCTGCACTTCAGCAATGGACCCCGTTTCTGCTCCAGAGACTGTGCAGCCTTCTTACGCTCCTGTGCTTCAGCAACAGACCTCGTTTCTGCTCCAGACACTGTGCAGCCTTCTGCTCACTACACTTCAGCAACAGACCCCATTTCTGCTCCAGACACCATGCTGCCTTCTTCTGCTCCTGCACTTCAGTAACAGCCTCCACCGCTTCTGCCCCATTGTGCACACTGGCTGTCCACTGGTGAAAAAGAAATTAAACCCTGCCAAGATACAGCTGGACAAATTCTATGCAGTATACTACTCGAAACAATTTTTCTTGGACAAGTCCTTTCATTCAATGAACTGCAACATACTTTTACTGTGCAATTCCTTCATCAGCGTGCAAATGGGTGCTTCACATGGCCAAGATACCAGGACTCCGACATGGTCAGACAGATCAGACTTTTTCATGGACCTGTTCATCTGTTGGGAGATAGAATGTTTCAAATTGCACCGGATGAACTGCAAAAGATTGCAACCAAATATGAAAAACTCAGAAGCGCTTGGATTGAGATACTGTAAACTGTTGGACAATACCACTTGTTGATATACATACTTTTCAATGTTTATTTCTTTTTCTTTTGACTTTTGCTGTTTCTCTTAATGCACGAATATGTATTACCTGTCCACAACACTGAACAAAATTAGTAAACTTCTATTAACTTACACGTTGTTCGTTGTCTTTGTCCCTATTTGGTGTCTAAGGGTACATTCAGAACACATGCTTGGTGTCCTCTGGTACATTCAGAACACTTACACTTGTTTTTCTTAGTTATTTAAAAGTGAGTTATCTCACAACACAGTGTATAGTTCACAGTGGGGTGACAGTATGTTGAAATGCTTAAAAATTGATCTGCTCTGCATTTGAAAATGACCCTTCATATCACAATTTGGTACAACATTTTCATGAATACACCACTTTGAGTGTCCAATTTTTGGTGCCTTTTTGTGTTTGTTTGCTCATAGTCAGTATCTGTTTAATCCTAGTGATAATCACCACAATATTTACTTGACATAGACACCCCAAAACCCATGCAGCTGCTGTCAGAGTTAGGTTGCAGTAGCAGATGATTCAAGAAACTGCAGCTCGTTTTGTTTTCAATGACAGCATCACTGAGGGTGTTTGAGTCCATATTCCCTCTCTAGGAATGGCATCAAACTGTCAGGAGGGTGGACATGAAAGAGGAGTTAGGGACATAACAAGGCCCTTGTAGTGCTTGAAAGGTGATCTGGTGTGACAGTTGTGGTTCAGTGCAGAACAGTGCAAACTACTGCACACTGGGTGCCAAAACATAGATACATAGATTTTGTCAGCTGGTAAGTGGCCTGCAACCCATCTAGTCTGCCCATGAATGCTAGTAACTGTGCTTCTTCAAGCTTACCTGGAACTAAGTTGCCCCCTTTCCCCGACTACATGGATCCCACTATGCTTATCCTATACCATGCATTCTTAAATCCTGTAATTGTTTCTGCCACAACCAACTTATCTGGCAGGCTGTTCCATTTTTCACCACCCTCTATGTGAAGAAGTACTTCCTCATGTTCCCTCTAAACCTCCCTCCCTACAGTTTCATCCTATGTCCCCTTTTCCTGGAGCATCTTTCTCATTGAAAAATAATATTATCATGCACCTTGTTCTTCCCTGTGAGGTACTTAAATGTCTCAATCATATCCCCCATTTCCTTCCTCTCCTCCAGGAGTACATATTCAAGTCCTTCAGTCTATCCTCATAGGGTCTGTTATGTAGTCCCAGCACCATCTTGGTTGCCCTCTTCTGAACTGCCTCCACCCAATCTGTGTCCTTACATAAGCTAGGCCTCCAGAACTTGATACTGTAATCTTGTTGTGCCTCACTGTCCTGTAAAGTGGTGTTATGACCTCCCTTTTCCTGCTGGTGAAACCCTTACCTATGCATCCCAGCATCCCATTTGCTTTTCCTGCTGTCTTGTTGCACTGACATCCTATATTGAGGTCATTAGAGATAATAACCCCTAGGTCCCTTTCCTTCTAGGGCATTCTTATCCTCCCCCTCCCAACTGATATATTGTTCCTGGGTTTTGTGCCCCATGTACATTATCTTACACTGTTTTGTGTTAAATCTCAACTGTCAATCCCTTGACCAGTCCTCAAACTTCTACAGATCTCTCCACCCTCTTGCACATCAATCCTGTTACAGAGCTTTGTGTCATCATTGAACAGGCAGATTTTCCCTTCTAGGTCCTCTATGATGTCGCTGATAAAGATATTGAGAGGACTGAACCCAGCACCGCTCCCTGTGGTACTCCACTGGCCATGCTTTGCTCTGTGAAGTGACTACCATTTAATACCACCCTCTGTGTCCTGTTACCGTGCTAATTTCTCCACCCACTTTATCACCAACTTAATCTAATGTTCCCAACTTGTTTGGCAGCCTTCAAGAACCAAAGAGAATCATGATGTACATGGGGTGGAGTGATTAATGTCATGCTGACAGAGGAGGACAAGTATCTGGTGGTTGATGTGATAAGTAACTTAAACAGTGCCATGCAAAAAGGATGTTTGGATATGTAATTAGAGGTAACAGCACCAGGATTACTGTGTGTGGATTGCATCCCCATCTGAAATGCCCCAAATCATTAAGGGACCATAGAATCCGGTACAAGCAAAGTTAAACTTCAGGCCTTTCTATTGCTTACCATTGGTGCCAGTGGACACAACCATCTACTGTATGTAGTTCTGCTTCAAGAATACATCCCTGTGTTTCTTATAACTATGCATTGTTTACATCTTATTACTGAATCTGGTAGTGGATTCCAAGTCCCTACTACCATCCTGTAAACCGGACACTCATTTGGTTTTATTTACATTTGCTCCATTAACTTACTTACTATTCCACCTATCCTCATGGCATTTAGACTTAACTTTGAGCTACGCATCAACACAAGTCTTGATTATAAACATCTTTGTACACATGCCACATGTTACCTCATAGATTTCTCTTCACCAGACTATACATATTCAGTTCCTCTGTCTAGCAACATAACACTTTATCCTCATTACTCCACAATATTGGTTGCTTGTGTCTTTTGGCCCTCACTTTTATATCTGATGTATACTGCACCCAGAACTGGTTGTAGCACTTATCGTGTGTTCTGACCAGCAAGCTATATAGTGGAATAATCACTTGCCTCATTTCCTGGCTGCTGATATGTGTCTGCCAGTGCAGCTCAACACTGGTATCATCACCCCTATTTGATTCTCCCCCTTCTGTCCCTTTCTTCCTATCTGGGGAGGTCTGAGGTCCTCCCTGGCCTGCAGTCCTAGTTTGTCCCCCAAACTTCAGCCCCACCTTACTTTAACTTCATACCAGTTTCATATACTCCACAAGCTTCCATTTCAGGACCACTGAGTACTTTCTACTCAGATGTAGCCTGACAGGGGCATACAGGACCCTTGTTATTCCATTGATCCACCCATGCCAACACAGACCATACCCTGATCTGACACCATATCCCGAGCCACGTGTTAAACTACATTATGAACTGAGGATCGTAAATAGAGGAATCTGATTGGTCCAGAGCTCTTTGAAGCCATGATAATATCAGGCTACATCATCATGGCTTCAAAAAGTTCCAGCACCACCAGCCTCTTTGCTCTCTACTGTCTGAAAACTATTTTTGCAAAATGTACTCCTACACCACCCAAAACCCATTCATAAAACATTTTAAAACCTGTTTCTTTATTTTTTATTTATAAAACTTGAAACTCAGTTCATAATAGTAATAAGTCACTCCAGGGTGTGGTATATCATGGGATATTGTCACTTCTCGGGTGGTTGGATGCACTTGGCCTGCAGCCTCATGCCCAACCACCCAAGGCGTGATGATATCCCAGGATAAACCACACCCCTGTTGTGCTCTTATTGCTTAATTATAACATGGGTTGCAAAAGGAGGCAATCCAACTTGTCAAAGAGCATCAGCTGAACATTGATTAAATCCTCTATGTAATCAACAGTTAGTCTGCCAGGACTACTTCACTGAGAAAATCATGAGAATGTGTCTTTGGAAAGTATTCCTCCACATAGAGACAAACAGAACAAAGGGAATCAATTACCAGGCTGGGTCACAGAATTCCACATCTGCAAGCCCGGAACAAACAGCAGTGCTACAGTAGAGGTCTGCTTTTCTCTCTTAGGCCGTTAATATCAATCAGTGGCTAGATGAAAGTTTTCAGAAGGTGAATCTCTGTGTAGCAGTATTATCTTATTCTGTGATTGATATAAATTGATTGAAATAGATATGAAGCAAGTAGCTTCTCACTCTGTCTTCTAGTTTAGTTGGTGTTGCTTGCTTGGTGGAGGAAGAGGGAGAGAGAGAGAGAGGGATGGGGAGAGGGAAAAGGGAGGAGAGAGAGGGAGAGCAAGAGAGAGTGAGAGGGAGAGACACACAGAAACTGACTCATGGATATGTTATTTATTTTATGAATGTACAAATGTCAGAAATCATTTCAGGATTCTATTTCTGGCATGTGTATGTTTATAAACTACAGTATATAATATAGTCAGGAGGATACACTTAGATTGTTCCTATTCAAAGAGCAAAACACATATTTGTAATTTTTTTATTTAATATGCTTTATTTTCATAATGACACACCAAACACAAAGGTACATACATGTGCACAGCACTAACACCAGGGTTCATAGCAAATACAATTGAGAAAGATGCATGTCACTGTGCCCAACAAAATACACAATGCAATACAATACTACCTACTACACACAAACATTAAAACTATAAACCACTACCACACTAACCCTCATGCCACATATCCCCCAAGGAGGCGTACCTAGAAATTTCAGAAATAACACAGTGTAAAGCACCAGTTACAAGAGCAGGGAGCAGCCTAGTAGAGATGGCCCAAGTACTATTAATACCCTGCACTATAACTACCCTACTGAGGAAAGCACTGTTAAAAGGGTCTCTAACCTAACCCACTTTTTGAAATAGGATGGCGTATGATACGTGAAGCCAGCAATCACTTTTTCCACTCTTAAATTAAACAGTACTTCATTCAGCCATTCTGTAGCCAACATTTCCTTGATCTACCCACTGCTGGAGTACCAGCCTCTTAACAGACAGAGAGATTAAGGAGCTATAATATTTTGTTCCTGAACTGGTATATTGGATAGATTACTAAAATGCAAATCTCTGGAGTAAAACATTCTTGCAGTCCTAACAAGGGGTCAGGATTGGACTTGATACTGATCCATAGCAGTGCTACTTTAGGACAGTCCCAGAGAATGTGCAGAAGAGTACCCTCTGTATCGCTGCATCTGGAACATTGGGTAGAGGAAGCTTACCCTCTACATCACTGCATCTGGAACATTGGGTAGAGGAAGCTTACCCATTTTGTTTAGGTGAATAAGTGAAATATATGTTATGAAGGATGTGGAATTGCGTAAGATGAAGCTTATCATTGGGCACATATTTATGCATTGTAATTTTTGTTTTTAGTAACATAACTCATGTTATAAGTTAATAATAACCCATTCCAGGAATGTGGTTATAGGGATTTAACGCATGTCCTGGGTGCTATGAGGCATTCAGCTGCACCTTGTGCCTTACAATGCACCTGAGGTGCATTAAACCCTATAACTCTATAACCTGTTGTGAGTTATTGTTACCTGTCCTCTGCTTCCTGTAAAAAAAAAAGCCTGTGAAGCTTTTATGTACACACCTTTATATTGAATAGACAATGCAAAATGTGTAAATAAAAGATCAATCTTTTGTGGGCTATGTATATTACATTAAATCAGGGGACTGCTATAGGGGCTACTTTAGCACGAGTTATTCATTTGTTTCTGACTAGATGGGAACTTTTGGTCATTTGAAGTGCCTCCATGAATCCTTTTTACCAGAATTGGATTTGTGGAGGTGCTTTATTGACGATATTTTGATTATCTGAAAGGGGACATGAGAAACTTTTGGATTTTGTTCGGTTCCTTAATAATAGTAGTTCGGCTTTAAAATTTGTATTAACAATGGGAAGGCATAAAATACATTTTGGGACATCAGATTCTATCGGGACAATGATGGCAATATTATGTCTGATCATTTTCCAAGAGTACTCATCAAAATACTTTATTGCATGCCTCTAGTTTCCATCCTAAACATGTAATTAAAGCTGTCCCAAAAGGACAGCTTATTCATATTAAATGGAACTGTACTGATGGGTAAGTTTATATAAAGAGGGAAGATGAAAGACTGGATTTATTCAAACAAAGGGCTGCTCACAAAACATTTTGACTGTGGCATCAGAAGCAGTAAAACGTTTGTATCATTTGTCCCTTTTAAATCCTAAGGATGGGGCTAGGTCACAATAAAAATTGAAAGTCCCAGATTTATTACAACATATGCTATGTGGGGTACATGAAGTAAAAATATCGTGACTTAGACACTGGTCCATCTTGTCCACTGATTCCGATTATTATCGATTTCTGAACAAGAACCTGTATTTGTTTATAGAAAAGTGGACAGTATTGGGAATAAGATAGTGTCCACTTGTTTAAACCAGAAATACAATGGCATGGACAGTGGGTAATTCCACTGTCAATAAAAAATGTGGACACTGTATGTACTGTATGTATTTGATTCAAGGTAGGTCTGTGGCTCACCCAAGACATGGGGATAGACAGATTTACTGTAATTCTTTCATTAATTGTAATACTGAAGGAGCAGTTTATATTTTGAAATGCCAGTGTAAAGTGTTTTATATAGAACAAACAATTCGGAGTTTTAAAACACACATAGGATAGCATGAAGAGCATGGAAGGATGGAAATTTGAAGTATGCTATAGGCAGACATATTCAAGAAAAGATAAGAATACACACAGAATTGGCTTTTTGGGATTCAACATGTTTCAAAAAAAAAAAAAACCGTGGGGAGACTAGGAAGCATCAGTGTGCAAAATGGAAACTAGGTGGACATTTAAAACCTGGGCATGTTACCCACCAGGACTTAATGACTCTGTGGAACTCATACATCATTTATAATAAGCTTGAATACTAATCTGATATCTAGTAAGCATAATGACTATAAGAGACCCAGGGCCAGATATTCAAAACTTTGCCCCAGAGCTAAATTAGCACTGCCCAGTGGGCAAACTGTGCCCAGAGCAAAAACATAGCTATATTCAAAATGAATAGACCGTGCAAACCAGCTGAATATATGTTTAAGGAAGCAAGGCAAACAGGCCCAGGAGTGCAGGGCAAACATTGCCCAGGATTAAGACAGCACTGAATATAGCAGAGAAGACAGCACTGAATATAACAATCAGAGAGAGGCAGTGCAAACACCCACAGAAACAAAGTGTCAGAGGTGTAAGCAGTCCAGGAACACAGGAAAGCAAAACAGCCCAGCCAGACACAACTGCAGTACTAGTGAAAGGAATGGAATAACCTGGAACCACAAGTGAAATCAGAATACCACAGAACACTGTCAAATCCCAAGTCCACCCCAAAAGACACAGGACACAGGAATGTCAAGCATAATAAAGTATAATGCAAAACGTGGACATCTAAGGCACAAAGGCAATATGAACATATATACAGAAAAATAACAAAAACAGAGCAGAACACCGTTCATAAAATGGGGTGCAAGAAAAACATAATGAAAGGGAAAAGGGCAGGCATAACAAAGGGACTGAAAACAATGGGAAAAAAACAGTAACATCGCAAACAGGCGAAAGTTAAATATAGCGACAGAACAATGGGGTAAGAATGTGGAAGGGAGAGGGCTGTGGAAATAGGAAGCAATGGAGGAACAGGATGGCAGATACAGGGCTAGGGACAGTGGGCCAGGGACAGGAAGCAGGCTAGTGGAAAAAGTAAGCAGGGTTGGAAGTGCGGGCAGGCGCTGGCAGATGTTCATCCTGGATGGCATAACATGCGTGTCTCAGCAATCATAACAGCTTGCTGCTCAATTAGAATGCGCTATTTGCTGCACCAGCCTTCCATACAGCTCCTCTGTGCCTTCACCCTCTTCCGGATGGGTGGCCCACAGTGACGACTGATGTGGACCTACAGGAGAGAGGGACCATATCAGGGCATGACGATGACACACAAGGGCCATGTACCACCACATGGTGGACAGCATGCCCCAACAACCATGCCCATGTGCTAGTATGGAACAAACCACAACACACACTAACATGTGCCTGCAGGACAAGGCAGTATGAAACAGGCAGCATGCAACACCCCAATGTACATGGATATGCATGGATGTATGCTGAAACCCAACAACGTGGAGGCCAGCCAGCACAGCGGAGTGCAGACTGTAACAGTGCAAACAGACAGCCACCCCCAGAGATGTGAATGACAAGTGGACACTGAATGATATGCACATGGGATGACACATGGTGGGACATGCTGCCCACGGTCACACAGCTATGATACACAATACAGATGACACCAACTGGAGATGGTGCCACAGCCCAACCACGTGTGTAACCACACATGCCTGTCTTGTACACCCCAACAGTGGCCCACCCTCACTGCTGCCCTCCACAAGAACTGTAGAGACCCAGCCAAACTGCCACCCATGATGCTATAACACAGCAGCTGTACAAATGATGACAGGAAGTCCTGAACAGGTGGGTGACTGACATAAGTGTGCAACAGTGGCAAGTGACACAAATAGAGACTCGACATGGACCACAGAGACCCAATGGCCACAGAGGACAATGACACTGGCAACAGAAAAGTAGGGACTGCAGGACAGGTAACCAAGCAGTACACAACCAGGGGAAGTGCCAATGCCCACCCACACCACTTGCCACAACAGAAGGGTGAGGGGCCCACAGTGGTGAAGAGAATGGCACAGTGCTGTGCCACCACCCATAGTGTCAGCACTGTGAAGGTGCACATGCAAGAAGACACACACATGTGAAACACAGAGACCAGGCACAGTCCACCAGTGGCACTGCAGTGGTAGGCCAATGGCATGCACAGGACAGTGTCACCCTGGTGGTCAAGGCATGTGAGGCACAAACACACCTGTGGGAGCAGCATCTGCCATAGGGGCTGACAACCAGCACACCATGCTACCACAGAACAACTCCTGCAGCACACCTGCATAACATGTGCACAAACAACATGCACTGCAGGGACAGAGGGACAGCACCCTCTGGGGACAATGGCCCCACATCAGAGCATGAGCCCACAGGCAGGGGTGTAGCCAGGAGGCCACAACTGCACACCATGTGGACACACTGACACCCCGCCCCACTGTTAGGGTGGGCTACCCCACCCCAGTGTAGCCTGCCAATATACCAATGTACACCATGACTGTGTCTGTTGCCGCCAGTGGCATTCAAGATACAATGTATGAAACCCATGACAATGAGAGCTGCCCTGCATGCGTAATAGTAAACCATGCATTGCTCCCCAAGACACCCACATACCAGCCCACAACCTGTACAGTTGTAATGGCCATAGGATACACAGACAGTCATAGTGACCAGTCCTCGTAGCGTACACCCAATGCATTAAACACAGAAAGGTACAACATTGCCGTTGTTAGGCGCATACATTAAGTAAGCAGTTCATTGCCCATTGGCCAACTCCCACCAGAAATCAAACTGACCACCATTGAGTGCGTGGAGGATGTCTGCCGACACACACGTGCTGCAACAGGCACACATGCAATGTACAGCCACACAGACCCATGTGGCACCATAGTCCCAAAGGACCCCTCCCCAACAGCCCCATGCATGTCCGCCCACGGAGGTTGGACAAGGACACAATAACATACCTGTGTCCACGCCACCATGACAGTACACTGCCAGGAAATGCTTGCACCACATGACACAGTGTCCCCACACGCCATGGTGTGCATGGCCTGGAATGCGCTCACAACATGTCCTGCACAGTTACTGACATGTTGCTCGTGGTACTGTAAATTACACATGCCACGAGAGGTGGAGTACACTGTTGCCATGGCAGACAGGACAACAGCAGCAGCAGTAACAGGCGGCACGACAGGCCGACCCCAGTAATCCCCACCCTTGGCATGACGACTGGCCTACAGCCATGCAGAGACATGCGTCATCCCTCCACAATGGTGGCCATAACAGCAACATGACGCACATGGCAGTACAAGGCAGATATCAGTACACATGGGCAATGGCAACAATACTTAAGATACACAGCAAGCCATGTCTCAGGCCTCGCAGCAGCAGGCAAGGCAATGGAGGCAAGGGGACAACAGAAAAGCACGCAGTCATCTCACATCTGGCCTGGATTACCTAGCCAACTGGGCCATGACACCTGACACAGCACTGTAGTGCAGGGGTGTAGCCAGACATTCACATGTTGTACACACAATCCCCAACAGCCACACTTCCCTTACAAATGATGTACTCAGCAACTCTAAATGGTACACCCTTCCAAAAGGGTATGATGTCTGTCAGATGATTCCCATACTCTCTAATGAGGTTATACATGTATCTGTCTCCTACACAACAGCATTTCAAACAGGGCCACACCCCAGTGGCCTACAGTGACCAAAATGTATGGTGTACTTAGTAACTGTTGACAGAGAGGCACATAGATTGGGACATGCAATACACAAAACTGTACACAAATGTGTACAGTGCGTATCCTATCTACACCCTTGCTCTACTGCCTGCCCTGTAAAGTCAGACACATAGTAGAAAAGCATAATATCACACAGTACTCACGCAACACACCCCTGTCACCGTCACTGCTCTCCGCTAGCGCTCATGCCATCGGAGGCACCCTGCGCCTATTGGTGGATAGCCCCTGTCTGGCCTGCATCTCGTCCCCCTGTCTCCGTGTGTCCTCAGTGCTCTGCAGTGGGAAGAGGTACAGCAGCATTACTACAATATCAGCCACCATGGTACGCTAAAGACCACCCTGTACCCCAGTGGTGTAGCACAACACACGCATCACTGGCACCGGGGTGCAGTGCACCACCAAAGCCATGCAAGCATGACACGGGTCAGTGCACACCGTCTACCCCTGTCCCACACAGTACACACGAATGGATCGGTGGACCCCATGGCACATGAGCAACATGTCCAGCGCAGCAACACACATGCACACAAGCACACACGGACACACAGCCCCACCATCCATGCCAGCAGCGCGCGTGACAGTCATCACTTACCTGGCACAGGCACAGTCCCCTCCCGAACCATCGCCCTGCAGTGTTCAAGCAGGGTGCTGCCTGCGCCTGATGTCAGCGTAGCGATGGCGGCACTTCTCACCATCACAGGGTATAACCATGATGGCAGTTAGGCGACTGGAAATGGAACTGTCTACAACTGTCTCACGGGAAGGTCGCCCTCCTGGACAGGTCCAAATAGGCACCGATGGCGCCTCAGTCAACTGCACCAGGTTGGCCATCTCCACCTCATCCCACCGCCTGTCAAGGCTCACCACTACTTCTTGCCTACCTCTCACAGACATTGCTGCTGTGGAAGGGGCAAATTACCAAGTGAAACAGTGTAACACCGACTGTCCACACACCCTGACACCCCTAGTACTGCAGTCTAGCGCCACGCTGACGTATTCCATAGCGCCGTGCTAACAGGAAGTGTTCTCCAATGCGCGTCGTGACCCCTACCATGACCCTGGGCCCATGTACGCACTTTGCGTGTAGCGTCGTGCTAATGCTGGTTGCGCATGTTCGCAGCGCGCTATGACAGGGTGATAGCGCGGACAAGGGCCCCATGAGCATCGTGACTGCACATAGCGCAGCTCTGGTTGGCTTAGCGGTGCTGACCCTCCAATAGCCCTGCACTGGCCTTTGCCCAGGCTGCTGTGCAATAGCGGGACTATTCAGAGCCATATTCAATGGTGTGTATGCAAATGAGGGTACTTGTCTATGCATGGGGCAAACCATGTGATTAGCATATCATTATGCGCCTCATTTACATGACTAACAGGCCTGATTGCCTGGATGGGCTATAAAGGGCAAGCAGTGCACCACCAGTGTTGTGTTGTGGAACTGCAGTGGAATACAGCAGTGTGAATGTTCAACATAGAAAGAGATATGCAACAGGAGGATGAGCAGCGAGGCAGGTATGTGTATGACCACCGTGGGACCACTACCGTCCACTGCATTGTGCACATTCCCTGCAGTTAACTGTGCCATGTGCCACTGCATGCACAATGTGTCTGCCAGCCAGGTGCACTGGTGCACTACCATGATAGCACACCGACCTGTCTCCCTGGATGTGTGGCGTGATGGCCTGTGCCCCCTGCAGGACGTACACAGTGTACCAGTGATGTGCTGTCCCATGCAGCATGGTGTCATGACATTGCTAGCACACTTGTCCTTGCAAACTCTGTGATGCTCAAATGGGTATAACACAGTCATGGGGTTCATGGCAACACAGGCCACAGCAGTGCATGTGTACACCACTCACTGTCCAGGCATGGGACAGACAGTGGCAATGTGGGCGTGTGCACAGTACAGGCACATGCAGTGTTTTGATATGTCCATGTGGCCTGTGGCACTGTAGGGATGATATCGTGATGTCCACTGTGTGATGCAGTGCAGCACTGACACAGCCACTGACACCTGTCCCTCTTGATTATCCCATAGATGTGCTGGCCCGACAGGAGTGCATCCGTGCACACAAATTCTCTCAGGATGAGCTGAACCCCTTGCACATGAGGTGAAAGAAGGGAGCACGTGTTACGCACACAGGGCCACTGATGCTGTTGTGCGGCAAACGTGGGAGGAGGTAACTGCAGCTGTGAATGTGGTTGGGGCCATGGGAGATCAACAGAAGCAGTCAAAAAGATGGAATGACCTCCTGCGATGTGCAAAGGAGGAGGAGGCACACTGACAGAGGGACAGGGCGAGGACTGGTGGTGGTCCGCTGAACACCAGCAGGCGTGTGCAGGAGCCACACATGGCGGTGGTGGTGTCGACACTGCGGATGGTGGTAGTGACAGGCGTGCTGGGTGGTGGTTGTGAGACAACCTTCGCACTTCAAGGCCAGGTCTGTATTCGCATGTGAACCCTGTATGTGGTGCAGGCAAGGGTGCACGGTCATGCTGTTGGTGTCCTGCACAGGGTGCACTGTATCCTGCAGTGATGCCTGGCATGGCCATGGTCACTGTGGGGTGGGTGGGTGCATGTTGTCATGAGCTTGTGTGAAGGGGGTACCTGTCCTGAGGGCTGCATGGTGTGGTGGTGGTAGTGGTGGTGGTGTTTGGCCACAGTGTCCATGGATGGGTGACTGACCCTGTCCCTATTCTCTCCACAGTGCTCTCTGACAGGCCTGCACCACTACGGGATGTGCCACGGATGTCCAGCCAGGTTCCTGATGTCACGGAGGAGGTGGATGATGAACATCCATCAACATCTGGACTGTGTCAAGATCAGGGCCGCACGGACCCAAGGCATATCTGGCATTCCTGTGGACAGGGCGTGCAACTGCCTGGGGAGGGTGTCACACTTCACTAGGGGTGTTAGGGTACCGTGGGCACCTGGATGTTGCACAAACTGAGGATGATGGAGTGGGAGAGGTACTGCTGGTCACTGTCACCAGTGCAGATGACACTGATGTCTCTGACTATTCACAGTACCTGGCCATTCCTGTGCCAGGGGATGCAGGGGTGGGGCTTGCTGAAGGCCATGGAACAGGTCAGGGTGGTTCGTGAGGTGTCACCAGTGTGGCTGTAGCTGAACACATGGTGTTGGGTGGTGTGAGTGATGTTGCATAACAGCAGGTGTGCAGTGTCAGACACATGCTGGGGTTACCGTCCATATGGTGCCACGGACCACTGCCACTTGTAGTCAGCAGCGGATGTACCAGTTGCTCCATTGCCACAGACACCACTGCCAGCTGCTGCTGGGGTTCTGTGCCTCTGGTGCACGAAGGCCATGGTGCCGGCCACTCCTGCAGGCTGCTGTCACCTCCCAGCAGGAGGCCCGTCTGGACCTGCATGCCATGCGGCGTGAGCTGCGACATGAGCTGGGTCAGATAAGGAGAGGCAATTTCAGTGGGCTTTGCCCATGCTGAGCAACAAGCAGAGGACAGGTTGGGCCGCCTGGTGGGTGCCATAGACCGTGGCTTCTCTGGCTTAACTGCTGCAGTGGTGGACATTGGCAATGTCATGCGTGGTGTGTCTGTTGGTTGCCAGCATGGGATGGTTGGCCATGGTGCAGATGGTAGAGGGGCACACAGGCAGGCACACCATGGGAGCAGGGCTGCCACTGGTTCCAGCTCAGCTGCATCATGCACTCCGCCTGCAACCCAGCGGTGCGTGGCCATCCATCCACCCTGTCGGTCTCCACCATCCCCGGGGGCACAGGAGGTCAACACTGCCTGCCTTCCTTCCACTTCAGCTTTGTCCTCTGCATAGAGCACCCCAGGGTCCATATCCCATGTTACAGGTGCATGGCGCATGCGTGGGTGTCTTCGTCGGTGATGCCCACAGGCTGTCTGCAGTACTCTGCATGCATCTCCTCATGCATGTGCAGACGTGCACACACACACACACACACACACACACACACACACATACAGACAGACACACACACACACACACACACGCACTCCCACCAACACAGTTTCCCCTCCCCCTCACGACACACATCACACTTCCCCACTGAGATTACACCATTTGTGTGTGTCCCCCCACGTATGTGCTGCATAATCCCGGACTCACACCACATGCACACATTATTTGTCTATTACACTGGGTTTGTTTACTGATGTGATTGTTGGTGTCAGTGTTATGTTAGTCTGTGCACATTAAAATGCTAATCACTTGTACTCTTTCAGGTTGTTGTGCAGTCTGTACTTACCCTCTGGTCTGTTGCAGTGTCCTGATGATGTTGTTCCGGTGCTGTATGGCCCTGTGTGCCATGCGAGGTCCCTCTCTCAAGTTGCTCCACTATCCCCTGACCGCTGGCTCTGGCTCACTGTCAGACTGTCCCTCAGGTTCAGGTGCCTGTATCCCACGGTTCATTGCCATGTTGTGCAGCATACAACAGGCTAGGAAGATAGGCATACCTTCTGAAGTGTATACTGTAGGGCACCACCTGATGTGTCTAGGCATCTGAATTGCATCTTCAGGATGCCAAACACCCTCTCTATGATGTTCCTTGTTCTGGCATGTGCCTCGTTGTACAGCTCCTCGGCCACTGTGGCGGTCAGAGTACTGGTGTCAGCAGCCAGGGTGGGAGGGATAGGCACTGTCCCCGTCAAGAAATGTATACCTGTTAGTGCTGTACTGCAGTCTGTCAGCTGCTGTCCTGCACCTCTCTGTGGCCCTCCACACCCTTCCCTGGCCTGCAATGCCTGCCCACATCCATGCTGTTGTGTGTTTGCCTTGTATGCTACAACTCACTGACTAGTTTCCCACTGGGTATCCTGCCCTCCTCAAAGGCCTGGCACAGCTGGGACTGGTGCCAGATGAAGGCGTCATGGACACTGCCGGTACTGTGCATAGGCATTGCTGATGCCCCAGCCACATCGCACACCACCTGGCAGTTGATGGAGTGGTACCCCTTCCTGTTGATGTACACATCACTGCCATCACCAGGTGGTGCACGGATGGGGACATGGGTGCAGTCAATGGCACGCAGTACAGATGGTAGGTGCGCAACTAGATGGAACTGCTGCATTGTTTCTCTGTGTCTCTGCTGCGTGCTGGGGAATACTATGAATTCCCCAGCATGTGGCAGGAGAGCCTAGGAACTGGGTCAGGAGGCATGAGGTGGCAGACTGCGTTACCCCAATGGTGTCCCTGTTGGTCGTTGGAACGTCCTTGTGGCAAGGAAGCACATCGCTGCTGTCACCTTCTCCTCCACTGTCATGGCATGACTGCGTCTGGTATTTGGGTGCAGCTGCTCATGCAGGAGTTCACAGAGCTGCCTCAACATTCCCCTGTTCATCCAGCACCGGCCAATGATGTGGTCATCAGGCAGGGTCTCGAAGGAGACCCTGGGCCGGTACAAGCCTGTTTGCAGCATACTGTCTCCTTGGTCTGCGTTGTGGCCCATGTTGTGCCTGCTCCCCTCCTCCTCCTCCACTACAGCTGCCATCAATGGCAGCATCACTGCTACTGGCACTGCACACATTCCACTTCCTGTGCTGGTCCCTTCTCCTCTGTGTTTTGCCCTGTGTTTAGACCAGCCTTTTATAGGCGTTAACTAACACCACGTAAGTGCCACGCTATGTATCCTAGCGTGGCGCTGGACCTTTGAATATCCTTGTGCATCTCTCTTGGCCCTCTTCCTTTTGCCCTTGCATACATTAGTGGTTTGCCCTGCACTAATGATGTTTGTGCGCGCTTAACTGGTCCTTTGAATATGGCGGGTCCGCGCTAATCCGTGCTATTGCCGCGCTAATGGTTTAGAGCCACACTATGGTTTGAATATCTGGCCCCAGTGTTTTAGATATTTAAACGTGTGTTATTGATATTGTCATGTCTGTGGAAATGTTGAATTTAAGATTGTTTCTTTTATGATACCTTTCAGTTATTCATTTTCTGATGGCGCTACAAAAACAAAGATCTGCATTTAAGAGATGACTGCAAACTAAAAGAAGGAAGGAGGAAAAATCATCTTCCAGAAGAAAAGACAATATGGAAAAATGATTCTTTTGAAGAAATACATTGTTACAAATAACAATATATTGTAAAACTGTATTTCTGTTTTCCACATATAATATCTTAATGACAAACTATTGTGGAAGTTTGTGAACTGACATTTAATCCTTCTTTAGTAGTTTTTGACACATCAGTTATATTTCAGGTTTTTTCATGTTCTAAAAACATTCTAAAATTGTTGAAGATAAAGGATTTAATGAATGATATTATTGATCAATTGTTCCTTTGAATTAGTCAACATAGGAATGTTAATGGATAGTTTGGGTGACCTAACAGTGTTTCATTCTTTTTCATATAAATTGTATGTTAAATGTATATGCACTGTGTAAATTAATGTTACCTTGAGAACTGAACTTTATATTTATTGAGGTATTTTTCCATTGGATAAGTAGAAATTCTTCTTTTAACTTTAAGGTCTATGAATAATTAGTTTTATCTTTGATGTTTAATGAATTGTTGTGGGTTGCTAGGATATCCTGTAATAGATTTCAGTCTAATGAAAATGGCTGGTATATAAAGTAATGGGTGCACATTATGGGTGCACGAGTATTTAGTGTTTTTAGTAATGACATTGATTGTTTAATTAATTAGTGGGGTTATATAAAGCAAGTTGTATGCATCAGCTCCTTAGCCTCTGAAGAAGCTCCACCCAGACGGAGTGAAACGTAAGGTTTTACACCCTCACAGGTGCTTGCTGTAGCGGTATGCATTGCCATCCTTGTATACTCTTTTATATGTCTCTTTAGCACCACAAGTCTTTGAGTGCTTTTTTGGTGCTATTATAGTCCAGCCATTGCATTAGCACTTACAATTTTATACACTGTTTGTTTATGTATGTCTTTTGTATTGGAGGAATAAAATATTTTTTACATTAAGACAAGAGTTACATTTATATGATTCTCTTGCCTTATCATCCAGAATGGGTGCTTTATTTTTTGGTTTGAATTATTGTAAGTGTTATATGAGTACCATTCTATTTGGATGATTCTCAGAAGTTCCTTTTTTGTATGTTCTATGTACATTATGTGTAGATTGTCAAAACATGTGATCGATTACATGGTCTATTCCAGTTAAATTGCATAGTTGGACATTCATACTGTAGTCAACTTTAGAGGTAATGGCCAATATACTCATCCCAAGGCTCATAGAACCATATGCAGACATGGCATTGTGGTGAATAAATGTCTGACAACAATGTTCAGACAGTCACACTTGACATGGTGGAGACTTGGGGTTTTAAATGGCCAAAGAAAACATCAGAGATAAATTCTGTCCATCACAATGACATCTTGTTCTGGATGTCCGTTATAACAATAATATTTTTACCAGATCATAATAACAGTTAGAGCCTAAATCCAAATATCTCATGATACCTATCTGCTTTTATTGCAATGTACCTAAGCCATTCAGAGTGGTACAGCATCTATCCTAAGCTAATTAATGTCAAACTATAGATGTTAAAATATTTGCTATTTAGATTCAATGCCAGCAGATTGCTGAGTCAGACAGTATCCCAGACTTTGCCCCATGAATACTGTTGCAGCCATTGTCAGTATCTGGATGATGTAAAACAGATACATGGTGAAAATATATAGAGTTTGCAGTACCGTGTCATGATGCAATTAAAAAGGGCAAGGCATCTATAGATATCTATATTTAGGCACTGGCCATGCTTATGATCCAGTAAAGATATCCCTGTTTGAACAGACACAGACCCATTATGAGGTTTAATGAAAATAGAGAAACTACCCTCTAGGGATGTTTCTTACTCAAAGGTGGGCATACAGCTTGTTTAAAATTATGACTGGTCTGAGACACACACAGAGAAAGCTACACAAATGCTGTTGAAAGCAAAGGGAAAACTGAGCACACACCATGCTGGATGCAAGTTATTAGTATTTTACTGGGTCAGCACAAGGAATATTGGTTAAACTTCCCTACGAAAACACACATGTGACTTCTTCTGGTGTTGTGTGGTCTGACTGGTAACACTCCTGGTGTTTCATAGTTTCTGGTAACCAGGTAATGTCTACACAGCATAAGTTCCTGTTTTCATGGGTGACCCTACTTAACCAGTTGGAACTCTAGTGATCATTTCTGCCTCCCTTGTTGCATCCTCAAGTAATTTTGATCAGGATGCTGTGGCAGGCATCACTTTTGCAGTGACTGACGTATATTATGATCATGTTTCTGAAATGCCAGAGTGGGCTAAGCGGTATCTCAACCCAACACATGAGACAATGTCCAACTTGCTGAAGCAATAGTGCTAATAGAAAAGGGAGGGTAGTATCAAAAACTGTCAAGAGGTGCAATATTGGTCATGTGTCATGTAAGTCTGCTGGTATAATTCTCTAGTATCATTATTGCTTTGGTAGGAAATGGACAGCAGAATAAGCAGAAACATTTTTCAAAAGGAGCAGTCCAGTGCTAAAAATAAATGTTGTTATTAACTGGCGATACATTGTACAACGATAAAAGCACATGCTGAAATGTAATACAGTGTCCCTTCCTTCATGGACAGGAAATGCCGGACAGGAAACAGTTTGACCAAATACTTTGGGTGCTCTCCCACTCAGAATCACAAGGGAATACTTGGGGTAAATGAAGGGTTTAAGATATGATGCCATGAATCACAGTAGGTCTGTGGCTAAAATTACATGTAAAAAATTACCATCATTGTCTGTGAACAACTGCTTTACCTCCTCCTGAGCAACTACTTGTAGTCTGGCAGGTAACAGCACATGTTAATTCACTCAAGCCACATACAGTTTCTTTTTAATTTCCTAGCACTCATCCAGTTTGGCGAAATAGAGGGTCAGTGGTCAATGAACACTGAGGGGCACATTCCGTCCTACTATAGCTACTTAGTATCTCATAACTTGTAGTGGACAAGTGTTTTATACCCACTGATTAGCAGCCTTAGTATGACAGGTCATGTTTTTTCACCTGGGTAGGGCATAGGGCGCAACACTCTTTGGCCCTGTTTCATGATGTATTGTGGCTCTGAGGAGAGGATCAGCCACTTTCTCAAGGAACATCAGGCAAAACAACTTGGAATCCTGCTCTTCTGCCATCTCAGGGAGGAAAACAACAATCTGATTGTTGCAGCAGCTGCAGCCAACAGGAACATCAATGCCACAGGCTAATTCCTGAGACTTACAACTCAGGCGCACAAATTCCCAATCCTCCAGGGAAATAGTGTGGATCTCGTACCAGAGATGCACCTGAAAAGCACTTCCACTGCCAGCTTAAATAACTTAGCGCCTGCCACGAGATATAACTGACAGCCCCATATGGTTACTACTGTAGGTTACTAAAACTGGCGATGCTACTTGTGTGCCCTCTCCTCCGAGGAGGGAGTGGGAACCATCTTGTTTAAGCCCCTTGGGTGCCCGGCTCGTGCTAGAAAAGGTGGCTGCATATTTGGTATCTCCATATTTTTGGGATTGGCAGACATTTGATAGCTTTTAGGTATCTTTCAGCACTAATCAAGTACTGCCATCAAATGTTGCTTACAATAAAACAGTGTTGCACCAGGAGTATGACCAAAAACTAATGTTTCCTTGCTTGCCTTCACATGACTTCCCCTTATTTTGCATGTATTAATTGCAACCATAACAGGCCAAACAGATGTGCATCTTATGGATGCAGACAAGTCTGACATATGAGCTGGGGGTAGAGGGGTGGGTGGGCAGAGTGCACTGCATCCCCATAACAACTTATCAAAGAATGCCAAAGGAGTAGTTTAGTCTCGGATTAGAGTTCACCCTGTATGTCATCACAGCACTGTATTTTGAAGAAAATTTCCACTGTCAGCATCCCATTTGTACAATTAGTGATCTAATCCAGCTCTTGTTGGTGTAAGGTGGAGATGGAAAACATTTGTGAATTTCACAATAATTTTTATTTTTGGCATGCAGTTGGAGCTGTCGGGCTTATCTGACTGGTGTTGGGCTAGCTTCTGATGGCCTAAGTAGGGAGGGATCTGCTGGATTTTGGGGGTATGTGTTTAGAGGCTGGGTGGAGTTGGACAATTTAAATCAATTGCCTGGATCCATTTTTTTCACAGTTCTTGTCCTGTTCTTTTAAGATTCCCTGAGAGTCTGCTGTGTATACAAAATGACTTCCAAGAACTTGCTGATGCCACTGCTTACTGGATGCCTCAAGTATTATTTAACTGATTATTTTTATGTTCAACTGGATCTGTACAATCTATAAACTTATTTGGGAGGCAGCAGAGGGTCTCAATTTAATTAACCTCAAATTAAACTCTGAATGTGGCAGTGAGAGGGCCACATTATATGGACAAAATTTAAGCAAAGGGTGGTAAGAGCTCTCCTTTCCTTGAACATTTTTGGAGTTGTGATATGCTTCTTTGAACTGCTGAAATTTAACGCTGCATATAGTGGACAGTGTTATTATCTGGACATTAAACTGTGGTCATTGGGCCTTATGTGATTAATTTTATATTCTTATTGTTATATTTGTTTAAGTAGTAATTTTAGGTTTGTATTGATTTGGAGTTGTTATTATTGAGGTTGGTGGGTGGTATTTATTTGTTAAAGTGTGGGTATTATTGTGTTTAAGTTTCCTCCAGCCTGTGAGAGAGACCGGCAGGGGTATTGTTAGTATTATTATTATTTTAATTTATGTTGTTGCTTTGGTCTTTAATATTAGAAATTTGAGTATTTTGCTCTTGGGTGTAAATAGATAGTATATGTAGGAAGGTTCAAGAATGGTCAGGCAATATTCTCCCACCAGACTCAGGGAACTGCAGCCCTCTGACCGCCCCTTCTTGCCAACAGAGATCTACAAATGCTGTCAATCCCTAGGGATTGCTAGGAGGTGCAGGAAGGGTGCAGACCCTAGGCCTGGTGGGGAAATGGAATGGGGGACATATTGGGGTGGTGGGGACCAGGTAACGCCCTGAGGCAAATGGTGCCAGGATAGGGGTAATCCCTGTCTTGTCCCCATACCCAAGGGCCCAGCAATTGAGGTTGGACAGGAGTCGAGGTCTTCCCCAGCATCTCATGCAACCCGGGCAGTGTTATGTCATGCAAGGTCCATCAAAACAAAACAGCTATTATAGCTGATCTTGTTCAAACAGTGAACCTGGCATGCATCACCGAGACCAGGCTGGATGAAAATGCATGCCCAGTATTGGCTTTTGCTGTTCCAGCTGGGTTCTCGGTGATTCACTGCCCAAGGTTGGATCGTGAGGGTGTGGGTGGCTATCTTTTTAAGACTGAACTGAGCTTTGTGGATGTTCCAGTGGGATGGCTAGATCCTTTATGCATCATGGTGAGGGTGTAGGCTGTAGGATACTCTCATTTACTGTCCACCAGGAGATGAGGTTTTATTCCTACAGGAGACCACGGACTTCATCATTGACATGGTGTTGGAGTCCCAGATGGATAATTCTAGGGACTTCAGTGCCTGGGTCGATGATGAACTCACAGCTTGGTCAAAATTTTCTCCAGCTAATGACAATGCTGGGCTTATACAGGTAATTACTTCTACCCATATAGGAGGTCACTCACTGGATCTGCTGTTCCTCCTGGGGATGGAGATCAATGACATGAGGGTGGAACCAGTCAGTTGGTCTCATCATCACACCATAGGATTCAGTTTCGGGGCCCTCCCAAATGGGCCTACCCTTCAAAGATGGTCCGTACCGCCTTTAAGGGAGTTACCCTGGATGGTCTATCGGTGGTGCTGGACCTATCGGGATTGCTGGTGAAAGTACAGGTCCTGGGGATCTTGTTCTAGTCTATAATAAGGCAGTGGGAGATGCCATGGATGTGATTGCTCCTGTTCATGTTTGACCACTCACCTTCGCCCAAGGTCCCCTTGGTATGATGGGGCCTTGAAGGAGTTAAGGCGGGTTGGTCAAGGCTGGAGAGAGCATGGTGGAAGTCCGCCTGGATGCTGACAGGCTTAGATTGATGGAACATTATAAGGGTTATCACTCAGAAATCACCCTTAAGAAGGCAGAGTTCTTGTCCAGGAGATTTCGCCGCGCAGAACTGACTGGCTCAGCTTACAAACCATTGACAGATTGTGTAACCCAATCTGTCTCCAGTCCAGAAAAGCTTTTCACAAATTAAGTGTGATGAGCTAGCTTGGTTTTTCACAAATAAGGTTGCCAGCATAAGGTCTGGAATGAGCCTGGCTCTTCCATGAGGGACTGTGGAGGTCGATGGGAGGTGATGGGCACCTGATCTGTCTGGAAGGATTTCAGCTGACTGGAATTCATGGACATTGAAAAGACTGTGCAGACTTTGTGCCCAACCTATTGTAGTTTGGATCTGGGCCTTACCTCCTTCTAGTGGGATGTGTAATAGATACATAGACAGTGTCAGCAGATAAGGCCTATGGCCCACCCAGTCTGCCCATTTGAGCTTATAAGTTCAGTTTATGTTTTCCTAGAAGTCTGTTACCCTTACCCTGACCTCCAGAATTCTTTATGTCTATCCCATGCATGCTTAAATCCTGTGATTGTTTCCAGCCCCCACAACTTCCTCTGGCAGGGTGTTCCACTTGTAGATGTTATCTGCCCTATCCTAGCTGAAATTATTTGGAGATCCTTGGACAAGGGAGTCTTTCCAGATCCCTAAAGGAGGTGGTCATTTGACCACCCTTAAAAAACCCTCCTTGATCCTGATGACCCAGCTAACTACTAATCCTGTCTCTAACCTTCCCTTTGTGGAGAAGGTTATTGAGAAGGTGGTTGTATTGCAACTGGATGATCATCTTGTAACCCACAATGTCTATGAAGCTCTCCAGTCTGGGTTTAGGAAGAGACATAGCACTGAGACTGCACTTGTTCAGGTGTTAATTGACCTCCAATGGTGAGATATCGAAAGACTCATACTATCTTGGTCCTTTTGATCTGCAGCAGCCTTTGACACTGTGGACCATGAGGTGCTTTTGGAGACCCTGCAGTTCCTTTGTGGACTGTTGGGTACAGTCTTCAAATGGTTTTGATCTTTCCTCTAGGCAGGTCTCAGAGGGTGGTAACTAGAGTTTATTCCTCTGATGCCCTCCCCTGTCCTCCGGGAGCTGCAGGGCTCCATATTGGTGCCAATGTTGTTCCAGTGTATATGCTGCCATTGAGAGATATCATCAGGTGATACGGCTTGAGTTTTATGCTATGCAGGTAATATTCAACTGTATATGTCCTTTGTGCCCAGACAGGTTGATGCGATCTTTGTGCTAAATAGTTGTGTCTCCAGATCAAAGAGTGGATGAGCTTGAGTTGGTTGAGATTGAATCCAGATAAGACTGAGGTGTTGGTTGTGGATCTGGGTCTGCCTGGGGACAGGTTTTGGGGCTGGGCACATGTCAGGCCTATGGCTTGATGGTGTCCAGCTCATTACCTCAGATCAGGTATGTAACCTAGGAGTTATTTTGATGACAGCTTTACCCTGAAGTCTCAGGTTTCAGCTGTGGTTAAATCCTCATTTTACCATCTGAGGAATATCACCGGGTGAAATACCTGATTCAATAGGGAGACCATCCTACATTAGTCACGCCTTCATCACTACCCATCTTGACTAGTGCAATGCCCTCTTCCTAGGGCTGTCTGGGGTTGACATCCGCTGCTTGCAGCTGGTGCAGAATGCTGCGGCCAGGCTGTTGACTGATAGTTCTAGGATCAGTCATATTACACCTGTGTGTGAACTGCACTGGCTGCAGTTCAGTGGTGGATCATCTATAAGGTAAGCTTGCTTACCTTAAAGCCCTACACAAACAGGGGCCCGATTACCTGAAAGATCTCCTGACTCCCTACCCCCAATCACCCACTCTGATCCACTGATGAGGGATTGCTAGAGATTCCCAGGATAATCTTAAAACATCTGAGCCTGCTTTCTCATTTGCAGCACCAACCCTGTGGAATTTCTACCTCATTGGTTAAGAAAATGCCTGACCGTTAATAGTTTTAAATCCATGTTAAAAACGATTTATTTTCTTTGGCCTTCCCTGTTTAACTGTTCAATTATCTGACTGTTTTACATAATTTATAACATTATTTGTTTTATTGTGATTTTTATTATGTAAAGCACCTTGATTTCGAAAGGTGCAATATAAATAAAGTTTGCTTGCTTGCTTGCCAATAGCTAGCATTTCCGTTTGTATGTTTCCCACTTTTGATTGACCTAATCATAATGCAGCCTACTCAAGCCTCATTCCCATTTACTCCCAACAATGATAAATGACTGGGTACTCCACAGGTCATCGTTTATAGTACCTCTGTCCACAAACACGATCAATCATTTTTGTACAGAGGAGCTCTAACATGTTATGAATACCAACAATGGGAAGTGAAGGTCCTGCTCAGCAAAACCACAAATTGTTTATAATTTATTACTTATTTTGGGGTAACTCAAGAAATTAATAGGAGTGGTCCAGCATCCCCACCCCATCCACGCCTGCCATCTAGGTGCTATATCTAACATGGTGTTCGCTGCAACTGAGATCACTAGGGAACTGAAAGCGAAGCAGTGGGGCCAAATTACTTGCCGCAAGAAATGATCTCATGTACATCGCAGAGGAGAAAGCGGTGATTCCTCTGGCGACACTTTGCTTCCCCAAGGGAATCATCAACTTTTCTGTTTCATATGTCCTGCTGCACATATGCTACTGTAATGCTATGTTTTTGTTAAACATGGTTTTGACTGTACTGTTTATGTATAATGTATGTGGGCTCTACATGGCATACCTCCCTCAGTTCAAGATGATGTTCTGGAGACTTGCAACAAACACGCTAACTGATGTGCAGTCAAGCAGTGTTATACCATAGGCAGCCATTTGATCCTACAAGTTGATCTCTCCAACAGACACACTCCAGTGAAAATTAGTCTTCCTGTTTGTAAGAGGTGCAAATTGACTGCAATGCTCTGATCTGTAAAGTGCTAGTCTAGGTTTTGAATCCACATCCAACCTTTATATCTGTCATACTGCTCAGCTGTTTTCACTTTGACCTGAGGAAGAGAGTTTTATCTCTCAAAAGCTAGTCTTCAAAATAATTTTGTTAGTCCAATAAAAGTATTACCTGCAACATGATTGTTGTTTTTTCCCAACATTGTTACAAAACCTGAAACATACTTAGTTTTTAAAGCAATGTTTGTTGAATGGTCCTGCCTGTTTCACTAAGTGAAAACCATTACATGTAATCTTTAAACTTTGGAGAAACAAGTACTATAAGCTTGCTGACTGGAAGGACTAGACTGTGAGTTTAGGAAATGATGTCATCAGCAGTTTTCACTGAACCTGGCCTTTCTGACCAGGCAGTGAATTTAGGGTTGTGAAATGATTTGTAACTTTTAAACAAAGTAACTTTGAGATCTCAGTTTTGGCATGAGGCTGATTGGGGTCATGTTGATCCATATTCTAAATTTATTAATGCTAGTAATTTTTACAATAGTCCTCCTAAAGTTAGGTGTTACATGCATATTGCCCAAATGCTGCAGCTTCATGTGTTGTCCTGAGCAGTTCTCAAGAACTGAAGGAAAGACCCACAGAACTTGAAGGATCTATTCAAGGTCTGCAGGAAGACTCTTCTTAATCATACCACTCCTGACTCTGACAAACAGTGCCACATGCTCAGCAGGTAGCGGCAGCACCCAGGTATATACATAGTAGAGTGTGCATACAGATGGCATTTCTGCTTATTTAACTTTGAAATGTATTCATCTTCCATGAGTCAGGAACATATAATGCATTAAATACAAGAGACAGAATTGCAAAGTCAAATTTGATGTATTGTTACGTTATTGAGTTATGGCATTGCTGCAAGGTAAAATACCTTGTCAGCCAAAACCAAAAATTAGTATACCCACCGAACCATCCTGTCACCACCACTGACCTTGGCTTTTGAATAGGATTCCTCAAAAGAAATTATGTATGTACATCTCTTGAAACTGAGAACCCTGTACAGCAAACCTATCCTGACTGAATTCATTGATTTACATCTCGGTTTTGGCTAAGAATCTTTGAATATAGGTAAATCACTAAGCTCTCATTAGATGCAGTGTATTCAATATTACAGGTTTCCATTTTGTACCTGATTTGGTTCATTTTCATACACGTTGGGACTGGAGTACGTTTCCTATAAAATTACGTTATTTTGTTTTCTTTCTTTCTTACTTTTTTTATTTATTTTAACTGTTCCCAGACAGCTGCATCCCTAATACTTTCCCTAAAACTGCCTCCTACAGTAGTGCTACCGAATAGCATTCTGGTGCATTTCCACCCATTTTCAGTGAGTGTTTGCATAAGGGTTACACTTGGTGACAGTAACAATAAGTGTGCCTTTATTTCTATGATTTTTTGAATAATTTTAATCAGTGCACAAAAGAAGTTTTTTACCAGACTGAGGACTAGATATTCAAAACTTTGCATCAGGCAAAACTGTTTGTGCTGGTTTAGCATGGGATTAGTCTGGGTTGCTATATTCAAAAGGCCAAATAGTGTGTGCAAACTGCATTAGCGCCGGGCAAAATCATAATGTATGCAAGGGCAAACTGAGTGGTGTGTACATGAATAAAGATGCAATGCTATATTCAGTGACTAGTGCCATGCAAAGTGGTTTTGGTGACTTAGCATGACACTTAGCTCGGTGCACATTACTGCCCAGTATTGGTAGTCTTAACCTTGGGTAATCAGCTTTGTGACATTATGGCTTTGCACGGTGTTTGCGCTGCTTTTGCATGGCTTTGCATGACCCTAAAAATAAATATGAAACATAGACAAAGCCAGATATAGAGGAAACCTGCTGCTCACTGATGGTATCACAATGATGCCATCATCTGCCACCAGTATCAGCCATGCCAGGCAGTAAGTGGTGACCCTGCTGCCAGAGGACAGCATGGCAGTGTGACCATACAGCACACACCCGCGGACCACTCTTCTGTGGGCACCAACAGATGCCAGCATACATGTCCAACACTGTGGGCAAGGAGGATGTTGAGGGAGAGTGTACGCAGGCCAGACTGTGCCACAGAGCAGGTGTGACCACAAGGCTGGAACACATCATGCAGTGCACATGTACCAGTATTGGGAATACCCCAACACCAGTGTGCCTTTCTGATAATATATGCCCCCGCCACATACCACACATCTGTACCACTGCCACAGTACATAAAGCCAGCATGTATATGTCACTGTGAGCATCCCATGCCAGAGGTGCAGCATCTGTGGGTCACACAACAGCATGACAGTAATGTCCACTGTCAGTAAACGCCGCATGCTGAGCCTGTCACTGTGCATAGTGCAGTCATCAGCACTGCCCTCACACCATAGGCAGTGCTGTGTCCACACACTACTGGCTCCCTTGCTACTGTAGTGTCTGCTGTGTACTGTAGCGTGACCTACATTGTGACAGTTGCATGCAGCACAACCACCATCTGTGCCTGTGCTGTGTTGTCCCAGTACAGCTGCAGGCAGCAGCACATGGAAAGTACAGTGTTCAAAACTGTATAATATTCCCTGAACTCTGCGCAGCGCTAGCACATTTGCGTGTTTAGCGCAGGGCTAAACCATTAGCCCAGTGCAAATTGATGCAAATCAGGGCATAATGAGATGCTAATCTGGATGTTTACCCAGAGACTACATTAGTAGGCTCATTTGCATGTCACTTTTGAATATGGCAAAGTTTGGCGCCTGGCAACGTGTTTGCATCTGGCTAACGGTTTAGCCCTGTACTAAACCCGCACAAACATGTTAGCGCCTGCAAACAGTTCAGGAATATTATACAGTTTTGAACACTGCACTTTCGCATACGCTGCTGCCTGCAGCTGTACTCGGGTCCACACATTTGTTGGCACACACATTGGCCACATAGTTCACCTCTACCTACCTTCACGCCGCTGTGCACTGTGTTGCTGTGGCTTGCACTTCCTGGTTGCTATATTCAGGGTTGTCTTATTCCAGGGCTAAGTTTGCCCTGCACTCCCAGCCCAGTTTGCCCGCCCCATTTCCATGCTATATTCAGAAGCTGTTTGCCCCGGCTATTCCTTTGAATATAGCTTGCTTTGTTCTCCTGGCTAAGTTTGCCTGCCGGGCAGTGTTAATTTAGCCCAGGGCAAAGTTTTGAATATCTGGCCCTGAGTGTTTAAACAAAATATACACCTCCATTTCCACTCTGATGTTCCTGCTGTCAAGTTTCTGCCTACTAGATAAAGCTGTTAAGTATTACCTTTCTCTGCTGCTCAGGATTTTGCACTGGTGCATGGCTTTGCCTTGCATCTGTGATGAATAAGTTGGCAAGGAGTCTAAATTGATGGAAGCACTTCAGGGACTGCTGGCTACTACCAGTTTTTGAGTATCCCATTGCAACATAGAAACTATTGTCACTTAACTAGGCAAGGAAAATTTTCATCTTCCCAGTGATGATGCAGAGGAACATATTTCCTATAACATAAAGTTATATTGTACACTCACTCATATATCATCCTGGCAGTACAGAATGTACAGCTATAGTAGGTGTCTGGAGCAATTATTGTTTTTTGTGCATATTTTGTGTAGGTGTTCATTGCAGCAGATATCTTGAGATTCTAACATGATTATTCTTTTTATATATATAAAATAATTAGCAGAATATGACAGTGGGTGTTTTTGTGTTCCAAACTATATTGGTTTTATAATCAGGTAACATACAAATGATATGCATATATGTGTATATGTAGTAGTCAGTGTGTGTATCACAACACTTAGAAAGATCAGTTAGGTAACTCAGTGGTTAGTGTAAAATTGCTAGTTTACACACATTTCTCACTGCCCACAATACCAATATGTTGCAGCTGTACTGGCTTTGCTAGAGTTTGTTTTCTTTAGGCACAACAGGATAGAATTCAGGCCTTCCTGGGGTTGGAAAGATACAGGCATTTCAGAATCAGATTCTGTACCTGGGGTAGTGGCTCACATGACTCCCAAATTGCTGTGTGAGTCAAAGCCCTACACATAGTTACATGGAAGAAAAAAGTATTGCACCATTGAAAAAAAAACAGGACCTTCAAGCGATCCTATTGCATGAAATCACAAAACTCCATGGGAACTCTCAAAGCTAGAAAGGGATTTGGTGGAAAAGCATCATCATCAACTCGCCCAACCAAGTAATGGTGAGTGCTCCTACAAAAAAATGAAATTTACGGTGGAAAGAGTTGTCACAGACTATTCTGAGGGCAGATATATATTTGTGGTTGGGATACTGGGGATGTGGAGGATCACATTTGGGTTATGGTATGCCCCTGCAATCCTTGACTCACAGTTTGCCATAACCTAAATGCACTGCTTCATGTAAAACAATTCAAAGGGCCTAGTCATGGAGGGATTTAACATTTAACTGTGGTTTAGAACTGAGCCTTGATAAAGACTCAGAGTGGATCCACAATGGAATGCATGTGGAGCAGTGGAGGCAGTGGCTGCAAGGTCTGGATCTGATGAAGAGTGGCAGAATTCCCACCCTCAGGAGAGGAGATACACATTTGTTTTGAATCCACTCTCATCAGTTTCCAGAATAGATTATATGTTTATTCTGCTGGCATGGTATGCCAGATGCAACAACAAAGTGGATATTAGTCATATTTATATCTTGGACGACGATAGGTACCGCTCATCTTTCGTGGAGAGGGCCCCAGACCTGCATGGATGTTCCTGTCAAATCTACTTACTTAGAGGAATTTGGGAATTATGTAACCACAACTGGGAGATTTGAAATTATGAAACCACACACTGGGAGATTTATACCTTGACCAACCAGGCTACTGCATCTCAGCTCATACATTCTGAGAAGCAGAAAAGGCATACGTATGAGGCATGGTCATTGGCTACATTGTGGCTCAGAGGAAGGTGAGAATTGAAAAGCAAGAAAAACTAGAGAAACAGCTCAATGCACTAGAAGTGCAGTCCTGCATGTACAAACCCCCTAAATGATTTAGAAAAACTGATGTGCTAGGGAAGCCTTAAACTTATTGTTAACAGATGGGGCATGAGACATCCCTCTTCTATAATAAGCAGCATTTCTTTGAATGGGGCAAGAAGCCTAGTACACCGTCAGTACAGCTTGTGGCAGATACGTGGAGGTCAATATTATAATGGACATCTGATCCAGAGGGCAAGCCGTGGTTCACTTGGAATCTGCCATAGGTAAGAATTTGCCAAATTTCTTAATAGCCTCTGTGCAGCAAAGTGTTAGGATAGACAGGAGAGTGCAGAAAATTCCTGGATGCACTTCCTATCCCTAAACTAACAGAGGATCAGGCAGAGACACTGGGTACAAAAATCACAAGGGAAGAAGGGATGAAGGCTACCCAGGCTCCAAAGAGAGGGAAAGCCTGCAGGCCTGATGGGTTTTCTGGGGAATTGTTTAAGCACTTGATATGACCAGTGAGTAAATGCTTGCGAAGGTGTAGAATGAAGCTAGGAGCAGGGAGTCTTCTACCATCAAGTTATTCAGAAGTGTAAAACAGCAAACACACTGGTTTCAATTTAAGCTATAATTTGTAGGTATCGCATGCCAAGTGGCTCCTCCCTACCGAGGAACCACTTTGCATCGTGATAAGTAGTAGATCAACTTGGCTGGCAGTTTATCATTTTGGCACCAATAAAAGTTATAGCTTACAGTATATTGAAGCTGGGTGTGGGCTACTTTTACACATTTGAGTACCTGTATATAATTTAATAACAGCACCTCTGGGAGTCAGGAGTGCACTTCACCCTCTGTTTATATGCACTCCATCCAGTTATGAAGCCTTGATCAGTCGGTGGCAGTGGCAGTGGCTCAACAGGTTGCAAGCAGTGTCAGTAGCTCAGCAGGTTAAAACTCACCTCTGAGACCAGAAAATCAGAAGGTTGTGGGTTCTATCCACACACCAGCCACTTGGGTTAAATCCAATACTGACACTGTAGTGCAGCATGATGGGGTGCTGCACTCCTGAGGTGCCATCTTTCAGATGAGACGTTAAACGAGGTCCCATCAGCCTGTTCTGGCAATAGTTCAAATGTATGTTAAAGTCCCATGGCACTTCACGAAAAGAGCAGGGGCTTTTATAAAAAAAAATCATAACATCATACAGAAAGCAAAAGTAAAGAGATTAAGTTCATCCATTACAGTACATATTTAGTCCCCACCCTACTCTATTCCTAAATCAAAAATAAAGAAAAGGACTTAAATCTAGTAGTTATTTTCTTTTTGTTGTTAATTGTTTATTAATTTTAGAAAAACAGAGGAAACATATACATGGAACATATTTACAGAACTACTGAATGAGAAAAATCAGAAACATACAATAAAACATATGCAGTCTGTAGTATTCATACCAACATACCAGTGGCAGTCATGAATGAAAGTGTACCACTGCATCCACAGCCATACACATTGCATCAAGGGTCTAAAACTAAACATTGAATGTCATTTCTATAATGTAAAGGAAATAAAACAGGCTGGACATACCTTCAGTAAGAGGCACTGTGTGACCAGGAGGAGGTACCCGCTGATTGACAAAGCCTAGAAATCAAAAAGCTGCACCTTCCAGTGGCCCCACAGGAAATATCTCTATATTCCAAGGTTTATGGTCCAGACTGAGTAGGAAGTATCATTGCTGAGGTCAGATAGGGCTTCAGTATTCAGAAAATGATACCTGCCAGTGATCGGTGAGGTCCCATACTATAATTAGGGAAGAAAAAAGGAGCACCACGCAAGTATCCGACTTAAGATAGTGAGACTACTTAACTACAGAATATATCTAATTATGAAATCATCTGTCCGCTAAAGTGTCCTAATGACAACTATTTACAACAATTGCTGTAAGCATGTTTTGCAGAGATAGCTGTTAACAATAGCTACATCCAAAGCAAAATAGATTGCAAGTCTGCTGGTCAAAGAGAGGTCAGTAGGTCATTTCTGGATCTTTAACAGAGGAAACAAAAGGTTCTGATTACGTGCTTCACCCTATTCCTGCTCTGGGGTCTAAGTATGCCATTTACAGGGCAAAACACAAGTGTAACTTGTCCCTTGTCCTAGGGATGCATGGAACGTCTGTCTAATTCATACAGGGATGAAAGGAAAGTATGATATTTGCCAGTGAAGGTATAGTTGGGCTTCTCAGTTACGTAGAATTGAATGTTTCACCTGCATGCATAATAACATCAACCATCTAAATTGGGGAGGAGAGATATGGTGGTAGTTGTAATCCAAGCAGCATCAGAGGAGCCGCGGAACAATATGCTGTTTTAGTATTTGACTGGCTAACTGTGCTGAAGCTATCCATAGGGGTGCTACCAAGGAACATTCCCATAGTATATGAACGAGATCACCTCCTGGTTGCAGGAATCTCCAGCATTTGTCGTGCAGGAGGATTTTGGCCTTGTAAAGTACCGTAGGGGTTCTGTACCAAAAGTGCATGATTCTATTTTGAATCGATCTACTATGGGTGTCCCTATATGCAGTGTGGGCAGTAATCCAGCATTTTCTCCATTGGCTGTTGGATATTTGAATATACAGGGCCTCTTCCCATCTAACTTTGAGTAAGGTTGTTGAATTAGGTAAGGTGTTTCTTAATGAGGTGTAGATGGCTCCAGTTACTCCTCTTTTGAAGAAGCCATTGCCGCATGGGAAAGTCTTCGTCATTCAAGTTTCCTGTCTTAGAATTAATTGGACTGCATCCCTTAGCTGCAGGTAGCACCAGAAGTCTGAGGTGAGACCCCAGTGATCCTGTAGATACTGAAAGGTTGCAATTGTCCTTGTATTGGGGGACAAAAGATCACTAAGAAAATGTATGCCCTTATCATACCAGGACTGCCAGAATACTGGGCTGCCACCTATCGGTATATGAGAGTTATGCCATAGAGGGTGTGAGACAGAGGGTATTGGTGTCTTTTAGCTTCTTGTGGTCCACTATCCAGTAATGGATAGAGGGGCCTATAGTGGCATGCTTGAAACATTGGGACATTTAGGTGCAAAATAAAGAAGCTAACGTGGATGTATGGCTAATCTCTTGTTCTAAGTTTAGCCATTGAGGAGTTAGTAGATATAGCCTGGAACCATTTCAATGTTTGGAAACATTGGTATGCCATTTATAGCCTTCCATCCATGGGAGTCCCTAGCCCCTTGGTTTCAGTGTGCCCTAAGGGCATTCCAGCTAAAGCAGGGGCATGAGAGATCCCAAAAGAGCCTACTACCTTGTCTAGTTTTGGTACCAGTGACAGGGAAGAAAAAGGGGGATATGGGAAAGGGCATAAAACATTTTGGGTGTCATGGACATTTTAAAAGCTGCAATTTTCCCAGACATAGTGAGCTGTAGGTGGGTCCAGTGTTCCAGATCTCTCCTGCAGTCTTCTAGCAAAGGGTTAAAATTATTATCCCCCACTTATCAATGTTGGCACCTATCTTGATCCCTAGGTAAGTAATAGTGGCTGGGACCATTTTAGGCCTATGTGAGGATTCTGCCCTCATGACATACTGAGTTAAGGGAAGAATTTTGTTTTTGTTTGATCAACTGTTAGGCCTGAGATGTGCACAAATCAATCTAAGAGGGATAGTAAGGGGGAATAGAACGCTAACATCTGGCAAAGTCACTAGCAGATCATCCACGTACATCAAAGTTGTACAATAGGAGTCTCCCAACTGAAGCCCGAGATTTTGTTAGCTTGAATGGCGGATGCCAAGGGCTCGACTGCCAGGACAAAAAGTAGAGGAGAAAGAGGACATCCTTGTCTTGTGCCTCTGTGAAGTGGAAAGGAATTGGACAGTGAAGATTTGGTTCTGACCTTAGTTTGTGAAAGTGTATATAAGTCCTGAAAGTTGGCCAAAAATTGCATCCCAAAGTCAAAATTGCTCAGTACAGTATGCAAGTAGTCCCATTCCACTGAGTTGAATGCCTTTCGAAATCAATTGCCAAAGGCGGCTGATGGGGTACTGAGTTGTTTGGCTATATGGATAAGATTAAGAAGGGTTTCAGTATGGTCAGTACTGTATCGGCCAAGAATGAAGCCTACTTAAAAGGGATGGATCAGAGAGGGAAGAGAGGGCTTAGTCTGTTAGCTAAAACTTTGGCAAAAAGCTTACTGTCTGAATTTATCAAGGAAATAGGACTAGCTAGAGGAAGCAGTGGAATCTTTACCTTTCTTTGGTAAAACTGTTATGGTGGCTTCTCTAAGGGAGGGGGCAGTGCTCCCTTGTCCTTAGATTGGCAAACATTTGCCCTAGGATGGGAGCTATACTGGGGGCCATGGCTTGTAGGAATTCCACCGAAATCCATCCCTCCAGGTGCCTTCCTGATTTTAATGCCATTAAGGCAGTTGTTATTTCCACGGTAGTGAAGGGGCATCTAGTCTGTCTCTTTGGTCATGAGATAAAGTGGGGAGGGTTAAGTTGTCTAAGAAAGCTTGGGTATCAGAGTGTGAGGCTGGACGAGATGCGGTATAGAGATGAGCATAAAAGTTAGTCATGATCTTGTTCACCTCAGGTGCCTTGGTTGTTATTACTCCTGATGTTGGATCTTTTAAACTAGCAATAAACCTAGCGGCCTGTTGCTGTCTAATCTGATAGGCCAGGATTTTTCTACTTTATCTCCACCCTCCCAGTAGGTATGCCGGACTCTTAGCATGGCTAGATAAGCCTTCCGGGATATGAGCTTGTTTAACCTAACTCTGAGGATAGCACCTGCCTACATGGGATTGCAAGGTGGGAATGAGCAGGCTTTTAAGGCCTGTTCAGCTGTGGCCAGCTCTCCTTCTAGCCTGGTCTGTTCCTTGTCCCTATCCCTCCTTCTGTTAATGGTATACCCTATAATTTCCCCACTCATTGTAGCCTTGTAAGTTTCCCACATAGTTTGTGCTGGGGTTCCTGAGATGGGATTCTCAAGGAGAAAAGTTTAGTTTTGGATGTAGCCCACCGCAAGAAGTTTAACATTTTCTACCTGCAGCCACAGCCCTACTCCACATCCAGCCACTGCTCTCTCCATTTCATCTCTGACCCTGAAGCTTGCTTGCCCAGCTGGCAGATGCATCTACACTTGTGAAAGGGCCCCCTCATAGCCCCGCGCCTGGTGAGGAACCATTACCAGCACATGCCATTCAGGCATCGCCGTCGGGTGAAACCGCGGCCATCAAGCTGCTGCAGACTTGTGCTGCCTTTCCTTATGTCCCCTGATGGAAGCACAGGCATGCCATGACATCAGCGCACTAGCATGCAGACGCCTGTCGTGCTCACCCACTAGCTACCCATGCCTCTGTAGTACCTCCAGGCATCCCCAGGGACCAGCAGAGCGTGGTGTACATCCACCCTTATCCCAAGGACTAGGTCAGCTGTCATCAGGTGCTCAATCCTAGTCCTATCCTACCAACCCTGACAACCCAGGCTCATTCCGAACCCGGTTGTCAGCATGGAGGAGGTGGTGTCCAGCGCCTCAACCCTCAGCGCAACCTGTCCAGCGTCACTGCAAGAAGTTTGAATCCTGCATAAGCAGGGGTCAAGCTTCCTGGAGAAGAGTCTAGGAGTTGGATCACCCCATGCTATAATTAGTTGGACCAGGGCATGATCCGAAATGACGATTGGGAGAATGCCAGAGGTGATCACTGAGTGTATTAAAGTTTGTGAGATCAACCCAAAATCTAATCTGCTAAAAGAGCTGTGAACTCTGGAATGAAATATATAATCCCATTCTTTGTTGGTTGGAGAGGGTAGCTGCTAAGGAGTTAGGGTACTGCTTCCCAGTTTACAGTTGTTTACTTCAGCAAGTTCTATTTATAACTGAAAAACATTGTATTACAGTGTTCGAATAATTTCCCAGCTGACAAGGTAGGGGTAGCAGGACATAGAAAAGCAGAGAGAAGCTAACATAGACCTTCCCATTTAACAAACGGGAGCATTCCCCAATGTCCAGCCCCTACCCTGCCCTCAGAAAAGAACAAAAGGACACTTATCTGTCTCTGTCCAGGATGGGTTCCATGGAGAGGTGCAGTATGCAGCACTGGGGTAGTGCCATCCCATCTGTACTAGCTTGTAAATGTCCACATTCCTCTTCGGGACTGAGAAGGAGATGGGTACATTGTTGGGCTTCTCTGTGGCTGTGTAGGAGTACACCATTTTGGACACTGTGGCCTCTTGAACCATTTCTGCCTCAGGATATTCAGGAAATTCAACTGTATTGGCCTGATCTTCCGGTATTAGGGCTGCATATCGGTTCAGTGAAGCATATTTCTGGAGGGTGAAGTCTTCCGTCTCAATTCCTTGATATTCTGGTTCTGTCACACGATCATGTGGATGACTCCTTCTGGCATGTTTCTTGGATAGTTGGCGCCTGAGATCTGGCTGGCAGGCCTTGGAACTGTTAACCAGGATCTGTGTTGATATAACAGTGGTGGGTTCCCCATTACCAGACTGACCTTTATGAGGATTGTTATTTCAGCCCAGGTAGTATTGCTAGTTGGTGTGTTTCTGAGGTATTCCTTGAGGGCCTCAGGGGTGGCAAATGACATGTGTACCCATTGACCTCCAGCCACATCGTAGTGGGGTACCGTAGTGTGAATTGATGCCTTTGGTGTGCATCAGTCATCGGCATTCAGTGTACACTGTACATTTGGCAGACAGATCTTTGGAGTAGTCCTGAAATATGAGGACTTTGTGGCCCTGCCATGATAACGCCCAAAGCTCTCATGCTCTGGATGAGAACCATTCCGTGTCCACAAAGTTGAGAATGTGTGCCATAAGGAGTCTAGGTTGCTCGCTTTGTCTTGGCTTAGGATTAAAAGTTCTATGGGCCCTTTCTAGCATAAAACCTGGCAGAAGATCATGCCTAAGGATCTCAGGGAGAATGTCATATAAAATTCTACTGGTCGCCTCCTCTCAACCCCTTCGGTATGCTCAGGATGCGGAGATTGTCCCGCAGCTCCTGTTCTCAGTGTCATCCATTTTATTTTGTAGGCTGTGGATAGTACGCTCCTGTTCCCGAGTCAAGTTTGTCCAAATTGCAGCTGACTTGGGCTTCGGTTTGGACATTCTGGAATCCATTTGTTGTGTGGTATGGCTGAGGTAGTGTTATTTGAGGCAATAGTCACCTTGGTCATGCTCTGCATCAGTGCTGCGAACATCTCCATAATTTGCTGTGTAAAGAGACTTCTAGGCACCTCGAGCCTATTACTCTGTGACATAGTGAGGCGCCAGTGAATGTCAGCGTGTAATGATCAGAAAAATGGCTGAGATAGAAATTTTCTTATGGGTTTCCTTCCAGGAGCTAGCTGGTGCAATTTCTGTATAAAACTGATAAAGTTTAGTGGTTTTAGATGTGTATCTCATGTATAGTGATCCCCAGGTCTACAGAGCTCCACAATCAGGTGACCATCATGATTCTAGAAGTCATTTTCAAAAATTAAAAGGAAAATAAAACAAAAAAAAAAAAGAAAAAATAGAAACATTTCAAAGAAGTGCTATCCTTCAGTCTCCTGTATAGCAATATCCATAACAGTTACTATACAAATGCATACATATTGTCTCATCTAAAGGGTGTCTAAATAATAATTAAACAAAAATAGGGAATACTGAAATGAAGATTGATGCTTAGCACATTTATGTAAAACACTTCCATTATTCTTGTCATACACGCAATTCTATGCCAAAGCTCATCTGCCTCCCATTTGAAAGTCTCTTATAATCTAATTTTTAACCTCCTTTATCGTGCTATCAATCGAAGTGCCATGGCCACCAGAGGTGACTAAAGCTGCTGTGTTAAGTACTGACATCTGGCCTGTCATAGAAACAATTTCAAACATGTGAAAACACCATTTAATGTACTGGGGTTGTATTGCCTAAGTGAACCAGTATAGTCTCCTAAAATTAACATATCATATGTTAAAATCATTAAGAAATGCCACCTCCATCGATTTGCTAAATATGCAAGAATCATGTAGTAACTGGGCAATGGAAAAGAAATGCTCCTGAGTTTCTTCTATCATCATGCATTCATCTCTTGGACAAAACCTTTCCTTTATGGCTTTGTGTTTTAAATTTCTCTTCACCCTAACCTAGCGTGATAACTGAGCCAGAGCACATCCCACTTTTGACTGGAATTCTGTTGTCCCTCAACATTTTAAGAGCACAATTCATTTTAGAATGGAAATAACCTGAGTCATGGCCATCACATGAGTATATAATTGCTTTCTAGAAGGCAACCAAAGACAGTTTACATAAATTCCATTGCCTAACTTTTCATATAGAAGAGGCAGCATATTCAGGGACACCACAACAGGATGTAATCCTTGCAAGATTGATGTCCCCTTTAGAGTGAAAGGTCCATGAAAATGATTTTGTCCAATCTTGCTAGGGTAAAGATCAGTCCCCAGACCAACTTTAGAGTGGACTGGAAAAGAAAGAATGACAAAACACAAGTGGGTTTACCATACCAAGCCCTCTCTGCTTTACCATAAATACAGTATGTAAAGTTCTGTTTCACTGGGTTTAGCCTAATTCCCCATAACATCTGGAAGAAGCAGCTATAGAGTTGTGTTTCCAGAGTGAGTGGAGGTGGAAAGATATGACTAATATATGTAAATATGGGAGCAAACATTTTTAATAATATGAACTCTGTTTAATTTTGAAACTTTCCAAGGCTTCCAGGATTGTATTTTAGTTTCACATGAGGAAACACAATTTTCTCAGTTAATTTGTGCCAAATTGCCTTGCCCAAAATATAATCCCAAGATTTTAACTGGTTCTAAGGAAATCTTTACAGCTGCTATTTCTGTTAAAGAGGAGGGAGGGATTAGTGTTACTAATTGCCAACCCTATACTCTTTATGAAATTTATCTGTACCCCAGATACTACTGAATAACTATCAAATAACTGTAAAGCTGCAAGTCCTGCAGCAGATGTACTTACAAATAAACACACATCATCAACATAGGCCATTATTTTCTGTGGAACCACTCCCCACTAAGGAAAGTCCTTTAATCCGATGGTCAGTCATATATGTTCCGAATAAGGGGATCTAAGGCAGATGTGTACAAAGGGGCTTATAGGAGACCCTTGTCACACTTTACTTTCAGTGACACAGATTCTCCCAAAATATCATAAACTGAGGGCATAATCGATGTGTAAATATACAAGCACTGAATCCAAAGCAACATTCAGAAAGGAATGTCAGATACCTCCAGCACCTGAAACTAAGTTTCGTGTGAGATCTTATCAAAAGCTTTAATTTAATCAATTGACAAGATAAAGCCCTGTAAATCATTTTGTTTGCCTAGTTCAAATATATCCATTAGAAGCCCAAGGTTACATCTAATATTTCTTTTAGGAATTGAACAGGTTTGTGATGGATGGATTAGTAACTCTGCCACCTTCTGTAATCTGAAACACAATAATTTAGACAATATTTTATAGTCCCCATTGAGCAAACTAATTGGCCACCAGTTATTAAGGCTCAGTCTGTTTCACGTTTTATGTATAAAGATCATTATTGCATTATCAAAGTCTATTTTCTTCTCTGGAGTTATTAGAAAATTATTAAAAATACCTGCCAAAAACTGAGATCTTAATTTTAAAAGTGTACAAAATTCAGTAGAAAGACCATCTGGACGATTAGCCCAATTTTAATGATGTAATAACATATTCTATTTTGTCTACAGTAATTGTTTTTCTAATTTTGTCAGTTGTGCGTCTGTCAGATCAGGGGTAAGGAAGTTAAAAAGTCAGTCAACCTGGTCTGTGACTTATATTCTAGTCCAAATGAGTCCTGTAAATATTCCTGCACTGTGCATAACATACCCCATTTCAAGGTCAATGTGTTACCATGCTGTTCTGTAATCCAGTCATCAGTGTAGAGTCTGTTTACAGGTCATATAGGGGTCTGAGGAAGGCTGCTTCACAGTCCCATATCTAGGTTGAACCTTCAAAGTAGCTACCTTATTATATTGAAGTTTAAACATTGTGGCCTTTAACTGCTCTATGTGAGTAGCATAATTACTCCTGTCAGTATGTGATAAGGACATATATTTATAAAGGATGTTTCTATTATGTAAATAGTTCAGGAATCAGTGGTTGTCTTAGTCCTACAAAGATATGCAAAATATTTTAATATCCCACATAGGCTTTACAGTAAATAATCCAGAAACAATTAATACCTTACAGTATGCCTTTGTGGAATTAGAAACTTGGGCAAGCAAAATTAAACTTAACTTTAACATAAATAAATGCACAGTGATGCATTTCGGAGGAACAATTTACAAGCAGACTATATGCTGTGTGGCAGTGTTTTGAAGGTTGTCGTGAATGAACAGGATTTGGGTGTAAGAGTTAAAAATGATTAGAGCTCTAAACTACATTGCCAACAGGTAATTAGGAAGGCTGGAGATATTCTTCACTGCATAAATAAGCACATAAAAAGCAGAAGTAGTGAGGTTCTGTTGCCACTGTACTCTTCTCTGGGAGGCCTCACTTGGAGTGATTGCACCCAGTTCTGGGTCCCAGGCGACAGGGTTCCATTAATGCCCTCGAGAAGATTCAGAGGAGGGCAACTAGAAGGATGGATGAAGTTAAGGACAAGGATTATGAGAATAGATTAAAAAACTTGGACTCTACACATTGAAGTTCTGTAGAATGAGGGGGAATGTGTATGGTCTACAAAGCCCTGCATGATGATCAACTATGGGAACAACTAGGTCTGGAACTAAGGAAGGTGGTTTATGACACCAGAGCACATCCACTACGGTTAATGATTGAATGTTGAAAAAAAGAAGTTCCTGATTCTCAGTTAGAGTTTCAAATAATGGAATGGTTTGCCACTTGAGGTGGTTGCCAGTGAGTATGGACACATTCAAGAAATGTCTCGATGTATACTTGGGCAAAATTCCATAACGGGTTACAACTAAAATCTAGCGAACAGTATGGACAATAGTCTTTTAAGCTCTGAATTACCTATGAACCTATGACCTATGAACCTAATTTTGTGTTCACCATCGCCAGGAATCTTCATAGAAGCAGGAGACAGAGTCCTTAGCCAGCAGAAATTGAAGGATGTCTGTCTGAATTTGTTCCTGGTCCAGCACAGAGATATTTAATCTCCATCATGTAGGAGCCTAAAACAAATTAGTGGGTATATTACCCAGGTTTAGGGTGGAACACAGAATAACATGACCAGCTAATTCACAATGGTGGAATAAAAAAAGATATGGAACCAACAATCTAGAATAAAGCAAAAATCCATTCTAGTGGCTTATGCATTCCTAAAATACATATAATCCTTCTCTTTATGAAGCCCTATATGTGTCTGTCAAATTAGATGTATAAATAATATTTTTAAGGCATTTATGTCACAGTACACTTTCTGTTGTACATTTTCCTTCATTCTCAAATCCAGTCCACAGTTCATGTCTCCCCCACATTTTGTCTGCTGAGCAGTAAAAGATATGGTCTGATTTGCTCAAATAGCTCAGCCCTAGCTGCTTTAGTCTGGGGAGCATAGATATTGATAAGTCATGTAAAATGTCCAGAAGAACAGTCAAGTATCAGGGCCCTGCCTGGGTTGATGTCTAATAGTCTTTGAATTTTAAAGTTCAGGCCCTTGAACAGGATACCAAAACTGTCCACCATGTCAGTCCCAAATGTTCAATAAGACGGGCCCCATATCCAGCTTTTCTTGCATGTTCAGTGTGAAATATAGTGTTAACCTTGTTTCTTGCAAAAAACAATACCATAGTTAAAATGTTGAAAATGTGAAAGGATGATCACCGTTCTTTTTTTTTGTAGTTTTCATGCTTCATACATTGATAGAAGTTAAATGTAGGTCTGCCATCTACTTCAGTGGAAGGGTAGAGTTTACTCAGGACTTTCTCCTCTAGGGGGCTTTTCCTTTTCCTCCTTTTTTCTTTTTAGTTCCGAGTAATTTGGCAGTGGTGTCTTCCTCAACTTCTGATGCTTTGCCAGATATAGAGGAAACATCTGATTTGAGATTCAGAGTCCCTCATTCCTTATTTCCTGAAGGACTTGAAAGGAATTTTGAAGTGGGATCTGAGGAGAGGTAGGGTTAAGTTTAGAAAGACCTAGCGATCCTTCTACTTCTAGGAATTTGGAACTCTGCAGGTAGTGAATTGATTCTTCACTAAGAGAGCCCGGCATCAACTGGCTGTAAGTTGCCAGTTCCTATTTTCAATGCAGTGTCCCTGGTGGTGATTCCTAACTCGTACTGCTACCTGGGATGGTATTATCTCATGGGCACCACTCTGCATTGGGACAGTTGTGGGACCCCTATCTTCCTTAACTAAAGGTTCCTGTGGAATTAAGCTTTGGGTAACATTTGGTGAAGATTGTGCCTCATCCTGTGCAGTGTGAATCAGATCTTCTTGGTTAACACCATCTGTCCCATTGTGACCCACCCAAGGACACTGGTGGTATGCATGCCCTGCTTCCTCTCACAGATTACATTTATAAGCAATTTACATACCTTGCTGACATCACCAATGTCACCACACAGGACACATTTGAGCCTATCACAGGTGTTACTTAGATGTGTATGAGCTCCACATTTGTAGCAGGCACAGAGCTGATCTGCATTAAACTATACCCCCATCCCTTCCAAGAAAAAACTGTTAGGGATATGTATGACCTCAGAGTCAGTCTGACTTAGAATCGCCACCCCAGTGCATATCCCTTCAGTGTCAATAATAGCTTCAGGCTATCCCAATACTGAACATTCTTTCCCAACCAACATGTAATATCATTAATGTTCACTCTTTCATTGAAAAACATTATTGTAATGGTTTTAATCAATGGCTTTGTTAGTTGAATTGACAAAACATTCATCCTTAATGGAGCAGTTCTTAACACATTGTACTTAGTCCAAAATCTGTCAAGCCCAGCATACTTCCTGACGCTAACATCAAATGTATCTTCTGTACATATGTAGATTAAGGCCTACACATCAGCAGCTTGAAATTGCATGGTCTCTTTAAAGAGCCTCTTGGACACGTACCCCCCATATCTAAGAGGCACTGCATTATTTCTAGGTGCCTGAGAAAGTCTGTTCCTCAAAATTCAGAGAAACTGAGGCCATTCTGCCTGGTTTGATCAGTCTCGGGGGACTCATCATCAGATACCTCCATTGAGTTAATAGTACTGGACCTTGCACTATCCATCTGGGTAGTCTCTTGTATTACCAGTTGCTGGTGAGTCCTGAGTAGCTGTAGATGTCCCTCTGGGCCAGAGGTGAAAGTAACAGCAACAGCTGCAACTGTACCTAGAGCATCTCCACTCATGCCCTGCTTAATGTCAGTCATTGGAATTTGCTGTGACATAACTGGTTGTGTTTACATTGATCAGTATGGAGCAACGCTGCCTTTGTTTTGTCTGGTCATGACTCTGAATTCCTGACCCTTGACCAGTCTGTTTGGGAGACATATACTTCAAGGTCCAGCCCTCCATACCATCAGAATTAGCCTCATGTTCAATAATGCTTACAGGATCAGCCCCGTTTGTCATGAATTAGCACAGTTAATATTTAAAATATCAGTACCTGCATGATCATTCCTTTTCTGCAATACTTTTCCATGTCATGTCCTGTCACCAGCCTACTTCCCAAGGCTTTCTCCAGCTACCATGCTGCAAAGTCTAGTAGTCGATCCTTCGCATCCTCTGTAGTATACATTGCATAGCCCCAGTTTTGTGCATACCCACTGCACTCGTTTCACTCCTAGCTCTGTCAGCTCGGCATTCTCCTCATTTGTTCCTCCTCATAGTATGATCTGTAAGTATCGAGGGGTGTGCCCATCCCCTCCTCTCTGCCTGAAAACTCAGCTCCTTTGTAGCCCTCAAAGCTGCGTTCTGTTGAGAAATCTCATTCAAAGCCTATTCACTGCTCTTCAAGACTGTATTTCAACTTCTGTTTTCCTTATCCATGTCCAGATCCATATGCTCTGTCTGCATATACTCTGGTGCTTATACAATGATCTCTGAGGAATGATTCATTTCTTCCATTTCAGTGGTAGGAAAACGAGCAGTGGTAAGCAAAATCTCTGTACCTCACCATGCTACTTCCTCCATCTCCCAAGTAGTAGAGTCAGCCATCTTGGTCAGTGGTAATAGTGCCCCCTGCCAAGAGCAGGGGGATTTTATTATAACTGCAAAATCAAATATTTACAAACAGTGTTGAATTCACACAAAATATGGTATATAAATCATACATAAAGGAAATCAAAATAAGTATTTCAGTCAGACCCCTTGTAACAAAATCTTCATATGTACCCTGGTTCTATTCATAAACAAAGAAAACAAGAAACCTTAAAGTAAAATAAGTATTAATTCATACTTGTCTTAAATAGAAACATTTAAACAAAAAACCCTTAAATTAAAAACCATTGTGTATTAAATCATGCATTTTATATAAGCACCCCCACCTCTAAGAGCAGGAGAATTTTATGATAACTTCAGAAAACCAGTGTTTACAAACCATGTTGAATTCACACAGAAAGTGTTATAACTCATATAGACTAGGAGAAACAAAAACAATATATTGCCATAACCCCCTCCTCCCCCAAGGAAAAACTCAGAACACATAATGATACATGCTAAAACCACATGGAAAACCATCTGACTCATATTTTCATTGAACCAGAAGGAAAACATTTTCATCCATGTCCCTACCCTCCCTCCTCCCACCACTTTAAAAGTGGGGAATAGTTCTAGGAAATTAAATTAAATGCATATATCCTGCTTAAGAATTTATGAAATGTTAATCAAATTTCAGTGTCTGCCAAATGTACTAAAGTACATAATTACCTCAGAGCTAGATGTAAATCTTTCCCATCTCCAGGGTTTCTAATAGCAGATGTCATGAAGAGGCACATACAACATGACACTTCTGTAAGAAAAGGATACAGTACATCTTAGTACCCATGCCAAAATTATCCTTGCCTTAAGATGGATAAAACAAACAAAAAGCATATCTAATTTCAGGATATTCCTAAACAGTGAGCCACTCAATATTCCCCATCTTATAAAAAACTGTTGCTGAGTTAAGGAATGCTTATCTTTTTATAATGTGTTACCATTACTCCTTTAATCAAACTAAAAGGTGCTCCTCAGGCAAAACCAACTGCTGTAATGATGCCCAACATCTCACCTGCCAGATAAAGTATTTAAAACAAATCAAAAATAACCACATTGTGTGTTTGCTATGACACAGTCACTGTTTAGGTAAAACACCTAAATACAAAATATCTGGAGTTAAGCGCTGAAAAGAAGACATCAACCTTTTCTGGTGTACTAGAGCCCAAAATTGCATAATGTAAGAACATGAAAAGAATAAATGGTCCACTGTTTCCAGTACTCCCAAGCAGGTATTTCTATGACCATTTCGGTCCTCCATACCCTTATGTTTTAGATTTTTTTTTTACATTAAGTTTGCCATGAATCACTAACCATAGAACATCCCACATATTATCGGAATTCTACCAAGAAGTAACATTGAACTAACCATCTGTACTTCACTCACTTGTCTTTGTGTAAGGAATGGTTGATCATAAAAAAATGTTGACACAATTTGATTATAAAATTCCTTATGGATAAGGAAAAATCATGTATCTAGTACATTGCAAAGTTTAGTCTTACCAAAACAAGACTGAAAGTAGGACAATAATTGTAAAAGTTACCTTTGTCTGGGAATATGTATCCATAGGCCAAAAAGGAAATATAGACTCTGTGCTATCTAAAACTCATGCTTTCCACAAAGGCTCTTTATGTGTGAGCAAGGGCTTTAAATTTGTAAACATGAATATTGAGTAAAGGAAAACAATAGGGTTTATCGTTTGGCCTTCCTTAAATATAAAATACCTACTAGATGTCTCAGGAGAAGTTCACTCTGCTCTGGGCAAAGGCTACCAAACCGAGTGGTCTTCATTGACCTCACAAAAGCATTCGATACTGTCCACCATGGCTTACTAATCTCACTATTGCCCAGGCTTGGGCTGGCTGAAGGACCTGGTGCCTGGGTAAAAGCTACCTGACAAAATGCTCACAGGCAGTAAAAATCTCTGACGTACTGTCTGACTCTAAACCTGTCCCTTCAGGTGTACCAGAGGGATCAATCCTAGGCCCTCTCCTTTTTAGCCTGTTCCTAAACTCTCTCCGTGAATCCTGCCCAGAAAAATTAATCTTATATGCTGATGACGCTGTAATTCTCTCTTCCCACAAGGATCCCAACCCCTTGCGTCAGAGCCTACAAATTGCCTTCTCCAGTGTCGAAAAGTGGTTCCTTGTATAATAAGTTGGTCCTAAACCACAAAAAACAAAAGCCATGCTTTTCACCAATCATCTAAACAGAAATAGACATATTCCACTCACTATTAAAACTTCAACTGGAAATACACTTGAACAAGTGAATACCTTCAAATACCTTGGCATCACTTTTGATCGAGGTCTTACCTTCAGCGACTCACATAGACAATATAGAAAACAGTGAACCAATGCCTAGGAATACTATTTCGAAACCACCAGTTCCTTAACCAAGCTGCACTGACGATTGCTATACAAAGCTCCATAATCGCAATCATAGACTATGGCCTAATTATATGGCTCAGCTACTACCACGGCACTAAGACGATCTCAACCGCACTAAACAAGGCATGTCAACTCCTCACTGGGGCAAAGAGACTGACCCACATCTGTGAGCTCTAGTCTGAAACCAGCTGGTTACAACTCTCCAATTGCCTTGTGTATCTCACCTGCTTGATGGCAAAAATCAATCCTGGAACTGTCTTCACCGTGTATCCAAGACCTACTCTGTCTGAATAACGGCACACGTCCCACCAGAAGATCTGAGCACTAACCTTTTCTGGTCCCCAGATGCCGGACTGCTCAGGGACAAAGATCATTTGCCTACAGGGCCCCAACCTGGTACAATGCCCTAAGCTTACCTACTCTATCCTCCACATCACTGGGAGCCTTCAAATCCATGCTCTACGCCCACCTCTCTGCCACCAGCACCTGTGACTGCTTTGACTAAAGACTTATCCCTCCGCTGTCCATCACTCAACATGGCCTGTCATTTGGCAAAGAAACCCTGAATACCACAAACTGGTCCTGTCTGCTACTGTAATCTCTCTTCTACTTTTCTCTTTCTTCTCTTTCTCCTCCATCTCCTCCTACCTTTCCGCTCTACTCTTCCCAAATGCCTCTGATATCTATCTTCTTTGGAAAAATAGATGTTTTTGATTTATTACTGCCTTAGGAAATTGCTGAACAAATTTTTTATGTAACATTATTTGTTAATACATGTAATGTTTTTGTTTGTTTTATGTTCTATGTGACATGGAACTTTTGTAAAAGAGCCCAGGCTCAAAGGTATTAATTTCTAGACCAATAAACTAAACTAAACTAAACTCTTTGTATGGGATTTAAACTGTTGCCCCAGATGCAGGTAAAGAAGCAACTATAAATAGAGGTCTCCAACTATTTTGTGGGAGGGTAGACACTACTGAGATGTAAAAATATTGACAGTAAGAAAGTTTTGTCAATGTAAAGTCTTTTCACCTTTGCCATTTTCCATTTATTCCTGCGCTGTACTTTACTTTGTGCTTTTCAACAAATTTTCTGAATTCATGTGTGCTAAATCTCCTTTCCTAAAAATATGGCAAGTATTTTACAAGGGCTATTGGTTACTAAACTCCATTTACTTGAGTATCTGATATATGTTCATCTCCAAAAGGCAAACGAGTACTTTCTTTTGTAATTATTATTTGAGCCTGTTTTATCTGAGAAGGAATCTAGTATTTCCCTGCTGCTTTACTAGAAGCTACATCAGCTAATAGTAAACAGAGATCATCAGCATAAGCAATGGTTCATATCCTAGGATCTGTACTAGAAAAGAAAATTCCGTAATGTATATAGAAGAGTTCAAAAGGTATAATAAAGGGTCTAGAGACAGAAAATAGAGAAGTTGGCTTAAAGGTCACTCTTGCCTTATCCCTCTGCCTATCATACACTTGGTCCTCATTTAACCATTTATATATGGTGTAACTGTAGCCTTGGTACTATATAGCAAGCCTGTACCCATGATATGAATTGCTGGCGAATCCCATAGTCAGACATTGTTTCCCATAAATATTTGTGAGAGACCCTGTCAAAGACCTTTGTTTGGTCTAATGTGACTAGTAAACCAAACAGTTCTCCCGAGTTCCCTTTTTCCATGATTTCCTGAGCAGGATTAAACTGTCCATTATATGTAGGGAATGAACAACTTTGGGATGGATGGATAATGTCAGGAAACACAAAAGCCAACCTGTTACTTAATAATTTTGTAAAAATCATAAAATCTGAATTTAAGAGTGTAATAGGTCTCAATTTGTTGCAAAGAAGGTAGGCCTGTGTACATGCTGTCCAGAAAGGTCTTTTGAAAGTAGCATTGCATTAAAAACACTAACCAAGTCTTCCTATAATTTTGAGAAGATGAAAGAATACATTTCATTTGGAAGTCCATCCTGACCAGATACAGAGCCTATTTTTAAATTCTGCACTATACTCTAAAGTTTCTGTTTTGTAATAGGTTGGTATAATGTTGTTGCATGGAATTTGGAAATTTCTGTACTGTACATTCTTTACCCATTCAAAAAATCTGTTCTTATGTATTGCTCCAAAACATGTTCTTTATGTAGAAATTTCTTTCATAATTTTTGCCTTATCTGTGAACAAAATCTTTCCCGGACCCTGTAAAGCAGTTATTAGTTTTTCTCCCTTTGTGATTTGCAAAATTCAAAAGGGTTTACATGGTCTCGTTTCCCTGTGTTTCAAAATGTTGCTCTATCTGTAAAGATTTTAATCTATCATTTTGTTCATCAGTAATTTTTATGTTGGCTTGTACACAAGTGCAAGCAACATCTTGTGGTAGTAGCAAATTTCAGAGGTGTGTCAGTATTGGCCAATGCAGGATGCTTCAGTGGGTGCATCTCTCAGCTGCCAGTCAGTGAGCATGCTGCTGATGACAGCAGTTTTAGAGAGAGCCATAGAGTTGAAACGAATCTGCCACTGCATTCAGAGACAGGCTTGTCACTGTAGTAGAAGACGACATGCTTCCATTACATGCCTTTCCTGGTGAAACATTTCAATACATATGGTGACTCCTGCCATCCACCACACAATCCCCAGAGAAGCCGACATCAGGGTGCCCAATTCCCTGGTAGGCATCCCCCTTTAGTGTGTCTTTCCTGGATAAACAGTTTCCCATTTCCTTTCTGACACAGTGATGCTCACTCCTGGTGTTGGATGCATGCTCCCCCAACTCGTCTATCGTCTTGTCGAGATCGTTGTGCCCCAATCCCCATGTCGGCATCCCTCCCAGAATTGTGGCATACTAGGAGTGAACCCCAGTGTACCTATTTTTTTGTGTGTGTGTAACCTGTAAATGAAGAAAACTGTCCCTCTCAGTATTTTTCCCCTTCAAACAGGTAAATGGCCCACCATTGTCTCCCTCGTTGCCCTCCCCATCCCCACCCTCCCATTGTGCACCCAGCTCCCTGCCCCCCTCACCCATACTTGCCCTCCAGAGGTCAGGAACTGTGATCTTCTCTGAACTGGGACATGTCTGCACTCTTCAATGCTGAACTGCAAACTGAAGAAATGACAGTAAGCTTTATAATGGAAGGCAATGGGGAGTTCAATTTAGGTTGATATTTCAGCTATTTATTGGGATTTTGGCCCAAAATTTTCAGCATGAGGATCTTGAGACCCCACCTCATAAACATGTCACTGCCCTTAGTTTCTCATTCCCAAAGGTGATTTTGCAGTCTCTGCATGGAATCACCGTTCAGGACTGATTAATGAAATGACAGTGCCACTGTTCATGAAGGAGGTCCCAAAAGCCCATCTTGAAAATTTAGTGAAAAAATCCCAAAAATAACTGCGTGATGAGCATCGTTACACAGTTTCTACGCACACTACAACAGAAAGGTGGCTATTAGGGACGACACTGGAGCCACCACAATTCATACTACCAAAAAGACGTGAGCATGGCTACATTGGGTTGGTGAAAAAACATTGAGCTTGGCTTGTTTAAAACAAATCAATTTATTCAACAGATAGAATAAAAAGGAGCAGCTTGCACGCTAATGCAAAAACTCTGAACGTTTTCACATCACACTGACTCTTTCTCTACACACACTAGAAACTTAACCAGTTTTTAATATTTTCTCCAGATTTTCAACATTGCCATTTTTCACACACCTCCTTGTAAACAGTATAGCTGTCATTTCTCACATCTTTCCTGAAATGTGTTTTCACACCTGTGGCACAAAATGGTGTGGTCGCAGTGGGAAATCAACTTTTGGGACAAAGTAACAAAAATCACAGTGTCACTGTTCATGAAGAGAACTTAAAAATGCCCATTTTGAAATGTGGTGAAAAATTCCCAAAATTATCATGTTACATGTGTGCATTTGCATTTTCTACACACGTTCATAACTTTGCCAATTTTTCATATTTTTACTTCAGATTTTCAGCACTGTAATTTTTCTCACCATCTCATGAATAGTACAGTTGTCCTTTTTATGTCCTGCCTGAAATGTGTTTTTCACACCTGTAGCACCAAATGGCACAGTCACTGTACAAAACCACCTTCGGGATTGAGTAACGAAATGATAGTGCCACTGTTCATGAGGTGGGGTCACAAAATTCCCATTTTGAAAATTTGGAGAAAATATCAACAAACTGCTTGGGCATTAGAGTTTCCAACCATAACTTCCTACTCTGTACAGACTGACAGGCATTGAGGGTGTGACTTGGATCATCGACCGTACTGCTCATGCCATTCCATCCCCACCCTGCTACCAGTGACAGCCATTTAGGTGTGCCTTGGGGTCTTTGGCCCCAACATGCACCCCATTCTCACATACCACACCCCTCTCAACATATTTCCTTATGGGTTGGGGTACTACCTGGTCATCAAAATTCAATAAATAAATAAATAAATATGTATAATGCCCAAAGACCCCAAGACATACCATAACACCTGTCAATGTCTGCGGTAGGGTGAGGTGAAATGGTGTGATGTTATGGCCGATGACTCAAAGGCACACCCAATGCCTGACAGTCTCTGCAAGGTGGGGTTGGGTTTGTCAGTTCAATACATCACTGACATTCCTATTATGCATCTCTCTAACTCCTGCACTGCCAATGTTAATGCCAGAAAACCAACATTTGGCATTGAAAATGCTGATTTTAATATCATTTATTTGTTCTGCAAATATTTACCACTTTCATTTCATTGTGAAATCAAAGGAGTCATTTGGTTATGCAAGTTTTTATATGTATCTTTTTTGGGTCCTATTTTATTTACCCACTTTTGAAAGTACTCCCTAACATTCTTCTTTGTATCGTCCCGCCAAGCCAAGGGTGAATCATATAAGAAGAAGACAGACTGTCATGAAACTAGAACATTTTCATAACCTTGATGTATCAACTCATTATATAGTAGTTCCAAATTCATACACCAATAACCTGGCCCATGGGGTATTTGGGAAAAATGTGCCAGTGCCATGCATAGCATGCCATGGTCAGATGAAACCACTGTTTGAACTTTAGTCATTTTAACCTTCACTGCTGGAGAAATAAACCAATAATCAATTCTGGTTGCAATAGTGCCCTGAAATACGTCTTATCTGCGGTTTACTTAACAGGATGAACACATCTACCAAAGCAATGAGTTCTAATAAAGCATTTAAAAAATTAATGTCACAGAAGGTTTTGGATGTACTCAAACCCCTATTGGAGAGACATCTACTACAATTGAAGTCCCCACCAAATGACACATATCTAGCTGTAAAAGATATGGCTGAATTATTTTCAATAATGCTATCAACTTGCCCTGGTCTGGGAGCTTAGAGGTTAATCAGTCTAAAATCCATATTATTCAACTTAACATCTACTAACAGAGCCCTCCCAGGAAAAATATCCATCATATGAATAACCTGAACCTGTGAGTTATTAATACAAATGCCCACTCCGCTACATAAGTCTTCTCCAATCAACGAGGATGCTCCCCCATAACCAGGCTAAACTAGTTTCTTGAATTTCAATTTCTGAATGAAGTCTAGTAGACTGAAAAAAAATCTTAGGGACATGCCTTAAACTGTACAAAGGTTGGAAAGTGTTTTCTTTCCAATTTTAAGCTATTGGCATTCAGGGAAGCCACAGCTAGGTTATATAAAGAGTCTCTTCGTCAGAATTAAAAAGTCACATATTATATGGGTTTCTTGTTGCTAGCCCTAGTTCCCAATCTTCTTTTTGAGTTTTATATTTGGGGTAATGTCTATGGACTCCATATCTGAGATCACCTCTTTCTGAGAGGAAGCATGGAAGCAGGGTCAGAGTCAATGTCAATGTCAGTGTCTCCCCAGTTTAGAACTTCATATCTATTCTGAATAGTTACTTCCTCTTGTGGTGTCCCTGTTTGGGGCTTCACCTTCCCTTTTCTTTTACTCTTTACTGTTTGGAAGATATTGTCTTCTGGGTGTGGTGGAGGAGGCATTGCTTCCACTGAGGAGCCACTTTCTCCATCTGTTGGGGTAGTGGTTTTGGGGTGGGTATTTTTGCTCTGAGGTGGGGACACAGGATCCTGTGAAGTACCACCTGTGTGTTGGGAGCCTTATGTCTGTAGGTATTACAGTTTGAGCAGCTGTTTTGGCCTTGAAGGCCAAGTGTGTCCAGCTGAGTTTGCTGCTTTATAAATATAGTAGTCCTGCACTCCAAAGTCCACATCAGATGTGTTGTGTGTGGCCTAGTGACACTCAGAAAAGGAGTGTCCTTCTTCTTCACAGAGGTTGCACTTCAGTGGCTATCTGCAATGGGAGCAGGTGTGCCCTTTCCCCACATTGTGTGCATTTCGTGACTTCACATGTCCTACTTAGATGCTGTGCTGAGCCACATTTATAACAGTGATGGGGCTGGCCTGGGTAAAAAATAAAGCCCTTATCCCAGCCTAGATAAAAGCTGTTTGATAGATGTTGAATCTCTGTCAAAGTTTGGTGAAGTTTTACCTTGGTGTGCCATCCCCATTCCAGAACCCTTCTGAATCTAAAATGGGCTATGGGTTGCCTGAAATGCACACTTTTCTCTAACCAGTACAAGATGCTGGTGATGTTAACACCCTCATTTCTGAAAAGCACTGCATTCACTTTGAAAGTTTGTTTAATTAGAGGATTTGCCTGAAATGGGGCCCAAATTGGATTTGTTTTTAACATGAGCATATTTCACCCAAAATCTATCTAAAATATGTGGTGTCTGAAAACTGATATCAAAGATTATTTCCCCAGGGTATGAATAAAAGCATATACCTCTGCTGGGAAAACCCTAATGATTGTTTTGCAGAGTTTTTCCAACATAAAATCTGTCAGGTAGGTCTTGTATATCCCCAAAAAGCAGAGCCAAACTACATTTCACCTTTAGCCAGTTCCACTGGTTTGTGGAGGAGAGCTAGCATAAGCAGGCGCTCTGCTGTGTTGGAGTTTCAGTAGTGGGAGTTATTTGGGATTCAACAGGCTGACCCATGTGCTCTGCCCCATTTTGTACTACATGTATGGCTTCAGGCAAACTGGAAGGTGCATCAAAAATCTTCCACAAAAGGAGCTGCCAAAGGTGAAAAACTTATTGAACTTGCCTGTGTTTCTTTAGGTTGTGATGGAGATTCCAACAACAATTCTTGGGAGGAACCTGTGCATATAAAGGAGCCAAAGCTGCCTTACTAGTACCCAGAAGTGGTATCGCTGGATCAGGTAACCACAATCCTGGTACTGACTGAATCCAGCCCACTCCTTTAGGGGCTATTTCTGGTGGCCAAGTGGTCATATTTTGTGATGGAACCACTGGCTGCATTGCTACAGGCACTGCTTCCATAATATCCAGGTTCTGGGCAGCCACATTGAAGAGGAAGACTTTTAGAGACTTCTCTGCTGTATTACCCGAGAAACTCCTTCAATCCACTTACTTTTTGCTTCCTCTGTCTGAGAGGTTACCTCTTGCACAGCTCTTTTCTTAACAGCAATCTTCTGCTGCAACAAGGATTTTGTACTGCAAGTTCATTTTGTAAGCCATCTGTGTCTTCTACTGCTTCCTCCATTAGGACTTTGGTCGGTGCTTACTCACTTGCATGTGACTTTGCTGCTGCTGTCTGCAGATCTGTGATCACCATTTCCTCATTCTTGGGTATGGAATGGATACAGCTCCTGCTACACCCATGGTGCCTCCATCCCCTTCTCCCTCCATCTCAGCACTGACGTCCTCCATGCTGCTCACAGGAAACAGTGCCCCTGCAGCAAAGAATAGGGTAATTTCCCCAGTGGCCTAGCCAAATTTCCCACACTCATTAAAAATACCTCCAACAGCTTACTCTGGTTCAATGTCAGTTGGCATCCATCTGTATCCCAAGATCCGCTAAACTGAGGCTGTTTTCAATCCATATGCCTACTTAACTATGACAACAAAATCTGTGCCAAAATATTGGCCACAAGGTTGGACAGGGTACTGGTGTTGCTCATTCACCCAAGTCAGATTGGGATTTCAGTACTAGCTCTACTACCACAATATGAGAGACTGCTGAATATAGTTTATGCAGGGTCTCAGTGTACAGGAAGGTGGCATGAGCTTTCTCTTTGGATGCTGAGAAAGCATTCATTAGAATTGAGTGGGAGTATTTGTTTGAGGTGGTGGGAGGTTTGGTCTCAGGCAGCCCTTGCAGACATGATCAGATTGCATTACAACAACCCCACTGTTTGAGTGCTGGTTAATGGGAGCCATTCTAAGGCCTTCCTTTTTTAGGGGCACACACCAGGGTTCTCACTGTCCCCCTCTCCTAGGCACACTACCTATAAATCCACTAGCCATTCATATACAGGAAAATTAGGAGATCAGGAGGCTTGTGTCACAAATGGAAAGGCATCACAAGATCACATCATATGCTGGTAATATTTCACTATATATCACAGACTCTGAGCCCTCAATAGCAGTGTTATTGCATTCACTGTAAGAATTGTCATATTTCTCAGGGCACAAGAATAATAATCAAAAATCCTGCCTGATGGGGTTAGGAGAGAGAGTAAGGCAACAGTGAAAAGCTTATCCACCTCCTTCTTAATAGCCAAGGAGCACATAGCCTATTTAAACATCAAAGGTGGGCACAACCATAGAAAGGCTATGCACATTAAATTACAGACCTCTCCTATGAATATTGATGACGAACCTGGAGAGATGGTGGGTGTTCCCTATATCTTGACTAGGTAGACTTAATCTTATTAAAATTACAATCCTACCAATATCTTGTATCTTATGCAGATGATCTCTTTTGGTAACCAAAGAAGACAGGTCAAGACTGGAGCAAGCAGGTATGAAGTTCTTGACAGTTGGAAAATGCTCAGAGCCAGACTTACCAGACTCAAAGGGACAATGAACGGGGGCTAAAATTCCCAGACATACACATCTACTTTTAGCTGCCCAGACCTGCTATATCCAGGACTGGGTGGCCAAATCTGATAGGGTTCAGTGGCTGATCTTGGAGAGGAGGGCTCAATTTCCTCTGGCAGCCTATTTGGCTCCAGAACAGCTGGCTAAGTATACAGACCTCAGGCAGAAGAACCCTTGGTGGAACACATACTGACAGCATGACAGGCACTGTCTAAGGAGAGGTTAGGTGCATACAGAAGCATACAGTGCTGATCCTTCTACCTGACAACCCTGATTTCCTGCCAGAGGTAGGAAAAGAGGCTTGAAGGAGATGGCAAGAACTTAGCTGACAGGGCCACCTGATAGCCCAGCAGAAACACTACCTGTTCCCACACAATGACCCTGGTTTGGGAGCAAATTTATTAGTTGGGTCAGACAGCCAGGGGTGGGGAAGTGCTGCCATGTAACAGCGTTGTCAGCCAAGGGAGGGTGACGTCCTGGCTCAACTACCATGGTGGCGCTCATGGTGTGCCACAGGAACTTGTCTGCCCTGTTGGGCATCACTACAAGAATTCGAGAGTCTGTGCATGGGGATGCATGGCCTGTGTCAGACGACGGAGGTGGGTGGGGAGGAAAACATAGAAAATTCCAGCAACACAGTGGCCTGATGAAGTGGTTTTACCACGAAACTGTAGCCTTTGTTTGTGTGAGAAAATAATAAAAATTAAGAAATTGATATTTAAAGTGGAGATTATCCAATTTTTTCATTGCTCATGATTAATTTGGTGCTAATGGGTGACCCAATAATAATTATTTATATTATGGCAACCTGGAATTTTCTTATTTTCTGAAAACATAGAAAATCCATGTTTCTCTGCCGACAATCACGATAGCTAAAGGCACTCTCTGGTCCTGCACTGTGTGGATTCCTACTGGATGGATGGTGGCAGGAGCATCAGATGGGGCTGGGGTAGCCAGACAAGAGGCCTGAAGCAAAGCAGAGGTGGCAATGGGGTGCAAAAAGCTCTGTAATACAAAAAAAAGAAAAAAAAAAAAATACCTGGAGTACAATGGATCAGGGACATAATGGCATCAACAGAGCTTCAGTCATTCATTGAGCTCCAGTAGTCAAGGGATATCAAATGGCCACTTTTAGTTAGACCTGCAGCTCAAACATTATCTAGGCACATGTGACAGACAGCAGCCCTTGCAAGAAAACTGGGGGCACTAGAGTAGATAATACTCAATAAGAGGAACCACAGACAAACAATCTCTGTTGTAGTGAAATGGAGCAGGGTATGGGGAAACCCTACTTGAAGGTCAGAGCAATATAGGAGACAGTCTTCATATACACAATCCAAGATAATGGATAGCAAAACATATGTGCTTCACAATAGGCCTATTCATTTGCTGCAAGTATCAAGAGGCCTAATATAAATTCATAAATGGGCTATATCAGCCTCCACAGGTGGTAAACAAATTTAACCAGTAATCTCACCCGCATGTTGAAGGTGTGAGAGGAATGGGGACCTGCTTTCATTATTTTTGGGCAAGTGAGGCTCTGCAGTCATTTTAAAGATCAATATCAGAGGTCATTGGTTAGATCCACAGGTGAAGAATTCCCATGGCTCAGTTGTCAATGTTATTTGGGATGGAGGATCAAGAGGAGAAGGAGGACTGGATGCCATACCCAAGAACTATCAGGCTGCGACAAGTGGCCAGACATTGCATCCAATACACATGGGTCTCCGGGTAACCCCACAGTGGGAATGTGGATGAGCTTATACTGAGAATACTCCCCTGGAGAGAGTCACATATACCCTTAAAGACAAGAAGAAATATATGAAAAGTGTGTGAGTGATATCTAGATTATCCCCCCACAGCAGTCCATGCTAATTCCTACAGGAATTATTTAGAGCTGATTATACTATTTATAATCCATCACTCTCACTAGAAAGATAGAATTTAACAGAATATAAGGACTGTTCAGCCCATCCAGTCTGCCCAAGCTATTTAATCAACTCACTAAGTAATGTCTTGCCGCTATATAATCACTGTACTGTCCACAAAATTGTAACCCATTGTTGTTTGTATTGTTAGTGGTATAGAGACATGTTAGGCTTCACTTGAAATATAGTGTTGTATGCTGTGTAATCAAGAGGAAGAGCTGCCAGTGCACCACAGGGCTACAAAACAACATTTAAACGATGGGGTTTCAAGCAGGGATGAACATTTTTTTAATTCTCTCTCTCATTCTCTCTACAGGAAAAGGAAGCACAGCCATTTATCCTGAAGGCCAAAGTAGAAGGAAGGGGGCATAGGCAGCTCAGCCAATTGGGTGGCAGCAAGGTGACCGAGCCTGGACTAAATAAAAAACAGAGTTAGAGTTTGGTGCAGAGGCTTTGTAGTCGAGAGGAGAGTGCTGGCAGAGTACCCCAGGGCTACAAAACCACATCAAAACAATGTATTTTCAAGCAAGAATTAAAGATTTTACTTTCTCTCCTTTTTCCCAACAAGAAAAGGAAGCACATCCATTTTGCCAGATAGTGAGGGAGAAGGAATGCAGCACAGAGGGCAGCTCAGTCAGTTGACCAACTGCTAGGAGGAACCTGGACTGGATAAAAAACAGGGCTGGGGTTTAGCACAGGGGTTTTGTTGTCAAGAGAGGAGAGGAGAGTTAGCAGAGCACCGAGGGCTACAAAACTACATCAAGACTGCATATTTTCAATCAGGTATTAATATTATTTACTTTTTCTCCCTTTCTTCCAACAGTAAAAGGAAGCATAGCAATTTTGACAGATGGCTGATGGAGAATGAAGGCAGGACATAGGGTAGCTTCGTCCAACTGGGCCTCTGCTGGGGGAGCTTCAATGGAATAAAATCTCTTCCACTCAATGTTTTCCACACAAGTTATGTCTCAGCACATGACTGGAATAACACGGAGTGAAACAGGTGTAAGAGTGGAATCTTAGGTATCAGCAGATGTACGCAACAGGAATCAGGGAAGGAGGACTCAACCAGTGGACTAATGTATGGTATTTATTCACTCCTATTGTAACATGCACCGGAGACAGGTGGAGGGTCAGTGGTAGACAATGACTGGAAATTGCTGCAACACCCTATCTAGGGTAGGACTACAAAGTGATCAAGGGAAATAGAGAAAACTAATAACACCCAATCTAAGGTAAGGGTAGAAAGGGATACACTATGATGTCTATTTATAATCAAAAGGGAAAGCAAATTAGTAACCTACCTAGGGTAGAGTAACAAGGGATAATCCAAACCAAAAAAGGGACTTAAGAAACACCCTATCGGAGATAAGGGCATAAATTCTTTCTCAGGTCATAGAGGGAGCACATTTGTAAATGGTGGAAGTGATGCAGTTTTATATTTATTTTATTTATGTATTTATAATGATTTGAAATAACCTTTGAGCCATGGCTCTTTAACAAAGGTTCCACATCATGGGACAGATAATAGATAAACAAACAGAAAATGGTACAGAGCACTGGAAAGAAGTATACAATAAACATAGATACAATATTGAATCAATAATAAATACTTCTGTACTAGGTAATGAATCAGTTGTAGGGCCCAACAGAAAGTCTGGGTAGCCACGGTTGTAGGGAGGTAGAAAGGAGCCCCTGAGAAATGCAGGCACAAAGGCAAAAGTGTGATCAGACAAGGTGATAACCCCTCCTGGGGAGGGTTTGGGAGAGAGAGGAGTTGGGGAACAGGAGGCATCCTGGCATTGATCCAGATGCATTGTCATGGCACATGGGGAGTGGGGCTGGGGGACAGATGGTGCCGGAGGAGTGCTGGGAGTGGCAGCTGGTGGTATCCCTCCCAAGGGTGTGAGGTTTGGGAAGGTAGTGAGCAGCTTTCAGCTAGAAGCTTTGTCATGATACTGCAGAGCAGGAGAGGAGCAGTCTGGAGGGAGGCAGTGCAGACTGAGGGGACAGTCTGTAAGCAGGGAGCTGGAGGAGAAGGATGGGGAGGTGAGGGAGAGATGCAGGAGAGGGTGAGGTGTACTGGGAGGTGGGCGGTGAGGGACAGCAGGAAGAGAAGAGGCTGTGCGGGAAATCAAGGCTGAGTAATGGGGACTGAGGTGCCCTGGGCTAATCATAGGGGTGAGCAGCAGTGCTTAGCCAGGGGCAGCAAGTGGGTGGTGTGTCAGTCTTAGGAAACAGGCACATACAGTGTTGAAAGTAATGTAGTGCTTGAGGTCAGAATTGAAGCTAGAGAGGCTGGTGGAGTTGCGAATGACCCTGGAACCTCACTGAGCCTACAGTGGGGCTCTGTAGGAGAAAGCATGCTGCCCGGACATTGTGCGCCGAAAAGGAACCACTAGTGCCCCTGCATTCTACTTCTGGTGCTGTACCCAGAGCCAGACAGAGAGAAGATGCCAGATATGCACGGGGATGCCTTACCTAACAGCACTATTTTTCCTAGTAGGCAGGTTAGAATTTGATCCTGCACCTCAGAGATAGTAGATTGGTCTGTGCATAGAGTGAGCAAATATGGGTCGAAACGCATCCAGGATGAGCCTGCAGGCCTTGTTGGGTTCTGTATGGCCTCCTCTGAGCACAGTATCTGTGGCTGCACCATGGACTACTAGGCCATAATCTATGGTTGACAGGATGGAGTTTGAGACTGAGAGGAGGAGGGCTGCGGAGAAAGGTGCAGTGCAATGGCTGTGGAGAGACAGTCTTCAGGAGACCTTCTGGAGACAGAGGTGCTTCCCATCTGCGTGCACCTTGGAGCTGAGTAAGGATGTCTCAGACTCCAGGTCAAGTTGGACAGGGATTTGGGGAACTCTGCCCCACCTAGGAGCCACCATGTCCACCCACTGTTTCCACAGAGGGTGCCAAGAAGGAGGGCCAGCTGCACCAAGATAGGCTCTGGGGGTAGGGAGAAGGGAACACATCCTCAGCAAGTGCCACTACACAATACTTTCACTACTCTGGTGGGATGGGATTGCCGGGCAAAGCACCCATGGTAGTGGCAAGGGAGGAGTGTGAGTCCCTAAGAACAGAGGCCCCAAGATGGGAGGCAGAGAACCCCAGTGAAGGAGGAAACAAGTTCTGGTGGGGGACTCCAATTGTTAGAGGGAGGGAGGAGGTGAGGTGTCTACCTGGGCCCTCAGCAGAGATGGATGGGGAGCAGGTTATTAGGATCTCAAGGGCAGCTGGGCAAGAAGGGAAACTGGTTGTTATTGTCCATCTGAAAATAACCTGGCAGAAGACACAGCTGGGGTGGTGCGCATAGGTTTAGTGAACTGGTACGAGCCTGAAGCATTTAGAGTGAATGGTGGTGTGTGATCTGTGCTCGACTGGGGAGGAGAGGGAACACCACACCATGTTCTTCAAAGACTGGTTGAAGGCAAAAGTGCAGTGAAGGGGTTAGACTACACTGGGGTCTGGGGTTGTACCTGCAGGGATAAAGGCTTGTATAAGTGGGATGGCCTCCATCCATCCAGGAGGAGAACAGCAATCCTGGGTGGAAGATTTAAATGTTACTTTGATGGGCATTTAAACTAACCAAGGGGGCAGAAGAATTGAGGGAGGCAGTGAATCTCCCTCCCAGAAAATGGAGCAACAGTGCAGAAAAATCCCAGGAGAAATAAATTCCCCAGCGGGGAATAGGGGCAAGGGGTAAAGGGATAGAGAGGGTCCGAGGTGGATCTAAGGCTGTGAAAAATACCAGAGAGAGGAAGGTGGAGAGAGGATAAAAGGGGAAGGACAGTACCAGGAAAAGAGAAGGTGAAGAATGGACTTGGAAAGGAGGGACAATAAGGGTGGGGGGCAAATGACTGCAGAGCTATTTGCACTAACACAAGGAGGCTAGTAAACAAAATCCTTGACACTGAGGCTACCATTGCAGAGGTGGACCTGGATCTGTTGTCCATCACATTATCATGTTGCACCAACAATCACAGCTGGGATGTAGCCATACTGGATTACAACATGTTTTAAAAGGATAAGGCAAGAAAGAAGGGGGAAGGTTGTTTTATATGGGCTACGTGACAATTTGTTCTGGGCAGTTTGTCATGAGACAACATGCTTCATCACATTAGCTCCAGTGTCAATCAGTTTCTAGGACAATTCATCCCTGGACAATTTGCACCCCCTCATAAATTTTATAAAAGAAACTCCAGGTGGGTGAAATTCACCCACCATATGAGACAATATGCTCAAGGGCAGTAGAATGGGAAGTCATACTTTAATGTTATTTCAGGTATAGTAGGACACACAGTGAGGGCAAACTGTCTGGGACAAATTGTCGTAAGAGATGACTGACACCAGAACTAATGTGATGGAGCAAGTTGACATGGACTGAACTTACTGAGATGAACTGAAATGTCCCCTTTATATGTAGGAAAGCATAAAGGCATTAGAAATACAATGAAACAGTGGGGATAAGGAGGGCTGGAGTTTCTTCAGATTGGCTTAGAGATGGGATCTGGGACCTTTATACATGTGGGGTGGTGTACAGGCCAGCTACACAGGAAGAGGAACTGGAGAGGGTTATGGAGAGGCCATAGGCAAAAGACAAACAATGCTGACTCAGGAACTCTGACATCTGGGAGCCAGTTTTGTTTTCATTCCACTAGAATTTCTTTTTTGTCTAAGTTTATTATTATGTACGCTTATCTGTAATTAGTTTTTAATTGCTATATTTTACATTTATGTGATTATTTATGGTGTTTTCTGTATTTATATTCTATATTGTGTTCTGTGAAGTGTCCTGAGTCAATGGGTTAGCAAGCTATACAAATACATTATGACCTGATTAATCCATAAATATTTGTTTTGCCTATTTTATTACAAAATAAAATATAAGTTGTAACCACACAATGACCAAAGGATTTTTTTGTTTGTTAACATTATTAGAAAAGGAGGGACCACTGGACACCAGGAATGCTATGTAAATATCAGCCATGGGTGCAGGTGGCAAGAGGGACCACTGGACACCAGGGAAGTAATATATTACAGATCAGGATGGTGATCAGCAGGTGGGGTCCACTGCACCAGGAAATGATTTTGTTATCGTCGGAAGGTGATTGGCTGGGGGTGTTCACTTGCACCAGGGCATGTTTTTATTATACATCAGGATGGTGATTGGTGGGGAGACCACTAGTACCAGGGAAGGCGATATTATAGATCGGGATGGTGATCAGCGTGGGGTGTCCGCTAGCACCTGGGCATGATTTCATTGTACATTAGGATGGCAATCGGCAGGAGGGACCACTAGCACTATGGACTACTGTGTTGGGGGACTGACTACACTTCCTTGCCAATTGCTAGGTTGCGCTGGAGTAATCGTGTTGTGGGTTGGCGGTAACTGCTCTGTGCAGGGGATGATGCAAAACAGCCTTACGCAGCACAAATATTCTGAATATTGGACTGCACCAATATTCAGATCCCGCCTTCATTTACATTGCACCCCACCTCTGAATATTGCCTGGGCACAAATCCTGTTTGCCTGTGCTAACCGAGTTGACATTATTCACATCCATGCAAAACTGATTTGCATAGGTAAACTCAGATTTGCGCCCAGGCAATCTTTTAAGATTGGATCTAGATGTCCTCCTGTTTTCCTCTTAGTGTCTATCCAACATTCTGCTATGTTTTGACCTATTTTCCCCATATGTAACTAGAAATGAATCTCTTTCTTCTCAACAGTTGTTGTTCTCTCTTTCATACTGCCTGTACATTATACGACATTAGCAACACCATGTCAGGCCATTCTGATTAATTGTAGGAATGTTGTCACTGATTCCATAGGATGTCTTGGGAATATGAAAAGAAGGAAGTAGCTGGTGAGGAAAGTGGAACTCTAGGTAGATCGGAGGGCTTCCCAAAGCTCATAGAAACATAGAATTTAACGGCAGATAAGGACCGCTTGGCCCACCTAGTCTGCCCATTTTCCTACCTAACAGATAAGCTGCAGATCCTAGTTAACCAACATCTTACTTCCTCCTACCCCCACTAGGACTGCCTTGTGTCTGTCCCATGCATTCTTGAATTCCTCCACTGTTCTTGACTCCATGACCTCCTCAGGAGGCTGTTCCATGCATCCACAACCCTCTCCGTGAAAAATACTTCCTCACATTACCTCTGAGCCATCCCCTCTATGTTCAAATTGTGCCCACTTGTTCTTGCACATCTCTTTTCTGAAAGATGCTACCCTCTTGGACTTTGTTGATTCCTTGAGGTACTTGAAAGCTTCCATCATGTCCCTCTCTCCTTCGTTCCTCAAGGTTGTACATATTAAGCTCCTTTAGTCTTTCTTCATGTGTCTTCTGGTGCAGACCCTGCACCATTTGCTTGCCCTCCTCTGGACAGCCTCCACTCTGTCTATGTCTTTGTGGAGATGGGGTCTCCAGAACCCTAAGGAAGCTATATTATTTATCAACAATTCTTTAAAACATATCAGAATATGTTGCTGGTATGGAAAGGAAAATGGGAGTGCAGATAACTATCTAAAAATTATTTTTTAGCATCATTAATATGCCAAAGGGATTTAAGAAGGATTAGAAGACAGTCATTTACAGACTCATTTAACACAGGCAACAGATTGTCCAGGTCAAATGAATAGGAATAAAAGTCTGTACTTTCAATGCAGAATTCAGATTCAGAAACTAAAGGTTTCCACATGAAAGGTCAATTAACATGGCAAGCAAACAATCCATTTCAGAGATGCCCTCTTCAAACAATCTGATATACATAATGACAGATGGATTAATCAGGCCTGACTGTAATAATTGCCTATGTATGTATGTATGTATGTATCTAGCTGTCAGTCTGTCTTTCTGCAGTACCTATTGATCAATGTATATCTATGCATCTATGCAGGAATGTATCTCTTTTCTGTCTGTCTATCTGTCTACAGTATCTATATATCTACATAGTAACATAGTAGTTGATGGCAGATAAGAACGTTAGGCCCATCTAGTCTGCCCGTATTCCTTGCCTGCGTCAGTGGCTGCTGACCCAACATGGTCATTGGTTTTCACTTCTCTTCCCTACACCTAAGGTTCCCTATGTCTATCCCATGCGTGTTTGAACCCCCCACTGTGCTAGCCCCACTTCTTAGTGTTGGCTATTCCAAGCATCTACCACCCTTTCTGTGAAGAAGAATGTCCTCACATTTCCCCTTATCCTTCTCCCCTCAATCTCATATCTGCCCCTCAACCTTGTACACCTCTTATACAGAAAATGTCTCCTATTTGCACCTTGTTCAAGCCATTAAGATACTTGAAGGTTTCAATCATATCCCCTCTCTATCATCTCCTTCTGTGTATACATGTTGAGGTATTTTAATCTGTCCCCAAGTGTTTTCTGATGCAAACTCTGCACCACCTTGGTCACCCTTCTCTGGACTGCCTCTACCTTTCTACATCCTTGCAAAGATGCTATCTCCAGGTCTCAGAAGTGCAGTTTAGTCTCTGAGAGAAGGATAGGAGCACAGAGCTGAGAACAAAGGGAGCTGCAGAAAGAACTTAATTTTAGTAAATAGTAATTATTTTCAAAGGCTTCTGAACTCTGAAGAATGCATCTGCTCACACTTCTAAACAGTGTGGTTTCATATTGTCAGGAGGTGGTGTTGGAAACTGAAACAGAGGATCATGAAGTTGGAGGAAAACTGTCCGGAACTTCGGAGGTGGATGGCTGTCGCAAGCTGAGCTGCTGAACACCGCTGTAGCAGGATTTACTCAAAGCTCATTACTCATCTTTAAAAGGTATGCCACCATTGCCTTATCAGTACGAAGTGAGTACATCTTTCTGGATTGACCTGTGTGGCCACCGCCAGTCTTCCTTGTTTTGCTCTTTGTTTTCAGCCTCCAGGACTAGGAGTTTTTGGTGGAGAAAGCCTCGCCTGCTGACTGAACTTCAATCACCCCATGGGGGGTCTAAGAGAGCAGAATGAATGACGGCAAACAAGAAAAGCGCAACAGAGCAAGGAGAGTTTTCTTTTAAAACCTTATGTCCTTACGTTTTTTATAAAATCTTACTCTTTCAGCATTTAATGTATTTTAAAACGTTTCTAGACCTTGGTCCACTGATTAACTATTAGGGTTTATCCCCGATTGGCCCTTCAGGGCTGTACCTACAGAATAGTTTTATTTCATTTTGTTTTATATTATTAACTTTTAAAATATTAAGCTACACTAACACAATGTAAAGGGGGCAGCATTTCTTCTGACTTGTTGCTACATCGTACATTACTTTACCCCAGATACATTTGTGCATACTTATAAGTTATTTTCACCACTTGGTAAATGTTTTCCATTGCTATATTTATTAAATATAGCTTATTTAAGATACACATATCTTGGCGTTTAATTTTTGTGCCACAGATAGACGTGCTACGTCACTCCATCCGCATAAAGGGTACTCCTCCCCTTCAGGAGCGATCACTAGAGTCAGGCATTCAACCGGTGCAGTGCGATTTGTTGGCTCGTGCTTTTCACGCTATTTTCTGGGGCAACCTCTCGCTCTCAGCCAGAAAATCTTACGGTTGCTCGTTGAATCAAGATAATCAGCTCTGCTTGTGAATCTGTCTTTCTCTTGATATTCTGAATGCACAAGGACATAGATATTCACTTTTGTTACAAAAACCCAGATCTACTGCAAGTGAGTTAAGCAATGAGTTAAGCACCATATGTAAATTGGGAAATTCGCATTGTTTTTAAACCTGTTCAAAATAATCTCATCGCACAAATTATTCAGCTTAAGTTCCTTTGAAATTATTTGACCCAGACATTATCCAGCATTTATCTCTAGCTCTTATTGAATAGTAGAGCCAGCATTTATAGGTTGTAAATGATTAGGACTTAAAGGTTTGCTTTTTTATTTTGTTTTAGTGGCAGACAGAGTGCGTATTGAGAATTTTAAAGTCTGTGCTGAGAAAATAAAATTTGGACATTTGGACATTTTTAATTCCTTTTGGGTACCGATCACAGGTCGTTTTTCTTTTTTTGTCTGTGAGGACCTTTACACTGATATCTGGTCTGTATTTAGCCATTTCAAACTGTGCTTCTTCATGCTTCTGGCTCTGATTGAATTCGATCAGACTTTACTGAACCTAATGCAACTGATTGACTTGAGGAACCCTTAGAGCTTGTTAGTACTTCTGCAGTACTCTTGCACTTTGAAAATTGGGATTATCCTAAGATCTTAATATTTAAAAGTCAACAGCATATGATTAACAATATCTCCTTACTCGGAAAACTGTAAAACTGGAAAGAGTTTACCAAGATTTCATCAAAGACTCTAATATGTATGTTTTTTTGTTTTTTTTTTTGTTTCTTATTTGTTTTATTCAGATATTTTTTCTTTACATGACTGTTAATAAATTGTTCATAACTCTACAGGCAATTAACTATAATTAACAATAATTCTAACACCTTCTGTATAGTTTGTTTTGTTTTGATGCACTTATATTCATTGGGAGAATAAGAATATATTTACATTTAAGGTACTTGACTTCTTGACCCCAATTAGCTAAACTGATTAACTTAGCCATGTATACATGTAGTGGCAAGATAGTGGACAAGCTTACAACATGAAAGACTAAAGGGAGTAAATTACAACAAGCTAATCAGAGGGTAAAGAAAATGGCTACTTGTACACCCAAGACTTAGTTATAGTGGTCTTTGCCACTAAAGAACCTTCAGGAGTTCTACCAAATGTCCTTCTCCTCCTATTATGTTAAAGACGAAATAGCTTATGATTTCAGATCTGATGATCATCAGTCTAAACCAGATTCTCACCATTTTAAGCAGAAATCTGGAGCAGAGATAGACCTGAATCAAAGATCATTGATATTGGATAATTTAAGCTACAATACTTTAATTGATCAATTAGATCATGAGTATGCTGAAGGTGACTACAGTATAAATGGCCTACATAAGGAAATAAAGCTTCCAATAACTATATCTAATAATGGAGCACTACCCCAGATGAGGAGGAAGAGACTTAATCTTCTGCCACAATAAATCACTTTGTCAAGGTAAAATTATAGATTTCTTCTCAAATAAGTTGAAGAAACCTCAGAAAGGAATAATACTCAACAGTTAATCTTTGACACCTCACATACTAGATCAAATAATGGATCATTTGTCTAATAATTCCCTTAGAAAACAGAAATTTCTTTGCATAACTCATTTAGACCTTTACAGTCCTTCAGACACTATTAATAGTACAGAGCATTATTTGGGTCACTTAGCTGACTCACAGATCCTGAAAGATTCCCAGAAACAGTGTTTAATATACTGGACAAAGAAGTTGAAGCAATTAAATTAGATCCTGAATTTCTTAAACAATGCCTAGACACAATCTCAAATACACTATAAAGCATTAACACATCCAATTATGGTGAATATATTCTTTTTGGAGCTTTATAACAAATTAAAACATAATGTAGATAAGTTATCTGATTTCATAGTGAATAAAATCATAGATTTAACTGATAAAATTGACAACATGAAGAACTGGCATCAAATTGAGAATACACCAAGGCCCTCTTTCTCCCCAGTCCATTGTCCTTGTTCACCATTAAAGAAAAGGAAAAAAAGAAATCAAAAGTAGCTACAGAAGTTAAATGCCAAAACAAACAAAAATGATAAACAGTAATAAAAACATATCACCTAAAACAGTATAAAGAAAATTTTGGATAGAGACTCTGAGGGGTGTCACCAATACAAACATAGTAAAATTATTTTATGAAATTATAAGAGCCAGGTTAAAATGAAAACAAAGGCTGCTCTTATCAGGTTATTACCACTTTTGATCAGAATACACTAGGCAAAGACAACCTAATTCTAATTTTATTATAACCACAGGAAAAGAGGCATTAATCAAAATAGAAAACATATTTCTGAAACCTTATGAAACAAACAACACCCTGGTTTTCTTAATGTGTCATTTGTTTTCAGCAGAGTTAGAACTCCCAGAAGCAGCAGCTAATATAAGACTGGTTTATAGAGACAGATCAGTGCCCAATTATCCAGTTTACATACTTCTAACTGATATGGAAATAGCTAAGAAAATCTGGGCTAAACAATCTTATTCAAATGAACATGATATTTTAATTTCTTCTGCAGTTAATTAGACAACTATATGGAAGTAAGCATATGGGAATAAATCTACTGATTTCTTTTGAAACTGTCACTTCAACTCTAACATTGCTCAATTGGAATTTTGATAAAATACTGGATACATACTATCTTTCCATATTTGGGATTGAGAGATTTGAAGGAAATAACAACATAAATTAACCCCTTCATCAGATCTCTCTTAGAGACATGCTTGGATATAGAAATTGCTACGACATATCTGGGAGTGATCAAAAGGGTCCATATGGATGCCCTTGACTCCCAAATATACTTAGAAATTAAATCAGAAACCTTGTACAGAAATGTATTACTAAATACATGTAAATTACATGAAGTTCAAGTACTTCTTATTGACCTTCAGTCCTATGAAAACTTAAAGGAACCCGATTTAGGAAGTAATATCTTACCATGATTATGCTCTACTCAGAATTCTTCACTAAATTTAGATGAAAATACAGTAAACAATGATCTACCAACACCCAATTCTGACAATTTTTGTCACGAATATTTTGAGCTTAGGAACTAAATTGGCTGATCCTAATTGGATAGATTCAGTTTCAAAATTTGAACTGATGTTGTTTCAAGAGACTTGGGCTACTATAGAAGTACACTTACCTGTAAATGGTTTCCAACCATTCAGCTTGAAAGCAGTAAGAGAAAACTGAATGGTAGAACTAGAAGTGTATAGTCACCTTTATCATAATTAGAAATGTATTCAAGTTCTTGATCAAACTGAGTTCCAAAATACAACAATGCTAAACATTGTCAAATGGGATTCATTTATTTACATGGTTGTGAATGTGTATGTTCCCGAGTACTCCAACTGTCACCTGTGGTGAATTGTGTTCAGACCTTTTTATGTTATGGACTCTCTCTACATTAAATATCAAATTGACACAGTATTAATAGGAGGAGACTTCAATGCTCAGATAGCCATTTTGATAATCGTGCTGTATTACAATCCCTCATTTATATGGAAGACTTAAATTCAAGAAAGCCTGTGAACACCACTGTTAATCAAGTTGGTAGTAAATTAAAGACTTCATTAACAGGAATAATCTACTAATTCTTAATGGTAGAGGAGAAGGGTACCCCGAGGAGCATTCACATATTTTTCCCAATGGGAACAGTGTAATATATTATGTATTCATAACTCCTGAAAGCTTTGAATTTGTACAGAACTTTTGGATAAACATCAGACCAGAAAGTGATCATGCTGCCCTTTCTTGTAATGTCGTCACAATTAAGGATAAGGGACTTCTGACTTCAAATGAATCCCATAATGTTTCAATAATTCCCATTGGCAAACCAAATTAAGTTTAAATACTAAGAATATGATGAATATAGAACATATTATTTACTTTTACTGTCTCATTTATCTCCCTTCACTTCAGAAACTCAAAGTCACATCCAAATTACTATAGTGAATTTTGAGAAATTACTTGTTAGAGTTAGTGGAGAAATATTTCAGTACAAGGATCAACTACTTCACCCTCTTACATGGTTTGATGCTCAGTGTTTATATCAAAAGAAACTGAGAAAATTAATTAAAGACAACCTTAAAATCTCTCTGAACTAAGTAATGTAAATTTAAACCTAGCCGGAAAGCATATAAAAATTGTTAAAGTTAAAAAATTTGAATTTACCCAAAAAGATGGGCAATTATACATCAAACTATACTATCAAATGATAATGGCTTTCTGGAGTATGGTTGCAAGGGGTATTAAGTCATATCTAACTACATTAACCTCCTATATTCCCAAAGATACCTGGGTTAATTATTTTTCAGCACTACTAAATAATAATATTATTACTAGGGATGAAAGGATTACATTACACTGGGTATACTCATCTCCATATACACCTCTGTTTTCACAATACTCGATGTGTATTTGGCTATTACAAAACTTTCCAATAATAAAGCTCCAAGCGAGATAAAATTCCAGGAGAGATTTATAAAGCAAATTTGAACTTTTGGATCCTTTTCTAGAAAATGTTTTCAATATTTGTTTAAAAGAGTGCTGTATCCTACTTCTTTGCAAAAATATAATCTTTCCGATTCATAAAAAGGCTCATTTTATGATCCTACTAATTATCACCTAATAAGTCTATTGGACATAGCAGGAAAAATCTTTGCTAGCATTTTGCTAATCAAACTGCAATTATGGGTAGATACAAACAGTCCCTTTCTGAATTCCAAGCTGGCTTTCACCAAGGATTTTCAACAACAGGTAATGTTTTTGTTCTGTCCCATTTATTGAAGAAATATGTATTAGAAAAATGAGGCTGTTTGTATTATTTTTTACATTTCTGCTGCATTTGATTCAGTATTAGTGCAGACTCTCTTGGAAACCCTTAAGAGCCATGGTCTCCCTATACCTTTGCTTTTACCTATATTTTTATTTTACTTGAACACTCACACAGCTGTGAGATTTGATCAAAAGAAACACAACCAATTACTTCCCCACAAACAAAAGCGTTAAACAGTGATGTCTGCTTGTCCCTCTTTTATTTAACATTTACATAGATTCTTTATTAAATTAATATTTCTAGAGAGCAATGGACTCACCAAAATAATGAATCAACAAATGCACAACCTAGCATCTGCAGATGACCTAATTCTTTTTCTTTTTCCTTTATCTGTTAAAAGACTACAAAAAAATTAAACATTTAATGGACAAATGTGAAAAATTAGAATTGAGGGATAAATCTGAATAAAACAAAAGTAATGGTCTTTGGGAAGCAGTTGCCTAAACCAAGAATGTATTATAATGATACATGCATTGAAACAGTGACAATTCATAAATAGCTAGGTATTTTGTTACAGTCCAGAAATTTTGGATATCACAAATTAAGGAACACATTATTAAGGCAAAACATATTGCTAAAGCTTTGTTAAGGTTTAATTTTAAATATGATGGCCTTTTGGTAATCCCAGCTATTAAAGCTGGAGAGGCAAAATTACCCCTCCTCTTGTATGGTGTGGAAGTATGGGAGTTAACTACTATCCTCAACTAGAAACTCCTCTTTCTTATTACTACAAATCTATTCTACAGGTACCCACTTCAATGGCTGGAACAATAATAAGGGCTGAACTAGGTAGAATACATAGAAACATAGACTTTGACAGCAGATAAGGACACGCTTGGCCCACCTAGTCTGCTCATTTCCCTACCTAGCGGATAAGCTGCAGATCCTATTTAACCAACAGCCTATTTCTTCTACCACCCACAAAAATTGTCTTATGTCTTTCCATGCATTCTTAGAATTCTCCACAGTTTTAGACCCCACAACCTCCTCAGGAAGGCTGTTCCATGCGCCCACTACCCTCTCTGTGAAAAAATACTTCCTCCACATTGCCCTCAGCCATCATACCATTGAATACCATTGAATTCTATTATTATCCTAAGATTAGTTTCATATTGGTTGAAAATAATAAATAATGCAACTAACGATATACCTCTAAATTGTAAAAGAAAAAATATGCCGTAATGATAGTTTCCTCTCTCTATGCTAAAATCTCTTTACAAATTCTGCATAATTTAGCATCTTTACATCTGTGGTACAATTGGAAAGCCAATATAAAATACACAAAACTTATAAAACAAACCCTTAGAAGACTGTGGACGTATATATATGTTCCAGAATCTATATCGTTCACACATATTCAGTTCTCAAAGGGTTAAAAAGAAAAGTTTTCATTCTAGCTATACAAAACCAGATGAATCAACTTTGTAATCAAAAGCAGGCCCTTGGCTCACCAAAAATAAGATAGATTCAAAAATGGAAGACGATTTACAATTACCACTACTTCCATATCTTGAAAAGCAATCACTTGGGCAAGATTCAAGCTGATTACATCAAAATATACTTATTTTAACACTCTAGTAAAACAAGATAATTTATCTCAAGGACTATGTCTCTGTAAAAGAGGTTTTATCAAATCAATAACACATGTGATAATACAATGTCCTCTATATAATCATATACGTCATAAATGTTTGGAGAAAAGGCTTGGAGCTGAATAATTAATTTTATATTAAATTATGATCTTTTCTCTACTGTTACTATATATCTTATCCCCTTCTTTTCTCTTTTTAAAGGGAATTATCAAAGGTGCAATTATGTGTTAAAATCCTGTTTTAATTTATCTTCTCTATGTCTATTTTATGTAATAATATTGTAATGTCCAGAATTTTGTTAAATTATTGGAAGAACAATAAACTTGAAAACTTGAAAACTATCTCAGAATAGAACACTGTATTTCAGATGATACATCACCAGTGTTTTGTACAATGGCATCACCACCTCCTTCCTCTGCTAGTGATACCCTTCCTGTGCATCCCCACATCCCACTGGCCCTCCTGACTGCATTGTCACACTGTTTGGCCACCTTTAGGTCATCTGAGATGAGTATCCCTAGCTCCCTTTCTCTCTGTTATCTGCCAGCAACTCTTTTCCCATTCTGTAACTCTCCATAGGGTTTCAAAGCCTGAGGTATGATTTTGCACTTCTTTGCATTTAATTTTAACTGCCACACTTTGGATCATCTTTTCAGCCTTCCAGATCCCTCCTCATTCTATTGACCCCTCTGAGTGTCTACTCTATTGCAGATCTTGGTGTCATCTGCAAATAGGCAGACATTCCTGCAGCCCAGCAGCAATGTCACTGAGAAAGACATTAAAAAGTCTGGCCCAGGACTGATCCCTGGGGCACCCTCTGGTCACCCTCCTTTCCATGGATTTGATCCCATTCACAACCACCCTCTGCTTCCTGTTACTCAAGCAGATACTGATCCAGTTTTCCATTTGTGACCCACCCTCAGGATACTTAACTTGTTCACCAGCTTTCTGTGCTGTATGGTGTCAAAGGCCTTGATAAAATCGAGGTAGGCGATATCCACTGCTCTTCCTGATCCATCTCCCTTATCACCCAGTCAAAAAGTCTATCAGATTTGTTTGACATGACCTTTCAACCATGGATCCATGCTATCTTGGATCCTGTGTTTCTGTATGGTTAACAGATGTTTCACAATTCTTTCCGTAAGCAGTGTCTCCATGGTCTTTCCCACAACTGAGGTGAGGCTGACTGGCCTATAGTTTCTTGCCTTCTCCATGTTACCACTCTTATGACTAAGGACTACATTTGCCCCCTTCTAGTCCTCTGGGACTGTCCCTGCATTGAGCAACTCAATAAACAGGGCCATCAGTGGTGAAGAAGCACTGTCCAGAATTACATTAATATTCTGGGTGTATCTCATCTGGTCCCATCGCTTTGTCCACCCTTAGTGTTGTGAGTTCCTCCAGGATTCTATCATCTCTAAAAGAACTGATATTTACCTCTCTCCCTGCCTCTAATGCGTAGCTGTGGTCCGTGTCCTCCTCCTCTACTGTGAATATCGAGATAGAAGTATTCATTCAGTATTGATTCTCTTTCTAGATCACACTCTACACACACCTTCCCCCTTTGAGCCTGACAATCCCTCCCTGGCCTTCCTTCTATCACTAATGCATCTATAAAATGTCTTGTCACCCTTCTTTACCATCTTTGCTATTCTCTTCTCTGTGTGCCTTAGCACTCCTAACAGCTTTCCCTGCCTCCCTCTGTCTCTCTAGGTACACCTTCCTATCCTCATCCTTATGAGTCTCCTTGTATTTTCTAAAAGCCCCTTTTGTCCTGACTTTCTTTGCCACCTCCTTGTGAACCACAGTGCTTTGTTCCTTCTTTTTTCCCGCTTTTACTCAGTCTAATGCACTGATTTGTCACCTCCACTATGGCTTCCTTAAAGTGTGCCCACTGTTCCTCAGCCCTTCCTCTTGGCTCCCTTCTTGTCAGGGCTTCTTTGATCTCTCTCACCATCCTTGCAAAGTCCACCTCCTGAAATCCAGGATCCCTGTCTTTGTGTGACTCTTTTGCAACACTGTACTAATGGAAAATCACACTGTATGGTAGCCACTGGACCTAGGTTCCCACCTGACTTCCTTGATCCTGTTTTCATTGGTCAGTACAAGGCCCAGCATCACCTGGCCCCTGGTGGGTTCCTGACCAACTGCATGAGGCCTTTCACCTGCAGGATTTTATGATGTCTTGGCTCCTGGCTGAGGTGGTTGCTGGGATGGTTCAGTTCACATCTGGCATGTTAAAATCACCTAGCTGCAGTATTTCCCCTTTGTTGTCATCCCATGTATTCCTCTACTATTGCCCTATCTCCCTCTTCCATCTATGCCAGAGGCCTGTAGATTACTCCTGTGCACATTGCTGTGCCATTGCCTGTCTCAAGGGTGACCCACAGTGCCTCAACCTCCCCCGTCTACTCTGCACTGCTGTTGCCTTAATACCTTATCTAACATTGAGGGACACCCCTGTCCTTTTACTCTCTCTATCCCTCCCTATGTAGAGCTTACCTTTGTACATTTACCTCCCAGTCATGGTTTACAGTGTACCATGTCTTGGTGACTGCCACTTTGTCCAGGTCCTCTTCTGCCATCAAGGCTGCCAGGTTTGGGATTTTGTTTCCCAGACTGAAGGCATTTGTGTACATGGCTGTCCATGTTTCACAGCCCGTGCCCCTTGTATTTATATTTATGCCTTCATACTCCCTCCTCCTAACAATGGTTTTATTCACTTACCATTCCCATTCTCTGCCTTATCCCTAGTATAGAGCAAAGAAATATGTGTCCATGTTTTGCAGTCTTTCCCATTGTGTGTCTACAATTTCCTTCCTGTTCCCTTTTCTAACCCTGCTATTTTTCTTTCAATGCCTACCTTTCTCTGCATTACCCTTGTAATGAACTCAGAATATCTGCCAGCACCATTGCCTCCAGATCCCCCTACTAGGTACTCTGTCCTGTGGGGGTGGGCTGCCTAGTCTCCCTGATCTTGACTGCCACCCCCACCCCAGTGAGCTTAAATGCTTATCAAGAAAACATCCAAACTTTTCTTTGAGGACCATAGCCCCCGGACAGATGAAGGCCATCCTCCTTGTACAGTCCCCCATCCTCCAGGTGGGTCCCCAGTCCCCAATGAAGCCAAACCTATTATCTCTGCACAGCCCCTCAACCAAGTGCTGAACTTGCTGATGTGGAAATTTCAAGTCCCCCTGCCATGGACTGGTATCAGTGCTGAAGAATGTTATAGAGCCTGCTACCTCGCCTAGGTGCCTATGTAACTCCCTGAAGTCCTCCTCTACCTCATTCATGAACACCTTCTCCCTGGCTAGATCATTTGTCCCCAGATGGACCATGACCTCCAGCTTCCCCATCCTTGCTACCCCTGTAGCTCTCCCTCTAGATATTCCTCTCCTCTTCCTTCAGAGCAGTGCCTCCTGAAGGCACTTGACCTCCTCCTCCTCCCACTACCTGTACCCATATCCATTTCCCAGACAATGGAGTCTCCCACCAGGAGTAGTTCTCCTTCCTCTGGGGTCCTCTCCCTCTCACCCTTGGGTCCCCTCCTTGAGGACCAGCTCATGCTCCCATGTCTCATCCTCAGGTTCTCTTGTAGGGTTTTCCCACTCCTCGAGGATAGCAAAGGGTTGTTAAGTTGAACCGGATGGTGGATGTGCCTTTAATCTCCCTCCTCAACCTTTCTGATCCCACAATGTCCAGCCATCCCAATTCCTGGGTATCATCTGTAACAGCGACTGTGGACACGGTGGCCTCTGGCTGGGGGCAAAGGCTGACAGTACCCCTGCCAGCTCAGTCCAGAGACTGGCAGCCTCTGCCCCTGAACCCAGAGGTGCCTGCATATAGGGCAGCACTGCAGCATCCAGAATGACCTCCTGAAGACTGCAGCCCCACAACCACTGCTCTATCAATCTATATGTCTGTCTGTCTGTCGGTCTATCTATCTATCTATCTATCTATCTATCTATCTATCTATCTATCTATCTATCTGTCTATCTAGTTTATATGGTGAAAGTAGCAGCCAAAGCACATTGGATGTTGGGCTGCATAGCTATGGGTATTACTGGCAGGAAAGCAGAGGTCATTCTGCTGCTGTACAGATGCCTAGTTTGGCAAAGTCTTGAGTAATGAGTGCAGTATTTGTTCCTTACCTAAAGAAAGACATCAACTGGCTGGAAATAGTCTAGAGAAAGACAACAGAAATAAACCAGGGACAACAAGGCAGAACATATGAGGAGGGACTCAGAGATCTCAATATGCACTCCCTGGAGAATACAAGGGAGACTGGTGACATGATTGAAATCTTCAAGTACCTTAAGGTTTCAAAACTATGAGCTCTGAGGGTCTCCTCAACCTTAGTGTCAGCAGGACCACTAGGGGCACTGTCTCAAGCTGGTTTGACGAAGATTCAGGAGGGAAATGAGAAGGCACTTTTTCACTGAGAGAGTGAAGTCTAAGTGGAATGAGTTCCTGGAGGAAGTAGTCTCCTTGAAGACAAGTAAAGGGAAAGTTGCATGTAGGGGAGGGGTAAGTGGGGGAGGGAACACTAGCAGAGAGGGAGGAGTGGTAAATGGAAGGGGACGGATTCCCCTTAGATACTAAGGGTCAGCAGACCTGATAAACCACGAGTTATTTTTCTGTTTGGTCAATCATCTGTTTGTATATTTGTATATCTTGAGAGGAAGTAAGTGAAGCAGATGTTAGACATGGTAAAATGCAGATAGGCATCAAAACATACGAAAGTGCTACATTTATACACAACATGAATATAGCAGTGTATATATATATATGAAGCAACTTGTCATCAATAATTACAACACTTTCTTCATTATATTACTGTAGATTTGTATTAATAGCATCTTGCAAAGGGCCTCAAACAGAAACATTTAATTTTACATGATTGTGTATTTTTCTTTCTCATGCATTTCACAATAAGATATTTCCACAACTCTTATGCGGGAGGGTTAGGGTCTTTTCATAGCTCAGTTATATACCAGCAAACATTAATAAGGGCCATAGCAACAGGTTTTGTTTAGGACCCATCCAAAGTGTCTGAACTTAAGATGAACCCAATAGACAGATCTCTGGCCCGAACTAAATGTAATAAGACTTATGGAAGCAAATATAGCTATCCAAAATTAGGCAATTTTTGGTTGAGAGACAATACCATGTAAAAGCATAACTGTCTCAACTCTACATCTGTTACAATTAGGCAGAATACATTGGTTGAATTTGTTGGGGAAATACAAGGCATGGCAAATTCTAATGAATACAATGTATTTGATACAATCTGTTATTCATAGAGTTCTTCCATGTACCACACACTGCAGATCCATGAATTTTTCCTCTGAGATATTAATTTGAAGTTCTTGCTTCCGTTAGTCTTTAAATGTGACAATTCAAAAGGGTCCATATATTGTACATAAGTAGAGTATCCATAGATACTTGATATTAATGTGTGTCTACTAAGAGCTTTAAGTGTTATATACTTCTGCATGAGAGGAATTAAGCCCAGTAGTTTTAACTTTTTTGTGCCATGGACTGATATATCAGTCCAGAATTCCAATATGTTCTAATTCAGTCAGCAGCATAAGGGTTAATACTATGTAGTATTACCTATGACTTCTCTAATCTGTAAAACCCCAAGAATTGTCTTTGCCAAGATTACATTGTCTAATTGCTGATACAGTTTCAATATCTCTTTTCCCAATAAATCTTCTATTTTCATATGCCTCTTAACTCAATAATTAAAAAGCCTTCTTGAAAAATGAGATGATAGTAATTATCACAGGAGAAAGGGAATTAAGCCATAGAGTATGGCCATAGGTTTGCTGCCATATTTTAAGGCAGGAGGAGAGAAACTGTTTTTTGGTGCCATCATGTTGTTTATTGCTAATGGTTTGATGTAAAATAAAGCTGTGATGTGAAAATTATGCTATATCATTTTCTTAACAGGATACTGGGTTAGGGCTTAAGCATTCCATAGTGGGTTAAAAATTACTGCATTGTGGTATCCTGAAAAATCTGGAATTAGGGAGTTTGAATCTAGCATGTTAATATGTTGCCACATAATTGATTATTTTTTAAGCTGAAGCTTTTTCAATAAAATAAATAGAACTATCAAATGATGTCAATAAGATATTTTATTATACCAATGGAATTTATTGAAATTAGTGTAATATACATGACAATACATTCAGGTTTATATTTACTGTTTGCATACACAAAAAACATTTTGTTGGGAGAGTGAATTTTGAGAGGTGTGACACTGTCAGTCCAATGCAGAGCAGCCTGCAAGGGATTCATCAGTGTCACACCAATCATCAGCCATGCTATTCATGACACTGTTCTGGCTTGCTGAGTGGAAACTTCATTTAGCTTAATGGAGAGATCCAGCCCAGTCATAGGGCAGCTCTTTTCTTTGATCTACATGATAACACTCAGCAAGTGCAGCTGATCTGTGATGATCAGCTTGCTGTGATCCGTGTCCCCAACATCATCCCTGTTGCTGGCCAAATCCCCACCCCACCCATTAAAATTTAATATTGAGGCATGGGATGCTCAATGCCCCATGCCAGCTGCAGCCCTCACCTTGCCTGTTTTATGACACAGGGAAACAAGCACCACTGTCATCAAACATAACAGTGACACTGGGGTGCCCAATCCTCAATGTCAGTACCTGAAATAAAGAAAACAGTCCTCTTAACAATTTATTTAAATTACAATACACCCTGTAAAAAAAAAAAATCATCCATCAATATCTGTTGCTACTGCCACTGTTACTGACCCCCACCAGAGCCTGCCACTCAACAACCAACACCCCATATTCCCCAAAGCCCTGACTTACCTACAGGAGGACAATGCCGTAATCCTCTCTGGACCATAGACATGCCTTCACTCTTCAACACTGGACCATGAATGAGGAAATAAGGTATGTGCTTCAGTGTATTTCAATAGGTTTTTAACTTTTTCACGATAACTTCATCATTTCTGAATATTTTGCCCGCATTTTCAACATGCTTTTTGAGACCCCACCTCATGAGCAATGACAGTGTCCAGAAAGGTATTTTGTGGACTCTGCATGAAGGTAATAATTTTGGTAAAATATGAAAAAACAACAACGTTATGAGCCTGTGTTGAAATTTATGAACACAGGTGTGTAACTTTGGTAATTTTCAAAATTTTGACCCCAAATTTTCAACATATCCATTTCTTCACAGTGCCTCTTGAATGAGACAGCTGTCATTATTCAAATCCTTGCCAAAATGTGTCTTCTTATTTGTGGTGTGATATGACTCGTGGCAAGATTTGAACATTTTTTCTGCCCTTGTTCATGAGGTAGGGTCAAATGAAAGTTATGTGAAGTCATAAGAAGGCTATGCTGCAAATGTGGGAAAATATATAAAAAAGTTATGAGCCTACATTGAAATTTTTCAATGCCCTCATAAATGTGACAGCTGTTGTTTTTCAAATCCTGGCCGAAATGTGTTTTTACACTTGTGGTGTGAAATTACCTTTGGGCATGATTTGAACTATTTCTCTACTCATTTCGTCACACCACCTCATAGAATGTGACAGCTGTCATTTCTCAATCCGTACCCAAAATGTGGTTTCACACTTTTGAGCAAAAAGACATTTTGGCCATTGTTTTATAAATGACACCTGAGAAGGAGTGGTAACAGGAAGATTATGTTGCAAATTTAGGGTAAAAATAGAAAAAAAAATAACTTATGAGGAAACGCTGAGTTGTTCAAATATTTACTTATAACTTTATTTTTGCAGATTTTGGCCCTAATGTTTAACATATCCTTTGTGTTACCCACTTCTAAACATGGAGGTGTCATTTTCAAATCCCTCTGAAACTTGTTTTCACAGTCAGACAGTGAAATCACCTTTCAGATGGAATTTTAAAAATTCCACCTGTCTTGATCTTAAGGTCAGGTCATAAAGGTGTGTTGGACATTTGGGATCAAAATGTGTGAGACCACTTAAAAGTAAATATTGCCTCCAATAAGACAAAGCCGCACAAGGTGGAGGGTGCTCTGTGACTGCTCAAATCTCAGTTTGAAGAAAGCACGGTACTTACCTCAGCACAAAATAGATGAGGAAGCAGTATTATGGTACAAACTTATAAATCCTTTACTTGTAACAGCATATGGTACAATGAAACACAGAAATTTCTCTTCTTATGTTTCACCCAGTTGTGGCTTTGTCAAAGAGAAATTGTTGTGTCTTCTTTGTATTTTATGCTGCTGTTACAGGTAAAGGATTTATAAAGGTTTGCACTATAATACTGCTTCCTCTATTTTGTGCTGAGGTGAGTGCTGTGGCTTTCTTAAATCATTAGACATTGCCTCAGCTGTCTCTATCCGGTAATTGCAGTCTAGCAATGTGTGAAAGCAGGACACCATTGAAAATGACACACTGCATCTTATCTGCTCTATTCTGAGTAAATATGTAAAAATGTATACAAGTAAGACCCAGTAAAACAACAATACCAGTGATGAACATTCTGCATTGACAAATACTTGTTATGACTGTAACAATCCTAAGCCCTAGCTGTTTGCCTAAATCCACCTTAATATTAAAAACATGATGATTAAAGTTAGTAAATGTAAGCTTTGAGAGGATATTCATTATTCATGCACCTATAAAGATTTTTGGGTAGTTATTATCTGAATTAGAAATGATGACTGAGATATGTTAATTGGAAGGATTTTGTTTTGTTTTCATTCTTTAGTAACTGGGTAAGGCCTACTAGATATAATGGCCCAGATACTCAGAAATATTCAGAAGTGCATGAGTGCAATGTTTACAGTGTGTGTGCACTTGCACCTGTGACAGTGCCTTAGTATGTCATGTTCAAGCATTGAGCTGGTGCTAAACCCTGTAAATATAGGATGGACTGCACATTGGGCAAATGATGAGCACTTGTGCAGCACAGTGCAGTAGCACATCTCTGAATATAGCAATGAGGACAGTAATGAAAACATGGGACCATGCAATGGTGCAGCCATTGTCAGAGAACTGGGTACAGATCTACACACTAGGGGTGGCTGAGAATGGGTGAGGAGGATACCAGTGATAGACTCATGACACAGTAGCTTATGTAACAAAATAAACTTTAATAATAACAAACCAGCAACAAGCTGTATAATACAAAAGAAAGCAGCAGCATCATACAAAAAGAGGGTGGGACAAACAAAACAGGGTAAGCTACATGTGGGGGGATCCTGTGGGGACACCATTCCCTGATGGTGCCAGTTCTGATTCAGAGGTCCACTGATGTTGATGGTTATGGTGGTGGCTGTTGTTGCTGGTGGAGGGCCATGGCCAGGTCCTGGATGGAGTGGTTGGTGTCCTCCACTCACTTGATCAGGGTACATGCAGTTGGATCAGTCAGTGCAGCAGGTTATACCACCCTTCTAGATCCTCAATACATCCCTAATGACTGTTAGTCCTCTGGGTACCTATGGACAGAAATACAGTGAACTCCACCAGCTGTTCACACAGGATGAGAGTCTCAAGGGTGGCCTATAGTATGCAACCAACATGCAACTATCTGACAGTGGCCATCATGCCACATAAGGGTGACAGAAATCAAACAGCCACAATGGATTGGTCATGACATTCCAGTGACAGCATCATGAACCTTACAGTGAGAGAACTGCACATGCAATGGGTGTGCCATGCTGCACTGCTGTCAGCGTAAGCCATGGAATGGACACACAACCAGCAGGTATGCCAGATGTATGAATGCAGCACATGCAACAGCAGATCCAAGCCAGAGCCCAATAGGCAGTGTAATGGCCTGAGTGGCAGGGAGTCACACGCACAAAACTTGCCCACTGACCAGATATTTAGCACATCAGGCTAACACTGGCATGCAAAACACAGGCATCCATAAACCACTCCTGGTGGCAGCTGGGGTGGGGCTCAGAAAACACCTCATGGCTGTACATAGCTTGGCCCTGTCAAGCAGCACTGTGTGTACCAGACATGGTAACACACTCAAGTGTAACTGGGATGTATGTGGATGGGCACCCAACACTGTTTCCTAGTCTCTATAGTACTGGTTTACAATGCAGGGTGGCCTGGATGCTCCCTCCATCCTGGAAGACTCTGATTCCACTCTAAATAGAGAAGTCCCCAAGACAGAGCCTATGCAGGTTATTGAAACATAGAAACATAGAAACATAGACTTTGATGGCAGAAAGGACCGCTTGGCCCACCTAGTCTGCCCATTTCCTACCTACAGGATAAGCTGCAGATCCTATTTAACCAACAGCCTATTTCTTCCTACCCCACAACAATTGCCTTATATCTATCCCATGCATTCTTGAATTTTCCATAGTTTTAGACCCTACAACCTCCTCAAGAAAGGCAGTTCCATGTGCCCACCACCTCTGTGAAAAAATACTTCCTTACATTGCCCCTGAGCCGCCCCCCCATCTTCAAATTGTGTCTCCTTGTTCTTGCACATCTCTTTTCTGAAAGATGCTACCCTCTTGGACTTTGTTGATTCCACTGGAGGTACTCAAAAGTTTCTACCATGTCCCCTCTCCTCCTTTCCTCAAGGGTATACATATTAAGATCCTTTAGTCTCTGTTCATATGGCTTCTCTTGCAGACCCTGCACAATTTAGTTGCCCTCCTATGGACTACCTTCATCCTGTCTGTCCTTGCAGAGATGGGGTCTCCAGAACTGGATGCAGTACTCCAGATGGGGTCTCACCAGTTGTCTGTACAGAGGGATAACAACTTCCTGTTTTCTGCTGTGATGCCTCTCCCTATACATCCCAGTATCCCCCAGCCTCCTAACTGCCTTCTCACATTGCTTGCTAACCTTAAGGTCATCAGATAATTACCCCCAGGTCACTTTCCATTTTGTTGTTGTTACTACCTCCCCATTGTATAATCTTCCCTAGGTTTGTTTCCCAGGTGCATTATTTTGCACTTCTTTGCACTGAATCAAGCTGCCATACTTCTGACCATTCCTCCAACCTTGCTAAATCACTTCTTATCCTTTCCATGTCTCCTTGTGTATCAACCCTGTCGATCTTTGTGTCATCTGCAAAGAGGCATACTTTTCCTTCCAGTCCTCTGCAATGTCACTTATAAAGACATTAAAAAGGACTGGACCCAGTACTGAACCCTCACGGTACCCACTAGTAACCCCTCTTTCTTCAGAGTGGACTCCATTTACAATTACCTTCTGTGTCCTGTTGTCCAGCCAGTGTTTTAACCAGGTCACTACCCTGGGATCCACTCTCAGGCTGGCTAATTTGACAATTAATCTTTTGTGTGGGACTGTGTCAAATGTCTTGCTAAAGTCTAGGTAGGACATGTCCACAGCCCCTTCCTGGTCTACTACTTTGGTCACCCAATCAAAGAAATTAATTAGATTTGTCTGCATGACCTTCCCGCTGTGAACCGGTTTGGATCTTGTGCCCCACTAGCCTCTAGGTACTCAACAGTTCTTTCCTTAAGAAGGATTCCATCACTTTCCCTACCACAGAGATCAAACTGACAGGTCTGTAGTTTCCTGCCTCTGTCTTGCTCCCACTTTTGTGAAGGGGAATCACATCTGCCTTCTTCCAGTCCTCAGGTACCACACCATCCTCCCATGATTTGTTAAAAGGGTAGTCAGTGGTGTCACTAGTTCTCTCCTTAATTCTTTTAGAATTCTGGGGTGAGTTCCATCAGGCCCCATTGCTTTGTCCACCTTCCGTTTTAGGAGTTCTTTCAGAACCCTTTCTTCTGTGAAAGGACTTATATCTACTCCCTATCCAGAGCACTTCTGTTAATTGGATTAGGCACCTCCCTCCTCCTTCTTTTTGTGAATATTGAGCAGATGTATTCATTCAGTATCCCTGCTTTTCACTGTCTCTCTGCCCACCCACCATCCATTCTGTTCAGCCTCACTATCCTCCCTTTGTCTTTCTATGCTCCCTGATATACCTATAAAAGGTTTTATCCCCTTCTTAACTGAGTTGGCTATATTTTCCTCAGTTTGGGTCTTTGTTATTCTGACTACCCTCTCTGCTTCCTTCTGTCTTAACTGGCACAGCTCCAGAATGTCTCCCGGAAGATTGCTGCTCCACAGCCACTGCATGTACCACTCCCATCATGTCTTATTTCTGGCCCTTAACTGTTGTTTGGAATACTTAATTGTTCCTCTGTTTGTTTATATATTTTTCTCCCTACTTACTTACTGTGCCCTTTAAACTCCGGATCATCCTGTTCTGAGACAAGACATTCCTATATTTCTCAGCAGTCTCCTTACTTGCTCAGAGTCAGACCTCCAGCAGCTGGGGGGCAGAGAGCTACTCTTTTCCTTTGAGGATGGTGAGTTCTTGGTGGCTCTCCTTCCTGTTCCCAAACTGCAATTTACTGTTGTCAGTCAAATCCTATGCCTATAAAAAGTAGAACTGGTTTGGGGGTGTTGGGAGTGAAGAGTGCATATAGTTCTAGGTAGAGAAGTTTAGTTATACCAGAAGCTCTTTTCCTCCTGGTGATTGTCTGTTCTCTGGCAGAAGCTATCAAGGCAGCTATCTATTGCCCTTCAATGCCCAGTCATGTCTGGATGTATGGCTGGCCCTGCCCATGTACAGTGGAGAAATCATACCCTAGTCGTCACTGTGTTGGTTGGGCACCATTGCATCTGCATAACAATATCAGTCACATATGGTAAACTACATGCACAGACCACCAATGGCCCCACCTTCTGCCGACCTTATACTACATATGCAGTGCTTTGGTGAGCAATAAAGGCATGATACACAGTGCATATGGTACCAGAGATGGTACCACTATGGGTGGACTACCAATGAGGCTGTATGATGTGAATGTCATGATGCTGTGGTGTACTGGTACTAGTGGGCAATGCTAACCACCATGGTATAGTGGTACTACAATGGCCAATGCCAACCACATGATGACAGCCATGCATACATAGTCCCAAGTATATGATGGTAAAAACCTGACTGACACTGATGGGGTCACAACAAGAGCTGTGAGCACTACTACCAACTCCTGTGGTGCCTGGTTGGCAGTACAGTGAGAACACCAGTGCATGGTGGAAAGCATACCACGGCATGACAAACAGACCTTGGACACCACCCCAGCAGAAAATAGGTGCACAGCAGTATATTGTCAGTGTCAGTGTCAGTGGTCAGCAGGTAGCACAATTGCATCTGAGGTTGGAAATCAGAAGGTGTGGGTTCTATCCCCACACCAGGCACTTGGGTTAATATCCAGTACTGACACTGTAGTGCAACATGAGGGGATGCTGTACTCCAGAGGTGCTGTCTTTCAGATGAGATGTTAAACTGATGTCCCATCTGCCTGTTCTGGTGGTAGTTCACATGGATGTTAAAGATCCCATGACACTTCTCAATGAGTAAGGGTGTTTTTATTACTGAAAACAATACAATATACAGAACAAAAGGATAATAACTTCAATTCAGTAACACAAATTTATACAGTCAAATCAAAAGAAAAGGAAAAACTAGAATGACTTCATTCAGAAAAAACAAACCAAAAAGAGAGAGGAAAGAAAGAAAACAAGCATTTGTCAATGCCAAGTGTTGCTTGCTGTCTCATTATGCAGTGGAAGTGCAGGAGTTAGATGCAGTATAGGAATGGCAGAGAAGTATTGAAGAAGACGCCAGCTCCACTATCCTGCAGAGATGGACAGGCATTGGGGTGTGCCTTTGGGGTGTCATCCATGATATGACATTTCACCTCACCCTACCCTGCAGATACTTACACGTGATCAAGGTGTCTTTGAAGTATTCAGACTTTACACTCACCTCATTCCATAAGAAATACATTGAAATGGGTGCGGTATAAGAGAATGGTTGAACTCTGTGGCTAAAGCATCCAAGGTGCACTTTGATGCCTGCCACTGGCTACAGGGTGGGGTGGAATGGCATGAACATTACTGTCGACAATCTCAAGTCACACCCTGACGCCTGTGAGTCCCTTAGGTTGGGCATGCTATGTTGAAAACCCTAACACTTTGGCATTTCTTGGTATTTTTACTCCAAGTTTTCAACATGGGCTTTTGTGAGATCCCACCACATAAACAGTGAATCAGTTCATTAGCAGAAGGTGATTTTGCACAACTGCACCATTTGGTGCCACAGGTGCGGAAACACATTTCAAACAGGATGTAAAAATGACAGCTGTACTTTAATGAGGATGTGAAAAATGGCAATGTTGAAACATCTGGAGTGAAAATATAAAAAACTGGTGAAGTCACGAGTGTGTAGGAACAGCGCAATGCATATCCATAATGTAATTAGTTTTGGGATTTTTACAGCAGATTTTCAACACAGGCATTTTGGGACCTCCGCTCCAAGAACTGGATCACAGTGATTTTCTATTAACATCTTATCACTAGTGACATGCTATTCTGCACCAGAAATGCAAAGCACATTTCTGCTAGGGTGTGAAAATGACAGTTGTACTGTTCATAAGGAGGTGGTAAAATGCCAATGTTGAAAATCTGGACTGAAAAGATTACAGATTCATGAACTTACATGGAAATTGCACAATGCACGTCTGTAAGTCAGTCATTTTATGGACTTTTGTCACCAAATTTTCAACATAGCCAGTTTAAGATCTCTGCTTATGAACAGTGTCATTATGATTTTCTTAATCTGTCCCAAACAATGATTTCGACACTGACCATGTCACTTTGAGTTACATGTGCGAAAACACATTTTGGGTGAGATGTGAAATGGCAATTATACTGTTCATAAGAGAGAGTGGTAAAAACATCAGGAGGCAGTATAGCAAAGTGGTTTAAGGCTCTGAGCTGCAAATTGGTTACATCCAGCAGACCAGACCTGCTTGAATCCCACAGCTTCCACTTGCATGCTGTGTTATCCTGAGCAAGTCACTTAACTTCCTGTGCTCCCAGGTCACTCCTGTAAAAAGCTTTCAGCTTAGTGAGCTGATCCTGATTAAACATCTAAAATGGCCATGCAAACTGAGTAGGATGCATGCTGACAGGGGATTGGCACCCCAGTTGGCTTTCTGTTTATTCATTGAAATTATTTCACCAGGAAGGCACACTGAACAGCTGGTGGTGGCATTCGTCGGCTTCTTAGGGACTGTGAGAGGACGACAGAGAAGCTAATGCTATGGGACACTACCCAATCAGCAGTTTTGGTAGCTTGTAATGCAGCAAAACTGCTGATTGTGTGGTGACGCTGTCTCGATTTCCTGACACATTTAGGCATTCTCCTAACTGTTAAAAGTAATGTATTTCTTGCACATGCATGCAAGCAACAAAAGGGAAAACTACGAAAACAGCTGTATAAGATTAGATCCCATAATACAAAATATAGATCCATCGGATATCCATAAGAAAGCCACTAATATGAGATAACCATAACATTTTAGGGATCATTTAAACTTAATAAAAAAGAGACCTTTCCACGAGAGTTGGTCTCTTGCAGACCATATTTTACCACTTCCTTTTCTCTAATTGTCCTTAATGCATTTTCACATTCAGTAGAGTTCTGAAAACTGTAAATGGCATTTGTTGCTGCTTAATCACCCTTTGGACTCTAGCATTCCAAAGATAACATTTTAAAACTGAAAAAACACTGATAGAGTACCAGCATTATATTTTATTATTTATTTTATTGATTTATTTATTTGAAGTGTCAGATTTGCAACCCTTGAGTCAAAGGCTCATTTACAAAGATACCTTGGCACATAGAGGACAGTGAAACAGACAGTTACAATGGTATAGCTATCACATATTACATGCAGACATTGTTTACAGATAATTATATACATATTTGGATACAGGTATTTACATTTACACATAAACATTATTACCATGAAAGAGAATGTGTTACAGTGAAATTCATCTTAAATAGGCCATGTCTATAATCACCCAATACCAATGTTATTATAAATAAGATTCTGTAACCAATGCAGATTCCTTGCATTGGCCAAGAAAAGCCATAGGTTTTTGAATAAACACAGTGCAGAACAAAGTGTTCCATCAACTCTTCAGGGCACCACACCCCATCTATGGACATGTTTGTTCCTCCACTAATTTATGTTTATTTCTAATAAACAATCTCCCATAATTACTAAGCCAGATTATTTCTCACATATGTTCCTGAATTCTTTCTTCATTCAACATTTAAGGACTCTGTCATTAACTTCAGTGCTGACAGTGTTTGAATTTAGGAGCAGTTGGTCAGCTTTATCCAAAACATATTGATAGAGCTGTAATCTAGAGTGTTCAGTAAAAAATTGTAACTTTCAATTTATACAGTTTCTGTACAGTAGATTTCATTGAGTCCAGTATTAACAATTGGGAAGAAAATGTTGGAAGGAGGTCCATCCACTTAGAGACGAGGTATTCCAATTATTCAAAAATGCTTATCAACCAATGTCTTGGTCCATGGTGCCTTTATAGAATGAACGAAAAATGCAATAGGGTTAATAATTCCCAACCCTCCTCGTCCTTAAGCAGATACGTATAACCCTGTTTAACTGGGTTGAGATGGCTAAATCCATAACATACTAAAAATATAGTGTGCAGCCTTGTTTCCAAAACCAGTGGTAAGGGTAATATTGTAGCCATGTATGTTAAACTTGGAAGAATAATTTTTTATTATTGAGATTCTCTTTATTTTGGATAATTTCTATCCCTTCCAATTATTTACCTTCACTTCACAACTTTGCAAAACTCACTGCCAATTAGCATCCACCTAAATCCTGTGGTCCAAAAGTAATCCCCAAGATTTTAACTGGGCCTGAAGAAACCAGGAACTGTCCCACTACAGTAGGGGGTATCTCTGAGCCACAGACAGCCTTGCATTTTGATATATTCAGTCGTGCCCTGAGGCTACTGAAAAAGGATACAATTCCTACCAGCTTCTAAAATACTGTCCATATCAGGAGAAATAGACAAGTATCATCAGCATATGCCAAGATTTTGACTTCTCTCTCTCAATATGACCTGTCAGTCCATGTACCCTAGGATTATTCACTCAAATTTTGGACAAGGGGTTTCAAAGAAAAATATAGAGCAAGGGACTCATGGGGCAGCCTTGAAGAACCCTTCCCAAACCACATTGTCCAGACCCACCACCCTCTGATATAGACACGCCATCTAACATTGTGGCATAACATTTTATTTTATTTATAAATGAAGTGGGAATTCCATATGCATCTAATACATTAAAAAATGAATGATTCACTGCATCAAATGCCTTCTTTTGGTTGAGAGATATAATCCATCCAGTACAGTGCCATTTAATATAAGATTCCCAAAATTCCTTTAAAATAATCAGGAGTTGATGTATGGAACAGTTGGGTAAGCTACAGACTTGAAGGGGTGTATAATATGTTCTGATAATTTCAACATCTAAGGTGCAAAATCTGTGCCAATATTTAAAGTCTCCATTAAGCAGGCTAATCGGTCTCCAATTCTGAAGTAATGATCAATTCCAGATTTAAACAAAAATATAGTCAAACTTTTTAAATTGAGTTGAATGGAATTTTTGAAAAAAGGTATGCAAATGTATGTTCAAGACAATCTGCCAACTCAGAAGCAAAGTGTTTTATAAAAGTCAAAGGTAGACCATCTAAGCCTGGAAATGACCCTAATTTCTGGGTGTGAATAACCTCTAATATTTCTTGATAAGAAATGCAATGTGTAAGGGAGTTGATCTCCAGAATGGAGTGTGAGTGTTATGCCAGATTCTGAGAGGTAAGATCTCTGTTTCTGAGAATGGGTATCACCCTCTACATTGGTAACAGTAATGACAGTGAACAGAACCTGAATAGAGATAACCAAAGTACCATCTATGTTCCTGAGACCAGTGATAGCAGATGCCTGTTTGGAGATTTGCAAGCCTCACAGGGGTCCAATATCAGAGATCTCTGGGTCCTATATGATAGTATGGCTCTAATTGAGTTGGCCTATCATATTGTAAGTCTTGCATTTGAAGTTTGATGGTATCAGTCTGTGAACTGAGGCTATCCCCTGTCTTGGGTGTAAGGATAATAAATACAGAAATGTTTTTCCTCAAGGTCAAATATTTAAAGTATTGGGTCCTAGATTTATGTTTTTCTTGTTGCTGAAAGAAAAAAGCTATGTCCTTCTTCGTTTGTAACCGCCAGTCCCCTACATCCTCATATAAATCTATAACCGAGGCCGAGGCTAACAATTGACTAACCAGTAGTTGTATGTGGGGCCTGAAAGAGTGTGATTCTTTAGTTTCCACCTTGTTTTGTGACTGGGTGATTGATCTCTGAATTCAGAATTGTAATAATCTGGTGGTCTGAAAACTCAACCGGGCACAAAGTCATGGAGGCAACTGTCATATGACTGGAAATAAATAGGTAATCAATAATATTAGTATATTGTTCTCTTTTGTAGATAAAGTATGCAGGGTTAAAATATGGAGTTACAATTAGTAAGGCCAACAGATCTAAATACTTTTTAAAGCAAGAGAATCACAATACACTTTAGCATGGAGGTGTGATTCCTTAGGTACTGTCAAACTGCAATTGAAGTCTCCTCCAAAAAGAGTACCTCACGGTAGATAAATAAGGTTGAATTTGAAAGAAAAGTTTTGTTCTATCAGCCTTAAGTGGCGGGCATAAATGTTAATCTACAAGGTTCCCATCCCAATACCCATCCAAAGGGAGGGCTCTCTCTGGGACCAGACCTAGAATCCAGAATAAAGAAAAATGATTACCCTTAAAAGGAAAAGCACTCCATCCACTCTTATCAGTCCCAAATGACCAGTAAGATGGACCCTGGGCCATTCCAATGTATGGCCTGTAATTGGAACACAGATGTCATCCAGGCTTCCTGAAGAAGAATAAAATCAAATTCCAAATCAGCTATCAACTGAAAAATGTCCTGCTTTCTTTTGATATTAATGACTGTGGCAATTAGAAGATGCCACTACAGTGTTACCAATGGACATACAGAATAGTCAATAGTTAACTCTTTCTTCTCATCTTCTTTTCTTTCCTGTGTACATTTCTCAGTGGGTGGAAGATGGACATTACCCACTTCCATCTTATCCTTAGGGTCTTCTTCCTATTCTGAATCACTCCATTCTGAGGTCCCTAACACCTCATACAGGATCTTGGATTCCATCAGTGGGGAGGCTCAGCCTTATGCAATCTCAAGGAAAAGAGGAATGGGTACTGGTGAAGCTGGTGGTGACTGCATTTGTCTAGTACACTATCAGATTCAGGAGGGTCAGCGTAGCATAATGGGTGGAGGAGGAAGCTTTCCCCATGTCATTGTTTGGTGGAGGTGGTTTTCCTTGTGTAGGAGGAGAATCAGAGCCTCCTTAGGACCAGGGTCCAAACCCTGGTAGATGAACATGACTTAATAAGAGTCGATTATAAAGGAGGAGGAGGAGGAACAGGTTCCTGACCTTCTGTTGCCTGAGCTTGATTGATCAGATCTTCTGGGTTTAAGGTCTGGAAAGTATTTGCTGCAGCCCATGGACAATCCTTATACAAATGGCCTTTCTCTTAACACAAGTTGGAGGGAGACTAGTTTGTTCAGTGGGAGTTGATATGTCTCACTTTGATGCAAAGGCTACAATGAAGCTTGTCACAAATGATGGATAAGTGAGTTTGTGAGCTACAATGATAGCAGGTTTGGAGCTGCCCTGGGTAATAACAGACTCCCAGTACCAACCGAGGAAAAAGCAATTGGGGATGTGTAAAATACCTACCTCTGTTTGGTGTAGTTTGACTTGAAATTTCCAGCCCCAGTCCAGAATATTTCATCATCCAATACAGTAGTGGGAGCACTCAAGACTTGACACTTCTGTTGGAGCCAGTGGTAAACATCACCCACTAGTACAGGCGCATTATGAAACATGATTGTCACTGATTTGGTAATAGGTTTAGTCAATGGGATTGCTGAAAAGGGATCCACAAAGGGGAATATTTTAGTTGATTGTAAAGGACTTAGAAAGATTCCAAAAGAGTAGCTGATCGAAAAATAATATCAAAGATATCCTCTGGAAATGTGAATAAAGGCAAATACATCTGCAAGGTAAAACCACAGAGACCCTTGAATAAGGTTTTTCCCACATAATGATGATCTGGGTGAGCAACCAATTCTCCTTTATACTTGAGGAGGACTTCATGTTTCCTGGGTAGAGGTACCATGGTGATGACTTTAAAGATCTGACAACAGCGTTCTTTGAAGCGGCACTAGGGGTCAGCTGGTATAGGAATTTCAGAATCAGTTGTGTCAGCATGAAGGGGCACAGCAGGCTGTGCTATATGTGGTACCAACTGTTCCTGATTGGTAGGTCATAGTGTACCCATGATTCTTTAGTGGATGTACTTGATCTGCCTGTGTCAGGACTGTCAGTGCCCATGAATTGTACCACAGAAGGGGCTGACTTGCAGAAATAGTTATAGGAACATGTTACTGGTTGACCTTGGTCGAATCAGAATGAGGAGGCAAAACTTTATCAGCCAGATGAGGTGGACATTCTGGCAATGTAGATGACTGCAAAAGAAGTAGCATCCCATGGTGGGATCTGCATCCAGTGCCTTTGTACATTCTGAGTCCAACCTACCCAGTGAAGAGCCAAATCGGTTCAGGGTCGCTCACCTTCAGTCAGAATGTCTAGTCCAAATGCCTGTTTGAAAAGCAGTGGAGGTAAATATGGGGGAGAGAAATTAAATGGAATGCGTTCTGTGGGAGCCAGCAGTGTCCATAGCTGTAAGATTCCTATGGTGTAACACCACATTCTCCTTCTCTTTTTTTGGAATCATCAGATTTTTCATTTGAGCCCTGCCTTATCTAATAACAAATTAGCATGAGGCTTTCTCCCATCACGGCCAAGGGTCGTGGACTCATAGTTCGTGCTGCCTGGAAGAGACACTGCAGTATCTGTAATAGTGGCAGAATCAAAGTCATTATGGAAGGTCTTAGGCTCAGGGTAGTACTCCTGATAACGCCATTCCTGACTGTTTCCTATGTCATCAGTTGGTGATGTATTCAGTGCTTGGAGTGACAGTATGAATTTATTCAGATTCAGGGCATCCTGCATTTGTTTATCTACCAAAGCAGTATGTGCACCTGCAACATGTTGTGGTAGTGCCAGTGTCAAAGAATCCTCATTCAGAACATCGCTATTAGTGGTAGAAAATAGTCTAGAAGGAGCAGGTCCCACCATCCAAGGTTTATCAGAAAAGAGACCCCAGGTAAGCTAATAAGTGACCATTCCTGCCCCGTGGTCAGCTAAACCTTATGCCGTGAACTTGAAAATGTACAAGACAGTAGCGTTATCATGATTATGTGCAACAGTCTGGTAAGAGATAATTGAGTATTAACTTGCCTGGGATCAGTAGGAGCCAGTGATGAACTCACACTGCCTGTCACAGGGATGGCCATCTGGGGCACTGTAGACAGGTGTGAAAGCAGAGCTTCTGCTGTAGAATATATCAAAGCTTGTTGGATCTCCCAGCGATGTTCCTGTTATAAAGATTCTTCATTTTGCAGCAAATGTGGTTTCAATGTGGATTTGAAGGTTAAGGCAGTAGTGAACTGTGTACTTTTATATACTGTTTCTGGATTTTGGACTCCCAAATTTTCTATATCTTGTAAAGTATTCACATCCTTAGGATTGGTTGTATCAAAAATACCTCAGTCCCTATAGAAACTGTGGCTAAGTTAGAGATCAAGTTCTCAGCCATTGTGACATCCATCTCTCTCAGCTCCTCAGCCAGACCGGCCTTCACACAGACCAGCAGCAGCTCCTGCTACAGATGAGTAGGGAATTTCCCCAGTGCCCTGGGCAAATTTCTCCTCATTCAGTAAAAATACCACCAACAGCTTATTCTGGTTCAAGGTCAGTTGCATTCATCTGTATCCCCTCCTTCAGGTCATGCCTGAAAATAGGCAGAATTTGTCTAGTGCACTTACCCAGTCAAAACAAAAAGTATTGCACAGACCATAGCACACCACAGTGGTACTGATGTGTCAGCTCCCCAAGTGCAGGTAAGTGTCCCCACCACAGCCCCAGAAGAGATGCCTCCACAGACATATGTCCTGTATGGTTGGTCACACAGGGACATACATCGCCGCCACAGAGGCATGCAGCATCATATGGACATGGGTGGTGGTAGAGTCTAAACAGTGGCAGGACTAAGGATGTAAGGGTGAATTCCCTTCTCCTTGACTGGGTTCACCATGCCCATTTTGCTTCCTTGAGCAGGTGTAGAAGGTGGTGTACATTCCCCCACTCACCGACATCATCACCCTGTGCTGTACTTCCCCACCCAGGTCTACTGTTGACATTGGTAAAGTCTGCCCACTGTGCCATAACCCAGCAAGCCATGACCCCTGCCCACTCCCATCCACAACACTAAGCCTTCACTGTCCACAGCTTCACTGACATCCTGCATGCCACACAGAGGGTGCTTTGTAGGCAACACTGTGTAGAGCACATGCTGCAGTGTCAAGGCACACTCCACCAGTGTAATAAAATAGCCATGTTTGCAGCAGTGGATAGTGCTAGACCTTAACACCTATGAAAGTAGTAGAGTAATGCCATAGATGCCCTAATGTGTTCTAGCACCTATAGGTGTAAACATACAACCTTAGGTGCAACTCACTAATACTAACGTTCATACTAAGGGTGCATTAAGGGCAAATAGGACAAGGACCATAATGTGCTCCTATCTCAATACCCATAATACTCAGAGTGTATACCTGACTAGAGATGCTGCAATTTAATTTTAACCTGCAAATATTTCACAAAATTCATGAATTTGTGTAACATTTATGGGTGCGAAATGTAAATTTTCGCCAGCAAATGCAGAATTTGTTTTGCAGGTGAAATTCTACATTTTGCTGAAGAATTTCACATTTTGACCCACAACATTTTAATTGAAATGCTTGAATTTTGCTTAATATTTTACAGAATGAAATTTTCCAATTTTGCCATCTCTATACCAGACAAGATTAAGTTGTCCAACTTGTTTTAAAAGATAACTTGTTTTCACATGTAACAATATCAGTTGGTAAAGCATTCCAACAGTTTACAATCCTTTGGGAAAATAATACTGGCTCCCTAAGGTATTAAAATGTTTTCCCATAATCTGATATGTGTGCCTTCTAGATGTAATACAGCCATGCTTAACATCCATTCACATACTACTCATTAAATGCATTCTGAACAATTTCTCTCATCAATAACAAGTGCCCCCAAATGTCTTTGTTCATGCAACATAGGTTTTAATTGTGACAATCTCTGCGTAAGTAAGATTTTGTAACCCAAACCATTTGCTTAGTAATTCTATTTTGAAGTCTCTCAATTTGAAATATATCCGTCAAAACTGACACCAAAATTATGATCCATAATCTAAGTGTGGACAGATGTATGCCTTATACAATGGTGCCAATACTGGAGGATCCCTATATTTTATATTTCTCCTTATTGTCCATATTAGCCTTTGTGATAGCCTCATTAATATGCTTCACTGGTCACCGATCACTACTAGCCAAGATCCTTTTCTAGCTGTGTTTCAGACAGTTGGCTACTATACAAGAAATAAGCCTGTTCTTGTTCCTTGTTCCTTGTTCCTATCTCCCTTGCATTTGTCAAGATTGAACTGCATCTCCCAATCAGATGCCCACTTAGAGACACTGCTAAGATCTTGCGGGACTTTATGTGCTTCCTCTATATTATTACATGGTCCACCTGTTTCAGAATCATTGGCATATTTAGTATACCATCAGTTTAAATTCTTAGTTAGGTCAGCTATAAATATTTGAAAAATACGAGGGCCCAAAACTGATCCCTGAGGCACACCACTTGACATTACTCCATCCTCAGACACACAGCCTAAATTCTGTACCTTTTGAATTTGTCCATCCAAACATTTGGAAATCCAAGCTGTGTTATATTAACGCTTATAAGCATTTCATTTTTCACTACCTCTTAATGCAGAACCAGGTCAAATGCCTTGCTAAATCTAAAATATGGACTTGCAAGGTATCTTAATATCCAATTTGCTACTTATACTTTCATAGAAACATAGGTTAGTCACACAAGATCTACCATTTTAAAACCGTGTTGATCAGCATCTATATCACCCAATAATAAGGTAATTCTGTCTCTGATAATGCTTTCCAGCATTCTCCTATAACTGATGTTAAGCTTATAGGCCTATAATTTTCAGCAACATGTTTCTCCCTTTTAAATACTGGTGTCACAAGTACTATTTTCCAGTCCTTGGACCACACTATGGTTTATACTGCCTTCAAAGAGTATTTTAAATTGGTAAATCAAATGCATAGACATCAATTTTGCTTGTCGTCCTGTGATCTTATCTGGGCCTGGTGCAGTATGTGCTTTAATATTTTAATTTTATTCTTTATTTTTCTTCTTCTTCAGAGATCTTAACTTCTGAGCCTGACTTGATATGACAGATATCAGGATTTCCAACCTTTTATTTTGCTAACACAGAACACAAATATTAATTATAAATGTTTGCCATTTCTTTGGGTCATGAACTGTTACATCCTTCTTCATTATGGTGTTTATTGCATGTTTTTTTAATGGGGAGATATAGATATAAAAGGATTTGCAATTATCCTTCTTAGCATTAATGGCAATGTTATATTCCATATTTCTTTTTGCTTTGTTTATTGCTCACAATGCAGGATATGTATGTGAATGCACTGTGACACTTAGACAGCTGGTTCTGATAACTCTATGATTTTTGTAATATAAAAATGTAGTGGGATTGTTTGTAATGAAAATCCTGTGCTTGGGATGACAAACTCCACCCCCAGGTATCAGTTCAAAAGACAGGATATATGTTATACCAGCAGCTCTCTGAATGCAATTAACTTGTCAGTTTGTTTTGAAGCCAGGACTAATATATCCATTTTATAACGTCCTCAGGAAAGTCATTTAATTGCACCTGGTATCATAAGAAAGTGGAATATCCATTTTATGACATCCTCAGGAAAGTCAGTTGATTGCACCTGGTGTCATAACAAGTCCTTTGATGTGTTTGAGAAAGGGAACTGCTCATGGATCAAAGTTGAGGCAGTATAGCACAGTGGTTTAAGGCTCTGAGCTGCAAATCTGGTGACATCCAGTAGACCTGACCTGGGTTTGAATCTCACAGCTTCCACTTACATACTATGTGACCCTGAGCAAGTCACTTAACTTCCTGTGCTCCCAGGATGCACCTGTAAAAGCTTTCAGCTTAGTGTGCTACTCCTGGTTAAACAACTAAAAAAATGTTACTGAGAAATTACAGTCTTAAATAAGAGTGTCATCATTTGGACAATGGGTCTTGCTGGAGTAACAGAATTCAATACCTTGATGGACTTCCTGTTATAAATATGTATCCTGAAAGGGAGGAGCTAGATGATGACATCATGAAGAGGGATGAAACACAGCATTGTTAAACTGTAGTCTGCATTCCATTGAGAGACACTCATATACTTGGACTGAGAAAAGGAACATCTAAGAGCACTGAAAGATTATAAGAAATACCTTAGATAAATAAGTCTAATAGTTGGTAGGAATTTTGAACTTTTAAACCTGTTTTTTAAGATTGTACGCTTTGAGATATTTTGCTCTGTATTTATTATTTACCTATTTTATCTATCTTAAAGTAAAGATATATATTTTAAAACAGAAACTGCCTGATGTGCCTTGAAACTGCTTCTTTTTATTTGTAAGTGAAGCTTAGATGGTTAAATTTGAGACTGTGCTTAAGCTTATTTGAATACCAAATTGGAAACAGGTAAGAGTTTCTCTTAGGTCTTGCATAGAGTTTTAAGGGTTCATTTGTAATACCAGGTTGGTGCCCATGGCAAAAGATATCTGCATTCCTTGAAGAGCAGAATTATCTGAGTCTGTACATTGGGTATGCTAGCAAGAGGTTAACAGTTTGAATCCTTCCAGAACTTGAGACCAAAGTTTGATTTGAACCCACAAAACAGACAGGAGGGTTACCTGATTTATTAACTGTTCACAATACTATGCTCAGAGGTTGGCACTTTGTCAGTAGAGGGCTGACCTGCTGAGTGGGGTTGTGACAGATTGGTTGGCAGTGGTGGATAATTTTGGCATTATAAGCTTTATTGTCAGTGTGTCAGCTTGAGACTGTTCAGCTCACTTGGAAAAAAGAAAGGCAGTGTTTTATTTTATAAGGAAACAGAACTATATCCCTTGGCTTACAGTCAAGTTCCTACCCATTTTACTTTCTTCTTAAGTGCCAGTCAGAGTAGCAGTAGTTAGGGAAGATGGCTTACAACTACAGCAGTCACCCTATAGACTACTTAAAGTAGCCAGTGGGACAGAGGAGTCCCATCTGGAGGTGAAAGCCACAAAGCAGAACCCTCATGAATGCCCTGATGGTAGCAGATACCTAGAGCATAGAGTCACAGATAGTGACTGTAAGGACCAAACCTTGACTATGGAAGGGCTAATGGCCAGTGCAGTGTCCAGATCAGATGAGGGGGCAATCAGGCCATTGTCAGTGAAGGCCACAGCAGCAGGGGAAGGTCACCAGTATCCTGGATCCAGAAGTACTCAGGCTGCATATTGAGTTGCGAGGATGGAGCTGGAGTTCTAGAGGGAGAGGGAGCAGGAAAGTGAGAGGCAGACTATGAACAGTGAGAGGCAGACCGTGAACAATGAGAGGTGGACCATGAGGCAGAGCAAGAATGCCATAAGATAGAGTGAGAATGTTGAGAGGCAGAGCGAGAACAGAGAGATGCTGACTGTGAGTAGCATGAGTGCCAGAGACAATACAAACTGGATAAGCTATGACTCAACTAGCTGCACCAGAGCAGGTAAGTAGCTTGGGTTTAACTGGGACTACTGGACTGGGTTACAAATTGAATTCCAAATTGATAGCCAAATTTAAAGAGGGGAGGATATGGATGCCTTTTAAATTCTTTTGAAAAGTTTGTATTCAGGCTAAAATTCTAGGAGTCCTGGAGCTTCCAGCAATCACAGCTACTCACCGGAAAGCTCGGATGCATTGGGTCACATGGACAATAAGGACAGTGATGATTACAGCAAACTTAAAGCTGAACTGTTAAAAACTTAAATTAACTGCTGAGTCATACAGAGCTAAATTCTGTAAGCTCAGGAGAAGCTCTGACATGAGCTATGAGGAGATAGCCATGAAACAACGTCAGTTTTAAAACATTGGTGGGAAGGAATTGAAGCAAACTCTGTTGATAAAATTGAAAATGTGATTTTGTTAGAACAGTTTTGTGGGCATGCCCAGCAGAGCTGGAAAACCTGGCTGGAGGACCGAGATCCCAAAACAGTGCAAGAGGCTGCTGAACTCTCGGACCACTATGCCAAGAGCAGACCTGCTCTGAGAGTGAATGTGGTGGTGTGGCAGTGCAGAAAGGGAAAAGCTGACCTTCAGTGTAGCTAAACCCTCACTGCCACCACCAGAACCAGTTAGCCTCAGGTTTCAGAGGAAAGATTTCTCTGAGAAAAAATGAATGTTGGTTGTGTAAAGAAACAGGGCATATTGCCAGACAGTGCCCCAAAGGTGAGCAATGCACAACAGGGGCTAGGTAAGAAGTGGGTTGTTTGTGTGTCCCTGGAAGCATGCCAGTGAACATGAGGGAACACGTGGCACCCAGTCATGGTAAATGGTGTACAGACACAAGGTTAAAGGGCACAGGGCATTCTTGACCTTGGTAAGGGGGTCTACTACAGCCTGGTCAGCTTATACCCAATAAATACATCACTGTAATGGACTTTACTGATGAGGTGAAAAATTAGCCATCACTAGTGTTCTGCTAGACTGGAGTGAAACAGGGGAACTGTACCTTAGCAGTGGATGTGATCCTGATAACCTCCAACAGGGAATGGTATGTGCAGTTACCCATAGCCAAGCAGCAAGGGAAAGGTAGTTCCCTGAAACCCATGGGAACAATTGTAAAGACAACTGGGAGGCTGGTTCCCCAGCCTGTGTCTCTGATATGGGGACTAAAGAAGAGGGGTAGAAATTTCCCCAGTAGCAAGCAACCACACAGCTAAAGAGGGTTACTCTGAAGAGGGAGGGTGACCTTTGTCAGAGGTTGGGATTGACAGTGATCCTGAGCACCCTAATGCTAGTGCTTGGGACCCTGGTTTAGTGACTGAAGGGACCTGTCCCATGCTTGGGAATGTGTGCGGGTTTGCAGGTGCTCAGAGAAATGACCCTAGTCTACAGGAGCTGAGAGCCTGGGCAGACTCTGAAGGAGCACAGGAGGTGACGGCAGACATAAGGTTTATTGGGAAAATGGACTTATATAAACTCAGGCTGTGCAGACAGAGGGAGGGATGCTAAGCAGGCAGCTTGTCATTCCCCAGGGTATTGTGAGCAATTGTTCAAGATTGTACATGATATTCCCTCATCTGGTCATCTGGGAATCATGCACTATGCAGTGGTTGGGCCAGAATTTCTATTGCATAACTTCACCCAGCAGGTGAAGGAGTATTGCAGGTCTTGTCACTGGTGCCAAAAATAGGGAGGCAAGCAAGAAACCTAAGCCGCCATGATTCCATTGCCCTATAGTGGAGGAGCCATTCCAGAGTCTGGGATTGGATATTGTGGGCCTTTAAATTCCTCCAGCTCCTCAGGGAAGAGATTCATCCTGACTGTGGTGGATTATGCCCAGAGGCAGTCGCCCTATCCTCACTGAGGACAGACAAAGTGGCAGAAGCTTATTGGGATTTTCTCCAGTTGGTTTCCACAGGACGTTATCACAGATCGAGGGGTTTCTTCATGTCAGACCTGATGTAATGTTTGTGGGAGAAGTGTGGGGTGATGCAGAGATGCACAACACATACCACCCACAAGCCAATGGGCTTGTGGAAGGATTCAATGGTACCCTAAATTCAATGCTTTGGGTGTTTTCTGAACAGCATGGGAGGGACTGGGAGAAATACTTTCCCCACCTGTTGTTTGCATACAGGGAGGTGCCCCAAGAGTTGACAGGATTTTCCTCCTTTGAACTCTTATATGGACACCAGGTACATGGGCCCCTAGACTTATCTGGGAGGACTGGGAAGGCAAGCACACCACCCAGGGAACTCCCATAGTGGATTATGTCCTAGGTTTAGGAAAGGCTGAAGGAGCTTATGGGGACAGCCCAGAGCAACCTAGCAGCTGCCCAACAGAAACAAAAAAGTGTGGTACGACTGCAGAGCTAGAGCTCACTCATACATGGTGGGACAGGAAGTCATGGTCCTTATTCCAGTCTGGAAAGACAAGTTGCAGGCTGAGTGGGCAGGACTGTACAAAGTGGTTAGTAAGGTAAATGACATGAATTACTGTATATTATAGAGTTGCCTGACAGAAGCAGACAGAAAGAATGTACCATGTCACCATGATGAAGTCATATGCAAATAGAGCTGGCGTTGTGTTTGCAGTGTGTAGTCATGGGGGACAGACAAAGGAGACCCCCTTCTGGACTTGCTGGAAGAAAGTAAGTGGGAGTCTCTGTGGAGGCAGTTAAATTGTCTCCCCAGCTGACCCCGGACAAGATCCAGAAAGTAAGGGAGGTTTAGCAGACTCTGCCCCATTGTTTAGCACCAAGCTTGGACTAACTTTAGTGATGCATGTTGTGGAGATGGGGACACCAACGTCCATACGGTGGACAGTATAACGGTGTCAGAGGCTGTCCAAAATGACATTAGGAGGGAAGTGAGGAGATGCTGGATTTAGCGGTAATCCAGTGATCCCAAAGCCCCTGGGCCTCACCCATAGTCCTTGTACCTAAGCCAGATGGCTTTACTCATTTCTGTATAGACTATCGTGGACTGAATGCAGTCACAAGTCAGATGCCCACCCAATGCCCTGGATGGATGAACTCCTGGACAAGTTGGGGCAACCTACCTCATAAACCATTGACCTGACAAAGAGGTATTGACAGGTAGAGTTGATGGACACAGCTAGGAGAGGTCGTCATCACCTGATAGGCTTATTTGAATTCAAAGTAATGCCTTTCAGAATGAAAATGCCCTGGCCACTTTCCAAAGGTTGGTGAACCAGGTGTTAAATGGTGCTGTGGCATACCTGGATGACATTGCCATCTTTAGTACCAGCTGGGAGGAACACCTATCCCACCTTAGGGAAGTGCTGGGCAGGATACAGAGGACCAGGTTCACTGTCAAAGCCAGGAAGTGCCAGGTGGCCATGGGAGAATTGGCATACCAAGAGCATGTGGTAGGTCGAGGTCAGCTCTGTCCTAACCAAATAAAAATAGAGGTAATCCAGGCATGGCACAGACCAGAAAATGCAGAAGCAGGTCAGGAGTTTTCTGGGACAGCAGGGTACTACAGAAAATTTGTACCCAATTACAGTGCCCTGGCTGCTCCTGTCTGACCTGGTAAAGAAAAGGATGCCAAAGAAAATTACCTGGGGACCAGCCTGTGAAGAAGCCTTTACCAGACTGAAGGAGGCAATGTGCAGTGATCCTGTTTTGACAAGTCCTGACTATAGCAGACCCTTTATAGTTCAGACTGACACCTCAGACATTGGTATTGGGGCAGTACTGAGTCAGACATCCAGCCAAGGGAAAGATCACCCTGTAGTGTGTCTGAGAAAGAAGTTACTACCCAGGGAGCAGGCATACTCTTCTGTGGAAAAAGAGTGTCTTGCCATAGTGTGGGCCCTAAAGAAATTAGAGCCATACTTATATGGGCAGCAATTTTGGTACAGACTGACCACATCCCTGGTTTGGCTGGACGAGATGGAAAGAAACAATGGTAGATTGTTAAGATGGAGTCTTGCTTTGCAAGGGTATGACATGACCATTCTACATAGGACTGGAGTGACCAATCAGAACTCAGATGGCTGTCTCATGTCTATGAGGAGGAACTGATTTGGAAAGCTCATCCCATGCAGGGATAGAACCCCAAATTCAGTCTAGGTGGGGAGGATTGTGACATTTAGACAGCTGGTTCTGATAACTCTATGATTTTTGTAATATAAAAATGTAGTGGAATTGTCTGTCATGAAAATCCTGTGTTTGGGATGACAAAGTCCACCCCTCAGGTATCAGTTCAAAAGACAGGATATATGTTAAACCAGCAGATCTCTGGATGCAATTAACTCGTCAGTTTGCTTTGAAGCCAGGAACCAATGTATCCATTTTATAACATCCTCAGGAAAGTCATTTAATTGCACCTGGTGTCATAAGGAAGTGGAATATCCATTTTATGACATTCTCAGGAAAGTCAGTTGATTGCACCTGGTGTCATAAAACGTCCTTTGATATGTTTGAGAAAGGGAACTGCTTATGGATCAAAGGGACTGAGAAATTACAGTCTTCATTAAGAGTGTCATCATTTGGACAATGGGCCTTGCTGGAGTCACAGAATTTAATACCTTGATGGGACTTCCTGTTTTGTGTATATATATATATATATATATATATATATATATATATATATATTAGAGGCAAAAACTCTGTTTAATGCATCCATTAAGGCTGTTCCACAGCGCAGTTAAAAGCAAGGAATTGGTTGAAAAGCCCCTTGGAACTCCCAGCCCACCCCCAACCAGCATAGGGGTGCGATTGGGGTCATCGGCCCTAACTCTCACCCCATTGCATGTGTAAAGAAGCAGAGGTATAGGAGAATGGGGTGAGAGGTAGGACCAACAACCCCAATGCACACCTCGATGGGGGTTGGGGGTGGGCTGGGACCCAAGGGGGGCTTTCAACCCTAACTCCAAATTTCTCACTTTTGTCACTGTGGAACAACCCTAACTGATGCATTAAATAGAGTTGTTTGCCTCTAATTTCCTTCTTTTGAGAATGATAATGAGAAATAGTGAATGTATGTGTGAAGCGAGCACGGGGCCCAAAGTCACATAGTAACATGGTGCCCGTGAGATGCAAATGGTAATGCCTCATGGTGACACAAGGCGAAACAGAAAGAGAAACAGTACTGTAGACAAATCGTAAAAATAACGCAAACACAAGTGCAAATGAAAATGCAAAGGGTAATGTACATGGTGACGTAGACATGAACAGTAAGTGAAATGAGTATGGAACATAGCGGAAGTAATGTGATAACAGTAATGTAGCGCACAGACTGGTTTTTCCCCAAAAACTGCATAGAGAAAGACAGGAGTACAAAGAATGTATGCAAAATAATAGGTTCGGAGCAGAAAATGAGGAGTCTGAATATTAAATTGCTTATATCACAGGAACCGTATTTATAGAAAAATTAAAAGTCATATGATTTATGACTTTCCTGGCTGATTTATACTTAGCCCTCAACAGGGGCTAAGCATTTTTCTGACAAAAAGTTTGTATCCGTCGTTCGAGATACAGGCCCTGAAAAGGCGTGGATGCGTCAGAATGTTATCCTATGGGAAAAAGAGAAGTTCTGAGTGCCATAACTTTGCCACCCTGTAATATTTTTTCACCAAACCACCAAAAGGCACATCTGTGGGATGCTGGCTTTCTTCCTCCAAATTTCAGTGTAAAACACACTGTTATTTTGCAGCAGGGTGGCAAGAATTCCTGTCATGCAGCGGACACTGCAATGTTAGTCTATGGGAAAAAGTGTCAAATGTGAGTACCGTAACTTTGCATCCATGCAACATTTTGTCACCATACCACCAAAAGGCACATCTGTGAGATGTTGGCTGCCTTCCTCCAAATTCCAACTCAAAAGACCAAACCATTCATTTGCAGCAGGTGGCAAAGAACTGCTGTCATTTTAGCCATAGTCTGAAAAAGTAGTGTTGTGGATTTACATAGCTTCACAAGCATTTGTGACACTTTCATGAGTGCAAATTAATTTGTGACACTACTTTTCCAGAAATTGAAAAACATATGTCTACGGTGTTTAACCTCAAAATAAAGACATGTCTAGCATTCTCAGGGGTCTTAATTAGGTAAACACAAAAAGAATTGTGTTGCTAGAGAGTCCCAAATTTAAATGGAGCATTTTCTGATCACTAACTGAAAACAAAATGGAGGATTTGCAACACTAAGGGCCATTTGTGACACTAAAAGTGCATTTGTGACACTGTCGAACTTTTAGTTAACTTTTCCCATTGACTTATAATGTGAAATTGTTTTTGAATAACTTTTGAGCCGTTTAATATTTGTTCACAAATCTTCAAAGGCACATTGGGGACCCCAACATGATCCTTGAAGTTTTGGACTGGTGGCACAAACTGTGCAACCTGTAGGGATGAGCAAAGAATTCCAAAAAGTGTAAATGCGCCGCAGATCACGCTTAATAACTCCGCAGAGTTAATACAAACAGTACAAAAGTTGGCAGATCCCCAGATGTATTGTTCTTGATTGTGTATTCCAAATTTCAGGCAAATCCATTGAACAGTTGCAAAGTTATTAAGGTGCAAAATTTTAGGTTTAACATGTAAATGGCTCCTCAACCCTTACTATAGTAGCACTATCGTGCTAATATATATATATATATATCTATACATATATATATATATCCCAAAAGGAAGAAGCTAGATGATGACATCATGAAGAGGGATGAAACACAGCATTTTTAAACTGTAGTCTGTATTCCATTGAGAGACATTCATATACTTGGACTGAGAAAAGTAACATCTAAAAGCATTGAAAGATTATAAGAAATACCTTAGATAAATAAGTCTAATGGTTGGTAGGAATTTTGCACTTTTAAACCGGTTTTGTTTTTAAGATTGTATGTGTTGGGATATTTTGTTCTGTATTTACTGTTTACCTATTTTATCTATCTTACAGTAAATATATATATTTTAAAACAGAAACTGCCTGGTGAAAGTATGTCTCTTTGCAGATGACACAAAAGATCTACAACAGGGTAAATACACAAGGTGAGGGTGTAAAGATGAAAAGGGACTCGCAAGGTTGGAGGAATGGTCAAATGTATGGCAGCTTAGATTCAATGCAAAGAAGTGCAAAGTAATGCACCTGGGAAACAAAAACCCAGTGGAAGAGTACACAACGGGGGTGAGATACTGACAACAACAAAAATGGAAAGGGACCTGAGTGTAGTAATATCAGATGACCTAAAGGTGGGCCAGCAATGTGAGAAGGCAGTAAGAAGGGCTGTGGGATATTGGGATGCATAGGAGAGGCATCACCAGTAGAAAACAGGAAGTTGTTGGCCTTCTGTACAGACAGTTGGTAAGACCACATCTGAGTACTGTGTACAGTTCTGGAGACCCCATCTCTGCAAAGACATAGACAGTGTGGAGGCTGTCCAGAGGAGGGCAACCAAATGATGCAGGGTCTGCATCAGAAGACATATGAAGAAAGACTAAAGGAACTAAAGCTGTATAGCCACAAGAAAAGGAGGGAGGGGAACATGATAGAAACTTTAAAATAACTCAAGGAATCAACAAAGTCCAAGAGGTAGCATCTTTCAGAAAAGAGATGGCAAAACAAGGGGCACAATTTGAAGACAGATGGGAAGGCTCAGAGGTAAGTGTGAAAGTATTTCTTCATAGAGGGGTTGTGGATACATGGAACAGCCTTCCTGAGGAGGTCGAGAGTCAAAACAGTGGGGAATTCAAGAATGCATGGGACAGACATAAGGCAATTCTAGTGGGGGGTAGGAGAGGCAGGTTGGTTAACTAGGATCTGCAGCTTATCCGTTAGGTAGGGAAATGGGCAGACTAGGTGGGCCAAGCGGTCTGTATCTGCCATCAAATTCTATGTTTCTATGTTTATCCTTTTCTGTCTCTTCTCTGTCTGGTTACATAACCAACTTTTCCTGTGAGACCTAGGAACTGATCACCTGATGGTCCGTGATTCTCTGCATCTGCTAGCTCTCTGCTTTCATTTGCTGTTCTTTCTTTTCTTCCCCTTGCACATCTGCTGGTTTAAAAATATATGTGAATCATTATGTGGAAATGTAACTGATTCTGAGATCCCTATCTTTAAAAAGTATATAGTTATACTTTTAAATATTTAAAAGCTATTTGGAACCAAGGGGTTAACCTGTGCCATGATTTTTAAGCCTTTTGCAGAGCTGTAAACAAGACTTCTGTTCTGGGTCACTATGTTCTTTTGCGTGCAGCTGCAAGAACATTGGAAACTTACAAGAAAATTGTGTGAGAAGCATGCTGTTTTCTTAATGAGTTTCCCAGGCTCAGAATTATAAAGCAGCAGTAATGCCTGTGTAAGACAGAGACAGAGACTGAGATATGAAATTGAGAAGAAAAACTCAGAAGAAGGACTCTGTTTTCTGTTTGTACTGCCATTGTAAATAGTTTTACTGAAGGTTCCTTTAACTGGTCATTTTTATTTTTTATTTTGCTGTTAATAATAAAATGCTATTTGCAAGTTTTGAACAGCTCCTGGTTTCCTATGCTTCCTGACCTGTGCCTCGATGACAAGGAAGTAAAGGGAGGTGTGATCAATATCCTGCAGTGGAACACAGTGCACTGTTCAGTACACACTACACAATATAAACACCCTTTTAAAATGGGAAGAGAAAATTCTGCCATCTGATTGATTACCTGTGCATCAAATACATTTGATGCATACTGAAGGTAAAACAAGTTCCATAAACAACGATGACACCAGTGAACTAGAAATCAGTGTGCAATCAGAATAATTAGACTTACAATACTGTACGCCATATTGTTTTGATTAGTAACAACCACAAGACTGAGCCATTCTGTCAGCTATAGCTATTAATTTAAACAAAGTAGCTCCATCATTAAACATAAATTATCCTGTTGTCTCACCAAATGATAACTGTTTCTGCTTTTCGTTTCAAGACGGTCCAGCAGCATGCTGACTCTCACTGTACCGCAGAAAAATTTCAATGGATGCACAAAATATTTTATATATTTTGACCCCAAATTTTAAATATACTTCTTATGACTCACTTATGAACAAGTATGGTGAACATTTTAAAATCCTGCTTGAAAGGTGATTTTGCCTAGTGACTGCAAAATTGCTTTTTAGGCAGATTTTCATAATTCTATCACCATTATTAATGAGGCAGGGTCTCAGAAAGGCCATTTTATAATTTCGTGTCAAAATATCAAAATGTCAAAGTTATGCATCAAAGTTGAAACCACCATTGAAATGCATTGAACCTCACTTACCTTACTTTCTCATATTGAAATTAGCACTTCCAGCAGCAAGACACATATTCCATAGGAGGTGAATCTTCACCTGGCACCTGTTCAGGTGAGTGAGGGTGTGGTGGGGGTGGGGTGGTGGGTGCTAGTTGGAGATGTGGACGGGTGGGGTCGAATCAGCGAGCAATCATTTTTTACAGGTTTTAAAGAAAAACATCAAGGACTGTTTTCTTTATTTTACGAGGATGGTGATCAGAAGGTGGGTGTGAGACTAGACACCAGTGAAAGACAATATGTAAACAATGTAAACAGGGACTGTGATCAGAGGGGTGGAGGACCACTAGACATCAGAGAAAACAAGATTTAACAGGGATGGCAATCAGAGTGTGGTGAGTGCCACTAGATACCTGGAAAACATTTCATAATTATGGAGATAGTGAACAGAGAGTGGGGACACCACTAGACACCAGGAAAACAAACATTATTATGTGACAGTAATCAGGGGTGGTGGGTGCCATTAGACACCAGGGAAAGAAGGTATAATTATGGGGATGACAATGGGGATGGGAGTGCCACTAGACACCAGAGAACAATATAAATAATTGGGGATTGTGAATGGAGTGTGGGGGGGATCACTAGATACCAGAGAATTATAAAATAATTAGAGGAACAATGATTGGATGGGTGGAGGTGCCACTAGACACCAGAGAACATTTTTTTCATATTACGGGCAAATGGAAAAGTGGAAGCGAGTCACGAAAAGGATTTCAAATGTAAAAACAAAACATTTCAGGCTCATTTATCCAAAGTGAAGTACACAATCCATTTAATGGAGACCTGAGGAGCAAGATAGATGTCTTGCTTTCTCTGCAAGATGTAATTTTGTGAATTTTGACATTTTTGTTGTAGAAAAAATGGACAATAAGATGACAGCAAACATAAAAGGATTTTACCCTCATGAAAAGGATTGGCCTGACATGAAAAAGATTCTTTTTCATTTCATACAGCTATTTTGAAGTGCTTACAGAGCATACACAGAACCCGAAATTTAAAATTTCAATTACTTTGGAACAGATTAATGTTTTTTCACCAAAGGAGCAAAAGGCACATCTGTGGGCCAGCCCTTTTCTACCCTGAAACATTCACACCAAAAATTCCAAACTGGGTGCTACAGGTGTCACCAAAAATAGCAACCCCAAAAATTCACTTCTTGCAATATCTCTATCTCAGAATCTACACATTCAACCAGAATGAGTTTGGCACATCCAGAAATCTACCTTTCTAGACTGTAAATGCACAATTTCATGCAAATCAGTTGCACTGCTGTGAGTTATTAAAGCAGAAAAATTGATTGGGAAGTAGGGGAGGGAGTAGGGGTATGTTGTCTGTTTTAATATTGTTAAAAATGATAGTCTTTATTGTATGGTTTGATGACTGAAGCTGTGTTACACTGTGTGTTTATTGTTCTACTTTGCATTTCATTTTTCAATAAAGTATATTTAATTAAAAAGTACAAAATAGGGTTTAACATTAAACACCCCATCAACACTAGCTATAGTGGCACAACCATGCCACTGCAATAAAGGAGTGCAGAGCACCACTTAGATTCCACAGCTAAACTGCAGGTGAATGGAGGTAGTGTTCTGTGGAATGATATAGATAGGGATTGGTGAGCTCTGAGCTGTGTGTATGCAATGGCTACAGCATTGCTCCAAGATTGACTTGGCATTTTCCAGGTACCTTCAGCGCACATGCCTAAGTGTTCTTGCAACTTCTATTGCATACTATGGAGGACAAAGTAGTTAGTTGTCCTGTGTAGCCAATGTACAGTACTCCCATAGGAACAATTTCCATCTACATGTCTTAATTACTCTGAACAGGAAGCCCTGTAAATCTGGGGGCCCTGTTGCACTTGAAATGTTTATATGGGAGAAACTCTCACATCCAGATTTCTAGGTGGTAGATGTGTCAATTGTTGGTGGTGGAACTGCCCACAGTAGTCAAAGGGGCAGAATGACAGAGGTGGTGGTCCTGCCATATATGATTCAGTGAGGTAATGGAACAGTTCCTATAACTCCTGCCCTGTGTGTATGCTGTGTGTCGTGATACCTCAAACATCGACAGTAGTGGTTGCTAACATCTGCAACTAGTGGGAGTGGTGTTTCATGTCTGGGTGGAGGCATCGTCCTAGCATAGTCCATGTTGCACACCTACAATGGAGTTGCCCCTAACATACATGTGTAAGTGGTGGTGGCCTGTTCTGTAGGCCCCTGCCACATCTACCCCTGTCTGTTTTGACCTTGACAATGGTTGTGCCTCCGTATGGAAGGCCTCTGTCAGGCAAACCAATGGCTGTATTAAGACATGCATTTCCAGAACACCTTTGTGGTCAGAGGAGGCTACAATACAGTTCTGTTCAGCAGTGTGGCAGAGTGTGTACTCCCCATTCACCTGTATTCCACTCTCCTGTCCAACAGGTACTGTGGAGGACACTGATGGTGTTCAGGTCCACTGCTTCTCCGTGGATGAGTTGCAAGCACTGAAGCAGGCAACATGGCCAAAGAGGTGGCATTGTCCAAGAGGCAGGCCATGAATGCCTAGGATAAAAGTTCTTTAAGGCCCAGCGATACACCAGTAGACCAGGGGTGACAACCAGGTAGGAAACAAGAATTCAATTTTAAAGTTTAGACTACTATCACAATAAATAATTGTAGAAGAGTTTGCAAGTAAAAGTTGTGAACTTTATTGTGCTAAAATGTTGGCATAATAAAATCCCTAACTTTTTTTACTTGCAAACTCTTGCCTGTGCCATTACTTGTTGTGGTGGTGAGTGCAACCTTTGAAACTGAATTCATGAATGTGCTTAGGAACAGCAGGCCTGAAGGAGATTAACAACATGGTCAATGTCGTTGGTGGCAGCAACAGCATGGAAGCAGCATGGAAGGGCTTTGTGGACATGAGGAGGTGGATAAAGTAGGGCATAGCAGCACATCACCAGGAACTGCAAGCCAGAGCCAAGGGCCCACAGGCATCAGAGGCTGTATGTATCCTGGATCCTGCAGTGGAGTTTGCAGCATTCTCCATATGGCCCGTTGATGTAATGGCAGTGCTGGGTGTCAGCTACAGGAGCCAAATGGTACCTGCCCAGCCATGCAAGTGACTGCTAGTGCAATGTTTCATTGGCTATTTGTGTACATGTGTGTATATACATATGGATGAATGCATATATCAGTGCTAGATGACTCATTTGGTGTAGGCCACACTACTGTATTTGTTTCACCCAGTGTGTAGCCATCTGTGTGCAGATCTGCAATGCTGCCCCAAGTGTTGTTGCTTGTGTGCTCAGCAGTTCTGGGATGTGTGCTCCCTGTGAATGTGGATGTGTATAAGCTGCTGCTGGGGTGTGTACCCACTGGTGCTGGGTTTGTGTTCACCAGTGGTGGGGTGTATGCTCACTGGTGCTGAATGTGCATTTCTAGATGTTGGGGATGTGCTCACTGTTACTTTGCCATGCGCTCATTGGTGTTGAGGGGTGTGCACTATAGTGATGGGGTGTGTGCTCACCAGTGTAGGGGTGTGTGTATAGGGACATGGGGGATACAGGCAGTTCACTTCACCCATAGCATGCTTGAAATTTCACTTTATGCTGGGCATGCATGCTGCCTCAGCCAGCACACAGCTCTGCACTTTATGGTGCTATATAACCTCCCTCCTCCCTCAACAGCACACTACATCATACTGGACATGGCAGAGAATGCTCCAGGACCATCTTGGCAGCAGCTGCCCACTAATCAGTACAAGCCATTGGACAGCAGCAAGGAGGATGTGAAAGAAGATAACAACAACAAGACCTGCATCAGGAGCTGGGGAAAGAAGTCCACCCCAGAACAGGAGGGTTTTTCTCTCACCCCAGACCCCATACTATCAGGCCATCCACTGCCCCATGCAGTCTTGTGGTCACAATGGTGCAGACCACTACAGCTCCTCACTCTCAAGGTCTCTATGAAGTTATTAACTCCCTTGATGGAAACACAGCCTTGTTCTGAATGGTAACCTATCACTATTCTATATATTGTAAAATGGTTCCGAGAGCTTTGTTGAAACTAGCAACCCAAATGAACCAATCATATCCCAAGACCATTGTTTAACCTCAATAAACTACCAATGAAACTGTGTTTTAAAGCAGTTTTGCTTTACTGAAACAAACAGATCAATGCCTAACTGAAAGCTAGCTGATGGCTGCTGCTATTCTATCTGCCTTCACTGTGACTGAAAACATTGGCTAGTTAGTTGGCTAAAAGGCAATTGTCATTTACTATCTCTGGTTCTGTCTGGAACACTACCATGATTCCATAGATAAGTACCTGGGAAATTAATACTGGCATATAATCAGTGAGAATTAACAAACAATATAGATGAGCATATTACCTGTTTTACCTGGAACATTTCTTTGATTCTGTGGTTGCAGTTTTTCTTCTAGTGTACATGTTATCCACCTTACTATGGGGTAGCTCAGGAATCCATTCTAGGTATATTCCTTTCTATTTCTCTCATGCTTTGGGCATCTCATTTTTAAGTTTAATCTTCCTCTTCTTTTATGCTAATTAAATTCCATTATATATTTCATGTGTTTTGGTATGAAAAATAAATTTTTGTATGATGTTTAATGAGAGTGATAGATATGCAATTAAGAGACGTTTTAATCGTTGTTGGTAATAATACTGTATAATCCTGTATATTGGTATCATTGTATTTTATTTGCATAACTTGTATGCTCTTTTCCTCTTGCAATTTGCGTCAGTGTAATGATTTTGTAATGTACATCAACTAGTCCTTCTGATCAGTTGTAACTGCAAAATTTTAATCAAATCAGATCAGTCAATCAATGTGCTAATTGTTCTGATTCATCACTCTCTGCTCTTTCCTCTTGTCCAACTCAATTCCTAGCTGTATATATTGCCACTGTAACTTCCTTCAACTTAATGTGACCAAAGTAAGCCTTCTTATTAGAAAAAATAAATGTATCTGTTATACTGTACCTCTGTAGCAATTATTGACATTATTAGCTTTGCCTCTATTTTTGTTTATCTTAATGTCATCATTTACCCTTAACTCACATTCTTATCTTATATAAAAACATCTTTCATGCATTTACAAAATATTGCAAGAGTCCTTCATTTCTTTGATGCTTTTTGCTGAAATTCTAACTCATGCATTATATCTTCTTATCTTGATTACTGCAACTCTGGTTTGTTTGGTCTTCCCATTGCCAACTTTGAAAAATTCAACATGCTTAAAATTGCCGCTCATATACTTATTTGGAAAAGGAAATATGATCACATCACATTAATTCTTAAAGATCTGAACTGGCTCCCAGTTTATCTTGGAATCAGTTTCAAATGACACGTTATTTTTAAGGTTTTTATGGTACCTCACCAACTTACCTTTCAAAGTTTATTCAGCCATACTCTCAAAAATGGGCCACTATAGACCTCTGATACTTGCATTGCAAGCTTCTTTTGTCTCCAGTGTACTGATGGTTGTTTTACTTTATCTTCTGTTGCACAAACTATTTGTCTTCTGATTCCAATAACCCCTTACTCTGAACAAACTCACCATGCCAGTCTTGGAAAAAATGGCTGCATTATATGTTATTAACCAGCATATTACATTATCAGACTTACATTTGCAGTTCGGGATTGTCAGCAAGTCAGCCTCAGAACCTCTGTGCTCCTTCCTGTGAGGATTCATACTCATGTGTGGACTGAGGGAATGATGTTCCTGTCTGAGCTGGAACCCAAATATAAGTGAGTAGGGGGTTCTGTGGCCAGCTGGCAAGTGACCACCCTGTCTGGTGGCACTGCATCTGCAGTCAAACCTGATTAGTTGTTTCTGATCCCCAAATTGGGAATCACGTTTATGACCTCCCCATGCTGTCTGGGGAGAAGAGTCCTTGGATAGGTTGGACCCTTTCCTTTCCTCCTGTGTACCATTACCTCAAAAGACCCCAAGCCACTCAGTTACCATGACTGTGACAAGTAAACTACCCCTAATCTTCATAAGCCCTTTGGAGGTGGCGAACACCTGGGAAAACCCATTTGAGGGGAAAACTATGAGAATCCTTCCCCAACCCTACAGCAGTCCCTGACTGGGGGGCAAAGGTTCACTAGTCTAACCTGACCAGCCCAAATCACTGCTTTTATGAGGGTGGCTGGGTAGAATATCTTCAGCTTGGAGGGATGATTGAGAGGAGTCACAGGACATAACTCTTTTAACCCCACATTCTCCTCCCACAGTCACATTCCCCTGCTCTGTGGGTTTCCTCAGTGGTTCTTCCACAGGGCTGGTGCCAAGGCACCTCTACACCACCATGGATGGAACCCAACCTGCCTACCTAGAAGCCCAGTTTCAGGATAGGGCTGAAGACAATGGGCCATATGCTGTACTGCTTTGCATACTGTTTATTGTCTTGTTAAGAACTATAACCCTTGTGCTAGGCAAACACACACCACACAAGTCTTGAAGAAAATGGCCGTAATCAAATATTTATTAAACAACATAATACATTAGGGGACTGATGTGTACACCTTGGAGAGTCTCACCAATTAAACTTCAGAACCTCTGCAGCATTTCAGTGATGGGCCACACCCATGTGCAGACTGAAGGAATTATGTCACCACTGTGTTGAAACCCACACTCGGTGAGTAGTGGGTCACATTGTATGACAAGGGACCACCTCTGAGGTGGTGATCCACAGACAAGCCCAGTGACATTGGCTGTGACCCCCAAACTGTGAACCAGGTCCGGTGGCTCCCTTGCATCATGCTAACCAGGGAGAAGAGTCCTTAGGAAGAATTCAGCCTTTCCACTTTTTCCATTTTAACATTGCCTGAGAAATTTCCAAGCTGCCATAAGCTGGACAAATTATGACCCCTCTTCACCTCCCAAGCATCTCACTCAAAGTATTCTCCAAGACCTGATGTGACAAATCTAAAACAATTCCTAACCATTGTCCAACAAACAAACACCATCCTTAACATAAAATCCATGGCAGGATGTCTTCATGCTGCTATAGTGCACCATGTATCCCACTGGATTCCAAGAAAGTTTGTATCTCCTGTTCTTGCATATACATGCTTTTATCATGGCCTAAGGATTCTCTGCATGACACAAGTGATGCCTTTGATGATATAGCATCAAAGGATTTTGATCCCAGGCCACAACTTCTGAACAAATCTTTGGTCCTCCTTCATTCTTATAAGCAAATTGGCAACTTTCCATAGTCCCAGGTCATTCCCACACAGCTAAACACAGCAGCGCATCCAGTGAACATCCTTTGGGCCTCCACTGTCATCCCAGGGAGATGTCCCTCCTCCAATGTATCCCTGTCTTTCCCAGCAAAGAGGTCTGCACCTGCTGTAGTGGAAACACCAGGTTCCTCCCCAAGACAGTGCATTGTTCTCTGTCTCCCAGTACATGAAGGAGTGTCCCCAAATCCAAACCCACTTGGAACCATCTGGAGAACCTGGAAAACAACAAAGACAATGTTAATGCATATGTGGCCTCACATATAGTAAAAACACATGGGAACTCAACTAGGCCAGTGTCTGAATTTACTCATCAGTAAGCCCAGGCCCTGGCAGTTGTGGTTGCACCTATTCAGAAAAGCTAGCATTTAACTCTTTAGGTTACAGCCCTACCCTCTGCATAGCTAAACCCAATATCTGCCTAAACTATTAGGCCATGACTGGGTGCCATATGCATGTTACAAGAAAGCCAACCTGCATGCATGTGGAGGGCTATGTATTCTGGCACCATGGTCTTTATGTTCCATGCTGCCACTCAAAGAGCTTGCAGGGTGCATCAGTATCCCACATCTTCTTGGCCAGTCTTCCTCTTTGTGGATCCTGGTAAACATGCCCTATGGTGTCACAGCAATGTCTCCATCCTGCAGCCCTTTGGGACCCTGCTTCGTGCAGTTGCACCTCTCCAAGACCTAAAAGACCCACAGAAGGCCAGCAAAATACAGTCATAAATAACATAGCTTTGAATGCAGACCAGAAAACTAGTGAGAAAGCTTTGCACACTCTCTCTAGTGTAACTGGGCTAAAGGGGCGTTACTGATTAGACTGCTTTGAGGTTCCCTTGTTCCAGTCATCAAGGATGTTCCAAACCTTGAAAGCTTGAGTGGTGTCCATGAAGTCCAGCACTGAGGTAAACTATGAAAATCCCACTAGTGCTGTTATACCACCCTTGTATCAGACCTCTGCTTACTGTCAAAATGTAGCTGCACAACTGATCTTCAGGAACTGGCAAGCTGTTTGGCCAACCAGCATCCACCCAGATGGTGTGGACATGTTCCACCTCAGCAATATGCTGCTTTAGTCTGAGCACAATACGATTTACTCCCAGGACTGAGGGTCACCACCTCCCATAGGAAAGGTTGGTATTGATGTGAACTTCAGTCCACTGCTGGAGCCAATTGTCTGAACTTCTGCCTCTAAACAAGAGACAGCATCGGCAATACCATTCTCAACATCAGGAACATGAACAGTTTTAAAATGAATGTTAAGCAGCATACACCTGAGAATGGAGATCCTCATAAGGTCATCCAATGGGCCCTTGGTCTTCCCATTGAGGGTATGGACCACACCATACTGTCAGAGTGAAAATAACCATTTTGTCTCTCAACTGTTGACCCAATCCAGCAGCATATCCACTATTGGGAAAACTCCAGCAGGATGACATGCCTTGTGATTTCCACACTACCAAACTTGGGGCCAGCTACAGGCACATTATGCCCCACTAAAGGATGCCCCAAAGCCCAATCCACAAGAGGTATCCATAAACAGTTCCAGTTCCTGACTGTCCACTGTCATGGACCACATGAAGATTCCATTTAAGTGGATGATGAAAGCTTCTCAGACCTCCAGGTCTTCTCTGAATTCTTCTGTCACATGTATCCAGTGGTGAGGTTTCTGGGTGCCTGACCCAACTTCAATATTTGCTATAAGAATGTTTGCCCATCAGAATGACTTGGCATGCAACGTTCAAGTGACCCACCAGCTGTTGAAGTTCCTTTAGAGAACCTCCTTAGTTGCCATTGCAAGCTCCAGAACAGCATAAGGGCATTGATATAGGTGTCTGGAAATTGGACATTCCTGTGTCCCTGCATGTATTTCAATTACCAAAATGACATTACAGGGTTCAGGGCTTCAACAGTACCTAGGGGCAATGGGAGGCAAAAGGTATGGCACAACTAGGTTATCAATTTCTGCTCACAAACTGGGGAAAGGGTAGGCAACAAATATAAAACCATGTACTGAATAATCACTTACCCACAACTTTTTGACAACTTCCCAATGCAAGAACATTTGGAAATGTTTGTACACTGCACAGATCACTGCACAACCCATAGGCATACAGTTATTGTTCAAATATTGGCCTTCATATTTCATCTCCTGCAGTTCTTGGTCATCTGGTGGATGGGGAGAAGTCAGAATGCTGACTACATATTCACTTTAGCAATGAGAGCCCTAGGTCCCATTGTGTGCACCACCTCAACTGCCCTGTCAAATGACTCATACTGGGCCACCATGTAGCGTGGATGAATGTTTTCCTTCACTGAATTACCTCTGGGTATGACAGGTGGTTGATCATGTGGTACTCACCCAGAACCTTTTGGGCACAAGGCCAATAGGGAGAACCCTCAAACCAAGTACTGGGGAGGAATAAGGTCTGCTGATCCTGCCCTGGCTCAGTCTTTACAGAGTTTGTCCCAAACCACCTGTGGCCTATTTCTTGCCAACATCAAGTTCCCTGCTTCATAACCCTGATAGTGGATTTCTTACAGGATCCTGATGTCAACTGTGAAACCATCTGCAGCAGGGTGACCACCTCATGGTTCAGGTACTGCTCAAGCCAAGGCCTAAGTTGGTTCATACCTGACAGAGTGGGAGCTTGCCAAGGTTGGGCTTGCTTTATTCCTCTGAAAGGACCAGTGCACCCTTTGTAAGGCTTTCCAGGGTTGCACAAGCTGAAGGAGTGGGTCTGGCCACATATAAAACATTCATGTCAGTACTTGCAAGAGGTCTTGTTGTAAACACCCTCATGAAACCAAAGCACACATGATTTAAGGATCCACTGGGGTTAGTTCTGTGGAACTGGTACGTTCTATGCGGCAACCCACTACCTGTATGGAGGACCCCTCATGCATGACCTCTACCAGTAAGGTCTTATCCAGGGCACTCAAATCCTTGAATAGCTTGCTCTGCATGCATAACAAACTTTCTCATCATATTGCAACTAGCCAGTACTCCTTTGTGCCTGTGATCCCACATGATCCTATTCCAATAATTGAACAGGCCAATGTTTTTTTCAGGCGCCATCTGACAAATTGTGCTGGCGAAGACAATGAATCCTCCCAATCAATTATCAAATTACCTATCCACATTACTGCTTCTCCTGTCCAGGTCTTCTTCTTTCTTGTCCTTGTCCTCTTCTGGCTCTTTGGGCTATTTCAGCAAAGCAAGAATATCCATGTATTCACATATACAAATTTGTTAGCAGACTATGCCCAACAGGTGCATTCCCACAAGCTCGGCTATGTTGACATAATGCCCTGGGATAGGGGCCACTGCTGCTGATGCTGCTCAGCTGGCATCTACATGCGATGCTGTCTGGCTCCTGGCTGCACACTGCTGCTGGGCTGCACTGCCACAGCAAGCCTCACTACTGGCTTCTGTAGCTTATACAGCTTCTGGTCTGGGACAGAAGGCCTAGCTATGAGTTTCTGCAATTTTATTGGTGGTGCAGCTGTACAGGATTGTCTCTTGCAGAACTGGCCAGGGTGGGTTGAATCCACCACCACCACAACATTAGGCTCAGGCTCTGTGACTGGAAGCCCTTGCTGTGGTATTGGGTGAGGGCTGAACTGAGGATAGTGTTGCTGTGGTGAACCCTTGTCAGACAACACATTATTACCTGGGCTTCCTTTCACATTCTTTGTAGGCTTGACCTCTTCCCTTTATTCCAAGGTACATGAGTGGTAGTAATCACCAATCCTCTCTATGTAGGGTTCTCTGCAAGTTTGTCTGGTTCTTCTACTCCATGCAGATAACACCCTGATTTGGTATATTATTGATTTCTGCACTTGCTATACTCTCTGGGCTGAGAGATGAGGTTGCTCATTTCCAGGCTGAGTTGGCCAGGATTTGTGGGACCTCCTCTCCACCCAGGGACCACCAGAGTCACTGCCGCTGCCTCAGAGGTTGCCAAGAAAGAGGAGTGGTTGGACCACAGTGGGCCAGGGAGGGTGAGGGTGGTGGAACAGAGGCTCATCCCTCCAGCTGTACCCTCTCCACAATTTCTATGCTGTTCTGGAAAAGTGTGGTTCCTCTATGGAGGCACCCACAGTGGAGACCAAGGAGGATGTTGGGAACCTCCACAAAGGAGACCCAAGGATGGTGGCATGAGACCACACAGGGAAGGAAACAACTCCTGGTGGGGGACTCCATTGTTAGGAAGGTAGTACTGGGGAGGAAGGGAGAGGGAGATAAGGTGCCTGCCTGGCGCCATGGCTTGAGAGACAGGGAGCCAATCCTCAGGATCGCTTGAGCAGCTGCACAGGGAGGGAGCTGGATGGCATTGTCCACGTAGGGACAAATGACCTGGCTAAGAAAGGGATCAGAGCAGTGCAAGAAGCATTTGTGGAGATGGGGAGGGCCTTGACAAATAGCACACACGGTAACCTTCTCGGAGGTGCTGCCTGTCTATGGCACAATTGAGGCTAGGATGCTACACACCATGGGATTCAATCAGTGGTTGAAAACTGGTGCAGAGCTCAGGGATTTGGCTTCATTGGAGACTGGGGTCCACCTGGAGGGATGCAGGACATACTGGCATGATGGTCTGCATCTGTCCAGGAGGGGAACCCGATCCTAGATGATAGGTTTAAATACTTCATTGACAAGTATTTAAACTAGCCAAGGGTGGAGGCACTGAAAGGAGCAGGAAACTTAGCCTCCAAAAATATCAGGTACTGGGGTGCAGGGCAAATGGAGAAAGTGACAAATGCACAAGGACAGTGATGGGGCAAAAGGGTAAGGCCATCAAGAAATGGAGGGTAATGAGTACCAACACCTGTAGTCTGGGCAACAAGCTCCTGAACAGGTGGCCTTGATGGAAGAGGGATGCCTGGATATTGTAGAGTCACAGAAACATGGTACAAGAGAACCATGACTGGATGTTAACATACCAGGGTACACAACCTACAGGAGAGACAGAGAGGGCAGAAGAGGTGGGAGTAGCTTTATGTAAGGGAAGGGAAGGGATAAAAGCAACTGAACAAAGAGTAAACAGGGAGGAGAGGAGGCACTGTGGGTTACCTTAGAGACTGAAAAATGCACCACAGTCTGCACAGGGGTTGTATATAGACCCCCATGTCAGGGGAGGGAATGGACAAGGATATGATAGAAGACATACTTAGGATGGCAGAGAAAGGGGATATACTGTTGATGGGGACCTTAACATGCCAGATGTTAACTGGAGGACCATTGCGGCAGCCACATCCAAAGCAGGGCCATTCTTGATGCCCTTCAGGTGGCATGCCTCAAACAGCTTGTTTCGAACCCACTCATGAGGGAGCAATCTTAGACCTTGTACTTTCAAATGGGGACAGTGAGAGGATATCAGATCTAGAAGTGGGTAGCCATTTGGGAACAAGTGACCACCAAACAGTGTGGTTCACGATAACCTTGCTACAGAGTCAAGTCATACAAAAGTGAGGGTTCTGAACTTCAGGAGGGCTGACTTTGGCAAGATGGGAGAGTGCTTAGAAAAGCACTAGCAAACAGGCTAGAAGGAGGGATGGAGCAACAATGGGCAAATATCAAAACTGCCATCAAAGAGGCAACAAGCCTTGTGTGAAGCAAATAAACAAATCAAAATGAAAGAAAACGCCACTATCATTCTCAAAAGAGAGAATAAAGGTTAGGAAGAAAAGATAGCATTCCGAAGTATATGAAACACAGAAGGAGCAGACAGAGAACTGTACCAGTTAAGGCAGAAGGAAGTGGGAGGTAGTCAGAATAGCAAAGGCACAAACTGAGGAAAAGATAGCTAACTCGGTTAAGAAGGGGATAAAACCTTTATAGGTATATCAAGGAGTGTAGACAAAGGGATGGATAGTGAGGCTGAATAGAATGGATGGTGGGTGGGCAGAGAGTGACAGTGATAAAGCAGGATACTGAATGAATACTTCTCTTCAGTATTCCCAAAAGAAGAAGTGGTGGAGGTGCCTAATCCAATTAACAGAAGCACTCTGGAGATGGGGTTAATCCCAGTCCTCACAGAAGAAAGGGTTCTGAAAGAACTCCTAAAACTGAAGGTGGACAAAGCAATGAGGCCAGATGGAATTCACCCCAGAATTCTAAAAGAATTAAGCAGAGAACTAGTGACACCACTGACTACGCTTTTAACAAATCATGGGAGGATGGTGTGGTACCCGAGGACTGGAAGAAGGTGGATGTGATTCCCTTCACAAAAGTGGGACCAGGGACGGAACAGGAAACTACAGACCTGTCAGTTTGACCTCTGTGGTAGGGAAAGTGATGGAATCACTCTGAAGGAAAAGAATTTGTTGAGTACCTAGAGGCCAGTGGGGCACAGGACCCAAGGCAGCATGGGTTCACAGTGGGAAGGTCATGTCAGATGAATCTAATTGATTTCTTTGACTGGGTGACCAAAGTAGTAGACCAGGGAGGAGCTGTGGACATGGCCTACCTAGACTTTAACAAGGCATTTGACACAGTTCCTCACAAAAGATTAGTAGTCAAATTAACCAGCCTGGAAGCGGGTCCCAAGGCGGTAGCCTGGGTAAAACATTGGCTGAACAACAGGACACAGAAGGGTAATTGTAAACAGAGTCCACTCTGAAGAAAGAGGGGTTACTAGTGGGTACCGCAGGGTTCAGTACTGGGTCCAGTCCTTTTAATGTCTGTATAAGTGACATTGCAGAGGGACTGGAAGGAAAAGTATGCCTTTGCAGATGACACAAAGATCTGCAACAGAGTTGATACGAGGAGGCGGAAAGGATGAGAAGGGACTTGGCAAAGTTGGAGGAATGGTCAGAAGTATGGCAGCTTGGATTCAATGCAAAGAAGTGTAATGTAATGCACCTGGGAAACAAAAACCCAGGGAAGATTACACAATGGAGGGGCAGTAGTAACTACAACAAAATGGAAAGAGGCCTAGGGTAATCATATCAGATGACCTTAAGGTTGGCAAGCAATGCAAGAAGGCGTAGAGAGGGCTGGGGACACTGGGATGTATAGGAGATGTATCACCAGCAGAAAACAGGAAGTTGTTATCCCTTGTACAGACAGTTGGTGAGACCCCATCTGAGTACTGTGTCCAGTTCTGGAGACCCCATCTCCTCAAGGACATAGACAGGATGGAGGCAGTTCAGAGGAAGGCAACTAAAATGGTGCAGGGTCTGCAAGAGAATCCATACCAGGAGAGACTAAAGGAGCTTAATATGTATACCCTTGAGGAAAGGAGGGAGAGGGGGACATGATAGAAACGCTTAGTACCTCAGTGGAATCAACAAAGTCCAAGAGGGTAGCATCTTTCAGAAAAGAGATGTGCAAGAAAAAGGACACAATTTGAAGATGGAGGGGGCAGCTCAGAGGCAATGTGAGGAAGTATTTTTCACAGAGAGGATGGTGGACATGGAACAGCCTTCCTGAGGAGGTGGTGGGGTCTAAAACCGTGGGAGAATTCAAGAATGCATGGGACAGGCATAAGGCAATTTTTGTGGGGGTAGGAAGAAATAGGCTGTTGGTTAAATAGGATCTGCAGCTTATTCTCTAAGTAGGAAATGGGCAGACTAGGTGGGCCAAGTGGTCCTTATCTGCCGTCAAAGTCTATGTTTCTATGTTTCAATACAATACTCCATACTTTTATGTGATTGTTAGTTCTCTCCACATTGTAATCTCCACCCCTCCCGGACGCTTTCTGGAAATGAGATGTTTACATCTCATGATGTCTTTCCTGGTGAAATATGTTCTAAATAAAAATAAAACAATAAATACTTTGCTCAGAAAGGCTGCCTGCTCCTTTGCTTGTTACTTCTGTTTTCTGGGTGCTGGCTTGCTTTCAGTGATGGGGTCCCCATTAGACAGGTGTCCAACCAGGCTTGACCATTCTCTAAATACATGGCTCTTAGTCTTCCAGGTGCATGGTCCCCACTGCCTTCCCAGATGGAGACTTCTGTTTGCTGGGCATTCTCACACTGCAGCCACTGAAATGCAAAAAGCAAACACTGTCATAGATATTGGTTGTCCTGCTATTGCCGTCCTTTAAAATCATCAGCTGGGAGAGAAGAGTGAGAGAGAGCCACAGGCCACAGCAATTTTTAACCCTTTCCCAGCCAGATGCCCCCCACCCTGTTGGTGACCCTAGTGGTTCCTCTCCTTGTGGTGTGCTAGGGTGGTTCCCACACCCCATAGGCAGAATCCTTCCTTTCTACCTAGTGGCCAGTCATCGCACCAGTGATCTTACTTCTATGATGAGCCTTAGTAACTAGGGGTGCATGAAGGGGATTGAATATCCCAATGGATGCTCTCTTCCCTGGAGTGGGTGGGGAATGAGCCTTGCTGTACTACCACTACCTGGGTGACAACAGCTGGCAGTGCAGGGAGAGCCACTTGTGAGGGTATATGATAGCTGACATTGATGTGAGCATGCAAAATGTGCCTCCATCATAATGTCCCTAGCAGAAAGCATGGGGAAAACAAAAAAGCACCCCTGCCATCACAGGATGAAGCTGGCACTTTCATCAGGTCAGTCACTGCCAAACATGGAACCCACCTCTGCGCTGTATCTAGACTTCAAGGGGCTTGGTCACATGCCTGTGGCTCTGCCATGGTGAATAAACTATATAGGAACAGGAATTCAAGTTAAGTCTCAGAAATTATGGGTGATGGAGCTTGAGAGACAAGGATAAATAAATCTCAGATGAAAACACATCTTTCACATTGGCTTTGAAAAGCAACATCTTGTTCTTCCACTTCTGCCTTTTGATTTGTGCCTATTATTTCTGTATTTTTTTTTTTGTGTCACTGTTTTGATATCAGCAAGCATTTTGTGATGTTGTTGCATGAAATCAGCTATATAAAATGAAACTGTATTGTATGAAGGTCTTTTTTCTCCAAAGCGTGCTAAAAGGAACAGCACAGATTCAGGATCTGAAACATTTATTAGTTCACTGCCCAAAATAAAGTGAACCTATTTTAGAGACTGCACAGGCCCTATGTCCTTATTAAATGTAGATTTAAAGATCTTTGCCAAAGCACTTGCTCTTCATTTGCAGTGTGTCTGGTCTGATTAGTTGGTCCTGAGCAGGTAGGGGTCATGGTGGGACATTTGTTATTGGATCATTTGAAAAGCTGCATCATATACATTCCACATCCCAGGACAGCAAAGGATCCCACAGTCTTGGCATCCTTTGATGCTGAAAAAGCCTTGATAGGGTCTACTAGGATTATCTCTTTCGGGTTCTGCCTAAATATGAGATTCTGGAGGCCTTTATTGAATGTGCAACTACTGTACTCCCATCCCACTGCTCGGGTCTGCTGCAATGGAGTTCTTTCTCTTAGTTTTCCTCTCAGAAATGGGACTCATCAAGGCTGTCCTCTTTCCCATTTTTATTCTACCATTATTTTTAACTTTGGTCTGGGGTATACAGACCCATTCTTCTATAGTGGTACCAGGTCAATATAGCAAAGCAAAACCTAGTGGAATACATAGTGCGGTCAAAACAGTTAAGGGTATAATAGCTGCAGGGACAGTGTAGCCAAGGTAAATGATCACCATCTCTGTAGCTATTTTGTTTTTGGGGAAGGGTGAAAAGCTCTGGCTGGTAATGTGCTGGCCAAGCAGCTGCTGTGACTCAGTGGATAGAGTCACAGGCAGTGGAGGGTGGTGGAGCAGTGATGAACTGGGGCTCAGTTCCCGGTCCTCAGGAAATTTTTTTCCCAAGAGTTTTCTACCTTTCCCGAGTTTAGCCCCCTGGAGTTAGTGTGCTTGGTAGAACACCCCCCCACCACCACCACCACAAACATGTAATTTTAGTGTTTTTTTTCATAGACAGTATCACTCGCTGTTTTGCTGAGCGCTACCTCCATTTTGGCAATATGCCCATGTGGTTGTTTACCATGCTGCTATTTTACATAGCATGTTGACTTTTGCCTTCTATAGTAGGTGTTTCCTTGGACTCCAGCCAGTACAAGATTTCGGTATGTGCCAATGACATCCTCCTTCATTTAGCAGACCCTGTTAATTTGTTTAAATGGCATTGCAAGAATTGCAATATTTTGGTTCTGTCTTAAGTTTAATCTTGAAAACTGAGGTACTTACTCTTAATGCTTTTGTTTGGAAGGCTGATTTTGTGTCTATGGGATTTGATTGGGCACCCAGGAAATGCACCTATGTAGGCATCAAACTTACTACCTCTCCGACTCAGCTGATATGAAAGAACTTCTCAGAGTTGTTGCATACAGTCAGGGCTGATTAAAATCTCCGGCTGGGCTTCCCTAACATAGTGGGGTGAAGTGAGCATACTCAAAATTAATATCCTCCTTTGGCTTCTTTATCCTATGAACATGCTATCTGTTTGGTTGCCCTTGAAATGGTTCCACGATCTCCATGCAATGATTTCTACTTTGTATGGAATTGTTATAGGCCAAAGCTTTGCTACCTTCAACTTCCTGCTTTTAAATCAGAGGAGAGCATGATTGCCCCAGAGTTTTGGGCTATTATCATGCTGCCTAAGGTGCAAAGTATTTTAGATGGGTTACCTCTCAGAACACAAGACCCACCCCTTCTCTTATGTTCCACAGTGGTGGATTATACAGGACAATCTTTGCCATCAGCAGGGTCTTAGTCTCCAGGCACTCCTCTATTCTTCTTCACTTCTCTACCCAAGCCCATTAAAAGATGCTCCAGTGTACTGCACTTCAGATTTATCACCAGTTAGGAAGAATTTTAACCCTTAGGCTGCTGGAAGATTTAGAACGCATAGGTTTTAGGACAAGATAGTCTATCAGCGGCAGCTTAGGTTAAAACTCCCTTATAACTCTCTAGAACAATCTCTGGGATGAATCCAAACAGTACTATTAAAGTAAATTATTTTTTTATTACCAACTCCATCATTTGCTACAGTGGACAATAGGGGTACTGCCTCCTATGGAATTACCAAGGTCCCACTCTGCCAGAGTTTGGGTGGCTTAGCACCATGCAACATGCCATTTCTACAATTTACCAAACCCTTCAGCAAACGTGGCTTAATAGATGTGGTTCACCTTCTGGGTATTGGCCTGAGACTTTGGCCTGGGTCTGGGTGGTCAGCAGTGGCATGAGGTCTGGCAGAATTTACACTGTCACTTGAAATATGATGGTTACTGGTTTACTCAATTTAAGGTTGCTCATGCTATTTATAATACCCTGTGAAGTTGCATAAATGGGGGCTGCGACCCTCAGTGCCCTGTACTTGGTGTAATAGCGAGAAGGATTCCCTCTTCCACATTCTTTGGGACTCCCTGATTGCACAGTCATTATGGCGTGTATATGCAAAGCATTAGACCCTAATTTGGGCTTCTCTGAGGCCTTTATGCCAGAGTCCTGTCCCATGGCGGTGGGCCCCAGGCATTAGTGGGAGCCTTCATTATCATTTGCATTAATTATTATGGTTGCTAAAAAACATTTTCTGCCATTGGATGAATTGATTGTCCTGTCCCTTACTGAATGGTATCAGGAAATGTTGGAAATGCTGCAAGTGGAATGCATTCTATCATCTGTGAGACATTGCTTTTCCTCATATCTTCAGCGCTTGGACTGTCATGGATGCCTGGCTGTCCACAGTAGGGTGCCAACCACCCTTATAGTCTTGATTAATTGTTCTTTGTCTAGTTCAGTATCTTTCTTCCTGATCCATGACTGATGTCCCGGGGGTAGATATTGTTTCGGGAGGGTGGGGATGGTGTTTATTGTGTTCATGTCTTGGCTCATTGCAGTTTCTTATTACTGCTGTATTTGTGGATTTTTCTTCAAAACTTTTAACAAAGCTTCTTCGATTTAAAAAATATAGAAACTGTACAGGCATCACAGTTATTTAAGCAGTGACAATACGTGACAGGTGTGCGGTATCATGTTACATCATCATACATCAAGTGCATTATTAGGCATGAGGCCATAGTCTAAGTGACTTCAACAACCTGAGAAGGAAGATATATACCTTTGCACAACAAAGCTGAAGAAGAAGATACATGTTATTCCTAATTATAATACAGCTTTTCTGTAATTTAATTTTCTATTATACAGAATGTACTGTATACCTGAAATGTGATCAGAAAGATAAAATTACACGCCGTTATCTAGATTCAGCCAATTGCCACTGGCTCAGTGCCAGGAGTTATTTTACTAATGGCTTGTTCCTTAAATCAGTAGTGCCTCTTATACTGCACAAAGTATCGATAATTAAGACCCATCCTTGCTATCTTCTGTCATTCTCTGTTCAGCTGAAAATGTACTATGGATATGAAAGTGATCAAATTAAACTGACCATTACTCAAAGCTCATCAGCCCTTCCCCTTAGTTATAAGTACAGTTCTGTTAATTGTTCAATATGGTCCGTGAAATGCTGAATGTATTTATTTTCTTTTCTCCGAATGTTCTGTATCCTAGCCAGGAATCACATTAAATAAAGTGGACTAAATTGAAGTTAAAGCAATTGTTGCAATATCTAGCAAACCAATTACAGTTGGCATCAACTAAACTCAGTTACACAAATTGTCCCCCAGATTGTGATATCTGGACAGCTCATACTTAGGTACCAACACACATAGCTTGTAAAGCACCTATTGCAGTCATGCATTATCATTTTTGTATTTAGGCAGTTTCAAAGTTACATTCAGTGTGAGTCACTCGGCTGCATGATGTCATTGATGATGTCAGTGACAGGGCTTTTAGGTCTGGTGTAGAGCTTCAGACCTACACATGCCTGAGTTTGATCTCCAGTGCATAACATTTTTTCTTGCTACAATGTATGTAGTATAACAGAAACTGTTAGTCCTCACTGCTAATGTTAGTGATAGAGTTTCAGCAAGGTTACATTCTATGTGGAAGATAACTTAAAAGTTCCAGTAGAGGTGTAGAGGTTTGAATGCAACTTGGAAAACATTATTTAAAATTGACAGCTCATAACCAACATCTACTGCAGGCTGTGTGGGTGGGTCTGCACTCACTGGTGGTTGTTCTTTGCCACATTAACTTTCCTGTTTTCCTTTGTTTTACTTGGTAACCCTCCCATCCTCCTTCCAATGCATTTCCTTATATCTGTTGAATGCCATTCTTTTCTTCACCTTCATGGCGCTTTCCTAGAGAACCATTATGGTCTCCATTTCCTTCTGATTTTACTCACTTCCTTAATGCAGAGGCAAGTTGTATTAATTATCCCATCCTGATTGTTCCCCATTGTGTTTCTTCCCTTCTCTGTCAATACCCCCATGAGGCAGTTTTGAGGCACTTCCAATTTATTTAAAATCCACCTCTAAATTCCAGGATTATCATATTTAAGTGTTTTGCATCTGCTCCAGTTTTTATGTTAAACCATACTGTAGGGTGATCACTAGTACCTAGGGGACTGCCACTGTGTCATCTGCAATGCTCTCCTTGTTTATAAGCATCATCTCCAGCACTGTCCCGTCCCTAGTGGATTTATTGACTAGCTGCCTGAGAAAAGTCCCTTGTAGGAAGTCAAGGATGGCCCTGCTCCTTGCCAAACTGATTGATGGAAGGATCCACTTAACATCTCACAGATTTTAGTCACCAATTAGAAGCAACACCTAAGTTGCCATTCTGATGATGGCTCAACCAAGTACAGTATCTAACTCTGATCACTGTGCTGGAGGGCTGTACACTACCCCAGTACAGATGCTAACTACAGAGCCTGTCTTCAGAATGAGCCACAGCTCCTCCAGACCTTCTTTTTGCTCCAGGTGACTCTTTACCTTCATGGCCTTGATTCACTCCCTCACATATAGTACAACTCCTCTCCTCCCTTCCCTGTCTCTTCTGAACAGAGACTAGGCAGGTATGTGTATGTCCCATTAGTGATACTCTATTCACCACAACTCCATTATGGACACCAATCCATGCTAACATCTGCCATGAAGACCTCCAGGTCTGGAATTTCCTTCCCAGACTAATTACATCAGTGCACATTGCTCTCCACTTTACCCTCTCTGCCAGCTTCCTGCTTCCCACTCCTGCTTGTGCTCCCTGATCCCACTTTCCTTAAAGCTCCACCTGACACAACTTTCTTTTTAACTTGTCTGTTCTCTGTTTGCTTTACTCCTGTATTCCTGTTTACCTGATTTATACCCCATTCCTCTTCCTCATTTCTACCTCTGTCCTCTTGCACCCGTAAGCAATAATACCCACCAGAGTGGGCAGTATTGGGCTATACCAGCCCACCCAGGGGCATAATGAGGCCTGATGCTGCAGGTGGAGGGCCTCATAGCCCTGGAAGGTCTGGTATAGCCCAATATTACCCACCCACCCTGGAGGTATTATATGCGCTTAGAAATGGGCACTGTAAAAAAGATTGTTTCATCTAAAATAATAAATACTTACTTTACAGTAAGTTTTGTAATAAAATAGTTCCTCCGCCTGTATGAGTGTTCTTCCTTGAAGCTGGTTGTCATGGTTACACACACACATACACACACACACACACACCAAGCTATGATCTGTTTGTATGCTGCATCTATCCATCTGTCTTCCCTCCCTGCTGAATCGGCATCAAGTGAACACCATGTCTGGATCTCCAGCTTATTGTTACCTGAGTACATCCAGAATGAAACAGCAGGAAAGAGCAAGCTGGTAGTGGTGACACATTGCCAGGATGTGTAAATGCAGAATTATGAGGCAAAACATGAATGCTCTAAATTATTTATTTTTTAATGCTTAAATTGGTAGGGATGGGTAGGGGTGCTCACTGAGAAACAAAATCTCCCATTGCCAAGTCCATGCCTCTAAAAACAGAATCTCCCACTAGCACCTGCTTCCTCCTTGGTTGGAGGACTCTTCGTCTGTCCTTGTGGCCACCATTTTGAAGACCCCTCTTCCTCCCTTCCCACTGATATGGGTGCCTCGTTTGGCTGCTCCATACCTCCAGTATGGTAAAAGAAATCTGCAGTGGTACAGATCAAAGTGTGTGCACCCTTCTCATGACCCCCCAACCCTCCTGTAGCCTACCAAAGTTCAACCACTCTGCTTCTGCCTAGACACGAACTGGGGAGCGGTGTCAGACTTGTTGGTCCCTTAGTGGCCTACTGTCAAGGAAGCTTTGAACAGTGGTGGAGCTGAAGGTTATCAGAACAGTAGGGGCCTTATGATCAATTCCAAGTTGTGAACCCTTTTTCATTTCTTCTCACTACAAATTATGTTGTCATCACTGGTTACTTCAATGGTATAAGTCTGGATATGATCAAGAGGACAGTGTTGTTTTATTCTCACTATAATTAATTTTGTATGAGAGACATTTTAGATGTCATTTCTGATGTTAGTGAAAGAGTTTCAACAACGTTTGAACTTCTTTGTATCAGACAACTTAAAAATTTCCAGCTGAAACTTTGAGGTTTAAATAAAACTTGAGAAGTATTCCTTTGACTTAACAGACACACAGGTCATTACTAAAATCTGCTGCAGTTATTGGGGGATGTACTCACTCCTGGATGTGGTCTGCCATTGCATCAATCTCCCATGAAGGAACTTAGCAGAGTGCTAGAGCTACAGGTTAGCAGAACAATAGTGGTAGCGGGCCTGGGCTTTATCCTCAGAAAGGACTTTTTTTCCTTTTCACTAAGACATCCCTAAAACAGCATGGGCAAGATTCCAACCATGATGGGCTAACCATCATTAGGGGAGTACAGTAAAGAAGAAACCTTCTGTTTTGCTATCTGCTTTGGTATCTGTTTTATTGTTTTTACTAAATTCGCTAGTTTTATCTGTTTTGTCATTTGTTTTTGTGGTTGAAATTCCTGTCATGATTGCAACTGCTGTTGCTTATTTTTAGATACTGTATAGGCATAGGTGTGGTAGCACTAGTCAGGGGTTACAGTGAAGAAGCATTAGGAGCTAGCTTTTTGTTTTTAGTCAGTTTTTATGCAAGTCCTACTTGCTATATGTGATTCAAATTTCTGTTTTAGAATCATCCTCAGAGTATCTACTCAGTATATGTTTTGGCTTAGCCCAAGCCATACATTTACTTTCTGAAACTGGCGACATGTCTGGAGGCAATCCCATAACAGAATCAGGAGTTCATAGTGAGGGAGTTCCTTTCAGAGCCCATTCATGACTAGTCTTAACCCTGATGTGTCTGTTTATTTCATTATCTTCAACAGGAGGTTGCAGGAATTTTCTTTGGACTGGACTTTACTCAGATATAGTTGCTGCCATCAACCTAGGAGGCTACAGAAGATACTCTGCTTGGACTAAAAAATGTTTGTATGCTGAATCATTTAAATCAGTCCACTTTGTTCTTGTGCCAGGTTTGCCTGGGTCTGCCAACCTGCTTTGGTGAGTCTAACTTCCAAGAAGTTGTGAGACAGCTGCCGGAGGCTAGATAAAATTTAATTTACCTTGCTGTAATATCACTCACTTTCAGACTCTTGCTTGGTGAAAACAACATTACTGTTTTACAGCTGTATCACGGTTCTCTGAAGGATGTGAGAGAGCCTACAGAGACTGAAAAACTGCTTCTATTTATTGTATGATTTTTCATCTTTGACTCTTGCTTCTGATGACATTGTTTTTGGATGACCAAGGGGTGATAGTGCCTTCAGTTAGAAACTGCTTATACCTCTTATTTGCTCACTGCTCTGTTACCTTGGTCTGTAGGGTTGAGACCCTTATTGACTTTCTGGCTGAAGGAATGCAACTTCAGTGTTATCATAACTAAGACGTTATTTACCATAAAACTTGAAAGTTTCACTGTCAAATAATTGTCACTATTTCCACTAAAGCAGTAATTTGTGCTAACATTAATTGTGATAATTATCAGTTATTCCATTACAGTGAATGTGGTGCTAATGACTTAGCATTAATTTAATTTATGCAACTACAGTTGCATTTGTGTTTGCTCTAAAATTACTTTGCATGAAAATAACTAGTTTTACAGTACTGGTTTCCACTGCTGCTTTACTGGGACAATTTTACCTCTTTTAGAGAAGAGGACTTTTTGAACTGATGAAGCCATCCATAGCATAACTGGGTCGCATTTGGAATAGTGCACCTTGATTGCTTGTTGAATCTCCTTTGTTAATTTATTTATTTTATTTTATATTTTGTTTGTTAAATTTGTGGTGGTGTTTTTTAATGGTTGTTTAGAATTCCATGTGTATGTTTTGACTAGGTGATTGTTTTAATATTGTGTGCTTGATGCATTTGTGATTACTTAGTAGCCCATGAGTCATAATTTGGGTTGTGTGAGACTGCTGTGTGGCTAGTAAGGTTTAACTAGTTAAATGGTTCTGTGTGTGGTTTTATTATTTACTTTGTTGTGCATGGATTTTTATTTGTATCTTGTTTTAGGTGTTTGGTTTTAGTTTTATTGGAGGTTGCAGAACTACTGTATGTGTAGAGGCTTTCAATCTCAAAGGCATACCTACTAACTGACCACCTGTGATTGCTCCACCCTTTCATTAGGATTGCACAGGTTGTCCTGAAAGATGTGCTCAGCTGCTGCTGAGAACTGGGAATTCTACATAGGTGGGGCACCTGCTGCAGTGGAGATCCCAGGTATGATGGTCAGGAAGGTAGGATTGGGGTGATACAGATCAGGAGAGGCACAAGAAGGAGATGGAATCAGGACTGAGAATCATCACACCTGTTTCCCCATCCCAGAGCTCTGCAAAATTTCATCATGTAGCAAGTAGTCCATCTGGCCTGCAATGCCCATCGCCTTCTGGCCATTCTATGTAACATTTCATTTATTTCATTTATTCTTTGTTAACCTGGTAAGGACACTAGATCAATGGTCCATTTTCTGGTTCAACCCAGACATAAATCATGCGAGTATACAAACATCATACAAACAACAAAACAATTCACAAATAACAATTAGAAATTGATCCCTGTAATAAGTAGTGTTTTAACCTAGATTTAAAAGTTAGAACAGAGGGGCGAGCCTGACATTAATCTGAAGTGCATTCCAATTATTTGGAGCTGCAATTGAGAAAGCTCTAGAACTTGACTTAAAAGTATACTTCTGGGCCATATATAGGGACCATCAGCTGAGCTCAGGCAAGGGAGAAATTCTTCTAATAACAAGACTGAAAAGAAGAAAAGTAGAACCAAAATGAAAACACTTGAACATCAAACAGCCTACAAAGTACTCTATTCAGCAGCTGGGAGAACCATCCCAGCTGTGAGTAGAGACTACAATGATGTGTTCTATTATATAAGGTAACTGAGGAATAAAAGCACAGTAATGGAGACTTTCATTGCTGGCTCCTCAGCTGACCTTGTCTGTTTCATGGAAAACTGGGTGAGAATGCTGGCCCTGTGCTAGCAGCATCTGTCCCTCAGGGTATTCAGTGGGCACTGCTGAAAGAGGGGCAGGGTGGCCATCTGTTTTAGATCCATACTGGGACTCACCGCACCCAGTAAGAACATTTAAATACTTTGAATATGTGATGTCCGGATGTGGATCAGGTTCCAATGGCAGGATCATTCTCATCTACCAACCTCTGGGCAGTGGGAATGTGTTCATGCAGGAGCTTGCAGGTTTCATCATCAAACAGATGTTGGAGTCCCCTAGGTCAATGGTACTGGAAGACTTCAATGCCTGGGTCAACAATGAATCCCTATAGTTTGGACAAGAGCCTCCAATTAATGGTCTTTCTTGGACTGACCCAGGTTTTTACCTCTGAGAGGCATGAACATTGTCATGCATCGGATCTATTCTTCTCACTCAGACTTGACAAAATTGCTGTCAAAGTATATCCAGTCATTTAGTCAGATCATCATGTAGTCCAGTTCAAATGTGGGGTCCCTGCTCTATTACCCTCTGTGGAGACAACTTGGTGTCATGCAAAATATATGTTGCTGCCTCTCGCAAACTCCAGGACACACTGAACATCTCAGACACATCTAGCTTGTGCCAAGGTCCTGAGATGTCCATTGATTGCTCTAATATGGGCGATTACAACTGTACTGGACACTATAGCATTTTTCCATGTTCGCCTCTGACCTCCCAACATGGCTCATGCTGGTATTGTGTAGAGCTGTGCAAGTTGATGACTTAGGGCATAGGTTTGAGCATTCCTGGAGAATATCTAGATCTATGGAGGACAAGTTAGCATTGAGATTCCATTACATTACATATCAAAGGGTAATTGACCAGAAAAATACATCATTTTTGTCTCGGTCAATTGCTGCAGTGAAAAATCATCCAGTTATGCTCTTTCACACTGTAGATAGATGGTTAAATCCTTCTGTCTGCAGTCCATGGGAGCCATTTCTGTAGCAAGGTGCAAAGAGTTTGGGTGCTTTTTCACTGAAAGTGTCCAATATTAGACCTAGTGTTTCTTCTCAGGCCTAGCTGGGGCTGGGGCTGGGGTAACCAACCTTGTGGAAGTACTGATCTGTCTACCTGGGATGAGTTTTGACTGGTTTTGTAGGCTGAGTCTTCGGAGACCCCTCCAGATGCATATAATGTCATCAATAAAGCAATGCCATGAAACAATGTGCCTGGAGTATAGGTTGGCTCTGGGATTAAGGACAAATGATTTATCCTTCACGCAGTAATGAAGCTCTAATGGAGCAAATCACAGGGTCTTGTGCAGATTGTCTGCATGAGAACAGAGTACTTAGCCAGTTTGAGTGTACTGCCAACAAGTGCTGTAATAAATTCAATCATATTTCATCAGGAAAAGTAAACTGGCTTTATTTTTCACAGCTATTGCTACAGTCTTTACTGCTCTGTATTGAGTGTAGCTATTGTTATCTGGTTCATGTTTAAATGCAACTTTGGAAACATTTCTTCAAATTGACAAAATTCATTTCTAAAATCCACTACAGCTATGTAGGCGATACTGTACTCACTGCTGGATGTGCTTTGCTCCAACAGCATGCAACTCCTGTCAAAGAATCTTTGTACAGTGGTAGAACTACAGGTTTCCAGAACAGTAGGGTGTTTGAGTTTGATTGTTACTAGTGAACATTTTTCTTTCTTACTACAGTTTGTATTTTTAACATTGAACTCTTACAGATGTTTTTAATTCTGTATTTTATATCAAGAGCAGAACACTTTATTTTCCTTTCTCACTACAATTTAAGTAGTATGAGAGAAATGATTAGATATCATTGCTGATGTCAGTGATAGAGTTTCAGCTAATTTTGAACTTCTACGTTGCAGACAAATTAAACATTTCCAGCTGAGCCTTTGAGGTCTGAATGCAACTTGGGAAGTATTATTGCAGACTGACATGCAGTTCATAACTAAACCCACTGTAGCTGTGAAGGAGGTCTCCACCCTCTGATGGATGTTCTTTGCCATAGCATGCATCTTCTGCCGTGCCTTAGTGCGACAGTAGATTGACAGACCACCAGAACAGTTGTGGGTACGGGACTGGGTTTGAGCTCTAGTGCAAAATTTTTCTTTCTTTCTCATTACAATTTATGTAGTATGAGAGAAATTGATAGGTGTCAGTGCTGATGTTAGCAGTAGAGTTGCAGCAAGGTTTGATCTAATGTATGTTGCACACAGCTTTGAAAATTTCAGCTGAGACTTTGAGGGTTGACTGAAACTTTGGAAGTGGGTAGGGAGCCTGGGTCCAACTCCTTGTTGTGAACAGTGTTCTTTTTCTCACCGCAGTTCTTGTTATTAACAATAAACTGTTACTTCTATGCAGTATGCCCCTGTATAGCAACACTATTACAGCTGAACACGTCGATGCTGACAACATCGACATTTTCACTATAATAGTCTGCCCAAGATCACGGCACTCTGTCTCCGGTCCTATACCCTCCCCAATCCAACTCCAACTCAGAGTCAGAATCCTATAGATTGGGGTAGGGGCAGAGCCCTCACATGGGGGATTGGGGTCAAAACTTCCCAATGAAAACAGCTCGGGTCTCCAGTCAGATTTATGTCAACTACAAGTTCCGTCGACATAAATCAGTCACTGTGATGATGGTCGACAAATCAGTTGTCAAACTGGCATTGTAGAGCCCTTCTATGCTACAGACAAGTTAAAAAATGTCAGCTGATACTTCTATGTTACAGAAAAGTTAAAACATTTCAGCTGAGTCTTTGTGGCCTGTGCCAGTTTGAATGCAACTTGTTGGGTAGCATTAACTGAAGTTAATAGACAGTTCATTACATAAAGCAAATGTCATTTCTAATATCATTAGTAAGGTTTTCAGAGCTTGGCATAGGTTTTGGGCAATAAATCTGTTAGCGACCCAGGAATGAAGAACATGGAAAATGCAACTGTTCCACCCAACAAGTTAATCAGTAAAAAGGGAATACTGTAGTAGAGGCTCATCAATCACAGCTTATGAGACCTTTTTGTTTATAGAAGATCATGCTGACTGCTGAGAACCTAATGCAGGAACTGATCAGGTGAAAAGCTCTGGGTTTATGAACTGTGTTGGGTATGCTTGTTTATTTTTGAAGTGTATTTTGTGTGAGGCACGTAGGTGTTTTATTGTGCAACATCTGTGTGTACATTGCTTACCATGTACAGTATAACTGTCTTTTACTATACAAATAAGACATCCTTTCCTTGGCTTTGCTCAGTACACCTTTGGAACTTTGATTTGTTACTGAAGACATTTTGCTTAAAAATGTTATCTTTGCCCAGTCAACATTATCTGTTTCTACTGATTTTCCTTCCCTGAAGTCACAACCTGCTGCTTTTTGAAATCCAAATAATGTCCATGGCAATAGGTTGTGATTTCACAGCAGAAGAATACAACCTTAAGGGCAGTGAAAGCAAAGCAGCCAGAGAAGAAAAGGGCAACATATTCAAACAATTAGCACTGCACTGACATGGTTTTGGTTCACACTAATGATACTTTGCATGCTTGAGAGTTCATTAGCATGGTACGCGCCAGATTTAAAGGCACAGTTAGTAAGGTCCAAAATGGCTATGTTAGCATGTGAGTGCAAATTGACTCCAGGAGTCGAGATTTGTGATGGGTGGTGGCATGCATGCATACATGGATCACTGGCACATTATAAACATTTAGGAAACATTAACAACCTGTTTTCACAGCACAAGTAAACATGCCCAAAACCGACCTTTCAACACCACACATAAACAACATGGGCCCTTTTTCCTGATTCCTCACATTGCATCCTGGTGTTCCATAGTATCCCATCCCTCATCTGATCCATATCATGGTTTCTGTTGGTTCCCATTTCCAGGCCAGTAATGCAATCCCTGGTTTCAGGTGGTGCCCTCAACATCTGGAACCCCAAACTCTCACCCAACAGACAGCAGCTGCCAGATAACCTTGATGCACTTCCATTCCATACCACATTTAATTCCCACCAGTTCTTTTCAGTATAGCAGTGTTTTTTCTAAATACTGCGTAGTGCCTTTAAGATGTTTCTGAAATATCATGGAATGTTGAGTGATTAGAATATACTGAAGAGGTGCTTGCCAAAGTCAGAGGATAGCCAGCTCTTTGAAGTGAGTGGTGAATATCTGTCAGCTGTCATCATTGGGTTGGGAGGTTGGGTTACTCATGAGGGAGTGGATGCTACAAATGACCAGGATCAGGTCACTGGATTAGGAGAAGGACCAATGGATGCCAGCAGTATAAAATAGGAATCTTATTGAAGGAGAGAATTGTCACACACCAGAGAAATTATAATGGGATTCAGTGAGGCAGAGGAGCCACCAGACATAACTGAAAGAATAATAGGCAGCTTGACAAAGAGAGGTAGTGTGAAGCTACACCATAGAGATAGTATGAACACTGACTGTATAGCCACAGCTGTAATCAATTGTGTGGAGCACTGTGACATTGTAATGAAGATGCATAAGACGGTAGATGTATGATAATGAGATTGTAGGTTCAAAACTTTCATTAACATTTCATGTACAGATATGGATTATAATTACTGGCCAGAACTTTTCCCATAGGAAACCCAGTTACAATTTGCTGTTATAACCAGCTGATAATAATGGCAAACACACGCTGGGTTTCTGCCTCTGTGCCTGCACCAGCCAGCACTCTCTCTCTCTCTCTCTTTCTCTTTCTCCCCACTTCCTCACCAGATGGACGCATGAACTGCCACTCAGGGTAAGTAAATCCCTCAAAATAAACTCACATGCACCCCCCAAAGAACTAATACAAAATGGGTGAGGTCCACTTTGCAAGCAAAAAGTAAAATAATTTAAAATATTGACAGAATCCCGATCGGTCTGCTGCTGCCTCAACACTGATATGTTTTTATATATATATATATATATATATAATTGCTTTAGCGAAAAACTACTGCCCAGCAGTTATATAGAATAAAAGATGGGATTGTGTAAACTCAATTTTACACACACTTGGTGTGGATGCTCACTTATAAACACCTCGGGTTTCACCTTGGTGTTTATGTAGCATCCAAACCTCGAGCATGTGTAGAATCTCATTACACACATATTCTCTATTTAATGTTTCAGCTCTGTGTTCCTGCATTACAAGCTGTCCAGTGGGTGGGTCAGGTAACACATGTGCTTACACCTCTGATTTGCATTCAGCTGAGGATTAGGGTTTTGATTTTGAGTGTGCTAACAGTTGGCATATTGAAAACCTCTTTGTGTAGCCCAGAACATTAGCATGAGATTCCCAGTGAGCAATTCCTCCTTGTTGGCCTTGCATAAATTATAGCTAGCACACATCCCTTTATGTACAGTTACTCAACATTCCATATGCTACTCAGTCTCAAGGGCACAAAGCCTGATTTCTGAAAATGCCAGTAGTAGTAAGGATTGGATTTTGGAACATCTTGGAATCCAAACTTCTTTTGAATGTTATCAGACTTGAGTCCCACAGACGTCAGCTATTAGTGTGTTGTAGAAAGCTGGAAAATCCCTTTCACAAACACATAACAGTCAAGCTACTGTCACTTAATAAGATGCCAAAAGAGCTTAATGAACAGTTTTATGCTTTATCATGGATAAAATCAACTATCAATTGCTATTAATTCTTACTTTATTGACAAGTCAATAAATGTTTATAGATATCCAGAAATATTTTGATGGATATGAGTTTGCCATTTAAAATGTACTGGTGTCTTATGTTATATATTTACTACTTTGTGATGCTATTGAGAGTCCAAGATTTAAACCCAATGTTTTGAACTTTACCAAGGTTATAGGAAATTTGGCAGTCAGGTAGCCAATGACTACTGAAAACATTCTAGTGGCACCTAATATAAATGCCTGTTTTACTTTTATTGAGCCATCTATTAATCTTTATTAAGCATCAACAAATATTTTATTAGCTGTAGAGTACATTTGCAATTTTAAATGTGTTGATGCTGCAACAGTATACCTTCACTAACCTTTTCAGCTATGTGGGAGACCAAAGTTTACACCTAATATGTGAGATTTTACTAAGGTTATAAGACATTCAGTAGCCAGGTAGAAAATGGCTACATACAAATCATTGGTGGCAGATAAAACAAATGCTTGTTCCAGTTTAATGAACCACTTACTCAGTGGTTAAATATGGTAAAATAATTAGTTTTATTAGTTGTCCCAAAACATTTTCCATTATTAATTGGCCCTGGCTGCTGGATTTCTTATACCTAGTTAGACATCCACAGTGTTAAATGTATCTGTTCCCATTACTATTTTACATTTATCTGTATAGCACCAGGGATCATCATAGCTGCAAATAAATGACCACTGCTGAATAAATATTCATGTCACTCCATACTGCTGTACTCATTAAAAGGATTCATTTTAGTGGCACAAAGTAATTAGAATCATCTGAAGCTGAGATATGAATGCAACACAGTCACATTTAAATACACAAATTAATGCTTCTATCCCATAGAGTAACTTTAATTTCAAAACTCATAAATCCCACTGTTGACATCTATAGAGTGCATTGAGACCTAACCTTTGCTTAATCAAAGTACTACCCCTAGAGGAGGATAAACATATTAACTCAAAATATGTTAAATGAAGAAACAGAGGCAATCTCAATACAACACAACTGGTTTCATATATAGGCCAGTGTGTGATTTATCAAATTCTGAAGACACATGATATGATGTTCCCCACCCAATTTATAAGAGTTAATTCATTTGTTTGGATTGGACAATAAAAGTAAAACAATGATTTTGTTTGTGCCTATTGGGTTTGAGACTGCAATGTACTGTACATTACCTTTTATTTTCAATCACACCTAGTCAGTCTCTGTTGGACAGGGAATGGATCACTTATCATTGTGTGTAAATAGTTGTTCAAAAGTGACTTGATTTCTTGGCGCTGTGGGTGCAAGTCAAGAACTGCCAACAGGAAGCATCTTTATACTCAGAGCAAGCACAACCCCTTGACCAACACACAATGGCAATTTTATTCAGGAAACCATGCATTTTGAAATACAAGAACACAATAGTATGTCAGGAAGCTAGGAGGATGATAAAGTTCTAGGCTCAGTGATTGTATTTCACCATTTTTGTAAGCAGTCTCAATAAACATCCAGTAGAAGTTCTGATCTGTTACCATTAACATAAAGGCTCCTGCGTCTACACACATAGACTTACACAAAATTAAATTGCATGTAAGAGGCTAAAACAAGGAGTCTGCAAAATATGTCACTGTACTTTTCACCTTTATGTGGCTTATTTTCCTCCTCATAGTGGTAATAGGGTCTCCTGCCCTGCCAACCAGGCTGCAGGTGTTGAACATAGAAGAGTGGCACTGTCACACAGCTGAAATGCATAAGCAATGTTATTGCTTATGTGGTTGACCAATTTTATTCATGCCTACAATCTCAAATTTAACTCATCTTTATTAATGCAGAACAAAAGAAATGCAATACAAAAAGGACCAATGGTCAATCCACTTTAACGTGCTACTACAGTGATTACATCATTACATTTTATGAAAACAAAATGTTCACAGTTTTCTTATGTAGCAATGTTTTATCTTTATATGGGCCATGGGCCTTGGCACTACAGAGAAATGTGTCTAACTGGGAAAAAACCCTCTAGGAACCCAAGAAGCATGTTAGTAAGCCATTTCTCCTCAGTATTCCACTATAGTCCTGCACTGTTGTTCCACTTGTCCCTGCACTAGCCCTTAATATTGTCACAGAATAACACACATCACCATGTGTTTCTGCTAAAGAACTGTATCTGTCCTATTATTCCTGAGGGTAACAACAGACTATTAAAAGGTGCCTCCCACACAGGTAAAAAGGTTTTCCTTATAACGACATACATATGGTATAAACAGTATTTCTTACATAATATATCCCTCCTTTACAGAAATACAGTTTTCTAAAGTAATTTTCTTTTTATGTAATCAAGTGCTATGAAACTCTCTTGGGGCAACATAATTAGCAACAATCAAAACACAATGTTTTCCACTATTCTTGTAGTATTTATGGTAACATAAAACATTTAATAATCCAACAGAGCTATAGCAGTATATATTTATAGTGTGAACTAGTAACTTAGAACAACAGTTTCTCAGTCACATGTAAGGCTTTATGCAGTCTAGTCCCAAACAAGCTTTCACCTGAATTGAACTGAGTTGCTAATGACATACCCTTGGAGAAACTACCCTTGTGTAGATTCAGAAGTTCCTTTTGTTTGTTTGTTTGTTTGTTTTTCCAGCAAGGAGCTTAATTCAGATTGTGGTATCTGGCAATTGTCTAATGAAGATTGTGGTGTGGTCAGCAGCTGCTGAACATTTTGCCTAAATGCTCTCTTTTCACTTTCCACAAGGTATGTGCTGGGAGTGTAGTCCTTTGCTTTACAACTACTGTTGAGTTCCAACCTTTTCACCATCTACTTTGATTATCAAATGAACTCATAATTCAGTCAATGAATGTGACTTGGCTCCATGATGCCTATTATAGAAATAAGAATAACGGTCTTATGCTTTTGCATCTAGCTCAGCAACTGTTCCCAAATTTGGACACTTGGATGAAGACTGACAAAGAACTTGGGCATCTGGCTTACAGTAGGCAGCCCATCAGAAATGCACTGGACTTACCTTGTAGTTTCTATTGGAATTGTCTATCGCAAAGAAGAGCAAGAAATGGGTCATCCTGTTTCAACCTCTTTGTAGCCATTTCAACAGATCTATATCCCTCCCCATTAAATTGGAAGAAATGTCTCTTGAAGTAATTTGGTCAACTACATATTGATCCCAGAAGGCATGAAAGTCAGAAGCACTGCACTGTGGCCCATTAGCTATAATCCAAATTTTCTGGGAGGGATCCCAAATTGAGCAAATATTCATTTCAGCTTGGCCACTACTCCTTTGCAAGTCATGTCTGGCATATGTGCAATTGCAACACACCTGAATAAACATAAGTAGATACTGGAAGGCTGAGTAGAATGTGAATTTTGTCAGTGAAATTAATATGGAATGGCAGTTCTGATTCCAAAATGCTTTTAAATTCCATGAAATTCTGGAAAGCAGGCTGCAGAAAAGGAATACCTTGTTTATGTAAACTGTGTATTATTAATCCATCAAAACAAACAAACCATAAAAATGCATTCAGAATATTAAAAATTCCGCTGCAGAGAGAAATTTATGGAATTCTGTTCTGTCAAACATTCAACATTCCACAAAGCTGTATTGATAATTACAAGATGATGATATCTCTAAATCTCATAAAGGTCTGCTGCCACTTTTCCCCATGTTTCTTTCTGGCAGACAGATATTTATTAGTGGTTAAAAATGCTGTGTTGGTTGACTTATTTGACATGGTTTACATGAGGCGACAGCATCTTTAATATCATTATTGATCTTTGATCACCAAACTGACAGCCTGGAATGTCCCTGCCCATTGAAATACCCTGATGCCCTTGATGATTCTTGTCTGCACTTCCCATCTCAGGGCAGTGTGTAACACACTACGAGTTCCATAAATTAATAGTCCATCAGACTCTGTCAACTGATCTAGTTTGGCATAGACACTATCTCAATAGGCATACATTTGGCATACAAAATATTTTGACCATCCATGTCTGGTAATTAGCAAGTTCTTCTGTATTTTAGGGAGGGAGGGTCAGCTGTGACTTGTTTATGATTCTGACTCTGTTCAGTTTCCAAAATGTTCTGATTTACTCAATTAGAGGTAGGCAAAAGTTGTGATTTCCACTTAACTTCCATGAAATTTCACAACTTTAGCCCATATTTCTAAACTTCCACCTGTGGTAGATTGGAAAACTTTTGAATGTGTTTGGATGAATTTTAGCCCTGTCCACATAGATACTTTTCAAGGTATCCAGTGCCCCCCAACACCTGAAGCCCTGACTCAAAAATTAATATATTTCCTGATGGCTAGTTGTTCCCCACCTGATCACCCACCCCATATGCTCAAAACAATTTCCTGGGAAGTAGCAATCCCTTCACCCCACCCAATCACCAGCCTGATAAGAACATCTGTCCAGTGTAACCCCCATCCCAATCCACCATATAGACAAAAAATAAACATTTTCTTGTTGGTCTAGTTAACTCCCTCCCTATCCCCAATCCTCAGTCTGAATTCAGATAATATCCCTTGTGGTCTAGTGCACCCCATCCCCCACCTCAGCAGGTAGTGTTCCCCATCCTACTCCACCACCATCCCAAACTGAGTTGGTGACTGGAGGCCCTCCTCTCCTCAGCCAGCCAGTTCACTGAGCTATCAATGAATAAGCATGTGCTTGTACAAGCACATACTAATTCATTGACAGCTCAGTGAATGGCTGGCCAAGGTGGAGAGAGGAGGGCTGTGCAGTTGCCCACCCAGGTTTGGGATGGAGGAGAAAGGTGGGATAATGTCTGCCAGAGGGTGGGTAGGTGCACTGGACCACCATGGATGATATCTGAATTCATGGACTGATGATTGGGGATGCAGAGGGAGGTTCACTAGACCACCTGGGAAATGTTTATTTTGGACTATATGGGGATTGGGTGGTTACACTTCACAGTTGTCCTCATCAGATTGGTGATCATGTGGGGAGGGACTGCTAGTCACCAGGGATTTTGTTTAAGATATGGGGTGTGTGATTTGTTGGGGTTGTACTGCTAGCCACCAGGGATTTGTTTTAACATGTGGGGTGGGTGATCGGGTGTGGGAGGGACCACTAGCCACAATGTATTTTTAACATGTGGTGTGGGTGATTGGGTGGGGGAGGGACTGCTAGCCTACCAGTGATTTTTTAAATATTGAAAGGGTGATCATGTGGGGCAGCTATCCATCAGGTAATTATTATTTTTATATTGTGACGTTATCAGCTACTGGCAGATGGGGCACTAGACAAAAATGGTGGCGCTGTGCTCAGGACCAGAGCAGGGTGTGCATGCAGGGTGGTGGCCCAATTCAACCAAGTAACAAATCAACATGCACTCACACTCCAGAGCCTGGAGCTGGAAAGTTCCTAATATCCCTAGCATGTAAATCTACATATGATTTTATTTTATTTTAATAATTTTTGCTTTTTTGATAGTTTTTGACAGTACTGGTATATACTTATAAACATGAAAAGTTCACCAAAGGAATTTAATAGTACTGCTGACATGTACATGTTTCTATGTTATTTTGTAAAACTTTTGAATGAATACATCATCTGATGATGTCATTGATTTTTATATATAAAAGCTGTCACCTGGTCCAAGTACCAGCCCCTGATGAAGCCTTACTTGGCAAAGCACTGGGGCACTTGCTAGTATGGAGATTTCCTCTGCTTTCTTGTACTCCAGTTCACATGTATGACTATTTGAGTCCTAGAATTAAAACTGATTTTGGAAACTGCAACTTTGTGTCTTGAACTTCACTGGAGCTTTCCAACTACTGACTCTGGAGTGTGATTGTGTGTTTGTTTATTAAGTATTTTGGTACTGTAGGTGCAGGATAGGCAGAATTTCTGTGAAAGTTCAGAAATGGATTTTGGATTTTTCAGAATTTGGGAACTGTTGCTGAAATTCCACTAACAGAAGTTTTTTTTCCACTCATCTCTGTTTACTCTGGTTGACCAAAACAGATAAATCTTTCCAAAGCCAGGTCAGAGGCAGAAGCAGATCATGCCAATGACAAGAATTAGGTTGCCCTTACTCCTTCATTTTAAACATTTTCTTAATATCATTTCAGTTTTTAAACAGTTATAGTATGTCTTTTCCTGACCAGTTTCTCAAATTTAACAAAATAATGCTTCAAACTGCTTCCAGATCAGGTTAAAACCAGATAACTAGCAGATCTGAACCTGATAATACTCTGGGTTAGGTAAAAGAGTCAGATCACAAATCACTCTGATTTCCAGAGTTGAGCAGGATGCACCATTTCAGTGAGGTCCTGATCTGACACAGAGCCGACCTTCCCATCCCTACTGTATTTATTTGTCAGCAGATGATATCTGCCTAGCTGATGTTTGCCTCTACAGCCTCCACAATTTGTTTTACTTCTTCCCCAGCTCTGTTGGTTGTGGAGTAACCACAGTCAGTTTGGATGATATCTCAGTGACTCAAAATGTTTTCCTGGAGAATATTCACTGCTACAGGACTAAATGTCATCAATCTATTGAGTTGACACTGGCATTGTAAGGACATTTGGTCCAGGACTTTCTTGATGATAAGTGGAACTGAAAACTTTTGATCAGTGATTACGAGTTTATTCTACATATGTACTGCTGAAATGTTCTACAGGCCAATATGCTTGATATACATTATTTTTTTCAGTTTGTGCAGATCTGCTCTATGTTATATCAATGTTAATGATTAAAAAAACTGTCAGCAAATTTGAAGTGAGATGATGTAGCAGTACCTCTGAACATGCCATAGTTCCTAACATCTGCACTAACAACTGAAAGTTCTGACACATCATAAAATACTAAGACAGGTGCAGAAAAGATAGCTTCTATCACCTTTTAAAAGATTTGCTCCTGGTCTGGAAACCATATTCGGATTACATTTGATTTCTTAAAGCGCTTTTACACAGATTTATGTAATGGAATAACTGTTACCAAACAATATTCCATTACATCACTGTGTGTCAAGTGCATCTGTTTCGTTCTCTAGGCAACATTCGTCCAAACCTGCAATCTCTGCTTTTGCAGTTTGCACCGCTGTGTTCCATTTTGTTGGCTGTGTAAAAGCCATTCTGGTAGAAAGGCAGAAAACAACATTATAAAGCAGAAAACTCTGGGGAGCTGAAACAAATGGAGGTGGGGTTGCCGGAATACTCTGCAGCGTAGAAAGGAACCAGAACATAACAGAGTACAACAGGCCACACAAGTATCGCTGATTCCATTTTAAAACCTGTGTGTAAAAGCACCTATAAATTCACTAAGAGGATAAGTGACTGCAAACTATTGTGTAAGTACCTGCTCAGATAATTGAACATACTCAGCAGCCTCCATAGCTTCCTCCCATTTTGAGGTGACTACAACTCTTAAAAGGCTTTGGCCTTTCCAGTATCAGGGCTAGACTTTATCTGCTGATCACCTGACCCAGAAAATGAAGCTCAGTCTGATGCAGACAGCATTTCTACTTGTTTTGTTTTACACCGAGGGCTTCATGACATGCAAGACTATATTCAGTTCTGTCAGAGCCCCCCGCTGGTGCCATACACCACAATATAATTAATGTAGCATGTCACACATTCTATGTTTTGTAAATTTTCTGCCATTTTCCACTGGAATATTTCTTGAACACTTGTAATTCCAGACAGGAGCCTATAAAACATTATCTCCCAAAGGCTGTGAAAAACACTGTGAAGTTTGCACTTTCACCATTTTAAGTTTTGTCAGAATCCACTATTAGTATCCAAGGAGGAAAAGATCTTTTGCCCCTACTAAGGTCGGCATCATACCATCTAAGGTAGGAAACACAGCTGTTTCACATACCACCATCTCATCCAACTTCTTCAGGTCAATACACACACACACACACACACACATATATATATATATATATATATATATATATATATATATATATATACAAACCAGTATATATATATATATATATATATATATATATATATATATATATATGTGTGTGTGTGTATATATATAAATATATATATATATATATATATATATATATATATATATAATTGCTGTTAATGTCTGGTACAGTAGGTGCACCATGATATTGCCATCTGTTTACTGTTTCCATCCTGCTTAACTAAGCTCTGACTTTCAGCAGGATTGGATTCAGTATTCTAATCACATTGCTACGGTGTGTCTCAGTATTGTCAATCAAATCATTTTATACAGGATCTCCTTTAGGAACTTTGCAGTTCCAAAGTCACTATAGTCAACTTCTGCCACTCTATAGATTAGGGCAATTTTATTAGCTGCTCCATGTCCCAGGTGGTACTCTATTGTACATCCACCAACCTCAAAAATATTAAGGTAATAGTATTTACCTTTATCCTCAGTCCTTACAATGAGCTGAACTTTACTCTTCAGTACTCCCAAAGGGTTATGTAAAATGACACTAGACCTATTTAACAGAGGTTAACTGCTTGACTATTGTAAGCTGCTTCAGACAGTATGATGGCATCTGTTTTAAAGTTTGCCATTTTCCTCAATGTCCAAGTTCACTTTCTAAAGTCAGACTGAATCATGTCACAGCAGATCAATCCCAAGAAAAATGACTAAAGACTGGTATCAGCTACTACTCTCTATTACGTGTTCTACATGACACATAAAATTACATATTTTCTTTCATTTTCTACATTTTGAATTCTTAGGACAGTAGCCATGCTGGCCTATGATCAGGATTGCATTTTGATCAGTGTTCGGGTGATGATATGTGATGCTTCCTCTGCTAAAAGAAGGTCTCCAGTTTACCATCAATGTCATCTACAGATTAACCTGATTCAATATGTCAGTTTACATTTATATCCCCCAAACGAGGCTGAAAAAGGCAGAATTGCATAGTCCTCCATTACTGCTCGATAAAAAGTAAATAAAAATAAAAATACAGTTCACTCCAATCACTTTTCATTTTTAACTGCTCCATTTTTACTTATTTTGAGAAGTATACAACTCATTCCTTTTCTTTTAAACATTTTATTTCTGTTAGTTCAACTCAAAGCTTAATAAGTAAATATATTACATAAGTAAAGCAGAGAGCATATAAGCAGATGCTATGTGCACTGCTCTTTCTGAATTAACAATAACTATATGGAATACATTATTGCATAGGACATTTTAAATATCTCAATTTGAACTGAAATAACATATTCTGATTGTTCGATCGATAAATGAGGTAGAAACCTAGTCAAAAGGATTTCATACTGTAGGCTATTCTATAGTGAATAGCTTTTCTAAAGAAATATAAACATAAGCCAGCAAGGGCAAGAATAATCCCAAATAAAAAAAATACTTGAAAGAAAAAGTTCCTCTGGTAGAATGTAGTCATCTCTTATTCCATTTTGAAGAGTTTCCAATCATTACAATAGTGGAAATACCAGATTTAATTACCCAAATCTTTAAAAGTTAATCCATATCCACAAGAAACATAGGCTTTAAAAGATAAAGCAAGTGCTGCTAGTCTCAAAAGTGATTTAAATTGTTCTCATAATTGTACAGTATGCCTCTAACACTGGAATGTATGTCAGATCTAAAGTGATTTTGCCCAATTTCCATTTCAGAATTTTCATATGACTACATTTTATCAGCCATTTGACTACTTTTAAACTTTGTTTTCAATTCACAAAATCTCAGTGGTAACTGGGATTGAAAAGCACATGCTGATGTCCATCCTGGTTGACTACACACCTTGTTCTTTCACCTCTTGAGTGTTAATGCAAACATATGGAAATATATACAACTTCTCATTTCTAAAGTTAAGCACCTCTGCTTTCTTGCTTTGTGAAATGCACTCACAGACTGGTTGAAGGCAAAATTGACAATAACAGTAGGTATTAAATTCTGACTGCTTTGATCTTCATTTTTTTCACAATGACAATTCATTTTGTAAAGGCAGGGATTTATTTGTATTTGACATTTGTAGAGTGGTATTTTGCTTTTAAGATGGGGAATGCAAAGGCATTGGGCCTGATTCACAAAGCTCAATGCAGGCTTCACCAAATACAACTTGCCCTAACTGTTGATGTACCAGGGACTCAACACCCAATTCACTATTGGATAGGGTCCTGGCGGCAAAGTCTCACAGCATTCTCCAGCCCTGGCACTCCACTAAACAGACAGTGCACCTTAAAGGTGTGCCACAAGCTGTGCAGTAGCCCTGAGCCAACAGCAGCAGCATGGACAGCAGTCCATGATGGATATGCCCCCAGATCCAATCCCCTGGACCTGATTCACAAAGCTCAACACAAGCCATAGCAAACACAGCTTGCACCAACCACTGTGCAGCAGGGACCCTATACCCAGTTCACTATCGGGTAGGGTCCGCACAGCAAAGTCCCAAGACTTGCTCCAACCCTGGCACTGTGCCAAACAGATGGCACACCCTGGGGAATGTGCTGCAAGCCATGGGGCAGCCCTGAGCAAATAGCACCATGGACGACAGTCTGTTGTGGATCTGCCCACCCAGCTCCAATCCTCTGTCTATAATATTAAATATCTCAGGTGGTCTAGTGGACCCCTCCCAGCTCTGATCCCCTGTCAAAATTATATTTAAAATCCCTGGTGGCTAGTGCACCTCCCAGTTCTTATCCTAGTGCCAGTAGTAAAATAAAAAGTCAGGTGGTCCTGTGGTTCCCCTAAACATTTCTGATCCTCAGTATGTAATGTAATCAATAAATCTGATGGTCCAGTGGTCCTCCAATCATCCCTGATACCTGATATTGAATGTATTAAATAAACCTAGTGGTCCAGAGATCCCTGATCATCCCAAGACATACAGTACAAAATATACCTGGTGATCTAGTGGACCCCCACCCTGGCAGGAAGTATCCCACCACCCAGCTCCTCCATCCCATAACAGAGCCAGCACTGGCACAGACCTCTTCTCACCTCTGCAGCTGGTACTGACTGAATTGTCAGTGCTGTACTGTATAGTGTATATGCATTAAATTAAGTATCAAGGATTAGGGATGTTGGGGGAACAACTGAACCACCAGAACTTTTTATTTTAATACTGGCACTGGGATCAGGGCTGGGGTGGCAATAGCCATGGGGATATTAAATATAAATTTGACGGGAGAGCAGAGCTGAGGGGGGTCTACTAGACCATCAGGGATATTGAATACCTTCAATATTGGGTATCGGGATGATTGTGGGTCCACTAGACCAACAGGTTTATTTACTACTTTCAATATCGGGATCAGTGATAAGGCCCTATTATTACCTACACAATGGTGGCATCAAGGATCAGGAGGGGCATATTATTATTATTTCAACAATGGTGGCATTGGGCTTTGGGGAGTGGGGAGTGCATTATTACAATATAAGGGGATATCTGTTGCATATATTACCATGGGCATGTTTGGGAAGGGGAAACCATGGCACATTTTCCCTGTGAACTGATTAACTGGCCCAGAGGGACATATTCTAGGTACCTCTATACCAGCCCTGGCTGGTCTAAAGGTGCTTAGAAATTCTCCTCTGGGAGTGCTTGTGACTCCCACTTCATGGATATGGCAGCCCCATCCATTGCAAGCACCCTAGCACCATATCACAGACCATATTTGGATGCAGGGGTTGTGCAAGCCAATTTGGGGCTGGCAACATATGATTGATGCAGGCTGCCATTGTGAATTGCTCAGGGGCAGTGTTTGACACAAGGTGCCACTTGTACCATATATATTTGGCACAAGCACATTGCATCAGGCTCAGGGCTTTGAGAATCAAGGCCTTTTGCTGCAAATGGGCAATAATCAAGAGGCAAGTCTAAAGATTCCTCAAGCAATATTTTCAACATCAGTGTCACTGTCAGTGATTCAAACTGCTTACAGTATCTTATAAAAGTAGGAGACTAGAACTGTATGTTGCAAAGTTTTACTTCACTAATGAAGTTGATATGAAATCATGAACTTCACACTTTCCAAATCATAACAAAAGTGTCAACTTTATCATTAACTTCACATGGCGACATTTAAAAGTCATTTATCTAAAGACCCCCAAATTTACTAGTAGTCACATCCCTACCACTACCCACAGCCTTATAAATGTATTTATCCTCCCTAACACCCTCCAATTTGAAAAAAACCTCCTGCCCCTCCCGGAAAAGATTACAGCCACATAAACAATTGTAAATCAGCTGTTGTCATTAGGTGAAGCTTGACACTTTGCCAGGTTGAGAACTACAGTATGTGAAGTGCATCACAAAGTCAGGAAAGTTCAGGGAATGTGAAGTCTTCCTGACTTCACACATCTCTACCTATGAATCTGAGGTTTCTGAATCTTATACTCTTCTTAGAGGTTTTATCTTTCCTCAGAAGATTCATTATTGCCCTGGTGTTTGCTGAGGCCAGCTCTTCTTGAGCTGAGTTTTATTTTAATCCTCTGTGCTTATTTTAGTTTCTTTTGTACTAATTAGTACTACCTTTTCCTTCAAAAATTCACTTATGCTACTAAATTCTCAAATATGGCAGCTCTAGTAATAATAGAGTCACGCTTTTTGACAAACAACTGTAAAACCTTATATAAACTGTCAAAGGACTGTTTACATGTTTGAAACTCTGATCTCACTGCCTATGGCCATTAAAAGCAGAGATTAAAAGGAAGAGAGAACACAGCACAATGGCATTGATGCACTGAACTGTGGAACAGGTGTCAAACTAGTAATTCCTAGGAAATAAATACTAGAATTACAAGACCCACAACCAAGTGTAAATTATAAACTAATTGAACAAATAATATAAAAAGTATTGCCTTCAATGAAATAAAATGTGCTGTTAAAAAATAGAAATTAAAATAAAAATACATACAACAATTGGGGAGGTAAGATGCTTGTGGTATGACAAAAGTAAATACAAACAAAGAATAATTAGATGACGGAAAAGTAAATTATTCTATTATAGGAGTAATAAACAATATTCCTAATAGGAAAAAGTACATTAAATCTATTGTTGAGTAAAACCAATATTCCCAAATAGGGTCATTAGAAATTAAATCCCCCTCCCAAATTTATAATTTTTATTATTCATTTAGAAAGAAAATGGGAAAGAGGAATACAACCTTGTATAGGGACATCAGGAGCAAAGGAAGATAAAGGGAGGATACTGAGGCTTAATAAAGGGGAGCGGAGATGGACAGAGGTTGACAGTGAAAAGGCAGAGATACTGAACAAATACCTTTGCTCAGTATTCACAAATGAAGAAGAGAAGCAGGTACCTAAACCAAACAATAGAACACTCTGAGAAGGTGAGTCAACACCAGTCAATTCACAGAAGAAAGGATCCTGAAAGAACTTCTAAAATTCTAGGAGGACAAAGCAATGGGGCCTGATGGGATTCACCCCAGAATTCTAAAAGGGAGATGTAGTTACACCACTTACTACCCTTTTAACAAATCATGGGAGATGGGGTGACACCTGAGGACTGGAGGAGGGCAGATATGATTACCCTTCACAAGTATGGGAGCAAGGCTGGGGCAGGAAACTACAGACCTGTTAGTTTGACCTCAGTCATAGGGAAAATGATGGAATCACTACTGAAAGAAATAATTGTTGAATACCTAGAGGCCAGTGGGCACAGGACACAAGGCAGCATGGATTCACAGTGGGAAGGTCATGTCAGATGAATCTAATTGATCTTTGACTGGATGACCAAAGTAGTAGACCAGGGAGGGGCTGTAGATATGGCTACCTAGACTTTAGAAAGCATTTGATACAGCCCCACACAAAAGATTACAAAACAAGTTAGCTAGCCTGAGATTGGGTACCAGGGTAGTAGCCTGGGAACAAATTTGCTACACAACAGGACACAGAAGGTAATAGTAAATGGAATACACTCAGAAGAAAAAGGGTTACTAATGGGTACTGCAGGGCTCAGCAATGGGATCAGTCTTCTTTAATGTCTTAATAGGAGACATTGCAGAGGGTCTGAAAGGAAAAGTATGCCCTTTGAAGATGACACAAAGATCTGCAACATGGTTGATACACAAGGGGTGGAAAGGATGAGGAGGGACTTGGCAAGGTTAGAGGAATGATCAAAAATATGGCAGCTTAGATTCAATGCAAAGAAATGCACATGGGAAGCAAAACCCAGGGACGAAAGTACACAGTGGGAGAGGTACTAACAACAACAAAATGGAAAGGACCTGGTGGTAGTCATATCATGCAACCTTAAGGTAGGCAAGCAATGTGAGAAGGAAGTAAGAAGAGCTGGGGGATACTGGGATGCATAGGAAGAGGCATCACCAGTAGAAAACAGGAAGTTGTTATTCCTCTGTACAGACAGTTGGTGAGACCCCATCTGAGTACTGCATGCAGTTCTGGAGACCCCCATCTCAGCAAGGACATAGACAGGATGTAGGTGGTCCAGAGGAGGGCAACTAAAATAATGCAGGGTTTGCAACAGAAGCCATTTGAAGAGAGACTAAAGAGCTTAATATGTTTACCCTTGAGGAAGGGGGGTGATAGAAATCTTCAAGTACCTCAAAGGAATCAACAAAGTCCTAGAGGAAACATCTTCAGAAAAGAGATGTGCAAGAACAAGGGACACAATTGAAAGATAGAGGGGACAGCTCAGTAGCAACATGAGGAAATATTTTTCATGGAGAGAGTGGTGGATGCATGGAACTGCCTTCCTGGAAGAAGTTGTGGGGTCAAAAACAGTGGGGAATTCAAGAATGCATGGGACAGCCATAAGGCAATCATAGTGGGAGGTAGGAGGAAGTAGGCTGTTGGTTAACTAGAATCGGCAGTTTATCCAATAGGTAGTTAAATTGGCAGACTGAGTTGGCCAAGCAGTCTTTATCTGCCATCAAAGTCTATGTTTCTATGAAAGGAAAACTTACTACTAAATAAGCAAATTGAGTTGAACTCATATAGATAAAGATACAAACATAGAAAGAAGGAAGCCAAATAGAAGGAAAAATTACCAACATTGATTTTACAGGTACAAGAAAAATTCATCATCATTAAATATAACTATAGATGAGACAGATCTGAACTGAAAGCTACATGAAGGACAAATAACATGGACTCATATTCCAAAGTAGCTATGTTCCTCCTTTTGATCAGCATTTCCTGTTGAGATGGCTCCTATTGAAAGTTTTTTTGGGGCTGGGGAGGTTATCAGGTTCCATATCTCATTAAGGCCTTGTGGAGACAAGTTTTACAAGGTGTAACTTGATTTCCTTCCACTTATAATTGTGTTCTCACACTGTCATACCCTTTAAACTAGCAGCTACATGTTGAAAGCCCACAAATTTAACATTCTCTGGAATGGTCCCATGTTTCAATTTCCAGTGTGGTTCTATCATTGTACTGAGCTTTTTCATTACTGTTGAATGTATGTGCTCCTGAATGCAGTTCTTATGGGTACACGTTGTCCTTCCTGCATATACAGTATTAGGGAACTTCATATCACAGTACATAGGTTATGAATAGTATGTGACAATTAATAAACTGTTGCACCTCACATTTATGCTGATTTGATGAACTTAAAGAAGTGTCATATTGAGTTACTTATTCACTCCCAATCACACAGAAGACAGATTAAAAGCAATTATTTTTTTCCCAAAATTACATGAGATAGTGAGGTTGTGATTTTAACTCATGTTAGTGTACAATAACTTGGCTGGATGAGGAAAAAGACATTGCACAAAGGGATGTCCAAGCTTAATTGATGTGAAATTATCCAGTCTCCTCCTACAATTCACTGCAAAAGTGCAAAATATATTTGACTGAATTTTATTTTGAAGTACAAAGAGGATAACAAGCTTGGGCACTCTATCAGGTGCTCTGAGAGATCTTTCACTGGTGTATTGTGGTTGGTCTAATAAGAAGGCAAAGCAACTGGCTGAAGTTCATTTTCTTTGGAGCCTAAAAAATATAAATGTCATATCTCTTAAAGAATGGATAAAAGACACACATTGGTCATTTGTTGATGCCACACTAGACATTGACAGTGCTCTAGAATCTTTACCTATGACATAAATAGAATAAGTAACTTAGTGATTCTTAAACTGAGTGAGCTCCATGCATAATGGTTGGATTACCAGTCAGCTTTTAGATTTAATGAAAGATAGATACTGGGATTCTGGGATTTGTAGTCGTAAAAGATGTCAGCCTAAAAATAAGCAAACTGAATCTGATACAATCTATTATACTACAGTAAACAGTAAATAAACCAAAATGTTTTTGCACACAAAGCAACATTGGGAGCAGCCTCACACTTGAGTGTGTGGCCCTTTGTGCTTACTGTTCCCATTTATTGCCTAAAATGAAACCTTCCTTTTACTTTTGTAGATGTAAACTCAAGATTCCAATCATTTGCTTTATTAAAATTCAGGAAGACAAAATACATCCTGATGTCACCCCAGATCACCAAAATATAATTTATAAAATGCCCCCAATGAATGATATTTCTAATGAAGGATATTCTTCTGGGGCCATAGATGGCAACCTTCTTCCACCAGCCCATAAAATGTTAGTGTAGGAGGGCACCACTGATAATTCTATATCTGTATCATAGATTTGAAGATACAATCTTGAGTCAAAAAGAAAATAATTCTGCTTCAAAATAATGTCTAAACCAGCTGGAATAAACTCTTTCCATACCACAGAGGATGAACTACATCTGTCTTTGAAATATTCAACAGCACGGATGCCAAAATAATGTCAAATGCTAGTGTATAGTGAACTAACACCAGTTATTAACCACATGTAGATAGCATGTTATGAAAAATTGTCAAAGACCTGCAATACCATCATAGTATCCTTAAATAGCATTGTAGTCAGTACACAAATAGTTTAAAGGAAGGCATGCAGAAATACTACATGAGGAACAATATTTGTATATATGTATATATGCATGCATGTATATATATTATACAGTATGTAATAACTGGGAATGTTTTCTCCCATTGAGAAAGCAGATTATTATTCATCATTATAACCCAAACACACGCTGGGTTTCTCACATTCTGTACATGCTCACACTTTCTTTTCGCCACCGATGTAACAGGGTTACATAGTTACTCTGAGACCCCTTTTCTAAAGTCTGCTGCAACAGCTACTTTTCTTTTGTTGATTGCCCTTTATTTTCCCCATTGAACTGGAAGGCCACCTGTCTAATGTTCTTTCTGTCACTATTACCTTCGTTTAGAGTCTCTCAAAATGTAGCTATGTAACTCCAAACAATTTCTCTTGAGTGTGCACATACTCGTCTACAGGAATGTTCACACTACTCTCCTTTCGATTGTGCGAACATTGAGGTAGCGAACCGCTAAAAAGAAGACAATATGAAAACCAAACCATGTTACATTTGGCAAGAAAGCTCAGAGTGCAGGACAAATGGTTTAAATTGCTTTTGGTAAAGTACTCCTGCTCCAAAAGGTAAATGGATGACATGTCCTAAACAAGGGGAATTAAGTTAAACACAGTTTAAACAGATAATCCTTTCTCCACTGAGGCACTGTGTATGTATTATTAGAAAAGGAGGTTGTTCAGTAGTGAGTGGTTTTAACTGCCCAATGTAGTGCTTCAGTCCAGCAAGAAACGCCTGCTTTAGGAAATCGATATTTAAGCAGAGAAAGCAAGAAAGAACCATTAAGAGAATGTTTCAGTTTGTTTTAGTTTCCAATTCATACCCTTCTGGTGTAGTTGGTGCAATGTAAGGATAGGAAATTCATCCTCATGCCGCCAAGCCCTCTCGGTTTCAGTTTGTTCCTCTTAAGAGCCGCTGGCTGAATCAATGCTACATTTATATTGAGAATCTGGAGGAGGAGCCTGTAGAAGAGGAGGACAGCCTACATTTCCATTAAATAATTGTTTAAACTAAAACTAAATATGTTTAAGGATCCACAGATTATTGAATATTCTTATTTATGGTGTTTAATTATAAGAAATTACAACAAAGCTTAGTTAGTAAAGAGTTTTCTTGTAAATATGCAAGAAGGGAGGGTTTCCTTGTCACATGATAGTATAGTACTATAAATGAAGGGAAAGCTCTGCTATTATTCAGATCACTGTAGGTTCAGCAGGAAGCTGACCCCAATTCCACACTAGTGTTTTCTAGTGGTTGTTTATTGGTTTGTTCTCTACACGTTATGTTCTAGATGTTTATTTGGATAACCATATCCTTTTAATTCCTTTGTTGAACAGTTTGTTTATGGTTTTTAAGTTTGCTGAATAAAAGCTGATTTAGTTTGAGACTTCAACTGCCATCTGTATCTGACTCCATAAGCCTACCACAGCTGATCCTAGAACTGCACTTCACAAATAACTGTATGCACAACAAAATTGGGACTTGGAAGGATTAAACACTTCTACACAAATCTTTGCATCTGGAATATATCTAAAAATTAGTCACCTTCTCCAGTCTTGTTCAAGAAACAAGTGAAAATCATCATCACAACACAGACATGGCACTCTTCTCCCCACTCACTCACATCAGGTAGCAAACTGTGAAAACTGTTTATTTCTTTGTTTAGTATGAAAACACTTCAGCAAATACATAAATAATGTATGGGGTGAGTGAATAATGAGAAATTATGTGAATCTCAGTGTGGGATTCTCATATAAACACTTTGGACTTTGTCCTTGTGGTTTATGTAGCATCCCACATATCAGGTGCACATAACTTCTCATTATGCACTCCCCCATAAATTATTGTATATGTTATATATTCTTTGAAAAGAACTGTGTTAATGCAACATTTAGGGTTCATGCTAAAGTGAGAAAAGTTGGGAAATCTGGTTTTAGGGTTTCCAACCCTGAAAACCCATCCCCACACCCAAAACAAATCTGGGTGCAGTCTTCATTGGGGTTGTCACTCTAAAGCTCAGTGTTTGCTTACATTCCCTTGAGCAAATCCACTGCATCTTACCTGGACTTAGGAACAACCATGACATAGTCTAGCAACTCATGATGCAGTATAAAGGGAGGAGCCTATGGAATCATGAGTGACTGCACTCTTTGAGGGTTTGCTAATGTTCTAGAAGTGTATAATAATCAGAGCAGATCAAGAATTTGAAACAAAACAAGGTAGGGCATAATTACACCATTAGCATGTGTTTCAGTTCTCTTAAGAAAAGGAACAGATAAAACAACTAGCAACATAAATGCATTTTAGAGAACATAAGCAATCATAAAATGGATTTTACATAGAAATAACATGATGAAAAAGATTGGTAGTGTCCCTTAAAGATTAAATTTTTGTTATTCTGGCTTTTGAATGCAACATAATACCATCTCCATGCAAACATTTCTGAATTAAGTTAATTAAATGCAGTTTTTGATATATCTCCATATCTGTAAGATAAATATTTCCCAAGATAAGTTAATGATGATAATAACTTCAGTACTCAGCAAAATCTTTCAAAAGGGTTTAATGAGCATACAGTTCATGTTCTAGGCTCCACAATTAAGCAGATCTCTCACATCCAAGGTTAAGAAATTCCTTCAAAGCATGGCATTCCATTGTAGGTGAACATGTCTTTGTTTTTCCAAGGAAACACATTTATCATGTTGTCAACTTGTTTATTCCAAACTTTTAAAGACTATTTATTTCTGTCCAGCAACACGTTGCACACAAAAACATTATATATTTGAACTTGTCATGATACCATCTTCCACTTAAGACCAAACATTGCATGCTTACTTTAATGTTTATTGTCCCAGAATATCCTTCAGAATAATCCCCATCAGTTGCATTCACACAATTTGGCCAGTTGACAAGTCAAGATGTACTTAATTCACTGTGTAGGTTTTGTTCTGGCAGCATTCAAGATAGTCTTGCAAGAAACAGAGGTCTTTCATTTTAAACATATACCAGTTTAACTTCAGGTCCTTGGTGGTGCCAGCTTCAGGCTGATACAGAGAACAAACTGCAATTCATTAAATATCAAGTTCCATGGTAACTCTCTCTTGGCTGGAGCCAAACTGAAACTTAAGTCTGTAGAAGCTCTTCACTGGGCCAAAAGGTTAGTTTTAGAACATGCAAAGTAAACTATTTTTTTCTCAACTTTGAAAACCACTTTAGCAGAAGTTTTTTCCCAGACAGTTCATTCAAACAAGCCCTTCTTGCTTAGAGAAGTTATGTAGATAGGAATTTAAACCAGCTGTCTTGTATTACACCCGGTTTCCTTAATTAATAATTAAGCATTAATAAAGAATATAAATTAGTAATGATAAAATAATGCAAAATAATAAAATTATAATAAAATATTTTTATAACTAGGATTTGTTCCCACATGTGTGCCAAAACCTTTCTACCCTGTAAATTTCAGAGAAAAATCCCAAACCATCTGCGTGCAAGGCAATGACAACAAAACAGAACATTTTTACATTTGCATTATCTGCATGTCAGAATTAATACATCCTAATGGAATAAATCTTGGCATGTCAAGAGACCTGCCCCATGAGACTGTGCCTGCAAATTGTCATGTAAATCTGCTGAGCAGTTGTGAAGACATTAAAGTTTAAAATGTGAGGTTTAACAAAGAAAACATTGCTCAACCCAAATATAATATAATATAATAGCTATATCTATATCTATATCTATATCTATATCTATATCTGTATCTGTATCTGTATCTGCATCTGCATATGTATCTATCTATCTATCTATCTATCTATCTATCTATCTATCTATCTATCTATCTAGCGTTTGTTGAGGCTAAAGAATATCGTTGCACAAAAAAGTCATTAATGTACTAGTTAGGGTTAAACTGACAAAGTAGGAAATGTGGCATTGGGGTTTCCAACACTAACACCTCACTCCCACCCTGAAGGCTGCAACAGGAAAAACATTACAGTTCAACCTCTTCTGCATCTTTGCAAATCAGGTGGGGTGTGTCTCAGAGTTGTCAGCCCTAATGCTCACCCCACTCTCTTGTATGCTACATAATTCAGCTTTTTCAATGATGGAATGGCTTGAGTGTTATGGTTGATAACCTCAAGCACACCCCACATCTGATTTTGAAGTTGCAGACAATGTAAATCCATAATGGCTTTTTCTGTTGCTGACTGCAGGTGGGATGGGGTGTTAGGACCTGAAACCCTAATTCCACATTTCCTATTTTTGTTGGTTTAAGCCTAACTAGAGCATTAATGAAGTGTTTTGCAATGAATATCCTTACTTTTTGAGATAGTATAATTGTATCCTCAATTGCCTGTGGAAGCAGCATGCCATTCAAGCCCTGTGTTCCAACTGTTCCATGGATGTGTACATGTACTGTATGTTGTTGTGAAATTTGTGCCAAAACAGCAATTTCATTCCTTCATTGTATGGCTTTGTTAAACGTCCAATGTTATCCTATGGAAAATTGCATTTTTTTATTATTTATGAATTTTAACTTGTCCCTGAATCATTGGGTGGGGGGTATTCGTTATCCTTGAAGTTCTAATTAAAGCCTTTGTTTTAATATATTGATTGTCCATCAAGTACAAATATTGAATATTGCCTTGTCTTGCCAATGGAAGCATATGGAAAGGTTTTTTTAATGATTTGTTGTTTTTGATACACCCTGCAAGCCTTCACTACAATTAACACTTTGATGGATGTGATAAAATGGAGAGTGCATTAACTGCTATTTGTTTACCAGTTCTTCTTGATAAAAGACCCAACATGAATAGAATAAACTTTAATTCACTTTTGAAGAATGGGCTTTGAATTTGTATTTAGGGAACTAGTTTGACTTAGTCATTAGAATGATTTAACATCTGCCCTGCTAAAATTGACCACTGATATTATCAGGCTCTGGACAGGAGGATGTTGGTGGAGAAAGCTTTATTGATTTGTCAAAAGCATTTGACATCTTGAACCACGACATCCTCCTGTCCAGATTAAAAACTTGGACATATCCATGAAAGTGATCAATTGGTTTAGGGAAGAAAGCAATTGTTATCTATAAATGGTTGGACATCAGAACTTAGAACTGTTATCTCAGGAGTGTTCCAAGGGTCTATTATGGGCCTCATCTTTTTAACCTGTAAATGAATGGTCTTAAATTGTCCCATACGGGTATAGGTTGGCACCTGTATGAGGATGACATGTTTATTTATACAGAAGGTTCATCATTACAGTTGATAAATGCTACAGTACAAACAGCATTTGATGAGCTCCAGAAATTTTTCCTGGAGTCAAAACGTATCTTAAATCCCCCAAAAAATCAGGTCCTATTGTTTACTAGAGAGAGTAATTTTATGACTCTAAGACCCTGTTTAAGGATAAGTACCTTGGATAATATTATTCTTGAGCAAATCCAAAACTATACATATCTGGGTTTGTGCCCTTATCATGCATATGTCACTGCCTCCATTGTCAAAATTGCACTTTGTCAAATGTCTCCACTAGACTCACACCTTCCTCCCTGCCTCTCTGTTTTCTCTCCTGCCTCAACCTCTCTTCCTCTTCCAGTGGTTCCTCTTCCTCTGCCTCCACCCTCACCCCCATCCCTTCCCAACTTTTTCCTGTGCCCATTTCAGCTCCCACTTTGGTCTACCTTTTCCACTCCTCCTTTTGCCTATTGCTTAGCTTGACAAGGCCCAGGGCTGAATGCAAATTTTTGTCCCCAGACAAAACATTGCAAAAACAATATCGCTGTTAAAAAGTTGAGTGGACAAAAACAAGTTGATTTAAATGTCGTATATCGCATATGGTAGAGGACAAAATGTTATGCAAAATTGGATTTGGTAGTTGTACAGTACTTCTGCATGTCGATATTGGATTTGGTGCTTGAAACTGATTTGGTAGTAGTACAGTACTTGTGCTTGTGCTTGAAACGGTTGTGGAAATGGGACAGATAAGGTTAAAAACATAAAGTCTTTAATAAAATGTTAAAAGCTTTAAAAGTGTCTCTGCACAACATTTATTTCAAGGACACTGGCAATGTCTTCAAGGTATTGTTTTGGTTCTCAGTGAGAGAAATCACTGCAGATATGTTTGTATATTTTGTTTACTGTCATATATTTACTATTCTTCCTCAGTGGATCTAGACCAAGCTCCAGTTGCCTTCACTGAAGACAAACAGCATGCTGTACTTGCCTCAATTTTCTAGCCAGTCTAGCACGAGTTGGATGGGCTATTATTACTGTTCTTGAGAAAGATCTGTGCCATGCTTTGAGGGCATTATTACTTCTTGGAAGGTCATTAACAACACAGACATATTGATTCCAGAATGCTATTGGGTATCGTGGCTGGCGCCTACTTTTTATTGTTCTATAGGGTCTTCCAATGTATGTGTCCTCAAAGTAATCGATTATTACTTCCAGATCTGGGAAGCAGTCATCATCTTTAGCATTTCAAAGAATCACTGTACAAAATCTTGTGGCACAAAAGCAAGTGCAAGTAAGCAGCGAACTTTAAGAGCAAACTCTTCTTCTTTGTTGTATCACTGTTGCAAACCAGCACTTTGAATATGGTGTGTAGCCTGGCCCTGTAGCTTCACATTTCACTTCACCAAATAATCTTATTTTCTGCACCATCCTTTTCCTTTGTGTATAGGTATTATCAAGTGCAAGCTTTGCTTGCCTTTCTGATTTAGATGAACTCCATGTCAATGAAATATAGCAACGTAGTGCATTGTAAACTTAAATTGAAACCACACAGTTGAGGATAAAAATGATTAATTAATTATATGATGTAGCAACTGAAGTAATTAGATCTCCATCCAGGTGCTTTAATTTCAATGCTAATTTCAGTGGTGTGTCAACGAAAGTTGCAAGTAATTAAAATTAAAAATATACTATGCTGCAGTTTGAAGTTAAAACATGTTGTGCCAGTATGTTGCTGAAGATTGTAAAATACGCCACCGCTTACCATCTCGCAACATTTTCAGCAACATTTAATCTGGCAGTGTAAGCTCCGGCAACCTTTAAACTGCAACTTTGTCACGCGGCATTATGGTGGTGACTTTATGTCCTAGTGCCCCAGGGCTTCTACTCCCACCCCATAACTGCTCTTTACCTCACCTCTCTTTAATTGTGGGTATAATTACTGTGTTTACTTATTATTTTCCTTGACTTGAGTTGTTATGGTGTCATTTAGACTACCACTGTTAGTTCTCCTGGATTTTAACTATTTGTTTGTCATTTTAATAATAATAATAATAATGTTTATTTATGTAGTGCAATCCAAAGCTTATCAATGCGCGTATAAAAAGACAATAAAACAGGATAAAAGGATGAAATACAATAAAACATACTAGAGTATACATTCAGCAATAATTCTTAAACTTAATCCCCAAAAGCATGATAAAACAAGTCAGTTTTTAAAGCCTTCTTAAAGCTCTCCATGGTCTGGCACTTTCAAATCTGATGAGGTAGAGAGTTCCACAGGGTCAGGACTGCATACATAAATGCTTGAGCACCAGAAGTTTTCAATCTAACCTCAGAACCTCTAGCAATCCATCTTCAGCTGAGCAGAGGAGACAGAGGAGAAGTAAGGAACCAGGAGCTTTGCAGGTAACCCAGACCCTGTCCATGTAGGGCTTTGTAGGTCAGTAAGCCAACCACGAAGGTGATCCACCACTGTACAGACAGCCAGTGCAGTTCACGCAGCACAGGGGTGATATGACTGGCTCAGGAAACCCCTGTCAGTAGACTGGCCGCAGATTTCTGCACCAGCTGCAAGTGGCAGATATCAACCTCATAAGCCCTAGGTAGAGGGAATTACAGTTGTCAAGGTGTGAGGTCACAAAGGTGTGGATCAACATTGAAGTTTAGAGATGGAATAAGGTGCTTAATCCGAGAAATGTTTCTCAGATGGTAAAAGAGGATTTGACTATTGCCAACACCTGCGTATGCAGTGTCAGACCCTCATCAAAATCAACCTCAGATTCTGCACCTGAACAGAGGGCATGAGCTGGTTACATCTGAGCCAAAGCCCAGAGGCAGACTGTGCCCCTCCCTCTGTATCCTGTGACCCAGATCCACCACCAACACCTCAGTCTTCTTGGGATTCAACCTAACCAGTTGGCCCACATCCAGTCCTGGATTTCTATGAGGCAGCTATTAAAGACAGAGACCACACTATCCTGGTCAGGTGCAAAAGACAGGTAGAGGTGAGTATCTTCACATAATAGTGAAACCTCAGCCCATACCATCTCACAATGTCTCCCAATGGCAGCAAATACACTGCAAACAGCATAGGAGACAGCACAGAGTTTGAGGAACCCCACAAGGCAGAAATAATGAGGCCGAGGAATAAATCCCAGACACCATCTCTGAGTTCTGCTAGTGAGGAAGGATCTACTTAACCAACTTAAGACTGTACCTGATAGGCTGCAGATGTCCCTCAGACACTCCAGCAGCCCCCATGGTCCACAGTGTTGAAGGCTGATGAAAGATCAAGAAGGACCAAGATTGAATGGCGCTTCTGATCTCTTGCAATCAGGAGATCATTGAGCACCCAAACCAGAGTGGTCTTGATACTATGTCTTTTCTGAAAACTGGACTAGAGGGGATCATAGATGTCATAGATGGTCAAATGGTTTTCCAGCTCTAGGGCAACTACTTTCTATTTCACCTTCCCAACAAAGGAAGGTTAGAGCTTGGCCTGTAATTAGCAGGACAGTTTGGGTCCAGAGAAGATATTTAAGAAGAGGTGCTCGGAAACTCATCTAACTCTAAAGAGCACCAAACTATCTCTGCCAGGACAGGGCTAATGGTATCTACATACCCAAAATGAGGGATGTAGGACCTGGGTCCAAACTACAGCACGTAGGCTGCATACTCTGGAAAATCCGCATGACATCAGAGATCACCAGCCAGTCAAAGTGGACCCAAGAATACTGAGGCATAGTAACCGTACACTGACCAATCTAGACCCTATAGAATGAGCTGAATGGATCTCCACTCTAATGTCAGCCACTTTATTAGCAAAGAATTCAGGAAATTGTCACATTTATCCTGTGAAAATGTTCTATAAACTTGTAGACAGGTTGGATTGCACAACCTGTCCACAATCGAAACAGCTGAGCCAGTCGATTCTAAGCCAAAGCAATCTCCCTGGACAGGAACTCTGTCTTCTTATGGGAGATTGCTGATTTATAGACCAATAATGTTCCATCAATCTAAGGCGGTCGGCATTTAGTGCAGATCTCCATCAGCAGAGCTTCTAGCCTTTGTTCCACTCCAACTCCCTCAAGGTCCCATCAAACCAGGGGACCAAGGGTGAAGAGTGAGGGAGTGAACTCGGACAAGAGCAATGGAATCCAAAGCACCCATCACCACCTTATTATAGGCTTGTAATAGATTCCTCTGACCTCAACAGCATCCGGAAATTCCAATAGGTCTAACAACGCCAAAAGATCAACGGAGTAACATCTCTCAAAGGGCGGAATCTGACCACATCCACAGGGGCAGGCCTATGGGGGATCCCAGAAATTGAACCTTACAGTGTGATGGTCAGACCATCCAACCGGTCCACCAACAGGTCAGAGGCTTCCATCCCCAGGAGGAAAACCAGATCAAGTGAGTGACCCTGATCATGGGTTGCAGAGGCAACTACCTGTGTGAAGCCCAACATGTTCATAAGTTGGAGGAAATCCTGACCAAACTGTGAAAGTTCATCATCGACCCAGGCGTTGAAGTCACCCAGCACCATCAACCTTGGTGACTCCAACACTATGTTGGCAATGAAGTCCGTGAATTCTGCAGCAACAATTCTCTCCCAGGTGGATGGTAGATGAGAATGATCTTGCACCCCACACTTCTAGCCAAAGTACACTCAAACAATATGTGAACCTCAACTGGAACTTCTGTGAGGCCCAATTCCATTTTAAAACAAATGTCTACACCCCGCCCCTGTGGTCCAGTCTTGAGTGGTGTATCACCAAGAACTGACCAGGAATTGCCGACTCCAGAATTGGGCTGGCATTTTCATCCAGCCAGGTCTTGGTGATGCATGCTAGGTCAGCTGTTCCAACAAGATCAGCAATAATAACTGTTTTGTTCTTTATAAACCTGCCATTGCACAAACACAGAAACATAGAAACATAGACTTTGAGGCAGATAAGGACTGCTAGGCCCATCTAGTCTGCCCATTTCCTACCTATAGGATAGCGCAGATCCTAGTTAACCAACAGCCTGTTTTTCCTACCCCCACAAGAATTGCCTTATGTCTGTCCCATGCATTCTTGAATTCTCCCACAGTTTTAGACCCCACAACCTCCTCAGGAAGGCTGTTCCATGCATCCACTACTCCTCTCTGAAATAATACTCCTCTCATTGCCCCTGAACTGCCTCCTTCTATCTTTAAATTGTGTCCCCTTGTTCTTGCATGTCTCTTTTTCTGAAAGATGCTACCCTCTTGGACTTTGTTGATTCCACTGAGGTACTTAAAATTTTCTATCATGTCCCCTCTCCTTCTTTCCTCAAGGATATACATATTAAGCTCCTTTAGTCTCTCCTCATACGGCTTCTCTTGCAGACCCTGCACCATTTTAGTTGCCTCCTCTGACTGCCTCTATCCTGTCTATGTCCTTGCGGAGATGGGGTCTCCAGAACTGGACACAGTACTCCAGATGGGGTCTCACCAACTGTCTGTACAGAGGATAACAACTTCTTGTTTTCTTGCTGACGATGCCTCTCCCTATATATCCTAGTATACCTCCAGCCCTCCCTACTGCCTTCCTCACATTGCTTGCTAACCTTAAGGTCATCTGATATGATTACCCCAGGTCCCTTTCTTTTTGTTGTTGTTACTACCTCCCCACCCATTGTGTATTCTTCCTGGGTTCTTGTTTCCCAGGTGCATTATTTTGCACCTCTTTGCATTGAATCCAAGCTGCCATACTTCGACCATTCCTCCAACCTTGCCAAATCCCTTTTCATCCTTTCCACGCCTCCTTGTGTATCAACCCTGTTGCAGATCTTTGTGTCATCTGCAAAAGGCATACTTTTCCTTCCAGTCCCTCTGCAATGTCACTGATAAAGACATTAAAAGGACTGGACCCAATACTGAACCCTGCTGTACCCACTAGTAACCTCCCTTTCTTCAGAGTGGACTCCATTTACAATTACCTTCTGTGTCCTGTTGTCCAGCCAATGTTTTACTTCCAGGCTACCACCCTGGGACCCACTCCCAGGCTGGTTAATTTGACTCTTAATCTTTGTGTGGGACTGTGTCAAATGCCTTGCTAAAGTCTAGATAGGCATGTCCACAGCCCCTCCTGGTCTACTACTTTGGTCACCTAGTCAAAGAAATCTATTAGATTTGTCTGACATGACCTTCCCGCTGTGAACCCATGCTGCCTTGGGTCCTGTGCTCCACTGGCCTCTAGGTATCAACTATTCTTTCCTTCAGAAGTGACTCCATCACTTTCCCTACCACAGAGGTCAGACTGACAGGTCTGTAGTTTCCTGCCTCTGTCTTGGTCCCACTTTTGTGAAGGGAATCACATCCGCTTCCTCCAGTCCTCGGGTACCACACCATCCTCCCATGATTTATTAAAAGAGTAGCCAGTGGTTTCACTAGTTCCTCCTTTAATTCTTTTAGAATTCTGGGTGAATTCCATCAGGACCCATTGCTTTGTCCACCTTCAGTTTTAGGAGTTCTTGCAGAACCCTTTCTTCTGTGAAAGGAATGGGATCGACCTTATCAAGAGTGCTTCTGTTAATTGGATTAGGCACTTCCCCTCCTCTTTGTGAATACTGAGCAGAAATATTTGTTCAGCATTCCTGCTTTTCACTGTCCCTCTGCCCACCCACCGCTCATTCTATTCAGCCTCACTATCCCTCCTTTGTCTTTTCTACGCCGCTGATGTGCTATATAAAAGGTTTTATCCCTTTAACTGAGTTGGCTATCTTTTCCTCAGTTTGGGCCTTTGCTATTCTGACTTCCTCCCTACTTCCTTCTGCCTTAACTGGTACAGCTGTCTGTCCTGCTCCTTCTGTGTTTCTATACTTCCAGAATCCTATCTTTTCTTCCTGACTTTCACAACCACCTCTTTTGAGAACCATAGTGGCTTTTTCTTTCATTTTGATTTGTTTATTTGCTTCACACAAAGGCTTGTTGCCTCTGTGATGGCAGTTTTGATAATTCCCCATTGTTGCTCCACACCTCCTTCTAGCCTGTTTGCTAGTGCTTTTCTGAGGCACTCTCCCATCTTGCCAAAGTCAGCCCTCCCAAAGTCAAGTACCTCACTTTGTATGGCTTGACTCAGCTGAGTTTAACGTGAACCACACTGCTTGATGGTCACTTGTCCCCAGATGGCAACCCACTTCTAGATCTGAGATCCTCTCACTGCCTCCATTTTAGAGTATGAGGTCTAAGATTGCTCCTCACGAGTGGGTTCCAAACTAGCTGTCTAATGCCTGCCACCTGTAGGGCATCAAGAATGGCCCTGTCTTGGATGTGGCTGCAGCAAATGTGCTCCAGTTAACATCTGGCATATTCAGGTCTCCCATCAACAGTATCTCCCTTCTCTGCCATTCTAAGAATGCCTTCATCATATTCTTGTCCATTCCTTCCCCTGACATGGGGTCTGTACACAACCCTGTGCGGATTGTGCCTTTTCCAGTCTCCAAGGTGACCCACAGTGCCTCCTCTGCTCCCTGTTTACTCTTTTGTTCAATTGCTTTTATCCTTCCTTTACATGAGAGCTACCTTCCTCTTCTCCCCTGCCTGTCTCTCCTGTAGGTTATGTACCCTGGTATGTTAACATCCCAGTCATGGTTCTCTGTGTACCATGTTTCTGTGACTGCTATGATATCTAGGCATCCTCTTCCATTAAGGCCACCAGCTCAGGGAGCTTGTTGCCCAGACTATGGGCACTGGTACTCATTACCTCCATTTTCTGATGGCCTTACTCCTTTGCCCCATCCCTGTCCTTCTTGCCTTTGTCACTTTCTCCATTTACCCTGCCCTTCTCCCTATCGACACCTCTATATTGGTGTTTGCCGCACTTATTACTGTGATTATTTGGGGGCTAGGATTTTCCTGCTCCTTTCCAGTACTCCTTGGCTAGTTTAAAAGCTTGCCAATGAAGCATTTAAACCTATCACCCAGGATCCTGGTTCCCCTCCTGGACAGATGAAGCCCATCATGCCAGTATAGGCTTGCATCACTCCAGGTGGACCCCAATCCCCAATGAAGCCAAATCCCTGAGCTCCACAGCAGTTTTTCAACCACTGATTGAATCCCAAGGTGCGGAACACCAGCCTCTCCTATGCCCAGATGGGTAGCACCTCCGAGAAGGTTACCATGCTACTTGACCAAGGCCCCTCCCCAATTCCACAAACTCTTCCTGCACTTCAATCCTTTCTTAGCCAGGTCATTTGTCCCTAGGTGGACAATGACATCCAGCTCCCTCCCCTGTGCAGCTGCTCTGGCAATCCGAGGATTCGCTCCCTGTCCCTCCAAGCCATGGCACCAGGCAGGCACCTTACCTCCTCTCCCTTCCTCCCCAGTTCTACCTTCCTAACAATGGAGTCCCCACCAGGAGTTGTTTCCTTCCCTGCAGGGTCCCCTGCCACCTCCTGTGGGTTTCCTTTGTGGAGGTTCCCAGCATCCTCCTTGGTCTCCACTGTGGGTGCCTCCATAGAGGAACGCACTTTGCCAGAATGGCATAGGAATTGTGGAGAGGTACAACTGGAGGGATGCACCTCTTCCACCATCCCTCCCTCCCTGAGCCCACTGTGGTCCAACCGCTCCTCTTCTTGGCAACCTCTGAGGCAACGGCAGTGGCACTGGTGGTCCCCTGGATGGATGAGGAGGTCCCACAATCCTGGACAACTCAGCCTGAGATGAGCAACCTCCTTCCTCAGCCCAGACAGGTGCCTGCAGATGGGACAACACCGCATCCTCCAGAACATCTCCCAGAAGACTGCTGCACCACAGCCACTGCACTGCACTACTCAATCATGTCTTATTTCTGGCCCCTTAACTGTTTGGAATCCTTACTCTTCTTCTGTTTTTTTCTCTCTCCTTATTTTCTGCCTGGTGCCCTTTAAGCTCCTGATTGTCCTGTTCTGAGACAAGAATATCCTATATTTCTCAGTAGACCACTTACTTGCTCAGAGGCAGACCTCCAGCAGCTAGAGGGAGACGGAGAGCTCCTCTTGCCCTTCTAATGATGGTGCGTCCTGGTGGTTCTGTGATCATTCACTTCCTGCCCCTAAACAGGAAGTTCCTGTTGTCAGTCAAATCCTGTGCCTATAAAATAGAACTAGCTTTGGGTGAGGGGAGGGAGGGAGGGCAATATAGTCCCAGCAGAGAAGTTCAGTCACACAGTAGTCCTTTCTCCTGGTGTCTTCTGCCAAGCTATTAGCAGAATCTTTCTAAGGCAGTCTTTAAATGTAGCTTCCTTCTAGCTAAGCCACTTCCCCTACTTACCAGATCTTTCTACAAGTAATTTAAACCTCACAGCAGTTAAGTCCTTTCAGTCACCTGAGATTTACACCTAGATAACTCTTCAGATACCCATTCAGTTCAGTTAACTCAAACACACACTTTTTTTTTGTATGTTAGTTTTTACCCTAAATTAAAGGTCCAAGTACAAAAGTTCTTCTACTTTAGTCCCAGCAGAGAAGTTCAGTCACACAGCAGTCCTTTCTCCTGGTGTCTTCTGCCAAGCTATTCCACACCACTCGAGATGGACTAGACTCCAGAGCCAGCAGGACTACCGACCCTTAAATATTGGAGCCCTTTGTATGGGAACCAGATAAGGAGAACCATGATCTGGCACCCATTTCACCCCAGGGCATCTCCTGGATTCAACTACCTCAATTTAACCCCCAGCTCCCTCCTCCTCCTCCTTCTCCTTCTCCTCCTCCAAGTTCTGAGAACCTGACCCTCCTTCTCCTTTTGCTCACTATCCCGAGGCTCCCAATATTGCCCATAAACCACAGCTGAAAGTGGAGAGCAATTAAAGGTCTGGAGGCCCTGAATTTTGGAGGAAGAGTAGCGCCTGACTGGAAAAGCCAAATGCTAGCACATCGTAGCAGAAGCCAGGTACTACAAACAACAAAACAAGAAAACATTAAATCAAAAACAACCTCAACCCACCCCAAAAACAATTGAACAAAGAAAAATCAAGAAATAAAATAAGCTAAAAGCCGGTCCATATATTTCAGAAAACCAATGAAAATGGATAGAGCAAAACAGTCACTGTATACTGCTGCAGGCAGAATGAAAATGACACCTGAGAGCACTCACCAATCTGGGAAAAAACAAATGTCTTCGATCCCACCACTAACCTCTCACGTAGCAAGAGGAAAAGTCAACAGTAACTTAAAAGTTTGAAAAGATAATAAACATGGTACTCTCTCCAATCTGCTAAATTGAAGAAGAGCTGGGCAGTTCAATCTCTGTCATAGGTTGTAGACAAGGCTTCACAGTAAAAGATGGCATAAGTGTGAGGTATCCACAGGCACAGCCACAAATCCAAAGTCTGTATAAAAAGAAAGCAAGTCCAGACTTCCACTATCTTCAGCAATGCTCCAGCTACCAACAGAAATTTTCGAGTCACAGTGCAAACTTTTTCCTTGCTCCAAGCCGATGCCCCAACCAAACTCCCCACAGGTCAGCCCCACCTGGCCTATGATGAAGAGTCAGCAAACACCAGCCCAGAGAGGCCAAGCAAAGAAGAGTAAACACCTCTGGTCACCCCACCAGGAGGCCCACTGCTCCCCTCCAAACCCACTACCAGCAGCTAGAGACTCCCGGAGAGTCAGCCTCGTTGACCCCACCCCAGGTGACTTAGGGCAGCAACACACTCCCCACCAGCTTTTCAGTGATCAGACACAGGATTCCTGCTCTGGATCCAAGCACAGCCAGGACCAGCAGCCCCCAAGCAGATGACCACAGGTGCTCCCCAAGGCGAAAACAGGCACCTCGGCGAAACAGGCAGCATCCTCTCCAGAAAGTCAGTCTTCGCAAAGTCAGTGCACACTTCCCAATGGACCAAAACTTAGGCTCCTCACCCCAGCCTTCCAATGATGAACAACAGTTCACCAAACAGTTCACCAAATGGCAACAGCAGCAGTCTAGCCAAGACTTAGCCCAATGACCAAGGCCCAGCTCTGCTCAAAAGTAAAACAGTAAGCTGATGGCTCTCATTCCCTGTTCCTCCTTTCCCAATTAATAATCCAGAAGAGGAACGGCAAAACTCAAAGAACCTCATCATGTACCTAAACTAACTACTTCACTCACAGTCCCTACTCTAACTACCACTATTAACTTAACAACAAAAAATAAAACAATGAAGATAACTAAAAGGCTTCCAGAAAAGCAAGTAAAATTGAAAAAATGAAAATCCTTCTGACTCTAACTGTAACTAGCTGATGGCAGACCCAGCTTGGTTGCCATTTCAGAATCATACAAAGCTTTAGGAATTCAGCATTAGGGATACAGATTACTTCTGTTTCGTATTCCTTTGTCTGTTTGTTGCCCTCACTTACTGATGTGGAACCTTTATAAAAGAGCACCTTGTGCACAGAGGTATTATAATCCTAGATGGAAATAAATAAAAATAAAGTACCTGGATAGTGCATTTAAATGGACTACACATATAGATTACATAAGAAAGAAATTGAAAAGTGCCTGGGAGCATTATACAGGATTAGAAACTGCATGACTGTGCACATAAGAAAACATGTAGTTACAACGTTGGTGTTGCCCTTTTGGATTATGAGGATATTGTATATATGGGAGCAACATCCACACAATTATACGAGGTAGATATTCTATTTAATAAACTGGCCAGATTCATTTTAAACATCCCAACAAGGACCCATAGATGGTATTTGTATAAAACATTGGATTGGGTTTACCCAAAGATAGGAGAGATTATCCCATGTTCTTAATTACATGTTAAAATGTTTTAGGTGTGAGGTCCCTGAATGTATTTTGGATGGGTTACAATTTAGGAAAATAAGGACTGGATTGCGCCTGCAGAAGGCATTGGATATATTATTCTATGATGTAGGACAGAATTGGGAAGATCTATTTTTTTTTTTTACAGACAAACCCATACCTGGAACATTATTCCATCTTCTCTTAGATCAGTTAGAAAAATGTTCAGCTGGGAGGATTAAATTGTGATTCTTTCAAGAAGCCCTGGGAAAATTATTGAGGATCCTACCTGATTAAGTATATCATTATCCTGGTAGTGAATAGAAATTCCACATCAGGTGTGTTAAAATAGCTACTTGTGACAAATTGTGTTGCACATATTTTGGCATCTGTATGAATGTCTATTTGTGATAAACTGTTTTGCACATCTCTGGGCATTTGTATGTATTTATGTATATTTACTATGTTTGTTAAAGTATATGTTGTACTGATGGTAAGGTTTGTATATTTTGATTTTGCAACTATACTTAAGATGTACTAAGGGCCTCACTGGAAATGAACTTGTCTCAGTCGAGTTGCACCTATTTATTGTTTTTCTTAGATGAATAAAAATGTTTACTACTTTTACTACATTTAACTATTCTGAACTTTTGAGCTGCCACTATGTGGTTCCCTATTGTCTCTAGAAACAGAACATACACTATACTGTAGATTAACATGTATATGTTGCCACCTTGCTATAAACCTGCACAAGTAGAAGTGATGTATCCAGGACTGTAGATGTTTGTGATGTTCATTAGTGCCGTTCAGCATCAATATTTGATACATACAGAACAGCTGATTAATTATAAACTCAGTCAGTGTGCCTATAAATAAGAAGCATGCTCCGTGCTTCTGACAGACTCTGGGCAGCTAAGGTGGTGTTTGGAGGCTGTGTCACTCACTATCACTTCACCGTGGCACTGATATTCAAGTAAGGGTAACTGGGGGGGTTGGTGCCATGGGAGAAAAGGTGGCCAGTAAACACAAATGAGTGATTGGGGGTGGTTTCAGATGTTCACTGTTCAGAAATGGGGCCAGGGCTGTGTTGCTCGGGGGCATCCCTGGCACCATGCATCCTGCATGGCAATGGCTGGTTAGTCATTGCCCTGTGGGGATTTTCACACCAGAGTTGTCTTTCTCCATTACAGGGATGGAGAACAGATGGGGTAGGGACAACTGGACACCAGGGAAAACATTAGTTCTTTAATGGGGCAGGGCATTTGGTGGGTGGAGGGACCACCGGACACCAGGAAATATATCTTTGACATTGGGTGGGCATCGGTTGGGGGAGTGACCATGGACACCAAGAAGAAAGTTTTTATACATCAGGCAAGGGATCAGGTAGGGGAGGGACCACTGGACAGTAGGGAAAATGTTTATACATCGGGTGAGGGATCGGGTGGGAAAGGGACCACTGGACACCAGGAGAAGTTTTTATACATTGGGCAAGGGATCAGGTGAGGGAGGAATCACTGACCACCAGGGAATATTATCTTTTTACATTGGGTGGGCTTCAGGTGGGAGAGGGACCACTAGACACCAAGAACTGGGGCTGCTTTCAGGCAGGGGCTGGTGGGACACTCTATGCTCCGTGCAGCGCATTAATAGACCAAAATGGGCATCCAAATGGCCACATAGCACCTTGCATGCCCATTTTGTGTGGGTTTACTGCTGTACCAGTAATCTGATTGTGATCTTAAGCAGTCTTTGTCATCATGGTAACTACTGTAGGCCACAGAGCCAGAATACCTTCCCTATTCTGTAATCTATGTGACAGATGCTTCAGTTTAATTGTAGTCTCACAGACTATGTAACCAGAAGTTAAAGACATCCTTTTCATATGGATAGACATCCTTTTGTATGGACTAATTATTTTTTTGTATGCCCATAGCCCATTCGAAAAAGAAAATTGGTTCTGAAAAAGGATTTTAAATGTAATGAAAAATACATTTCCATGTAATTTTTCATAAACTAAGTACAGAATTCACCTAACAGGGTTCCAGTGACCAAGATAAATGTGTTGGTGTCTCTGTGGAATGTCATTTTGTGGGTTTTGAAAATTAAGGAAAGCAAATGGAAACAAGATGGCAGCTATACGAAAATGGATTTTTTTCCTCATGAAAATGGATTGGCCCCATATGAAAAAGAATCCTGTTTTATATAGCCACACTATTTTTTGCATCAAACATCAATACTAAAGTGTCTACTGAGCATGCTTACAACCAAAATTTCAAATCCTTATGACTCTGGAATAGATTATTATTTTTCACCAAACTAGCGAAATACACTACTCTGGGTCAACCTCTTTCTACCCTGAAAATTTCAAACCAAAATTCCAAACCATCAGTGTGCTAGGGGCCAACAAAAAAGCTATAGTGGTGCAACAGGGGCCACAATACATACATACTTACTATCTATCTATCTATCTATCTATTATCTATCTATCTATCTATCTATCTATCTATCTATCTATCTACTGGATAAGCTGATTAAAAGGGAACCATAGCTACTTTGAAATATGGTGCATCCCTGTGTTTTGCCCTTTGATACAGCAGCTGTGATCTCTGTTTCTGTGTATTTTGTTTTGTTTATTGGTAGTAGTGTAACCAAGAGGCTGGAGCAATGAGCTTGGCACATTCAGGAGACCTTGGTGTGACTCCAACAACTTCCACTTCAATACTGTGTGACCCTGAGCAAATAATTTAACCTCCTGTTCTGCCAGGTTACACCTCCATATAAGCTTTGCTTCAGTTTGACTTTAAAATCCAAAAGTTTAAAAATAATACTAAAAATAAAGATTATTTCCTTTGAAAGTTCAGATGAGATGAAACATCTCATTTTCAAATTGAGTCTTCAGACTTTGAAACATTTTGGGCCAGATATTCAAAACTTTGCCCTGGGGCAAAATTAGCACTGCCAAGTGGGCAAACTTAGCCTGGAGCACAGAGCATGCTATATTCAAAGGAATAGCCCAGGGCAAACAGCTTCCGAATATGGCATGGTAATGAGGTCATGCAAACTGGTTGGGAGTGCAGGCAAAAATAGCCCTGGAATAAGACAGCACTGAATAAAGCAACCAGGAAGTGCAACCCACAACAACAACACAGTACACAGCAACATAAGGGCAGGTACAGACGAAACTACGTGGCCAATGTGTGCCAGCAAATGCATGGACTCAGTACAGCTGCAGGAAGCAGCAGATGTGAAAGAACAGTGATCAAAAACTGTATATATTCCCGTGCCGTTGGCGCGCGCTAACATTTGCACGCGGCATTGCAGCGAGCTAAGCAGTTAGCCCAGAGCAAACACGTTTGCCCGGGCCAAAATGTGCCATATCTAAAAGTGCCATGCAAATGAGCCTACTTACGTAGTCTCTGGGCAGACAACCAGATTAGTATCTCATTATACCCTGATTTGCATGCAGTTTGCCCAGCGTTACTGCAGAGTCCCACAGAGCCGCCTGTAGGTCAGTCTGGAAGTACAGGCTGACCAGGTCCAACCGCGCAGCTCCACCTGTAGGTCAGTCTGGCAGTGCATGATGATAGCTGCAGGCTACATGTAAACAGTACAGCATAGCATAGCATATTATACCCCAGGGGACAGGACACCATAGGCACAGGTGGTGGTGGTGCTGCATGCAACTGTCACATTGTAGGGCATGCTACAGTGCACAGCAGAAACTACAGTAGCAAGGGGACCAGTAGTGCGTGGACATAGCAATGCCTATGGTGTGTAGGGCAGTGATGATGACTGCACCATACACAGTGAGCGCCCAACCTATGGATGTTTTCTGACACTGGACATTACTGTTACGCTGTTGTGTGACCCACAGATGCTGCACCTGTGGCATGGATGCTTACAGTGACATGTACATTCCTGGCTTTGTGTGCTATGGCAGTTGTACAGCTGTGAGTATGTGGCCGGGGGGGCATATATTATCCAAAAGGCACACTGGTGTTGGGGTATTCCAATACTGACCCATGTACACTGCATGATGTGTCCCAGCCTTGTGGCCACACCTGATCTAGCACAGCCTCACCACCCACATATGCTCCCCTCAACATCCTCCATGCCCACAGTGCTACATGTGTGTGCTGGCATCTGTTGGTGTCCACGGAACTGTGGTCCACAGGTGTGCTGTATGGCCACACTGCCGTGCTGTTCACTGGTGGCAGGGTCAACACTTACTACCTGGCATGGCTGGGACTGGTGACAGATGATGGCATCATTGTGATGCCATCAGTTAGCAGCATGCTTCCTCTATGTTTGGCTTTATCTATGTGTCATATTTATTTGTTAGGGTCGCAAACCAGCGCTAAACCAGCGCAAGCGCTGCGCATAAATAATGTCGAGTAATAAGCCGATTGCCCAGGATTAAGACCAGCTTTTCCTGGGCGGTGGAATGCATCAAGGCTTAAGTGTCGCGCTAAGTCATGCAAACCACTTAGCGCTAGTCGCTGAATATAGCATTGCGCCTGTATTCATGTCAGTTTGCCCTTGCATACATTATAATTTTGCCCGTGCTAATGCAGTTTGCCCGCTTATTTGGCCTTTTGAATATGGCAGACCCGCCATCCCACGCTAGACCTGGGAAATGGTTTTTGCCCAGCGCAAAGTTTTGAATATTTGGCCCTTTATGACTATCAACAAAACAACAAATTGAAGTATTCAATACTTTTCAGCAGTATAAAAGTAGCCCTCTGTTTAGGTCACAATAAACCATCATCTTTCTCCAAATGGGCAAACCACTGTAACTCATTTTAGAACTTTAACATTTGGATTATATTATTTTGTGCTAATATGTATAAGTATATCACTTGTGCCTGGACTACAGATAATTTAGATATGCAAACGTGTACTCTGAAATTAGAGTGGCATGCCTTTAGGTTTATGAAGTTTAAGATCTGTAATGAAATTTCTGATTTTATTAGCTCTGTGGAACATAATGGCTTTTAAAATGGGTTTTTGATCATATCTGTTCTACTTCTTTCTACATCTTATTTATCATTTTCAGACCTTGCATTTCCTGATGTCAGGGCCCTACCCATTTTGGTTTTATAAGCCTTTCATACCTGTATCTTATTTTCTTAATGTATTGAACATACTTTCTACTGCTGCCATCAACAAAACCCTTATATAAATGAATTGCTTCTTCAGGAGTACGCCACATGAATATAAATAAGCTGACCTAATGGCTTTTGAAGGTTAAAGTGTGAAAAAATAGCTGAATCTTGCAAAGTGGTCAGGTTCTCAAACCTGATGATTGTGTCAGGAGATGCAATCAAATCCAGTGGATTCACAATATTACTCTGCAAGTGCAGCTGAACTTTATATACAACTATTTGGACCTACATGATGGAGTTCTCACCTTTGTTTTAAACAGTATTTCTGTTCCTCTGTACCCTTTCCATGGATGATATAGTTATTTTGTTACTTAATCTATGTATCCCTAGTAGCACATTCTCTAGAATACCTTCCATCTGTGTGAACTGTATGTACTGTATTTCAACCTTATTTACCATGTCTGTCTGTGATTTATTGTAGCGTGACATTTTACTACTTTCCTGGGTCACCTGTAAATGGGGTGTGTGCACAATATTAGGCCTTACCTGGTTACCAAAGAAATAAATAAAATGCAGATGCAGAATGCTCTTTGAACAAATAAAGAATGCACAACGTAAACTAAACTACCTCATGGGTCTAATGATCTGCATAACAACAATGCCATAATGAAACTCCAATATGCTCAAAAATAACCAGGAAACAGAAATTCATAAGAGTTTCATCCCTTGGAAGATAAGGACCCTTTCTCCCTAACCCTGCCCACCATCCATACTTTTTACTCTCCAATGGCCATGTTGATTCCCTCATAATTCCAATGATCCACATGTTGCAACAAACTTGGCCCATCAATACATTCAGTGGTCCCTTCCTAGTATCCCTCTGCTTAATTCACCTACATCATTTTATTCCATGTGTATGTGATCAGTGTCTGATTGTTTGATTTACTAGATTGACTTGCACAGAACTACTGATGCACAGTACCTTGTAACTACAGTATGTACCATACAGTAAGTAATGATGTCTACTGCATGCCTGTAAAACATCAATACCTTCTTGAGGTTTTTCCAAATAAACCATTCTCATTCTGTAAATGAGCTTCTCTCAGAACAGCAAGCTTTTCCTTATTAAGGAAAAACTGTAACCTCTGCTCCTGAGGAATGACATAGCCTAATGTATTTTAGATATGGCTGGTGCCTTTGAACCGTAGAGAAGATGGCCTTGGGGTTGTGGTAGGTATGTAGGGTCTGATAGCTCACATCCAATTAGTGCAGTGCCTCATTCTGATGGGATCATTCCAAGAACATGGAGCAAAGGTGCTGCTTACCAGGCAATAACAATAGTACAACTCACCCCACCATTGGCTGATAAAATTTAACTTATGTAACTCCCAAACAATAAACACTTTATCCTAATAATGCAGTAGAACACAAATAAACATTTCAAAATGGATAACATTTATTGGAAGGGTCAGGGACAAGGGTAAGTATATGGTAACAGCACTCTAAAAGGGAATCTGGGGAAAACAGGAAATTAAACATCATTCAAACAAGCGTTGGTCTTTGTCCCACTACCTTACAGAGCAATAATACCCAACAAAGTCCCTGAAACATTATAATCATCATGTTTTGGGAGTTCCCACAGTTTAAGTGTGTACACTGTGAGGTGGCATTTTGTAAACCTTGTAGGGTGTGAAACCAATGGAGATGTTTACTGTCATGATATCAATTCCAATCAATAGTTCCAACTCCAGTAACTGAGAATTTATTAAAAGTATCTTACAGTAAACAGCAGAAGTATCTTCACTCTGGGCACCCTTTGTTTCTGCAGGTGCTGCCCAATTCAAATACCTAACTGTCTGCAGGGCCAGAGCATGGTCTGCACTCATGACATCCGAGGAACTGTTTGTCGTTCTTTTAATGTACTATCTTCCAGAAGGATTTTGAAGGTAGGCTTGGTTAAAGGTGAGGTAGACCCATCTCATCTCTGATGGTGAAGGATGCATATTGTTATAAACTCCTTATGATCCTACTTGGTCCTTTTCACCCTTTGAGGGGATTCATGTTCACCCACCCAGAGGAAGGCTGCTGATCAGGGCTGTGGTGTCTAGGCCCTCTACAAGGATGAATCACATTAGCAGATTGGAAAAATGCAGCCCATCTTCTTCCTCACAGAATTGTAGATTTAAGCAAGGCAACCCTGCTACAAAGGTTGAAGTCTAGGAAAGTATTCCAGTCAGCAGGCTCTAAATTTGTCTCAGTTGAAGGAGGGACTAGGCCCTTGAAAAGAGGGGGGCCTGTAAGAGAGAGTCAGAGGTGATGGCTCAGGTGCTTAATGAATACTTTGCTCCAGTGTTCACTAAATGGACCCTAGTGGAGGGAGAGCTCAATGTGAGAGCCCATAGCATGGTGTGTAGCCATGATATCATCGATTAAGCCTTATACAACAGAAACAATGCACTGAGGATTTAGAGCTGTGCTCCAATATTTTTGTAATCTGCATCTGTTGGAATAAAATGATTATCTTGTAGTATTAACAGACTTCAGGGACTTTTTTTTTATAAATCCTAGTGAGTAGCCTTTCCTGGGTTGTTGTTTCAGTAGCTATAATGCAGCCTGTGGACTTCATTCCTTCCCCAATAACTGACAGCCTGACAAAGATCAACCCAAGTAAGTCCCAAGGTGAGGATGGGATTCACCCCAGGATCATAGAAGAGCTAAATCAACAATTGATGGTGCCTGATGCTGTTTTAACCTAGGCAAACCCCAGAGGTGACCTGAGATACTGCAGGCACCATACCAAATGGTGGCATTCTCAGCACACAAGCTGTATTTAATGGAAGTGGTCCTACAGGAGGAAGAGAGTGCAGAAGGACACATTGGGCCCATCCATAGGCCATGGAGGCACTATGATGAGAACAGATCATACCTGCTATGAATCTTTTTGACAGACTCACAGATGACCAGCTTTTGGCTGGTACCAGCTCAACAGAGTCATTCTAAGGCAGCTGTGTGAACTCCTGCATGAGCAGCTACGCAGTACTACCCAACACAGCCAGGCCATGTCAGTTGAGTTTAAGATGACAGCTGCATGTGTTTCTTGGTGAATAATCCTTTCAGACACCAGTGAGGGATACCACTGATGTCTTGCAGTCTGCTATGTTGCAAATGCTAGCTCAGTTCTTCAATGCCCTGCTGCCACATGCTGTCAAGCTGATATTTCCCAGCATTGCAGCAGAGTGTATAGCAAAATGCAGCAGTTTTACTAGGTTGCACACAAACCAGGAGTACTTGGTGCCATTGAATACAGCCATTACCATCTGTGCACACCTGGCAATGATGCAGATGCCGCCTTAACAGAAAAGGCTACCACTCTTTGCTGGCCCACCAGTGCAGTGGTAGTGCTTCAGTTTGTGATGCAGGTGGCCCAGGTTTGGGAACAAGCCCAGGTAGTTGGTGGGCTGGCCAGGGAGGGAGGATGGAGTGTCCTAAGGATTGCTCTCCTGCAATTGGGGAGGGTGCGGTAGTTATCGGTGCCTAAGTGAGACTGTGTGGCAGCCAGGGTGTATGGAAGCCAAGACTGTATCTGTGAGGGTCATGTCAGATGTTTGGATTGCCACCCTAATGTCATTGCACAACACATCTCCCAACGAAAGAAACACAGAAATTTGTAGGCACCTCCTCTGGAGGATGACATCTGTCCCACATAGAAAACACACACAAACACTCAGGTCTCGATCCTGTGCTACAGACCAGTCTCCATCTGGGGAAGGCTGCCCCAGGACCTGTCCTCAGTGGTACGCTGGGGTGTTCTGAGTCGTCAGTCCTGGGGTGCAGGATGGAGCATTCCAGGACCTATGGGCTGGTGGACAGAGCCAACATTAAAAAAAAAAGAGAGGCTACCACTCTATCAATTGCCAGATGATCTGTGATGCAAGAGGGTGCATCATCAGTGTCATGGCATAGTGCCCCAGCAGTGTCCATGACACCTTCATATGGCATAATGCCATACTTTGCCAGGAGATTTGAAGGCAGCCACATACTCAGTGGACACCTTATTGGTGAGTACATGCAGCATGGCCCCCCACACTATGACCCACAGTGGGTGTACAGGTGCAGCAGAGACACACATACCTTGCTGTGAGATGGGGATGGTGGGAAAGTACATAGGATGCACCACAGATCATAGCCTATCTGTGTAAGGTAGGTACTTAGACTGTGACCAGATCCTAACATGTGTCATTCCTTCAGGGGACATTACTAAACCCTGCACCCTGGTTCCTCTCAAATGTCCTCCATCCATAATCCACGGCTGAGGACAGGCACAATGTGGCACTCACTGTTGCATCCAACATCACTGAGCACCTCTTTGGCATCCTGAAAATGCAGTTTGATGCTTGGACTGTTCCAGTGGTGCTCTAGAATATACCCTCACTGAGCCAGTGTCATATTCCCAGCCTGTTGTACCCTACATAACATGGCACTGTCCCATGGAATATTCCTGCTGGTCCAAGAGGAACACACAGCATCTGACATGGAGCCAGAGGAACAGGAGATAGTACAGTAACTCAATAGGCGTGATCCCCGCATGGCCAGGAGGGCCCAGGAGCATAAAGACAATGGTATCCTATGACATGTGCAACCCGTGAGTGTGTGCTTAATAAAACGGTGACCCACTCGTGGCATATGTCGACAGGGTGAGACACCAGGGAGGGTGACTGGATGGAGGGTTCATGAACACCGACAGGATGTTGTTATATGTACATGCACGAGGTGGGAGAGTGATCACGCTGAGCGGGCGGGTGGGAGGAAAGGAGGAAGAGTTTGTGAGGGGTGGTGCTGCTGTGAGCTGCTGAGCTGGTTCTGTGGTGTGGTGGGTGGGTGCTGGGCTAGGGTAGTCAGGAGGCTGGGTTTGGTCCGGCACAGGTATGTTTTGTTATGCCCAGCACGAAAATTTTATTGATTTTTTACAGTTTTGCACTACCCCCGACATGCACCCCCTGGAGTTGAGAATCCTATAGTAGGTCACCCCTCACATAACATTGAATATTTAAAATTAAGAGTTCCTAACACCATTTTGGTTTGTGTTAGGGTGTACATCACCAAAATTTATTTTTGGTGATGTACACTGCCATAATGATGATCTTGGTTATGACATGGAACCAGAGACAACATCATAAGAAATCTAGCTATCACAAGACATTGAGTAGCAGACACATAGGACACTGTTGCATGTTTCCAAACATTATTGTGAATAAACACTACAGAAGCTGAGATTGCACAACAGTACGAAAAGGTGTAAAAAGAACAGAGGTGCTGTGGGGTTGAGAGTATACATGTCAGCTAGTAGGGGTGTAAACTGGGTGAGACAGGGAGACCACTCACACCTGCCCACACACAGGACCTGAGGGTGGGGATGGAAGGAGGTGAGTGCTGGGAGGTGAGAGGTGGGTCCAATGGTTGTCATGACACATACAGGTGTGGATAAGGGAAGGAGTGTTGAAGACACAAGGGTCACAGGTGAGTGGAACATTGAGGCATGTGCTGAGCCATGCAGAGGGGTGTGGCCCTACTGGGCACCTGAGACAGACCCCAAAGCAGGTCACATCATGCATGGTCAGCTAGGCAGGACCCAGTGTCTGGACCCAAGGGTTACAGTAGAATCCCAAGTACTGGCTGTGTGGACCACATGTTGCATAAGTGAGGTAAGGGCTGGTGTGGAAGTGACACACCTAAATTGCCTGTGCCCACTGCATGTGTGGGACTATGTGCCACTGGTGACCCCAGGTGAGGGGTTAGCCACAGTGTATAGGAGGGGAACAATGGAGAAGCCAGTGGAGACTGTGTCATTATGCAACAGAAGCAGCCCCATGGGGTGCTGTACACTTAGAGGGGTGGGTTGTGCCTCATTATGCAGGGGCATACCAATGCACGAGGGGGCATGTGTATGGCCAGTGTCCCACCCACCACCCATGGCACTGGCGTCCTCCATGGTGTCCCCTAGGCACTGGGGTGGTGCATACTGGAGAGGGGTTGACTGACTGGCTTACACACCACCCTGTATAATGGAAGCAACATCCCATTCCAGCCTGGTGACCTCCCAAAACATGCAGCCCAGGGCATCTAGTAAGCTCGCCTTATACGCCACTGAATGATATTTGGCCCTCTGCAGATCACATGCGCAGGAGGTCATAGAGGTGGGTTAGGTCATAATGTATGACCTGCCTGAACTGTGAGAGTTCCTCTATGAAGTGATCTGTGTGTCCATAGCTGAATGTAGCAGCTGCCTGGCCTGCTAGTCATCCCATTGTGAGGGGACACTGATGGATTGGACAAAGTCTGGTTGCACCTTGTGTGCTGTTAGGTGTGTGTGCATACCATGTCTGCACTGTTCTTGACAGGTGGCAGTACTACAGTGGCTATGTTGGTCAATGCAGGAATGGTGCAGGAAAATGTGGTGCTGACAGGTGAGATAACCCCACCAGAAAGGTCGGTGTTCAGTGATGATGGCAGTGGTTGTGGCTGGTGCAGCTGTGGTTGCTTTGTTGGTATTGGCAGTGTTGTGTCACACAGGGCAGTGCTAGGGTCTTGGTAATGGGGAAGATGGCATTTGCTGTGGCTGAGGAGGCTGGGTAGCTGGCAGAGAAACTGGTGTTGCTGGGTGGAGAACTGGGTAGCTTGTGGGGGATCTGGCCACAGTGACAGTTGGGTGGGCTGGCTAAGCTGGAGACTAAAGGAGGCACGCTAAACTGGTAGTGGGGCATGTGTGGAGGGGTGTAGTTTCTGTATGTGTATGTATGAACTCAGGCTTGTGGAAAGGAAGCTGTAGGGAGGATCCAGGTAAGGGACTTGCCAAGCTTAGGAGGGTAAAGGTGGGCATGAAGAGCGAGGAGATTTCGGGTGGGGCATGCCAGGTTGGGAGGCAAAGTTGGGAGCATGCTGAGCTGGGAGGTCAATATTGGCCGTGGCATGCCAAGCTAGAAGGCTCAAGGTGGTGGGGACATGCCGAGTTGATTTGCTTATGGTGGAGCTTGCCCAGTTGGAAGGCTCAAGGGTGGTGGATTGTAAATCCTGGAGTCCATCCATTTATTATCAAATTGTTTTGAAGCTGGATATGTGGCTTGGGGATCAGGTCTTGGCAAGGGTGGGTATGTTTAAGTTGGGGTTGGGCCATGGTGATTTGTGTTAAGCTGGATATGTATGAGTGGGTTCTAAGTGATAATGGTGATTGCAGACTAGCGATCACTGTTAGGTGAGTGTACATCACCGAAAATAAGTTTTGGCGATGCACACTCACGGCGGATTGGAAGAGGGTGCCGAGATCCATGGTATTTTCTTTAATGCTTGTACACCCCCAGCACCCCATCTAATAGATTCTCAATTCACGGTAGTATGTTGGGAGGGCTAAATACATAAAAATAAAAGCTGCCTGTCACCAAAAGTACCACGCCACGCCAGACCCAAACCCTGTATCCTGCACCTCCCAACTGACTATTCTTTCCACTATGCTGGTGGACCAGCTCAGCAGCTGCTGCCACACCTCCTCCCACATACCTTCCCCACGGGTATGTATACGCATGTACATCCTGTCGCCCTCACCTAGCCCACCAAGGTATCCAGTCACTACCCCGCCAGGTAGCCCTGAAATACAGGCATCATAACTGAGTCACTGTTTTGTAAGCACTCAATTATGGTCGCCTGTTCCTGGATACCATGTGTGAGTGTGTGTGTGTGTGTGTGTGTGTGTGTGTGTGCAGCGCAGGTGTGCGCTCTATGTTGGTGATGGGGCAGTGGACCTGGCTCTGTCTGCTAGGGTGGCAGTGTTTCTTCAGGGGCTGTCTGTTGGCACATGGGTGGTCCATGTTGGTGCTGTGGGAGTGGAGCTGACTGTGTTTACTTGGATGGGGTGGGGGATGATCTGCCCTTGACTGCAAGGTGATATGTCAGTGCTTACTTGGGTAGGGGTGGGGGGAATGTCAGTGTTTCTGCTGTAGGCAATTGTGTTGAGATCACACAGGAGAATTGGCTGTTTGCTTTGGTGGGCTGCAGGACTGGTAGTGATGGCACAGGGCCATCTGTGTTGGGGCTGGCAGTGGGGAGCTGGACATGCTCACTAGAGTGGGGTGGGGTGAATGGCAATGTTTTTGGTCTATATTGAGGCAGTGTTTCTGTAGGAGCTGTCTGTAGATGAAGGGCAGTCTGTGTTGGAGTGGTGTGACTAGCAGTATTTTCACAGGGACAACAGGTTGAGAGACTGCAGGGTGGCTTGTATATGAAGGGTACAAGTTATGATGTCAGACTGCTAAGTTTGCATACAGTGTCATGTTGCACTGGGTGGAGGGTGGATATGTGTGTGTGTGTGTGTGTGTGTGTGTGTAAAGGGGTTGACCATTTATGTTGGTGGGGTGGGGAGCTGACTGTTTGTTTGTGGCTAAGATGGTTAGCTGGCCATGCTGTGGTGCATGGGGAGTGGTTGTGTTCATTTGGGTAAGGGCCATTTTTGGGTGCAGGGGCCATTGGCCATGTTGGTGCATCAGTAGCATCTTGTGATATTTTCGTGAGATGGCAGTGCATGGCGAGACCTGGCCATGTTGGTGCAGTGGCTGCCATTGCTGTGTGTGTGGGGTGAGAATGCATGGGGTGAGGAGCTGGTCTTGTTGGAAGAGAGATGACTGAGTTTAATTAGGTGGATAGGGCTGGTTGAGTTGGTTTCAGTAGCTCTCTGCCACTGTATGATTGCTCATGGATAGTGGGCATGCTGCAACAGCACCAAGCCATACAGGACACTTAGTCCACACTGCGGGCTGGGGCACCTGATGGAGGAGGATGGGGATACAGAAAGTAAAATAAAAATGCAAAACACTTAGAGGCACACAGAAGGAAGCCCCAGGCACTGTATAATGTCAGTGGGCAGAGGGACTTAATTTACATTGGAGCTCTGACATTAGAACTAAAGGACTCCTTTCCATGGAGACAAAGTAAGAAGCAACCAAATTTATGTTTGGATTTGTATAATGTTTTGGAGATATGTGGCTCTCCTTAGCAAATTTATCAGTTAATTGCTAGATAGGACTGAACCGAGGAGTCCACCTTGGAGTCTAGTGGTTCAGTTTAATTCACATCTCAGCTCTGACAAACTGACCAAAAATTATTTGTAACTGGGCATGGGCAGTGAAGGATGAGCGCTGTAGTGTTGCAATCACACCTGAGCAGTGGGGACAGTACTGCTGCTGCCATCACATCTGAGGGTTGGGGGCTGTAGTGCTGCTGCTGTCTCATCTGGGGATGGTGGCCACAGTGCAGCTTCAATTACACATGACGGATGGGGCTGTAATGAAGCTGCCATCACATCCACAGGATGGGGGCCAGTGTGGCTGCCATCACACCCGAGGGAGGGGATTGTAGTTCGCTGTCATCACACCTGAGAGATGGGGCCATACTGTAGTACTGTCGCTACTGCTGTGTTACCAGGATGTGTCAATGGGATTTTCTGCCATTTCACCTGGAGGATGGAGGCTGTTGGCTGCTGCTGCATATATTTGGAGGATTGTGGTCATAGACTGTTGCTGCCATCTTGCCTGGAGTTGGAAGTTGAAATCTCTGAGAACTTTGCTTCAAGTTACATGCACTACTGCAGAGCTATATTGCTCTTGAATCACCAGCCAACACTGACCTGCTGACTTGCCTGAAGCACAGACTAGCTAACTGCATCTCAAACTTGTTCCAGTGCTCAACTTATCCAGTAAGTAGCTTGTCTGGTTCTGAGTTTCGGGGTTATGTCAGGGGCACCTGCAGTTTAAAGGAGTAAACATTTCTTTTCCCAAATGGTTGGTAATACAGACATAGAATAATTGATGGGATGGGGTACTCTGAGAGTACTAAGTAGGCAGAAGCTGACACACACACACACACACACACACACACACACACACACACACACACACACACACACACACACACACACACACACACACACACACACACACACACACACACACACACAGCTCCAAGATCTGTACTAGGATTGCAGTAGATGATAGGGATGGATAATAGTGATAGGACTGAATTCATATAACACAATGAGACATGTTGAGCTCATCATAGGCCATATTATAAATATTTTTAATGAAGTACAAGGATAGCTACGCAATAGTAGAGGGCAAAATTGATAAATGCATATTAGAGAAAAAATGTTAAACTGAAGTTCACAAGCAAAATCCCACCCAGTTTTCCCATTTTTCCTAGCTGCAGTATCACTACAGACCCTGGCTGATCACCAGCTCTGTCTCCTCCCTTCCTTTCCACAAAGATTCCCATATGCCTAGCCCATGCATTCTTGAACCTCTCCACTGTTTTTGCCACCACCACTTCAACTGGTAGGCTGTTCTGGGAATCCACCACTCTTATGTAAAGAAGTACTTTCTCACATCTCACCTGAATCTACCTCTCCAGCTTCCTTGCATGCCTCCTTGTTGGGCACTTTTTTCTAAAACATACTTTCCTGCTGTACCTTATTTACCCTATGAGGTATTTAAAGGTCTCTATCATATCCATTCTAGCTCTCCTCTGTTCCATGGTGTATATATTGAGTTCCTTTAGTCTCTCCTCACAGGGCATTTGATGCAGACCATGCACCATTTTAGCCACCATCCCTAGGCCACTCCATTCTGACTATATCCTTCAGGAGATGTGGTCTCCAGAACAGGACATGGCATTTAGGTGGGTTCTTTACAGCAATCTATACAGTGGCAACACCACTCCACTCCTTCTGCTGGCGATAGGACTCCCTATGCATCCCAGCATCCCACAGAAACAGTTTTTGACCACCTCAACTTCCAGTGACAACTTTTTGTTAAAATAGTAAAACATTAAAACTACCCCACCAGTGTACTATTTTTAATCACCTTTTCTCCACAGCCCAAACAATCATAAAGTACCCCATTACTCCACACTTGTAGAAGCTAACCCACCCTCCTTCCCCATTCCTGTGAAGCATAAGTTTATTACATGTAAACCTAGCTGCCAGTCAATGTAAATTACAAGCCCCTCAACCCTTGTCCACAGAGTACAAGTATTCTGACCTTCCTACCTCCTCCTGACCCGGTAACAAAATAGTCCCCATCCAACCATCCTCTGGCACCCATCCATCCTAACTACCTTCCCCACACCCGCAAAAAGGATATTATGGTTTGGCTAAGGGTGAATGGCACAATGTTCCATTTACTGCTGCCAGCTGATGAGTAATAAATGGAATGGTGCTTCACACTACAGTAAATCACCTGGTAAATGAAGAATGTTTAATTTAAAATGAAAATATAGTTTCTGTGGGGACTGGATAACCTTCATTAGTCTAACCCTAGAGTCATGAGGAACTCACGTCATGCTTTAGGAACACCCATAGGTTTAACTCAACCCATAGTAATCCAACCATTAACTCATGGTAATCCAACTATTGACTCATGCAAATCTAATTATTCACTCATGGTAATCCAAACCATTAATTCTTGCAAATCTAATTATTAATCTAACCATTAATGTATGGTAATCCAACCATTAACTCATGCAAATCTAGCCATTATCTAACCATTAACTCATGGTAATCCAACCATTAACTCATGCAAGTCTAACCTTAACTCATGGTATTCCAACCATTGACTCATGGTAATCCAACCACTGGCCATGCTTTAATTCTGTAAAGAATTTGTAGGTTATAATCTTAAACAGTAACCTTCATGTTTTATATTGGTCTGCACAATTGAAGTGACTTAAGTCATTATATTTTGTTTTAACATTTGCTTTTGATTTCCAAGGTTGCTAGATGTCTGCCTTTATTGATTTCTCTAACCAAATCATTATAGCTGTAAGACACCTCTTTCTTTGGAATTCAATGTTTCCATCACATTGTTATGATTTTTTGAAGATTTAGAGGCAAACTACCTAGTTTTGTTATTGCAGGCCTCAGTACTGTAGCTGTTTTTCTTTACATTGCCTTCACACAACACTTGAGTAGTTTTCTGAAACTTTGATAGGTCTCTTGTTTGTTTTCTGGTTGGTGTGTGGGTTTCTCATGCTGACAATCTGTAACATGCTTGAGCAGTTTTGATGGTGTCCTGTCTGTAGCTCCATGCATTGTAGACACTTTGAAGTCATTGTAATCCTTGAACAGTGCTTGAACAGCTTCTGATGGCTGCTTTCATAATATTTTGTATTCTTTGTTATCTGAGTGACCCTTTCCCAGCCCAGTGTTGTGGCATCATACTTAAATTAAATGGATTATTTGAACTGATTTAAAGTGCTAGTGAATTTATAGTAGTTTGTTCTTATGTCACTTACTATGTGCTGTATTTCTCAAGCACCATTTTCAGTATTACGTAAGTATAAAATAGCATGCATTTTAGAATTACTAATGTCAAAGTCAGAGTGCACTGCCACTGGGAAAGATGTGTTGAAAATGTTTGATGATGTCACAATGACAGTGCTGTACTCTCAATGAAGCAGGTAAACTCAACAGGAAAAAAAAAGCTCAATATTGATTTCAGGAGTGAAGTAGTGAATTATACAGTACTTGTCTCCATTCAGAGTGGCTCCAATGGTCTATTGATTCTGGAACACATGGCTGATTGGCTTATGCCTAGTGCACATACTATAGGACTGATTAATGGTTTTGTCAGCTGCCTGAGAGAGACTGTTCCATGAAATTATGATCCTGTAAAGAGTCTCATTTAAACTCTGAATCAGAATTATGTTTGCTGTGTTGCTGGTTTATTTTGAACCGTGACTTACCTGACTGGACGGTTAACCTTATTTAGAGGTTAATGGTTGCAGAGGACATTCCACACTGCACTGTTATTAAACACTTCTTTGGGTACTGAGATCTGAACAACAGATGGATCAGAATTTCCCAAGGGATAAAATAAACATTTCACCTAACTGCTATGCTCATTTCCTTTATCTGAGAGCTTCACCTTTATCTGAGATCTAACATTTAAATCTTCACTTGCAGATGACTTGTGCGATTGAGCACTTATGGGTTAAGAGTCTCACAAGTGATAAGTACATTTTGATTTTATGTATTTAGCTTTTGTTGACCAGGTAAGTGAACTAGACAAATTTTGCCTATTTTCAGCACGACCTGAATGGGGGGATACCGATGGATGCCAACTGATTTTGAACAAGATTAAGCTGTTGGTGGTATTTTTTAGTTAATGGGAGGAAATTTGGCCAGGGCACCAGGAAATTCCCTGCTCTTTTCGAGAAGTGTCATGGAATCTTTAACATCCACCTGAACTACCAACAGAACAGGCAGATGGGACCTCGGTTTAATGTTTCATCAAAAGAACAGCACCTCAGGAGTGCAGCACCCCCTCATGCTGCACTGCAGTGTCAGTATTCGGATATTGACCCAAGTGCCTGGTGTGGGGCTAGAACCCACAACCTTTTGATCTCCTGGCCTAAGAGGCAAGTGTGCTACCTGCTGAACCACTGACACTGACACAATTAATTAACAATATTTGTTGAAAGATTCATGTTAGGGCTCTGTGTTAGATAGGAATAACTTATTTGCAAACCATTTTAAAAAGAGATACTGAGACGTAACATAAAAGGATCCTTCTACTAAGAAGTGGGGGTGGTCCCACTGGGCATTTAGATCTGCTTCTGTTCCTATACCTTTTGTATGATTTTTAGTGCAATATTGCTACCTACAACATACTGGCTGTTGTAGAGTTTTCACTTGAGTGTTTTTTTCAATATTTATTTATCTATTCATTCATTCATTTATTTACTTTTTGTTTTGCAACTGATGGGGTCCTGCTTTTAACCTATTTTACAGCTTGGAGGATTGAAACACCTATAAATTAAATGACTTTCTCAGTGTCACACACTGAGTAAGCAACTGGTTTGATTTGAACATCAGTTTTCTGGTTTACAAACACATGCTCTAACCAATGCACCACAGTGACTCCTCAGCTAATTGGTTTTCCTTGATGCTAGGCTATTTACTTTTGACCAATCTATATACTGTTTGATTATGGTGATAGACATAATTTTTAAACTTTTAATCACTTTTTCAGTTTGATTTGAGCAAAAAACATAAAAGCACAGATGTCATTCCATACAGTGCAGAAAGCAAAAAAGTAATATAACAAACCCAGTGGTATTAGATAAACTCCACAAGTACTGTATAGTGAGGATACAATAATTAATTCTAAGGGTCTATATAGTAAATTTAAATCTAAATCAAGTAAGAAGAGGCATATGTCTCAGTAATTATGTTCTCATTTTAAAAATGTTCTAGTCCACACACACACAATGCCAAGCTATGAATAAATCTAGTCTTCTGAGACATGTCAAGCATAAGTTTAAATTATCTCCATAAGTAATAAATCAGTTTAAGCAAGAGTTGTTCATTTTGCTTCCATTTCAATTTATAGAAATCAGGCAGGCAAGAGACAGACAAATCTTTTAGTATACACATGATCGTTACCAGTTCAGAAATGGAAATACACATGAAATAAATTAATATAGTCTATAGTGGAAGCTTCTTCTACATGAATATTCATCCTAAGCAGAACACTGTTGTACCAAGGTGCAAGGTCATTGAATAGGGTTGTACCATTTGGTGGTGCAACGCATTCTGCACAGGTGAACAACATGTCAGTGTGACCAGCTCTAATGAAACCAGAGCTGAAAAAAAACACTGTGCTCCCAACAGAAAACCACAAAATGGAAAATGCTAATGTGGATTTTTGCTAGCTTGCTCTGTTTTTGGCAAAATACAGTATTGAGGAAGTAAACCTTTCATGAATGTGAGTCTTATTTTTTAAAGCCTCTGTTTCTCCATGTTAGCTATCACTTGTAAATGACAACAGACAAGAATGAACATGGAAATGGAAGAATGGCTCCGAATGGGACAGGACACAATAGTTTAAGCAGTTAAAAACAACTGTTTTTTATCTCTATACACTTTAGAAAATATTAGTTGGTAAAACCATGTACAACCACCCTTTGCTGCCACCTCAAAGTTTCTTATAATAGACCTCTTGAGCTTTGCTCTTGAGGTCTGCTGTAATCTGAGCCTCTTGGTGGCAGCACAGGCTGGTTGCACATGACTGCTCAATCAGTATTCTCAATGTTCAACTCATTGCTGTAACTCCAGATGGCTCTCCAGATCTTCTTCTTCTTGTGAATTTAAATTATCTTTACACTGCACAGCTTTCTGAAGCATGATAAAATAGTTTAGCTGGTTTGAAGAAAAACCTCTCTAAACCCAGTGAGACCACACCTTTAGCAATAAACAAAGTGGGAAAGGTAGCTCCATTTTCTTTGTAGGCCCAGAAATATTTAGTCCATTCATGGTGAATCTGTGCAGATAATGTGGTGAAATGTAGAGAGGTGAGGAGATAAATGTTAGATGGCCTTGGTGGCAAAATACCATACAGCATCAGTCTCACATTATGAGGGGCAGGGAGGGATGTCTCTCATTTCCCCTTACAATTGCATTGCCTCATTTCTGCTTTTACAAATGATAAGGTGCTGCTGCTGCCTAGGCAAAGTGTTGTAAACCCATACTATAAAATAGCAAAGCTGATTTATGAGGATGCACAGGGCCTGCCATTGATCGTGGTGGTTCCCACTGTCTGATCCCCATCCCAACCAGTGTTATAATATGATTTTGCACTGACTGTACCCACTTTTAGATCATATATGTATGCCTATTTAATGTTATTGTTTTGCTTTACCTGTATATGCATTTTCTCCCTTCTGCCTGCTCTCCTGGCCAAACCCTGAAATGAGCTTTAAAATGTTCCTTTATGGTCACCAATTTCTAAATAGTTGAATTGCTGTTCTCTGTCTAAATGCATGAACTACATACTGCTATAACATTTTTTGCTGTTATTATGCATTCTCAGAAGTACAGTAAAACTAATGTGAGGGGTAGACAAGAGGATCAAAATGCTTCTGGTATAAAATATTTATCTACCGAGTTAGAAGTAAAACTGGAGGCAAGTTACTGTAGCATATATTGGGAGCAGGATCAGGGTGCATTTCAGCAGATGGCAGTAGAATTGTGCATATTGGGTCAGAGTGGGTGTCTGCAGATGTGGGTAGGGATGTTTTATATAGGAGCAGTATTGAGTGTTTCTACATAAGGGGCAGGGGTTTACATATAAGGCAGGGTCAACATCAGGGTTGACAGATGAAGATGGGAGGGACTGAGGGTTGCATATTGAGCTGTAACTGCTGAAGGAGATGTGTTAAGTCCTTCTGGCCATTAGAGCACTGGCATTTGTGCCCTGTGTCATAGCAGGGCACTGATTTTGGGATGTGCACCCCTCCCAAAGTCTTCCCCTTGGAGTTAGAATCCAAAAGGGGGTGCAGCCCCAGCTAAAACAGGGGTCAGTGAAAACCCGGCTTGGCACCCTAATGACAGAGGCGCACTAACATCGGTGCTCTCAATGGGTAGAATCATGTGTAATCAGTATCATCAGATCAGAGGACTATGGAAATTATTTTTGTTTGAGGTATACCATCAATATGGCACAGAACATAGGGCATCAAAAATGTGGGTGTCACGATTAGTGCAAAACCTATATGATCGACTGGGATTTCAGAGTCTGTTGCACTGAGAGCATCTTTAGTGTTTCTTGTGTATCATGTTGTGCACTGCTCCACAGGATGAGATGGATGGAGGTTATTATATATATATATATATATATATATATATATATATATATATAGATATATATATAATGGTATGCACGGTACTCCATGAATTAAATTGAGCGCCTTTTTAAGGTTGAAGGTTAAATTTACCTTAATAACTTTGTGACTGTTAAACAGATTTGCCTGAAATTTGGAATGCAAAATCAAGAACCATACACCTTGGGATCTACCATGTTTCGTATCAGTCAGATATATGGCTGCGAGTTATTAAGCATGATCTGCTGCAGCGTTCACGCTATATGGTGAAATTTTGCTTGTGCCTACAGGTGCATGCGGTTTGTGAGAGCAGTCCATAAGCTTCAGGAACATGTGAACAGGGTGCCCGATGTGTCTTTTGAAGATTTAGTAAAAAATATTGAGCGGTTCAAAGTTATTAAAACAACAAGTTCCCATTATAAGTCAATGGGAAAAGTTAACAAAAGTGCGACACTTTCACAAATGCACTTTTACTGTCGCAAATGGCCGTAGTACTTTTGCAAATCCACCATTTTGTTTTCAGTTGGTGATCAGAAAATGCTTGGCATTTAAAATTGGGACCATCTAGGGGCACAATTATTTTTGTGTTCACCTAGTCAGACCTGAGGATGCTAACCAAGGCCCAGATATTCAAACTGCGCCACTTTGTGGCGACAAGCCCTACGCCACTCAAAATAGTTGTGCGAGGGTGTGGCCAGGGCAATATTCAATGGAGTTGCACCATGGTGCAACTTCTTTGAATATCGCCCACTGGCCACCCACTGTGCATGGCGCAGTGGAACTGCACCAGCGCAGTGGTCAGAATGGAGCATTGAGATGCGGTGGCGCAAGTTCAATTCGCCATGCACAGCACCTGCAATATTCAAGGGTGACATGCAAATGGTGCCATAATTTATACAAGGCACTCGGGGCCATTTGCATCTGATTACAACCCCATTTGCATGCCATTAGCATGCAGATGCGCCGATCCTCAATGACTTGTGCCTGGCGCCCTGCCAGGCAGCAGCCGTTGGGACCGATGCCCCTGCAGCCTGATTGCATTATGTCCCACAAGGGACAATGCGTATCTCCAATCCCTGGTGGTTCAGTGGACCCGCAGTAGCCCGATCGCGGGCAAAACAGTGTTCCCCCACCCCGGTAGCCCGATCGGCGGGCAAAACGAGTATTCCCCCACCCCTGGTAGCCTGATCACGGGCATAGGTGTTCCACCCACCCCTGAGTAGCCCGATCAGGCATAAGTGTTCCCCCTGCCTCGAGTAGCCCGATCGCTGGCATAACTTGAATTCTTTCACATATCTGGACTGCTAGTATGGTGGGCTGCACGCCCATTGGCTCATGCTCTGAACCAGTGGGCGTGCAGCTACAGCTGTCAGTCGGTGGGCAGCGGGTGGTAGGCAGGTGGGTGCTGCTGCCAGCTGGCTGACAGGGGGAGCAGGGTGGTGGGGGTCCATGGGCGGGTGAATTGGGGGTCCACTTGATAGCCAGGGATATCATACTTGGGGGTGAGGAATGACTCCTGCAATCGGGCTCCATTCAGTCCACTGGACCACCAGGGTTATTGGACTTTTGGGGTTCTGTTGCACGATCGGGCTAATGGGGCGTGTTAGGTTATGCCCGCGATCGGACTACTTGGGGAGGGGAACACTTATGCCCATGATCAGGCTACTCAGGGGTGGGGGAACACTTATGCTCGTGATCGGGCTACCGGGGGTACAATTATGCCCGCGCTCAGGCTAATCTCGGTCCACTGGACCACCAGGGATATTGGACTTGGGGGATACTGATGTCCATAATTGGGGCATGGGGGGCACTGCCAGGTGCGGCAGGAACAGGTCGAGGCCACCACAGGTGGCAGCTGCTGTGTTGCACCCTGCAATGTGGCAGCTCACCTGTGGGTGGCCTAGACTTGTTCCTTTTCGGCATAACTTTGTGCAGGCGCAGGTAGGGTTGTGCCTGCATAACTCTGCATGGCCTGGGCTGAATATCGGCTGTGCAGTTTATGCATGGTTCCTCTCCTTCAGTTGTGCATGCCTTCATTATCATTGTGCTGTTGCTCAGCATGATTTGGGGGTGCAACTGCTGAATATCACGAATGGCGCATTTGGACTTGCGTCGGCTCAACCCTATTGTGCATGGCTCAACTCTTTTGAATATCTGGCCCTCATTTTTATTTTGGGGTTAAACACCCCAAGTATGTTTTTCAAAGTTCTGGAAAAGTACTTTCACATAGTACTGTTGTGCTCACAACACTTTTTGCAAATCTGTGCGAAGCTTTCGCAAATCACTAAGGTACTTTACAACACTATGGCCAAAATGACAGGAGTTCTTGCCACCTTGCTGCAAAAGAATGGTTAGGTCTTTTGGCCTGAAATGGAGAAACGCAGCCAACATCTCTCAGATGTGCCTTTTGGTGGTTTGGTGAAAAATATTGCATGGCTGCAAAGTTATGGTACTCTGAAGTTGGCATTTTTCCCATAGACTAACGTGGTGGCGTACACTGCGCATTTCAGGGCTCGTAACTTGAAAACGATGAGAGATACAGATTTTTGTTGCAAGATGCATAGCACAGTGGGCTATGTAAAGCAAAATCTCAGCCAGGAAAATCATGATTTTGTGAAATTCAAATTTTTTCGTCGTGTGGTTGCTGAGATATTAGAAATTAAAGTACTTCCAATGCTCGTTTTCAGTTTCGATGCCCATTACAATGCATACATTCTTTGTACACACTGTGTTTCTATGCACCTGTTTGGCAAAACAGGGTATGCCTTCGTTACTGTTGCAGTTACTGTTTCAACTTGCATTTCTGTCCCGTTTGCGTTTACGTTCCCGTGTACATACCATGTACATTACCCTTTATGTTGTCATTTGTGCTTGTGTCATTTTCGTTACTGTTACCATTTGCATTTATACTACTGTTTTCTCTTTGCGTTTTTGTTTGTGTCACGTCGCATTACCATTTCTTTTACGGCGCCCCTTTCATTTGCGTTTACGTTTCTCTTTTGTTTTGCGTCTTACTTGCTGTTACTGTTACCATTTGCATTTGCAATTCCTTTACTGTGCCCGTGCACATTATGGTTTGCATTTCCATATGCACTTGCATTTCCTTTTGTGTTCTGTTTGTTTTGGTGTTATTGTTGCTGTTACCTTTTACCTTTGGCGTTTACAATTTAACGGTACTGTGCCGATGTCGCATTTTGGTTTATGTTTCCATCTGCGATTCTGTTCCTGTTTCCATTTCTGTTTCCTTTGGCATTATTCTTCTTCCTGTTATCTTTACCACTTGCATTTACAATTCCGGTACCATGCCTGTCGTATTACGGTTTGCTTTTATGTGTGCACTTGTACGTTTCGCTTTCTGTTTCCTTTTGCGTTCTTTTTTCTGTGACACTTAACATTTCCATTTTAAATACTGTTGCCATCACTGTTTGTGTTACCAGTTGTGTTTCGTACACACACTTCAATGTTCATTTGCGTCACTGTTAGCGTCGGCATCATTTTACGCTTGTGTTTCTATTAACGTTTCCTTTACCATTTACATATGCATTACCATATGCAGCCACTGTTGGTGCTTCTGTTTGCATTGCTGTTCCTAATGCTATGTCACAAGACATCCGCGTGGAGTGAGCAGGCCCTTCGGGCCCCAGCGCTCCCGTCGCGCATTACATTCCTTTTCTTCTCATCATCATTCCAAAAATGAAGAAATTTGAGGCAAAAACTCTATTTAATGCATCAGTTAGGGTTGTTCCACAGTGGAAAAGTGAAGAAATTCAGTGTTAGGGTTGAAAACCCCTTGGACCCTGACGCCCTCCCCATCCAACATCATGGTGTGCCATGGGGCCATTGGTCCTAAGTCTCACCCCATTTTCACACCTCAGATTCTTTACACATGTGATGGGGTGTGAGTTAGGCTGATGACCCCATGGCACACTACGATGCTGGTTGGGGGTGGGCTGTCGAGATCAGAGGGTTTTCAACCCTAACATCGAATTACTCACTTTTCGCTGTGGAACAACCCTAACTGATGCAGTATTAAACAGAGTTTTTTGCTCTATTATATATATATATATATATATATATATATATATATATATCTATGGGGTGTATGAGGGCAAATAAAATCAATGGGGACTGCTTGGGTGGGCTATGTGCTCTTACTGTATGGCTACACAGTTTGGTGTCACTCTTATTGTTGGTGGCATTTTCCATGTGCTCTAAGTTCCTGCACCCTGTGATATTCACCCTAAAGTGGTTAACCCATTTTTGATGGAATAGCATCTATCTCTTGATCAGTAAATCAATCCAAGAGCACTGAATACAAATGAAGCCTCTACAGAAAAGATAAACTGGAGAGAGGAAGAAAATTGGCAGAACAGAGTCAGAATCACAGACCAACACACTCAAGTTATACATTTTATCTGTTCTTTAGGGCATGTAGTGACTGTTTGTGGGTATTAACATTCATTTTCTAAATGTTCTGAATTAAATCACAAGCATTTAGAATGTATTAGGACTTTGGCCTGGATCCTGATCCTGATAATAAGGTTCAGATCCTTTCTCAGGTCTGTCCATCCCTAATAAAATGCACAACAATGGTTATTCAATATCCTTTGAAAATATGATATTCAAATCCCCATCTCCAGTATTTTCAGGTTACAGAGCAGTTTGCTACATGCCACTAAATGCCAAAATATTTTACCATGTCTTTCCTTTGCTGCCACTTGCATATCATGTCAACACATTTGTTGAAATTTACTTTTTGTTCTTTAATCAGATCCAAACATGATGTCCTAAATCTGTCACAGGTCAGGAGGAAAACAGACATGGACATTCAGATCTGTCAGATCTGTGGATAGCTGATAGCAAGGCAGACACTCTGGAGATTGAGGTGCCCTTCTGCAGAACAGTTGTGGAACTACTGAGGGAGCTATGGCAGGCAAGAAAGAGATCACAAGGCTGCAGAGGAGACTGGATTAGAATTCCCACCACCCCCACTTCCTACCCACTTCCTCAAAGGCTCACAGCTCTTGTGGGATGGAAGGTTGTGGGAGGGCAGTGGTGCAACTAGAGCTAACATAGGGCACTGCCAGCCACACACTATCCACACACAGAATTGTTTTGTCCCCAGCCAGGGAGAGAAACCAGGTGAGGAAGAAGGAAGAAGGAAGAATTGAGCAGGACAAACCTGATTCAAGAAAAATAGGAGGCGGTACAATACAGGAGAAGAAGAATACACAGAGCAACAGGGAGGATTTAGTCTTGGGAGGACTCTATGTTGTGAGGGAGTAGATTCACGGTCCATCAGTGCAAAGGGAGCTGAAACCATGGTGAAATGCATGACAGGAGCATCTGCAAAGATAGTTAAGGACAGAGTAGGACAGCTTCTGAGAAGAGAGATTTCACGGGATCATTGTCCACCTTGGGACAAATGACATAGCAAATAGGACTGTGGAAGAAGCCAAGGCAGGCATGAAGACCCTAGGGGAGAGCCTAAAGGAGTACACAACACACCTGGCCTTCTCAGAGGTATTGCCAGTTTGGAGGAAGGTCGAAAGTGAGGACAAGATCAGGAACAAACAGATCAAGGAATTCAACCAGTGGCTCCAATATTGGTGCACAGACAATGGGATGCACATCATTGGAGACTGGGGACCTCTAGGACATCAAACTCTTCAAGAATTATGGTCTGCATCTCACCAGAGAAGGGCAGAGCACTAAGGCAGAAGTCAGAGGTCTTCATGGAGTGTTTAAACTGGGAGGGCTCCAGCACAGAGATGAAGACCTAAATGAGGATGCAGCAGAAAGATACAAAGGTAAGGGGATCATTGAATGGAAGAGAACCCTCCAACAATGGACTAAAGGAAACAGGCATTGATATGAGCAAGGTGGCCACAGATAAAAAGGAGGGACCTCATGTAAAGTTTGTTTGTTTGTTTGTTGTTTGTTGAATTTTGTTGACCGGTAAGCCCACTGGGCCTAGAAGTCCCTTTTCAGGGCAACCGGGGAGGGGATACAGATGGTGAGCAACTGAATTTGAACCAGATTAAGCTGTTGGTGGTATTTTCAGTGAATGAGGAAATTTGGCCAGGACACGGAAATTCCCTACTGACTGCCTAGTTGCCGTCAGTGGGTGATTCGCTGATGTCACGCTGCATGATGGCAGCATTACAGCAACTATCGTTGGAGATGGAGGTTGATTTGAGCAAGGTTCCTGAGAATGTGGCTTGTTCTCCGTTTAAAGACTCACCCAAATTGTCCGTGGATACTCCCTTACTGGAAACAGCACGGAAGCAAGAACGAGTTCTTTGGAGGTGGCTGGAATATTCAACAAGCGGGAGTTCGGTAACCGAGAGGACCGTGGAGCCAGCAGCATCGAGTTCGATTCAGTATGTTCCTCTATGACTCCAGGGACTGGTATAGAAGTCGGCGCTCAGTAGGAACAGATTTCCGAGCAACGATCGACAGGGACGAGATTTATGAAAAACGGACAAGTGTCTGAGGTTTGCGCGATGGCGTTTTTGAACTACAGGAAAAGGCCCCACAGGATTCCCCTGTCGACTGGTCGGAAGATTTGGCTCTAACAGGAGCAGGATGGCACAAAGCGGACTCGGACGTTGGATTCCTGATCCAATTGGACTACCTTTTCATGGACTCTTCCATTACTAAGCATGCCACCGATTCAGCATCACTAGGCCCAGGTATTTCTGACACTTCATTTAAAGCGTTGTATTCACTGAGGTGGGAGAGTACTTTGGTTCTCCAAAACCAACTACCTCTTTTCATGATACTGCTGGGTTTGTAAGTGAAAGTATTGAAATGCCCTCACAGGCAGGGGTACAGACTCCCAAACCAGGCCTCCTATGTTGGGGTTATTTAAAATAAATTAGAACAGGCCCGAGGCGTAATGCTGTTGGATACGCTATAAAGGTGGTCTCCCAGAGCATCAGACAGGTATTATGTGTTTAAACAGCTGTTAAAATTTCTATGGGTTTTTCTGCCTCAGATATATATGCCTTAATCCACATTTCAGGTGAGGACTCATTTGATGTTAGTTTCCAGTCTCATACCCTTCTAGACAAATTTTGGGATAAGTATACTACCCTTAAGACTACCCCAATTTGGACCCTTTTTTGTTATCCCACTCACTAGACCTCAAATTGCTATATTACAATCATGTTCCATAATGAAGGGTAAATGTCAACGATATTATCACTGGTTGCAATCTAAGTGTGACATTTTGAGCCCGCCAGAGGCCTTATTAGATTCTGAAGGCATATGGACTGGGAGCTGGAAGTTTAAAGTAAAACTTTTCTAGTCAACTCTGAGGTAGTACATCTTCCCAATAGTTTCTTTTTAGGTAAAGATAGGGAGTTTGCTTTATGGTGGACAACCCAGAGCCTGCTACAAGTGTGGAGCTAAAACCCATATAAGTAGTGTCTGTGATGTGCTGAAATGCCCCTTATGTGGAGGTTTGATCACTCTTTAGATATATGTATAACATTTTCAGTGCAACCTCTGGGTGAAAAGGGCCACGCCTTTTCACCAGTGCCCTGGGCCTGCAGAAATTGCACTGAAGGTTGGGATCAAGAAGTTACTAAAGAAAGCTCAGGCAAAAAGCATGGACCTGTTGATAAAACTGCCTCTATGCCTTCAACCCTCCAGCTGCAGACCATGGTTATCCCTAAAATGACAGGAACTGTTTTTAAGGAACCCATATTTCTGCAGATAGCCATACTGCTTCCAAACCTTCCGCCTCCAGTAAACAAACTGTTGGCCTTTCTATGCCTCCCCATTCGAAACCATCAAAAGCAGGCGACTTACTAGGGCTTCTATAAAACAATCCCCATAACCTCTTTACCTACAGAGATTTCTTTTCCCTCTTCAAGATGACCCCAGGAATCAGACCTTGAATCTGATACCTCTCATGTATCAGAATTAATTACCGAAGATGATGAGAGTAAAACAACAGAGCTAGCGAAAAGAAAAGAAAGGAAAAAGGGAAGAAAAGGAAGGTCAGTCAAAAATAGTCCTTGACATTCTTTGATTCCTTATGACCACATTAAAATTGGCCTCATACAATGTCTGTAGTATAAAAACGTTCCAAAGACATTTAGCTATTTTGATGTATTTGAGGTCTTTGAAATTGGACATAATTCTTTTACAAGAGACCAGGGTAACACCTCTTTTGAAGTGACACAATTACAAAGGAAATGGATTTGGGGTCCTTCCTTCTGGACATTTGGCTCAGATGTTGCAGGCAGGCTCGGGTATTATTTGGAAATACATCATTTAAAATATCTCGAGTAATGGACCTTAGACCTGGTAGGTTGTTAATTTTAGATTTTTCTTTGGGGAATATTCCTTTCGTTTGATTAATTTGTATGCACCCCAGACAAAATTATCTCGGATAGAGATTTTTGAAGAGGTTAAACCCTTTTTGTAACTAGGCAACATATTATTTGGGAGGAGATTTTAACTGCTCTCTAGATAACAATATGAACAAACTACTTGGGAAAAAGATATATTCGATTCAATTTTCTTCATAAACTGATTAAAGATTCAGGCCTCAAAGAGCGTTTTAGAAGCCTACACCCCAGGCGGTGAAACATATTTTAGACACACTTTTCAACCCGCATTGATATGTTTTTGTTTCGATATCTTTTTCAAAAATTGTTCAGTTTACCTACTGAATTTTCGGACCATAATATTTTATTAAGTAATCTTTCATTGACTCATATTCCCTATTTTTCCTCTTTACACTGCAGATGGAGATTAAACACTTCCTTTTGGCAGGACGAAAATTCTTTTCTAAATTGGAAAGTTTTTACTGCTAAATTCTCCACTATGGGTTTCTTTGATAATTATTATGATTGGTGGGTACAATTGAAAAGTGAGGTTAAATCTTTGTTAATTAAGTTGGGTAAACTTAAAGTAAACTCAGAATATCTTCAGTATTTATTACATAGAAATCAACTATACAAATTAATGTCCTTACAGCCTAAAGAACGTTCCTTACTTCATTCCCAAATTACAACAATAAAAAATCAATGAAGGATTTTCAATATGATAGGGCAAAATCTTTAGATTTAGAATTCAAATATGGGATAAAACATAGTCCTATGTCTGATTCCTTCCAGGCCTGTAAAACCCGTCTTACTAATACTGTAATGACAGGTCTTGTTAATTCTCAGGGGAGTTAGTTACCACTGAGATAGGGATATTATCTATTGTCCAACAATACATACAAGAATATTTCTCGTCCTCACCCACATTACTTGTAGAAGCATTTCCACTTAATAAACTCCCACTATATTTAAACTTCCAGAATATATTTTACAATCATTAGTACTTCCTATTACTTCTTATGAAGTTGCAAAGGTAATAAAACATTTGAAGTCTGGAACTGCTCCAGGTCTGGATGGCATACCAAATGAGTTCTATAAAACTTGTTCTAAATATATGGAATTCTTTCTGCCTCCAGTATTTAATTCAGTTTTGAATATCCCAACTGCTAAAACCCTGTCTACCTAACTTATTACCTTTTTATATAAAAGGGTGATAAGAGTTTGGTATCTAATTGAGACCGATTAGTTTATTAATCACAGACTACAAAATATTAACTAAGATTTTGCATAATCGATTAATAAAAGCTGCAGAAATTTTAATCCATCCAGCACAAACTTGTTCTATACCCACTAGAACTCTGCAACAAAACCTGTATTTAGTAGAGATATTTTTTCTACGTTGTCACAAAACTCTTCAGGTTCAGGCATTATAGTGGCCTTAGATCAAGCAAAAGCCTTCGATCGTCTGTCACTCCTATTTATATTTTGTTTTAACTCATTATGGCATTCCGGAAACATTTGTTCAATGGATAATTAACCTATATAGCCAGGCAGTCACTATTCCACTAGTGAATGGACTAATGGGTTCTGAAATTAAAATTAAGAGGTGTGCAGCAAGGTTGCCCTTTAAGCCCTTTACTGTATACTTTCATTTTGGACCCAGCCATTAGAAGTATTGTCTCTGACCATCAGATTATGGGACTCACCCTCCCTTGGTTGGATAAAGTAAAATTACAGCATTTGCTGATGATGTTACTTGCTATTAGCAAATGTATAGTCATTACAAAGAGCATTAGAATTTTTCTTTTTTTTGGAATTTTAGGCCCTTAAATATAGGAAAAAGCTTTATAATACCCTTACAAACTACTCCTGCAGTAGTCTCTACCCATTTTGATATACCTGTATCTCGCATTCCTCAAAAATATTAGGGGTGTGGTTTGGAGTTGAGGATATGGCACTATATAATTGGGAAAAAAGATTGGAGATAGGAGAATCAAAGGTAAATCTCTGGAAAAGCTGGACCTTTAGTAAACAAAAAGATTGCGATTATTAAACAGTTTTATTGCCCCAGTTTACATACATAAGTCATGTTTTCCTCCCCTGCCTCTATAGAAACTAGGCTATATAGCATTTTTTCCAGATGCTCTGGGGAAACAGACTTAACCCTATAAAGAGAGACTACGTACCTTCCCAAAAGGATGGAGGCCTCAATATGATTAATCCCATTGTTTTTTCCATTCTAACTTTTTGTTTCATCATTTTCATTTCTTTGGACTCAGCCCTCATTAACTTGGCAGTTCTGGGTCCAGTCAATTTACCACAAATATTTCTTTAAATGGTCTTTATTTCCCCAAAATCATTTTATCTGACTCCTTACCTAAGTATGGACTTGCCACACTTAAGAAACTTTATCAGTGGAAGATTCCACTGCAAAATTACTTACATTGTCTCGGAAAACTTTTTATGCTCATATTGTTTATGAAGTCCAGAAAATCACACTGCTTTTTCATCAGTGTACCCCACTAAAATGATCTCAGCACTACATAAATTGACAGATTATAGAATCCCAGTCAAAACTTGGGATATTATTTGGATGTCAGCCAATGGAAGATTAGGTGTCAGGAAACATGAAATACAAACCTCAAGATGACAGATATTGTTTAAAACCACAATGTATTAATATGGAAGAGAGTCAACAGCATTTCTTTATAGATTGTATAGATAGTCAGGCTTTTGGTCACAAGCAGCACTTTAATGGAAAATGCCACATCTTTTGTCATTAACATATAACACTCTCATTCTGGGAAATTATACAGGGACTTGGAAAATCTATCATAAAAGTACCTTAAATGTTTTCTTTGCTTTATTACAGTATTTTCTATGGCAAGCCCGATGTAAATTTGTGTTACAACAGCAACAGGTTTCTTATTCAGTTATAATTGAGTCTGTTCATAATGATTTACTTTCCTTATATGCAACTGACAGAAAGCATTATTCTAATGACCAAATGATAGTTTATGGAAACATTTCCCTATGTTGTGAAGAATTTTTCTTTTATGGTGATATATAATATATTGTTCTTTAATTTGCTCTTTTCTTTGTGATGTTATGTTTTCTCAATAAAACTTCCCCTACTCTTTTCAATAAGTGCCATGGGATCTTTAACATCCACAGAACTACCACCAATCCAGGCAGATGGGACCTCGGTTTAACGTCTCATCCAAAAGCGGCACCTCAAGTTCAGCACCCTCTCATGCTGCACTACAGTGTCAGTATTGGGATATTAACCCAAGTGCCAGAGTACCAGGAAGGCAGACACAGAATAGGGGGATGGTAGTGGAGTTATAGGAGAGGGAGGTTATGATTGGAAGGCTATAGGCACCAATACCCACAGTCTGGGTAACAAAATCCCAGAACTTTGTGGCATTAATGGCTTCTGAGGACCTGGATACCATGGCAGTCACAGAGACATGGTGCAATAGCAACCATGCCTGGAGCTAGTCATTCCAGGGTACACGCCACACAGACAGGACAGGAAGGCAAGAAGGGAGGGTGGCACTGTACATCAGGGAAGGGATAAAAGTGACAGTCCCACAAGACAATGGGGAAGCAGAGGAGATATGGGTAACCCTGGTGGTGGGGAGGGAACAGTACTTAGAATGAGAATGATATACAGGCCCCCATGACAGGCAAAGGATGTAGACAGAGAACTGCTGGAGACTATAGAGAACATGGCAACAAAGGGGAACTGCTGCTGATAGGTGACTTCAACTTGTCAGATGTGGACTGGAGCATCCCAGCACTAGCCACAGCCAGCAGTAAGGGATTCCTGCAATCCCTGCAAGGGGCGGGTCTCACAGCTAGTGAGGGAGCTATAAGGAGAATGCAATTCGGATCTTGTCCCAAGCATTGGGGACAGGATAAAGGAAGTTACAGTTGGGAGAGCCTAGGGACTTGTGACCATTGAGATGTGGGGTTCACCATAAGGACATCACAGGAGGTTAGCCACACAAGGACCAGAATCCTGGATTTCAGGAGGACAGACTTCAGTAAGATGAAGGACAAATTCAGGAAGGCTATGCAAGGATATGATGAAATAAGGAAATAGTGAAACAGTGGGATAAGAAAGGAAGCCCTGGACCTGGTAGCAAACCATTGTGCTAGGGCCTACAGCAAGACAAAAGAAAGAGGAAACCACTGTGCTTCTCGAGGGAGTAGCAGAACTAGTATGAGGAAACAAGATGACACTTCTGAAGTACAAGGTAACATAAACCAAGGAGGACAGGCAAGAATATTTGGAAAATGAAAGTAAGCGAACAAGGCAGTAAGGCAGCAGTAGCTGAAACCAAGAGAAAGCTAGCTAAATTGGTGAAGAAAAGAATGGAAACATTCTTTATGTATATTAGTAAGATAAAGAAGACAGGGAGAGGTTGTGAGACTTACGGAAGAGGGAGGCAGGTAGTGGAGAAAGACATTGACAAGGTGACCGCCCTAGTAAATACTTTCTCCGTATTCATTGAAAAGACAATGGGGATGGTCCCCATTAATGAAGAAGAAAACAGGGAGAAGGGTAGACACTAGACCTTTTAGAGGATAGAGTAAAAATATCACTGTAATGGCTTAGGATGGATAAGGCTATGGGGCCCGATGAGATACACCTGAGGATCCTCAAGGAACTCTGGGAGGAACTGGCTAAACCTCTGGCTAAGCTTCTTTAGTGGATCACTAGAAATAGGCATGGTTCTGGAGGAGTGGAGGAGGGCACATGCGATACTCCTGCACAAAAGTGAGAGTAAGGAGGAGGCTGGAAACTACTGCCCAGTCAGTTTGACCTCGATTGTAGGTAAAATGATGGAAGCCCTATTTAAGGAAAGGCTGCTGGACTACCTAGAGACAAGTGGGCTGCTGGACCCAAGGCAACATAGATTCAAGGCAGGGAGGTCATGCCAGACCAACTTGATTGATTTCTTCAGTGAGTGACACAGGAAATAAACCAGGGCAAAGCAGTAGATGTGGCCAATCTGGACTTCAGGAAGACCTTGACACAGTCCCACAAGGAGACTAATCCACAAGCTGGCAAATCTGGGGGTGGGGACAGAGGTGGTCATATGTGTTAGAAACTGGTTGAGTAACAGAACACAAAGAGTGGTGATAAATGGTGTTAGCTCACAGGATAGATGGTAACAAGTGGCATACCCCAGATATCAGCGCTGGGAGCAATGCTCTTCAATGTCTTCATAAGCGATATTGCAGAGGGTCTAGAAGGGAGGGTTAGCCTGTCCATGGATGTTACAAAGCTTTGTAGCAGGGTAGATACACAGGAAGGTATAGAAAAATGAGGAGATCTGAAGAGGCTAGAAAACTGGTCAAGGAATGGCAGTTGGGTTTCAATGCAAAAAGTGCAAGATTATGCACCTAGGGAGAGGGAACCTAGGGTTGAGAATAAACTAGACATGGTAACACTGAGGCCACCACAGAGGAAAGGGAACTTGGGGTAGTATAGATGACAGCCTCAAAGTGGCTAAACAGTGTGACAAAGCAGATGGAAAGGCTAACAGAATGCTAGGGTGCATTGGAAGGGTATAACAAGTAGAAGGAGGAAGTGGTGGTACTGTTGTGCAGCTCCTAGTAAGGCCTCATCTGAGTATTTTGTTCAGTTCTGGAGCCCCATCTCCAAAAGGTATAGACAGGATGGAGACAGTACAGTGGAGGGTGACAAAATGGTGTTTGGGATGCAGCATAAGTTGTATGAGGAGAGACTCAGGGCTCTAAATATGTGCTCCCTGGAGGAAAGAGAGATGGTGGGCATGATACAGACCTTCAAATATCTAAAGGGGATCAACAGGGTACCAGGGAACATTTTCACATGAATTGAAATAGCAGAACAAAGACACAGCATGAGACTGAAAGGGAAAACTTAGAGGAACCTGGAAATTGTACTTCACTGAAATGGTGGTGGAGAGATGGAACTGTATCACCCAGGAAGTGGTGGGGGTGGCTGTGGTTCATGGATTTAAGAATGCATGGGATAGGCACATAGGATTTATCAAGCTAGGTTGAAGGGGGCTTGAAACATCTAGGGTACCTAAGCATTAGAAAGAGGGATAGGCAGACTGGATGGGCCACGAGGCCATTATCTACTGACAATATGTATATATCTTGAAAAAGTTGACCTTTTCTCTAGACAGAATCTTTCACCTCATTGTATAATTTTAGTTTATTTCCTTTTAGCTAGTTTCATGTAACACAGAACCATGACTGCAAATTCAAATTATTCATTTGATGGGTGGGGCATACAGAGCTGGACACAGTTGTCCTGGATGCTATTCTATACAGTCTAACTACTTGGGAGTGTTGATTCCTCATAGATATCTTAAGTCTGTATTTCCTTCACTTACAGTTCTCATATTAATACTAATCTGTCAAAACCTAACTAAATCAAAGATTGAACATATGGCAATTATCAATTATACTTTTGCCCCAAGAGCCAAAACAGGTTGAGCTGTCTTGCTTATCTCCTGACATGTGGCTATTTAGGATGTTCCATTAATTTGCTCCAAGAATTTAATCTATTCTGTGCTATTTTCATTAGGAACTTTGTCAGTTTCTGCCCAGCAGATCTACCTCCACTGCCACTTCCAGATAATATATATTTGCAATCAACAATTCTGGAACTGAAATCTCCAATAATAATAAGTAAAACCTACAAAATTATAAACTAGCTTCAGCAAAACAATAAAATAGTTTAGTTAAGAGCTCCTCGTTAAAATAATACTGTACAACTAGTTATTTTTAAGTAAAGTCATTTCAGCGCTAAACACAAATGCAAGCACAATTAGTAAATTACATTTAGCATTAAGTAATTATCACCACGTTCACTATAATAAAAAAACTGCTAATTAACACAAATACATTTTAGCGCAAATTACTGCTTCAGTGAAATAGTGAAATTATTTAACAATGAAACTTTCAAGCTTTACAGTACTTACTATACTGTAACTCTGGGTGAAAATAAATACTAGGAAAAAGGCATTTCTGATTCCATGTAGAATCATTACAATTTTCATTTTTTCCAGTATAATTTTTGTTTTCAAATGAATAGTACAGAAAATAGAAAATCATTAGTTAGCATAAATTACAACTGATAGGGTATTCTTAACTTTTGACACGTTCTTATTATACAGAAGTATCTACATATTGCATAGTAATACATTACATTTGTAAATTGTGTTTTAACTTCTTAGAGCAGGTAGTAATAGATTTGGCCCAGATATTCAGAGCAGTTGCTCATGGCACAACTGAGCTGTGCCAGCACAAGCATGGGATTATGCCAAGGAGCCATATTCAGTGGGAGCCAGTGCAGGCACAAAATCTATTGCACCAGTTCACAACTATAATGAATGCAGGAGCAAGTGCAGGGGTGTTCCCATGAATATCCAGCACAGTGGCATATTCAACTTGGAAACCATGGCATAAGTGTGGAGCAAATTGAACTTGGTCCGAGCAGACTTTTCCTATAAATACAGGGTGCAGACACAAAGACAGCACTTGCGCAAGAGGGTGAGATGGAGCGGGAGAGACAGAGAGAGACAGACAGAGGCACAGACAGACAGACAGATAAAGGCCACACACAGAGGAACAGGGACAGAGAAGTGGCCTGGGAGAGAGGGCAGAGAGAGAGAGAGAAACACACACACACACACATACCATGTGCCGGGTGGCACACCACCAGCAGCTAACTGCCATGGGGACAGTGGACAGCAAGGGCCATGGATAGTGTGCCCTTCATGATGGAGGCAGTAATGAGGGTGTGGTGGGGTAGGAGGAACAGTGATGTGGCTGAGGAAGGGCCCAGGCGGTATCCCGGCACAGGTGGTACCATGCCCGCATCACCTTTGAGAACTACAGTGACACAAGATCATGGCTCAGTACCACCTCAACAGGGCCATTCTGAGGCAGCTCTGTGAGCTGTGGAGTGAGGAGATGCAGAACCCACCAAACAGAGCCACGCCATGTCTGTGGAGATGAAGGTGACCTCTGTCATATGCTTGCTCACCATGGGCACCTTCCAAAGACCAACAGGGACACCACAGGCATAACCCAGTTGGCCACATCCTTTCTCCTCATACAGTTCCTCAGTGCACTGCTGCCACGTGCTTCAGAATATATCCATTTCCCAGCACACAGGCAGGTGTACAGCAACCATGCAGGACTTCCACAGGTGGCATGCATGCCTGGCATGATTGGGGCAATTGATGCATCTACATGGGCATCCACATGCCACCTGGCCCCAGGGTGTTGAATATATCAACAGGAATGGGAGCCAGTGTTAACTGCCAGGTGGTGTATGATGCCACAGGGTGTATCACCAATGTCTGTACCACACACCCTGAGAGTGCACATGACACGTTCATTTAGCACAGCTCTGTACTGTGCCATAGGTTTGAATGTTGGGACATCCCCATGGGCCACCTAGTGGGTGAGTATGGCATGGAAAAGGGCGATGGGCAGAGCAGACCTGGGGATGGGGTGGGCAGGGTGTGCATGGTGGCGTGGGTGCCAGGGACAGGCAAGGGCTGCAGCACAGAATAGCAGAGTGCTAACCATGTCAATCTCCACACAGGTGACAGTGCATACCTGCTGAGGCCTGGCTGCTCACCCCTACCAGTGCCCATTGTCCCCACCAGAGGAACTGTACAATGAGGCACACACCAGCACACGCAACATCATCATCGAGCCTGTCTTTGGCATGCTGAAGGCATGGTTCTGTTGCCTAGACAGGCCAGGTGGTGCCCTACAGTACAGCCCCTTGAAAGCCTGTGGCCTATTCCTGGCCTGCTGCATACTGATCAACATGGCCATTGACCATGGGATAGCTGTCAAAGCTGGTGTGGTTGAGAGTAGTGGGACAATGGAGGCAATGGACCAGAGGGTGGTGGACAGCCACCCCTGGGCGGAGGATCCCTGGCTGCTCCAGCAGGTGTGATACCACTGGGACACCATCACACACACTATGGTGCACACAGGTAGGTGGTGTGGTACACAAGAATGGGCCACACAAACAGGTACAACACATGCAGAGCGTGCATGGCAATGGGCATGCACACACAGAGGCTGATGCAGGGGTAGGAGTCATTGGCATACAACCACACACAGCAACACACACAAACATGCACACACACACACACACACACACACCCAGGTGTTGGTATATGGCATGGCTCAGACACATTGCACCAGTGCACAGGAACAGTCGGTGCTAGGTTGCCCTCATCATGACCATGCCACATGGTCCAGCGAGCCAAGCACACACACAGGCAGTGTGTGGCATGACACACAGGCACGATACCAGTGGTGGGCACACACACACGCCTATGTGCACACAGACAGCAGCTACAGACTGCATTCAGGGAAGCCAGAGATCAGGGCTGCTGCTCAGTACCATAGCCACCACAGTGCTATGAACAACTGTGCCAGGGCCAATTGGCAACCACAGGCTGTGCATAAGCAGAGGAGTTTCAACAGCCCCCAGAGGTGGAACGCGGGACCACAACTGTGTTCTCACGGGTGTGCAGATGCCCAAACAGGCCAGCCCTGGGTGTGCCTGGGATGCCTACATCAGAGCCCAGCATCGACTGTGTTGGGGTCACCCTCACCCGAGTCCGTGGGGTGGACAGCACACTGCAGGGGTCACCTGTGCATGGCCACACCATGTGACAGCTAGCAATGCAAAACCATCCGTGATCACACTGGCAATGCAATCCAAGGATGCAGTCCTGGCCTCCTGCATGTTTGCATCCCACCAGGATCTGCACAGTGACCCTTTCCTGTTGTAGCCAAGCTGGCACACTTTAACACGCAGTACACACCCAATTGGCAAGCAGCTCATATTGCTGAATGGACACGGCAGCAGCCGAGTATGCTCAGCCAGATGGTCAGTGTCCTGGAGCTCCTGGACAAGTTGCTGATCCTCATCTGGTGACCAGCCATGCCAAAGCCCCATCTCCAGTGGATGCTGCACAGTGGAGTCTGCAGGGATTGGCACAGCAGGCTCACGGTGGCAGATCCTGTGTCCGGCTACCTGGTGGCACTGCAGCCTGCTTCCATCACCTGTCCAGCCACTGTCGCCACCCTGTGCCTGTGTGGCTGCACCACCACCACCACAGGGCACAGCCATGGCAGTGCACACTGCTGCACCTGCTGTGGTGGTAGGCAGCTGTTCTGCCACTGGCAGAGCACTGGGTGTGGTGCCTGTGTCAGATGCCAGCAGAGGTGACACACCCACAATGTCACCCATGCTATCCAGGAGCTGAGAGTAGTCCTCATCAGAGATGGACCCACCCCAATCTGTGTCTCTACACACAGGACACCAAGGCTGGCATCCTGCAGGATCACATCCAGGGCCTCATCCGACCCCAGGTCCAGGACATCTGCATGCACCGAGGGCTGAGCCACAGCCTGTCGGGCCCCCAAATGCCGGTGGATGTAGACAGCTGTTCCTCCAGGGCTGTACAGCGTCCACTGTTGCTGCCGCTGCTGGATCCCATAATCTGCACAGAGGCATGCTGGTGCTGCAAGAGACAAATGGTGTGTCAGTGATGCAATCCCACATGTGTCCCCACGGACACTGCTGCTGCATGTGTCTTGCAGCATGGCATGTGCATGGGTGTGCACATATGCACATGGCATGCATGCCGCTGCATGCATGCTGCCAGCATACCATGAATGCACCCTCTGTGCCACCAGCTGTGCATGTCTGATGTACATACCATGAAGTGATGGGATTCCACCCATCTGGAATCCTCCTCCAGGCACATGGTGGTGCAGCACAGGGTGGATGCCACCAACTCCTCCTGTGGCATTAGTGTGGGTGTATCCACAGGCCTCCTCTGGTGGCAGTGCTGGATGCCCAGATGGCTACCACCTTCTCCTTAATCCACCGCTTGTCTGTTCCCACCTTCTTCGGTACTCCTGCACCAACAGCTGGTGGCTACCATGCTGGTTCACGTGAGGTTGCCACCACCTCCCAAGCACCAGTCCTGGCCTGTGGTGTGCCCGTGGCACCACTCAACAGGGGCTCCCTGTTCAGGTAGGCCTCAAACAAGGCATCAGTCTCTACCTTTGTGAAGTTGGGTCTGCGGCTCAGTGCAGGCCCCAGTCTTCACCCTTCTCATGTGCCAACATGTTGCTGCCTGTGGACATGGACAGCACAGTGTGTCAGTGGCAGCATCTCCTGGTCTGTCCCACCCTGCACTGCTGCCTGCTCCCTGTGAGCTGCATGCATATGGACAACTTACCTATCAAGGTTGCAATACTGGTCCATGGCCTGTGCTTTTCCATGGTGCTTATAAGGCTCAACACATAAAAATGAGGTTGGGTGCAACAGTAATGACATGCTAATGCACCCACTGTGCCAAGCATTGGCTGATGAGCTCATTTGCATGTGATGTCTGAATATCGGGATATTGCACTGTGTGCAATGAGATTACACCAGAGCAAGTCATGGTGGTGCAATGTGCACATACACAGTGCTGCAGGCCTGCAGTGTGCATGTGCATCATGGTATCATGGGTCAATCATGCACCATGTGCAGACAGGATGATGCAGTGGCATTGTGCATGTTGTGCATGGCCAGCTACATGCATGGTCATGCATGGGGTACCATGCCCTATCACACACATGTGCAATGGTGAGCAACCCCTGACCCCGGACCAGACCTCTGACCCTCAGGTCAGACCTCTGACCCTGTGACCCTGCATAGCCATGCCCACTACGTGCATCTCCAGCACTGCACAATGGGTGAGTACTGTGCATGCTCCTGTGCATCATGCATCAAGCTCATGTTGTGGACATGTGTGCCTCCCCACCATTTTGCCACTGAACTCACTACTGGGACTATTGTGCAGGGAAGATGCAGATGGGCCCAGAACTGGTCGAAGTGGATTTGACGAATGTTGTGGCCTGCATGGAGCCCCATGCCCTCCAGCTGTTTGGGCAGATGCCCCTGCAGTAGGCCAGGGGCATTGTGTGGCAAGAGATAGCTGCCAGCCTGGAGCACAGGACAGGAGTGCCCAGGACAGGTGAGCAATGCTGCCATCTCTATTGGGACCTCATGTGGCAGGACCTGGAGAGGTTGAGGAGGCTACAGACATGCACCAGGCATGGGGCTGTGCCACAGCCAGGTAAGTCATCCCATGTTGCATGTCTGCCCTAGTGCTGTACTGTGGTGTTAGCTTGGCTGCCTGGCATGCCCTGCAGTGGGGCACACTGTCATCATGGACATCATGGAATGGCATTGACAACTTCTGCTTGTATTGTGATGCAGCTGTTTAGGCATGCAGGACAGGTCGGGCAGGGGCATGCCCTGTGTACAGGGGTTGGGGGGCAGCTGCTGTGGTTGGTTACTGATGTGCACCTGTCTTCTTTCCATTCCCAGTACGGAGGACTGACAGTGGGCCAGGCCTGCAGCAGCGCGGCAGGAGCTGTGCGCTGTGATGGTGCTGGACCAGCACCAGCAGGGCTGCAGGGTGCAGGTAAGCACTGTCATGGTCCTTTGCAACTGTACATGGGGGTGATGGGGGAGTGGGTGCAGGCATGGCTGCCTGTGCCATGTGCAGTGGCAGCTGTGTGTGCCGCCTGTGTGGTGCATGCCACTGTGGTGCATCCATTGGACATGTGTGTCAGCTGTTGGTGGGGTGGGTGTGTGCCTGGCTGCCACTGTTGTTGTTGTGATGCTGCTGGGGCACTGTGCCATGTGACTGTCATTGCGTAGTCATCTGGCCATTGTGCAGCAGGGACCACCTCTGTGCAATGTCGTGGTGCACTGAGTTACTGGCTGGTGTTGGCCCACCCTCTGTGGGTGGCCGTTATGGGCCCTCCAGGGGTGTGCGTGTTTCTGCAGCCTATTGCACACTGTAGGTGGGCATGGTTCCTTGGGCCATTGCACTGATCACCTGTCCTGTTCCTTGTCATAAGTGTCTGGTGGCAAAGACTGCCACAGGTGATGCTGAGCTGACTGCTGTGCCAGGCGCTCCTTGTGGCTTCATCTACCCTGGAGGTGGTGGTGGTGGTGCAGATAAGGAGGATGCTACAGACCAAGAGGAGGGTGTCAGCTTGCTGGGGTGGCTGGAAGGGCCACCATTAATTGTTCCCTGTTTTCCTGTGTTTCCCATGATGTACCTTCCCTACAGCTCCTCTCCACAGTACAGTCACTGTTCCCATCCCCTTCCTCACTGTACCTACCCTTTCACATCTCCTGGTTTTATGTAAATGGTTTGTTTCCAAATACATTTTTCTTGCTTACCTGCCTGTGTCGGTGTCTGCTTTGCAGGTGGCATGAGAGCCATGCTGCAGTGGCCCAGTGTCTGTACATGTGAGTGTGCATGAGATGGGGCACGTATTGTCTTCCGTGGTTCACTGCTGTGTGCTATGGTGTGTACCCACTGTGGTGGTGGTGTCCATCCCTGGATTAGTGACTGTGCCTTAGGGTGCCCATTGGGCAGCTGTCAGGGTTCTTGGGTGGTTCTGTATGTGGTGGTGGCACACAGCCATGGTCATTGGTCAAGTACTGTCCGCACACTTTGTTGGAGCCTCTGCTTGGCATTCTGCAGCCTGTCCCATAAGGTCTGCCACACTACCTACCATCTGGCACATTCAATGCCTACTTTGTGGGCTTCCTGTGTGCCTGTGTGGCATGTGCATGCTTGGCTGCATGGTCCTGGGTGTGGCTTGCTATGGTCTTGGAAGTGGGACACAGCAAGCAGCCTGTGGGGAGCCCCTTGGTGGCCATCCATTGCCCATTGGCACCTCCTGTCACCTTCTATCTGTGCCACTGTTGTGTTCTGGGGTCAAGTGTCTGGGTGCCTGTTTGGGCTCTGCTGTGCCCTGCTAGTAGAGGCCTCCTGTGGCCTGTCACTGTGATTCCCTGGCTTTCTCCCTGGGTCTGTTCTCTGTGCCATGCCACCCTCTGTTGATCTTCTGCTTTGCTCCCACAGTTGCGCTGGAGCATCTCTGATTGCACCATGGTGCACCTCTGTTTGCGCCATGGCAACTCATATTCAGCCGGGTTGCACTGGTGCAGTTCGGCCTGTGCAACCTCTGAATATGGCTCCTGTTGCACCATGGTGCATTGGTTTGTGCTGTGCCAGACTTGCGCTAGACTTTGGCGCATTTCTGAATATCTGGACCTTCATGTTTTGCCATGTGGATATGAGTGTGTGTCTTGATTCTTTAAAATTAGTTACTAATTTTTGAAGACATAACCTCAGATCATTTCACCAACCTTCTAGTCTTTTAAAAGGTTTTAGATTTAGGTGTTGCAGGCTTCATATTGTTGTCACAGCAAGGATTTTTCCCACCAGAATCCAGTGTTATTGAAGAGAAATCATTAAGTAAGAAAATGTTAATATCTAATGGGATAGCTAGAGCCAACATTTTCTGGCATTCCCTTTGGTATAGCATCATTAAAGATTTCATGTGTGGAAATACATCTTCCTTAACTTTAATCCTAGTGTCAATTTTAATAAAACAAATTACCTGTCTATCACTTTGCCATTTTTGATGTTTAACTATTGGTACATGTATAGAAAAATACATTTATCAAAACCTAGTCTAGGTTGCATGTCTCTTGAAAGCAGATTATTTGCAGATTTTTGGGAAATCAAAAATTTAAAATCCTGCACTTTGCCCCATACCATAGCAATATCACAGGAGAAAAATCTGACATCATCATCAGTGTCTCTTTCAGAGTCTAAACTATTACTTATAATAACACTTGAGAAGAAGCATCACAGCCAGTTACAGATGAAAGAGCAAGGGACTAAGGTTACCCTAGCACACCACGGCATATACTGAGGGACTGCTCTTCATTTTGGACTACTTCCAGCAGTGACAGCATCTAAGACCTTTCACTCAAGTGCTCCAGCCCAAAGTCCATAACCAATACCACCACCACTCCAGACAGAAACCCCACAAGTTGTCAACTCGGTCACATTGTCTCTATCATGGAGGCTGAAGGCTTGGGGCTCAAAGCTCCATGCAGAAGAAGCTCAGCCACAGCACCGGAACCCATGGGGCATGTGGCACAACACTAACCTTGCCCCATATGGATCCATGGCATGGTGCACTTGTACATTGCGGTGTTAGCATGGGTAGATATAAAATGTGCACCTGCTATGACCCTATCCTGCATAGGGAGCACAGGGCCATCACCTCCTGTACCTGAAAATCTGCCCTGTATCCACAACTCCAGATGCCAGGGTCTTGATGCATGGCCTAATGCGAAGGGGTTGCCAGCTACCACATCTTTGCAGGAGTGACCAAAAGCATGCAAACTGTCACCTCTCATCAGGCAGGGGGTCCTCCACCTCATAGTGCTCACACAGTTTTTTTTTAAATTTAAAGTTTTTATTAGTTTAATCAAAACCAACATTACAGGTACATAGTCAGGAACTGTTAGTTGGATAACAAAAACACCATTCAAGTGAGTAATAATATCTTCCCCCTAACCCTCCGTAGTGTGCTCTCAAAAACAATATGGTATCATAAGTTTACAAAATTATGTTAAAATAACAAGGAAGGAGTCAGAGGAATATACATGTTAAGACAGGTACAAAGCATATAGTTTGCCCCACTTTTTGTCAAAAAGCTTGAGTTTTCCACAAGTGCTAGCAATTAAGCATTCAGTCTGGAAATATAGAGTGAGTTCTTTTAGCCATTCATTATAGGAATGGCCAATTGATCCATCAATGCCTGAGAACTAGCTTCTTGACTGCCATTGATATAATGGCCATGCAAAATCTTCTTTCCTTGATAGTGATGTTGGAAAAAAATGTAAATTTCACCATAAACAACCCATCAAGCCCCAGAATGGGATCTAACCTGGTTTGTATCATTTGCCAGAGGAAATTTTTCACAGGACCAGAAGTTGTGCAGAATATTCCTTCTTCTTTACCAGGCCTTGTTCCAAAAGTTGAGCCAACAAGTGTCTCAATTGAAAACTTTGAAGATGTGGGCCTGGTCTAGTTGAAATTTTACAAGGATGTCAGCAGAGGAAGAAGACTCTAGGTTGTAGAAATCAATAAGCGTGGCATTTCATAACTGAGGTAGCCATCCTGGAGAGAGAGTTTACCCCAATCTTGATAATAGGGTTAGATAATATTGGTTGAGATGGGTCTTTAGAGACCAGGATCTTCAGAGAGGAACAGAACTGAGCAAAAACTCTAATGGAGGTTCCAATTACTGATTCTAAAATAGGGTCTGGCAGGGATTTCAAGGGTAAGTAAAATATGCTAATGGGAAGAAGTTTCTGTTGTATCAATTGATTCTCTATCTTTAACCAGTGAGGAGAATAATCACCTTCAGGTACGGAAAGCCATTGACTACATTTAGAGAAATGGCTGGCCCAGTAGTAGAGAATGAAGTTTGGGAGGCACAACTTAAGAAAGGAATGTCTGGGAGATTTATGCAACCAGATGAAATTGGATACGAGAGAGTGGGCATGTTGGAAAAAGGAAAGGGACCATATGTCCAACATGTTCAAGGGATAAAAGAGCTTGGGGAGAATATTCATTTTAATGATGCTAATTCAACCCCATAAGGATAGTGGGAGGGATTCCCATCTCTGAAGGTCTTGTTGGATGTTGGTCACTAAATCATCTAGATTCAGTTTTTGACAATAGAAGGGTTGGTGCGAGAGCTAGATGCGTAAGTATCTCATAGAGTTGGTAGACCATTTCATGTTAAACCAGTAAAAGACGTCTTGTAAGTGAGGTGATTGAGAGGAAGAATTTCCAACTTACTAAGATTTAATTTATAGTTAGAGAGAAGGCTGAACTGGGATATCAACTGCAAAGCACAAGCAAGTGAGGTTGAAGGCTGGTCTAAGTGCAGTAAGATGTCATCAGAGTATGCTGAGAGAGAATATTCAACTCCAGTTATAGGAATTCCATGTATCTGGGGAGAGGTCTTAAGATATCTAAGAAGAGGTTCCAGGTATAGATTGAAGAGGAAGAGTGACAGAGGGCCTGTGTCTAGTGCCTGTAAAGAGTGGAAAATGAGGAGAAACCCCATTGCAGTATATCCTGGCTGAGAGAGATAAGTAAATCACTTTAAGCCAGAGCAGAAACTTGTAGGGAAGCCCATTTTCCTTAATGTTGACAAAGAAAATTCCAATCTACCCTGTCAAGGCTTTCTCCACATCAAGGGATACAGAGCCATAGGGATTGAGAGGATTGAGCTACCTGAAGAATTTGATCTATTTTACATACGTGGTCTGCTGAGGACCTGCCTGGGACAAACCCTACTTGCTCTGGGCTAACTAGAGGAGTCCAAACTTTCCTTATTCTGGCAGCAAGAAATTTAGTGAGAATCTTGATGTCATTATTCAGGAGACATATAGGCCTGTAGCTGACAGGGTGGGAGGGGTTCTTGTGTGGTTTAAGGAGAAGAACAATGGTAGCTTCTAAGAGGGAAGGGTCGAGGGTCTCAGATTCTAGAATGTAGGTATATAAGTGAAGCAGAAGAGAGGTTAACTCCTTAGAGAAGTCTTATAAAAGTTTGAAAGAAAACCATCCGGTCCTGTTGCTTTATCTAGGGCCAGGCCATTGATGGCTTCTTCTATCTCAGCAAGAGTAATCGGAGAAGGTAGAGATAGCTGATGGTGGTCAGGAAGAATTGGAAGGGAAGGGTATCTAAGTGTGTATCTACTTCTTCAGAGGTTGGGGCGAGGTGATCTCTCCGTAAAGCTGGCAGAAGTAAGCTTCAAATACTGAGGCTATCTCTCTAGGGAGGGTTTTATTTGAGCCATCTGAAGCTGTGACAGAGGGAATTAATCTGAAGCCTTCCAACTTCTGTAGCGAAGAGCTAGAAGTTGCCCAGCCTTTTTCCTTGAGCCACGTATTCTGATTTAGTTTTAAGATGGCATATTCAGCCTTCTATCGCATAAGATCAGAGTATTTATTTCTTAATGAAAGCAAGGTCTCATGAGAATCTGAGTAAGAAGAGGAAGACAGGGATGCTCTAAAGACCTAATTTGTGTTAAGAGAGATAGGGCCTGGGATTCTCGTAATTTTCTCCTTCTGGAGGCAAGCTTAATAAATTCCTCCTTAGGAAGCACTTGAGCGCACACCATTCTTGATCTATTCTGGGTACAGAATCTTTGTCTGAATTCGTAAATGTTTGAATGAGAGATTGGATAATGGAAGTGATGGATTTATCTTTCAGAAGTTGGGTATTCAGTTTTCAAGTGGTATCTTTATGGGTGTCGAGGTGGGAGATAGCTCTATCCAAGCCACTGAATGGTCAGAGAGAACCGTCATTTCAATATCAACATTGCAAAGACCGAGAGAGGAGGAAGACTGATCAATGTAAAATCTAGACAGGGCTAGGACTGAAGAATAGCTGAACAGAAGGTGTAAAGACAAAGGGAAGGGTTGACTGATTCACCAGGGATCACATAGGCCCAGCATTTCCATAAAGTCAGCCAGAGCTCGCTGTGTGGGATATGAGAGGTTTAATTGGGAGGTAGGTGATATCCAAATCCTGTGTCGGTAAGATATTCCAGTCCACTATAGAATTAGGTGAGTAGGTAGAAGGGTTGTCAGTTTGTTCACAAGGTCCATAAGAAAGTAGACATCCTCCTACTGGCCCATATATGCTGCCCAGTACAACTTCTTTATGGTCCAGAAGTCCCTTTACTAGAACGTATCGTCCATCTCGATTTACAATAAAGAGATCCGCCTGGAAGGAAACATTCCTCATAATCAAGATGGCTGCCCCTGGCTTGAGGATGAGTCTCCTGTTGCAAAGACTTGACTCACACCTGCCAGTGAAGCCAGGTAGCCTCCTGAGTCAAGAGATGAGTCTCCTGTAAAAATAATGTGTACTTTATATGGGTACAGTGTTTTAAAACTTGATACCTTTTATCGTGGTCTAACAAACCTCTGATGTTCCAAGTCATCATTTATACACATTACTCCATAGTAATTAATGAACAACAAGACAAGCAAAAATTGTAGAATACAAGTAAATAAATCCTTAAGAGGCACACTCCCCACCAAAACAAACCCACCAAATGAACAAAGCTTCACTGCAACCTAGTGGAACCCCAGTTTCCTAACAATAGATGAATGGTATTAATAAATATTCTGAATAGAGCAGGATACCAAGTTGGACATCTTAAGAAACCCTAACAACCCCAAAAAGTAAAACTTCTGAACCCTCCCCTTGTTAATATATTGGTACTTTGAGTTAAGTATTTGAAAAACAAACCCCTTAAACCCTTAATCCACCCCATTCCACGGTCTGAAATCCAGTGAGGTAATTATATGAATCTAGCCCTCCAATTCTAAAACCTTAACATTAAGGAACTATGTACAACCCCCTTTTAGAAAAGTAAGAGCAATTGACTGAGTACCAAGTGGAGTAAAGGGAGGGAAATCCTACTGTGCCTGGTACTGTTTCCCAAGGCAAAGTGGAAATAACCCAGAGAACGAACTGGAGAGATCATTAGGAAAACACAAGCAGGCACAGCCCCCAGATTCCATAATGCGATGCTAGCTAGCATGTTAACAAACCATGCCTCAGAGCCCACTCCACCTCCCTCCCCATTTCGGTACAATCCCTTCAGTAAGTATATTAATGCCATAAAACACAAAATGCTATAATTCAGTAATGTTATAGGGTTATTGAAAGAGAGGGATAATGTTTCAAGGCCGTGGTGTATAAACTGTTAGAGTCCTACAACATAAGAGACAGCTTGCTCTCAGCTGAGTGGGCCCCTACGAGGAGGATAATAAAATAAGAATGGACCATCCAGTCCTGAAAGGGCCCCAGAGAGCTCATATAGGGGGCCTCACAAGTCTGTGGATTACAATTCCAGGGGTTTAGAGTGGTATAGAGTTTAAAATAAATGAACATACCCCCAGTGAAATCCAGTGAGTTTCTAAGTGCCATTCCTGTTCGTGTGAGGCAACCACAATGGAAACACTGAATGGGGAGGGATATCAGCTGGACCGGTACATCCCACTTGTAACTCTCCTGAAACAGGTCCCAAACAATTAGTTCCTCTGAGGGGCAGTACCACCTTGGAGCACGGTGAGTGTATGTCGCAGGGAGCTGAGGTAGGCCCCAGATTGCCACCAGACCAATGCCGCTAGGCCCATACCTCCAGGAACCCTAATCATCACTACGTCAGAACAGAAAAATGAGGGAGTTCTAAGGTCAGTTAAATTCCAAACCACATCAAAATTATTCAAAACAGCAAGTTTTCAACCAAACAGTTAGAGAAGGAAAAGAAACATAGTAAACAATGTTCGATCAAGTGTCCAGAAACAGATTAAGCAGGTGTGTAGCTAGGTCTTTCTTCACAGTCTCAGATTGCCGTAGGAGAGCCAGGACCCATTGAGGTGAATCTGCAGTCAAGCTGGATAGGACTTTTGGAACTTGATCCCTCGGTGATCAGTTTTGAAACCACAGGATGAAAGGCAGTTCGTTTCTGCCTAACCTCAAGGAGTAGATCCTAAATGAGATGTAGGGTTTGTTGTCCCATAGTATAGCCTGCAGTTCATGGGCTTTAGCCAGAATGTGTTGTTTTTCAGGTAACTCAGAAACTTAATAATAAGTGGTCTGGGAGGTGCACCATCAGGGGATTTCAGGGAGTGATTAGGAACTCCAGAAGACATATGAAGAGAGACTAAAGAAGCTAATATGTATAGCCTGAGGAAAGGAGGAGAGGAAAGTACCTCAAGGGAATCAACAAAGTCCAAGAGGTAGCATCTTTCAAAAAAGAGGTGTGCCTGAACAAGGGGGGCTAGTTGTGATGAGGCCAGCTCAGAGTAGCGTAGGAAGTATTTTTCACAGAGATGGTTGTGGATGCATGGAGCGGCCTTCCGGAGGAGGTTGTGGAGTCAAAACAGTGGTTGAATTCAAGCATGCATGGGACAGTCATAAGGCAATTCTATGGGGTGGGGTAGAAAGAAGTAGGCTGCTGGTTAACTAGGATCTGCAGCTTATCCATTAGGTAGGGAAATGGGCAGACTGCATGGGCCAAGCGGCCCTTATCTGCTCGTCAAATTCTATGTTTCTATGTGTCCTCTCAATTTGGTAGCCAGGACTAAAGGAGAGGGATCCATTGTTTTGGATAAAAGCTTTTGAGTGAAGTTGACCATGTTAGGGCCCTCCTGTGACTCTGGCAAGCCCAAAATGATAATATTGTTCTGACCACTTCTACCCTCCAAATCTTGGTCTTGGCTTGAAGCTTAGTTATTTGCTGCCGCAATTTGGTAATCTCTGTGTCTGTCCATCAGGGAAGTGGTTTTCACTTCCACATCTTTAATTTTCTGGTTCATGTCTCCCATGTCCAATCAGATGTTTTTAATTCAGAGGAGATATCTGCTAAGGTTCCGAAAGGAAGCAGGTCCTGGAGGAAGCGCTCTTCCATGAGAGGTCCAGTGGGCGAGAACTGCATTGAAATACAGGTAGATTGAGATCCTTGAGCCTTTGCTTTCTTGGGAGTTTGTTGGCGAGAATGGTGGTTTATGATGCGCAAGGCCTGTCACATCTCAGCCTCCATCACTACTAATCCTATAGCAAGAGCAGTGAAATTAAGGTCCAGTTAGATGCAGATGGTTACAGGCAAAAGGCAGGGTACCTTTAAAATAAAAACTAAGAGCTGTAGAGCAAGGATTTCCGCAGATAGTGGAGAGAAAGGAGAGCTCTAGCAAATGGCTGCCACTAGGCTGCAGACATCACGTGATCCGTGCATGCACTGTTAATGAGATTGGGCGATATCCAGCACAACCCTGGGCCACAACTCTAACTCAACTCTGGGGTCCCCCAGGGACCCATATGCATCATGATAGAGGTTTGAGAGTTGCTCACATGAACGTATGAAGTTTGAAACCCAAGATGCACGAGGTCCAGTCCTGGATGGAGATGTACAGGCTAGATGTACTTGCCATCTCTGAATCCTGGCTAAAGCCTCACATTCTCACCCATGGAGTGGAACTTGCCAATTACATTACCTTCGAAAGGACAGAGAAGGAGAAAAAAGGAGGGGGTGTCCTAATTTATGTGAGCTCCTTGCTGGAGGCCTCCCATCCTCTATTGACCTGCCAAGCTCCTCAGTGCTCGAATCTCTCTTCATCAAAATCATACTGGGCCATGCTAAACACCTAATCATAGGCTGCATATATAACCCCACTGGAGGCAATATTGCCTCAGAACATAGCTCACTCCTAGCAGAGACTCCACCCACTGAGCTGCTGGTCTTGGGGATTATAACCTGAGGTGGGATCCCACCACCAAGCAAGCCCACCGGGCCTCACTCTTCAAAGCAAACCATACAGGTCATAACAGAGTTCACCAGGCAAAATCTAATGACTGGGAAACACTCCACTCTTGACTGGATCCTAGTCTCCAACCCAGTCAACATCCAAGTGACTGGTGTGGTGTCCAATGCTCTAAGTGATCACTCCCCACTTTCTGCATCTGGAAAAACAGGCCGCCTAGAGTTCCCACTAGGCTCATGGTAGCCAGGGACTTCTCTTTTTCTCCGCTGGGGCTTTCCAGAGCTCACTGAGAAACACTGATTGGGTGCCACTAAGACTTCTAGGCAGTACTGATGGAGATGCTCAGTACTTCCAGCATACATTCCTCGAGCAGTGGCCAATCTCAGTGCTCAGTAAGGAAATGATGGGCGAAGGCCAATGCCATAGATGGATATCTCACCAGCTGAAATCCCTAATGATAAGAGAGAGAAGGCTTGGAAAAGGCCAGGTGCTCTACTAGCCCAGTGGACCTAGCTGACTACAGATACCTGCAGAAACAGTGCAAGAAAGCCTTAAAATCTGCTAAAGGGACTACATCAAAACCCTTTAGGCGGAATAGCTTGTCAGATCCTTCTGGACCAGTGTCAATTCCCTGTTAAAGAGCACAAAATAAACTTCAGCTGGGCAATATAACCTGCAACAGGCTAACCTTTACTGGTGGAGCAGAGGCTAGCATAGCCTTCAACAGCATCTTCACAGACTTGGGTACTTTCAGAAATTATCGCCTTCACCACAACCAGGGTTCCCCAGTCACTGAAATGCAGGACCGTCTGACCCCACTTCTGGCTAAGGACCATGTGTGTTAAATAAGTACTACCCCTCCTGCAATCCTTAAAACCCACTGGATCACTAGGAGCTGATGGACTGGACTCTCAGCTGCTCAAGGCTGCTGCCCCACTATAGCCTACCTTTCACTCTGCTAATAAACAGATCCCTGCAGGAGAGTAATCCCCAAAATCTGTAAGCAGGCTCATGTGGTGCCAATCACAAGTGTGGCTCAAGAGATACAATTGGCCACTATAGACCCATCTCTTTCTTCTGCCACCTCGCCAAGATCCAGGAGAGGCTCGCTCTATGCCCAACTAAGGGATTACCTATGAGGCAACCAGCTCCTGGCCTCATCTCAACATGGTTTCCAACAAAGCACGATACTGACACTGCCCTCATCAGACTTACCTCTGGCGTCCCTAGTTGCCTTGGACAAGGGCACCCCCATGGGGGCAGTCTTTCTAGACCTGACCAAGGCCTTCGACCTGGTAGATCACCCACTCTTGCTAGCCAAGCTGGGTACATTTGGTCTGGACCAGCACTCTCTGAACTGGTTCTGAAACTACCTGACTGTTTGCTCCCAGCATGTCAAGTGGAGAGGTGCTACCTCTGACTCACTACCTTTAAACAAGGAGATACCTCAAGACTCCATCCTGGTCCACTCCTGTTCTCCCTGCTCTCGGTGACCTCTGCCACAACTGTGGGAGCAGCTCTGCAGTGTCATGGCTGATGATGCTGTACTCTATCGAACTGCGCCAAGACATGGATGATCGAGGACCCCTGCTCCAGTCCAACTTCACCCAGGCAGAAGCTTGATTGTTTGAGAATCGCCTGGTCCTTAACCCAAACAAGAACAAAGCAGTCCTTTTGGGCCAAAATCCATGGGTCCCTCCAAGGCACATCTACTGCAATTGCTCACTACATCTGGCTTTACAATCAAGGTGGTGCAGTCCTTCAGATACCTGTGTCTTACACTACCAGGGTCTTACTCTAAAGTCTCACATAGATCTGATCACATAGAAACATAGAAACATAGAAGTTGATGGCTGATAAGGACCGCAAGGCCCATCCAGTCTGCCCATTTCTTTTCTACCTTATGAATGTGAATGTGCCATTGCTCTATCAATGGCTTATCTATTCATACTCATCTGTATTGCTCCCTTATGCCTATCCCATGCCTGTTTGAATCCCTGCACTGTATTCATATCCACCACTTCCTGAGGTAGGCCATTTCCATGCGTCCATCACCCTTTCTGTGAGAAAGAACTTCCTCATTACCCCTTAATCGGCCTCCTCTAATCTCATGCTGTGTCCTTTTGTCCTGCTATTTTCTTATATTGAAACATGTTAGACTCTTTCACCTTGTTAATGCCCTTAAGGTGTTTGAATGTTTCAATCATATCACCTCTCTCCTCCTCTGCTCTAGGGTATACATATTGAGCTCAGTTTATCTGTCCTCATATGTTTTCTGATGCAGTCCCTGCACCATTTTGGTTGCCCTTCTCGAACTGCCTCAATTTGGTTAATGTCCTTGTGAAGGTGTGGCCTCCAGTACTGCATACAGTACTCCAGATGGGACTAACCAGTGTCTCGTAAAGAGGATTATTATCTCCCTCTTCCGACTTATGAGACCCTAATAATACACCCCAACATCCTCTAGCCTTACCTACTGCTTTAATGGTCTGCTTGGATGATTTCAGGTCATCAGTGAGGATGACGCCCAGAATCTCTTTCTTCCTTTGTGACTGCCAGCAACTCCCCTCCTCTTATAGGTGGCTTCAATGTTTCTCTTCCTATGTGCATGATCTTGCACTTTTTGCGTGAAACCCCAGTTGCCACGACATTTATCCAGATCTCTTCTCATTCTGCCCACCCCATTTGGATCATCTACTCTGTTGCAGATCTTGGTGTCATCTGCAAACAGACAAACCTTACCCTCCAGTCCATCTGCAATGTCACTGATGAAGATATTGAAGAGACTGGGCCCAGGACTGATGCCCGAGGTACCACTCGACTTCTGCATCTCTTTGACTGTGTACCGCTTACCATCACTCTCTGTTTTCTGCCCACCAACCAGTTTGCCACCCAGTTGACCAGCATCTGACCCAACCCTGAGCCTACCCAGCTTATTAATCAATCTCTATGTGGAACAGTATCAAAAGCTTTTGCTGAAGTCAACTTAGGTGACATCAATTGCTCCCCTTGGTCCACCACTTTGGTTACCCAGTCAAAGAAATCTATGAGATTAGTTTAACAGGACCTTCCTTTGTAAACCCATGCTGTCTTGGATCCTGTGTGCCTATGGATTCCAGGTGTTGCACTATCCTTTCCTTAAGGAGTGTCTCCATAATCTTGCTCACTACTGAGGTAAGACTGACTGGTCTGTAGTTCCCTGTCTCCTCCCCGCTACCACTCTTGTGGGCACGATCACATGAGCCCTCTCCAGTCTTCTGGGACCTCTCCTGTGCTCAGAGACTCACTAAACAGTTCTGATAATGGCTCTGCTAGTTCCACCCTTAGCTCCTTTAGTACCCTGGGATGTATGCCATCAGATCCTATTGCCTTGTCCACCCTTTGCTTATCGACTCTTGTAGGACTCTTTCTTTGTGAAAGGACTAGTGCACATCTCCCTTCTCCTGTGTCCATGATGCCGAGCTGTGGGCCCTGCCTACCTTCTCTTCAGTAAATACTGAGCAGAAGTATCTGTTTAGGATAGATGCTTTTACAAGGTTCTCCTCATACATGCCCCTTATCCCTTATCCCCCTTGTTTCAGCAATTACCCTCTGACTCTCTCCTTTCACTAATGTATCTATAGAAAGTCTTGTCACCTTTTACTGTGTGTGCTAGTGTTTCTTGGTTTGGGCCTTTGCCTGCCTTTATTGCCTTCCCTGCTTCCCTTAGGAAGTTTGCATACCTATCTTCATCCTGCTGCGTTCCTTATATTTCCTGAAGGCCAGTCTTTGGCTCTGAACTTTCTGCTACGTGTTGGGAACCAAAGTGGTTTCTCTTTGGCTCCCTCTCACTAACACAATGGGATGTTGCTCAGTATTTCATCTAATGCTTGCCCACTTTGCCTGTACCCCTCACCTATATTTCTTTTGCCAGGGCTAGCTTAACTCTGTTGGCCATCTTATCAAAGTCAGCTCCTCTGACAGCCACCAAACAATAGGGCTGCTCTACAACCTAAGTGACAACATGATACGTGAGACAAGACTGGCTATCGCCCAGAGTGTCCTCCTACCTACAAGCCACCCATGCGGCCCCAAACGTACTCGGTATTTCAAAACTGACCATGGTAGACTGCAGACATTATACCACAAAATCATGTGATTCGCCACAAAAGCCCATCCAAGAACCCACCACTGTGTGAAGCTCTTGCCTCACTCAAATGGCCCACCCTGAACCTTAGGCTCAGTACCCTATTAAGCTGGACATATAAGCTCCTTTCTGATGATCCTCCTGCAGGACTAGTCAGGCTACTCACCCCCAAAGCAGTCCAGCAGGTCTCTCTGCACTTTTGGCAAAACACTCTAGAACTGCCAAGGTCCATATCCACAACTGGCAGTAAACCCTTTGCCCATAGCCCCTACCCTGTGGAATAAGCTCCCCTGTCAACTCCAGGAAGCCCCCTCCTAGTTGCTTTTCAGATGGGTCTGCATGCTCACCTCCTACAACCACAGCTCCCCAAGTCTCATTCTAAAGGCTAGCCAATCGCTCCACCTTAGTATGGCTACAGAAAGTCTCACTGCCCTAATTGGCATCAAAATGCCACTGTTGATTTTGTGAATATGCACTGTTAATTAGCTATCCTCATCTATGAAATACAGTCTTTGCAAAGTAACTGTGATCCCTATGTACTATACTGTATTGGCTGCATATTTTGTTGTACTAGTTGTTACTTCTAAACTAATTGCCCTAAGTCTAACCACCTCCTTGGTTCTGCGCTGTATCAATCAATCAATCAATCAAATCTTTATTTATCCAGACAAACATTGTTGAACAAGCTCATTTACAAGATGTACCTGGTTAAGTCCAGATTATAGTACAAACAGCTATATTTACAATATGAATAAAACATAGTAGAAGTGCAAATCAAGACACAAATAACATAAACATAATAGTTCAGTTCATTAATAAGACACAGTGAACAGTATAAAATAGTGGAACAGGCTGGACCACAGGGATTCAGAGATGGATAATAAGGACAGGAATTTCCTAAAAGCACAAGCGAGACCTAGGTATCTCTATCATAACAGTCAGGTAAAATGAGTGATAGCTTTTCTCTTGATGGAGTTCACAAAAGGAATAAAACAGGTATGGTTAGGTCTGAAAGGAAGCAAACAGCCTGCCAGGCACTATCAACAGCAGCCCCAAGTAACACTTACATTAGGACTGGGAGGCAGCTGTACAACGACTTGCTAATAGAAGGTGTGAGCGGGGTACTGAGGCAACAGTTGGGAGCGCCTACCGCACATATCTTCCAAATCTAGGTGCTAGCACTGGCTGTCCATGTCCAGCAGACCATCAGGCCCTGGGATGGTCCCTAGACAGGAAGGTAATGAATACGCCTAGGCACCTAAGGCCAATCTCAGACAAAGGTTCAGAAAAGGAGCATAATCACACATACTCCTGAGATTTGCACTCTAAACCATACAGAAAAGGATCCCATTGGTTAGAGAAACGAGGTGGTTACAGCTATTTTAGAGAGTACAGGCAGTCCATTCGATTTTGCAGGAATTGGAAGGATCGCTGAAGTAACTGCAGGAGCCAGTCGGAAGCAGTACGGAAAGTGCTCCCAATCTTATTGGTTGCTGGTTTTAGTGGTGCTTTGCTAAAAGAGGAATCTGGGTAGGTGGTTTCAGATGGTGGCTTGTGAAGGTGCAACCACCAGGAGCTAGAGATTTTACTCTTTAGGTGCAGATGCCTGTAAGACTTGCCTATGTCTAGCAAGAGGGGTCAGAGACCGGAAAGTAATAAGTACATAAGGATTAGTAGGGTGCTGTATGTCACCACCTTCTTTTATGAAAATTGTACTCTGTCATTGTATCCCTGTACGCAATGTCCTACTTGTATTACTTGTCTGTATTTGCTCAGCTCTATGTAACTAACTCTGGGTCGCCCTGAAAATGGAACTTCTGGGCTCAGTGGGCTTATCCGGTTAACAAAATTTAATAAATAAAAATAAATAAAGAAGGACCAGACTTTACAAGTGGTCAGTCTGCATTCTGTATCTTTGGCTCCATATTTGGGGTGATTTAATTGTCTCCAGTGTTTGGCAGTACATTCACCTAATCCTTTACAATGTCATTTATATTAACACAAAAAGATGCCACGATGATTCATTTTGATTGCAATTAACAATATTTCATTTGAAAAGGTCATGTTACTTACCCATACATCAACCTGACACCAATTAGCTTCCTCATTATATCTATGGGTCCTTTGACCTCTCTATGGCCCAGTTTAATTTTAAGTTCTCTATGGAGTGGAAAACAGACTGCCCTTATAAAGGAATGATCTGATTCATTTCAGTTTCTCCGTATCAAAAATGGAGAATAACTGGTCCTTTTTTTTACTGTGGACATTTTTATGCATTATGTACAAGCCCATATTTCCAGTTAACTAATTAAAGTACAGTATGTTTAGTTTCCACAGCCAGCACTTGCATAGGGATCTTTTGCTCCCAACATTTTGATGTAAAATTGACTAATCGGGATAATGGAGACAAGAAAAACTAAGGGAGGAATAGTCTAAATAGCAACCAAAGAAGGTAAGATGACAGTGAAGGATAAGGAAAGGGCTGAAGCCCAAATGAGTTATTTTGCTTTGTCTTCTATATAAGACAGTGGGAAATGTCTCACACTAGGTCAGACAGAGTATGATGGTCAGGAGTGGACACTAGCCCCTTCATAAAGGAAAGGGTCCTAGAAGAGCTGAGTAGACTTGAGACAGACAAGACCATGGGACGTGATGGCATACACCCTAGGCTTTTAAAAGAACATTGATAAGACTAGCCACACCACTGGCTGAGCTCTTCAACAAGTCACTAGACAGTGGGAAAACACCTCAAGATTGGAAAAGAGGCAACAGTGGTGCCCTTGCACAAGAGTGTCAGCAAAGAACAGGCAGGAAATTACTGTCATGTCAGTTTGACCTCAGTCATTGGGAAAATTCTAGAGTCATTACTAAAGGAGAGGATAGTGGCATACTTGAAATATACTGGAAAAATGGACCCAAGGCAACATAGCTTCACAGCGGGATGAACCTGTCAAACCAGCATGATTGATTCTTCAACTGGGTCACCAGAATAGTGGATCAGGAGGATCAGTGGACATTGTATACCTGGATTTCATCAAGGCCTTTGAAACCATCCCTCACAGAATGCTAACAAACACTCTAGAACATATAGAAGTCAGACAAAATGTAGTTAATTGGATCAGTAACTAGCTAAACAATAGAGAACACAGAGAGTGCTAGTAAATGGATCTATGTCGAGGAAGGTAGGTGTAACCATTGGCATCCCACAGGGGGTCAGTACTGGGACCTATCCTTTTCAACATCTTTATAGGAGACCTTGCAAATGATTTGAAAGGGAGGTCTGCCTTTTGAAGATACTAAGCTCTGCAACAGAGTGGACTCACAGGAAGTGGCAGACAACATGAAAGCTGACCCTAGAAAGTTGAAGGAATGGTCCAGGGCTTGGCAGTTAAAATTGAATGCCAACAAATGTAAAGTAATGCACATGGGTAGGAGGAACACAAGAAGTAAGTATATACTGGGAGAAATCAACTCAAGAGAACACAGATAGAGTGAGATATCAGCATAGTGATCACTGAAGACTTAAAGGTAGCAAAACAGTGTGAGAAGGCAGCACAAAATGCAAATGGCATCCTCGACTGTATTAGTAGTGGCATTACTAGTAGGGAGCAGGAAGTGATCATGCCTCTCTACAGGTCCTTGGTAAGACCACACTTGGAATATTGTGGTAGTTCTGGAGACTCACCCAAAAGGACATAGACTATTTGAAGATGGTGCGAGAGAACAACTGCAAAAATGTTGCAGGGTCTACATGATAAAATGTATGATCTGACTCAGGGTTTAAATTTATACTTCCTCGAGCAAAGAAGAAACAGTGGTGACATCATCAAAACATTTAAGTATGTGAAGGGGCTAAACACAACTCAGGCAGGTAATCTATTTCAACATAAGACAACAGGATGTACAAAGGGGTCCTAATTTGAGGCTGGTGGAACAAAAGCAACCTCATGAAATACTTCTTCACAGAGACTGGTGGAACCATGGAACAGCCTACCCCAGGGCTGGTAGCATCAAAGACTATTAGAGATTTCAAACTTGCATGGTATAGGCACTGTGGACATGTTAGGTTGCAGGCAACATAAATTGGGGTAGTCTTTTGGGCAGACTAGATGGATCAGACAGTTCCCATATGCTGACAGTTTTCTTATATTCTTATGTTCTTAATGGGTAATCAAGTCTTGTTTGCATTTTGATAATCTTTCAAGACTTCCCCATGCTTGTTAGCAGCATCCAGTTCTTATCCTAAGATATAAGCAAACTTCTCTTTAGCTTCAGAATTCCTAAATAATAAAACTATATTTTCCTTGGTGTCCTTAATACCCAGGTCTGATTAGAATAAGCATAGCATAAATTCATGCAGGCATTCATTATTTTCATTATACTTCTCTATATTTCCCATAATCCATAAGCTCAGCTTCTGTGCCTAGAAAATTAATTCTATGATATTGATATTGAGTTTGAAGTTTAGGAGCTACATTTTTGGACATGCAGTCTGACCAAGGGCTGGATTTTCAAAGGCCAGAGAATGTCACATGATGCTTGTGTAAAAACAAACAAAAAAAACATGATAAGCAGGATACATCAACACTTGTGTCAGTTCTGAGTTTCTAACATTACTTGCATCAAAAACAGATCTGCGCATGCCAGCTGGGCATGGGAAATGCGTGCTTGGAAAGACTGCATGCCTCATGTCGGAAGGGATGCCTGCCTCACAGAAATTATGCACCATCCCCTTATTTGAGATTTTCAAAGAATGTAGGTCCTCTAATTATCACGAAGATACATGTAGTGATTGAGGTGGGAATTGTGCATACTAAGGTCAGAGTGGGTGTCTGCAGATGTGGGAAGGAATGTTTTTATATGGGGCAGTATTGGGTGTTTCTTCATAAGGTAGGCAGGGGTTTACATATAAAGGCAGATTTGACATCAGGGTTGATGGTGAGGATGGGAGGACTGGGATTTGCATACTGAGTTATACCTGCTGAAGGATATATGTTTAATCCCTTCTGGCAATTAGAACAATGGCATTTATGTGCTGGCACATCAGGGCACCAATTTTGGGATTTGTGCACCCTCCTGAGGTCCTCCCCTCTGAGTTAGAATTCTAAAAGAGTAGGGTGCAGCCCCAGCAAAAACTGGGGTCAATGAAATCCCAACTTGGCACCTGATGATTGGGTGCACACTAATGCTGGTGCTCGCAATGGGTGGAACCACATTGAATCAGTATCAGCAGATCAGAGAGTATGATATATGTTTTCTTCAGGTAAACCATCAAACGGTACAGAACATAGGGCATTGTAATGTGGGTGTCATAATTAGTGCAAAACCGAGATGATCTACTGGATTTCAGAGCATGTTGCACTGCTTTTAGTGTTTCTTGTGTATGACATTTTGTGCTGCTCAACAGGATGTGATGGGTGGAGGTTATTATACATACATATACATATATATATATGTAATGAGGGTGGAAGGGCAAAGAAAATCAACAGGGACTGCTAGGTTTGGCTATGTGCCCTTACTGTATGGCTACACAGTTTGGTGTCCTCTTGCTGCTGGTGGCATTTTCCATGCATTCTAATGTCCTGCACCCTAGAAAATTCACCCTAAAGTGGGTTACCCATTTTTTATAAAAAATGTTGTAGGTGCCGTATTGGTCCTTTTAAAAAACAGATCCAGAAACAAATGATTTGATACCATTTTTAACTGCTCATATTAAGATGCATATCTCATTTACTTGGGGTTCATTAAGGTGTGTAATTCCTTTGGGTTTTCATTTAGATTGCTTAGACTGATTCTGTGCATTTTAATACACAGACTCTGTGTTGAAATCCGCATTTATCAGGCTCATAGTCTCGTTTTCTTGGGGTCCTTTGACAAGAAATTTTTTTTTTTTTGCACTTACACTTACAAGTGATACTTTCATGCATCATGTTTATATGTGAGGTTAATTTGAGGCTTGATTTCAACTTGCAGTTTTACCTAATTTCAGGATTTTGTCTCTCATTATCTGTCCTTTAATATACCAGGACAATTGGAAAGTAAGTTGTAGCTCATCTTACATGTATTAGAGAGAATGCCACTCCAAGGTTTTTTATCACTAGAATGCTTTCTTGGCATACTGAGACATTTAAAATTTATGTGACAAGAACTCTCTGGCTGTAGAGATTCTTGATAACCTTTGCCCTTCTGAGGCTCTTCAGTTTAAGGCATACTGGTGTTAATTAGCTTCTCTGATGTAATCTTCTATTATGTTTTAAATGTATATGTTAAACCAATGAGAATTATTTCTGCTTTTTCTATATAATCTGGTGTTAATAGTATGGGATATTTGAAAAAACTGCCACAAAGCTTCTGAAGAAGGACCTGGTTGGTTCGAAGCTAAAGCACTTTGTTCTTTTCTGTAACATCCATGTTGGTCCAATAAAGGTATCAAATCATTTGTTTCTGGATCCATTTTTTTATAGGAATGGCATCTATCGCTTGATGGTAAGTCAATCCAAGAGCATTGAGTAAAATGAAGCTCTACAGCACAGATTCTGGAGGAGACCCAAGATGGCTGAGCAGCTAAGCGATTGAGGAGAAATTGCATAAGCAGGAGCAGAGAAGCTATAAAAATTTTAATACAGGTATGCCACCGCTGCCTGTTTAGGTTTTATCTCTCCTTTTCTAGTTTTTCTTGTGACATCAGGTTCCCATGTCCTCCTTTCTTTTGTTTGTTTTACCAGAAGCAGAGCTAGAGTGGAGTCTCAGTGGTGGGCAGGGGCCCCTGCAGCTTCAGTAAACAGGACGCCCTGCATGGAGGGTTGGGAGAGAAAGCTGAGGAGACACTTTAGGAGATGCTTCTGACTTGGATGTTTGCTGGTGACTTTGGTGACTTTGGATAGCCTTCAGAATCTTTCCCTGGGAACTTTGGAGTTTGGTTCTCTGCTTGGGGACAGCGATTATTTTATCTGAAAGCTTCTATACACTCAGTCTATTTACCTTGATTAAGTACAGATGGATTATAAGCACAAAACCTTCCAATAGTTCTAAAGTCTCTAAAGAAGACAAGGTGCATTGTTTTAGTGTTCAAACAAGTTTCTACAGTTTATAGCTTACTGGATGCCTGATTTGCTCACTCCATGATTTATTGTCTTAAATTTAACCTCGACTGACTTTTGCTTTGTTTTATGTTTGTTTTTGTTTTAATTTTCTGTTAAGTTCTTTGCTGAGGGGTGGTCTGAGAACTGGGTGATGGGAGTTCCAATAAAAGTTTTTTCAGTTAAACAGCTCAATTAATTCCTTTAGCTATGTTTGTATAAAGCCAATATATTTTTATATTATTATATCACATTTTTTTTCCGACCTTTTCACCATTTTTTGGGTGCCTTTATCATGTGTCCTCCTGAGGGTATAATATGTAGCCTTTGACTAAAGACAGTAAGCTGTGGCACAAGGCTGGTGAACAGACGTAGAAGTCTTGTTGAGTTTTTCACCATCAGGTCCTTTTTGCTTCTTTGCTCATTTGCTTGACCTTTGGTCATTTTGTTATTCTGTTATTTAACATATTTAAACTGGTTGCTTTTCCAATGCCTCACTGCCTTGTTGCAGTTATGACACTGTATATCTCCATGGTCGGTGTAGTCTGCTTTGATACAAGCTCTACTCAGTGGTTTGCCCTTGTTTTGTATCTTTGAAAGTGTGTTCAGGTAGCTTGAGGTAAATTTTCAGGCACTAAGTTTTATGCCAGTAAAGGACAGCAAACTGATGTGGATTGTGTGGCCAGGTCTATGTGGATTGGTATATATATAGAAGCCCGAAACCTGAAATCTTGAAAATACATTTACACATTTAGAGCATATCTTGAGACACAAGTAAGCATTTTACTCTTCTTACTGTTTAGGAATCGAAACCTCAGAATTTTGGAGCATCAAACTATTTATTAAACCACTATTACGATTAAAGCTAATAATACTTGGTAGTAATTAACGGATAGGCTGGTTGTATTACCTAGTACCTACTGAATTGTTTTTCAGCCCTTTTTTAGCTCTTTCAATACCCTTTTTAATACCTCCTTAAAAATAATAGAGCATGACAGGTCTTAGAGGATGTTTGTTAGCTGGAGTGTTTGGATAAGTTTTCAGCTTTAGGCTAGCACAATATAGGTAACTCTGTTCTGTGCTGGCCCTCTTGAGGCTACTAGGCAACTAGATCCCTTAGCTAGTTTTTATAGCTGGCAACTATTACTGCTATTTTCTGTATATTCTGTTATATGTTTAAAATTACACATTTTTATTACTTTCCATATTTTATTTTTGTGTATTCTTAGTGGAGTCTTGGAATGATACACTGCCACTTCAAGACGGTTCTATCACTACTTATTTGGTGGATCATTCAAGAACTTTTTACATGAATCACATGATTTAAAGCAGACTGGTATGCGTAAGGAGTGAAGGTGTAAAAAGTGAGAGAAGGAAAGGTGGAGTGACCAAGAGGAAAAGAGGAAGCACACTGCTCACTTTGATGGGACTCTTTCTCATTTTAAGCTGATTCTGACTTTTACAGTGGTGGGGGTATTTATTATTTGATATAAAGCTGGACCGCCAATTGTTGTTTTATATCTTTTGGTATCTCCATTTTAATGAGTGTAGTACCATAGCACTTTATTGCCTGCATTTTTTCTTTTGTATTATCTTAGCATTTGTATCTGGTAATAATGCCTGTTACAACAAGAAGCAAAATCTTGGGTTCTTTAACTGACCTTAACAGTAGGAGCTGCAATTGTTCCGCTCTTAATGGGGGTGTTCAGTTCAAGAGATCACTTTCTTAAAAACTGTGATCATGAAACCACATGGTGCAACCTAAAAGATATAACAAAAAGTGAAGGGGTAAGATAAAGAACAGTAAAGGTTTAATAAATAAAACTCTTTGAAGATAATAAAATTGTCCAGCTGGTCTCTACTCCTAATTTGGTCCTTGAAAATGGGGATATTCGGAATTTTTTTCTTCATCAGCACTAGGGTTAGTACTGAGCAAATTCGAGAAAGAAATCATAATTTGAAGAAAGATATGGAAGTTAAGAAGAATGTCTCACTCACTCCAGCCCAGACTGATACTCAATGGCCTAAAGAAAACACTTTGGACCTCTCTAAATATAAAGGACCAGATGAAGGGCTAGTAAGATTACAGAGATCTTTCTAAAATTTTTATAACCTCTCAGTTCTAGATATGGAGGTCCAGAATATGAGAGAATCTTTATATATAGAGAAGGGCAGTGGGGGGAGATTAGACCAGATGCAAATATATGCCAAATTTCACAAGGAAAATGTGAGCACTATAAAGGAATCCCAGCTATGATAAAAGCACTGAGTTAAATTCATTGTCAGCTCATGAGCATGGTCATATTCTTAGGGTTAATAGAAGCTCAGATAGCAGGGCAAATGAAAGAGAAGGAGAAAGAATACAGAATAACCATTGGGAACATTTGCCAGGGAGTTATTCCTGGACAATGAGCCCAGAGAAACAGGAAAACTCTAGCTAAAGGATTTAGAAGGCATTTGAGGAATTATTAACAGTCTTCCATGATCCAGTTAAAGATAACATTTTGATGTTTAAACAGTTAACAGAGTTCAAGCAAGATATATCATTTATTAAAGGGGTATATTTAGAAAATATATTAAAGGGGTATATTTAGAAAATAGAATGAAATTTGGGGCAGTAGATAGGAGAAGGAATCTAGGATGGAGATCTGACTTCAGAGTAATGACCCAGATTTTAACATCCTGATATTAATCTGTACCAGGATACTAAGGAACAATGCAAGACTCCTGTTTTGATAGTGGGGATATGGTGAGCTCTTTGCACAAATAGGAAATTATGAGACTGCAACCCTATGGATTCTCCACTTAATCATTGTAGTAATTTAAGCTCAGCAAATTAATGCATTATGCTTCCTGCAGCTGAATTAAGAGACACCAGTGTCTGCAGAGAACTAGCATAAAATCATGTATCCCTGTGGCAAAAGGAATACTGCAAGAAGCATTCGATAGTAAGGACAAAAATATAAAGAAGTCCAACTTAATGGAAAAAAAACTAAATTGCAGGGAAAAAAGTAGCTACAGATATCCCATATCCTCTTATAATGAAAAGGATAGATCAAAAGCCAGTGGACTAGATTACTTAATGAAGTATCAGTAGATCTGAGTAATGAAGTTAGCATCTCCCAACCCAAAAATAAAAATAAAAAGAGAAAGCCAAAAGTGGAAGATATCAGGAAAAGGGGAAGAAGAAAAGATGAATGCCAGGTTATTAACAAACCTGGAATTCAGAATCCCAAGAAAGTCTCGAATGGGTCAAATAATAAAATCAGGAAAAGAATAATGACAAGGATACAGAAGGTGGAAGAAGCGGACCAATTAACAGTGAGTTACTGAAAGAAGGAGCCCCAGTAAATCAGGAGTGTTCAAAAAATAGAGAAAATCTTTCAATCAGAATGCTAATTTTGACCTCTTCTAGGAAAAACATTAGGCTCTGACTTTGTACTGCCTCTTTTGGGGTTACTTTTATGCCAAATGGAACACAGGAAAGTATCATGAATTCATTATCTGCATTACTGTCTACCATATTGAATGGCTGTATTGTTTTAAAAGATTTAATCATCATTGTCAGACCAGTAAAGGAATCTGAGTTGGTCCTGGTGGTAACTGAAGAATTTCACATTTTAAAACTATTGTTTTGGGGCAAAACAATTAGATGCTCTGGGTATAATGGTTGAGAGGTTACTGCACTAAAGGATCTCTTCCAGAATTCTATATGAACCAAGATTATCAAGCTTTTAATAAGATGAAGGTACAGTCTCAGTATTTGGGTTAAAACAGTTTTCAAATGAATCCAAATATAATTTAAGAGGCAACCTTATTGACTTCCTGAATATTTGCTTAAATATGTGTGTAAGTAATTATAACATTGGGAAAACCATAAGGATGGAGAAGGATGGTCAAATCAGGTTTGTTGTAAATCAAGTAAATATAATTAAACTTGATATTGAAACAAAACATTTTGGACCAACTTGGCATTCATTTGTATGTTGACAATGAGGAGGGTTTTGTACAGACTGATCATGTTTCAATTTTGATTAATTCAAAAGAAATGGGAATTGCTGGTTGAGACCTCAAATAAGTTTGAAATCATAACTAACTTGGAACAATGACAAATCAAACATAACAATGCCATGGGAGACAGTGTATTCATAGCTGGAAAAAGGTGACTGAAAGGAAGACCATGGTAAAGAAGGCTTTATTGATATAACATCCCAAGATAAAATCTTTAAAATTTATCTTGAATCCTTCAGGACTGAGTATTAAAATTGCGACCCAGAAATCGGTGAATACTTGAACTGCTTTCATATCATTTGCATTCAAGAAACATGGGCATTGTGTGATCTCCATGTAAGTGGATATGCAGCATATTGTAGGAAAGCTGATAAAATAAAAACTTTGGAAGAGGGACTGGAGGGTTAGCTACATTAATAAAGCTGAATAACAACATTATAACTGAAGAAATTCCTTCATCTAGTGGTAGTATTTTAGCAGTGAAGTTAACAGGAAACTTACTAAACAAACATGGTTTTTGATAAATATTAATACTAGTCCTACAGGAAGCCATTATGGGGATCCCAATTACCCAAATCTGCTAGAAGATTAAATTAGAAGTCTAATACTTGACTATCCAACCGCTAATCTAGTAATATTAGAATATTTCAATGCTAGAATGGGGTCCTTGCAAGGATGTTTGAGGAGACAATAGAAGCCTTTAGCTCTTCAGTCCACTACCCTGATAAAAAAGGACTGCCAAAGATCATTATATCAACAGTAGGGAGTTGAATTACATAGATAATGTCTAGGAACAATATGTTACTTCTGAATGGTCAAACATTCATGGACCTTTAAGGTGAATACTTATATATAGGTGGCAAAGTACTTCTACAATTAAATATATTTGGATAAATTCAAGTCTACTCAATAGGATCAGCTCTCTTAAATTAGTATTCAAAGTGGAAAGTCAGCACAAGGCTTTAGAGTGAGTGGTAATTTATGGTGATTTTATTCCTGACAATGATATTAAGGCCTCAAAGATGATATCAAATAAATAAGGTACTGAATGGAAAATAATTAATAGTGATAAATTTGTCAACCTATTGGAAAGTAGGGGTATATTGTCCAAATGAATCTCTGTAGCAGCAGTCCTATGAGCCAACATATAATACATGATTATAATACAATCATAAATACGATTGCTTATGAAATAACAAAGAGGTGAAAATTAAAGAACCTAAAGGCCATCCTTGGTACAACAAGGACTGTCATGATGCAAGGAAAACTTTAAACAAAAATTCAGAATTTTAAAACAATGCCCAAATAAGGGTAATAATAAAATAATGAACAAAGCTAGGAAAGAATACAAGGAGATATTAGTCAGGAACAAAAGCAAATATGCTGAACAACTTTGCTAAAATTGCACAATTCAATTATTACTAAAGATAATAAATTATTCTGGAGGATTGTTAGTACTGGAATTGGTTATCATACTAAAATGAATATGCATATTGAACCAGACACTTGAGTAAATCATTACAAACACTTATTCTATAGGAAGACCCTGATTATTTATCTGGAATGGTAAAATACAATCATTTGGGAAGACAATATATCCCAGATTTGGAGATTACATCATTCGAGATAAAGGAAACTTTAGACTCTTTCAGTAAAGGAAAGCTCCAGGACCTGATGGGGTTCCTTTAGATGTAATAATTGAAACTAGAACATTTTGGATTCCTTTTGTTCAATTTGTTTAATTATATATGGAAGTGGGGATAGCCCTAAAAGTTGGGGATTAAATATCATTGTCCCAATTTACAAGAAAGGAGACAAAAAAGATCCCAGCTGTTACAGACCCATTAGCATTTTGGACACAGTGGGAAAATGTTTTACCTGAGTATTGAACAATAGACTGATGAAATGGGCAGAGACTAATGGTAAAATTGATGATGTGCAGGCAGGATTCTGAGAAAATCATTCCACTACTGATCAAATTTTTGTCCGATATCATTTGATCCATAAATATAGAAAAGTAAAAAAAAATATTCTGTACCTTTATTGACCTTAAAGCAGCCTTTGATCAGGTAAACAGAATATTATTATTGGATAGACTTCAGAAATAGGGTAGACCCTCTTTGTTGGAAATGATTAGACTCTTTTTTTGTATGATTTATTTATGCACCCTTACCTTTGGGGCATGTATCAGGGTCTCTTCCACCAGTCGCCGAACACAACCACCCACCTGAACTTACTACCTCGGCTGCATCGGTGTGGGGTCTGGGCACCCCTCGGCCCAAGGAGTGGTCCCAGACCCCAAGGAGAACTGAGAGATGGCCAGTATTCGGTGTGAGGATCAGATGGACTGCTTGATTGCCATCCCTCACCTGAAGGAAGGGGTATTTCCATGATTTTCTGCCCTGGAGCACAGACGTGCAATGACATCCTGCCCAGCAAGTGCGTGGTCCCGCACACCCTGGAAGATGTCCACCATGCTCCAATCCTCAAGCATCTACTGCCATGCACTGCAGTATCACAGCTCCACCAGGGGTGTCAGTGTATCAGAAGATCCCCCAACCCTCCCAGGACTAGGAGAGCTGTTCACGGGCACTCAATCCTAGTCCTCCCTGCCGACCCCTAGTTCCCCGAGCTCATTCCCAAACTCAGGTTGCCAGTGTGGCGTGAAGAAGGCATCCAGTGCCTCAACCTCAGCGCCACTGGGCCAGTCTGAAATGATTAGACTCTTACACCAAGTAAATTATACTAGTATCAGATATAGTGATTCTGGTGAAATAAGCTCATGGTTCAAAAAAAGGGTCAAAAAGGATGTACTTTAGCCCCACTATTATTTAATCTTTATTTTGGTATTGTTTTAAGAAACATGTATAAATCTGAGTTCCATCTCCCAAGAATCGGGTTTAGAATGATGCCATTTCTAGCTTATGCTGGCAATGTGGTTTTACTCTCCTTAGCTATTTGGGAATGACGAGAAGTATTGAAAGATTTCATTTTGAATGTAAAATGCTGATCTGATGGTTAATTAAGACAAAACTAAGGTTTTGATTCTAGGAGGAAATAAGAGGGGTCATAACTTTCACATGGACAACCATAGGCTTGAGGAGGTCAGAGAATTCTGTTACTTAGGAATCAATCTGAATCAAACAGGGACCTTGACAAGCCTTTTGAAAAGGATTAAGCATAAGCAGGATGCTTTTCTTCCAGTTATACAGGCATTTTCTTATAAATTTGGAAGGAGATCAGTTGAAGGAAATCTACTAGTTATTAGAGCAAAATCAAAAGCCAGATCCTTTATGGAGTTGAAGTATGGGGTGGGGAGTTTATGATTTTAGAACATAGTTTAAACAAATATCACAAAAGATTATGGGTATCCCAAATAGCGCCTCAGTCATGGTTAGGGCAGAGATTGGTGAGCTACCAATCGAATGCACATGTGTCCAAAGACAAATTAATTATTGGGTTGGAGTTTATGTGATGAACCCTAACAGACTTCCATGTTTATGTTTAGAAGAAGCAATTATTTACTCCCATTCTAATATTATCTTCCATTGTGTGATGGTCCTAAAAAGCATATTAAACCGTATGGACTCTTACATGTAGTCACAGATTGTCTAAGGCTACCTATGGATTATATTAAATTTACAATAAAATTAAAATAAAGAATAACTTCATTCAAAAAGATCTAGAGGCCTGTGGGTTATCCAAAGCCTGTAGGTGGCTTGCTAAAACAAAAGAACACACAGATATGAAAATATCTCTATTCTTCCAAATCTGGGACAGAGGATATTACTTACTAGGTTTTGTTTTGAGGTTTTGAAAATAGTAAGAAAATAGGATCATTTTAGGAGAAACAAATAGGATTTATATGTGCAGATGTGGCTTGGTGGAAGACAATGTGCATGTGTTCTTTTCCCTTTATATAAAAAATATAGGACTACCTCGCTGGGGAACATATTGAGATACCAAAATTATCAACCTGCCCAGTTGCTGATTTATTTATTATGAGTACCGATCCTATAAGATCTGTTGTCTCCTATTAAAAATAATTGAGCAAAGAAGGTTGCATATAACAAGACCGTAAAAGACTTAGAGAGAAACTGTCTTGATTATGCAGACATTGAAATTGCATTAACCAGGTCCTGAGTAAGAATCTGAATATGAATTATGCATCCATATGATAGAATAACATTTCCATGTTGGTTAGGCATTGTAATCTATTATGACACAATGTTTACTGAATTAACTATGGGAAAAATGTATTGCAAGGGGCTCATTAAATATAAAAGAGTAAAAAGGTGTGCAGTAATTTGAATATAATAAGTATTTTCTGTTTTTATAATTTTCAAGTTCTGTGTGTGTATTTAAATGTTTTTCTAGTAAAATTTAGGTATTTTTGTACAGGATTTTACAATTGTGTTGAATATTTAATATTTTATCATCTATCTTGTTTTTATATTGCAATGGCTAATTTGTTGATCAATAAATTTGAACTTGAGCAGAGATAAATTGGAGAGAGCACAAGGAAATGGCAGAACAGAGTCAGAATCACAGACCAACAAACTCAAGTTATCAAAATACCTAATTTCCTATTCTTTAGGGCATGTAGTGACTGTTTGTGGGTATTACCATTATTTTTCTAAAGGTTCTGAATTAAATCATAAGGAGTTTGAACTTTCAGAATTTGGCCTGTATCCTGAGCCTGATAATAAATTTCAGATCCTTTCTTGGGTCTGCCATCCCAAATAAAATGCACAAAAATTGTTAATCAATATCCTTTGAAAATATAGTATTCAAAGCCCTGTCTCCAGTATGTTCAACTTGCAGAGCAGTTTGCTACAGTGCCACTAAATGTCAGAATCTTTTACTGTGTCTTTCCTTGACTGCCACTTGCATATCATGTCAATACATTTGTTGACACTTTACTTTTCTTCTTTATTCAGGTCCATACATGATGTTCTAAATCTGTTGAAAAAGTTTACTATTCTCTAGACAGAGTCTTTTTAACTCGTATTATAATTTTAGTTTATTTCTTTTTGCTAGTTTGTATGTAACACTAAACCATGACTGCAAATTCAAATATTTCATTTGATAGGCAGGGGATGCAGGGCTGGCCACAGTTGTCTTGAATGTAATTCTATGCAGAGTAAGTCACTTGGACCGTTGATTCCTTATAGATATCTTAAGGCCTTTAATTATTTTCTTCACTTACAGTTCTCATGTTAATTCTAATCTGTGAAAAATCTAACTAAATCAAGATTGAACATACGGCAATTATCTAGTACACTTTGCCCCAAGGGCCAAAATAGGTTGAGCTGCCTTGTTTATCTCCTGACATGTGGCTATTTAGGATGTTCACACTAATTTGCTCCAAGAATTTGATCTGTTCTGTGCTATTTTCATTAAGAACGTTGTCAGTTTCTGGCCATCAGATCTACCTCCACTGCCACTTCCAGATATTCATCTATATTATTACAATCAACAATTTTGGAGCTGAAATCTCCAAGAATAATAAGTACAACCTACACAAATTCTTAACTCACTTCAGCAAAACAATAAAATAGTTTAGTTAAGAGCTCCTTTCAATAATACTTTACAACTAGTTAATTTCAAGCAAAGTCAGTTTAGCGCAAACACAAATGCAAGCACAATTGTGTAAATTAAATTTAGCACTAAGTCATTATCACCACATTCACTATAATGAAAAAACTGCTAATTAGTAAAAATTACTGCTTCAGCAAAAATAGTGAAATGTATTTAACAGTGAAAATTTCAATCTTTACAGTACTTACTATACTGTAACTCTAGGTGGGATATAAATATTAAGGAAAAAAAGCTTTTCTGATTCCAAGTAGAATCATTAACATTTTCATTTTTTCCAGTATAATTTTTATTGAGTTTTCATATGAATATTATGGAAAATAGAAAATCATTAGTTAGCATAAATTTCAACAACTGATAGGGTATTATTAACTTATGACAACATGTTCTTATTATACAGACACATTTACATATTGCACAGTAATACATTACATTTGTAAACTGTATGTTTTAAATTCTTTGAGCAGGAAGTAATACATTTGGGCCCAGATATTCAAACTGCGCCATACTGTGGCACAAGCCTGGGTGCAGCGCAACTTGGCTGTGCAGGAGCATTGACTGGGCGATATTCAACAGAGCTGCGCCATGGCTCAGCATCATTGAATATCACACCCTGTTACCCACAGTGCAAAGATGTGCAGTGCCACTGCACCAGCACCAGTGGCCAGAGTGGAGTATGTGAATGTGCTAGCACAAGTTCCATTGCGCAAGGTGCAGCAACCACAATATTCAAAAGTAGACATTCAAATGGGGCCATAATGTATGCAAGGCGCACATGGGGCCATTTGCATGTCATTATGGCCAATTTGTATGCAGGTGCGCCGATCCCGATGACTTACACCTAGCACCTGCCAGGCAGCAGCCATTGGGGACTGATGCCCCTGCAGCACGATCATGGCCATTTGCAAGATAAAAAGATCGCAATATCCCTGGTGGTCCAGTGGACCGCTGCCCACCCAATCGCGGGCTTAAGTGTGTTAAAAGATAAATTCTGAATCCCTGGTGGTCCAGTGGACTGAAGTCTGCCCGATCACGGGCTTAAGAGTGAAAAATAGATACATTCTGAATCCCTGGTGGCCCAGTGGACCGAAGTCTGCCAGATCGTGGGCTTAAGTGTGACTGAATATTACATCTATATCCCTAGTGGTCCAGTGGACCCCACTCTCCACCTGCCTACTGATTCCCACTGCCCCACTCCCAGTCAGCGGGGCGGCAGCAGTACCCCACCCACCTGCTGCCCCATACCATACTACACATTCCAGATATGTGAAAGGATCCAAAGACCCCAAAGAAAGCACTTGTTTTGTATTAAATCAGCAGCCAGCTGCAAAATGCAGTTGACCTGTTGGTTTCACTGTCTGTCGTTCACCAAAATTTTGTCGATGACCAGTCATGGATCTGATTTGTTGCATGGTGGATGTTTCACACACCTTGCATCATTTTAAAGGCTCTTTGAAAATGTGGCACAAAGTGCCAGTTTCATGAAGAATGGGTACCTTAAGTCTTCTCTCATGTGGACTAACATGATGATTAATTGGACTGGATGCTTTATCAGCTTTTCCTTTATTATGTTTATTCTCTGATTTGCTCTCCACAGATTTGCTATTTTTTCATCTTTTTATTTCGTTTTGACTCTTTCAATATATTTAGCGAGGTAAAGTGCATTCTTTGGTTCCTTATTTACATAGAAACATAGAACATGATGACAGATAAGGACCACCTGGCCCATCTAGTCTGCTCATTTTGCTACCTGCTTCAGATACTATTCGATCTATGGCCTTCCTACCACTAGATTTGCCTTCTGTGACATGTGACCTGTGACATGCATTCTTGAATGTGACAGCTGTTTTGCTCCACAACCTCTTCGGAGGCTGTTCCATGCACCTACCACCCTTTCTATGAAAAATACTTCCTCACATTACCCTGAGTCTTCCCCTCCAGCCTCACATTGTGACCCCTAGTTCTTGCACATCTCTTTTCCTGAAAGTTACTGCCCTCTTGAACTCTGTTGATCCCCTTGAGGTATTTGAATGTCTCTATCATATCACCCACTCCCTCCTGTCCTCCAGAGTCTACATATTGAGTTCTTGCCTCGTATGGTTTCTGGTGTAGCTCCTGCACCATCTTTGTTACCCTTCTCTGGACTACCTCAACCCTGTCAATGTCCTTTCTGAGATGAGGTCTCCAGAACTGCATGCAGTACTCAGATGAAGCCTCACCAACTGCCTGTGCAGTGGTATCACCACTACTGTTATCTACTGGTGATACATCCCCTATGCTCCCAAACATTCCACTGGCTTTTCTCACTGCCTACCCACATTGTTTGACAACTTTTAGATCATCATGTTATGACTACCCCCAGGCCCCTTTCCATTTTGGTTGTTGTTAGTACCTCCCCTCACCATTGTGTATTACTCCCATGAGTTTTATTTCTGAAGTGCATGATTTAGCACTTCTTGGGATTGAATCCAAGATGCCACACTCTTGATTACTCCTGCAGCTTGTGTAAGTCTCAACTTATTTGATCCCCACCCAAAGTGTCAACCCTATTGCAGATCTTAGTATCATTTGCAAAGAGGCATACATTTCCTCTGAATTCATTCACAATGTCACTTATAAAACATTAAAAGGACCAGCCCCAGCACTGAACCCTGTGGCACCCTACTGGCTACCTTCCTTTCTTCAAATTGAATTCCATTTACCACCACCCTCTGAGTCCTGTTGCTAAGCAAATTTCTGACCCAGTTTACCACCTTGGGGCCTACTCTCAGACTGTCCAACTTATCTATTTATTTAGTTTTTGTTGACCAGGTAAGTGCACTAGACAATTTCTGGCCTATTTTCAGGCACAATCTGGGGGAAGAAGATACAGAATGCCAACTGCCCTTGAACCAGATTAAGCCATTGGTGGTCTTTTAGAGAATGGAGGAAAATTTGGCCAGGGCACTGGGAAATTCCCCTACTTGCTGGGGGAATTGTTGGCTGGCAGCAAGATGGCCAACCAGAGTGGTGCAGAGGAGGAGATGGAGTTTCAAGAGACTGGGGATCAGGTCTCCATCCCAGTTTCCTGCTCAAATCTTGAGACAAAGGCTGAAGGGACTGTGAGCTATTCACCACTCTCTGTATGGAAAGTGAGAAAGAAAGGTATGTAACTTATGAAAAAAACATGATACAGGATTTGGACCAGGTAGTTGACCTAGTGGTCACAGTACCACTGAGGCTTCAGAGGAAGCTTCTGAGAAACCAGAGAAAGTTGAAGTGGTGGATGTGGAACCACGGGAGGACTTCAGATTTCCTGACAATAAGGAGAAGGATCCATTTTAGATAAAGAATGACTACCACAAAAATTGGAAACCACTCGTGAATCGTTACTGCAGCAAATAGCAGACGAGGAGGAGAAGTTTGGATTGCATTTGAAATGTTGCAGCAAGCACAGAATCATACCACAGAGAGCACCAATCATGAGCAAACATGAGGAGAGAAGCACAGCTAGACAAAAGTAGTACAGGGAGCTCTGAGTCAGAACCCCTACCAGAGCATAGTAAAGTTTCAGGTCATAGCGGAAAGAAAACACTGGGAGTTTTGGCCAGAGTCACAGTGAAAAATAACGATACGGGGCATCCAATAGAATGATCAGGAGTTGCAATGATAGATATGGGAGTGTGGACACCTGCAAAAGCCTTGCAAGATGCAGGCTGGGTAGTAGAATCTTGAGGCGGATGGTCTCCTGACCCAAAGGACCCAGTTGCAGTGCAGTACTCCGTGATGGAGATCACATCTACAGGTAAAGTTGTTTTTCTCCTAACCACTAAATATGAGAAATGGTAAAACTGATATACAGACTTGAAATAATAATGATACTACTGATCACATGAAGGAATATGCATTCATAAAGATGTTTCCATAGGAAATGCTTCTGAACATAAAGAAATAATGGAAGGCAGAAGAATACAGTGTCAGTAGTAAACATAGGTCGGAGAGATACTGATATTGAAATAATACAATTAGCATCTACATCGATGGCTACACAAGGGCCTGATAAGCAGCGACAAAGCACTGGCAAAAGGGTGTTGCACTGGACTATTTTGGTAACAGCAAAACTACAAATGAGGAGCTGTCAGTAGGCATGGACATTCCAAGACTGCAGGATCCATCACAGAAATTGAGGTTTAAACCAGTATTATGCATGGCAGATTTATTTAAAAATAAAGGAGAGCCAATGCCATGACACAATGCCATCGGGTTACTATACAAAGGTGGTTTAACAGACACACCCAACAGAGTCTATGTGGGAAGGATTTTGCTGAAATATTCCTTGACGTTTTATGCTTTGGAGGTATTCGCACTTATCCACACAGATGGATACAATTATGACATTAGCTTCAAAATAGTGGAATGCTTGGATAGATTCAGGGTAAAATACAATAAGATGAAAAATACCCCTTTGTTGTCACCATTTTGTGCCATTCCAATCACTAAACCAGCAGTAAGAATACTCACCATCATCTTTAAGAATGAAGGGGTCAATATTATGGATATACGGTTTTGGTTAAAAAATGCTGCAAGGTTTTGAACACCCACACCCTGTGATAGATACAGAGCAGTTTTGGACTGAAGGATGGAGAATAAAATGCAAATTATTTTTAGGGAACCATGGGATTCTGCACCTATCTAGTTGTTTCTACTTAGGCAGAGATAGGGTCATTATTTTATCCAGGCTAGCCTATGTCTTGCCACAAATGTGGCTCATGAATACATTTAAGTAATGCTTGTGACACTCCAAAATGTACACATTGTTTAGAAATTGGACATATGGCTTCAGTGTGTGTAAATACATTTAGATGCAACTTATGTGAGGAGAACAGACATTCCTACGTTAAATGTCCATGGGCCTCCAACAATACTGAAGAGGGGTCTCACATGAGGCATTAATTATGCAGGCACAGAAAAAGGATGTGCTGCAGCCTCAGAAAAGAATGCAAGCCATTTGGCGAGAGAAAGAAGCAGCCAAATGGACTGTAATGGGAAAGGGAATGGAGGAAGAAAAGAGACTGTGCCACAAGAAGCGGAACAAGACCAGAGTAATGAAGAAATTACTATGGGACTACCATATGAAGGGATGGTGAGTCAGGTAAATGCACAAAGTGCAGCACAACCAGTTGATTTGCAGCGAGAAGCTAAAGACCTGTAACTCACAGCCATCACAAATGCCTCCGCCTTTCAAAATTCACCACAAAAGGAGTTGGAGAGCCCACAGGTCCAACCCCAAGATGGGGCACAACCACTGGAGGAAGGAAGGATGATGAACAGGAGGAAGGAAGGAAGGGATGATGAACAGAAAACACGTGAAATAGATTTATCTACAATGCTCCTCACAAGGTGCAGAAACTTCCATTTCAGATGGTGGAATATAGAAAAAGGCCAAGGACCAGGCTCAGTGTTAAAACAGAGTCAAAAGTTAAAGAATGAAGGGTCGCGAAAGGAAAGAGAAAGCAATTTCAGACAATCCGTATAATGTTTTGTCAAAATAAATGAATGAGGTGATTCTGAGGAAGATGAGGAGTCAGATTCTTCTTTATATCATCCTTTATGATTGATCATTCTTCAGAAATAGAAGAAGGTACAACAAATAAGAAAGGGACAAAAATGGAAGACTAGGTCAAAATAGAGAATCGTAAGACCTATCTTCTTTATAAGGCATGACATCATTACAACTGTTGTCCATAAATGTAAACAGTATTAAGAATGGGAAAAGAAGATTGACTATTCTTTCAGAGTTACAGTCATCTAGAGCAGATATAATTTTCTTTCAGGACACAAGAATTAAAACTCTTTTGAGATAGCATAAGCATCAAGATTGTGGGGTAAAGGGCATCCTTTGATCTCAAGGCATAGACACCTGTGATGGGGCGGTATCCTTTTCCATAGTCCTCTTTAAAAGGTCACTAGGTTGATAGATCTAGAGCCTGGGAGAGCTTTGATTTTGGATATTCAGTTGAGATACCAGACTTAGAGTAGTAAATAGTTGCACACCCCAGGGAAAGTCAATAGGATTACACACTTCAGAGCAATAAAACCATATTTGCATACATCTAGGTTAGTGATATGGGGGACTTTAACTGTGCAATGCAAAGGATTGACGGGGCCTCACAACAAATAAATTATATTGTTATTCTAATGTTTTGAATGATGTGGTGAATAACACACATTTACAAAATGCTTATCGGGTAATGCACAAAACAGGGGAATACATATTTCAGGGGCTCCCTTCAACAAGGATAGATAATTTGTTTGTGTCCACTTGTTTATTGATACATAATATATAGACTCAGAGTTTTGATTTCACAGACCATAGGGGTCTATGGATGTATCTTAACTGGGGAAACAGCCCTACATGTGGGAAAAGCCCATGTCATTGAAATAGTTCATTATTAGAATCTGAGGTGATTAATAGAGAATGGGAGTGGTGGGAAGAGACGAAAAAATTAGTCAAGGAGTTTTTCAAAAAAGCCTGGTAAACAAACCAAAAAAATTGGATTATTTAGGATTACAGAAACAGCTTCAAGACCATATTTCCAAAACACAAACATTGAAAATGGATTTTAGTGAACAAATAGGAATAATAAAAAAGAAATGTTTGCAAAACAGTATGATAGGACTAAATCATTACAACTGGAAATGAGGTTCAGGACAGAGTGTAAGAAAATAGACTTTTAATGCTTTTAGGATTGCTTTAAGGATTGTCATAAAAGAACAGGAAGGAAAATAATGTCACAGGTGATGGATGTCAACTAAGCAAGAAATTTTACAAATAGTACAGCAACAGGTAAAACATTGGTTTGGGAACCCCAGTAGTACAATTATCAACAGACTACTTAGGAAACTAGATGTTCCAGAAATATTGTCTCCCAGGGGCAGCTGTTATATGACCAGTTGAGGAGGAAGAAGTAAAATATGCAATCACCACATTAAAGAGTGGGATTTCCCAGGGACAGATGGGATTACAGGGAAATTCTATAAAAATATAGTGATTACTTAATTCAGGACCTTACCATTTTGTATAATGAGATATTAGATTCAGGAGTGTTACCAATGTCTATGAACAGAGGCAGACCTCATTCTTTTGTATAAAGAAGCGACAAATGAAGATTCAAATTATTGGAGGCCTATCAGTTTGTTGAATGTGGATTTCAATATTTTGGCCAAAATATTATCAAGAAGATTGACCCAGATTGCACATACAGTAATCAGTAAAGCACAATCATGTTCAATTCTGAAGAGAGGTATTCAGGATAACTTGATAATTCTTAGAGAATTATTTCAAAGAGGTAGGATGAGATCAGAGGAAGGGTATATTCTTAGCCTTGACCAGCACAAAGCTTTTGACTCTTTATCCCACTCCTTTTGTTTTCAGTCTTACGGTATTATGAGATACCAGAAAAATGTGTGCGGTGGATAGCTGGCTTGTACCAGAGGCAACACTGACCCCTAGGGTAAATGGGTGGATGGGTAGGATTGTAAGATTACAGAGAGTGGTGAGACAGGGCTGTCCCCAGCCCCTTATTGAACACCTTTGTATTGACCCCTTTTAAGATCTATCCAGATGTCTGATTCAATTAAGGGAATATCCTGCCACAGATGGGCCCTCCAGTAAAATGTTTAGCCTATGCAGATGATGTAGTAATTATAGCTGATAAGACAACAGAAGAAAAGGACATTACAAATATATTAGAGTATTCTAGGACATCTGGCTCAAAGATTAATTTTGAAAAAAGTGTAGGAATATGGATAGGAAGTAAGCCAGATATAACAAAAAAAATATGCAGGCATTACACTAACTCAAGGACCCATTACGCTTTGGGGATTGTTTTGGAGATGGAGACTTGGCTGTATTAAACTGGGAAAACAAATTAAGGAAAGCAGAAGGAATCTCCCGGGTGGAAAGGGCTACAGATCTCAAATGGAAAAGGGTGTTATTAATAGAAAAACGTATTAGTACCAATATTTCTTTACATAAGTTATGCATTCCCTCCCCACAATTAAAAACTAAATTATATAGTGTTTTCCTTCAAAGCCTGTGGGGATTTGTCTGAATCAGATAAAGAGGAGGAATCACATATAGACTGATAAAGAGGAAGTTATGACATGATAGAGCCAGGAATATTCTATTATTGTATTTCCATACATTATAATATGTTCCTGCATTAGTCAGTGGGAAAAAGTTATGGGAAGAAATGATGTTAGAATGGGTAGAAATTAGTAAAATGGTGTGGGAACAGGGAATAGGAAACCATTGACTAGAGAAGCAGTAGTTCCAGGATATGTAAAGCTATGATTCAAGATGTAATTAAACTGAAAATTCCTGGACAAAATACAAGACCCAAAACAAGACAGGAGTTATATAATGTAATGATGGAGCACACAAAGCAAGAGCTGGTATTACCTAATTGTTCTGAGATGCAAAGTACACTATCACAATTAACTAATGAGAGAATTCCTGCTTTTGCATGGGACATATTCTGGTTGAGCCTACATGGATAGATGAATGTAAAGAATAATCTTAAGCATAAGCAGTTAATAGAAATATATTGGCCAAGGAATTCTTGTGTACAACTCTTGGAAACACAAGAACACCTTTTCTCGGAATGTCCATTTGTGAAATTATTCTGGGATATGGTGAACAAGACATGGCAGACTACTATGTTTCAGAATCTATCCTATATGGAAATTGTGCATACAGTTTTTCTACCAAATGGAATGGGTTTCATAAAGGAACATTACATGTTGTATTTGCAATATTGAAATACTTTATATGGCAAGCAAGGTGCAAAATGGTCATTCAACAACAAGAGACCCTACCCGAGATTATGATAAAGAACGTAGTAATCTCGCTTTACCAAGTTTATGAGAAATATACAAAGACTGTGACAAGGATCAACTTGCATAGCCTATGGGATAAGAGTATGCCATTCTTGATGTTTATATAATGAAAAAAGGAGAGAAACAGAGGAGAGGAGAATGGTGAGAGGACAACCTTTAGAATACACAAATATTGTTCATGTGCATCACTGGTGGAAAAAAAAGGAAAAAAGAAAAAAAGAAAGAAGAGGAACTACAACTAGAAAAAAGAGAGCGAAAGGAACAAAATGGAAACCTGTGCTTATAAATAAAATAAGGACACACTTATGAAGAAGACAAGTATTGATAATATGTGATGTTATTATGAGGGAGTGTGGTAGTTGGAGATAGCCAGATGGGAAAATCATGGATTTAACATGTACACCAAAGGAAGATTGGACAGATTAAAGTTCTTGGAATCTTATAGACATTACTTGGACTATTATAGAATGGAGCTTGATTGTTTTGAATTTTATACCCTTTTCCCCAAAAATCTCCTACTCACAGGTAGGGGACCGGCTGCTGTGTTTCATGGCACACACCTCTGGGACGCTGATGGAGCAACATGTTGGAGCTGATGTGCAGTCTGAGCTCACTTTCCTCACTGTGGTTCCAACGGGGTTTAACACAAATACTGTGGGTGCCTCTGTGGTGATTTGTGGAGTGGAGCATGGTGACCAACATGCACTGGGAGATTGCGGCTTTGAAACCCAGTCCCATTCATCAGTACCCGTGTTACTGGTGAGCACCTCGGTACCTTCATTTCAGACTGCAGCTCATGATTTGGGTTTGACTGCTTTACTGCAAAACTGTACTGCGGATGTTCAAGGGTCTCTGGCGCATGGACAGCCACAGTGCGATTGGAACAATGCATGTAGTGCGATTGGATGCCTGTGCTACCTCCTGTAGCAGCCTACCGCGCTGTTGCCCCAGTGCGCCTACAATGCCCCAGTGCCATGGCGCCATATAGGTGAACAGGCTGTAACACCACTGGCACAATGGTGGCCATGCCCTGCATATCCTCCCATGCACAGCGTGTCAGCAGCATGGCAGGCGCCTCGTCATCAACCGGGCATGCGCGAGTGAGGTGTACTACGATGTCACAGAACTGCGCCTTGGCTCAGCACATTCAACACAATTGCGCAAAGCGCAACAGTGCGATATTCAGCCAGCATATGCAGATCAGCTAATCAGCCATTCAATGGCACAGTCACTGCATTTGCATCCACTTAAAGACGTCGCCTCACTTGCATGGGTTGCGCTATAAAAGTGTGACATTGAGCTGCACTGGCCATAGTCGGTTACTGCAGTCTATTGTGGTGAGTTGCATGCTGTTTGGGAGTGTGGACTGTGGATTTTGGGACATGCATGGGACTGCACAGTCACAGGTAACACCTGTCATTCTCACAGGCTGAATCATGACCCAGCGTGTTGTGGAGGAAGAGGATCAGAGTCGTGGGAGGAAGAGGAGGCCAAATTTCACTAAGGCTGAGACAGATGCCCTGTTTGAGGCCTACCTAGACCAGGAGCCGCTTCTCAGCAGATGCCAGAGAACTCCACAGGCCTGTGCTGCTGCATGGGAGGAGGTGGTTCATGCTGTAAACCTGCATGGCAGCCATCAGCACTCCGTGCAGGAGTGCAAGAAGAAGATGGGCACAGACAGGTGGAGGATTAAGGAGAAGGTGGCTGCCATCAGGGCAGCATGGTCTGACAGGTGGAGGACAATCGGAGGTGCTATGCCTGACCTCACAGGAGTTGCAGGCTGCTGGCAGCATGCAGTGTTGCGCCATTGAGGGTGTTCCGGGTGGTGGAATCCAGATGGTGGTAGCCCGTCACTGCATGGTAGGTCATGGTCTGTCTATTGGGGGGACAGGGTAGGTCACATGCAGTAACGTGACTTTGTTTTCCCTTACAGCTCCTGAGCGTCTGCATGGGTCAGCGATGGTGGGCTTCTCCACTGAGGCCGGTCACATGGAGATGGAAGGAGGGCCATCCACCTCTACAAGAATACGCGGCTCAGGGCGACAGTGGCCCCGCCTGGACATCCAGACTGATGTTGGTGGAGCAGGTGTGGAGGAGGCCATGCCCGTGTCCCAGGATGCCAGCATCCATGGATGCCAGCATGCTGAGACTCGGACTGGTGCCGGATCCGTCACCGATGATGATGTAGCTAACGCCATGGGCAGTGACAGGTGTGTGCCACAGGATGGCAACACAGCAGGTTACATCACAGCCATGGCTGTGGGTGGTGCCGCGTGGAGGCCTGCATGTCATCACAGTCCCAGCCTGTGCCTGTCAGCACTGGTGGGACAGCACTGGTGTGTGTCCAGGACAGTGGGACTGTTGCGCCACTGTGGCGGCACCATTGAGCCCTGAGGAGCAGCAGCCGGAGGGGCAGCATCAGCAGTAAGCCAATGGGCATGGGAGTACAGTGTCAGGAGTCACGTCAGTGCACTGCCTGTGGACATGCCCAGGCCTGGCCCTGGTGTGCAGCGCCCACCTTCAAGGGGTGATGAGCATCAGGGCGTGAAAATACAACTAGGAAAAAAGAGAGCAAAGGAACAAAATGGAAACCTGTGCTTATAAATAAAATAAGGACACACTTATGGAGCAACATGTTGGAGCTGATGTGCAGTCTGAGCTCACTTTCCTCACTGTGGTTCCAAGGGTTTAGCCCAAGTACCGTGGGTGCCTCTGTGGTGAATTGTGGAGGGAGCATGGTGACCAACATGCACTGGGAGATTGCAGCTTTGAAACCGAGTCCCATTCATCAGTACCTGTGTTACCGTGAGCACCTCGGTACCTTCATTTCAGACTGCAGCTCATGATTTGGGTTTGACTGCTTTACTGCAAAACTGTACTGGATGTTCCTACTAAGTTACCAGCTTCTGCTCTGCACTCCGACAAGCCTAATCTTACAGCTTCAGATGGAATGATTCACCCGGATGACGACCTGCACTAAGAATGCAGAACAGAAATGCACGAAAGGACTCCTATCTGACTGGTGACAGGTAGAAGTATGGTGCCTTATCTGATGCAGGCTGGATATTCACCAATGGAAAATGGATACTGGACTCTCAGTGGAAGACTTTCACTCAGGATTCTTCTCACATCAATTCAGGAACTACTGGGGACCCTTTGCAAGGTCAGACTTCATTTTGAGTGACATTCCTGCTTGGGGGGCACCTGATACTGCTGATTTTTCCAGCATTAACATTCCTGAGGGTTCTCCACACTGTTCCGCTCCTGTTTCTCCCCTCGAGCACAACAACACCCTGGGGCTCTCTTTTCTGATCTATTTCATAACAATAGATTAGAACAAGCACCCAGAAGGAATGCAGTTCACCTTCACTATCGTGGAGTCCTTGAGAACACCCTGACAGACTTCATGTAGCCAGAAAATTATTAAAAGACTCTCTGAACTTTCAGGCAAATGATATTTATACTTTGATTAATGTGAGGGGTGAAGACACATTTGATATTAATTTTAAGACTTTGGCAGGTTTGGATAAATTCTGGAACAGATATAAAACTGTAAATCACAGCCTCTGTGTTTGCCTTTTGGCTATCCGATTCTGAAATCTCTTTTTAAAGTTGTACATGTTGGCCCAGATATTCAAACTGCGCCCAAAAAGTGCTTAACAGCAGGAGCAAGTGCAAGTCCACTGCACCCATGCGCAAGAAGTGTGATATTCAAAAACTGCACAGGCTAAGATGCACCTAAGGCTGACGACTGAATATCACACCACCTGCGCCATAGCACAACTAGGGAGGTGAAGCTAAGCATATCTGATGTGCCTTAGCGCAACCATGGATGCCCATGGATGGTCTGACAGGGGTGTCATGCACACAGTGCAGGCCCCATGGACCACTGCACACAGACATCCAGTGTACAGAGTACAACACACAAACCACAGACAGTGACTGATCCCCTGCCCACACCATAGGAGGTTCACCTCTGCACACACACACACACACGCCCATGCGTGAAACATCCCTGACGCCATGCACACCACTGCAGCTGAGCACCTGTAGCCCTCTGCAAATCAGAGACCACCACAGTTGTCATAACAAAATGCTTATATTTAAAAGATGTAACAAAACATATATACAAATATTTACAAGGGGAAGGACACATAACAGGTGGGGCGGTAAGGGGCAGGGGTGAACATATGGGAGAGGGAAGAAGGGTGTGAGGGTGGGTCAAAGGGGATGGTGGTAGTAGGGGCATGGAGTGTTTAGTGTGCCCGGTCCTCCTTCACATGGCGCCTATGTCTGCCACTCCTCCTCCTCCTCACCCCATGGTGGTGGATGCACTTCAAAAGCTCAAGTGTTCCACTCACCACCTGGAGCAGCTCCTCACATTTCATTCCAGCGCCTGAATCGACGTCCCACCTGGGATGAGGGAGCAGAGTCAATAAGTGTGACTGTCCAGCCCCTGCAGCCTACCCATTGTGAATGGCATACAGCCACGTGCCATGCGCCTGTGATGGTGTGTGACCACCCACAGTGACCGTGTCCACAAGACCTACCTACCCAGCCAGCCACAGCCATGTGGACCACTGCACACACACCACGCTCATGTCCTGCAGCACCACCATGGCCGTACAGTGACTTGACTATGCAGTGTGAAGGCAGTGCCACAGCCATGTGCCCAGTGCATGCATGGACCACCATTGGCGCAATCCCGGACATACAGTGCCACTGGACAGTGCTGACTGTAACAAGTTGCGTGCATGGCAGTGGTGTCAGTGAATGGTGGCCATGCCCCGCTGCCTGCCCAATTATACAGCATGCAATAGTAATCGTGGATGTAAGGCACGCACCATCATCAGGGTGGTCCATGCACCACTGACCACCATTACCCCTCCTGGCTTGCAGCTCCTCCAGGTGGCACCTCCGGTCTATGGCCTGCTGGTGTTCTGCGGTCCTAAGGTGCAAAACATGGAGAGACGAACATCAGTACAATCCTGTAGCAATTTCCCCCACCCCATGTGTGTGCAATCCCCACAGCCAGACCCACCACCCCACACCTTGATAACACCACCACGGCCAACACCTGACGGCCACCCCTATGTGCCAGACACATGCAACCGTGATACCCATATGGACGATAAAGTGAATGGATGTTGCACCTACCTGGCTGTGGCACCATGCCCCTCTTGGCATGTGCCCACAGGTGGGCAAGCAGGTCTGGGTCCCTCCGCCTCAGGTCACCATATTGGTGGTGGCACTGCTCTGCCATCCACTCCATACTGGTGGCCTCCATCAGGTCATCGGCCACCTCCTGCCACACCTGACTCCTGGCCCTGTCCAGGGTGCCTCCCCAAATAAAGGCCCAACATGTGGCTCCACAATGGCAACAGGGTTTGCCAGCTCCACCTGGCTCCACTGCACAGCATGACTCTGCACCATCTCTGCTGCTCAGTTCAGTCAAAATGGTGCTCTGCAATGCGGTCCTGCCATGTGCAGATGCTGTGCAGTACAGGCTGCTATTCCCTATCATGCTGTCACCGAACAGCACGATAGTGGTGCACCTTGCCTGATGCATGGTGCCTAGGGGCAAAGATCGGGCACAGGGTCAAGGGTCTCTGGTGCATGGACAGCCACAGTGCGATTGGAACCCAATGCATGTAGTGCGTTGGATGCCTGTGTGCCACCTCCTGTAGCAGCCTACCATGCTGTTGCCCCAGTGCGCCTACAATGCCCCAGTGCCATAGCGCCATATAGGTGAACAGTGCTGTAACGCCACTGGCACAATGGTGGCCATGCCCTGCATATACTCAGATGCACAGCATGTCAGAAGCATGGCAGGCACCTGCGTCATCAACCCGGCATGCGCAGTGAGGTGTGTACTCACGCATGTCACAGAACTGCGCTTGGCTCAGCACATTCAACACAATTGCGCAAGCGCAACAGTGCGATATTCAGCCAGCATATGCAGATCAGCTAATCAGCCATTCAATGGCACAGTCACTGCATTTGCATCCACTTAAAGATGCGCCTCGCCTCACTTGCATGGGTTGCACTATAAAAGTGTGACATTGAGCTGCACTGGCCATAGTCGGTTACTGCAGTCTATTGTGGTGAGTTGCATGCTGTTTGGGAGTGTGGACTGTGGATTTTGGGACATGCATGGGACTGCACAGTCACAGGTAACACCTGTCATTCTCACAGGCTGAATCATGACCCAGCGTGTTGTGGAGGAAGAGGATCAGAGTCGTGGGAGGAAGAGGAGGCCAAATTTCACTAAGGCTGAGACAGATGCCCTGTTTGAGGCCTACCTAGACCAGGAGCTGCTTCTCAGCAGATGCCAGGGAACGCCACAGGCCTGTGCTGCTGCATGGGAGGAGGTGGTTCATGCTGTAAACCTGCATGGCAGCCACCAGCACTCCGTGCAGGAGTGCAAGAAGAAGATGGGCACAGACAGGTGGAGGATTAAGGAGAAGGTGGCTGCCATCAGGGCAGCATGGTCTGCGACAGGTGGAGGACAGTCGGAGGTGCTATGCCTGACCTCACAGGAGGAGCAGGCTGCTGGCAGCATGCAGTGTTGCGCCATTGAGGATGTTCGGGTGGTGGATTCCAGATGGGTGGTAGCCCGTCACTGCATGGTAGGTCATGGTCTGTCTATTGGGGGGACAGGGTAGGTCACATGCAGTAACGTGACTTTGTTTTCCCTTACAGCTCCTGAGTGTCTGCATGGGTCAGCGATGATGGGCTTCTCCACTGAGGCCGGTCACATGGAGATGGAAGTAGGGCCCATCCACCTCTACAAGAATACGCGGCTCAGGGCGACAGTGGGCCGCCTGGACATCCAGACTGATGTTGGTGGAGCAGGTGTGGAGGAGGCCATGCCCGTGTCCCAGGATGCCAGCATCCATGGATGCCAGCATGCTGAGACTCGGACTGGTGCGGATCCGTCACCGATGATGATGTAGCTAACGTCATGGGCAGTGACAGGTGTTGCCACAGGATGGCAACACAGCAGGTTACATCACAGCCATGGCTGTGGGTGGTGCCGCCGTGGAGGCCTGCATGTCATCACAGTCCCAGCCTGTGCCTGTCAGCACTGGTGGGACAGCACTGGTGTGTGTCCAGGACAGTGGGACTGTTGTGGCCACTGTGGCGGCACCATTGAGCCCTGAGGAGCAGCAGCCGGAGGGGCAGCATCAGCGTAAGCCAATGGGCATGGGAGTACAGTGTCAGGAGTCACGTCAGTGCACTGCCTGTGGACATGCCCAGGCCTGGCCCTGGTGTGCAGCGCCCACCTTCAAGGGGTGATGAGCATCAGGGCCGTGAAAATACAACTAGGAAAAAAGAGAGCGAAAGGAACAAAATGGAAACCTGTGATTATAAATAAAATAAGGACACACTTATGGAGCAACATGTTGGAGCTGATGTGCAGTCTGAGCTCACTTTCCTCACTGTGGTTCCAACGGGTTTAGCCAAGTACCGTGGGTGCCTCTGTGGTGAATTGTGGAGGGAGCATGGTGACCAACATGCACTGGGAGATTGCAGCTTGAGAACCGAGTCCCATTCATCAGTACCTGTGTTACCGTGAGCACCTCGGTACCTTCATTTCAGACTGCAGCTCATGATTTGGGTTTGACTGCTTTACTGCAAAACTGTACTGCGGATGTTCCTACTAAGTTACCAGCTTCTGCTCTGCACTCCGACAAGCCTAATCTTACAGCTTCAGATGGAATGATTCACCCGGATGACGACCTGCACTAAGAATGCAGAACAGAAATGCACGAAAGGACTCCTATCTGACTGGTGACAGGTAAGTATGGTGCCTTATCTGATGCAGGCTGGATATTCACCAATGGAAAATGGATACTGGACTCTCAGTGGGAGACTTTCACTCAGGATTCTTCTCACATCAATTCAGGAACTACTGGGGACCCTTTGCAAGGTCAGACTTCATTTTGAGTGACATTCCTGCTTGGGAGGCACCTGATACTGCTGATTTTTCCAGCATTAACATTCCTGAGGGTTCTCCACACTGTTCCGCTCCTGTTTCTCCCCTCGAGCACAACAACACCATGGGGCTCTCTTTTCTGATCTATTTCATAACAATAGATTAGAACAAGCACCCAGAAGGAATGCAGTTCACCTTCACTATCGTGGAGTCCTTGAGGAACACCCTGACAGACTTCATGTAGCCAGAAAATTATTAAAAGACTCTCTGAACTTTCAGGCAAATGATATTTATACTTTGATTAATGTGAGGGTGAAGACACATTTGATATTAATTTTAAGACTTTGGCAGGTTTGGATAAATTCTGGAACAGATATAAAAACTGTAAATCACAGCCTCTGTGTTTGCCTTTTGGGCTATCCCATTACGAAACCTCTTTTTAAAGTTGTACATGTTGGCCCAGATATTCAAACTGCGCCCAAAAGTGCTTAACAGCAGGAGCAAGTGCAAGTCCACTGCACCCATGCGCAAGAAGTGTGATATTCAAAAACTGCACAGGCTAAGATGCGCCTAAGGCTGACGACTGAATATCACACCACCTGTCGCCATAAGCGCAACTAGGGAGGTGAAGCTAAGCATATCTGATGCGACTGAGCGCAACAAGGGATGTGCAGCTGAGCATTTCAGATGTGCCTTAGCGCAACCATGGATGCCCATGGATGGTCTGACAGGGTGTCATGCACACAGTGCAGGCCCCATGGACCACTGCACACAGGCATCCAGTGTACAGAGTACAACACACAAACCACAGACAGTGACTGATCCCCTGCCCACACCATAGGAGGTTCACCTCTGCACACACACACACACGCCCATGCGTGAAACATCCCTGACGCCATGCACACCACTGCAGCTGAGCACCTGTAGCCCTCTGCAAATCAGAGACCACCACAGTTGTCATAACAAAATGCTTATATTTAAAAGATGTAACAAAACATATATACAAATATTTACAAGGGGAAGGGACACATAACAGGTGGGGCGGTAAGGGGCAGGGGTGAACATATGGAGAGGGAAGAAGGGGTGTGAGGGTGGGTCAAAGGGGATGGTGGTAGTAGGGGCATGGAGTGTTTAGTGTGTGCCCCAGTCCTCCTTCACATGGCGCCTATGTCTGCCACTCCTCCTCCTCCTCACCCCATGGTGGTGGATGCACTTCAAAGCTCAAGTGTTCCACTCACCTCCTGGAGCAGCTCCCTCACATTTCATTCCAGCCTGGAATCGACGTCCACCTGGGATGAGGGAGCAGAGTCAATAAGTGTGACTGTCCAGCCCCTGCAGCCTACCCATTGTGAATGGCATACAGCCATGTGCCATGCGCCTGTGATGGTGTGTGACCACCCACAGTGACCGTGTCCACAAGACCTACCTACCCAGCCAGCCACAGCCATGTGGACCACTGCACACACCCACGCTCATGTCCTGCAGAGCACCACCATGGCCTTACAGTGACTTGACTATGCAGTGTGAAGGCAGTGCCACAGCCATGTGCCCAGTGCATGCATGGACCACCATTGGCGCAATCCCGGACATGCAGTGCCACTGGACAGTGCTGACTGTAACAAGTTGCGTGCATGGCAGTGGTGTCAGTGGATGGTGGCCATGCCCGCTGCCTGCCCAATTATACAGCATGCAATAGTAATCATGGATGTAAGGCACGCACCATCATCAGGGTGGTCCATGCACCACTGACCACCATTACCCTCCTGGCTTGCAGCTCCTCCAGGTGGCACCTCCGTCTATGGCCTGCTGGTGTTCTGCGGTCCTAAGGTGCAAAACATGGAGAGACGAACATCAGTACAATCCTGTAGCAATTTCCCCCACCCCATGTGTGTGCAATCCCACACAGCCAGACCCCTCCCCACACCTTGATAACACCACCACGGCCAAAACCTGATGGCCACCCCATGCCAGACACATGCCAACCGTGATACCCGTATGGACGATAAAAGTGAATGGATGTTGCACCTACCTGGCTGTGGCACCATGCCCCTCTTGGCATGTGCCCACAGGTGGGCAAGCAGGTCTGGGTCCCTCCAACTCAGGTCACCATATTGGTGGTGGCACTGCTCTGCCATCCACTCCATACTGGTGGCCTCCATCAGGTCATCGGCCACCTCCTGCCACACCTGACTCCTGGCCCTGTCCAGGTGCCTCCCCAATAAAGGCCCAACATGTGGCTCCACAATGGCAACAGGGTTTGCCAGCTCCACCTGGCTCCACTGCACAGCATGCCTCTGCGCCATCTCTGCTGCTCAGTTCAGTCAAAATGGTGCTCTGCAATGCGGTCCTGCCATGTGCAGATGCTGTGCAGTACAGCGCTGCCATTCCCTATCATGCTGTCACCGAACAGCACGATAGTGTGCACCCTGCCTGATGCATGGTGCCTAGGGGCAAAGATCGGGCACAGGGTCAAGGGTCTCTGGTGCATGGACAGCCACAGTGCGATTGGAACCCAATGCATGTAGTGCGATTGGATGCCTGTGTGCCACCTCCTGTAGCAGCCTACCATGCTGTTGCCCCAGTGCGCCTACAATGCCCCAGTGCCACAGCGCCATATAGGTGAACAGTGCTGTAACGCCACTGGCACAATGGTGGCCATGCCCTGCATATCCTCGGATGCACAGCATGTCAGAAGCATGGCAGGCACCTGCGTCATCAACCGGGCATGCGCGGTGAGGTGTGTACTACGCATGTCACAGAACTGCCTTGGCTCAGCACATTCAACACAATTGCGCAAGCGCAACAGTGCGATATTCAGCCAGCATATGCAGATCAGCTAATCAGCCATTCAATGGCACAGTCACTGCATTTGCATCCACTTAAAGATCGCCTGCCTCACTTGCATGGGTTGCACTATAAAAGTGTGACATTGAGCTGCACTGGCCATAGTCGGTTACTGCAGTCTATTGTGGTGAGTTGCATGCTGTTTGGGAGTGTGGACTGTGGATTTTGGGACATGCATGGGACTGCACAGTCACAGGTAACACCTGTCATTCTCACAGGCTGAATCATGACCCAGCATGTTGTGGAGGAAGAGGATCAGAGTCGTGGGAGGAAGAGGAGGCCAAATTTCACTAAGGCTGAGACAGATGCCCTGTTGGCCTACCTAGACCAGGAGCCGCTTCTCAGCAGATGCCAGGGAACGCCACAGGCCTGTGCTGCTGCATGGGAGGAGGTGGTTCATGCTGTAAACCTGCATGGCAGCCACCAGCACTCCGTGCAGGAGTGCAAGAAGAAGATGGGCACAGACAGGTGGAGGATTAAGGAGAAGGTGGCTGCCATCAGGGCAGCATGGTCTCGACAGGTGGGAGGACAGTCGGAGGTGCTATGCCTGACCTCACAGGAGGAGCAGGCTGCTGGCAGCATGCAGTGTTGCGCCATTGAGGGTGTTCGGGTGGTGGATTCCAGATGGGTGGTAGCCCGTCACTGCATGGTAGGTCATGGTCTGTCTATTGGGGGACAGGGTAGGTCACATGCAGTAACGTGACTTTGTTTTCCTTACAGCTTCTGAGCATCTGCATGGGTCAGCGATGGTGGGCTTCTCCACTGAGGCCGGTCACATGGAGATGGAAGGAGGGCCCATCCACCTCTACAAGAATACGCGGCTCAGGGTGACAGTGGGCCCGCCTGGACATCCAGACTGATGTTGGTGGAGCAGGTGTGGAGGAGGCCATGCCCGTGTCCCAGGATGCCAGCATCCATGGATGCCAGCATGCTGAGACTCGGACTGGTGCGGATCCGTCACCGATGATGATGTAGCTAACGTCATGGGCAGTGACAGGTGTGTGCCACAGGATGGCAACACAGCAGGTTACATCACAGCCATGGCTGTGGGTGGTGCCGCGCGTGGAGGCCTGCATGTCATCACAGTCCCAGCCTGTGCCTGTCAGCACTGGTGGGACAGCACTGGTGTGTGTCCAGGACAGTGGGACTGTTGTGGCCACTGTGGCGGCACCATTGAGCCCTGAGGAGCAGCAGTCGGAGGGCAGCATCAGCAGTAAGCCAATGGGCATGGGAGTACAGTGTCAGGAGTCACGTCAGTGCACTGCCTGTGGACATGCCCAGGCCTGGCCCTGGTGTGCAGCGCCCACCTTCAAGGGGTGATGAGCATCAGGGCCGTGAAAATACAACTAGGAAAAAGAGAGCGAAAGGAACAAAATGGAAACCTGTGATTATAAATAAAATAAGGACACACTTATGGAGCAACATGTTGGAGCTGATGTGCAGTCTGAGCTCACTTTCCTCACTGTGGTTCCAACGGGTTTAGCCCAAGTACCGTGGGTGCCTCTGTGGTGAATTGTGGAGGGAGCATGGTGACCAACATGCACTGGGAGATTGCAGCTTTGAAACCGAGTCCCATTCATCAGTACCTGTGTTACCAGTGAGCACCTCGGTACCTTCATTTCAGACTGCAGCTCATGATTTGGGTTTGACTGCTTTACTGCAAAACTGTACTGCGGATGTTCCTACTAAGTTACCAGCTTCTGCTCTGCACTCCGACAAGCCTAATCTTACAGCTTCAGATGGAATGATTCACCCGGATGACGTACCTGCACTAAGAATGCAGAACAGAAATGCACGAAAGGACTCCTATCTGACTGGTGACAGGTAGAAGTATGGTGCCTTATCTGATGCAGGCTGGATATTCACCAATGGAAAATGGATACTGGACTCTCAGTGGAGACTTTCACTCAGGATTCTTCTCACATCAATTCAGGAACTACTGGGGACCCTTTGCAAGGTCAGACTTCATTTTGAGTGACATTCCTGCTTCGGGGGCACCTGATACTGCTGATTTTTCCAGCATTAACATTCCTGAGGGTTCTCACACTGTTCCGCTCCTGTTTCTCCCCTCGAGCACAACAACACCATGGGGCTCTCTTTTCTGATCTATTTCATAACAATAGATTAGAACAAGCACCCAGAAGGAATGCAGTTCACCTTCACTATCGTGGAGTCCTTGAGGAACACCCTGACAGACTTCATGTAGCCAGAAAATTATTAAAGACTCTCTGAACTTTCAGGCAAATGATATTTATACTTTGATTAATGTGAGGGTGAAGACACATTTGATATTAATTTTAAGACTTTGGCAGGTTTGGATAAATTCTGGAACAGATATAAAAACTGTAAATCACAGCCTCTGTGTTTGCCTTTTTGGGCTATCCCATTACGAAACCTCTTTTTAAAGTTGTACATGTTGGCCCAGATATTCAAACTGCACCCAAAAGTGCTTAACAGCAGGAGCAAGTGCAAGTCCACTGCACCCATGCGCAAGAAGTGTGATATTCAAAAACTGCACAGGCTAAGAAGCGCCTAAGGCTGACGACTGAATATCACACCACCTGTGCCATAGCGCAACTAGGGAGGTGAAGCTAAGCATATCTGATGCGACATAGCGCAACAAGGGATGTGCAGCTGAGCATTTCAGATGTGCCTTAAGCGCAACCATGGATGCCCATGGATGGTCTGACAGGGTGTCATGCACACAGTGCAGGCCCCATGGACCACTGCACACAGGCATCCAGTGTACAGAGTACAACACACAAACCACAGACAGTGACTGATCCCCTGCCCACACCATAGGAGGTTCACCTCTGCACACACACACACACCGCCCATGCGTGAAACATCCCTGACGCCATGCACACCACTGCAGCTGAGCACCTGTAGCCCTCTGCAAATCAGAGACCACCACAGTTGTCATAACAAAATGCTTATATTTAAAAGATGTAACAAAACATATATACAAATATTTACAAGGAAGGGACACATAACAGGTGGGGCGGTAAGGGCAGGGGTGAACATATGGGAGAGGGAAGAAGGGGTGTGAGGGTGGGTCAAAGGGGATGGTGGTAGTAGGGGCATGGAGTGTTTAGTGTGTGCCCGGTCCTCCTTCACATGGCGCCTATGTCTGCCACTCCTCCTCCTCCTCACCCCATGGTGGTGGATGCACTTCAAAGCTCAAGTGTTCCACTCTCCACCTGGAGCAGCTCCTCACATTTCATTCCAGCGCCTGAATCGACGTCCACCTGGGATGAGGGCAGAGTCAATAAGTGTGACTGTCCAGCCCCTGCAGCCTACCCATTGTGAATGGCATACAGCCATGTGCCATGCCCCTGTGATGGTGTGTGACCACCCACAGTGACCGTGTCCACAAGACCTACCTACCCAGCCAGCCACAGCCATGTGGACCACTGCACACACCCACGCTCATGTCCTGCACAGCACCACCATGGCCGTACAGTGACTTGACTATGCAGTGTGAAGGCAGTGCCACAGCCATGTGCCCAGTGCATGCATGGACCACCATTGGCGCAATCCCGGACATGCAGTGCCACTGGACAGTGCTGACTGTAACAAGTTGCGTGCATGGCAGTGGTGTCAGTGGATGGTGGCCATGCCCGCTGCCTGCCCAATTATACAGCATGCAATAGTAATCATGGATGTAAGGCACGCACCATCATCAGGGTGGTCCATGCACCACTGACCACCATTACCCTCCTGGCTTGCAGCTCCTCCAGGTGGCACCTCCGGTCTATGGCCTGCTGGTGTTCTATGGGTCCTAAGGTGCAAAACATGGAGAGACGAACATCAGTACAATCCTGTAGCAATTTCCCCCACCCCATGTGTGTGCAATCCCACACAGCCAGACCCACCACCCCACACCTTGATAACACCACCACGGCCAAAACCTGACGGCCACCCCTATGTGCTAGACACATGCAACCGTGATACCCGTATGGACGATAAAAGTGAATGGATGTTGCACCGGCTGTGGCACCATGCCCCTCTAGGCATGTGCCCACAGTTGGGCAAGCAGGTCTGGGTCCCTCCGCCTCAGGTCACCATATTGGTGGTGGCACTGCTCTGCCATCCACTCCATACTGGTGGCCTCCACCAGGTCATCGGCCACCTCCTGCCACACCTGACTCCTGGCCCTGTCCAGGTGCCTCCCAAATAAAGGCCCAACATGTGGCTCCACAATGGCAACAGGGTTTGCCAGCTCCACCTGGCTCCACTGCACAGCATGACCTCTGCCCATCTCTGCTGCTCAGTTCAGTCAAAATGGTGCTCTGCAATGCGGTCCTGCCATGTGCAGATGCTGTGCAGTACAGCTGCCATTCCCTATCATGCTGTCACCGAACAGCACGATAGTGGTGCACCTTGCCTGATGCATGGTGCCTAGGGGGCAAAGATCGGGCACAGGGTCAAGGGTCTCTGGTGCATGGACAGCCACAGTGCGATTGGAACCCAATGCATGTAGTGCGATTGGATGTCTGTGTGCCACCTCCTGTAGCAGCCTACCATGCTGTTGCCCCAGTGCGCCTACAATGCCCCAGTGCCACAGCGCCATATAGGTGAACAGTGCTGTAACGCCACTGGCACAATGGTGGCCATGCCCTGCATATCCTCCCATGCACAGCATGTCAGCAGCATGGCAGGCGCCTCGTCATCAACCGGGCATCATGCAGTGAGGTGTGTACTACGCATGTCACAGAACTGCGCCTTGGCTCAGCATATTCAACACAATTGCGCAAAGCGCAACAGTGCGATATTCAGCCAGCATATGCAGATCAGCTAATCAGCCATTCAATGGCACAGTCACTGCATTTGCATCCACTTAAAGATGCGCCTCGCCTCACTTGCATGGGTTGCGCTATACAAGTGTGACATTGAGCTGCACTGGCCATAGTCGGTTACTGCAGTCTATTGTGGTGAGTTGCATGCTGTTTGGGAGTGTGGACTGTGGATTTTGGGACATGCATGGGACTGCACAGTCACAGGTAACACCTGTCATTCTCACAGGCTGAATCATGACCCAGCGTGTTGTGGAGGAAGAGGATCAGAGTCGTGGGAGGAAGAGGAGGCCAAATTTCACTAAGGCTGAGACAGATGCCCTGTTTGAGGCCTACCTAGACCAGGAGCTGCTTCTCAGCAGATGCCAGGGAACGCCACAGGCCTGTGCTGCTGCATGGGAGGAGGTGGTTCATGCTGTAAACCTGCATGGCAGCCACCAGCACTCCATGCAGGATTACAAGAAGAAGATGGGCACAGACAGGTGGAGGATTAAGGAGAATGTGGCTGCCATCAGGGCAGCATGGTCTGCGACAGGTGGAGGACAGTCGGAGGTGCTATGCCTGACCTCACAGGAGGAGCAGGCTGCTGGCAGCATGCAGTGTTGTGCCATTGAGGGTGTTCGGGTGGTGGATTCCAGATGGGTGATAGCCCGTCACTGCATGGTAGGTCATGGTCTGTCTATTAGGGGGACAGGGTAGGTCACATGCAGTAACGTGACTTTGTTTCCTTACAGCTTCTGAGCATCTGCGTGGGTCAGCGATGGTGGGCTTCTCCACTGAGGCGGTCACATGGAGATGGAGGAGGACCCATCCACCTCCACAAGAATACGTGGCTCAGGGCGACAGTGGGCCCGCCTGGACATCCAGACTGATGTTGGTGGAGCAGGTGTGGAGGAGGCCATGCCCGTGTCCCAGGATGCCAGCATCCATGGATGCCAGCATGCTGAGACTCGGACTGGTGCGGATCCGTCACCGATGATGATGTAGCTAACGTCATGGGCAGTGACAGGTGTGTGCCACAGGATGGCAACACAGCAGGTTACATCACAGCCATGGCTGTGGGTGGTGCCGCCGTGAGGCCTGCATGTCATCACAGTCCCAGCCTGTGCCTGTCAGCACTGGTGGGACAGCACTGGTGTGTGTCCAGGACAGTGGGACTGTTGTGGCCACTGTGGCGGCACCATTGAGCCCTGAGGAGCAGCAGCCGGAGGGCAGCATCAGCAGTAAGCCAATGGGCATGGGAGTACAGTGTCAGGAGTCACGTCAGTGCACTGCCTGTGGACATGCCCAGGCCTGGCCCTGGTGTGCAGCGCCCACCTTCAAGGTGATGAGCATCAGGGCGGAAAATACAACTAGGAAAAAGAGAGCGAAAGGAACAAAATGGAAACCTGTGATTATAAATAAAATAAGGACACACTTATGGAGCAACATGTTGGAGCTGATGTGCAGTCTGAGCTCACTTTCCTCACTGTGGTTCCAACGGGTTTAGCCTGGCACCGTGGGTGCCTCTGTGGTGAATTGTGGAGGGAGCATGGTGACCAACATGCACTGGGAGATTGCAGCTTTGAAACCGAGTCCCATTCATCAGTACCTGTGTTACCGTGAGCACCTCGGTACCTTCATTTCAGACTGCAGCTCATGATTTGGGTTTGACTGCTTTACTGCAAAACTGTACTGCGGATGTTCCTACTAAGTTACCAGCTTCTGCTCTGCACTCCGACAAGCCTAATCTTACAGCTTCAGATGGAATGATTCACCCGGATGACGTACCTGCACTAAGAATGCAGAACAGAAATGCACGAAAGGACTCCTATCTGACTGGTGACAGGTAGAAGTATGGTGCCTTATCTGATGCAGGCTGGATATTCACCAATGGAAAATGGATACTGGACTCTCAGTGGGAGACTTTCACTCAGGATTCTTCTCACATCAATTCAGGAACTACTGGGGACCCTTTGCAAGGTCAGACTTCATTTTTGAGTGACATTCCTGCTTCGGGGGCACCTGATACTGCTGATTTTTCCAGCATTAACATTCCTGAGGGTTCTCCACACTGTTCCGCTCCTGTTTCTCCCCTCGAGCACAACAACACCATGGGGCTCTCTTTTCTGATCTATTTCATAACAATAGATTAGAACAAGCACCCAGAAGGAATGCAGTTCACCTTCACTATCGTGGAGTCCTTGAGGAACACCCTGACAGACTTCATGTAGCCAGAAAATTATTAAAAGACTCTCTGAACTTTCAGGCAAATGATATTTATACTTTGATTAATGTGAGGGTGAAGACACATTTGATATTAATTTTAAGACTTTGGCAGGTTTGGATAAATTCTGGAACAGATATAAAACTGTAAATCACAGCCTCTGTGTTTGCCTTTTGGGCTATCCCATTACGAAACCTCTTTTTAAAGTTGTACATGTTGGCCCAGATATTCAAACTGCACCCAAAAGTGCTTAACAGCAGGAGCAAGTGCAAGTCCACTGCACCCATGCGCAAGAAGTGTGATATTCAAAACTGCACAGGCTAAGAAGCGCCTAAGGCTGACGACTGAATATCACACCACCTGTGCCATAGCGCAACTAGGGAGGTGAAGCTAAGCATATCTGATGCGACATAGCGCAACAAGGGATGTGCAGCTGAGCATTTCAGATGTGCCTTAAGCGCAACCATGGATGCCATGGATGGTCTGACAGGGTGTCATGCACACAGTGCAGGCCCCATGGACCACTGCACACAGGCATCCAGTGTACAGAGTACAACACACAAACCACAGACAGTGACTGATCCCCTGCCCACACCATAGGAGGTTCACCTCTGCACACACACACACACGCCCATGCGTGAAACATCCCTGACGCCATGCACACCACTGCAGCTGAGCACCTGTAGCCCTCTGCAAATCAGAGACCACCACAGTTGTCATAACAAAATGCTTATATTTAAAAGATGTAACAAAACATATATACAAATATTTACAAGGGGAAGGGACACATAACAGGTGGGGCGGGTAAGGGGCAGGGGTGAACATATGGAGAGGGAAGAAGGGGTGTGAGGGTGTCAAGGGGAATGGTGGTAGTAGGGGCATGGAGTGTTTAGTGTGTGCCCCGGTCCTCCTTCACATGGCGCCTATGTCTGCCACTCCTCCTCCTCCTCACCCCATGGTGGTGGATGCACTTAAAAGCTCAAGTGTTCCACTCTCCACCTGGAGCAGCTCCCTCACATTTCATTCCAGCGCCTGAAATCGGCGTCCACCTGGGATGAGGGAGCAGAGTCAATAAGTGTGACTGTCCAGCCCCTGCAGCCTACCCATTGTGAATGGCATACAGCCATGTGCCATGCCCCTGTGATGGTGTGTGACCACCCACAGTGACCGTGTCCACAAGACCTACCTACCCAGCCAGCCACAGCCATGTGGACCACTGCACACACCACCGCTCATGTCCTGCACAGCACCACCATGGCCGTACAGTGACTTGACTATGCAGTGTGAAGGCAGTGCCACAGCCATGTGCCCAGAGCATGCATGGACCACCATTGGGCAATCCCGGACATGCAGTGCCACTGGACAGTGCTGACTGTAACAAGTTGCGTGCATGGCAGTGGTGTCAGTGGATGGTGGCCATGCCCGCTGCCTGCCCAATTATACAGCATGCAATAGTAATCATGGATGTAGGCACGCACCATCATCAGGGTGGTCCATGCACCACTGACCACCATTACCCTCCTGGCTTGCAGCTCCTCCAGGTGGCACCTCCGGTCTATGGCCTGCTGGTGTTCTGCGGGTCCTAAGGTGCAAAACATGGAGAGACGAACATCAGTACAATCCTGTAGCAATTTCCCCCACCCCCATGTGTGTGCAATCCCACAGCCAGACCCACCCCCACACCTTGATAACACCACCACGGCCAAAACCTGACGGCCACCCCATGTGCTAGACACATGCAACCGTGATACCGTATGGACGATAAAAGTGAATGGATGTTGCACCTACCTGGCTGTGGCACCATGCCCCTCTAGGCATGTGCCCACAGTTAGGCAAGCAGGTCTGGGTCCCTCCGCCTCAGGTCACCATATTGGTGGTGGCACTGCTCTGCCATCCACTCCATACTGGTGGCCTCCACCAGGTCATCGGCCACCTCCTGCCACACCTGACTCCTGGCCCCTGTCCAGGTGCCTCCCAAATAAAGGCCCAACATGTGGCTCCACAATGGCAACAGGGTTTGCCAGCTCCACCTGGCTCCACTGCACAGCATGCCTCTGCGCCATCTCTGCTGCTCAGTTCAGTCAAAATGGTGCTCTGCAATGCGGTCCTGCCATGTGCAGATGCTGTGCAGTACAGCTGGCCATTCCCTATCATGCTGTCACCGAACAGCACGATAGTGGTGCACCTTGCCTGATGCATGGTGCCTAGGGGCAAAGATCGGGCACAGGGTCAAGGGTCTCTGGTGCATGGACAGCCACAGTGCGATTGGAACCCAATGCATGTAGTGCGATTGGATGTCTGTGTGCCACCTCCTGTAGCAGCCTACCATGCTGTTGCCCCAGTGCGCCTACAATGCCCCAGTGCCACAGCGCCATATAGGTGAACAGTGCTGTAACGCCACTGGCACAATGGTGGCCATGCCCTGCATATCCTCCCATGCACAGCATGTCAGCAGCATGGCAGGCGCCTGCGTCATCAACCGGGCATATGCAGTGAGGTGTGTACTACGCATGTCACAGAACTGCGCCCTTGGCTCAGCACATTCAACAACAATTGCGCAAAGCGCAACAGTGCGATATTCAGCCAGCATATGCAGATCAGCTAATCAGCCATTCAATGGCACAGTCACTGCATTTGCATCCACTTAAAGATGCGCCTCGCCTCACTTGCATGGGTTGCGCTATACAAGTGTGACATTGAGCTGCACTGGCCATAGTCGGTTACTGCAGTCTATTGTGGTGAGTTGCATGCTGTTTGGGAGTGTGGACTGTGGATTTTGGGACATGCATGGACTGCACAGTCACAGGTAACACCTGTCATTCTCACAGGCTGAATCATGACCCAGCTGTTGTGGAGGAAGAGGATCAGAGTCGTGGGAGGAAGAGGAGGCCAATTCTCACTAAGGCTGAGACAGATGCCCTGTTTGAGGCCTACCTAGACCAGGAGCTGCTTCTCAGCAGATGCCAGGGAACGCCACAGGCCTGTGCTGCTGCATGGGAGGAGGTGGTTCATGCTGTAAACCTGCATGGCAGCCACCAGCACTCCATGCAGGATTACAAGAAGAAGATGGGCACAGACAGGTGGAGGATTAAGGAGAATGTGGCTGCCATCAGGGCAGCATGGTCTGCGACAGGTGGGGGACAGTCGGAGGTGCTATGCCTGACCTCACAGGAGGAGCAGGCTGGCAGCATGCAGTGTTGTGCCATTGAGGGTGTTCGGGTGGTGGATTCCAGATGGGTGATAGCCCGTCACTGCATGGTAGGTCATGGTCTGTCTATTAGGGGGACAGGGTAGGTCACATGCAGTAACGTGACTTTGTTTTCCCTACAGCTTCTGAGCATCTGCGTGGGTCAGCGATGGTGGGCTTCTCCACTGAGGCGGTCACATGGAGATGGAGGAGGACCCATCCACCTCCACAAGAATACGTGGCTCAGGGCGACAGTGGGCCCGCCTGGACATCCAGACTGATGTTGGTGGAGCAGGTGTGGAGAGGCCATGCCCGTGTCCCAGGATGCCAGCATCCATGGATGCCAGCATGCTGAGACTCGGACTGGTGCCGGATCCGTCACCGATGATGATGTAGCTAACGTCATGGGCAGTGACAGGTGTGTGCCACAGGATGGCAACACAGCAGGTTACATCACAGCCATGGCTGTGGGTGGTGCCGCCGTGGAGGCCTGCATGTCATCACAGTCCCAGCCTGTGCCTGTCAGCACTGGTGGGACAGCACTGTGTGTGTCCAGGACAGTGGGATTGCGGCCACTGTGGCGGCACCATTGAGCCCTGAGGAGCAGCAGCCGGAGGGCAGCATCAGCAGTCAGCCAATGGGCATGGGAGTACAGTGTCAGGAGTCACGTCAGTGCACTGCCTGTGGACATGCCCAGGCCTGGCCCTGGTGTGCAGCGCCCACCTTCAAGGGGTGATGAGCATCAGGGCCGTGAAAATACAACTAGGAAAAAGAGAGCGAAAGGAACAAAATGGAAACCTGTGATTATAAATAAAATAAGGACACACTTATGGAGCAACATGTTGGAGCTGATGTGCAGTCTGAACTCACTTTCCTCACTGTGGTTCCAACGGGTTTAGCCTAAGTACCGTGGTGCCTCTGTGGTGATTTGTGGAGGGAGCATGGTGACCAACATGCACTGGGAGATTGCAGCTTTGAAACCGAGTCCCATTCATCAGTACCTGTGTTACCGGTGAGCACCTCGGTACCTTCATTTCAGACTGCAGCTCATGATTTGGGTTTGACTGCTTTACTGCAAAACTGTACTGCGGATGTTCCTACTAAGTTACCAGCTTCTGCTCTGCACTCGACAAGCCTAATCTTACAGCTTCAGATGGAATGATTCACCCGGATGACGACCTGCACTAAGAATGCAGAACAGAAATGACGCAAAGGACTCCTATCTGACTGGTGACAGGTAGAGTATGGTGCCTTATCTGATGCAGGCTGGATATTCACCAATGGAAAATGGATACTGGACTCTCAGTGGGAGACTTTCACTCAGGATTCTTCTCACATCAATTCAGGAACTACTGGGGACCCTTTGCAAGGTCAGACTTCATTTTTGAGTGACATTCCTGCTTGGGGGCACCTGATACTGCTGATTTTTCCAGCATTAACATTCCTGAGGGTTCTCCACACTGTTCCGCTCCTGTTTCTCCCCTCGAGCAACAACAACACCATGGGGCTCTCTTTTCTGATCTATTTCATAACAATAGATTAGAACAAGCACCCAGAAGGAATGCAGTTCACCTTCACTATCGTGGAGTCCTTGAGGAACACCCTGACAGACTTCATGTAGCCAGAAAATTATTAAAAGACTCTCTGAACTTTCAGGCAAATGATATTTATACTTTGATTAATGTGGAGGGTGAAGACACATTTGATATTAATTTTAAGACTTTGGCAGGTTTGGATAAATTCTGGAACAGATATAAAAACTGTAAATCACAGCCTCTGTGTTTGCCTTTTTGGGCTATCCCGATTACGAAACCTCTTTTTAAAGTTGTACATGTTGGCCCAGATATTCAAACTGCACCCAAAAGTGCTTAACAGCAGGAGCAAGTGCAAGTCCACTGCACCCATGCGCAAGAAGTGTGATATTCAAAAACTGCACAGGCTAAGATGCGCCTAAGGCTGACGACTGAATATCACACCACCTGTCACCATAGCGCAACTAGGGAGGTGAAGCTAAGCATATCTGATGCGACATAGCGCAACAAGGGATGTGCAGCTGAGCATTTCAGATGTGCCTTAAGCGAACCATGGATGCCCATGGATGGTCTGACAGGGTGTCATGCACACAGTGCAGGCCCCATGGACCACTGCACACAGGCATCCAGTGTACAGAGTACAACACACAAACCACAGACAGTGACTGATCCCCTGCCCACACCATAGGAGGTTCACCTCTGCACACACACACACACGCCCATGCGTGAAACATCCCTGACGCCATGCACACCACTGCAGCTGAGCACCTGTAGCCCTCTGCAAATCAGAGACCACCACAGTTGTCATAACAAAATGCTTATATTTAAAAGATGTAACAAAACATATATACAAATATTTACAAGGGGAAGGGACACATAACAGGTGGGCGGGTAAGGGGCAGGGTGAACATATGGGAGAGGGAAGAAGGGGTGTGAGGTGGGTCAAAGGGGATGTGGTAGTAGGGGCATGGAGTGTTTAGTGTGTGCCCCGGTCCTCCTTCACATGGCGCCTATGTCTGCCACTCCTCCTCCTCCTCACCCCATGGTGGTGGATGCACTTCAAAAGCTCAAGTGTTCCACTCACCACCTGGAGCAGCTCCCTCACATTTCATTCCAGCGCCTGAATCGGCGTCCACCTGGGATGAGGGAGCAGAGTCAATAAGTGTGACTGTCCAGCCCCCTGCAGCCTACCCATTGTGAATGGCATACAGCCATGTGCCATGCCCCTGTGATGGTGTGTGACCACCCACAGTGACCGTGTCCACAAGACCTACCTACCCAGCCAGCCACAGCCATGTGGACCACTGCACACACCCACGCTCATGTCCTGCACAGCACCACCATGGCCGTACAGTGACTTGACTATGCAGTGTGAAGGCAGTGCCACAGCCATGTGCCCAGGCATGCATGGACCACCATTGGCACAATCCCGGACATGCAGTGCCACTGGACAGTGCTGACTGTAACAAGTTGCGTGCATGGCAGTGGTGTCAGTGGATGGTGGCCATGCCCGCTGCCTGCCCAATTATACAGCATGCAATAGTAATCATGGATGAAGGGCACGCACCATCATCAGGGTGGTCCATGCACCACTGACCACCATTACCCCTCCTGGCTTGCAGCTCCTCCAGGTGGCACCTCCGGTCTATGGCCTGCTGGTGTTCTGGGGTCCTAAGGTGCAAAACATGGAGAGACAAACATCAGTACAATCCTGTAGCAATTTCCCCACCCCATGTGTGTGCAATCCCACACAGCCAGACCCACCACCCCACACCTTGATAACACCACCACGGCCAACACCTGATGGCCACCCCCCATGTGCCAGACACATGCAACCGTGATACCCGTATGGACGATAAAAGAGAATGGATGTTGCACCTACCTGGCTGTGGCACCATGCCCCTCTAGGCATGTGCCCACAGTTAGGCAAGCAGGTCTGGGTCCCTCCGCCCAGGTCACCATATTGGTGGTGGCACTGCTCTGCCATCCACTCCATACTGGTGGCCTCCACCAGGTCATCGGCCACCTCCTGCCACACCTGACTCCTGGCCCTGTCCATGGTGCCTCCAAATAAAGGCCCAACATGTGGCTCCACAATGGCAACAGGGTTTGCCAGCTCCACCTGGCTCCACTGCACAGCATGCCTCTGCACCATCTCTGCTGCTCAGTTCAGTCAAAATGGTGCTCTGCAATGCGGTCCTGCCATGTGCAGATGCTGTGCAGTACAGCGCCAGCATTCCCTATCATGCTGTCACCGAACAGCACGATAGTGGTGCACCCTGCCTGATGCATGGTGCCTAGGGGGCAAAGATCGGGCCCAGGGTCAAGGGTCTCTGGTGCATGGACAGCCACAGTGCGATTGGAACCCAATGCATGTAGTGTGATTGGATGTCTGTGTGCCACCTCCTGTAGCAGCCTACCATGCTGTTGCCCCAGTGCGCCTACAATGCCCCAGTGCCACAGCGCCATATAGGTGAACAGTGCTGTACGCCACTGGCACAATGGTGGCCATGCCCTGCATATCCTCCCATGCACAGCATGTCAGCAGCATGGCAGGCGCCTCGTCATCAACCGGGCATGCGCAGTGAGGTGTGTACTACGCATGTCACAGAACTGCGCCTTTGGCTCAGCACATTCAACACAATGTGCAAAGCGCAACAGTGCGATATTCAGCCAGCATATGCAGATCAGCTAATCAGCCATTCAATGGCACAGTCACTGCATTTGCATCCACTTAAAGATGCGCCTCGCCTCACTTGCATGGGTTGCACTATAAAAGTGTGACATTGAGCTGCACTGGCCATAGTCGGTTACTGCAGTCTATTGTGGTGAGTTGCATGCTGTTTGGGAGTGTGGACTGTGGATTTTGGGACATGCATGGGACTGCACAGTCACAGGTAACACCTGTCATTCTCACAGGCTGAATCATGACCCAGCGTGTTGTGGAGGAAGAGGATCAGAGTCGTGGGAGGAAGAGGAGGCCAAATTTCACTAAGGCTGAGACAGATGCCCTGTTTGAGGCCTACCTAGACCAGGAGCCGCTTCTCAGCAGATGCCAGGGACGCCACAGGCCTGTGCTGCTGCATGGGAGGAGGTGGTTTATGCTGTAAACCTGCAGCAGCCACCAGCACTCCGTGCAGGATTACAAGAAGAAGATGGGCACAGACAGGTGGAGCATTAGGAGAAGGTGGCTGCCATCAGGGCAGCATGGTCTGCGACAGGTGGGGGACAGTCGGAGGTGCTATGCCTGACCTCACAGGAGGAGCAGGCTGCTGGCAGCATGCAGTGTTGTGCCATTGAGGGTGTTCGGGTGGTGGATTCCAGATGGGTGATAGCCCGTCACTGCATGGTAGGTCATGGTCTGTCTATTAGGGGACAGGGTAGGTCACATGCAGTAACGTGACTTTGTTTTCCCTTACAGCTCCTGAGCATCTGCATGGGTCAGTGATGGTGGGCTTCTCCACTGAGGTTGGTCACATGGAGATGGAGGAGGACCCATCCACCTGCACAAGAATCACGTGGCTCAGGCGACAGTGGGCCGCCTGGACATCCAGACTGATGTTGGTGGAGCAGGTGTGGAGGAGGCCCTGCCCATGTCCCAGGATGCCAGCATCCATAGATGCCAGCATGCTGAGACTCGGACTGGTGCGGATCCGTCACCGATGATGATGTAGTTAAAGTCATGGGCAGTGAAGGTGTGTGCCACAAGATGGCCACACAGCAGGTTACATCACAGCCATGGCTGTGGGTGGTGCCGCCGTGGAGGCCTGCATGTCATCACAGTCCCAGCCTGTGCCTGTGAGCACTGGTGGGACAGCACTGGTGTGTGTCAGGACAGTGGGACTGTTGGCGGCCACTGTGGCGGCACCATTGAGCCCTGGGGAGCAGCAGCCGGAGGGGCAGCATCAGCAGTCAGCCAATGGGCATGGGAGTACAGTGTCAGGAGTCGCGTCAGTGCACTGCCTGTGGACATGCCCAGGCCTGGCCCTGGTGTGCAGCGCCCACCTTCAAGGGTGATGAGCATCAGGGCCGTGAACACCCTGAGGGACAGCATGCTGATCAGGCAGATGACCTCTTGGATGAGCACACCTGCATACTACAAGCATCAGTCAATCAGCAGATGCGACTTGTGGCGGCGGTGGATGCAATGATTGTGGCTCTCGCCGGGCAGAGGAGCATCGCCAGAGACGCGATCTGCTCCTGGCAGGGATGGACCGTTGAGGGAGGATGTGACCACTGCCATTGACAGGCAAACACAGGCATTCACTGCTGTCATGGCCACAATGGGCACACAGTTATTTGCCCATGCATCACAGACACCACTCAGTGCACTGTCCACCCTCATTCCGGCATCGTGTGACACCATCCTTGTCGGCACCAGGTTCAGCTGTGGGCATCCCAAGCATGCCTGGCGGAGGCATGTTCGGTGTCTGCAGACCCTGCGTGAGCACAGTCACGCTCATTCAGTGGAACCCTGAGGACCATCGGTGCCACCCCATGAGGCCAGTGGTCAGCCTTCACTGCTGGCGGTCAAGCGGGGCCGCCCACACATCCGTGGTGGCGTGGCACTGTGGCACATGACTGACCTGTCTCCCAGCATGGCTACTGTCTGATATTGCCTATGTGCATTGTGTCATTCAGCGGGCAATGTTTGGGTGGGTTCCCAGCCCTGCACGCACACACACACACACACACACACACACACACAGTCCATCTGCACACCCTCCCAGCTGCTGTCCGCAGTTCTGTGTGCATGATGATGCCTGCATTGCACTGTACACCACTGTGCAATGGTGCCCAGCATCTGACACATGCACAATGACAGGCAGTGGGCGTGTTGGTCTGTGGAATATGTGTGGCTAGGGCGTGGCGTTCTGGGTTGGCGTGCCTCCTACCCTTTGTGCATGTCTGGTGAGTTGTGTGTGTGTGTGACTGACCATGTGCAATGTTAGACCTCGCACATCCCTGGCGGTGTGTGTGGTTCCATGCCTGGCCACTTCCCTTAGGGCATGCACCCTGGTGTGTGTCCATGTGTGTTTGTGGGTTGTGCCTTTGCCACTGGTGGTTGCACATGGCCCCATGACTTACGTGGGTTGATTGAAATGCTCACCGTGATGGTGTCCCAGTGCATCTGTGCTAGCCGGAGCAGTCGGGGTCCCGTCGCCTAAGGGGGCTGCCCATCACCATTGTCACCAGCGTCCTTGTCATCCCCATTGCTGTCCCCTCTTTGACCTGTACGGCTATCCCACATTCATTGGCCATGTTGTGCAGGATGTAACAGGCAGGGAATAGCCCACAGGCCTTTGAGGGGCTGTACTGTAGGGCACCACGGAGGTGTCCAGGCAATGGAAATGTGCCTTCAGCATACCAAACACCCACTCAATGACATTACATGTGGTGGCATGTGCCTCATTGTAATTTTGCTACGATGGGGTCGCGGGCGGCCGGTATGGTGTGAGCAGCCAGGGATGGAGTGGGTATCCACTGTCACCTATGTGTAGAGGGTGGAGGTTAGTTTGGTGATCAGCATCGCCCTGCCCTGGGCCATGTAGGCCACTACCCATGTCACCTCTGATGATGCCCTCCCAAGCCCTAAGTCTGTCCATGTGGTTTGCATACTCACCCACTAAGTGGCCAGTGGAGATGTCCCCACTCTTGAATCTGTGGCACAGTGCTGACTGGTGCCAGATGAAGGCATCATGTGTTCCCAGGGTGCGTGGCACAGACATTGATCATGCACCCCTGGCATCACACACCACCTGACAGTTGGCGTTAGCATAGCCCTTCCAATTAATATATGTGGCCCCTCGGGTCCAGGTGGTGTCTCGGATGGCCACATGGGTGGTCTATTGCCCTAGCATGCCAGGCATACGTGCTACCCTGTGGAACTCCTGTGTGTTTGCTGTGTGCTCCGCGGCATGCTGGGGAAATGGATGTACTCCAGCATGTGGCAGTAGTGTGCTGAGGAATTGGGTGAGGTGGTGTGTGGCGCGCCGACTGGGTTATGCCTGTGGTGTCCTCTCTGTTGGTCTCTGAAAGGTACCTGTGGCGAGCAAGCACATGCAAGCTGTCACTTTAGTCTCCACTAACAGAGCATGGCTCCATCTTGTGGGTACCTGCATCACATCACTGCACAACTCACAGAGCCGCCTCAGAATTGCCCGATTCAGGTGGTACTGGCCCACGATCTCAGTATCGCTGTACAGCTCAGCGGGTGAGGGCTCAGTACTGCCTGTTGGGGGCATACCACTGACAGGCCCTTCCATGGCTGTGCCCCTTCTGCCCACTCCTCACCCCCTCATTACTGCCTCCATCTGGATGGTGGCACTGGCCATATCCCTGGCTTGTGTTCACCCCCTGGAAGCTGTTTCTGTGTTCCCCACTGTCCTGGCTGCTACTTCCCCTGCACTGGGAACACCTAAATGTGGTGGCCTCTGTGCTGTGTCCCTTGAGGCATATACACTGAGGCACTTCCCCTTCTGCACTGGCTGTGTCTCCCCCACTTTTCCTGTGCCTCTCTGTTCAGGGTGCCCTTCCTGGCCTGCTCTGTGTGTCCCTCCTGCCATCTTTGTGCAGCTATGGTTCAGCCTCATGTGCCTTCCCTAGCGTTCTGTGCCTCTCTCTTGTTCCTTTTATTTTGCCTCATTTCTGCTATTGTGCAACTTCCACTTGCTCCCTATTGTGCATGGCCCATGTTGTTGAATATCGTACTGCGTCATTTATGCATGGTTCCTCCCCTTCAGTTGCGCATACATTCATTATCATTGCGCTATTGCTCAGCGTGATTTGGGGGTGCATCTGCCTCCCGATGAATATTGCAGAATGGCGCATTTTTGACTTGTACTGGAGCAACCCTATTGCTCATGACGCAGCCCTTTGAATATCTGGGCGTTATGTTTAGGAATGATGGGGTGAACGTGGAGATATTCTTTTTTAGCTAGAGCACAAATTTTGGAGGCCTCCAGAAGCGGTTATAGATCGTGAAGGTATCTGGATGGGGAGTTGGAAATTCAGGGTGAAATTGAACATTGTGGGAAATAAGGTAGTCCATATTCCTAACAGTTTTTTTCTTGCAAAGGATAGAGGAGTATGTTTCAATCCTGGGCAGCCGAAGACTTGCTAAAATGTGGCAGCAGGAGGCATCTCAGTAGCACCTCATGATAAGGTTAAATGTGCTCTCTGTGGGGAATTTGACCATGATAGTGGAACTTGCAGGAATGTTTTCATTGCAATCTCATGATGAACAGGGTCACGCTTATCACCAGTGCCTTTGGGCTGGACAAAATAAACAAGAGGGTATTAATAAGGAGGATCTTATTAATAATGCACAGGATAGATATCGGTCTAGATATGTACCCATGCAGGCTCCTACTATTTACTCCTTCTGCTGGTGCTGACCCACTACTTCTGCTTCACCTTCTATTGAGGATCCACACTTTAGAATCCTCCCAGGCCTCAGGGCCTCACTCAGATGCACATTCTTATGATGTTAACTCCTAAAGCATGCACGCCAGTCTTCTGCTGAGGTTTCTGGGACTCCCCTTGTTGTGAACCCCTACGCAAACAGCTTAGTAGGCCTCCACCCCCAGTTTCAGAGTTTCAAATCCCCACCTGAAATGGGTAACTAGAGCTTCTAGTTGGTACTTGAGCCATAATTTGAAATTCCTACTGAGAACCCTTTCCATCTTCTACAGGATGAGGAGGGTGGCTCAGAATCAGATGTATCCACAAAATCTGAGTTTATTTCTGAAATGATTGTTAGGAGGAAGGGGTGGTGGATTCTAGATGGTAAGAAAAGAAGAGGAAGAAATGAAAAAAAAAGATGTTCCAAAACCCTGATGGTAATTTTGTTGCTCTAAACAACTCATGGCAGAAATTAAACTAGCTTCCTTAAATACTTGTAGTATTAAAATTATAAAAACAAGAAAGGCATGTTTTCATTTTTGTCTTTCTCTACAAGCTGATATCATTTTTTTTACAGGAAACTAGATTTACCTGTATTCATGATATCACACAGGCATCTAAGCTCTGGAACAGAGGCCATTGTTGGTCCTATGGGGAGGATGCGGCAGATGGCCTAGGCATTCTGTTCAACCATACTTCTGTCCATGTCTCTAGGCTGGTGGATATACACCCAGGGAAGGCTCTGCTCTTGGATTGTGTTTATAAGGGTTTCTTTACATCTCATTAATACTTGTGCCCCTCAAGTTAAGACTTTTGGATAGAATTATTTAATAGTATTCTGCCATATCTGTTTACTTGAAACAGGTAATCTGGGGTGATGGCATGAATTGTGGCCTAGATGTCAAGTTCAAAGATTCTGTCCAAACTAAAGTGTATTGTGATTCCCATGCTTCATTGAAGGTTTTACAGACCGCCTCCTTAAGGATGCTTATCATGAACTTCATAAAGATGTGGGAGCCACTTAGAGGCGTAGTGCCTTTCATACTAGAACTGATTTTTATCAAAATTTTTATTTCCCATGCTTTTTTCTTTGATTATGTGAATTCTTGGATCATTTGGTCCTGCTTTGTACAGTAAATATGTTAGTTTCCTCTTAGCTATCCTGTGGTTACCTCTTGGTGGAAACTGAATTCTTCATTTTGCAAGATCTGGATATGCAACATAAATTACATTCCTTCTTGTTGCCGAACTCTGTGAGTGTGCTATATGATTCTCTGGCACATTGGTGGGCTGATACAAAACAAGATTTTAAAATGTGTTCATTTCTTTTGAGAGGCATAAATGTAATCAGGATTATATTACTTATTTGGATTTGCAGCAACAGCTTTATAGGTTGACTTCTTCACCAAATGTTGCTGATGTTAGGATTAAACAGCAAATAGATATTGTTAAGGGTCAAATGAGGTGATACCAATATGACCGTGTGGTGTCTTTATAGGCTGAAATGCAGTATGGTACTGTAAAGTCAGCTTCAGCTGACCTTTCATGGCTTGTAAACATTGGATGGACAATAAATTAATGGAGGGACTTACTAATTCGGATGGGGCTTTAATAACCACTACTGTTGGGATGCTAAACATTGTTAGGCAGTCTCTACAAAAACTTCAGGTGACTAGTTTTACAGAAGGAGTTCAGTGGGAAGAAATCCTTGCATGTGAGTTGCCAGTACCTTCTGAAGAAGATAATGGGGATTTCGGTGAACCCATTTCTAAAGAGGAAATTAGCAGGAGATCACTAATTTAGCTTTGGGTGTTTCCCCTGGGTGGATGGCCTTACTAATGAATTTTATAATTTTTTATGGATGACATGTGTGATATTTAGCATGTGGTTTGCAATGAGATTTTGGACATGAGTTATGCCTCACGATTTTTCAGCCGCTGTATTCTTTATTTAAAAAGGTAATAAAGCTGATATAGGAAATCGGAGGCCTATCAGTTTGCTCAATAAGGATTATAAACTTTTATCGGCTATTTTGCTAATAGGTTGCAAAGGTTGCTTCTTATTTGATACATCCTGTACAAATCTGCTCCATCCTGGGGAGAAATACACAGCAAAATTAGTTTTTACGTAATATTTGTGAGTTTGGGCGACAAAGGCGTTTATCAGATTATCTTTTGGCGTTAGATCAAACAAAGGCTTTTTTATTTTATTTTTAGTCTTTGGTAACCGGTGAGGCCCACTAGGCACAAGTGCCTGTTTTCAGGGGTGACCTGGGCGCACTGGGTGGTTAAGTAACTTGTTCAGGGTCACACAGTATGCAAGTGGAGGTTGTGAGAATCAAATTCAGGTCTGGTCTATTGGATGTACCAAGCTTGTTCACACCTCATTCCTCTAACCTCTAGGTTATACTGTTGCTATACTTTTGACATGGAATCCCATGATTTTCTTTGGCAGGTGCTTGACCATTATGGGCTCTCTTTCATTTCAGGACTTGGGTAAGTTTATTTCACAAAGAAGTGAAGATTTTCCCTCGGTGAATGGGGAGCTGGGAGAGCTTTATTTTACAAAGGGAGTTAGACAAGGATGTCCACTTAGTCCCCTATTGTGTACATTTATTTTGGACTCTATTGTAAGAGATCTTTAGGGATGATACTATTCGGGGATTATCACGTCCCCATTTTGAACCCCCAAATTGGCAGTTTATGCTGATGCTATTGTAGTCACTGTTCCTGACTCTGAATCAGGTATGGCAGTTTTGCAGGTTTTAGATGGGTATGCAAGCTTGGCAGGGCGGCTATTAATTACTCTATAAGCATTGGGGTATATGTTGGTGATGGGTTACTTAACTTCAGGATTAGGCAAATTTCTATTTCCAGATATTCTACTAAAATTCTCGGTGTCATTTTGGTTGTGGAGATTTGGCGATTTAAAATGGGAAGAGAAAATAAGAGTAGAAGAAATGAAAGCCAAGTTTAGAAAACGTGGTATTATCTAAAACAAAAAGGGTTTTGATTGTTAATAAATTTTTGCTACCTTTATTTTTGCATGTTTGTACCTCTTTCCTATTCCAGGTTCTTTAGAGACAAGATTGTATAGCATTTTTTTCCAGATGGTCTGGGGAGTCGTCTCAATCCGGTTAAATGGGAATTCACTTACTTATGGTTAAGAAAGGGGTCTTGGTATGATACATCCTTTGTTTGTTTTTTTCTTTCTTTTTTCTACAATGCTTCCCAAAATGGGGGGTAATAGACACCAGTGGGATGGCTGGACGTATCTGCTTTTTATTAAAATGGGGGACTCAATTCCTAAACTTTGTGCCACCTTGGAAATCTCAGATTTTGCTATTGCTGCCATAAGGAAACTTAAACAGTGGGGGTTATGAAAGAGCATCTTACGGCTCTGCATCATAAAATTTTATACATTGATATCATGAGGAGGAATTCTGCTTGTCAGGTTGATTTCCCTAGATGTGTACCTACAAAATTTGGAAATGTTTTGCCTACTCTGGTTGACAAGCAATTCCATCCACATGTGGGATGTGCATTGGCTTTGTTGTCACAGCAGACTTGGGGTGAAGGGAAATTTAAAACATAAGCCTTTGTTGGAAAGACAATGCATTATATTGGAATGTACTGGTTTAGAAGAAACTTTGGAGCATTTTTCTTTACATGTGTATATGCTAAACAATTTTGGCAAGATTTGGCTTCTAAGTGGCACTGGGGTTTGGCAACATTGGTTACTTATGAGACTTTGGTTCTGGGTGATTATACTGTTTTTTTCACAATATCACCCCAGTACTTTGAATCTGCTGTTTGCATGTTTGAAATATTATTTGTGGCAAGCTCAATGTCAATATTCTTTACAGCATTTGAAAGCCCCACCTTTGACTGTCATTACACAAATTGAAACTACAGTTAGTAAACTGAAAGACATTGAATGACCACTTTTACTGTTCAAGTTTCAGATTCTCTGGAAACATATTTTTGGCTGTATTAATTCATTCATTTGGGACTGTTTCTGCAAATCCTTATTTGTTCTTGCTAAGTATATAGATTTTCTTGATTGATATCTCATTTATATTTTTTGCTTTTGTCATGCTTCTTTTTTATCAGTTATCACTTTTCTACCTTGCAGCCACAGTCCTGCTCCATATCCAGCCACCTTTCCTCCATTCTACCACCGACCCCAAAGCTTGCATGCCCAGCTGGTAGATACAACTACATTTGTGAAAGGGACCCCCTGTAGCCTCTGTACCCAGTGAGGAACCATTACCGCACATCCCTCCAGGCATTGTTGGCCAGTGAAACTGCAGCCATCAAGCTGCCACGGACTTGTGCTGCCATTTTTCCCTACTTATCTCCCCAATGGATGCATCGGGTGTAAGGACATCAGCACACTAACATGCAGATGTCTGCCGTGCTTGCCCCCTACTAGGCACCTGCACATCTGCAGTACCTCCAGCATCCCCAGAGACCAGCAGAGTGTAGGCATCCACCCCTTCTCCCAGGACCAGGAGAGCTGTCATCAGATGCTCATTCCTAGTCCTCCCTGTTGATCCCCGATGATCCAGGCTCATTCCTGAACCCGGGTTGCCGGCGTGAGTGAGGTGTGGAATCCAGTGCCTCAGCCCTCAGTGCCACTGGGCTGGCTTGTTGTGTTTCTTATGTATTTGGTGGGGTGTTTTGGGAGTTCAGCATTTGCCATTATTTATCACTGTGATATGTATCTTATTTGCTTTTCGTTTCCCCAATTTTTGGCTTTGTTTACCACTTTTTGGTACTGATGTATTGTTTTTTTTCAATAAAAAAATTCCCTACTCATCAGTAGGGAAGCATTTACATCCTGGCACTCTGGCCAAGATGGCCACTTTCTCTGAAGCTTCGACTGAGATGGATGTGCAGGAGGTAGTGGAGATGGTCTCTCAACATCTTGCAGTCTCCCTGAGACCGAAGCTTTTTGATGCTCCAAATACTTTGAAGGAGCACCAGAGACCCAGATAAATTCTACGGACAACAAGAAAATTGGACAAGGAATGGAAGAAAATACTAGTCATTTTCAGCCCAAGGAAACCTTTATTATCCAGAAGGCAAAATCTTTGATTTAACTAAGGATTTGGAAGCCCAGCTAATGCAGGAAGAGTGAGACTTTCTTTTAAAACAAAAGAACTCTGTGAAGCAATTGCTTTGGCTAGAACTATAACAAACCTGATGGAGACTGTAAACACCATGGTTTTTACTTCCTAGTAACTGACAGCAGGCCAAGCTGTAAACCTCAGGTGCACCTGGACGAACAGCATTAACACCAGATTAAAGGAATGAGTCACCCACAGAGCAGTGATCTGATAAACAGCAACACAAATTTCTGGCAAGTACATCTCATGCTCCTTTATTTGTGTTTGATGGAAATAAGATCACACCTAACAATAATGCAAACTGTAAAATGGGGTAGCAGTGGAATAGCGTAGACAGGCATGGAGGCTTTGACCTAAATGGCAAGCCTAGCAGAATGGAGACAGCAACTACTGAGTGGTCAGTTCAATCTGCTTTTCAAGGTGCTGCCTGGGAACAAATTGCAAGTGGGCAGTGGGTGTCTGGTCTTCTTCCTATTCAAGTAACAGGGAAGAGATGAACATTCCGAAAGGAGAGCTAAGACTAATATAGCAGAACCTATTGCACTAGTACCTGAGAATCCAGTGCATATTGAAATGTCTTACAACTTACACAGAACCCACAGCTTGACATACAGTAAATGCCCTCACCATTGCAATTGAGAAAGAAATAGTCCAGGCCCAACCTTTGGAGCCTGTACCAGAAGACACCAGGCCACATCAAGATGCACCACAGGCAAATACTTCAGACACCACTGACCAGGACAGACACCAGCATGACAGGAGGAACAGATCTTATGCATCTTTTTCAGGGAACCAGTATATCCAGCTAAAAGATACAATAGAGTCAAATTAATTTACAAAGGAGGCCTAGAGGCATTTCCTGACCGCCTGTTTGTTGCTAAAACATTATTGAAAACCTTCATGAACTATACTGCAGCTGAAATATATGCACTTATACATGTTTCTGGTGATCAAACTTTAGATATTAGTTTTACATTTAACAGTGGTTTGCAGACATTTTGGGAACTTTATCATAACTTAAAGACAACACCTTTATGGTCACCTTTTGAAGGAATTCCCTTGATGAAACTGGCCAATAGAACCATAACTGTACTCTTCTGAAATGAGGGATCAGCATGACTGATCTTCTATACTGGTTAAAGCAAATATGCACAGTTTTTGAAATCCAGAAGCAATCTTTGATGATGAGATGATATGGACTGGAGGGTGGAGGTTGAGGATTGTTCTTCTTACCACAGAGACTGGGTTGACACACACCGAATAGCTTTTTCATTGGACATGATAGAGGGTTCTGTTTTATCAGAGACAACCTAAAGCTTGTACTGATGTGGGAAACTGGACATATAAGCTCATTTTGTGAAAATTGAAATCTACATTGTGGGGACTTGGGGCATATCAGTGGTCATTGTCGAAATGAGCAGCTTTGTAATTTGTGTAACACAAACGGCACTCATATCATATGTGTCCTTGGCTGCCCATAACCAACCCAATCAGTCACATGATGAGGAGCAGTGATTACTAATAGCCATTGCACAAAGAACTAGAGTAGAACCTTCCCCACCCACTAGGTAAGATGAAGTAGGAAGTGTGCAGCGGGCAGAAACGGATGAAAGGGATCAGAGGTAACAAACTCCTATTGCCAGTGGTCACCAGAACCAGGCCCCACAGAATCCCTGCAAACACATCGAGCTGATTAATCCAGGGAGCCACAAGGAGAGACAACTCCAGTTCTGGATATCCTCCCCGTAGACTCAGAAGCAAGGAAGTCTAGGCGGGCCACAAGGAGAAGGCAGATTTAAGCTGGACCCAGCCTAAGCCCAAAGTGTTAAAAACAACAGGAATCCCTGTTGCAAATAGATTTGAGGCCCTTACAGACACTTCTAGAAACTTCAGGCAATGAATCAGATGAATCTTCGGTCTCTCATCAATGCAAGAGGGCAGCTTAGACGGGAAGACCCCACCACCACAGAGCTCATCTACCCCTTCTGCCATGATTCATCCCCAACCAAAGCCAAAGCTAAACAGAAAAACATCAGACAAAGTAGGACTTTAGTAAAGCAGCTCCCATGAGTTATTTAACCTTTTTTCTTTTCTGCTCAAATGAATGTTGATTTAGCATTGTACTTTCTCAATGCTAACAGTGTCAAAAATCATGGAAAAAGGCAAGCTGTGTCCTCTCACATTAAATCACTTGGGAGTGGATTCTTTTGCTACAAGATACGAGACTGCATACATTAACTGATATTAAGGAGGCCACACAGTTATGGCATGCTGGAACATCATACTGGTTCATAGGCCCAGACACATGTTCAGGATTAGGAATCCTTTTCTCAGGGTTCAGTTTCAGTTAGTGAAACTCCTTGACTTATCCCCAGGAAGAGCACTTATGGTAGAAATAAGAATCCAATGGGTTCTATATAGAATACTGAATGTGTATGCAGCTCAATGGAGAATGAAAGGACAGAATGTTTTCAAATTATTCAGCCCTATTTACACTCCTCACAGAATGTAATTCTAGGAGGTGACTTCAATTGCAGCATATCCCTAACTGACAGAGGTAGAAACATGAAAGCAAAGAAGTTTTTTGTGATATTGCATTTCTAAGAAATATGCTCCAGGTAGCAAATCTAAAAGATACACACCATTGTACATTAGGATATACTGAACCAACATTCTACAAAGGTTCATTAGCTACCCAAATAGACTACTTTTTCTTAACATCATCTCATAACATTACACAAACAAGGGTATTAGTATCAGAATTCTTGGACCATGAGATTTTAAGTTTTAAAACTGATAATAAAAACCACCTACATTATGGACCAGGGACTTGGAAATTCAACTCCTTATTGTTAGAATCTTCAGAAATTACACAGGAGATAAACTCTTTTCTTGAAGCTAGGAAATCTGTATTTGTCTTATATGATGATCCCCTGTTGTGGTGGGAAGATACTATCATGGACCTGTCACATCTTGTTAAATCATATAATAAAAATAAAAGAAGCACTGAATACTATCAGTATCTGCAAAATAGTCTAATCACAGAAACTGTTATTACTGTCCCACATAACAGGCCATAATTTTGTTTCCCAAATACAAAACATAAAAGAACAGATGGCAGAATTTCATCTAGTACAGGCTCAGAATCTTCAAAATCAACGTAGATTCTCCACACAAGGAAAGAAAGACTATACCTGCCCTTTGAAATGTGCAATAAAATGCCACACAAAACAAATGGTAGTTTTAAGGGATGAAAACCAATTTCTATGTTCTGAATTACCAGACATCAGAAGGATTGTTGACAACCACACACAGCAATTGTTTTCAACAGTCCACACAGGTACATGACTCTGATGGTCTGTTACATGATTTAGAGAATCCTAGATGCTTGACAGAACATGCTGAAAGCCTTGTGCAAGATATCCATCCAGATGAAATATTTCAAGCTTTAAACACTTTAGTGAATAATAAATCTCCTGGTGGTGATGGCCTGACCAATGAACTTTTAAGTACATTGGTCACAAACTACTACTGTAACTTGCAGGTATTCTCTTGTATACTCGAACACACACCCCTCCCTAGCATGACCAGTGGACTAGTAATATGTTTATTTAAAAAGGAGATAAAAGCAATATTCAGAAATGGAGGCCTATTTTGCTTCTTAATACTGATTTCTAAATACTCACCAAAGTACTGAACACCAGATTACTAAGGGTGCCAGAATATCTCATTTCCCCAGCTCAAACATGCTCGGAGCCAGGTAGAAAGTTCACAGATCACCTAATCTTGTTATGGGAATTATTTGAAAATGGCAAGAGAAAGAAAGCAGCTGGAATGGTCATCTCACTAGACCAGCAAAAGCTTTTGATTCGGTTCATCATAATTTTTATGTGCGGTGCTGACTCACTGTGGTATACCATGAGAATTTATAAAATGGATACAGTGCCTATATAAAACGCAACAATAACTCCAATGGTGCAAGGTTGGAAGGAGCCATGATCAGTGTAGGAAGAAGAGTATAACAGGGGTGTCCCTGAACCCTCTTCTTTTTGTTTTTTGTATCTATTGCCTTCTACGGATAATAAATAAATCTGAACAAATCCAACATATTGCCCTAGCAGATAAGAATCTTCAGCTGGCAGCAATAGCATGTGCTGATGATCTTTGCATCCTAGTTCAGGACCCAAAATCGGCCTTTGAGGCAATTCAGATGTGCAACCAGTATGGAAACTATGCAGGTGTACATTTGACTGTGAAAATGTATGGCTAAATATCTAGAAAACCTTGATCAGGGACTAAGTAGCATTAGTGGAATTAAAGTAACATCAGAGCCAATGAATATTCTAGGTGTATTGTATGGTTCAAATGATGATGACACACTAAATTGGGGCAATAAAATAAAATTGGCAACAAATTGTAGCAGGGTGGAACAAATGGAAACACAGCAAGCAAAAAATAATTTTTTAATTAAAACATTTTTAGTACCTGTATTTTTATATCTCAGCCACATCTATCCACCACCTAAATCATTAGAAACTTCACTTCTAAGCACTTTCTTTCAAGCAGTCTGGGGAGCCACTTAAACCCCATCAAAGGAAACAACATACTTGCTAGTAAACAAGGGAGACTGGGATGATAAACCCCATAGTTTTCTTTTTAGTATTTTTGTATACTAATATTAAATCACTATTGGTTTTGAGGGTCAAGGATGGGCTACCTTAATGTTAGATACTTGCTCACAATGGCTGGCTCAGTGGAAGAATGGAAGACTGAGAATCCTTAAAGGTCAATAGTCACCACAGAATATGTCAGGATACATTTCAGAAAATAAAGCAGTGGAAAGTCACCAGTACAATGGCAATCTTTAAAACTAGAAAGGAAACATGCATGTGGATGCAAGATAGTTATTTTAGTGAATTACTAACTTTTCCAAACTGTCCTGTAGCTTACATGCCCTCCCTAACCCTCTTAGTTAAGAAAGTAGGATTCAAAATAGAATGTGGGACCTCCACCTGTTAAGCTGCCATGAGAAGATCAATGTAAAATCAATCACAAATACAAGCAGCTAGAGGATAGATTCTGCAGTAGGCAACAGTGTTTCCAAAACTAGAGACAATCCAACATTTATTCTTTGATTGCTCATACATTCAAGGGTTCTGGGCATTATTAGCCACAGAATGGAATGTACCTTGGTTTAAGTCTATTACTTACGAAGCTTTAATGTATGGACATTACATGAGTGATGCTCTCAGATGGAATACAAGGTCATTACATATTATTTTAATGTTATTAAATGGTTCATTTGGAATTCTAGATCAATATTTACATTACAACAAAAACATATTACTCATATTGAACTTCTTGCTAAAATCAGATATGAACTTAATGACAGATATACCAAAGAGGCCAGGCTGCTTACACAGAATAATTTATGAGCTCATTGGAGAAACATGCCCTGGATAACTGATACAGATGTACCCATCACTTGATATAGACAACAGTTCTGTTTGTTAGGTAACTATTAAATCCTGAAAGTTAGTATTGATAATTACAGAATGAAGTTAATTTTGTTGTTTTCTATATTTATTTTCTTGTATTGGAGGTCATTGCTCATTTTCTTAACCCCATGACTAACCTGATTTATTTCTTATGGAACCGAATGGATACCTTTGATTTTATTTGTATTGTACTGTTTGATTTTTCCTTTAATAAACTCCCTACTCTTTTCGAGAAGTGCCATGGGATCTTTAACATCCACAGAACTACTGCCAAAACAGGCAGATGGGATCTTGGATTAACGTCTCAGCAGAAAGATGGCACCCCAGAGTGTAGCACCCCCTCATTACTAACCTCTTTTGTGGAACTGTGTCAAATGTCTTTCTAAAATCTGGAGAGGCCATGTCCACTGCCTAACCTAATCTACTACCCTTGTCACCCAGTCAAAGAAATCTGTCAGATTTGTTTGACAAGACCTTATGTCGTGAATCCATGTTTTCTAGGGTCCTGAGCCCCACTGACTTCTAGATATTCTACAGTCCTTTCTTTTAACAGTGATTCCATCATCTTTCCCACCACTAAGGTCAAACTGACCAGTCTATAGTTACCTGCTTCTATCTTGCTCCATCTATTGTGAAGGGGTATCACGTTCACCCCTCAGTCCTCGGTACTACTTGCCTCCAAAGATTTGTTGACCAGGGCTATCAGTGATGACAGTATCACCTCTCTGAGCACTTTTAGTATTCTGGGAAATATCCCATCTGGCCCCATTGCCTTATCCACCTTCAGTTACAAGAATTCCTTTAGGATTCTCTCCTCTGTGAATGGACTGGTATCCACCCCTCTTTCTTGTGTGTGTCTACTTGCTAAAATCGGTCCATCCCCTCCCTTCTTTGGTGAATACTGAACAGAAGTATTCATTCAGTGTCCCTGTGTTCTCCAGGTCCCACTCTGCCCACTCCCACCCTCCTTTACTAAGCCTCACTATCCATCCCTTGGCCTTTCTTCTTTTCCTTATGTACCTGAAGAAGATTTTTCTGCCTCCTTCACTGTCTGGGCTATCCTTTCCTCTGTTTTTGCCTTTGCACTTCTGACTGATTTATCTGCCTCCGTTTGCTTTGCCTGATACAGTTCCTTGTGTTCCTCCCTTTGAGTTTCCTTGTTTTCCTGAATGCTAGGTTTTTGTCTCTAACTTTCTCGGCCACTTCTTTCAAAACCATAATGGTTTTCTTATTCTTGGCTTTTTCTCTAGCTTCACACTAAGGCTTGTTGCCTCTGTTATGGCTTGAGGTTTTCACACTGTACCTCTACCCCTCTCCTTGTGCCAGTGTTTTCTTGAGGCATTCATGCATTTTTGTAAAGTCGGCTTTCATGAAGTCAAGGACTCTGGTTTTAGTGTGGCTTGATTCTTCTACTGTCTTTACCCTGAATCATACTGTATAGTGGTCGCTGGACCCCAGGTGGCTGCCCAAAACACATCCATTATTCTGTCTCCATTTGTGAGCACAAGGTCCAATACTGCACCATCATGGGTAGGTTCCCAACAAGTTGCATAAAGAATGACCTTGCAGGGCATCCAGAATGACTTTGCTCCTGGATGTGGCTGCAGCATAGGTGCACCAGTTATATAGACATATTTAGGTCCCCACCAACAACACTTCTCCTTCTCTGCCATTTTAAGTATTTTATATATCATTACCCTATCTGTTTCCTGCCCTTGCGTGGGGGGTCTGTAGATAACCCTGGGCAGATAGTGGTGCCATTTCCTGACTCAAGTGTGACACACAGTGCCTTCTCTCCTCCTGCTTTCCCTTTATATCAGTTGCCTTGATCTCCTCCTTGATGTAGATCACTTCCTTCTCCCTTTTACCCCTGTCTTTCCATGTAGACTGTATACCCAAGTATATTAACATCACAGTTATGACTTTCTGTATACCATGTTTCAGTGACTGCCACAATATCTAGGTCTTTTCTGCCTTCAATGCCACTAGGTCAGGGATCATGTTACCCAGGCTGCAGGCATTTGTACACATGACCCTCCATGTTTTGATGGTTTCGCCGTATTTGTTCTGATCCCATCCCTTCCCTTGTGTCTCCCTGACATTACCCCCTGTTTCAGTCCTTTGTGTTTCCTCATCCTTAGTACCTGCTTGTCTCTCTATCTTGACCGGGGCAGTTGAATTTTTCCTGCATAATTCCACCTCCTCTTTGGCTAGTTTAAATGTCTGCCAAAAAAAACAGTCAATCCTTTAACTCAGGATCCATGTACCCCCTCAGACAGATGCAGACCATCCCTCATGTACAAGCCCACATCTCTCAGGTTGTGCCCCAGTCCCCAATGAAGCCAAAATCCTCAACTCTGTACCAGTTCTTCAGCCATTCATTGAATCCTGTGGTGTGTAGCATCCTGGCATCTCAATGCTGTAGACAGGTAGCACTTCTGAGAAGGTTACCATGCATACCACCTGTCTAAGACCCCTCCCAACTCCATGAACTCCCTTTGCACTGTCCCAGCCTCGCTGTCATCCAGGTCATTTTTCCCCAGGTGGACAGCCCCAGGTGGCCCCCTCTTCTTTGCTTTTGTCCTCGAATCCTTAAGATTCACCTCCTGTCCTCCAAGCTGATGAGCCAGGTAGGCAATTTATCTGTTTCCTCCTCCCTTACAAACCCCAATTCTACTTCCCCAATAATAGAGTCCCCAACTAGAGGCTGCTTTCTCCTCTGGGGTCCTTTTGCCTCCCCAGGGTCTCCACTATGGAGGTTCCACACATTCACCTTATCCACCACTGCAGGTGCACCCATGGGATAGCCTCACTCAGCCAGAACAGTGTAGGAGTTGCGGAGTGGAACCAAAGGTAGGTGTGCCTCTGTCCTACCCTCCCTCACCCTTTCTGAGCCCACTGTTTTCCAGCCACCACTTTTACTGGTGTCCTTTGAGGCAGCTGGAGTGGCATTGGTGGTTCCTGGTAGGTAAAAGAGAACTCCCAAATCCTAGCCTTCTATGTCTGAAGACAAGCAACCTCCACCCTCAGCCCAGAGGTGCATGCAAATAGGGCAGCACTGCATCCTCCAGAATGTATCCTGGAAGACTGCTGCCCACAGCCACTGTATTGCATCACTACCAAGATGATTATTGTTGACTTCCCAACTTTTTCTTTTTCTCTCTCCCCTTTCACGCTGCCTTAATGCAAGAGTGTAGTTCTAAAAGTGTCTAACTTGTTTTTTATGTGTAACTGTAAGCTCTACCACCCTGTCCTGAAGCAGAAAGTTGAAATCAGTATCCTGGGTTTACTCCTATAAAGGTGGACTAGCCCAGGAGGGTAAGGTGGCCTAATCCCCTGAAAGAGCTGTGGAAGAAAAACAATCAGCTCATTTAATGTGAGAAAGAGAGATCAAACTGTAAAACCTGTAAGAACAAAACAAAATAATAACAAAACAGTAACTCTGCTTGGCCCAAAAGAAGCCTTAATGTTTCACCTTGCTCTGTCTTTCAAGCAAACTTAGAAGACAAAAACTCAGTTAAAACTATGTGCTTTCTGTCAGCAAACTTTAGTCTTTCACATTGTAAATATATTTTCTAGCATTATCCTCTAATACAGTACTTAGTACTTACAGAAACCCAGATTATAAAAATAGTAAGTGGACAAAACTAATAAATGAATTAAATAAAATGTATTTGGACCTTAGTCTCAAAGGGCTTAATGTTGGAAATATGTGAGATAAAATGTATAACATCATCCAGGATGTGATACATAGACATGTCCCAATGAGAAAAATATAACAAAAAGGAATTATTCCACTATGGTTCAATAAATCTATTAAGAACAGATACTTAGAAAACATAAGTTATTTAAAAAGGTATAAACTAACCCTAGTAGTAAAATCAGATATTATACCAAACTGTACAAGCTAAATTACACAAATTGATAAGGAAGGAGAAAAACAGAACAAAGACTGGCCCATAAAAGGACTTGAAGAGCTTCTATGCTTATATAAATATGAATAAACAAGCATAAATGCTATTACTTCAATTGTTCAAAATGGGGAATTGATTACTGACGCTAAAGAAATAGCTCAACATTTTAATCAGTATTTTACTCTATATTCAACCTGTCTACTACTAGTTCCAATCCTGTCTTTGCCTTGGAAAACATTCCCTTAATCAAAAGTCTGACAGAAGAAATGTTAGATGAGTTACTGAAACTGAAGGCTAGATAATCACCAGGCCCTGACAAACTGTGTTCTGTAGTATTAAAGAATTAAGCAAAACCACTGTCTTATCCTCTTACCATGTTATTTAATACATCCTTACTATCAGGAGAGGTTCTAAATGACTGGAAAAGGGCCATAGTATTCCCATTCATAAAAACAGTCATCGTTCCAGTGTATCCCACTATAGGTCGATTAGCCTAACTTCAATCTGTTACAAACTGATTGAAAGGATAATTAAATACAGGATAGAAAGTGAAATGGATGTACTACACCTTATAGATCAGTCTCAACATGGTTCTGTAAAGGATTGTCATTGTTAACAATCATCTGTCATTTTATGAATATGTAAGTGACTACTTGAACAGGAATATCTCCACAGATGTCATCCTCCTGGATATAAGAAAAGCATTTGATACTGTGCCCCATGATTTATTAATAACTAAATTAAATGTCATTAGAATCAACAAATATATTGTTAGATGGATTAATAAGTGGCTCATACAAATCGAAGCAGTCTGTCAGGATTAACGTGTACAGTCCAAGGAAGAGGGTGTCACCAGTGGAGTGCCCCAGGGATCGTGGTTGGTCCCAGCTGTTCTCTGTATATTAGGGATATGGGAGAGGTATAAATAGTGTCATCTCAAAATTTGCAGATGACATTAAGATTTGAGGTTAAGTGGACTCTTTGCAGAGTTATCTAGATCATCATCAGGACTTAGAGAAAATTGAAAATTGGGGAACATAACAAAATGGAATTTAATGAAACTAAGTGTACAGTTATACATTTTGGAAAGAAAATCCTGGATATAAGTATAAACTTAATTTTAAAACTCTGAAATCTTCCAAGAAGGAACTTGATTTGGGAATTTTGGTGAATACTGACTTAGCTTCTGCTGATCACTGCCATCATTTATCACTCACTACTAAAAGATTATTAAGAACAAATAACAAACTTTCTTAACAAGGGATCAGAGTGTCTAATGAAATTATACAAATATTATATCATTCCTCACCTTGATTATGGATCTGCTGTTTGGGGTCCATATTTAAAAGGACATCAAGATAATAGAAAAACATAAAGGAAAATAACAAAATCATTACTAGGATTGAAAAACAAGGAATATATTTCAAGAATCAACAATTTAAAATTGCTTAACCTGGAGACTAGAAGAAAATGGGTGATTTACTTCTGACCTATAAGATTATGCAGAATCTTATCTTGATGGGGTTAGTAAAAAGCAAAAACATATTAGCAAATGAATTGAGATCCCATACAAGACAATTATATATTCTTAAGATCAAAACAGTTAAAAGATCTAACTTTTGTACTATTAGATCCGTAAAATTATGGAATTCCTATCAAGTGATATAGTACTGGCACCCTGCTTTGAGTAATTTCAGCATAGATTAGATGATTTTCTTATCCAAACCAGATGGGCTATTAACCCCACTAGGAGTGAAGACACTTAAATAGGCTCCCAGCCTACTTTGTCTTAACTTACCAAGTAGTAAAAGGATTTAGTTCATCTTTAAAGAGGGCAATAGTGGTGCTTTTTAAGCCCCATATTACACTTTACATACTCTGGACTGAAACAATCTACTCTGCAGAGTTTAGTTTCCAAAATATGTTGAGGATGGTACCATAAATTCTCCCGGTCATCAGTCCCTTCACTTCTAATTCAGATTGTAGCAAGCTCCACCCTGTACCACCACCATGATCTCACATTTTATTATGTAATAGTTTGTAGTGTGTGGAAGCAAGCTGCATTGATTAGAATGTAAAGTGGGTTACAATATCTTATTTAACATTTTTGGGGACACTGGGGTCAGGTAAAGCCTCAGCTCAACTAACGTGGCTCCTGTTGGTTGAGCAGAAACTTTGATTTGACCCCAGTGGCCCTCTAAAATGTTAAATAAGATATTGTAAACTCTACTTCCATTCTAATCAACGCAGCATGCCCTGAGATCTACAAACTCATACATCAAGTAAATGTAGAGTGCAGGATGGCTCAGAGGGAGCTGTTTACGATCAGGGAAGGGATCAGATGACTGAGAAGAATTTAGCATCTCTTCCTCTTAAATATTTCGGAAACTAAAACTGCAAAGTGGATGATTTCCGTTCAAAATAGGTAAGGATTAATATGGAAGCTTATGGGTTGCTGAGTAATGACCACTGTCATTGAGGCATAGGTCAAGAAGCATAGGCAAACCAAAGTTATAAATTGCAAGTAGCACTTTAATATCTTCAGTAACAATAAAATAAAAAAAAAATTGTGCAGGATAGCTTTTAATACAGGCAGTTCTAACAAACTGTAGATCTCTATCTGAGAGACTCTTTTAAAATCTCCTGCTCTCTATAAAAACATTGCTCTTTTATAAGATGTTTTCCTGGCAACTAAAAAATCTGCATCCTGTTCTTCTAAATTACACCCACCAGATTCCACAAAATGTATTAAGAATTTGTCAATTCCTTCTCAAGAGCAGTCTGATGAGTACATTAGTCATCTTAGCAGCTGTAACCAATAAAGGCATCCCATCACAAGGCTGATTTCCTACTGATAATTGTGTAAACAAAGTTGTGGAGGTCAAAATGCACTTCAAGGTTAACCCCTTCATCTCAGATACACCCAAATAGCTTTCTGCATTCATTTCAGAAGTATAACAGTATATATTTGCAAACCAAGGGATCTTATTTTAACATGAGCATTCATATATACTTTGTAACCACAGAAAAGTAAGGGAAGAAAGAAAGAACAGAACCAGCAAATGAAGGAAGAGAAATCAGGGGAATTGTGGGACCATCAGTGGCTGATTCCTAGGTGCCAGAAGGAAAACTGCATTGCACAATCAGACAGGCAAGAGTTAGATAAGTGACAGAATAGGAGAGGACAGAATAGATCCTTGCTTTTAACTCTCTTTGAGATAACAAATGTGACAAGGTCTTACTCAACCCTGTCACAAACAAGACTATTGCTCTTTAATGCAATCATTTTTAGAACTTGTAAAGATTTCATCAAAAGGACATGGGCAGTATGAAGAAATCTTATGGACTTATTATGTCTTTCTTCCCATTAGGCTGTAACGCTAATTATTGCTTACCCTCTCTGGGTGACTTTGGTTTTGGAGTTTCTCATACATCTAGTTTACAGAATGTGCTGCCTGGCTTTTGTTTGTTCCTGCTGCTCTATCTTTATAGTAACTGAGCTGCTTTCAAGTCTGCTATAGTTGTAATCTCTGGGTTTTCTGCCTGTTTACTTACACTGTTTGCTTATTTGCTCTTTCTGATTACATCTAAGCCATGTAGTAGGTGCATCTGTCTTAATCATGAAGGTATTTGCTATTGATCAACCAGAGCTAAGTCACCTGCCTCTACTTACACCTCACAGTGATCCAAACCCTTCCTCTCCATATCATCCTTCTCTCTCTCTCTCCTCTCTCCTTGTCCCCTCCAACTCCCTCCATCCTCTCAAACCTCTTCCCATACCTTTCATAATCTTCCCTATACCGTTCCTTCAACTGTCATCCCTCCTTGCCTCTGCCTTACTCCCCACTCTCCTTTCCTTTCATTCCCTACCCCACTTCTCATCTTCCTGGCTCCTCCAGACCTCCTCCCTAAACCTTGAATTCCTTCACCATACCTTCCTCACTCCCCACTTCCTCCTTCTACCTCACTCTAAGGAGGCCAAAGTCCCATTCTATTCTCCTTCTCATCATCATTCTCCTCCTCCTTGCTGGTAACATATAACCAAGCCCTGGCCCCTTCTTTATCCTCCTTTCTCCCAATGCTCCTAAAGGCCTCAGCATTTTCACTTTAATGCTATGAGCCTCCTCCCTAAGCTTGACTCCATTAAAGTCTGGACCTCTCAGCACTCTCCTGGCCTCTTGTGTATCTTTGAATCCTGGCTCTTCTCCAGGGTAAATGACTCCAGCTTTTGCTGTTCCTGACTACCATCTCTTTCATCACAACCTAGGTAAGCATTGTGGTGGAGTTGCCTTATACTGTATGTGTGTCATACTGCAGTATGTCTGTCATCACATACCCTGCTCCATCCACTTCAAAGAGTCAGTTCCTTCCTCTCATGAGCGCCTTCTAGCCATGTTATCCTCCCTTTCACCCACTCTATCTTTGTTGGTGTTTTCTATGCCCATCCTAAATCTCTCCTTCCTCCCTGGTTGACTCTCTCATCCTTATTTTCATACTGCCTGTAGTGAGCTTATTCTCCTTGGAGACTTCAACACAAAATTAGCTGTCCCCTGCCTCTAGGCTTAGTTTCCACAGGATTGAGTCCCTGAACCTCTCACAACTAATGGCTGAACCCACCTGGCTCAGTGCTCACTCCCTCCTGTAGTGGGTACTCTCCCACCCTAACTGCATCATTGCAGTAGATGTTTTAATGGACACCTTCAGTGACCACAATATGACCTTCTGTATCAGGAAGGTAAGACCCACTCATTTTGCCCCACATACATATGGTCATGGTCACCAGGTCATCTGACAAAAATGCCTCTAAATGACCTTGCTGCCTCTGACTGGCCACCTGTCTATTCTGCCACAGACATTGACACTGCCCTCCCTACTTACATGCCATATTTAGCCACACCTGGAATATGCATGTCCTCTAAGAAAGTACAGGGTTAAATGTTCCCAGCACTCCTGGAATACTTCTGACCATATCAATCTGTGCAAGTCCCAGGACCAAGCATAGGCATGTTTCAGATCCTCCCAAACCCTGTCTACCTCTTATCCTACAGGTCAACCAATTTCTTGCACAAAGACTGTCCACAATGCAGCTTTATGATGCCAGTTTGACATCAATTTCATCTACCAGCATCACAGCGATGGAATATATGTCCACTACAAGTTATGATTGACATAAATCTGTATGGGAACCGGTGCTTGTTTCTATCGGGTGGCTTTTCTGCACCCAGAGCTAAATATAATCAACTCCGAGTCTGAGTTGATTCGGGATGGGGTGCAGGACCAGCAGACAGTGTGCCAGGGTCTCTGGCACACCATTACAGTGAACTGTCAATGTTGTCGGCATCAACGTTGTTTGCTATAATGGTGTTACTGTCGGGATATATACCCCACAGTTCTAGGACCACTACTTCAAATCTAACCTCCCATCTGACCTTAACTCCTGCAAATTTCTGAAAGGTTATCCACCCTCCTTGATCTGCCAGCTCAGTCCACAACCCCTGTTCTAATTGTCAGAGGCTAAACCGTTCTCTGACCCTCCCTCAGTTGCTGCTCATTTTAATAAATTCTTCACTTTCTGCACTCTATCCTTTTCCTATCTCCTGGTTATTCTTCCCTCCTGTCCCATGCTGCCTTTCACCCAACCCACTCATCTGAAGGCTTACACTCCTCCTATTTCCTCCCCAAAAGTTCTCCTTGCCATAAAATCACTTTACCTTTCTAAGTCTAGCCCTAATGGGCTGGACTCCAAATTCTACCTATCTCAGCTCTGGCCCATTTGCCTCTCTACTTGCTCACTTTTCTGAACCTCTCCTTCTCCCTCACTGCTGTCCTACAGGCCTGGGAGGTTGCAAAGTTCTGCCTCTGCACAAATGGGTGAACCCTCCTCCCCAGCAATTTCAGGTCAATCTCACTCTTCCCCATTTTGCAATGTTTCAGAATCCATCATCTACTCTAGGCTTGCTAATTTCCTTTATCCTCTGATTTTCTCTCTCCTTGAAGTCTGGTTTTAGGAAGCATACTCCACAACCTCCTCCTTGCTGGAAGTAATTAACTCTGTGCTCAATAGGATGTATTGCGGACATATCACCTCAGCTATATTCATTAGTCTATCACTCAATCAATCAATCAATCAAAATCTTTATTTACAAGGCAATCACCAATGAGAAAGCTCATTTTCAAGGTGGACCTACAGTTTGCAAGGATGAGGGTACAGAATAGAGTACAAGTAAAATATACATAAAACAACAGTAGCAAGATGCATACAACAGAATATATACAGTGTAGAAATAAAGGTAAATAATATATACAGAGATGCCTTTATAATCCTATCCTTCAATAACATGTTCATAGCCTGTAAAGGAGTCCCTGGGATATAGAAAAGAACACATGTAGGAGGCAGGGACTCTGGCAGAAAGATTCTGGGATACTAAGCAGGTGGTATCAGGGCATAAGACTGGGCTATGGGAGGGTGTTGCAGTGAGTATGTAGTACGGTTGGGACTAGAATGGACAATCACTTTATTAACTAGGCATAAACACCATTGAGCAAGCTCATTTTCAAGGTGGTCCTGGGCATTAATACAATACAGTACACTTCATAATATTACAATTATGGTGGACAGCAGTGCAAAAAAAAAAGACCTTGTGAAGGTGCCAGTCAATGTGGGCCTATACATACCGGTTAACATAATTAACATGCAAAGGTACATAATGATAAGCTTTACTGGAATCAGAAGAGATGACAATCCCATATAGTCTCTGCTAAGTAAGAGCTCATACCTAAATGATAAAAAATAAGGAGGTATTAAGGAATAGGGTAGAAATTGGGGTGAAAGAGTAGGCAGCCAAGAGGAGGCCAGAATAGGTAAAAGGTAGAAAATAGGCAGGGCCATCTCAGATTAAGTGAACTAGGCTTGTAGGTCCCATGGTTTCTGTTGTAAGGAATGTGGGGTGGATGAGATACTTAGTGTAGGGTTTGAGAGTGGCACCCTGGGCTTAGGGTCATAGGCGTCTGAAACAGTTGCATGATTCCTTCAGATAATCTGTTAATAGAGCTTTGAATGTGAAAATGCTTAGAAGTGAGGATAATTTTAATGACTCTTGCATAGTGTTCCAAAGTGATGGAAGTGAGAAGTTGATTGCTGCTGAGCCAAGGTAGTTTTCACTCTAGGAATCTGGAAGCAGATTATGGAGAAGTATCTCAGGCCATAGGAACCTTTTAGCCCATTTGAAGAGGTTCAAGATGTATGCAGGGAGGTTATCAGATAATGCTTTAAAAAACAGAGGAGAGCATTCCTTTTTCTCCTAGTTGAGAGTGAGGTCCATCCTGAAACCTGGTATAGATGACAGTGATATGTACCATGGGGTAGATTTAGGATAAATCTTAAAGCTTCGGTGGTAAAGGGTGTCCAGTTTGTTTAGCATGTTGATGGGCAATGACTGTAAAGGAAGTCAGTGTAGTCCAGTATAGGTAGGAATGTAGTTTGTACTAGTCTCGTTCTGGCTTCTAACGAAGTAAGTGTTTAATGCAATAGAATAAACCTGATCGTTGTCTTAGTTTCTTTGAGGTTTCATTTAAATGGCACAGAAAGTTGAGCTTGTTATCCAGTCAGAACCCTAGGTATTTAAAGGTATCAACTAATTTAAGGGTTCATCTAAGAGTGTTCAGATCTGTGTGATATGTGGACATCCGGAAGTAGACTTTGGTGAGAGAACCATTGCTTTAGTCTTTTGGCGTTGAGGAGGAGCTTGGTGATAAGGTTGTTTTGGAGGGTGACGAAGTCTTTCTTTAGGTACTCATGGGCCAAATTGAAAGATGAATTTGTGGTATAGAGTACAGTATCATCTGTGAATAAGTGCACATTGGCTGTGCCCAACTGTGAGTCCAGATTATTGACATATATTGCAAAGAGGATAGGGTCCTGGATGGAGCCTTGTGGGACTCCTATGGCTTTGACTTGTTGTAACCTATTGGTTAGGTAGCTGGTGAACCACTTAATGGCAGATCTATCAAGTCCTATGTTACTCAGTGCAGTAAGCATGATTGTATGATCCACAGTATCGAAGGCCTTACTTAGATCAAGGAAGAGGGCAAATACATGCTTCTTAGAGTCCAAGGCCATTTGCCAGTCTGTAGTTACTTTGGCAAGAGCCGATTCTGTACTGTATTTGGCTCTGAAGCCAGACTGAGCCGGGTTTAGCAACTTTTGTGAATCCAATTGTTCTCTGTTGATGTTGACAATTTTTTCAAGTAATTTAGAGATGACGGATAGTATAGAAATGGGCCAGTAATTGTTCAGATCACTCAGATCCCCAGTCTTGAATAATGGTAGGACATGGGCAGTTTTCCACAAGACAGGTAGCTCACCTTGAATCAGAGAGGTGTTGAATATGTGTGTAATGGGGAAGTCAGATAGCTATGGCCAAGTTTTTAGAAGTAAGGTTCAATATTATCTGCACTCACACTTTTTGTATCCAGAGAAAGGAGGAGGTCCTCCACTTGCTTGAACATAATTGTGTGGAAGCTGAAGGGGTGGGATGCGTTGGTATGGTTGTGGTTATCAGTGAAGCCAAAAGTGTAGTCTCTTACCGGGCTAAGTTTATGGATAGGTGAGGTGTGTCAAAGGCAAGCCCTGCAGTGGCAAAGTGATCATTAAACTTCTGTAGTACATCAGCTTTGTCCGTATATGTGGTACCATCAGACACAATTTTGTTTAGAAGGGATGTTGCAGTGGACTGACCTTCGACTTTTTTAAGGATGTTCCAAAATTTGGCAGAGTTGCTTTTATTGTCTTCTATTTCTTTTGGAAGTACCTAGCTTTTTCTGACCTAATTAGCTTGGTACAAGCGTTCCCTACTGCTACGGAATGCTAACCAATTGGCCTCCAGGTGGGATTTCCTTGCTTTTTCCACCAGTAGTCCTTGTCCCTAAGGGCTTTCTTCAGGATGGGAGAGAACCAGCCAGGAGTTTTATTTTTTGATTTGATCAGTCTTAGTGAGGCGTGTTTGTCTATTAGCCCCAGTAAGAGTCTGTGAAAGATGTTAAATGCCCCTTTAAAGGTGGGGCTAGATAGAAATCCTGCCAACGAATGTTGCTTAGATCTTTCAGGAAAGTGTCCTGGCAGAACTTTTTCAGGCATCTTTTCAGTTTTAATTTGGAGGCCGCTTTTATTTGGGAAGGATGTCTGATGCAAGCAGTAGCACAATGGTCTCTTATATCATTGAAGAATACTCCAGTATGCGAGATAATGTGAGGTTTGTTTATTAGCATAAGGTCCAGGAGGGTGCTGTGCTCAGGGTTTTTCTGTTAGGTCTGGTTAGCAGTCGCCATTTGTAACAGATCATTAGCATTGCATAGATCCTTCAATTTGTTAGAGCTGTCATCATTCCAATTTAGACTGAAATCCCCATTAGAATGCACTCAGTATTAGCAGAGTCAAGAAGGTTTTGAAAGTGTGGCAGAAGTGCCCAGCCACCACACGGGCGGTCGGCAGTATGCTGCCATAAGGAGTGATTTCTTGCTGGAAAGTGATAATTTTAGAGCCAGGCATTCAAATTCCTTAGCCTTTGAGGTATAGTCAAAGACTGTGACTGGGAATTTGCTTTTGACATGTATTGCAACCCCTCCCTCTAGTCGGTCTATCACAGTGGTAGATGATATATCCAGGTACGCTTGATAGATTTGTCCGGGTTGAGGGTGTGAGCCAGGATTCAGTTATGAAGAAATCAGGAGATGCATGTAGCCCCAGGTCTATATAGAGTCAATCTTCTTTAACAAACTACAGACATTTATATGGGAGAAAGCTAATCCCTTTACATTGAGCGAGGTCTGCAGGGGCATGCAGAGAAATAGGTGGGTCTGGGTTTAATTCAGCATTTCCGAACAGAGTAGGAGAAGCAGTAGTAGTTTTTTAGGTAGTGTCTTAACCTGCTAAATAGTCTTTGTTACTCCTTCTAGCGTACATTGGTTTAGCAGTGACTGTGTTAAGGGCAGGATTGCTATTTGCTAGGGATAAAACATAGAGAACTGATAAGGCAGATACCATCCTTGGGAATTGCACGTGTTCTAAAGTTATGGCCTGGTGGGAGGAGGGCATGACCATAGAGAGACGTCCCTGATGTAGGATGCCATGGTCTAAAGCCTTGACTTGTGTCCCGCCCTCTTTTCTCAACAAGCTGAGCTCTGCTGGTCTTTCACAATCCACTGTTGACTATCTCCAGTCATACCTCACAGACTGTCAACAGTTGGCACATTTGGGAGGCACCCTGTCCTCTCCCATCCCCATCGAGCAGTTGTCCCACAGGGCTCCATCCTGGGTCCTGTCCTATTTTCTATTTTCCTAAACATGCTCTCCTTTGCTTGTGTCTCTTCACATTTCCAGATATGTGCAGATGACAGTTATTTATGCCTCCGGCCCTTCAGCCTCGGCTGTGGAAGGTCTGCTCCAGCAGGACTTCCATAATGTACTGCACTAGCTCCATGTCAACCAGTTCAAGGGCAATACCATGAAGACTGTGTCTATGACCCTCTGTACCAGCTGGAAACTGGCCAGGCTCACACTGTCCCCTGTTTTCTCCATGCTGGATGGCATCCCTCTAGAGGTTTGTCCTAGCTTTCAAGTAAATTGGTAAGTGGCTTGATAGCAAGCTTGACTTCTCTGCCAAGATCAACACCATGCACGCCAAACTCATCCCTAAATTTAGTGCCCTGTACCACAACAAGGACTGACTCTCCTCCAGTTCTGCTGGGAGCTGAAGAAGAAAAGAGTCATCATTTATATAGTGCTTTTCATACACAGTGTGTCCCAAAGCACTTTACAAGCACTGCTAGACTGGTAGTGAAGTGACTGAATGTGTAGCAGCAGCCATATCACACATCAACACCCACACACACAGACTGGACAATTGCATGAACTGATTTTATTAGGGAAGGTGAGTGTTGGCCAGGGCACCCAGAATGTTCCCTCTCTTTGTGAAAAATGCCTTGGGTTCTTTTACTTCCACCTAGACACCCACCATGACAGCACCAGGATGGGTAGAACAGACCTCGGTTAGCATCTCATCCAAAGGAAGGCATACCCCAGCAGTACAGCACCCACCTAATACTGCACTCAGGAGGCAGCATTTTAGATACAAGTCCAATCCTGGTGTGGGATGAGAACCCATGACTCTGTGGTTCAGAGGCGGATGTGCTACTAACCTAGTAACCAGCATAGTTCTCCCAGTTTTAGACTATGCAGATGTGGTCTTGACACCAACCCTTCCTTCTTCCTTACCAGACTAGATAATCTCTGCAATGATTTCTGTTGTTTTGCTACCAAATCTCACCCTCCATACTCATCACTGCTGCCTCTATTCCTGCATCTCCATCCTCCCACTACCCTCACATTGCCAATCCCATTGTGCCTTCTTCCTTGCTAAATATTGGTTTGGCTCCCTTCCCTCCTACCTATAATCACTCATCACTCCCATCCCCTACTCTTTCTACTGTCTTTGCTCCAGGGATTCCTACACCTTCTCCTTTCCTCACTCTTGTTCCTCTGCTGGACAAGCTGCTTTTTCCTACCACCTATCTTCCCTTTGGAACCTACTCCCTCTTCCCTCCATGTCTCTCCCTCACTTCTTGCCTTTAGATGACAGTTAAGGCACCTTTGTGCACCCTCCTGTCCTCGTCAACCTTGTCAACTCCACTTGACTTCTTGCCTCTCTCCTCTGTCCTACTGCCTACTCAAATCCCTCTTTAATTAAGGCTATTTGTAACTCTGCCTGAGGTGTGATCTGCACCCTACTAGCACTGTCACTTACCTCAACAGACACTGCACACTTTATTGTATTCTCTCATGACTATTCACGTATCATTGCAAAGTTCCATGCTGTTAATATGTCTGGTCACCACATGGAAATCTCATCTGTAATGTTGTCTATGTAAATGAGCCTCAGCTCAGTGTGTTTCATGGATACCAGTTTTAAATAAATACATTTCTTGAGACTGGTAGAATACTTGGAAATGTTTCAAAATCTAAATTGCAGTAATGTATTTTTATTAAGATTTTCTAGCTTGTTCTCTTGGGATTCATCTATATTACTAATAATAAAGGCTGGATTACTGAAAAGTAGTACAGCTGTGGAAAAAGACATGGTCAGATATTTCAGATATTTTGCAATATTTTAAAGAGAATATCTCAAGTGGCCCAATAGGGTACTGCAGGCTGGCAGAGAATTTCTTTAGATATATCACAGAAATGTAAGGAAATATCCAACCATGGCAATTGCTGCAACTGTAATTAAAAAGGTCCAGATCCTTTGATGGAAACTAAATCAATGAATGTTACAGTTCTAGTAATATATTTAGTATTTACGATGTCAGGGATCAGTATGGGATTGATCCTTTGCTCTGTATCTCCGCTGTAACAAAACCTCCTACAAAATGAACAACTACTGTAGATAATAAATTTACATTGCAATGCTATGGGCCAGTTGTACAAGTGTGCCTGTGTTTCCAGCAGCAGGAGCTGAAAGACAGAGTGGGCAAATAAGAGCTGCTGGTGTAATACCGCCTTCTGTATTGGAGAGTCCCAGGAACATCATATAGTCTGCATACTATTACAGTACTTTTCTGAAATACTTGCTGCAGCCTGCACTGGTGAGTTCAGTACTTGACTTTTCAAATTTCATGCTCACAGCTACCAATAGACTGTGAACTGTGCCAGTTTTGTCAGTTAGCTACAGCTGACTCAGGGCCTGGCAGCAGACCATTAGCTATACAGGGCAGTGAGGGGAGGGTTACTGACATAGCTGAAAAGCCCACGCCACCTTGCATGTAAATAATGGCTGAAATGCTGTGGATCAGTTGTATAAGTGTGCCTGTGTTTCCAGCAGCTGGAGCTGAATTAGAGAACTGAGTGAGCAACATCTTCTGTTATAATACTACCTCATGTACCGGAGAGTCGCGAACATCATACAGCTTGCATACTATTACATCACCTGCCTGAAATGCTTGCTGCAACCTGCACCAATAAGCTCAGTACTTGCCTTTTAAATTTCATGCTCACTGTCACCAAAGACTGTGAACTGTGCCGCTTGTCAATTACCTACAGCTAACATGGGGACCAGCAGTTGGTCAGTATCTGTATGGGGCAGCGAGGAGGAGGGTCAGTGGCATAGCTGAAAAGCCTGTGCCACCCTGTGTGTAAATAACAGCTGCAATGCTTCAGACCAGTTGTGTAAGTGTACCTGTGTGTCCAGCAGCAGGAACCGTAAGAGAGAACTGGGTGAGCAAGATCTGCTGTTGTAATACTGCCTCCTGTACTGCATAATCCTGGGAACATCCTATAGCCTGCATACTATTACAGCACTAGCCTGAAATGCTTGCTGCAACATGCACTGGTGAGCTCAGTACTTGACTTTTTAAGTTTCATGCTCACTGCCAGAAAAGACTGTGAACTGTGCCAGCTTTGTAAATTACCTACAGGTGACATAGGGCCCAGCGGTGAGCCAATAACTGTATGGGGCATCGATGGGTAGGGCACTAACATAGCTGAAAAGCCTGTGCCTATGTGTAAATAATGACTGCAATGCTCTGGACCAGTTGTATATGTGCCTGTGTTCCCTGCAGCAGAGCCAAAGAGAAAAGGTGAGACAGAATCTGCACTGTAAGAATGCCTCCTGTACTAGTGAGTCCCCCATGAACAGCATACAACCTGTATACTATCACAGCACCTGCCTGAACTGCTTGCTGCAATCTGCACCAGTGAGCTCAGTACTTGACTTTTTAAATTTCATGCTCACTGCCCAATAGACTGTGACTGTGCTGGCTCTGTCAATTACCTGCAGCTGACATGGGGGACAGGTGGTAAGCCAGTAGCTGTTTGGGGCAGTGAGGGGGACAGGGCACTGACATAGCTGAAAAGCTATCGGAGGGTGGGGAGTCATGGGGAGAAGCAAAGAGACATAAATTAGCAAGGAAGGCATTTACTAGTAATAGACATGGAAGTAAATGGTGGAGTGGAGAAATGGGACATGAAGGGGGTGTGCTAGTGTTGGGGACTCCATGCTGAAAGGGATCAGATGGGGCAGTAAAGAGGAAAGACATAGTTTCATATGGGACAAGTCTATTCCTGGGTTGATGGTGAGCAGGATAGGGCAGTCCATTCTCAAGTGCACAAGGAAGGATGGAAGAAACCACATGTTGTGGTGCATGGGTATGAAACGACATGTCAAGACAGACAGTGGAGGTAGTAAGGGAGATTCAAGGAACTGGGAAAGCTGTATGATGAGGTGGGGAAATCAGTGGCCTTCTTGGAGGTGCTCCCAGTATCCTGTGCAAGTACTGGGAGAAAGGAAGGATAGGGGAGTTCAACACCTGGCTGTGGGAATGCTGTTGTACCAGGGGTATGGGTTAGGAGGTGGCTGTGGCAGAACCTGGGACAATAATGACCTGTATGCAGGAGACAGGCTACACTTGAGTGGGGAGAGGAAGGAGTATTGAACCAGGGATAGAGGGGCACATTGCAACAAGGGTAATGTTAAACTAGGAAAGGAGGGTGGCAAGTGGAGAGGTGGTAGGCAGGGTTTCCAGAGAGGGGAGCCAATGAGCCTACCCCGCCAAGCTATAGGGGAGATCATCAGTGGCAAAGGGGGGTAAATCAGGAAGGAGAAGGAAAGGAGCAGAGTGGAGGTGGTGTCACTGAACACGAGGAGCCTAGGTAACAAATCAGCTGAGTTACAGGATCTCTTGGCAGTGAGGCAGGTAGTCATTGTGGCCCTAACAAAAACTTGGGCCACACAGTACCAGGACTGGGGTATGATGATCCCTGGATTCAGGCTGTTCAGAAAGGGCAGGGCAACAGGAAAGGTAGGGTGGTGGCAATCTATATATGGAAGGAATAAGGTGCATAAGGGAAGAGGGTGAGGAAGGCGGGACAGAGGCCCTGTGGAGGCAGTTTCAGGATTCAAAGGGCAGGGTACTGAGAATAGAGGTAGTGCATAGGGCATCAGCTCAAGAGGAGGAGCTGGACAGCAAGTTGGCAGAACAAATTAGAAGGGTTTGCAGGAAGGGAACACAGTGGTGGTGGTGGACTGGAGCACACCAACTACCACTAGTGCTAGGAGCAAGTTATACTGGGACATTTCAGGATAGCTTCCTGGTGCAGTTGGAATGAAGGCCAACTAGGATGGGAAGGACTCTGGACCTTGTACTATTAAACGGGAAGCCGTAAGGGACTTGGAGGTTGGAGGACAGTCTGGCTGGGAGCGATCAGCACTCAGAATGGGGAAGCAACCTAGAGGTTTGGGTACCAGGGTGATTGATTTTAGGGGGCAGACTTCAAAAAGATAGGAAATTCTGTTAAGTCATCTGGAGGAATCCAACCAAACATGTATGTCAATCAGAAATGGAGTATTATTAAGGGCCGACAGAGGTTACTGGGACATGTACTAGGGCACAGAGTAAGAAGGAAAGGGCAAAGAAGCCCAGTTGGCTGACCAAGGAGGTAATGGAGGGGGTGACACTAAGAAGAAAACTTTTCAGAGATTCAAGAGATGAGGAGGGTAAAACAGGGAGGAATATATACAAAGAAGTCCATGGAGGTTACAAGACTAGTCAGAGCTGTCAAGGCATCCAGAGAGCTGAGGCTGGCACAGGGCATTAAGGATGGAAAGAAAGACTCCTCCAGATACATTGGTGAGAGAAGAAAGAACAGGGACCAGATAGTGAAAATTAAGAAGGACGGAGGTCGGTAGAGAAGGGGAGGATCATGAAGAGGCAATAAATGAGTACTTCTGCTCTGTTTTCACAGAAGAGTGGGGCAGATACCTCATGGAAGTGGTGGAGTGGGCAGGGAAGGGTATGACAGATGGAGAAATTACAGTGGCAGAGTACTGAAAGGACTGAGGCACTGCAGGTGGACAAGGCACCGGACCTGATGACATTCACCCTAGGGTACTCAAGGAACTGGCAAGGTGCCTGGCAGGAACACTGGCTGATGTGTTCAACACTTCTCTGGACACAGGATGTGTACCACAGGACTGGAGGTTGGCTCATGGTGCCCATTCACAAAGGTGGCCCAAAGGATGATCCAGGTAACTACAGACCAGTGAGCCTCACATTAATTGTGTGAAATCTCATGAAGACAGTCCTAAAAGAGGCTGGTGACATTTTGGAAGACAATGGTCTCCAGGACAGGCAACAACATGGGTTTGTCTCAGGCATTTCCTGCCAGACAAACCTGATTGAGTACTATGATTGGGTGACCAGGGAACTGGACAAGGACCATGAAGTGGATGTCCTGCACTTGAACATCAGCAAGGCCTTTGATTGCATGCTACATGGGAGGCTGGGGGGCGCTGGGATATGTAGGGCTGGGTACTAAGATGGTCAAATGTATCACTAACAGGATGAAGGGCAGGCAGCAAAGGGTGGTGGTAGATGTTAATCTCTCATCACCAAGTGGTAACAAGCGGGTGACACATGGTACTGGGACCAATGTTGTTTGGGATATTCATAGCAGATATCTCACATGGGACCCAGAGTAAGATCAGTCTGTTCACAGATGATACCAAGATGGAGTTGTGGTGGATGACATCAAGGGGTGGAGGGACTGCAGGGAGACCTGACTAAACTACAGAGTGGTCAGAAACATGGCAGTTAGGGTTCAATGCCAAAAAGTGCAAAGTACTGTACTTTGGAGCTAAGAATCAGAGGAGATGGGGCTATCAGCTGGGAGGGTACAGTTGGGGAGCACAGAAGGAAAAGGACCAGGGGTGATTATAATAGGAATATGAACAACTTGGCTCAGTGCAGGAAGGCAGCAGGGAAAGCCAACAAGATGCTGAGCTGTATATGAGGGGGATCTCCTCTAGAAGTAGTGAGGTGATCCTTCCCCTGTACAGGTCACTGGTCAGTCCGCACCTGGAATACTGCATGCAATACTGGCTCCCATTCCTGAAAAAGGACATCAGACTGTTGGAGGGGTGCAGTGAAGAGCGACTAAGAAGATCCAGGATCTGGAGGGAATACTATGAATAAAGGCTAAACATGCTTAACATGTATTCCCTGGAGGAGAGGAGAGATAGGGATATATGATTGAGACCTTTAAGTACCTGAAGGGATAAACAAAGTTAATACAGGAGAGATATTCCAGATCAAAAGAGGAGGGATACTGAGGGCATCAACTGAGGTTGAAGGGGAACATTCAGGTGAGAAATCAGAAGACATTATATCACAGAGAGGATGATAGACAAGTGGAACACTCAACCTGAGGAGGTGGTTTCCTGTAGGCAGTGGGCTGTTACAAGTGGGAATGGAACAGAGTTGGGGGAGGAATGACTGTGAGGAGGGAAGGAAGGTGGGCAGCTGCAATTTGAGTGGCTAGCTGCACAATCGAAGCAGACTCAATAGACCAAGTGGCCTGCTTCTGCTGGCATTTTGTATGTTCATAAACCTGTGCCACCCTGAGTTTAAAACGTCTGCAGTGCTCCAGACCAGTTGTATAAGTGTGCCTGTGTTTCCAGCAGGCAGGAGCTGAAAGAGAGAATGGGTGAACAAGATTTTCTGTTGATCTACTGTCACCTAGCCAGCCCAGTGGCATGGAGGGCTGAGGAATTCCTGCCTTATCTCCTGCCACACTGGCGACCCTCGGAGTGAGCAGATTGCCGGGGTCAGCTGGGAGGAGAGGATTGAGCATCCCGGTGGACAGCCTCTCTCCCAGGAGGATGGTGACATGGACCAGCACTTGCCTGATCCTAACAGTGGCTGGTGGCAGTCAGACCATGTTCCACAATGTGGGGCAGAGTGAAGCAGCCACCTAACATATGGCATGCAGACGCCGATACATGCGGTGCATCACTGGTGGCACTGCACCTCCCTGCCACATTAAGAAATTAGGAAAAGTGGTCCTGCCATGCAGAATGATGATGGTTCCCTCCAGTGATCTGCCCTGAGAGGACACCTCCGAGCTATATCAGTGCCGGTGGTTGAGTTGTTCCCCACCCCTTCCAAGAAGGTTAAGTTGTGAGGCAAAAAGTGGAAGGGTCTGATCCTGGGGGACGGGCGAGGTGGGGAAAGTCAGAGGTGGCCAGTGGGACCCAGAGGAAAAAAGAACAAAAAAAGTACTGCCACCTGTAACTGAGAGTTGGGAGAACATCATACAGCCTGCATACTATTACAACACCTGCCTGAACTGCTTGCTACAACCTGCACTGGTGAGCTCAGTACTTGACTTTAATTTCATGCTCACTGCCACCAACAGCTGAAACGGGGCCAGCAGCTGGCCAGTAGCTGTATGGGACAGCGAGGGTGGGGCACTGACATAGCTGAAAGCCCATAATGCACTGTGGCATGCCCACCACGGTGCAAGTAGTGGTGCCAGTGCTATCACGGAGAAAAAAAAACAAAACAAAGGCAAACATGAATAAAGTAGAAGAAAAACTGAGAGGAACTGCCTTCTCCAAACTCCATAGACATTTTGGTGTTCCTCCATGCACTATATATCTGTTGATATTTCCATCTGTATTAGTGATACATTGTCTGTTCCATCTGTATTAGTGGTAAACTGTTTGTGTGTGTGCACTGGGAAAGTGACATCTTGGGTGTAGTTGTCCTCATGCGCTAAGTCCATCTATAGTCGATCAGCTCTTGATCTGGAGGAGCCTGTGGGAAAGACAGTCATCAGAGATAAATGACAGTGGGTTGAATAGCAGCAGGTGGAGAGGCATGGCAGAGAGGTGAGTTTATCTCATCTGCTGTATCCACCATGTATGCTGTACTGCTGCCTTAAAAACATTGATAAGTTACCCTGTGGGAAGGGGATTATATGAAAAGTACACTATTTTTAGGTTAGGATAATGCAGTTCTATATTTATAATTGTAATAGTGAATTAAATAAGTGTCCCTTATATATATATATATATATATATGTATATAATACATATATATTAGAGGCTTTACACTATGAAGATGTGGAAACTATCCCTGAAGATGTTTAGTTTGCTGTGACTCCTATTACTATGACAGGTAAGTAAGGAATGGCAGTAAAATAAGGAAGACAAATTGGGTGGTGTTTCCATGCAGGAACAATACTGGAAATCTAACCTTGTAAAGACTCTTATCTAATATCACAACTAGGTTTATAGGGGTATATAAGTGTACTACATTTTATTTTTTATTTATTGTAATATTCAGAAAAGACCTTTGAGTCAGAGACTCATTTACAAAGGTTCCACGTCATACAGTACATAAAAGGAACATTGACAGCACGTGACGTACAGGTTACAGCACAACAATAACATTCTAAGAGGTTACATAGTTGTTCAGTAGGTGGCTAACAAAAGTTTTGGTACATTAGCACAGCCGGAAAGTTACAGAGAGCTCTGTACAAGGCTGCTAGTCATATAGTTTCATGTGGGCTTTTAGGTACAGAGACCGATATTAGTTTGTTAGAGAGCAGCAAAGTCAGAAACAGGTGCTAGGGGCAGTCACATCGGTTTGAGGCCCGAGGTATTCCCTTAGCTTGGATTTATAAGGGCCAAGCCTAATTTTGTCAGTTATATGGCTAGGAGGGCGTTTGTCCAGGAGGCGGCTCTGAAACTGAAAGTGCTAGTATTGGGAGGTCCGACCATGGGGACCCATAGTAGCCACTTGCTTGTACTATGTGTTGTTTTGCCTAGGGGTGTTGGGAGGAAAATTGGGCTAGGATAGGTGGGGTGAGACCTAGCAATACCTTTTGGTCATAAGACGGGTGTGGTACCTGATTCTGCTATCCAGGTTTAGCCAGTTAGTGCTACTGTACAGGGAACAAGAGGTGAGACGATCACATCCGAGGATGAGACGGCAGGCTTTATTTAGCACGAGTCAGAGTCTGTTTAGGGATGTGGGTGGTGCAGCACTGTATATTAGGGATGCCGTAGTCTAGCAGGGAGAGGAGAGAGGAGTTTATGATGAGTTGTAATGCTTCAGGGTGAGGCAGTGTTTGTACAGGTAAAGTACCCTAGTCTGGAGCTAAGGCCAGCTGATAGGAGTAGGATATGGTGATTAAAGCTGAGGGCGGGTCTAATGTGATCCCTAGGTATTTAAAACTGCTTACTTGCTCTAAGGGTGTTTGATTGGCAGTGAGAAATTGGGGCAGAGGTTCTTGTGCAGGTTCTGAGGGTGGGCAAAGATCATGACTTTAGTTTTATTATAGTTGATAATAAGACACTGGTTGGTGAGCCAGTTTTGATTTCGTGGAAAGAGTGCTGGAGAGATTGGTGGAGTTTGAGTGGTGCTGGGTCAGAGGTGAAGAAGACCGATCATCCAAGTAGAGGAGCAGGTATCCAGGGCATGAAGATGGGAGATAGTTGAGGCATAGGCTGAAAAGTAGGGGGCCCAGTACAGAGCCCTGTGGGACACCTGAGTGGATCGGGAGACTGGGTGACAGGACAGAGCCTACCTTGACTATTTGCATTCTATCGGAGAGATAGCTGGTGAAATAGTTTAGGGTGTCATTGGAGAAACCCCTGTAGGTCAGGGTGTTCAGTAAGAGGGCATGGTTTATGGTATCAAAGCCTTAGATAGGTCCACGAAGATGGAGCTTGAGATGGCCATGGTCCAGGGCCAAGTGGACATGGGAGGTGAATTCAAGGAGGGCAGTAGTGATGTTATGGCCCTTGCAAAACCGTGCTGATGTCTAGATAGTAGGTTATATTTATTTAGGTGGTCAGTGAGTTGGTCGGCTGACTATGCGTTTCGCGCTTTAGACAAGGGGGGCAGGATAGAGATGGGGCGGTAGTTGTTTGTAGATGTGCGGTCACCACTTTTATGTATAGATGTGATGTAGGTCTGACTTCCAGCTGGTGGGGAATTTCAATTGGAAGAGGGAGCGATTGAGAATGTGGGTGAGTGGGGCCAGGACTTCCTGGAGGGTGAGGCGGAGAGTCTGAGGTCCATGGAGTCATGACTATAGTGATTTTGCTGATAGCCTTGGTAAGGTAGGGTTTTGCTGTCTCTGGGGTAAGGACTCTAGGTAGAAGGGTGGAGCAAGGGAGGATGGGGTGATACAGGCAGGTGGAGGGTCAAAGAAATTAGGAGTAGCACATGTGAAAGATCAGGAAAGCTGCATTTAGGGCTGAGGCTATCTTGAAAGGGTCGGTGGAGAGCTTACCATCTATTAGTATTTGGTCAGGTGGCAGGTTTGGGCTTTGCCACAGAGTTCCTCTATATTATCCCAGAACTTATGCCCGTGCCCCAGGTGGTGGTTAAGGTGGCCTTGTAGTAGGTCGCTTTGGAGGTGCATATGGCCCAGGTGCTCTTGTTTCAGGCATCCCGATAGTGCTGTCTGTCTTGAGGGCATTGGGTCTCATTTGCAAGGTGCCATAGCACATCATCACACTAATGTAGTAGGCCTTGGAGGTGGTCTGAGAACCAAGGAGCATGATTCCCTTTGGTCATAATTTTGGTGAGGGGGCAAACTTGTCACAGGCTGCGCCAAAGGTGTTTATAAACAGTTCAAAGGCTTGATCTGGGTCAAGGGTATTGGTTAGGGTGTCCAGTCCCATTCTCTGAGGTGGGCTTTGAGATGGGCTAGCTTACAAGGCCATAGTTTGCTTCGGGCAGTAACTTTGGGAGCAGCTTGAGGGGGTACCAGACCAGCTGCAGAGTACTGGGGAGTGGTCACTTAGGGTGTCGGGGAGGACTTGGGTGCTTGTTATTTTGTGGGGGTGGTTGGTGAAAACTAGGTCAAGGTCTAGTAGGGAGGCTGTCCCCATGCGGGTGTGTGGCTGGGTGGGGTTTTGATGACTTGTGTGAGATCGAGAGCAGCAGCCTCCTTGATGGAGGCAGCTGTTTTGGCCAGCCAATTTATGTTGAAATCCCCAGCAGAATTTTTCATGTTTAGGGGTAGGTGGAGAGGTAGGACATGATGGCTTGAAGGTTGGCTTCTGGTCCCTGGGAGGGACATAGGCCATGGTAAGGAGGAAAGGGGATGTAGATTTACCTAGAGTTAGTTTTAGGGTGAGGACCTGTGCCCTGGTTGTTAGTATGGGCAGAGGGAGTAGGTGGCCAGTGAGGAGTCCTTGAGGTAGACAGCACAGCCACCTCCTCGCTTCCCACTTGGTCGGAGTGATAGAGGCGGTATCCTAGGAGGTTGACAGCTGAGTCAGGGACAGAGGGGAGAGCCAGGTCTCACTTAGGGCAATGATGTCTGGGTCATGCTGAAGTACCCAACCTTGAAACGAGTCCCATTTTTTTTGTATGCTGCAAATGTTTAGTGAGGCAATGCACAGGCCATTTCCAGGAGATGGGTGGAATGGTGGTGAGGTGAGGGGCAGGGGTTTGGGTGACATTGCCTGTCAGTAGAAGAAAAGAATGAGGGACCTGAGGAGTAAGCAGTTTGTATGGGTAGCAGGTCTTTGGCATTTATGCTGTGTGTTGCTGATGGTGGGTATTGGTAGTTTCAGTGTGGGGGCAGATAGGAGGAGTAAACGGGGGTGGGTGTTTGCTGTGTTGGGGATGTGGAAGGAGGTTGGCAAGAGAAAGGGGGCTCCAGTGGGTTACATTCCATGGCAGATGGTATCCATGGGTGAGGGTGGAGGTGTCTATGTCAGTGTTGTACTGGGAGGTTTGTTGGTGGTTTTTCGTTCTGGGTTTGTAGAGGCTTGCTGCTCATGTGCAGCAGGGGAAGAGTGCAGGGCTGGGAGTGCCAGTCAACAGGTTGGTAGAGGGATTCATTTTGCTCCCTATTTTAGCGTTATGGGTGTGAGGTGGAGGTACCTGAAGGAATTGGAGAATAGAGTGATGAGGGTAAGTGGGACCATGGAAGTGTTGGTGGTTCTAAGAAAACAACAGGACAGGAGGAAATGGAAAGAGTGAGAAAAAAGTAGGGGCCTCTAGTGGTGGCAAAAGAAAATCTGCTGATGGAAAGTGGCCTGATAGGTTATTTCGTGATCATGTGATCCGAAATCAACCTATATATTGGGATGCCGACCTAAGGGTAGGGGGAGCCAATGCGTAGCATTCGGCAGGGCAAAGCCAGCATCCAGCACACAATGGTCGCAATCCAGCGAGCCGCTTCTACATTGAGGTTAAGTACCTGGGCAGTGATTCCTGTGGCTGCGCCCGGATTTGGGAGGTGGGGAGAGCAATGCCTTACAGCCCTCTCGACTGCTGGTAAGCTGTGGAGGAGAGAGGAGAGAGGAGAACAGAGGCAATTAATATAGGCTGTGGGGAAGATTTTACTGCTGGGGCGGGGCGGGGCAGAGTAGTATCTGGATACCGGAGAGAAAGAAAATGCAGATTTCAGAGGTCAAGTTTTAAGCAACTTAACAATGCAGTTTCACTACTTTCATGCACTAAGGCAAACAGATTTTATGAGTAAAGGTAACAGAAATGCTCCTTTAAAGGTCAGTTGGCATGCAGGGCCAAAAAAATATATCAAGGCTGAGGCTACACAGTAAAGGCAACAGTTTTTACAAAACAGCATCTTAAAGTGCTTGGTAGTTCTTTAAAGGCAGTCAATATGGAGAGGCAAATATTATTGCTAAGCTAGGCTACATATAGTAAGGTGAATAGTCTATCTCCACTGTTGGGCTGATGGAATTACAGTCTCTTAAAAGGCGCCAAAAGAAATTCAAACTGAAAAAGCAGCCAGCGCCCAGCACAAATGGCATGATCCAGCTAGCTGCTTCTACATCAAGGTTAAGTACCTGGGCAGTGATTCCTGTGGCTGGGCTCCAGATTTGGTAGGTGGGAGAGCAATGCCGGCAGCTCTCACCACCAGTAAGGTGGCAGTGATTCCTTGTGGCTGGGCTCTGATTCGGAGGTGGGGAGAGCAATGCTGTGCAGCTCCTCTTGACCGCCGTAAGCTGGGCGGTGATTCCTGTGGCTGGGCTCTGGATTTGGGAGGTGGGGAAGAGTGCCGCAGCCCTCTCACCACCGGTAAGCTGGGCAGTGATTCCTGTGGCTGGGCTCTGGATCTGGGAGGTGGGGGAGAGCAATGCTGTGCAGCCCTCTTGACCGCGTAAGCTGGGCAGTGATTCCTGTGGCTGGGCCCAGATTCGGGAAGTGGGGAGAGCAATGCCGGCAGCCTCTGACCACCGGTAAGCTGAGCAGTGATTCCTGTGGCTGGGCAATGGATTCGGGAGGTGGGGAGAGCAATGCCGTGCAGCCCTCAACCGATAAGCTTTAGAAGACTTTTGATAAATAAGAGGATTTTAATTTTGAGGCACAAAATGGATATCTTCTGGTTCATGTGAGGGGTGGGGAGGAGAAATTGCACTGTTATTCAAAAGGAATTGCAGAAAATATTTTTAAAATTCACTTAAAATAAAACATTATGTTAATATATTGATGTGTGGGATGTTAATTCTACTCCTGGCCCAACAAATACTGTAAAGAATATTGATGGTAACAATGGTATTTCATTCTATCATGCAAATATTAGAAGTCATTCTCAAAATGGATTTGATTAGGAACTTTGTAATGGAAAACCTTCCTAGTTTCTTTATAATAACTGAAACATGGTTGAATAAAAATATTAGGGATGAATGTTTGAAACTAGAAGGATGTATATATAGACAGGACGGAAATAAATGAGGAGGGGCATAATTATCTATTACCAAAATAAGTTTGCTGTTTGGAAACTGGATCTAAATATTCCTACTGATGTTTGTGAGGGTTAGGGATTGGAAATAAATATGTTTGAGGAAACCATTGTTATTATTTGGATGTTACAGACCACCAAAATTGTCAGTATTAAAATAGAGTTATCTACTATTTTGTTACCATTTAGTAAGCATCATGAATTCCTCTTATTAGGCAATTTCACTTTTATTGGGTTAATCCAGTTAAGTCTATGCACCTACATAATGTTGCATTAAAATTGGGCTTTGAACAGTTAATTACAGAGTCTACTCATTTAAATCTGAAATCTCCTCTTCCCAACAAATGCTTGATCAAATGTTTACTAGCTCCTACACCTTTTTGTGAAAGTGTGTAAAATGGCTGATATTGCTAATGACCATCTTGTCAGTTTTTTTATGAGAGGAAGGATGAGGTACAAGGCTTCCAAAATTGGTACAATTAAGATCTATGAAAAATGTGGGCTATTTAAGTTGATGGTGGATATGGATGATTTGAAATGGGAAATACTTTATTTGGTACCAGACTTGAACCATGCTTGGGACTTTTGGGGGTGAATATATGTAGTATATGATAAGCACTTCCCTTTGATAACAAAGAAGGTTAAAAGGTGGATATGAGATATCATTCAATTTGCATTTAATGACCCTAAAGTGGAAAAATAAATAAATATTGGGAACTTGCAAGAACATCAGGTCTGCCTGTAGACTGGCAACATAATAGGAAAGCTAGGAATGGATGTATTAAAGAGATATGAATAAGTAAGGAAGTAAGACAAAAACCAGTGAATTTGCAGGGATTAAAAAATTTGAATACTATTAACATGCTAAATGGGAAAGGTAAAAATAGAGAAATTATTAGAATATTGAGGATGGAAAATGCCATTTCGGATGATAAACTTCCAGACCGATTTAATAATTTTTAAATAATATTGACATTTTTTGGGATCAAGAGCAGGATGAGTAATTTAGATTATATGACTTCATTCAAAGAAATGGTAATACATTTGTTTTTCATAGCATTTCTGTTTGAGAGGTTAGGGACCAGTTTCTAAAACTTAAGGTGGGTAAAAGGAGTAGACTGAATTGTTTGACCTTGAGATTCTAAAGTATTCAATATAATAAATTGAGAAAAATTTAACATATTGTTTAATTGGTCATTAAGGACAGGGGAGATACTTATGAATGGAAGAGGGACAGGGTGGTCCCCATATTTATAGGTGGTAGCCTTGACCAAATGACACATTATATGCCCATATTCTTCTTTCTGAAGTAGCAAATATTTTGGAAAGGTTGGTAGCCAAACAGCTGCAGATTTTTATTGAAAGAGAATTTGACAGATAGATGTCAATCATGGTTTTGTAAAAGCATAACACAGTAACCGCTATGTTGAGAGTTGATTGACATCAACAAAGCAGTGGAACTTGAGAAAGTTACCAGGGCCATCTTTGTTGACCTCTTAAGGTCTTCAACATGGTGAATCATATAATACTGTTGAAGAGATTGAGGGACATTGGTTTGGGGCATGAGGTCTTGATTTTGTTCTGTTGTGGCAACTGAGTACAGTGGTGAATGAAAATCATTCTAAGGTAATAAACATTAGGAGGGAGTCTGGTAGGGTTGCGTTTAGGTCCCTATTATTTAACATCTACTTGAGGGGGTTGGGGAGTAGCATCAGGATGTAGACTGTCAGTGTTACACTGATGATACTGTGATCTATGCCTCTGATGTTACAGTTAAGGAGGTACAGTTGACATTACAGTGAATGGGCTGTTTGGGATTTGAACTGTTTCTGATTGCAATTCTGTTAATTTCACTGCCTTTGTGTTTGATTTGAGTAGCTTCAGGCAGCTGGGTTGACTAGGGGGCATCTGTTTGTTTCTGCTGAAGTTGTGGCAGCATCTAACAGCTTCTAAGTGAGTGTGGCTGGACTAGACACTGCTGGAAACTCCTTGGCTGATTGTTTTTGGACACAATCTGTTTACTCACTCAAAGAAATCTATGAGATTAGTTTGACAGGACCTTCTTGTTGTAAACTCATGCTGTCTTGGATCCTGTGCTCCTAAGGATCCCAGTTGTTGCACTATCCTTTCCTTAAGGAGTGCCTCCATAATCTTGTCCACTACTGAGGTAAGACTGGCTGGTCTGTAGTTCCCTGCCTCCTCTCTGCTGCCACTCTTGTGGAGCGGGATCACATGAGTCCTTCTCCAGTCTTCTGGGACCTCTCCTGTGCTCAGAGACTCACTAAACAGTTCTGCGATGGCTCTGCTAGTTCCACCCTTAGCTCCTTTAGTACCCTGGATATATGTCATCAGGTCCTATTGCCTTGTCCACCTGAGCTTAGAAGGCTCTTGTAGGACCTTTCTTTGTGAAGGGATTCTTTGTGCACACCTCTTCTCCCTCCCCTGTGTCCATGGTACTGAGCTGTGGGCCTGCCCTACCTTCTCCTCAGTAAATACTGATCTGAACAGAAGTATCTATTTAGGATAGATGCTTTCCTTGGTCCTCCTCCATACACTTCCCTTATTCCCTTTGATCTTAGCAATACCACTCCGGACTTTCTCCTTTTCACTACTGTATCTATAGAAAGTCTTGTTCCTTCTTTTACTGTTCGTGCTAGTGTTTCCTCGGTTTGGGCCTTTGCCTGCCTTTTACTGCCTTCCCTGCTTCCTTTAAAAGTTTGGTATACCTCCTGTCTTCGTCCCACTGCATTCCCTTATATTTCCTGAAGGCCAACCTTTTGGTTCTGATCTTTCTGCTACAGTTGTTGAGAACCAATGTGTTTTCTCCTTCTTTTGCTCTTGCTTTTCTCCCTAACACAATGGGATCTTGCTTCAATTATTGCATCCTTAATGTTGGGCCACTTTATGCGTACCCCCAACCTGTATTTCTTCTTGCCAGGGCTAGCTTAACTCTGATGGCCATCTTATCAAAGTCAGCTCCTCTAAAGTCCATATTTTTGCCTTGGCATGGGATGAATTAGTTCTAGTGGCCAAATTGAACCATACCATGTGATGGTCACTGGTCCCTAGGTAAAGTTCTACCTGGAGATTGGTGATCCTTTCCTGTTAGTCAGTACTAGATCCAGGATAGCCCTGTCTCTTGTGGGTTGTTGTACCAGTTATTTGAGGTCCTGCCCTGCAGGAATCCACTATGTGTCTAGTTCTGGTGGATGTTCCTGCTGGTATTGCCCAATCTGTATCTGGCACGTTGAAGTCTCCCATTATCAGAACCTTCCTTTAGCTGTCATGTTTTGTATATATTCAAACAGTGATGTGTCTATGGTCTCCCCTGGTCTGGAGGCCTGTAGACAACCCCAGTTCATATGGCTTTCCCATTTCCTGTTTCTAGGGTGACCCACAGTTCTTCTGGCTCCTTATGTTGTATTCAGCATTTCTGTAGCTTTGATACTTTCATTCACATAAAAGACCACTCCTCCCCTTTTGCACCTTGTTCTCTTCTGAACAGTACATAGCCAGGTACTGAAGTCTCCCAAGTGTGGTTACCAGTTAACCGTGTCTCATTAATGGCTACTATGTTCAATTTAGCCTCTGTCATTGTGGCCTCCATGTCTTGGATCTTGTTTCCTAAATCTGGGCATTTGTGTACATGATTTTCCATTGGCCAGATTTCAGTACGTTAGTTGTTGGGTGAAGTCCAATGTTTCTGTGAGTCATATGAGGAGACGGACCTTTTCCTTACCTTTGTAGGACAGGTCCTATAGTGCCTTGCAACATCCAGCAACTACACAGGATGTTTCAAACAAAACAAAACAAAAATGAATCAGAGACAGCAGATAGTAATTAGGAGGCATAAGCAGGTAGAAGAATGAGGAGGGTACTGTGATTTCTTCTTTTTCATCAGCACATAGCCTAAAGGGAAAAGGATTTTATAGTTATGATTGATGGGTGTCCTTCTTGTTTTAGGACTTAGGGGTAGACTGCATTTATTTGGGGGCAAGCTTTGTTGGTTGGCTATCTTTACATGAGGGTAAGGTATTTGGAAGCTGGGGATCATGGGCACAACTGGAAAAGGTGGATGGGAGGGGTCATGGGTGGTATGGGTATCCTTCTACTGAACACAAGGCGGGATGCTGGTGGGAAAGCAGGGTATGGGAAGGGTAATAGGTTGCAACAACTGTGGGGCAGCAATCTTTCTGAATATTGCATGGAGTGAGAAGGTGTTTGATCTGCAGACAAACAAGGCAGCTTAGGAATGAGATCAGCTGTTTACAAATGGAGCTTAGAGGGAAGTGAGGGCTGTGATGGTGGACAACTCAGCTGCCAGGGAGGGAAAGAGGCAACTGTGGGGAGTACAGATCAAAGAGGGAGGGGAGGAGCAGGAACATGGGGCAGTTGGGGAAGGAGTCAGGGGTCCTGGTTCAGAGGGAAAAATAAGGGAAGGAAAGAGGAGAAGAGGAGGACTGGACGAAGGAGGAATCTAACTGTTGCAGAGTCAGCAGCAGTAGTGGGGCTAACAGAAGGATGGAAGAATTAGGTGGTAGTGAAGGGACTTTGAAAATTGGTTTGAAATACTGTCAGGATTGGGGATATGATGGGGAGTGCAGGGGAGGAGCTGATGACAGACAAAGCAAGAACAGAATGGAAGGGGGCAAGGGGTTGAGTGGGTATGATGTAGGGGACTGGTCGAGTAATGATAGTAGTGGAAAAGGGGGAGTTTATACATCAGGTGATGCGTCAAGGGGAGGAGGCAGGTGAAGCCCAGTGAGAGGGAGGTAAAATCAAAGGAAAAGGGGAGAAGGAGAGCACAGCAGAGGCAGAAGACATTACAACAGAAGTGGAAAGGGGAACAACTGTGCTGGAGGAGGAATGGAGAGGAAGGGACAAGATAAAGGAAGGACAAGGCAAGCAGAACATGAAAACAAGGGTGAGATCCTAATCCTGGGAGACTCAGTTCTGAAAGGAATCAGATTGGGAAGCAAGGGGAGAGGCATAGTCGATATGGGTGGAGGCTATGCCAGGCATGACAACGGAAAGATTGGGTCAATCTGTTCTGAAGTATGCTAAGAGGGTAGGGAGAAACCCCACATAGTTCTGCATTTGGGAACAAATAACCTGGTGGGAAATACAGTAGATGTGTTCCAGAGTAGGTTTGAGGAGCTGAAGCTGATTTGTGAGGAGGCAGGAAGATCAGTAACTTTCTCAAGTTGCTTCCAGTACACAAGGCGGCACACAGCAAGGAAGCTTAGGACAGAGGAATTTAACATGTGCTAAGAGAATGGTGTCAGTCCAAAAGTATGGGCTGGTGGGGGTGAGGAAGAACCTCTGAGGCAAGGATCTCACGCTAAGGACAGGCTACATTTGAGTGAGGAGGTAGGAGGGCATTGAAACTGAAACTGGGGAGTACTTAGCAAACAATGAGAATTTAAAAAGAAGGGGGAGGCAGGTGGGCAGGAGTCAGGCAGCAACCACAGGAAGGGAAGCTGAATGAGCTTACCCCCATATCAGCAGCATGGGACTTAGGGAGAGGTCAGGAGGAGATGCAGGAAAGGACAGCAAGTAGGAGAGGGAGGAAGAAAGTTGGATGGAGGGAGTAACCTTGAATGCTATGAGTCTAGGGAACAAAAGAGCAGAGTTACAGACTCTTGTGGCAGATGGGAGGTGGACATGCCGGCCATCATTGAAACATGGGCCACCATTATCATGGCTGAAACCTGGCAGTACTGGGGTATAGGTTATTTTGGAGGACAAGGTAAAAGGGAAAGGGGTGGCACTATATGTGAGGGAAGGACTGAAGTGTGTCAGAGAGAAAGGGCAGGAGGGCAGCATGAAGTCATTATGGATGCAGCTCTAGGACTCCAAAAATAGGACCCTCAGGATGGGAGTGGTGTACCAGCCACCCACTCAAACTAAGGAGTTAGACATGGAACTAGTAGAACACATCAGAAGGACCTGTGGTAGGGCAGCATGGTGATTGTGGGGACTTCAACCTGTTAGGAGTGGATTGGGGTACACCAGCCACCACGAATAGGATGGAACAGGTACTTCTGGATGCCTTCCAGGACAGCTTCCTATTGCAGATGGTCAACAATCCAGCCAGGTTAGGGAACACCCTAGACCTCATGCTGGTGAATGGTGAGTTAGTGAGGGAGCTGGGGGTGGAAGAACCACTGGCAGGAAGTGACCACCACTCAGTGGGGTTCATGATAAACATGGGGAAAGGGGAGTAGAAACAGGCACAAGGGTGTTAGACTTCAGGAGGTCCAACTTTGGGAGGATGAGGGAAACAGTACAGGGGTATCTGGCCAGGATCCTTCCAAATATGGACACTAACCAGAAGTGGAAGTCATTAAACTGGGAACTGTGGAGGCAACCGCACATGTACAAGGATCCAGAGTAAGAAGTCTAGGGCCAAGAAGCCTAGCTGGGTAACAAGGGGTCATGGAAAAGTAAGGAAGAAAAGATACACCTTTAGAAGGTACAAAAACAAGGAGAGGGAGGACAAGGAGGAATACCTGAAGGATTCGAGGCAGGTGACTTGGCAGTCAGAGCAGCCAAGTTGTCCAGGGAACTCAGGCTAGAAACAGCGTATCAAAGATGGGGAGAAGGATTTCTTCAAGTACATCAGGGAAAAAGTAGTTGTAATGACCAGTTAGTTAGGATCAAGAGGATGGAGGGTGGATGGAAATGGGAAGAACAGGCAGAAGCATTAAATAAGTACTTCTGCTCAGTATTATTAAAGGGAAGGGGCTATACCAAAGGGTGGGAGGGTGGGCTCAGTGGGGAGGAAGTGACAGACAGGAAATCCCAGTGGGTGAGGTACTGGAGGGCTTGAGGGCACCTAGGCCAGATGGCATACACCCAGGGTGCTAAAGGAGCTGGCAGAAGTCCTAGAAGAACCCTAACAGACCTGTTCAATGCCTCCCTGGACTCAGGGAGTGTACTTTAGGACTGGAGGATGGCACACGTGGTACCCTCCATAGGAGCATCCCCAAGGATGAGCAAGGAAACTACAGGCTAGTATGCCTCACATCCATCATGGGGAAAGCTGATGGAGACAATTCTGAAGGAGAGGCTTTTCCCTTCTAGAGGATAATGGGCTGCAGGGCGGCAGACAACATGGGTTTGTCTGAGGCAGATCCTGTCAGATCATCCTGGTGGAGTACTATGACTGGATAACCAGACAATTAGATGAGGGCCATACAGTGGATCCTGTACCTGGACTTCAGTAAGGCCTTTGATTTGGTGCTGCATGGGAGGCTAGGAAATAAGCTGGAAGGCACAGGGTGGGGGCAAAGATGGAGGGATGGGTAGTGAAATGGCTGCAAGGTAGACAGCAGAGGGTGATGATGGAGGAGGGGACTCATCTCCCAGGGCGGTGACAAGTGGGTGCCACAAGGCTCTGTACTGGGGCTGGTGTTGTTTGGGATCTTCATAGCAGACATCTCAATAGGCATCAAGAGCAAGATCAGTCTGTTTGCAGATGACACCAAGATGGGAGAGTAGTGGATGACTTAGGAAGGTGGCAGGGGTTGCAAGATGATCTGGCAAAATTGGAGGCTGGTCAGACACTTGGCAGCTGGGTTCAATGCCAAGAAATGTAAGTTGCTACATTTCGGTGCAAAAAATACAAGGTGGAGCTACCAGTTGGGGGATTCAACTAGCCAGGATGGAGGAGGAGAAGGATCTGGGGTGATCATAATGGGAGCGAAGAACAACTCAGCACAGTGTAGAATGGCAGCTGTAAAGGCCAACAGGATACTGGGTTGTATTGCCAGAGGCATATCCTCCAGGAGGGGGAGGTTATCGTGCCACTATATAGGTCACTGGTTAGGCCACACCTAGAGTACTGCATGCAGTTCTGGTGACTGTACCTGAAGAACAACATTAGGCAACTGGGTGTGGTGCAGCGAGGGCAACAAAAATGATCCGGGTCTAGGGATTTATCCTATGAGAGCAGGCTGAGGAGCTGAACATGTACTCCCTGTAGGAAAGGAGGTATAGGAGGGACTTGATTGAAACCTTCAAGTGCATACTGGCCCGGTTGCGCTGAGGGTTGAGGCGCTGGATGCCACACTCGTCTGCGCCCAGTGACCCGGGTTCAGGAACAGCAATGGTCGTTGGGGGTTGGTGGGGGGAAGGATAGAGCATCTGCTGGACTGCTCTCCTTCCCGGGAGAGGGGATGCTGTTACCGGTGCTCTGGTGGCCTCTAGCAGTGGCGGGGGCGATGAAGTAGCACAGGTGGTCAGGGGACGACTGAGGCTGACTCGGGAAGGTGTACATGCGGTAACATGAGCCGCCTGTCACTTGGTGACATTGCACATGTCTTGGGGAAAAAACAGGAAACTGGCACTGGTTGTGGTGGCATGATGGCAGTCTTTGATGGGAACAATGGCTCTGAGGGTATGCAGTGACACACACTGGATCCGGTCTCAGTGGAGGGTGTGGGAGAGCCACTGCCACCCCGCCGAGGATAAGCTATGGGGTACTAGCTGCAGGACCCGAGCGGGAGCTGAGATCCCTGAGATGGTGACTGGAAGACCTGTGAGGTTGCCAGGACATGATAGAGTAGGCAGACCAGGGGCCAAGGAGAAAAAATGATTAAAAAAAAAAAAAAAAACCTCAAGTACATGAAGGAATAAAGCATGGAAGGGCTTGTCAAATTAAGGATGGGGAGGGACACTGTAGGCTGATCTGAGATTGGAAGGGGAAGGTTCAGGAGGAAATGAGGAGACAGTTTTATAGAGATGGTGGTGTCTGGGTGGAATGCATTGTCAAAGGAAGTGGTATCTGTAGAACAGTGGGCTGCTTCAAAAAGTGGATGGGACACAGTAAGGGGAGGGTCACTGGAGGGGGAGGGAGAGAGGGCAGCTGCGTGTAAGGACTGCTAACTGCACAATCGAGCAGACTTTATAGACCATAAGGCTCTTTATCTGCTGGTAATTTCATATGTTCATATGAATTACACGTCTCTTTAGGCAGTCTGATCTAAAATTGAATTCAACTAAGACAAATAAGATGTCGATTGGGTCATTAAAAACAGCATGACTCTATTAACAGTGCATTAGACATCCATACATTGGAAAGTGAAAACTGGAACAAGTAGAGGCCTGCAAGTACTTGGGGTAATGGATGGATTTGATAGGATCAGGAAATTTACATGTGTCTAAGTTGATAAATATGGTAGGAAATGTTTAGAAGCATTATGTCAACATAAGGGTGCTTGGATTCAGAGACTAGGTTAAAGATAGCGAGTCTCAAGTTTTCCCAGCTCTAGATTATGAAGATATGGGTATGAATGCAGAAAGGACAAGCTTACACAATTAGATGTATTGTACAAAAGGATGGCATGATTTGTACTTAATGCCCCAAGGATACCCTGGATGTACATTATATAGCTAGTAAGGGTGGACCTTGTTACAGGAAAGGTGACAGTTGCACAAAATACTGTTTTCATTAAAAAGTATTCGAGGAGAGGTTACTGATTGTTTTTAGAATGTTTAGAGTATAGGGTATGGAAAGGATTCTTAAGAAATTAAAATTTGGTGGAATTGGTAACCCTTAGGTCTATTACACTGAGAGCTATCCATTTCTAAAGTTACATGATTCCCCATGAGAAGGAATTCCTTGCCACCTAGATTTCATCTGAAGGGTGTAAAACTTCCACCCTAGCAGCTATAAAGGCCTGGTTTATGACAACTGTTATTGTAAAGTTGTAACCACTCCAAAAGGGAGTTACATAGGATCTTCCTCTGTGTTATATGTGTGTTCTGTTAAGTCTGTATTGTAATTTTGATTTCTGAAGTTTTTTTACTATAGAGGGAGCTACTTAGGGTTCTTACTGGTGCAATATCACTGACTTGTTATTATTAAGTCTGTATTGTCAATCTTGATTTTTCGATGTTTTGTACTATTTATTTTTTATGGAACTTAAATTTATTTTATATTGATTTTGTACAATGGGACATCACTGTAAATGAGCTTGCTCAATGAAATCATCCTAAATAAACAACCTTGAAACTTGAAATTTTGCCAAAAACAGAACAAGGAGGGTCAAAAGGAAAGATGAGTCAGGAAGGTGGTCGATGATATGGCTCTGATTCAGAGGATGGGGCAGGACTGGCCAAGGGAGGCTAAAACAGAGATCTGTTACAGGCTTCCTCAACTGCCCTGAAGACAAGAAGCTGCACCAGCAGCAATACCTAACCTTGACTGAGGTGGTCAGAAGAAAAATGGGCTTGCTGTTTAACGAGCTCAGCAACTTCTACAAACAAGTCCGATCAAATACTAAAGCAATTTGCACAGATATGGAAAGACTGGAAAAGAGGTTTGATGTGGTAGATGATCTGCTTACCCAGGCCGACCACCATCAAGACACCATGGAGATAGTGTTCCTTCACCTGCATCAAACTCCAGAAAGTCAAAGAAAAATAGAAGATGCTGAAAGCCAAAACAGGCATAACAACCTCTGACTGTAATGGCATGCCTGAAAGGGCTGAAGGTAACTCCATCACATTCTTCCTGTATACATTTTTGCATGAGGCCCTTGAAATCCCATAAGATTATACTTATGAAAGTGAGATAGTGCATCACGCATTTGGTCTCCATCCATAGCTCCAGAGGCACAGCCACAGTCGATCATTGTGAGGTTCTTAAGATGACCAGATGAGTACATTTTTGTACAGCATGGAAACACAAGGATATAACTCATAATGGACAAACAATACATTTTGACAATGATTTCCCTTTCACACTGCAAGCTAAGCAAAGGAATGCATTCCACTGTGGAAGGTGTTGAGACTCAAAATATAAAATTCAGAACTCTACTCAGCTAAAATAGTACAAATTACTGACAGTAGAAAAACATACCTCACAGCTGAGCAGATGAGACTGGGCATCACAGTGAGGGTGACTGTGATGGAGCCATTTGGGAATGTGAACCAGAACTCTTTAGCAGACAACTAGTGAAGATGGCCTGGGTGCAAAAAGCATCTTCAGAGGCTTAGAAACAAGCAGGGGACACAATGAGGAAGTTTGTGGAGCAATTTCAGAATTCATACTAACAGAGACCTGAGACATCACAGCAAGCCACCTGAAGACTGCTTTCATCCTCTTGATGAGTTGGGCCCAAGGATCGGGAGGGTGGCCCTCCTAAATACTGTTTTCTTCTTTCTCTGCTGGTTACTGAATGTATGGGGCCTTCGGTGTCTCACAGAAGAAGCTAGGATGCATTGATTTGAATGATGTGCTAAAGGCCTGTAGAGTCCTAAATAATGAATAAAAAACAAGCTAAATTAAGCAGTGGGGCACATTTTCAATTTTAATAAGGTCATCCTAGAGTAATGTAGGACCACTTTGGGGCATGACAGACACATGGTGTATCCTCAGAATGCAGCATACTGATTTGAGGAAAGGACTAGGAGCACAGTAAGTAGCACTGCCTGGTTTCCCACTCTTTACCCACTAGCAATAACTGATACACAAAGGAACATTTGGTTAGGTGGGGATTTAAAAGCATACCTTGTGGTGCAGCCTGTCTCCCTGCCTTCATTCCCACTATGAACTTTGAAACAAAGAAACTTAGAAACATGGAAGCATATAATTTCCAAATGAAAAAACATTTAGCTCATACAGTCTGCCAAGGTGTTCCGGCCTAATCGGTCTATGAAGACCCTAACTGGTCTCTGGGACCCTATTTCCTAATACATCACAATGTCTTTCTAATGCATGCTTGAACCTCCCCACAATTTTTGCTTCCACTAGTTCTGCTGGCAGCCTATTCCAGGCATTTATCACCCTTTCGGTGATGAAATATTTCCTCATATCTCTTAATACCCTTACAATGGTACAGGAGTACATATACATCAGCACTTAAAGAGTTCCCCCAGCTTCATCACATGCCCCTTGTCCTGATGCTCCTTCTCATTTGAAAGACTTCCTCCTACATCCTGTTCAACTCCGTGAGGTACTTGTACTGTAGATACACTGTCTTTTTGCCTAGATGCTGCAGAAAAGTTTAATAAATAAATTAGCCATTCTGTCTACGTTGTTTACAACAGAGTTATTTTGTATTATTATTTTTATTATTATTATAGTATTATTATTAAAGGACCCACATTCCATCTTGGTATTTTTAGAGAATTTATGTACCCATAGAAGGCCTTGCCATTATTTTTATTGGCATTCTTGGCTAAAAGAATTCCATATGACTCTGTCTTTTGAATTTCCTCTTTACCATTCTTCTGTATGAACTTAGATTCATAGGATTCACCAGATGTAAAACAGGTCTTATAGCATTAGCACCAGTTTAAATCTGTACTTGAAAATGACAAATTTCACAGTAATCATCCAGTGTCTGCTTGAATTTGTTCGTGGCTCCACTATATGCTACAGATGTAGGCAATGAGTTCCACTATGACACATTTCTCAGATAGAACCAAGTGCCTCTCTGATTTTTATAATAATGCCCACCTCTTAAATGGATGATGCCCCTTGATCAGCTATCTGTTTATTTCAAAGAAATAATGTCTTTGATTTTCTGTATGCTTTAAGGGCTTTATGTTTTTTATTAATTAACTCTTTAATCTTTTATTTAGCCATTTAGGTCTTCTTTTGTTATCATGTTTTATTTTCTTTATTTAGGAATAAATTTATAACTTATGTCAAACATAATGGATTTTATTTTATTCCATGTCATTGCTGCATTGCAGTTTGATAATAGTGAATCCCACTTTATCGTTGATAATGCTGCATCTGTTTTGTCTGTTGTATCCTGGTTGACACCACTGTACTGTATACTCAGAATATTTTCCTTCATATGTGATTAATCCACTCTGTTCACTATTTTAGTGGACTTTTTCTTCTCAAAGTGTGGCAACTATTATGTTTCACTCAATAATTACTCAGCTGGACTCATTATCCCTATTATCTTTTCACAGTTATAAATTGTATGAAAGTGTGACAACCTTGGTCTCTATTTCGTCTCACAGTCCCACGTGAGGCACTATAACCAGTTTAGAATAAATAATTTACTGTTCAACTGATGTTGCCCCCTCTTGTTATTTCACATATTTGCATTATTATCACTTTGAAAATTAAACTGTGTTTCCATAGCCATTCCAGGCAGCTGCTTGTTATATTCACATGCAAACATTTCCTGTAACTTTTTTACGTTAAACTTTTTATTAGAGAAATTTCAGCGTATACAGCCATAACAAACAGAACAAAATGAACAAATCACATCACACTAACAGGTAGCAACATTATATCATGGTGCATTATCGAAACAATTACTAACATTCCTGGAACATGAATATAGTCCATTACTACACTTCAAATAAGGTAATTTAGATAACAAACCCCAAATGCACTAGTCTACATGACCTGATTTTGATGCAGAGGCCCCAAATGTTGCTCGCACAAAGGCAATTGTTAATAGCTATAAAGGATACAGTGTCTTGTGAAGCCAACTGGCTAATGGACAGGATCCATTCATTAAGGAGGAATGTCCATTGTGCCCCATTTGTGGAGGAGGAGACATTTGCTGTCAGCTGGCCACCAAACCCCAGGATATAGTGATGGAGGATATCAGCACTTGTGGAGGAGGAGATCAAAAGGGCAAATGGGGCATCCATCAAAGGAGCCTGAGGGAGCACTTTCTTACAATATAAAAGGATCTTGTCTCAAAGGGATAAATAACAGGCACTCCCATATAATGTGAGAAAGGGACCTTGGGGACCCTCAACACCTCCAGCAGGTGTCTATGTGGGTTAGGCATAAATACTGATGTGATTTGTACCATTGATATAGTATTTTCAGTAAAAGGAGCTGAGCTCTGGTGTCTCTAGTGGCCATATAAACTGTGGTCCAGCATTGTTCCTATATCATGTCCAGGGCTTAGATGTTGACTTCAGCTTTCCATTTGATCCTACATGGGACAGTAGGAGATAAACAGAATCCTGAGACATTTATATATAGCTCTACCTCTCCTTGGTTCTTTGAGCCAGCTAGAAATCAAATTGAGATGGGCAGATCTCAAGCTGTTATCGTAGATGCAGGGTCACTGCTGAACAGATTTGGAGAAAACACTGGAAGACATTGTGGGGTACACTGAATTGGAGATGTATAGCCTCAAAAGATTTGAACTGGGTATGATTCTGAAGGCATATGTCCTCGAGTGTGTGGATTCCTGTTTGTATCCAGGAGGCCAGTTGAAGGTCATGTGGTCCACAGAAAAAGTGGATTATGCCATAGAGTCACCTGCAGGACAGGGGGCTGAGAAAGATTTAACATATTTATCATTTTGCACCAGTAGGGAAGTGATAGATAGTGGGATGCTTTGATATTTCCTTGGGGCCTCTGGCATACAGTCAGTAGCATGGGGAAGGGTGCCAATGGCATGACCTTGTAGCATCACCCACAGATGGGGAGATGCATCCATAGACAGGAACCATTCTGTAACTTGGGCAATGATAATTGCCATATTATAATGAGGGAAATTGAGTATGCCCCATCACCCATCTGACCAGCGCTTGTAGTTTACTCCTGCTAAGCTGTGGTGGTTTACTCTCCAAAGAAAATGATCTAGCATTTTGTTCAAAAGGTCAAACCATTTATTAGAGGTGTTAATGGGCATGTGAGGTAAGACATGAAACACCTTACGGGCAAACATCAACTTTACAGCTTCAGTCTTGCCTGTCAGGGAGAGATGCAGAGAATGCCATCTATCTAAGACCATATTAAGGCACAAATCAGTGGGGAAAATGGTCTTGCAAATGCTTAAGAGTGAAGGCATGATCTTAATTCCCAAATAGGTAATTCTGCCAGCTGCCCATTCCCAGCCCATTGACTGGAAAAGTGAAGTGGAGCAGCGGACGCTGACAGACCGGACTCCTGCTTTATCCTGATTTATTCAGTCAGTCAAAAGGTTTATTTGTTTGGCAAAAGCCATTACAGTACATACAGACATAAATTTGCACATTTTATTAAAATATTCATTATGGCACTTACATCAGCACTTTATCCTGAGTCATCTCACATTGATAGAAATATAAAAAGTAAGTTTTATGGTATCTGGCAAAGCATTGTTCTTAGCTGAGAGTAACAATCATTTCACAAATATCATCACACAGCACCATACGTTAAGCTCGATGGATAAGATTAAAAGCCATTAACACTTAGACATTTCAAGGTTAGATAGTAGCAATTCAAAATCTCTGTAAACAAAAATTCTTATTAAGTTCACATGCTCCGTTATAAACCCAAAGGGTCTGCATGTCCATACCAGTTAAACTTGGAGCCAAAATTTGGCCAAACTGACCCATGACAATGTATTTGGACCCAGTAAAATCCAGCAGCAGTTCTGGTCAGTACGTCCTGAGCAAAAGCTCCTATTTGCCGCCAGATTCCATATTTTGCTTGAATTTAATTTTGTTGCCACTGATTGTGTTCGATTCAAACCAGGAGTCCCCTATATCATTTATAAAATGTGCTAATAAAAATATCAGCAACACCGCTCCTTAAATGTTGAGTCTTACTAAAATATTGAGATTGCTGACAGAACAATTATTGTAAATTACAAGTGTAGACATTTTAAATGATATTAAAGAGGCTCACTCTACTTTCAGGAGTCCATCCATTTAATACCCAGGGATTAGAAGGCTCCAGTAACTCTTGAAGTCCATTAAAGCAGTCCCTAATGTGCTATAGCACCACATATTTCACAGGGCTCCACAAATAGTCAGTAGAAAGAAACCTGCAAGAGAACCAATGTATTCAAGAAAATGCATAAATTCAGTTGAGAAGGTTCAGCTTCCAAAAAGTTCCAACTTTAATGTACAATATACCAAATGATCTACTCTCCTTACTTTCTTAGTTAAACTGAATATTTTTTCAGAAAAATTGAAGGAATTACTAGAATGGCACTTGCCGGGGGGTCAGTCCATAGTCAGCACCTTCACTTAAACAGTGTCCTTACATAAGCTGTCAGGGGTTCAGCCCACAACCATCCAAGAAGGCACCACTGTAGTAAATATTCTGAGTAAACAAAATATGCAAATCAAGATCATGTCAAACAGTTTCATTTATGCCCAGTTCGCATATTACCATGGCGAGCATCCAACTATTGCTTGTTTAAACACAAAGTTTTAACTCGGAGTGGGGAATTGTAAGATTAGGCTCCAACTTAGGAGTCATTTGATTTTGAATATGAGGAGACCAAATAAATTCCTTACCACTTCCCAAATCATGAGTAATTCTTTAAAAGGAGCAAGTATAAAGGTAACCACTTAGCTCCAAGCTCCCTGCTCTCCTGATTTATTTTTAAGACCTGATGTTGTCATAAAGTAACCATGGAGGTCACAGAGGGGTTAATGGTCCCTAGGGTGTTTAACAAGAGAGTAAGAATCTCATTGACATGTGAAAGAGACATGCATAGTCTCAAAAGTGAGGCCCTTCATATCTGGGTGTGTGAAGCACTGCAGTGAGAGGCTCAATGGCCAGAAGGAATAGTGAAGGGGACAGAGGACATCCTTGTTGACTGCCACAGGAAAGAGGGAAGGGCTGTGAGAGTGAGCTGTTAGTGAGAACTTTAGCCATTAGACTGGAGCATAAGGTTCAAATACAGTTAAGGAAAATGGGACCCTCCCTCACATATTGAAGAGCAGCAAAGAGATACTCCCACTCTACGTAAATCAAATGCCTTTTTCAAAGTCAATTGTAATGGCTTCAGAGGTGGTGGGAATACTGAATGCTGCACCTTTTAGGTTGAAAAAGGTTCTTAGATGGTAAGAGCTGTGCATTCCTTCATAATGCTGGTTTGAGAAGGATGAATGGATGGATGCAGGCAACATTGTTTCCAGCTAGAGGCCAAGACCTTAGCCAGGATCTTAGCATCCATGTTAACCTTGTAGCTCCCTGGGTAAAGGGGTTCTTGCATTTTTAGAAGGTTAGTGATGATTGCTTCCCTTAAAGTGGAGACAGCATGGAGTGGGACATTGAACTATTAAACATATGCAGGAGGAGGGTGAATAGGACATCCTTTAGGGCTTGATAGAATTCACGGAGAAAGACATCCCTACTGTTCAGACTCCTGATAGCCCCTTGGACTTCCTCCAGTATGAGGGGTGATCTAAGTCTTGGGTCTGGACAGAAGTTATGCAGGAGAAGCTGATAGAAATGAGAAATTGAGGTGTGCCTGTGGTGTTCGGGGTGGAGAATAAAGCAAAGAGTAAAGCCGCCATAATTTTGAAGATATCTTTTTGGGCTTTGAAAACCTGGTTCGGAAGGTCTTTGATCCTGTGTATGAACATTTCAGCTCTTTGTTTGCTCAATCTGTATGACTGAGCCTTGCTGTATCTCCCCCACCCCCTTCCCAGAATGTGTGACAGGTTTTGATTTGGGCTAATTCTGCTTTTCTGGTATAATGTAGGTTGAGCTTATATCTAACTTCTACCAACGTGGTTGGATCAGCCATGGATTAGCTTTATGCCTCCCATTTACACAGAAACATAGACTTTGATGGCAGATAAGGACTGCTTGGCCCACCTAGTCTGCCCTTTTCCTACCTACAGGATAAGCTGCAGATCCTAGATAACCAAAGCCTATTTCTTCCTACCCCCACAAGAATTGCCTTATGTCTGTCCCTGCATTCTTGAATTCTCCCACAGTTTTAGACCACACAACCTCCTCAGAAAGGTGGTTCCATGTGTCCACCACCCTGTCTCTGAAAAATACTTCCTCACATTGCCCCTGAACCTGTCCCCACCTATCTTCAAATTGTGTCCCTTGTTCTTGCACATATCTTTTCTGAAAGATGCTACCCTCTTGGACTTTGTTGATTCCACTGAGGTACTTAAAAGTTTCTATCATATCCCCATCTCCCTCCTTTTCTCAAGGGTATACATATTAAGCTCCTCTAGTCTCTTCTCATGTGGCTTCTCTTGCAGTCCCTGCACCATTTTAGTTGCCCTCCTGTGGACTGCATCCATCCTGTCTATGTCCTTGCAGAGATGGGGTCTCCAGAACTGGACGAGTACTCCAGATGGGGTCTCACCAAGTGTCTGTACAGAGGGATAACAACTTTGTTTTCTGCTGGTGATGCCTCTCCCTATACATCCCAGTATCCCCCCTCCCAGCCCTCCTACTGCCTTCTTACATTGCTTGCCAACCTTAAGGTCATCTGATATGATTACCCTCAGGTCCTTTACCATTTTTGTTGTTGTTACTACTCCCCCCATTGTGTAATCTTCCCCTGAGTTTTTGTTTCCCAGGTGCATTATTGTGCACTTCTTTTCATTGACTCCAAGCTGCCATACTTCTGACCGTTCCTCCAACCTTGCTAAGTCCCTTCTCATCCTTTCCAAACCTCCTCATGTATCAACCCTATTGCAGATCTTTGTGTCATCTGCAAAGAGACATAATTTTCCTTCCAGTCCCTCTGTAATGTCACTTATACAGACATTAAAAGGACTGGACCCAGTACTGAACCCCTGCGGTACCCCACTAGTAACCCCACCCTTTCTTCAGAGTGGACTCCATTTACAATTACCTTCTGTGTCCTGTTGTTCAGCCAATGTTCTACAGGCTACCACCCTGGGACCCACTCCCAGGCTGGTTAATTTGTTTATTAATCTTTGTGTGGACTGGGTCAAATGCCTTGCTAAAGTCTTGTAGGCTATGTCCACAGCCCTCCCCGGTCTGCTACTTTGGTCACCCAGTCAAAGAACTCAATTAGATTTGTCTGACATGATCTTCCCACTGTGAACCCATGCTGCCTTGGGTCCTGTGCCCCACTGGCCTCTAGGTACTCAACAATTATTTCTTTCAGAAGTGATTGCATTACTTTCCCTACCACAGAGGTCAAACTGACAGGTCTATATTTTCCTGCCTCTGTCTTGCTCCCACTTTTGTGAAGGGGAATCACATCCGCCTTCCTCCAGTCCTCAGGTACCACACCATCCTCCCATGATTTATTAAAAGGGTAATCAGTGGTGTCACTAGTTCTCCCTTAATTCTTTTTGAATTCTGGGGTGAATCCCATCAGGCCCCATTGCTTTTAGGATCTTGAGCTTGGATTTGAGGTCCCTAACCTACTACTCTCTGGACCGGCATGTGTACACAGCAAACCTGATGATCCTGCTTTTCAGAGAGGTTTTGAGGGATTGCCATAGGGTTTCATTGGTGACACTATTTTTGTCGTTGTCTTTCAAGTATCCCTGGATCTCCTTGCAGGTCCATGGGACAAATGTGGGCTTTGTAAAGGAGGGAGTCTAATTGCCAAAAGGCAGTTCTAGCAGTGGAGGGCTCCTGTTGACCTGCATAGATATAGGGGCATGGCCATGTATAGGGTATATAGTAATCTCTGAAGTCATAGGAATGGTGAGGTGGTCAGTAAGCCAGAGATCAGTCCAGGTGAAGGTATGATGCTCAGCAGAGAATTAGGTAAAATCATTAGTTGGGGAGTTAGCCAATCTCCATCCATCCATCCATAAGGGAGTATTCTTGGATTAGATATGTTAAAAGCAAATGCTACGTTGTAGGCTTAAAGAGTAGTCAAGAGAGGAAAGTCAGGGTAAGGATAATGTCTCCCCATTGTAGCTCGAATCCAGGTTGGGCTTACTTCTCAGGAGTTACCACCCACGGACATCCTCAGTAGTGGCCCCTGGTGGGATTTGGGCCCATGTGCCCAATGAGCTCTGGCGGTTCAGCTGCCAGTTGTAGTTCTACTCCTCAGCCTTAGTAGAGAAAGGGCTGAGGTCAGGTTGATGTTTCACATCTCTTGGCATTTGGGGAGAAGGTGACTGGTCAGGGGAGTAATGAGGACACGGACCAGCTGAAAGTAAATAAAAAATATGGTGGTGCATGTGTTTATGTGCAGTGTGGCTGCAGATGGTAAAACTTAAAGGAGCCATGGCTCTGATGAGAAAGAGCACCAAGAAAGGGGCGAAAGGGGAAATATGTTTTGGGAGCCCTTGTGGTCTAGAGGGTCTCCCACAAATGAAATAAAGGTGTCCTGGCTCGTGTTGTTCATGCAGAGGCAGGACAGATAAAGTCAGTCCTTGAATGGGCATATTATAAAAATATAAAGGGCTGAAATTTTGGAACAGCACTGTAAACAATAATGGCAGCCCCTGTGGACTCCTGCCAAAATGGGGGCTGCTGGGATAAGGTGAAGGGCCATCTAGAGATCCCACTAGATATGCAGCTAGTCATATGGAGGTATTGTAAAAAGCATGTAAGGGATTGTTTGCCCATGAAGGGGGATTCCTGAGGGACTCTGGGGGTAGCAGAGCAGGTGAGACAGCTGTGGGCTTCTAGCCAAAGGCCTGTTAGTTTGCCTGAAGGCCTTGCTGGACCCAGCTGCGGACAATCAACAAAGCGCTTGAGGGAATCAAGTAGCAACAGGGAAAAGATCTGCACTGTGCAAAGTGTTTCCTAGGAGAGATTTTAATCTGCTGCTGCAATTTTTATTTTATTTTAGTGTTTTGATAACCAGATAAGGCCCTCTAGGCACAAGTGCCTGTTTTCAGGGGCGACCTGGGAGTACTGGGTGGTTAACTGACTTGCTCAGAGTCACACAGTATTCAAGTGGAGGTTGTCAGAATCAAACTCAGGTCTGGTCTGCTGCATCTATCAAGCTCATTCACACCTCATTCCTCTAACCTCTAGGCTATACTGCCAGCCCATTGGGAACTTGGTAAGTCACAGCCTGAAAAGAGAAACTGACAGCCTGAAGAGAGTTTGGAGCTTGCAGCTTGAGAGCCAAGACTGTAAGGTTGCAGCCTTAAAACAACAGTGTCTGAATTTGAAAATAAAGTGGCCCACAAGCAGCATCCACCCTTGGTGAGGTAAGTGCCTTAAAGACTGCTTTGCTGCAAGCTGGAGTAACCGTCCATGCTGGGGCTGGAGACTGAGCCAAAGCCCATCTGCACTGTGTTTTGGGAAAAGGTATGGGCAAGCTGCAAGTCTTGAGGACCCAGCCAACCCTTTCCTCAGAACAGCAGCAAAAAGACCCAACGCAGAAGATGGTGAGGGCCTGCCTGGTGAACACTGTTTACAAAGGCCTTTGAGGTGAAGTTGGCAAGACCAGGCAGGTGAAGACCAGCATCCTTCAACTATTCAAGCTGCTCCTTCCTGCTGTGGTGCACCACCAGCTTAATAACTCCACAGTACAGTCAAAGCCAGTTTGCTGAACCTCTTTGAACTGCTGAACTGTAAGTACATTGAGCTGTCACTTTGGGAAGTCTTTATTTAGCTAACTGGCTAGGTTAAACTCTGGGGTTTCAGTCCTGGGCAGGACTCCATCAGAAAACTGTGCCTAGACCTAAAGTTTCATTGTTTCTACTATCTAAAGTTATTTGGGCCCCAACAAAAGATCACCAGTGATGTCTCCACTGAGATGTGGTACCCATCAAAGGGACTTTAGAAACTTTTGGGGCAGCTGCCATTGGGAAGCCGTGTGCATCTGTAGGTGGGAGGTGGGGATTGTGTGGGTTGAAACTGTTTCACAGTTGTTAATGTTGTTGTGCTATTTTCCTCCATTTTCTCCCTATCCCCAAAATAAATAAGATTAATTGTTAATGTTACATTCTGGTATTTTTAATCATTGCAAGCAGGGAACTGTTATTGGGTGGGGGAGGGTTTTGAGGCAGCTAGTAAACAACCTGTACCTAAAGTGCAATGCACTGATAGCGCTCCATTTGCTAAATGGCTGGGTATCCAGGAAACCTCACTCACAGTGGTACACCATATAATAAAAGTGCACAACAATGAAATGGTTGTACAATTCAGAGGGTAACCATAAAGATAAAAGCCCAACAAGGGCAATAAATGAACAAACACACTAAAACAACAATTGGAGTATGGAACAGTAAGAAAAATACAACCACCATCTACACACAGCACCATGATGAGGATAGGCATTTGAACCTGCAGTGTCCCCAGAAACACTAAGCAGTGATACTATCCTGGAGTGAAAACCCACCACCACATCTGCGTTAGCGTTGTTGCCTGTAAATTTAAAGAACACTAAAACAACACTGATATGGTCTTCCACAACTGAGAAGCCTGTATTAATCCTGAGGTAAGTCAAACACATGTTAGAGTGATAGAATTGCCCCTCCCAGGACTACACATGCTAAACTGAGAGGGCCTTACTCAGGCAAGTTGTTGGGAGCAAGCAAGCATTAAGGGAGTCTCCTCTGTGGGGAACCTATGTGCACCCTTTACTTCACATGAGCTGTGAATAATGAATATACTATGAGCCGTGTCAGTTGGCAAATACAGCTTGGGATACAAGATACCAGATATCCCTCTCATTCCAGTGCTGTATACATCGAATGGTTTAGAGAGTATAGAGGGGCCTGGAATGGGAAGAGTGAGACACTTTCTCCTAGTCACTTCAGAGGGCTAGAACCTTAGCCGATGTCTGGTGAAACTAGGTGCTAACTAGGAAGGTGAGATGTGAAGGATGCACTGGTTTACCTGTGCAATGGTTATCTGAGCTCTTTGGAATTACACCCACATTCTCGCGATCACTCTGTTGAGCAGCAAGTCAGCTTGACAGGTCGGTGGTTGCCATTAGCCACATGAGCAAAGCAGCTGTGGCAGCCAGCTTAAAACAATGGGATTTAAGCCTGTGAGTGAAATGTGATGGCTATGCCCAGCATCAAAGTAGGCCAGCGAAACAGGGTGGCAGAACAATAGAAACATAGATGTTGTCGGCAGATAAGGATCTCTTGGCCCACCCAGTCTGCTCAGTTTTACTGCCTACTGTGCAACTACAGACCCTGCTCGATCTCCAGTCATCTCCTCCTGTTATCTGCCCCATGCATGTCGAATTACATCACCATTTTGGCACCCACCACCTCTGCTGTAATGCTGTTCCAGGCATCCACCACCTCTCCATGAAGAAGTATTTCTTCACATTTCCTTTGAACCTCCCCTCAGCTTCATAGTGTGACCCTGTCCTAAAATTTCTTTTTCTATGGAAAAGGCTACATTACCTTCCTGTAACTTATTAGTACCTGTTAGGTATTTGAATGTTTCTATCATATCCTCTCTTCTCTTCTCTTCTCTTCTCTTCTCTTCTCTTCTCTTCTCTTCTTCTTCTCTTCTCTTCTCTTCTCTTCTCTCTCCTCTCCTCTGCTCTCCTCTCCTCCAGAGAGTACATATTCAGTTCCTTGAATCTCTCTTCATAGGGCTTTTGATGCAGGTCTGGCACCATTTGTTAGCCCTCTTTTGTACAGCATCCATCTTATCAATGTCCTTCCAAAGGTGGGGCCTCCAGAACTGAACACAGTACTAAGGGTAGGGTCTTATCACTGATCTACTGATCTGTACAGGGTATAATTACCTCCTTCTTCCTACTGGAGATGCCCCTCCTATGCAGCTGAGCACCCTGCTTCCTTCCACCTGCCTTATCTCACTGCTCGGCTACCTTCAGTTCATCAGAAATTATTACTCCAATGTCCTTTTCCAGTTTGGCGGTTACCAGTACTTCCCACCCAATTCAGAGCTCTCTGGTTTTCTTCTCCAAGTGCATGATTTTGCACTTCTTTTACACTGAAACCTGGCTGCAAACCCTTGACCATTCTTTCAAGTTTTCCAAGTCATCCTCTCCACCCGTGTGTGTCTTCTGTGTTGCAGATTTTTGTGTCATCCATGAACAGGCATACTCTCCTTTCTAACCCATCCACAAAGTCACTAAGAAAGACACTGAAGAGGACCAAACTAGTACTGAACCCTGAGGGCATCCCACTGGTCACCTTGCCTTCTCCAGAGTAGACACCATTTATCACCACCTCTGACTACTGTAGCTTAACCAACTTCTTACCCAGTTTATAACTTTTTGACACAGTCCCAGACAGGCCAGCTTGATCACCAGTCTTCCATGTGGAATGGTGTCAAGACCTTACTGAAATATGGGTAGTTCCAGACTACAGCTACTTCCTGATCCACTACCCTGGTCACCCAGTCAAAGAACTCAATCTGGTTTGTCTGGCAAGACCGCCTTCCTGTAGAAACCATGTTGCCTTGGATCCTGTAATCTGCTGGTTAATAGGTATTCCACTATCCTTTCCTTCAGTAGTGTTTCCATTACTTTGCCCACTTCCAAAGTCAGGCTGACAGGCCTGTAACTTCCTGTCTCCTTCCTTTTCTCACTTTTGTGAAGTGGGACCTCATCTGCCCTCCTCCAATTCCTCGAACCTTTCCAGTTTCTAATGATAAGTTGAACAGAGTTGTCAAGGTGCAGTCAGCACCTCTCTGAAGCTCCTTCAGTATCCTTGGGTGCACTTCATCAGGTCCCATTGCCTTGTCTGCTTTTAATTGTGCTAGTACCCTGTGGACTTTCTCCTCTGTAATAGGACTGGTGTTCACCTCCCTACCATTTATGCTCTTGTCCCTTATTTTTTGGTCCTTCACCAGCCCCATCTTCTGCAAATACTGAACAAAGGTATGTGTTCAATATGTCTGCAACTTCTTTAGACCTCTTCCTCTCGCAAACCCCTTATTCCTTTTAGCCTTACTTTTCCCCTCTGGTCTTCCTCTTCTCACTTATATATCTAAAGAAAATGTTATCCCTTCTTTTACTGATGGGCTAATATTCTCCTCTGTTTGTGCCTTTGCATGACTGAACTGCTTTCCCTGCCTCCCTTTGTTTCTCTTGGTAGTGTTCCCTATCCTCCTCCTTCTGTGTCTTTTGTACTTTAAGTACTAGTTTTTGCTCTTACTTTTTCTGCTATGTCTTTAGAGAACTATAAGCGATCTTTTTCTCTTGCCCTTGTTAACCTGCTTGACACAGAGATTGTTTCTTTTTTATGCCTCACCCTTTTTCTGCCTATGGTTGATTTCCCAGATCCTCTATCCCTGCCAGGGTGTCCCAGAGCATTCTCCCAATTTCTTGAAATCAGACATCCTTAAATCCAGGAACCTCATTGTAGTGCAGCTCGGTTCTGGCCCTGCCTTATATTGAACTACACTATACAGTGATCACTGGATCCCAGGTTATCACCCACCATGATGTCAGCAACACTCTCCCCATTTGTCAGTATCATGTCCAGTATTCCCCCCACAAGTGAGCTTCTTAACTAGTTTCCTGTAGAACACCCTTTGCAGGGAGTCCAGAATGCCCCACATCTAACTGTTGCTGCTACTGGTAGTCTCCAATTCATGTTTGGAAGATTGAATTCCCCACCAGCAACATTTCCCCACCCTTGCCATCCTTTGGATGGGTTTCCATCATATTCTTATCCACTCCTACCCTGTGCTGGAGGTCTGTCGATCACTCCTATGTGAAAAGTGGCCCCTTCGTGTTTCAAGAGTGACCTTGGCCCATATTACATCAGCTCCTCGATGCTCTCCCTTTATTTCTGTGGCTTTCATTTTGTCCCAACATAAACAGCCACTCTCTACCTTTTACCTACCCTGTCTTGTCTGAACAGTATAAACCCTGGTATAGTCACATCCCAATCCTGGTTTTCAGTGAATCATGACTCAGTAACTGCAACCATTTCCAGGTCTGCTTCTGCCCCAATGGTCTCTAGGTCTGCAATCTTGTTGCCTAGACTTTGAGCATTTGCACACATGACTCTCCAGATTGTGCTGCCACCCCCTTCTTGTTTCACATTTGCCCCTTTGTTTCCTCCACTATCTCATTATCATTATTGCCTTCTATCCCCCATATTACTTTGTTATATGATTCTTTTTTGGTTTCAACTCCTCAGAATTTCCTTTGCTAACCTCGTTTGTCTGAGGGAGGGACAGTTTATGTCTCCTGTTGTTTCTACTGCTCTCCTTGGCTAGTTTAAAGCTGGCCAATGCAGCATTAAACCATTCACTGAGGACCATGGTTCCCCTCCTGGACAGATACAGGCCATCATCCCTGTACAAGCAATTATGCCTCCTGGTGGGGCCCCATATCCCAATGAAGCTAAACCCTCCTCTCTGCACCATTCCTTCAACCATGTATTGAAGTTCCTGGTGCAGAAAATCCTACCCCATGTTATAGAAAGCATTTCTGAGAAGGTCACAGATTGTGCCACCTGCCTAAGGCAGATTCACGTAACTCCTCCTGAACTATCACTGGCTCATCCCTAGCCAGATCATTATTCCCTGATGGACAATGATGTCTAGCTGTCCCTTCCTTCCTGCTGCCCCAGCGAACCTTGGACCCTCTTTCCATCCCTGTGAGGCTGTGTCACCAGGAAAGCACCAAACTTCCTCTCCTCAACCTTATCTGTCCCAACTCTTTCCCCTCACTATGGAGTCCCCCACAAGGATTTGCTTCCTCCTCCTCTGGGGTCCACTTTCACCCCCACTTGGGATCTCCACTATGGAGGACTCCCACATACACTTCAATCACTACTTTGTGTGCCTCTGTGGAATGTTCCCATTCTACAAGTGCAGTGTAGGAGTTTTGCAGTGGAACTGGATGTGGGATGTGCCTACATTCCACCACCCAAACCTTCCCCAAGTTCACTGTTGTTCAGCTCTCTCCTTCTGAGCAACCTCTGAGGAAGCAGCAGTGGACTAGGTGGTCCCTGGGTGGGGGATAAGGTCCTCTCAACCCAAGACAACTTGACCATGGGTCTGGCAACCTCCTCCTCCTTCAGTCCAGAAAGATGCATGCAAACAGGGCAGCAATGCATCCTCTGGAAAAGTATTCCTGAAGACTGCCACACCACATCTACTCGCTGAACAACTCCAATCATCCTATCCTACTTGCTTTCTCTGTTTTTTACCCCTTTAAATGTCCTCTGTTACCCTGCCCTATATAGGGGTTTCAATGACCCCTAGGTTTGTGTAAGTTTCTAACATCTAGTGTAGCTTAGCCCTGTATAGAGTGCTACACCTTTTTCCTACATGATGCCTTGTGGCTGTAGACACCTGCTTATTCCTTTTACCTACTCACAGTTTGCGGGCAGAGTTTACAGTCACTGGCTGCATACCCTGGCTGACTCTCTCCTGACAGACTCCCATGTTTTATCCTTTGTGCTGCGGTCCTTGGCGCTACAGTCTGCTTGATGGATACTTCCTAATATATGACATCATCAAACACAGACAACTGTCCAGTACCTGTCACTTAAGGTTAAAGTGCCAAGATAAATATACAGTGCAAAGTGTTGCACAATGAGATCACAATAAATAGGACAAACAATAATTTAAAGATAGATAGACAGACAGACAGACAGACAGATTACCACCGGCTCCACAGTTTTACAGCAGCATGCAGGAGATGTTGCCCAGGAAATTCCTGCAGCAGTGGAACACTGTCACAGCCAGTGAGACCAGCCATAACATCTTCCACAACTTCTACGGCTGTAAATGTCAATTGCCACAGCTTTAGATTTCAGTCCATAAATGGAGTTGTGGCTTGGGACTTAGTCCAAGATTATTTCATGAACCTAGTCCCATATAGTTAACTACTAACCCATGGACTACAAAATACCAAGGGATATGCCTATCATTAGCTCTGTTAAAGGTTAAATACCCATGGGAACTAGTGCTGTAAAAGTGTTGCAAAATGAAGGGAAGTCTGGCTGGCCACTATAGAATTATAGTTCTGCACACATATTTATTAAATAATGTATATTTGTCTGCTTGCCCAAGGACTGGAAAAATACAAAAGCAGAGCTGGCCCAGTGGTGCAGTGATAACACTACTACCTGCCACACTGGTGATCCAAGGAGAGGATGAGCATCTGACAGATTACTGTCATTTTTGGGGAGGGGGCATGCTGTTGCCACCTAGTGACTGCAAGCAGGTAAAGGCCTGGTGACAGTGCAGACCTGCAGGTCAGCACAGGACAGAAGGGACCAACAGGACTCCAGCACATGCACATGCATGCCCTAAGCATGCTTGTCAGGAGAAAACAATTTAAATACAAGGGGCTTTGGTTTTGTGAAGCCCTGTGTCCCTGAAAGTCCACCATTCCACTCCAGTCCTGGAGTGCATCTAGATATGTCTGAAAGGAGGAGGACAGCCCTTGCCTCTCGCCTTGTCACAGGGAGAAATCTGTGGGGTGCAAACTATCGCACTGAAGGAAGTAAGAGATGGGCATCAGACAAGGAAACATGGCTGATAGCTGCCGGGTCTGCTAAGGAGGATAAAACCTTTGTGGAAAAAATGCAAAATCTATCCATATAGCATTAGGTCCATTTAAATTTAATTAAGCTGTATTGCCAATTGCTGTAAAGGTGCTGCTAAGAAAAAGAAGGAGATTGACCCACAAATGTTTTGCTTGCAAAGGTGTGTTCATTGCTTAGTAGTTTCCCAAGTAAGACCTTTGAGAATCCCCAAAGGCAAATGATAACATGTGACACAGTTAGTGTTATATATGTAGCCATGTGTAGATGCAGAGAATTTACATGGGAATAGCAAGGTGATGATTTTAAGTCTGGGGGAACTAGCACTGCCATGCAGTCCAGAATGGTAATGAAATGTATACAACTGCTCAACATATTAAAAAGTACATGATGTAACCCTAAAATGGCTTTATTGCTCAGAGCAATAGACTGAGTTAACTTAAACCCATGAAAAGGGGACTTTGACAACATCCTGATAAATCTGCAGGCTTTTTGGATTTTTAGCTTGGGGGCTTGTAAATATCCAAGCATAAAAGATAGTTTCAACCTGGCACCATATCAGAAATAATGCTATCAACTGCAATATGTGGTAATTACTGTGCCTAAAGTAGTAGCTTGAGAGATGCAGTGATAAACTGTGTTTTGTCCATTAGACTTACTTACACTAACATCACCTTGTCTCTTTCTTTTCTCTACAGTGGCTTGCACCAGGAAAAGGATGTTCACCTCTTGTATGTGGCTGTCAGCATCCCATCTTTTGCTTTAGCAGCAGTTTTGCTGCATTCACCCATATGGGCTACTTAAATTTAAATGTAGCCAGTGATGTACAGTATACATAACTTTTGGATTTTTTCTGATCCGTGGTTAAGCAGACAAATACAGTATACATTTTGTAATAAATGTGTAACCCCCTGAAAATGGGGTTCCCAAAATACTTCCAGGAGTTTGCTTGAATGCTCCAAGCCTGAATGGTGTTTGCTTAAGCCATTTATCAGTGAGTGTTTTAGAGCCTCTGGTACTGTCTCTTTAAGAGCTGTCTGCTTGCAGACATAATTAGTTTGTATGGGGGGACTGTGTGCTTCTCTGCTTGAGTACCACTTGAGCTGCTTCCAATTCACTCCATTTTGCAGTCACTAGGAGTGCAAAGGAACCTATCTGAAAGATGTAACTGTTTGCCAGAAATCATTTAGAGTAATAATGAAATTACAGTTTGTCTAACCTGCTTTCTTTGCAGTCAGAACTGTGTTTGCCTAGTTCCCCATTCTAGTTTTAACTGCTGAACTGGACCAATCAGTGTGAGTTAAGGTAGCTCTAAAATGGTGCCTTGGACGAATCAGAACTTGGACTCATAATCTGAGCCAGCCACAAGAGGATTGTATGGGCAGTGACTCTAGGAGATGTAGTTTAGACTTCGCGCCTTTTGGACCAACAGGGCAGTCTATTGTGAGTGACAGCCAATCCAGCCAAGAACTGGGAGGAACTCAAAGGAAGTGCCTGGTTTTGTCTGCTGGAGTTTCAGTTGAGCTCTGGCAGTGAAGAGGAAGGAGCCCTGTGTTTTTTCGTGTGCAGTTTTAGTCGGAAACGGTGTAAGGCCCAGAGTTCGGTCTGCAGCTTGTGTAACTGCTTGTTAGGACTGAATCCATCCTGTGAAGAGAATCAAAGGATATCTGAAGAGTAGAAACCAGGCTCACCCTGTAGAAGACTGGAGAAATTGCTGAATTGCACTCGGTCTGTCAGGAACTGAATCTGCTCTGTGTTCTCCTGGGTATTGTGCAGTAATTGCATCGGGATAGAGAAGCAGCCTGCCTGGTATAGTACTTTCTTTTACCATATAAATGTGTGAGGAGGCTTGTGTAGCTCAAGTGAATACTGCTGCCATTAAAGGACTTTTGCCTGTTACTGTTCACCATATAAATGTGTGAGGAGGCTTGCGTAGCTCAAGTGAATCCTGCTGCCATTAAATGACTTTTGCCTGTTGCAGTTTGCCATATAAATGTGTGAGGAGTCTGTGGAGCTCAAGAGTAGCCCTGCTGACATTGAAGGACCCTATCTTGTTTGGAGGTCGTGAGTACTAATTCAAGGTCGGTCCCTGTTGAATTGCCACATTGAATCCAAATGGAATTACTGTACTGCTGACTACTTAACTAATTTTCTTTTCTCTGTGTGAAAGGGCTCCTACCAGCTGCCACGGTTTGGACTAGCCACTAGGGCTTGGGTACCCAGGGACAGTAACTGGTAGGGATAGGCCTGTGCACAGACCCATAGGTAGATGAGTAAAGTGATAAGCTAATTAACCTGATTCCCCTGTCCTTGTTATATCCCCTAAATAAATCAGAGCTGCTTGTTTCAGCAAAGTTATACTGCCTGAGGTATTTGTCTATGTTAAAGTATTATACTGTGATTGTTGTACTGTATCTTATTTTACAGGAGGTCCCAGTGCCTGAACCAGTCCTGGGGTAAGTGTATACTGTGAAGGTAATTCTGATATATTGTGTGGGCCACTAGTGGGAAGAAAGGGGTTGCAGTGTCCTAGAGGGCTGTGACCAAGTTAGTTTAACTATTGCAAACCCTGACCTCTGGGTGGAGGCACCCGCCATCGGATCCAGGCCCTCAACCTGTTAGTGGCAAATCAGGCAGGGGTAGTAGCCCCTGGGATAGCGCCATCTAGGGGTTACAAATGTGTATTCAGAAATCTAGGAATTTTCTCCTGTATGTAGCAGCAGTCCAACTTCTTTTCATTTAGCAGCACCTATACAGAACTACTGCCACATGGACTACTTAACCTTGAACAAAGCAAACGACATGCATAGCCCTTGCAGTTTTGTAGTCTGTAGGTTGCTAGTTAAACATACAGTTTTTAACAAAAGTGTATGAATATGTATGTTTTGTTGTTAGTCATGTTTATTGTGATCACTTTGCACAGCACTTTGTATATTTGTATGTCTTGGCACTTTAACCTTAGGTTACAGGTATCAGACAGTTGTCAGTTTCATGAAGTCAATCTGGGTATCTAAGAGGCCCAATAAATCTCTAGTGTGCCTTTGAGAAAGGAAGTCTTCTTCCAGAACATGCCAGTTGTGGTTAAGTGTGTTTTTTTCAACTGTATTTGTACTGAATAAATGTCAAATTTTTGCACAGACTACTGAGGAACAGGGTCATTAGTTCTCTAATAGAAGGGTGCGTGTCTGATTTTTTGCTGCGTTGTAGTTGAAAAAAATATTGTTTACTGCAAGTGAGTAAAAGACTCATCCAGGCATGCAGTAATGTACAACTACTAAAGATAATATGGGCCAGCAGACACTGGCCCAGATTACACAATGAATTGTAACAGAATATTACAAAATGAATTGATTACCATTGTATCAATTAGGCCAGTGGATGTAACACTTTGTGAGAATAATTCCAATCGGATTCTTTTCCTAAATGAATTTTAGTTTATTCTTCCCCATGTGGTGGGGTTCAACATATTCAATTCCCATGTTTCTGAAATATTGCAGATTATTGGAATGATTGGTGGCTAAATGAATACCTAATGGTATGTTGGGGGCTACAGTGGTAATAGAACACATATTTTCTTGCATGCACCATCTCATGGAGGGATAGTCCTGCCCACATATACTTTGGGGCAGGGACAAATCACCATACACAGTACAATACATATGAGGGGAACAGTATATAAATTATCTGGAATCATTGGGGACACAAGCTTGTTTTTGCCTTTGATACAATACCTGCAAACACTGCAGTGACCATAGGAAATACTACATGAAGGGCAGCAGGGTAACTTGTTTTGATATGTTTTGGAGACAGTAGCAGTATATATACTTTTACTTACCCGATCACCCAGATATTTTTACTATCTATAAAAATGAAGGGTTTATTTTCTGCAGTCTTTCAGCACTGGATCCCATCTGAGTATGTGCAAATTCTTTTGGACTACAATAGAACAGGCCAGGTGATTAAATTCCATCACAAAACTAACCCTGTGACAATTTGGTTCCCCACTGTTACGTGATTGCATGCCCCTCCAGCACAGCAGGTAGGCTGTAGCCTCAGTACAGGAAGTGCTGTTTAAGTGCAGATGTATGTTTCAAAAGCAGAAACTTGAAGAACAATTCCTCTGAAGATGTATAAACTAGCTATATGGTACAGCCTGCTTAAGCGCTGTATGTGGGCACTGTGTGCAAGAACAAAGTATGGCCTGAACTGGGTTTCTTATAGCATACTTATGTAATCATTTCTCAAGATTTGGAAGAAAATTGTAAATCCAAGAATGTAGCATTGCCACAACTGACATTATGTGTACATTTTAGGTTTAGATCATTAAACCACAAAGAACTTGCAGATACTGAGTCACCATGCTATATAATAAATATATCATCAATGTACTGGCTCCAGAATAAAGACTGAGGTAGGTATAGGATACAGGCCATGTTGAACACCATGGCCTCTTCCCTAACCCACAAAGAGGTTGGCATAGGAAGGGCTATGTTGTTCCCTATAATACAAGTCTACAAGAAAGCTGAAAAAATTGAGGTAAGGATAGGTTCCACTGACTGTAACAAAAACAAAATCACAAGGAAACAGGCACACCATCTGAGGGAAAGAAAATGAATCTTTAAAGTGTTGAGGCCTAAATGTTGCTGCATCACAGTGAACAGAGATACTGTGTCAATGGAAAGCCAATTATACTCTTTGAACCAGGCCAACCCCTCTGCTTTTGCAAGATGTGCATGTTATCTTGAATATACGTGGGCAGCATATTAACTAACTGTTCAAGAAATAAGTTAATAGCAATAGATTTTAGGGCTGCAGTTGGGTGAAGCCCTGCAGTCCTTTAAGATCACTGAGTAAAACACTCTGCATTCCTTCCGAACAACAACATGTTGGATTGCATCACAGTCACCTCTGCATCTGTGAAGCAGCTGACACATGTTGTCTGAAATGACAGCAGCACTGCACTATTCACAGTGCCAGCAGTCATGGTGGAACACTACACACTCTGTTGTGAAAAAGATGGCTGCCACACTGTACTGCACATGCTCTAGCAGTTGCACATGCACAGTAGAATGAGGTGGCCATCTTGTTCACGGCAGAGTAGTCCATGTTCCGCAGTAACTGCCGGCACATATTTTATATACATATTTTTAATATTATGCAAAATCCCCCACTTGACCCTTCCTCTCAGCACCCACCCCCAGAATCATAGAAATGACACTGGGGGTGCCCAGTCCCCTGTGTCATGATCAGCCCCAAAAATGTAACTGTGACACTGGGGTGCCCAGTCCCAGTGTTGCAATCAGTGGTCTTTTTCTGACACTGGGGTTGCCCAATCCCCAGTGTCACAGTCTGAATCATCGTATTTTTCTTTCTTTTTTCACTTGTGTAAAAGAAAAAATCGATGTCCTCCCACATAACTGTGAAACTGGGGGTGCCTTATCCCCAGTGTTGCCATCATCGGACTCTTTTTTTTCTTCACCTGTAAAATACAAAACAGTCCATCAATGTCTTTTGTGTCAATTCGTTGCCCCATCCAACCCTCCCACTGAGCATCCACCACCCCACCTCCCCCAAGTCCTCACTTACCCATCTGGGGTCTAACACCATAATTCTCTGGACAGCAGACACATCTTCACTCTTCAAAGCCAGACCATGAACTGAAGACACAGGTATGCAGTTCAATGTATTTCAATGGGTGTTTTGAACTTAGTTCCAAAACTTGTTTGTTTATCATGTACTGAAGGTAGTATCTGGGGACAATTCCTTTCTGAGTAACTGAAAAGAAAACTTGACAGGCTGGTGTGATTTAGAGCAGAAAAATAAGTACATCTGTACATGACTTTAATTTCCACAAGATGAGATTCAAACCATTAACACCAGAGTGCAAAATACACAAATGCATTGACCCACTGTACAGTAATCTTGTTTTTTTTGTCCTTAATAAACAAGACCCAGGTGAAAAAGGAGGTATAACTTATTTACTTTCCTCAGTTTTAATTTTAATAACTTGTTTTCAAATTATAAACCAATTGCTATTGGGTTTCCATCTCCCTTCTTCCTTCCTCACTCACTCTTTCAATGACCTTTGCTAAAGAAATAGAAATGTGAACACTTTTTCAGTGTTGCAGAGAGGACAGGAGGTGCCGTTATCAGTTCTCACTTGCAGCCAACTCCAACAAGCCCCTTAACTGTTCAGTATAGGACATCCTAAAGAAGTCCCTGCAAAGAAAGTCTATGTCACAGCCTGCCCCACCTTGCCTCCCGAGGGCTGCAGGAGAAAGTCAACAGAATCACCAGCCAGACCTCATTGCTCTGCACCCGGAGGAGCTGGCCAGCAAAACATTCAAAGGCTTGGAAGTGAGCATGCTGCAGGCTTCAGGAAGGTAATCTAGGAACAAAAGAGAGTCAGGATACTGAGGCAGTGATATCAGGATAGTAAACTCCATAGTGTGCATGAAGTATAGCAGAGTCACCTACAGTACATGTACTGTAATGGCCATTTTCTTGGACTCCTGCTCGTTAGTTTCACTATGACTCCAGGATTGGAAAGGGTGAAAAATGTTAATATTGTCCTTTTCAGTGAAAGTAGCTTAAGTCTAACTTGTTGTTCTCCAAATAATTTTGAAAGTACAGAAGTGCTACTGACTCCATAGTAATTCCAAGCAAATGAGTCAGTGGGTTAGGTAGTACATACACAGTGAAGTGAGAGAAAGAGCAATATATAGTAGCAACATTTGCACTTTACTGCATCTGTACTACTAAAGCAGTACAAGTTTCACTGCAGGCCCTTCAGTCAGCTGATTTCTACAAAAACCTCTGAGATGCTCTGCTGGAAGAGAGAAGCAACATACATTATTTCATTCAACATTTTCAAACAGGCAGAAAAATGAAAGCCACAATCAATCTAAGAAAATGGCATCGGCATCTCCAGTGCAAATTTTACATTTGTGCCTCTAGTTTGCATGAGTTCATCATTTTGGAACAAACTACAGTATAGTACTTGAAATACAAAAGATGTTAAATGATACTTTTTACTCACAGTGCCTAATAGTGTCTTCCCTTACACTAAAAAGCAAAAAAAAATTATATGTATATATAGCTTTTAGAGCCTCATTTAGTATTCTGTATCTTCTGGGAAAATTATAGGACCTTACAGAAACATTCACAAAAGGCTGAGCAATAGGGACAGAAACTAAAGGAAACTAGGCACTAAGTCACCACATCAGTTTCTTTACACAATTGTTTTAAAGACAAAGAATGAAATCAACGTTTATCAGCAGTGTTATAGTGCAAGAACCATATAGTTAAATTAAAAAAAAATAGCCGCCCAGTGGCGCTGAGGGTTGAGGCACTGAATGCCACACCTGCGTGCTACGCCGGCGACCCAGGTTCGGGAATGAACTCGGTGGCGGGTGTCGGAGAGGGAGGATCGAGCATCCCAATGGATGCTCTCCTCCCTCAGGGTGGGACCAAGAACGCGATTTAGATTCTGCATCTCTTCCGAGCCAGTGGAAGCACCGGCAACAAGAAGGATGGCGGCGGCCCATTCATCGGAGCCAGGGAGGGGAGACATAGGACAGTGCATGAGAGGTATGGCATGCATCAGCATGCCACCACTCAGGCGTGCGTCCCAAGTGCCGGACATCTCAGAGGCAGGGGATTAAAGGGAGAAAACAGAAAACACCTCTAAGCAGCCCTGGATGAAAGCCGCTCCGGTTCCATCCAAGACCACCTAGAAGGACAGACCCCACTGTGCAGGAGGGAAGAAGAAGGAGGCACTCTAGGGGCAGATCCCATGGAAGGTGGAAATGGGAAATGAGTGGACAGAAGGAGGGTCTTCAGAGGAGATAGGAGGGATAAAGAAAGAAAGTAAAAAAAATCAATAAAAAATTGTAAGGTATTACAGCAACAGTGAGTTTCAATATTACATTTTACATATGAGAACTAATGATACTTTTGCCTAAAGAACTCAGACTAGTACGGTCCTTGGCATGTCTACTGCTTGTTCTTTATGGAGCAACATCTATTTTTATTACAAAATGGCTGGTTATGGGTAGCAATAAGTGGCACTGCATACAATCTTTAGCTGCTTTGCCATGTTCATTTGCAGGATTAAAATCAATATTTTGATAATTAATTACTTATTGCAAATTTTGTAATGTGCACATGCTGTATATATAGAATAATAGATAGATAAGTGTATTACAGTAATAATACCATCGAGAAGTTTTGGGGACATGGGACCTCGAGACTGAGCTTGAGAGGTCCTAAAGTCCCCAAAACTCTTGATGGTATTATTGCCTTGTAGAACACTTATCTTGCTGTTATTTTCTGTAATATATGGATCCATTGATAATACTACAGTTGAGATGACTTTGAACTGTCATTATCAGCAAAACTGATAGTATTATCACTTAAAGGATAGTATTATTGAGAGTAGTAATGTATTCCTGGGAAATTTTTGTGTAACTTAGTATATTATTGAGGCTTATCCATATATTACAACAACATAAACAACATATATAAAGTAATAAAATATATCTAGTTCCAAGGTTACAAATCTCATTAAAATATTTATAAACAATTGGGTCCACGCACAGTGTCTAATTTGTGGGACACGACAGTTACCCCTGCTACTATATACAACAGGGCTGCAAGCCTCTCTGCACCATCGAAATGTGCAACACAATAGCATGGAAAAGGCGGCAGAGCAGCCACTGAATGTGAGTGCTAGTGTACAGTGGCTCACCAGAACTAGCACCCACACCAATGGTAATAAACCACAATCCCACAAGCCCAGTCACGCTTTATAAAGTAGTTTGATGGGGAGGCACAGGCTAACAACTCTTATGTTGAAAATTTGGTATAAAAATATTAGAAAACAACAAATGTATGAACCTACAGTACATTTTGCAAATGCAGGCTTGTAACTTTCTTATTTTCAATATGTGTATCCCAAATTCCTCAGCTGCAGCACTAGCGGTTCTGGCCAGAGTTTTTTTTGTTCTGTTAGAGATTGTGGGGTTAAGATGATGGGCCTACCAGAGGGTGGGTGATCTGGTTCTTCTACAACTTTGGTGCAATGTAAATAGCTGGCATTCTAGAATATAATATAGCATGAAGTCCTTTTCTTGCTTAGAAATAATATTGTCCTCACAGGTCAGGATCAAAACTCAAGCAATTTGTGTTTGTAATGCTCTGTTATATCAAGTGGCAGTTGATGATAATTTTATTGGTCAGACAATTGGCATTAGATTTCATTTACGTAGCTTCATTGTCAATAATAACAATTTGACCATCTTTTTCTGCTGGTTTAATTCTGATGAATTGATTGGTGGAATGTTCCTCAGTCGACAATTGTTCATCTTGAGAAATGTTTTATGAAAATGGATCCAGAAACAAATGATTTGATACCTTTTATTGGACCAACATGGATGTTACAGAAAAGAACAAAGTGCTTTAGCTTTGAACCAACCAGGTCCTTCTTCAGAAGCTTTTGAAAATGGGGCAGTTTGAAAATCAAAATATTGTCCAATTCTTGCATAACAAGTCTTTGATATGTTGTTAATGCTTGTGATAGAGGTGCAAAAGTGGATTGTAGACTGAATGGGTGCTGTCGGGTAAGTGCTGTGTCAGGCTGGTCAGGAGTCTCTACATCACCCAATTCAGAAGGGCGAGATTCAATGATAAGTCACTTTCTAGTAAATTAGACAATATGTCAGAATCCCATGACTTACCAGAATCACTGGAACTTAATTCCATTACAGGAAGGCTAAGGAGCTATAGTGCTGGGGGCGGGAGGCATATGCTGGCAAACAGTCTTTTTGGTTCAATTTTCTGAAAAACTTTTATAGATCAATGTAGATCTGGAATAGATTTATGCTGAGGCTTGGGGACAAATGTAAGTCCTCTGTTGAACACCTGCCCCTGTACTGGAGTAAGTTGTATTTTGAAATATTTGAAAGGCTTCTCCTGTGGGTCAATAGGCCAGAGCAACCAGCTTTGCCCCTGCCTGAGCTATATAAGGCAGTCCTTCTAGCTTCACCCAGAACATTTTTTCTTAGCAGTCAGAGGCATTATTGGACTCTGCCTTGCCCAGCTGCCCCTCCTCCTTTAGCTTTTGTCTCCCTCTCTTGTGCTTTTGAACTTTCAGCTCAGCTTGTGCTACCTTTCTGCTGGTTTGCATTTCTCCTGCCTTTCTGGGTCAGTATTTTGCTTTGCCTCCAGCTGCTACATGTGCTTCTCTCATGTTGTCTGTCTCGCTCTCCTGTTCTCTTGTGCTTGTGTTTCGTCAGTTTTGTTTTTGGGGTTTCTAGTTTTACTAGTATCCTGCTGCCCCATTTGCCTGCATTGTGCTATACAGGCTATATGTTATTCAGGCCTCCCATTTACTTTTATTATGCTTTATCAATACTCATTTGAATAGCAGTTGTCATCTATGTGCATTTCGGTTCCACTAGCTGTTTTAACTGCCTGTAGAGTCTTCCTGTGCACATCCACCATGGTTGTATACCTGGCTTCACTCAGTGCCTGGCTGCACTCCACAGCTACACCCTCTGACTTTCAATTACAGTGTGTTTGCTTTTCTAACAGTTTGTCACTTCTGCCATTTACTCCTGCTTTCTTACCAGTTTAAACCGTTTATGCTGCCTTTAGCATACCTGCTCTTGAAAAGGAATGCATCAAGATTCTAGTGCTTGTGTAAAACTTATGAATTTGAATGGTAAAAATAAATTTTATTTCACAATAATACTGAGAAATCTTCATCTCACAATAATTTTGGCAAGGCTGTAATGCATCAACAACCTCCATTCACCTACCCACAAATTACAAACCTTTAGTTCTGTTAATTGCAGACCTTCATGAAAGTCACCCTAACTCTATTCATTATCTCTTCAACTGTTACAAGGATGCTGTTGGTAACTGTTGTGTCACCACTGAAATGTAGGCAGAAGTGTGAGTGTCCTGCTGCAATGCTAGTCAGATATCTTAGTTAGGGTCTTGGGCTCTGCAGGCAGCAGTTCTACCAATCAGTAAGCTGCTTACCATTGGTATTGATCTTTGCTCTGCTGAAATGTAGGCATGGTCATGCTGAAACAAATAGGTAGATGTCATAGGTAGACTATGTGGTGCCGTTGAAATGTAGGCAGAAGTGCAAGTGCCCTACTGAAATGGTAGGTGGATGCTATAGCTATGGATCTTGGGCACTAAGAGGCAGCAGTTCTGCCAATTGGTAAGTTGCTACCATGCGATTCGATCTTGGCTCTTCTGAAATGTATGCATAGTCATGTTGAAATGATTAGGTGGATGCCATAGGTAGGAAAAGTTTAAAACAAAACAAAACTGAAAATTTCAAAAATCAAAAACAAACAAAAAAAGTGTGTTGGTGTTTGTAGCCATACCACAATACAATGTCTGTTTGCGTGTGTAGCATGGCTGTTAACCCCAAATGTTATCAACTATGTCCAATGTTCAGTTGCCCTAGATTTCTGTTTGGCTTAGTTGGTGGCTGTTTACACAACCAATTGTCATCAATCACGTCCTGTTTCTGTTTCTCCTAGATTTTTACTGGTTTAGCCAATGGCTGTGAACCCTTGTGCCGTCAATCACACCCTGTGTCTGGTTGTCCTAGATTTCTTTTGGCTTAGCTCATGGCTGTTAACCCACCAAATGTCATTAATCACTTCCTGTGTACAGTATTGTTTGCCAGTGGCCGTTAACCCACTGGTTGTCCTAGATTTCTGTTTGCTTTAGCCTGTGGCTGTTAGCCCATCAGTAATTGTCAATCACATCCTGTCTACTGCATTGTTCACTGGTGGCTGTTAACACAATGATGATTGGCCTCCTTGAATTTGTTCCAAATTGTGGAGGCAGAACCATCACTAAATATTTCCTGAGCCTGGAGGGAAGGTGATCTAGCCTTGTATCCGAAGAGGTTTTCTCATAGGATTTTTCCTCTCCTCCATGCTGAAGGTCCTAATACCTCATTAGTTTATTCCATAACAGATTTTAGTTACTCAAGTAGGTTCTGCTGTTAAGAAGTTGGACTGTTTTCCTTTGCTGTTCCTTCTCTCCTTAGGAAGTCATGTCCTCCTGCTCTGTTTCTGTTTCTCTTAGCCAATCAACACAGGCTCAATTTCCATACCTACTAGCTCTTAACTCATGTCCATTTGTTTGGGTTACTAGTGGCTGTTAACCCACTGGTTGCTGTTTAATTGCACTACTCAGCCTTCATAAGCAACACTTCTTTTCAACACTCTTTTGGAGCCTTCATAATGTACCTCTTAGTCTAAAGGAATTCTTCCCATGGCACCTCTATGGTGGAACCCTCCTCAAGGGTTCCTTGCCTTCAGTACCCAAACATGGTAATGTTCCCCATGGAATAGAGAGATGAACAGCCAGAAAAGTTTAAACAAGTTTCACAGGCATAATTCTAAATTAGTTGAACAGACCAACTGGAATTGAAAGGTTTTGCCTGTGTTTCAGTGGCCAGAACTACCAGCCACGCCCCTACCTGAGCTTATATAAGGCAGTGCTTCTAGCTTCACCCAGAAGAATTTTTCTTTGCCCCATATCCTCCTTCCTCCTCCTCCTCCTCCTCCTCCTCCTCCAGTGGCTCACCTCTCTCCTTGGGGGCCTTCCAAAGGTACCTTTAGCCTAAGGGAATAATTCCTGTGGCACTTAGGGGCTGAACCCTCCTTGAGGGTTCCATGCCTTTGGTATCCTGCAGGCTGTGTTCTCCATGGAATAGAGAAGTGAACTGCCATAAAGATTTAAACAAGTTGCACAAGCATTAAACTACATTAAGCTGTGCAGGTCCATTAAATCATTATTTGGTACTCCAGTTTCATAACTGCCATGGAGGGCAATTGTCTTTGTTTCTGCTCTCCACATCTGCCCTTCTGAATTTGAACCTTTTGGTGCTGTTCTCTTTCTGGCACCCAGTTCTGTGGTCTCTGATAAAATGGAACAGCTTTGTCACTGTAGCTAGTGTCCCTGCTTTGGGCTCTGTGATTAGGAGCCTTAATGGAATGATCCCTGTTGTCTAGTTTGCTGGGTCTGGACTGGAGCATGTTTTCCCATGCTGACTGATGTTAGTGGGTGTCCCTAACTAAAGACCTGGTTTAATTCATCATCTAACTTGTCTTGGGCATATTTGTTTCTTTTGTGCTTTGATATCTCTGCTTCACAGTCTAACAGTTTTGTTCTAAGCTTGTCTCATATGCTCCAGATTCAGGTTTGTTTTCCTGATTTCATAAATCCTTCTTAGCAGCCTCTCTTTTAGTGAACAGGGATGGGTAACTGTCCTCATCTTGGTCTACAGTGTTTTCAATAAAGTAATAACATAAGTAGATAACATGTTTCCACTTGTTTCTGTAAATGTCAGCTACTCCCCCATGGGTATTTTATCAATTCATAGACATCTGGAGCCCAACCCTTATTTACATATTCTTTTAAAGATTTCTTATTATGAAAGACATTAATTCCTTTTAAGTTTTTCAAAACATTGAAACAGTACCTTTACTTTTCTGACCAGGTGACGTCCTGGATTTTGGTAGTGGTATCTTTGCTATGGGCTTGCTTCTGAGGCAGTTGTTTGTTTTTCAGTGAGTATGACTTAACATTGACTGGCAAGTTTCTGCTTAAATATCATCTGTTCTATAGAGTGGTGTTGAGAGGTCCATCTCTATTTGGGATCAATCTGTGGCTGTCCTCTCTACAGTTAGCAGCTTGGATTTAAATCTTGCAGAAGTGAGTGGTAACAGCACCATTCTGCCTGCAAGTCCCACTCATATACTGGTTACTGAGTTTAATATTGAGCAGTGGAGAGGCGTTACTGTGCTTTATCTTCACAAACTTGGACAACGCTCTGATTTAAAAGCCTTTTTCACATTTCATCAAGAGGCTTTTTGAATTTTGTCTTGTGTGATCCACTTTGAAAGGATCTCTATAATGTTCTGTTATAGTTATATTTTAATAGTTTGTAAATTCTGATGGGGGGGTTTGATTGGTAGGGGTGGTGTGAGTGGTTGCTAGATACTAAAATACTAACATACATACTAAGGTGCCAGCAGAATAGGCCTAAAGGTCTATCGAGTCTGCTTGAAAATCAGCACACAGTCAGGATACCATTGCTGTCCTCCTCCTTCCCAGTAAATCCTCTGACCCCATCTCACCACAAAGTTATACTCCAGATCTGGCATTTCTCAGTTTTACCCTCCCTTATATCTGTCCAAGCCCTCTTGATTCCCTCCACTGTATCAACAGCCACCAACTCTGCAGGCATTGTGTTCCATGGGTCAGCCACCTCTTGGTAAAGTAGCATCTCCTGGTCTCTCCTGAGCCTCCCACCAACCAGCTTCATGGCATGAGATAGTAGTTGAATAGTAGTTGATAGTAGTTGAATAGTAGTTGAATTGTGGGTATGAATGGTATTAGTTTTTGCATGTAATGTTACAATAGTGGCTGACTGATTTGGTGTATGTGTAGGGAATTGGGTGAACAGGGATTTGTTGAATTGGGTATTTTTTTGTTCGTGTTCTGAGGGTTGGTATTTTGTTTTATGGTGGTTGGGATGTTTTAAGGTGGAGGTAAAGTGAATTTTACTGGTTTATTAGTAGCTGGGTGATGTGTTTGGGCTTTAGACCCTGATGTATTTCCTCATTAGCATCTCTGCTGCACAAAGTCAGACCCTTTTTCTGACCTCCTTTATCAGCAGCAGCGTAAGGCAGGTAGGGAGGCTGGCATTAGTAAGAGGCAAGACGATAGGAGCAGAGCACTGGGGGTATAGTAGATTGAGCCATATCAGGGTGGTCAGGTCCAGGAGGTGCCCTGGGAAAAATGGGGCCTTAGAGAGGCCAGCTGTGTTTGATGCCCATTCCAGGGTTCTCACCAGACAGAGTGGGCAGGTAGCAGTGGGACAGTAGCCTCCACTGGTCACCTTTGGGTGGTGCTATGCAATGTTAGATCGATTAAAACAAGACCACAGTTATTATGGACTTAATTTACTCAGTTGATCTAGCTTGCAGTACAGAGACTTGGTTGGGGATGATGCAGGTCCAGTATCGGAGGTGTCAGTCCCAGCTGGATTCTCCATAGAGCACTGCCCAAGGTAAGAATACAGGGGTGAGGGCATGGTCATTTGTTTTAGATCTGACTTGAACTTCTCCATGCATCCAGTGGGTTCTACTTTTTCATTTCTTATGCATGGCTGTGCATGGGGTCCAGGTGCGGGTTGCAGGATTCTCCACATATACCAACCTATAGGTCATGAGGGGAATTCCTGTAGGAAGTTGCAGACTTCATCACCAACATGGTGTTAGAGTCACCAAGATGGTGATTCTGGATGATTTTAATGCCTGGATCAATGAAAACTTGTGCATTTTGGTTATGACTTCCTCCAGATGATGGCTCTACTGGGCCTCACACAAGCTGTTGCTCTGTGACTCACAGCTACGGCCACGCCTTAGGGCTTATTATTCTCACTGGGACTTGAGGTCACTGATCTCAAGATTGATGCAATCTCTTGGTCCAATGACTGCATGGTGGAGTTCTCATTTGGACCCTCCCTGAGTCCCTCCCTGTCAAGATGGTCTGCTGCCACCCATTGAGGGAGCTGTCCCCAGAGGGACTGGGTGGTGGCAGTGGACTTTTCTAGTGTGAGTGCTGCTTGTGCAGTGGGTGTGGGAGAGATGGTGGCAGCCTCTGATTATGCCGTCTCAAGGTGCTCGACCCCATCGCACCAATCCATGCATGACCCAGGTCTTCTCACTTGTGGTTTGAATGGGATCTCAAGGAGATGAAGACCAGGTTCAGGGTTGGAGCATTGCTAGAGGAGGATTCAGCCCAAGAAGGAAAATTGGCTTTGAGAATTCACTATGGTGAATATCAAAGGCAATCAACCGTAAGAAGGCAGAGTTCCTGTCCAGGAGATTGCGGCAGGAAGAAACAGATTGGCTCTGCTCTTTTAGACTGTAGGTTGCTACTTCACCCTGCCAGTCTGTGGCTGAAAAGAGCAATTTCAGTAGCACAGTGGGAGGAGTTTGTTTAGTTTTCTCTGACAGGATGTTGTCCATTAGGACCGGATCTCTCCAGTGGGCATGACCAGCCCCACAATGTTGGGTCTTGAGCAGTTAGAGGCACTCCTATTATCTGGGGTAAGTCTAGGCCAGTGTGGGCAGCAGAGGTTGTTGAGGTAATCTCAAACCTATGGCTCACTTTTTGTGAACTGTACCCAGGCCGACTCATCTCTTAATGGGATGTGTTGAGTATGTTGGTCCCGTGTTTGCTGAGATTGTCCAGTGCTCGCTTTCAGAGGTTTTATTCCTGATGCCCTGAAAGTGGCATTGGTGAAACCCTTCTGAAGAAACTATCACTCAACCCTGACATCTTGGAGAATTATTGACCAATATCCAACCACCCATTTCAGGAGAATGTTGGTGAGAAAGTGGTGGCTCTGTAGCTTGAAGCACACCTTGCAGCCTATGACATCTACGAGTCATTCCTACCTCGATTGTGGTCAGGTATAGAACCAAAATGGCATTAGTCAGAGTGAAAATGATCTAATGGTGAGAGATAGAGGATACCAGTCAGTTCTCCTCGAATCTCCTCAGCATTCGACATGTGGATGAAGTAATACTATTGGGTCACCTCAGGGAGCTCTATGGGCTCACCTGTAGTGTCATCAACTGGTTTGAGTCCTTCCTCAAGGGTAGGGTGTAATGGGTAGTGATAGGAAATTTCTCCTCCTATCCAAAGCCCTTGCCTTGGTGAGGTCCCAAGGTTCCATCCTGTCACCTATGTTTTCATAGTTTATATGCTTACCCTGGGTGAGATTATTAGATGTTACAGCTTGGGCTTTCACTGCTAAGCAGATGATACCCAACTGTATATGTCCTTGCTCCTGGATGAGTGATGCTGTGGAGGTGCTTAACAAATGTCTTGCCAAGATCCAAGACTGGATGTCCTCTAACTAGTTGAGACAACCCTGACAAGATGGAGGTACTATGAGTTAAGCCTGGTTGCCGCATGATGGTTGTTACATGACTGGGAATGGGGCTGTTTTGTGGCCCACCCAGTTGGTAGTTTCCATTAAGTAGAAAAATCTGGTCATTATCATTGATGACAGATTGACACTTGAGGCACAGGTGTCATCCATTGTCCGGAGTGTTTTTTTTCCACTTAAGGAATGTCGCAGGATCAAAGCTTTAATTCTGCCTGATGACATGCCCTTACTAGTGCATGCCTTTGTTACGTTAAGGCTAGACTTTGTAATGCTCTATACTTAGGGGTCAGTGGGGGATTCTCTGTCAGCTGCAACTGGTGCAGAATGCAGCAGCCAGGATGCTGACAGGCCTCCCAAGGTTCTGCCATGTACCCCAATCCTGCATGACCTGCACTGTCTGCAGGTGAGGTGGAGAATTGCTCTCAAAGGGGTTTGCTTACCAATAAGATCCTATATGGTTCGAGCCCTGGTTACCTGAGTGACCTCCTGTTCCCTGTCTGCCCTGTGCACTCACTCTGTTTCTCCACGAGGGCCTCCTGGAGGTTCCCAGAGCCTGGCTAAAACCTCGGGTGATCACACATTTGGGGTGGCCAGCCTGGGCTGGAACTAGCTGCCAAGATACTTGAGGAGGCTCCATCGGTGGAGGCTTTGCAAGGCTCTGAAGGCCCATTTATTTAGAGACACTTTCGAAGTGAGCTATAGGTTGTCTATTATTCATATACTGCTATTTTATTGATCTTTATTTATTGCATTTATTAAATTGTCATGACCTTTTTGCTGCTATTGCTGATATTGTGTATGTTTTTGCATCTCTATTCTTGCAAAGCACCCAGAGCTCCAGGATTGGGCACTTAAGAAATAAAAAGTTACTTACCGTAATACTTATAAGGGGCATCTGATAGAGGCATAACTCCTGCATTCAAATGGCATCTGTCAGATGCTGCAATGCTCTCAAAGTATGAACATGCATTAGGATCTGACTCAGCCAACTTGCAGGTAGCTGCCTCATTGCTGCTCATGTCAGGGCAGTATATACTCTTTTGCTCATGACCACGTGTGGTATTCAAACAAGAGAGATTAAGTACAGTACAGAAAGAAATGTGTAGACAGTGCTGTAAATGCTGGGGCCAAGTCTTCCTGCCTAACAAACACATCAATGCCCCAAAGTATGTGGTATCTGAAAGGCATAGTAAATTCAGGACAGCACCGAACACAGAAACACAAAAACCACACACTGCAAAGAAGCTGATCAGCACAGGCTGCAAACAGGCAGGAAGCAGGAACACACAGGAAGTCACAATCAGGAAAACAGAGATGCGCTATGCTGCTGGAACAGTGAAGTCGCAGAAAGTCAAGACTCAGCCCAAAATAGAAGAAGTCCATTGAGTGAAAACGATATGGTTCATAACTTTTAGTAACTTGGTGTCTGTTATGTAGAACTCTCTACCATCTTGTTTTTGTACTTCAGATACAAGGCACTCATCAGTTTCTGGGTTAAAAAAATATATTTTTCCACTTTCTTTGCTTGTATTTCTGAACTTTTAACAAGTCTATTTTAGTGTTTGTTGCAGAGCTGTTTGTATTAATATTATGCAATGATCTTGTTTTTATTATATTTTGTATACTTCATGATGCACATATTTGTGTAAGTTGTACTGTCTTTTTAACTGGGTCCAATTACAAATGAGTTTTGTTAAATGGGTCATAACCCTGAAATAATAACCAGTGAAAGAAAAAAAAGTTGTAATGAGATGGCTTTAGCATGAGGTTCAATGGGTGGAGCAACTATGTCCTCCCCATTAGGCCTTAAAAGGCCACCCTCCTGGACTGTTCAGGATTCATCTCTTCATTGCAGCCAGAGGCATTGCACTCCCACCCCCTCTCTGGATTTCTGCTGCATTTGTTTTTCCCCATATTTCAGCAGCTGCCTCCGCTGCCCATTCATTTCTCTCTGCCTTCCTTAGCTCCTTTCAATGTACCCTGCTCCTCATTTTGCTGCATCCGTCGTTTCTCTTCCCACCCTTCCCGCATCTCATTCTGCCACTCTTTGCCTCTGTTCTATGTCCCCTCTGGGCTCTCAGCTGCCTCCTCTTCATCTTCTCCTCACTGGTGCTTGGGTTTGCCTCCCTGCAAGTGCTTGGCACCTGGCTCAACACTTCTGCTGCTCACCTCCACCCCCCACCCTTCTGCTGACTGGGGTGCATCCTGACAGTTGCTGCTTGTTATGTCTGCTCTCTGCCCGCCTCTTTCCTCACCTGCTCTTCTCCGTACCTCCTTCATTTCTCCCTCATCTCCTCACTTTCTCTGGACTCTGTTCCTCTCCTGCCCAGCCAGCCCTGACTCCATTATCCACTCTGGTCCACCTGCCTCTCTGCCTTCTGCCCACCGATTGCCAGCATTCTCCTGTCTGCAGGCCTGCCTGCTTTTCTTGCCTTCCATCGTTCATCTCGGAGGACTCATTCCGATTTCTTTCTTTTGCTCTCCAGGGTTTGCTGCCTTGCTTTGAGGACCCTTCCCAACCACTGCCCTGCTGGATCCTGCTGCTCATAGCACTCGCCATTGGATCACTGTTCTGCTTTAGGTTTCCTTTGTGTCGTTGGCACTTCTGCCCTATCACCTCCCTTCTCATTATTACTTTTTCCCCTGCTACCATGTATGTATTTGATTACCCTCCCTTAACTGACTCCTAGATCTTCTCATACTCAGATTGTAAGACCTCCACTCTTCCATTTCTCCATGGGACAACCCCATGGGCCAATGTTCTTTAATTTATAAAGCCATTCCATTCTGGACTGATTTGCCTGCTTCAGTCTCACTCCTTGAATTTGCTATTGTCTAACCTGGTGTTAAAATGCACTGTTTGGACCTGTCTATGTGCATGTGTAATGGCACCACATTTCTGTATAGACAGATGTATTGAATATGTATTTTTAGGTGCTGCTATTTATCTCTCTGGATCCCGCTTGACCATAGACATCTACTGTTCTTGGGTCATACCCAGTTGAACCTTCTCTTTCCTGCCCTGCTGGCCTGGAATCACTTTCTCTCCCTCGAGTTTTGCATTCCACCACTGCTTTATTAACAAATGTCTCAAATAGGTTCCTCCTCCCACTTCCAGGACCCTACGGGTCCTTCCCTCAGGGGTCTATGCTCATCTCCACTCCTTGCTCCCTGGTTACACTATGCTGCACTTTCTATATTTCAATCTGACTGTGCCCTTCCCTCATTCCTCCCTATTGTGGGTGCTTGCCATCTTTCTCATCCAGTGCTTTATTTTGGGTTTCTCCTACCTGCATCACCCTCCCTATTTATATCCTCATCTTACCCTAGTCTGTCTGTTGTCCCAGTGCCTGAGTCTGGTTCTCCTTCGCTCAGTCCAACCTCAGGGTCTAATCATTCACATCACTTAATCGAGCATACCTCTCATTGGGTCTTATGCTACTTCATCAACAGCATTCCTGCAGTTATTATTATCCTATCTGCTCATGACTGCATCTGGATATCCCTTGCTCATCTGTCCTCTTTGTGGATCTACCCTTCCCATCGAATACTCAGAGCATAACCCTCTCGGGTCCATGCTACCTCAACTTGACCTACTCTCCACTAGGTGACATGCCTTCATGTCTGTTGCCCTTTCTAGGGGCTGGCAGCTCATCTCCATCATTGTACATCATTAATTTCATGACTCACATTCCACTATTCAGGCCTTAAGGCTTCTTTCCATATTGCACTTTCTGTCTTGCTTTTGAGCATCTAGTTGCAGACATCGCTTGCATCCTCGACTGCTGTCCATTTAGAAGGACAGCACAAGAGATTCCTCTAAAATTGGACTTTTCCTCCTTCTTCAATCTCTACTTTAACTTGCTATGCAGTGCCATCCCCAATCAAAACATCTTTCAGCCTGGACGGAAGGGACCTAGGCCTTGGATCCTCAGAGGTTTCTCCTCAAAGGGTTTTTTCTCTCCTCCATGCGAATGGTCATAATATTAGTCAGGATTTGTGCTTTCCTAGGTTTCTTAGTTAGGTTCCGCTGTTAGATGGAATCAGATGGTGGCCCCGGCTGTTCTCTCTCTCTCCTTAGGAAGACACCTTACTGCATCTTGTCAATTTCATTCCTTCATTGTTATCTCATTTCTCGTTCTTCTCCTGTATTTCCTGTCTATGTCCGTTACATATACTTCCAGTCTAGATATCTTCTGATTTCTCATCTCTTCAATGCTTGACACCCCTTTGGAGTATTCTTTTGGGCTTCTTCTTAAGCTACCTTTAGCCAAGGAAATAATTCCCACTCACCAATGGGGGGACCCTCTCTAGAGTTCCTTGTGTACTGTACCCCTACAGGGTGGTATATGCCATGGATAGAGGTGAATAGCCACAATGTGTCAAAGTCACACAAGCATACATCTCATCCAGCTGTATAAGCACAATTGAATGGGAAGGCTTTAGCCTGAGGTTCAATGGGTGGAGCAACCATACCACTCCCCTATCATGCCTTAAGGCCACTCCTCCTGGACTGTTCCAGGATTGGTCTCTTCGTTGCCTCACCATCCACCCTCCTCCTCCAGTGGCTTGTCTCTTACCCATGGACCTCTTCCTAAGCTACCTTTAGCCAAGGGAATCATTCCCGTGGAACCTATGGGTGGGAATCCTCCTCTGGGTTCCTTGCATCCCATACCCCTACAGGGTGGTATGTCCCACGGATAGAGAGGCAAACAGCCACAATGTATTGAAGTCACATAAGCATACATCTCATCCAGTTGCATAAGCACAATTGAACAATATGTTATTGCATCTGCTAAATAGAGCAGAAGCACTGACCCCAATATTGAACTCAGAATGAGTCTTTGTCAGGGATGGGGCTTCATGCTAACTCATAGATATTTATAAAAGCAAATGTAAAGGTGTGTTAGCCTGAGTTCATCTGCCTAACACACAACAAAATCCATATCCAATTAAGTCATTCAGTTTATTAAAAAATTGCAACATTTTAACATACAAAACACCAATAGTTAAGTATTGGATGCAATGCAGAAGTAAGCTTGATGGCAAGAACAGTAAAGAAGTAAGGCAAATCATAGCATATCTTCTCATACAAATTTAAAGCTAAATACAAAAATGTACCAGTCCAGAAAAACACATTATACATCATACCCTCTGCATTCCTCCTATATTTTTATGAACGGGTACATTATTCATTATTAGTGCTATCTTTATATGAGAAGGTGGGCAGTCACTTGCATAGCACCCTACTTTTAGTGTGGCTTATTTACCTACTTCTTGACTATTCTTATTGTTTTCTATAGAAGTCACAATCGTGTGACTGGACCTGGAGTTTGGATTTGGCTATGTGGGTGATCGGGGTCCACTAGACTACCATGGTGGGATATGACAATGTCTGTATTTTACCAGATGGACTATGGGTGGGTCCACTAGACTACCAGGAAGCCTTACTTCTTGATGATTCCTGTTGTTTCAATAGTAGTTGCAATCATGCTCTGTGCATGTCAGGTGTTGGCTGGCAGAGGAGGTGAGCAGAGGGCTGTGCTGGTCACTGCCATTGCCAGTTGTACTGGCAACCAGGTTGAGGAGGGATGTGGGTTGGGAGGTCCTCCAAGGATGGGGTGTGGAGGTATGGATGGCATTGGTCAGGGATGGGGATGCACTAAACTACCAGGGAAAGAGTTTCAATTTTACTAAATAGGCAGTGGTGTTCACTAGACTAACATGGAAGGATATGACAGTGTCTTAATTTTTCTTCATGGGCAATTTAGAGTGTGGGACCACTAAACTTTAGGGATTTAGGCTGCAGTTCACCCACCTGGTGTTTGGGGATGAGGGTACAGTCAAAGCTCCCAGTTAAGGGCAGGGTTTTGGTGGCAGTAAACAGCACTGCACTGGTTGCTATTTAGCACCACTGTAATCTAAGAATATAATGCTGTGCCCATTTTGCTTGAAGGATCCCTCATTTGTATAGGCACAGTAGTAGATTTTGTGCAATCGTGCCACCAAGTCATGACCAGTGCTCTGGGTGGGGCTTGAATATGGCCCTACCTGGAGCATGATGGTATTCACAGTTAGCACAGCACTAATCCAGTCAGTGCTACACCAACCTTTTTGACAAGAGATGTTACAAAGTTTTACTTTGCTGGTAAAGTTTTGGTGAAGTTGCAAAATTTGCGTTTACAAATAACTTAGCAAATAGCCTACTTCACGGTTTGACACATCACATTGAGTTCTCCTTGGGAGATGGCCTTTTAGGTGAAGTCAATAAAGTTTAAGGTGAGTTAAGGTGTTATAACTTTGACTTAACTTTACTTAATTTCACCTGAAAAAGTGGCACTTTGCCAGCCAAAAACTTCACAAAAAGTCAACACTTTGTACTTTATGAATCTAGCAAACTTTGCAAATTATTTCACTGAGTGAAGTTTGGCAGCTTCACATGTGTCTGCTTTTGAATATGGGTGCCACAGTCACACTGCATTCATGTGAAATTCCCCATTGCATATTGTGTTTTACAAAATGGGCAAGCAATTTCCAGAATGCTCACTGTCTTGCAGCTGTGTCCTTATCAGGATATAATCTTGCAACTGGCACTACCTGTGACAGCCTGAGCCTCACAATACAACCATATCAGGGTGCCTCCTCACCAGCCATCAGAAACATATGGCAGTCAGCACTTCCACAGTAGAAAGATGACCACGCTGTGGTGAAAAGCCCCCAACACAACATAAGCAAACAACTGCACAACATACAAAACCATGTTTGGGCAGTTGGGAAAGACCTCACAAAATAAAAAGTAACCTGTGCTGCCGTAAAACAAAATAACAACAAAAAAAAATGACAACAAGGAAGCCAACCGAGGTGCATAGCATGAGGATGCATCCTCCAAGTAAAGCATACAGTAGACCCATTCCTCCACCTGCTGTTTTGTGTGGCACTTTCAACAAAAAAAAAGAAACATTTATTTCAAGATACAGTTTCCCATAATCTGGGTCCACAGTACAGCTGAGTGAGTGGCCCCATATTAGAAACTGCAGCAATCACTAATGGTGGCTAGAAAGGGATGCGCTCATTTAGAAATGAAACCAGCCATTCAATGAGAAAGGGATGACTGCTCTGCACTTTCACCCTCAGTGACCATGCTTGTCTCTTAGTGGACAGTGTGAAGCAATACAGTGTGTGAAAACTGGGAGCACAACCTTTGCAGAATCTGTCCATGAATGTTTGGCAGTGGGTGTGGGAGGGAGGGAGGGAGGAGTGCCTTTACAGCCCATCAAACAGTTTTATTTGGTGTGAAAGAAATCAGCAGCTCTTCATGTTCTTGGTACCAGACACCTTTATGAAAATCAGTGTATGGCAGTGGGAAATGTGTTTTAATACAGTTGGGGTGGACAGAGACAACCTCAGCAGTATCTGTGTGGAGGAGGAGGGGAAGCACCCCTATGGCCAATGAAACAGTTCACTAATAACCTCAATGTAGGACTACTTTTATTCCTCTAGGTCTTCAAACCTCAGGTTTTAAATTTTGTGACATGTTTTGATTACTTTTTTTCTTAAACAGTTACTTGGGGGCATTTTATAAGTGCAATAAGGCACTCCAAGTTGTAGGTTATGGCCTGATAAGAGCACTTTCCTGGTGCTAAAGGCACTCAGCATATGTGCCTCAGGCCTCATAACACACCTGGGGCGGTTTATCGGGCCATTACCCACCCCGACGTGTCTTATTGCAGGTGTAATCCTGCCCTAATGCTATATGAATGGATCAGCAACCTTTCTATCAAATGCTTTTTGTCTTTTGCTCTTATTTATTTTATTTTATTTTATTTTATTTTATGTCTTAGGTATTTTGTGCAAGTCGACATCTTCCATGTCAACTGTAGCAAAACTTTCACAGATTCAGATACTTTCACAACCAAAGTATTCTTTTTATCTCACAAAGGTATATGCTTCTCTGCAGGTTGTTATTTAATGATGTTCATGCAGCAGATCTGGTCCGACATCTTAGTGCCTTAGGGAGAAACACCTTTGCTAACAGCACTGAGTTCAAACTATGCTACCATTAAAAATTAAACAATAACCCACAATGGGGATAGAGTTCTAGAGAATTACTTCACCCCCAGGTGAACTGGTGAATTGGAAGGCACAATGTCAACAGAGAGTTTATGCCAATGATGTTCTAATTGTTCTGCTTGATAAACCTCTGTACTCTTGTCATATATCGTACTGCAAGCAGTTCCACACAATTACATTCATGTCTCAAAGGATCTAGTAATAATGGCCTCTCCTATTGTCTGTTACCAATGTTCTTTATGGACCAAACAGTCCTTGAAAGTCCTGTTGTTAGGTACAAATAGTAGCTTATCTATGTACAGTGTTTTTCCCACTTCAACCACATGCACATTGTGCTAATTGTTCCTTATGACTTTGTAAATGGTATCTGTGTAGTACTTGCTTGAAAACACCACTTCCATTCTGTTTGTCTTTCCAGTTTCAAAATCTGCTTTGGCTTATGTTAACACTCTCCCTAGGCTTTTCTGAGTGTTTTGTTTTGAAGTGGAAGGGGTTCCTGTCTCCTAAACCGATATGTTTTTGACAGATATTATTAGAAAGGAGACTGCTTGCGTGCAGGACTGTGTTTTGATCTCTGGGTTTTACATACAATATGGATTAAAGCTTACTTTCCTTTTGTTTTCAGATTAGAAGGTCAAAAAGTATGTCCATGGTGTTACATTCCAGTGTAGCACAAAGTCCTTGATGTTCCACAGGTATGGAGCTCTGGGAAGTAATTTGGGTAAGAATCCCTTTAATGTCTGAGGCACAGAACCCTATGATTTTCATGAGCATGTAGTCATTCAATGTTTGTAGTCATGGAGCCTTATGAATAGGTTAGGTAGTAAACCTTAATATTCACATGGTCTGAAGTCTTTTGTTATTCACTGGGCATAGGTCACATGAAGGTTTCATAGGGGATGGAGACCTTCAATGTTTTTTTGGGGAGGCAAGCCCACTAATGGTTATGGTCATGTATCCATTCAATCTGCATAGGGTGCATAACCCTGTATTGTTCAAGGGGCATAAAGGCCTTCAGTATTCACGGTGCATGGAACTCTTTGATGCTCAAAGCCTTCTAATGGAAAAGGTCTCAACCACTGAAGAATTGAAACCATATTTAGACGTTATTATTCACTGCCAATAGAAAGTGAGCACAGATCCTTGGTTGATGGTGTCTGCTACTTGATATGGGCCCAGAGCCCTGTTCAGATTGCTACATAAAAAGCAGCAGTACAATGAAACAGGGCAAACATTTGACTCTTCCTTTTTCACTATACAAGTTCCCAGACATCTTACAGTTTGATTTAGTGGTACAAAATGTCTAGTTCTACAAAAATGTATATCTTTTGTAAATGTTTTAATGTATTTTTTCTCAAGAAAATAGATGGTTGCCACATTTGACCTAAAAATAGTATTGCAGACATAGCAAGGGATAGGGACAAGAATATTAAAAAACAAACAAAAAAAAATGATTATGGTGTGTGGCAACAGAGTTACCTAGAAAAGAAGAATTGGCAAGTATGCTAATACTTTTATCACCTGTAGTTGAATCTAGCTTTTGGAAAACACATTTTCATTATACTGCTGCTCATAAACTTTATTGTTCAGTGGACATCAAGCCGTTTTGGAGCAGGCATCAAGCTTGACTGCTGAGGGTTCAGAGTTCTCATGGAGATTTGTGGGCATGTACCCTGTGATTTGTGAGCAAGAATATCTTTTGTGGTTAATGGCCAAGGAGCCATCATATTATTTTGGATGCTTAGCTCCTTAAAGTTGCTGGGAGCAGAGCACTTTTCTGGTTTTCAAGAATGGAGTTCTCTTATCGTTGGCATGTACAAGCCCTCTTGCAGTAGATGGGTTCAAAGCCCATTAATGATTAGTGGGCACGGACCTGCTCTGTGAGAGACACCAAGTGGTGGAAAATGTAAAGAACTTTAGTAAGTAGTGTGTATTGAACCATCTTGAGGTGGAGGCTCAGACCCCTCTTGTGGTTTAGAGGGTATTGAACCCTTATTAGAAAGTTGGTGTGTAGCTTGTAATATAAGGGAAGCTTTCACTGTTAGGGTTATTAAAGTGTAGAGCACAGTATTTTAGGAGCAGCATCAGCTACTTTTGAAGGAAGCTTAAAGCAACTGCAAGGTGCCGTGTGTTGCATTTGTTGGTGTGAGGAGCCCATAAAGAGAAATGAAAAATGTAGGAGCATTAGCAAGGTCAGGCAAAACCTGGAAGACATGGAACATGGTTGTCAGTCATGGCGTGAATCATGTGCTGACATGATGAAGAAAGGGGCAGTGGAAGGAGTTGATAACAATCTGAATTGTCAGAGACAGGAGGAATATGACGGCAGGAATGAGAGGAGTATAGGAAACCATGAAGATGGATGAGGAGCAGTCAGGCAGTGCAGATAACTGGAAATGACCTGCAGCAAAATCCAGTGTGGATTTAGTTACGGAGGAGGCATCTTTATACTGCATGTCACTCCAGACATCTGATTTCCTGCCCATAATGTTATTACTAGTGTAAGTCTACTGTTTGCATGCTGCCCTGTTTCAGAATGCAACTATTTATAGCATTATTTTTTTTTATTATTATTGTTGTCTAGCTATTGTATTCCTATACCTGCATTTGCAGGTTTTCACTGTTACTTCACTGTGTACTGTTTTCCTAGGAATTTCATAAACCCTTCCCCAGGGCACATGTGGGATTAATTTGTTCTCAGTTAGTCCATTCCTTGAAAAACTTATAATACTATATACAGCAGAGCCAGTCAAGATGCAACACAGTACCTTCTGTAAATGACATGGCACAAAATACTGCATAACAAAAGGGCTTTATTGCTATTCAGTTAGACTCATCTTTGCAGCATACTGTAACATTTTGCAGTAATATTGCAAGATACTGCTTTGCATCCTGGCAGGTGCTGTTGGTATATAAATAATATAAAATAAAATTAACATCAATAAATTTTAAAACTGTTTAGTTTACTATAAGCATTTTGTTCACATTTCTTAAACTCTGAGTGAGTGTCACTGATTTCTTCACATTTTATATATGCATTCATGGAAAATATATATGATCATCAAATCAAAAGCAAACATCTTTAAAACATCTTGCTGTTAGCAGCTATAACAAACTAAGGACCGGACCAGATATTCAAAATTTAGCTTGGGGCACAAATCCATTGTGCTGGACTAGTGCTAAATTTGCACCCAACTACTATATTTAAAAGGACATTTAGCGCCAGCACTAGGTGTTAATGCTGATGCTAAATTATAATGTATGCAAGGGAGGGACTGAGGGAGGGCCCTGAATGATGGTGCACTGGCATATTCAAGGTATAGCACTGTGCTACAGGCATTAGAGCAACCTGTAGTGTGGCACTGAATATCGCTGAGAAAAGCCTCCAGCGTGTATAAGCCAGCTGTAATGTGGCAGCAGTGCTCTCCACCCAAAGCATGATTCCCAATCCCCATTGCAAATATATGTGACATCTTTTCCTGGTAGTCTAGTGGTCCTCCCACCCCCAAGCACATTTCCCAACCGCTGCTACAATGATTAAAATACATTTTCCCTGGTAGTCTACTGGTCCCCCACCCCAAGCATGTATCTTGACCCCGCTGCACATATTAAAATCCATTTTCCTGGTAGTCTAGTGGTCATCCCACCCCCAAGCATGTATTCTGACCTCTGTTGCACATAATTAAAAAACATTTTCCCTGGTAGTCTAGTGGTTCCCCACCCCAAGCATGTATCCAGCCCCCATTGTACATAATAAAATACATATTTCCCTAGTAGTCTAGTGGTCCCCCAACCCCAAGCACATATCCCAACTCCTGTTGCACATAATAAATACTTTTTTTCCCTGGTAGTCTAGTGGTCTCCCAACCCCAAGCATGAATCCTGACCCCCCTGCATATAATAAAATAAGTTTTTCACTGGTAGTCTAGTGGTCCCCACCCCAAGCATGTATCGTGACCCCCATTGCACATAATAAAATACATTTTTTCCTGGTAATCTAGTGGTACCCCACCCCAAGCACATATCCTGACCCTGCTAGGTCATAACAAATACATTTTCCTTGTAGTCTAGTGGTCCCTCCACCCCCAAGCATGAATCCTAACCCCTTGCACATAATAAAATATGTTTTTCCCTGGTAATCTAGTGGTCCCAGACATCCCAAGCACGATCCCGCCCCGTTGCACATAAAAAATAAATGTTTCTCTGGTACTTTAGTAGTCCCCACCCACAAGCATGTATCCTGACCTCCATTGCACATAATAAATACTGTTTTCCTGGTAGTCTAGTGGTCCTCCCACCCGACGTATCCTGACCTTCTGTTGCACATAATAAAATACTTTTTTCCTAGTAGTCTAGTGGTCCCACTCCCATGATCTCAATCTTCATTGCACAATTAAACAGTTTTTCTGGTAGTCTGTGGTCTCACCCCCTGCATGTATCCTGACCCTGTTTGCAACAATATCATATCCTTTCCTGGTAGTCTGTCTTTCAGCAGTGACACCTCATTCACGTCTGAGAGACTGGGAGATGCTCTTCCTCCTCACCACCACGGCTGGCTGCCAACTGAGGTAGGAAGGAGCTCCTTCCTACCTCAGTCAGCGCCTCATCTGTGGTGGTGAGAGAGGAGCTGAGCCAGTCACCGGCTTGGTTCTCAGACTTTATTGGGATGAGCGGGTGTCACTGCTGGGGGACAGCTAGATTGCCAGGGAAAGGATTTGATATTTATTTGCAACAGGGCTGGATATGTGCTTGGGGTTGGGGGACCACTAGACTACTAGGGAAAAATTTATTTATTATGTGCAATGTGGGTCAGGATATATGCTGGAGAGGGGGACCACTAGACTCGGGAAAAATGTATTTTAATATGTGCAACAGGGGTCAGATACATGTATTTTTTTATGTGCATATGGGTCGGATATGTGTTGGGGATGGGGGACCACTAAACTATCAGGGAAATGATCTTAATTATTACTTGCTCTGGGGGTCAGGGATTGTGCTAGGGGGTGGGGGACCACAGATTACAAGGTATTTTTTGATTGTCAGGGCTACCAGGGGTCAGGGACCATGCTGGGGGAGATACTAGCTCACCAGGGTACATACCACGTAACTGTCCTTGTTTATGAGGGACATCCCTCATTTTACCCCTTGAACTGCCCTGCCCTCATCTTGAGTGTCCGTGATATGTCCATGTCCCTTTTTCAGTGACACAAGAGCTGAGGGGTATGCCAGGGTGTGTAACAGGCACACATGGGCACAGGGACCATGATGGCAGGGAAGGAAATGCCTGGCCCAGCTAATCTGCACTGTTCCCTATCTAATGGATATGCTGCATATCCTAGTGAACCTATAGCCTATGGCCTCCCACCCCACCAGTCTCACCTTATGCCTGTACCATGCATTGAGTCCCACCACTGCAGTGGAGTACCTATGTTGTTGGGGGCATCCTCCAGGGCATGTATGATCACAGTGGCCACAGGCAGTGTGGCTGTGTTTAGCTATCAATCTGTGAGTGTGTACACACACACACACATATATATATATATATATATATATATATATACACACACACATATAAACAGGTCATGCTTGCACAGATGCACGGGTGCGATGTATGCACTGACTTTCCTGCTGCTTCCAGCCTGTACTCCATTACGTCCATTTCGACCAAAAAGGGATGCTGTGGTCATGCCCTGGCCTGCAGCATCCAGCCTGTACTTCCAATCCAACCAGAAGGTGGAGCTGTGTGCACCAGGCAAACTGCATGGTTATGTGCTAAGCAACACATAATGAGATGCAAATGTGCCTATTTGCCCAAGGATTACCTGAGTAGGCTCATTTACATGGGAGCTTTGAATATTGCTCCTGTTTGCCCCAGGCTAACTAGTTTACACTGGGCTAATGTGTTAGCACTGTGCAATCAGGTTAGCCCTGGGCAAATCTCACTTCAGCATTGCACACTAGATCTGCAGTGTGTAGCTTACATTGTTGTTTGCAGTAGATGTCACACATCTCTGTGCACTGCACACAATGTTCTCCATCTTCAACACTGACTTGCTCCAGAGTCTAATGAGCTGCAGTTGCAGTGTACATTTCCTGTTGCTATATTCAGTGATGTCTTATTCCCGGGAAATTTTGCCCTGCACTCCTGGCCCTGTTTGCCCGGCTTCCTTTGTTTGTTATAGTCAGCTGGTTTTGCACCAGCTATTTCCTTTGAACATAGCTTACTTGTGCTCCGGGCTAAGTTTGCCCACCGGCAGTGCTAATTTAGTCCTGGGTCAAAGTTTTGAATATCTGGCCTGAACACTGCAAATGTCAACCAATTTGAAGATGATACCTAACAGTCAACTCTAAATTGTGTTAATCATAACATTTTACAGGTCATGAAGTGGCATACAGTAAATGCTGAGCATGTATGGAGGCCATAGTTGTAAAATTAATATGACCCTGACCTGCGTGGAATGACATTACATGACTTATATTCAGTTGTAGTGTCCTTATGCTAACTTTCATTATGCCTAACCTCCAAGTAAGCAGATGCATGCTGAAGACTATCAAGTGCCAGAATGACACAGGTAGCTCTAAGTCAGTTAGTCCCTGGAAAATATGATTAATTTCAAAGCAAGGATTATCTTTAGTCCTTCTACACTGCTCTTTATTTTTCTACTCCTCTACAGTATTTCATACTGTGGTAAAATGAAAAGGGTGTATCAGGAGAGCATGCAGTATAGTATTGTAAAGCACAAAGGAATAAAGAAGGTGTGGTGTCCAGTTGCTATAATTCTGAGCTGTAACGCAAGAGATCACAAGAGAGAATCCTTTTACCCACAGATTCACTATGTGACACAAAGTATATTAACTGACCTGTGATTCAGCCCCAAGCTGACTAACTGGGTACAAATATGATAGCACAGACCACAGCATGGTCACATCTCAGTTGGGTTAACCTGAAGACATAGAATTGTAAACAAATTGTGCCTTAGCTGGAAGCAGCACCTAGCTATTACAGGATATTCCCCAGTCCCAAACCTACTATACTAATTCAGAACATCTAGATGACTGGCATTTGGGAGAACATTTTTGATTCTTTACATTTCCTCTGACATGCAGTGTGAATTACTTAATATTTGGTAGATACCTATTTGCACTGGGATTAAGCTTTACTTGTGCATGTATGTCGTTAGAGACAGAATCTAGTTAAAACAATGTTGACATTTGTTGTTATCCTGTATTCTTTCAAAGGATCTGACATGCTGCAGTTCTTGCAGACTACCTCACTTGCATGCTGTCCCTGACTGTACTATACATCTGTTTTCTGGAGCTCATATTGGGAAAGATACTGCCTATAGCTGAAGACAAAGTGTGTGATATTTTCTGTGTGTATGTCAGTGATCTTTTGCTAAGAATTAGAAATAAATTTGGTTTCAAAAAGCATAAACACATCTTGAAATGCTCAGGGTGCCTTATGTGCTATCATTCCATCTGTTAAACATTTGATGCTGGATGCTGTTGCTCGAGGCTTTGATTTAGCACCTCCCACACCTGATGCTTTTGATGCACCCACAGGCAATCATCAATTGTAGTGAAGGCTGGAATTTATCTTGCTTTGGGTGAACAGTAGTGATATTTACTGAAATATTCAACAGAAAAACAGCTTGCAAAACCCAGGCAAAACATAGTGTGAAGCTGGGGAGACATCTTTAGCATAATTTTATTCTACTTCATTTCATAAGTAGGGTAAGGTAAACACCTACCCTGTATGAAAAACCCATAGGCTTGATATGTTTATTTAAAAATAATTTGGAAGAGTATTGTTAAAAACACAGTGCATTAATGCAAAAAAGTTTTGTTCCATATTTGTTACTGCACTTTGGTAGGATTCCAGTAATTGGCTTGCATTTCATTTCCCCAAGATGGAAAACGGAACCAAGCTTAGGTTTATGACTTAAAACCAGCAAATTTTTGTTTTGTTTTCAAATCAACAATATCCCAGTTTTCAGTTGCATATTTCACTTTAATCAAATACCATAACATTAGCTTATGGCACTTAGACAGTGAACAGTCTTTCAATGGCTTTCTCAACCAGATTAATGTTATGCTTGTGCAACTGTAGAACAATGTTTGTGGATGTTCACACTTCTGTTCCAGTCAGAATTATCACCCTGTAGGGTACTGAAAGAAACAAACCCTGTAAGAGGGTTCCACTCCTAGAGGTTCCATGGAAAGGGTCCCTTGGCTAATGGTACCTTACAAAGGAACCCACTGGGAGTAGAGAAGTGAGCTGGAGGAGGGGAGGATAGTGGAGCAAAGAGAAAGAGCTTAGATGGAAGAACTGGGAAGAACTGCTTATATAGTTCAGGAAGCAGGTGTGGTTGTTGCTCACCCATTGAATTGCAGGCAGAGCTTTTCAATTCAATGGCTTCCTCAATCAGAATAATGTTATGCTCATGCAACTGTAGAACAACATTTGTAGCCATTCACACTTTCTATGTCAGTTGGAATTACCACCTGTAGGGTGACTGAAACAAGGAACACTGTAAGAGGTTCCACCTCTAGAGGTGCTGTGGGAAGGGTCCCTTGGCTAAAGATACCTTAGGAAGGAACTCCAAAAGAGTTGTAGCAGTGATTGATGACTAGGAGGCAGATAAGCAGTCTGACAGCAACAGGCACCGTAATGAAACATAAGTGAGACACACAAATTAGCAGGATGGCTCCAATATAGGGCTTATGCTGATGACAGCAAGGAGCTTCCAAAGGAGAGAGGAATGGCTAGTAGGGTATCATTCATCTCCATCCAACAGCGGAACCTACCTAAGTGAGCTAGGAATGACACTAAACTAACTAATATTATGATCTGCAGCATGGAGGAGAGAAAAACCCTTTAAGGATAAATCTATTGGGATCAAGGCCGAGACTGCTCTCTCTCTAGACTTGGATTGTATTTTTGACTGGCTCGCTACTGCCATTTAGAAATCCAAACAAGAGGAGTTGAAAATATTCCAATTTTCTTTGAGGAAACTCACACATTCCCTCAAATGGTGTTCCAGGGATGGTTGAGAGACTTGGCTTCTGCAAGTAACTCTTAGCAATGGAGCAGGCCATGCATAGTAATGTAAAAATATCAAACAATTAGCAGCAAGTGAACACTGTTAGTAATGGTAAGGTGAGACATGGTAATGCATGGAATAACTGGCAATGAGCAGCATGAGAAACACTTTAGCAATGGAGCAGGCCATAACAGACAATGAGCAGCATGGTAACTTAGTCAGTGTGGCTAGCTACCTAGTCCAACAATGAGTGCCAATTAAAGGTGACATAAATATCTGGAGTATTCTTGCAGGTGAAGGCAGGATATGACCATGAGGTAATGAACCACGTTGGGCCACAACACTCACTATAGAACCTCCCAGTCCTCCGCCCGTAGGAAAAACAAAAAGCTAAAGTAAAGCACTGTGATCCACGCAGATTTGAAAACTAGTTTACAGCAACAGCTGACCTCAGAGTATGATGAAACAGTGTACAAATAGTGAATTGCATCCAGCAATAGCTTAGCTTAATAAGCAGGACTTTGTAGGTGAGGCAGTAGTGCACTGAAACAATGATATATTGCTTGGTATAATTGCAGTTAAGCAGATTTGCTATGGGGTAAGTAGTACAGAAGTGCATTAGACTCTGGGTTTGAGTCCCACTGAGTACATATAAACATGTTTGAGCAGAGTACAAACTCCAAAGGGACAGTAGGCATGTTGAGGTCCATGGGCAAAACAAAGATAGCGGTGAAGTAGTAATGACTCAAAGGCCAAAAGGTGAAATTTTACACAAGGAAGGGGTATGGGGCTGTAGGTCCCAGGGGTAGAGAGTCAGGCGTCAGGGTTCCAGGGGTAAGGGAGACATTGCAGTAGGTTCCAGGGGTAAGGGAGACATAGTAGTAGTTTCCAGCGGCAAGAGAGACAAGGCCACATTTCTGAGGAGTAAGGAGACAGACAGTAGTTTCCTGGAGTAGAGAGACATTGCAGTCAGTTCCAGGGTAAGGAGACATTGCAGTAGGTTCAGGGGTAAGGAGACATAGTAATAGTTTCTAGGGGTAAGAGGGACAAGGCAGTAGGTTCCAAGGGTAAGGAAGACAAGGCAGCAGTTCCCAGGGATAAGGAGACAAGGCAGCAGTTCCAAGGGAAAGGGGACAAGGCTGCAGTGTCCTTGGATAAAGGAGACAGGCAATAGGTTCCAGGGTAAGGGAGACATTGCAGTAGGTTCCAGGGTAAGAGAAACAAGGCAATAGTTCCCAGGGTAAGGAGACAAGGCAGCAGTTCCCAGGGCAAAGTCGGTATATGAACATGAGGTAAAGGAACCACCCGGGCCACGACTCTCCACTAGAACCCTCAGCCTCCACTGTAGGCAAAACAAAGAAGCCACAGTAAAGCTGACATTACCCACATGCAGATTAAAACTCATTATGAGTGACAGCTGTAGCTGAGCAGACCTCAGAGTATAAGGAAGCAGATTAAAAATCCCAGAAGGGCTATTCATGAGTAATGCTAGGTACAATGCATGGAAGCAGGTTTGAATACCATGGAGAAGTAATAAAGAACTGGAGTAAACTCAGGTTTGATTCTGCCAGCAGGGACTAAAGACAGGACAGCAGAGGGCAACCAGAAGGATTCAGTGTGCCAGTAGGGCTACAGACAGGACATCAGAGGCAATCAGAATGATTCAGGACAGCAGGGCCACAGAAAGTACAGCATAGGGGAACCAGAATGATGCAGGACAGGGGCTACAGACATTACAGCATAGGGCAACCAGAATGATTCAGAATCAGCAGGGGCTACTGGCAGCACATCAGAGGGAAACCAGAATGAAATCAGGGCCAGCAGGATACTAATAGTACAGCATAGGGAAACCAGAATGAGTCAGGACAGCAGGGGCTACAGACAGCACAGCACAGCATAACCAGAATGATTCAGGATCAGCAGGGGCTACGGACAGTACTGCATGGAGTAACCAGAATGCTTCAGGATCAGCAGGGGCTATGGACAGTACAGCATAGGGCAACCAGAATGATTCAGGGCCAGCAGGGGTTATGGACAGGTATGCAGAAATAAAATGAAGTGTGATTGTATGCTGATTAAATACAGCAGCGGCTGAGCTAAAAATAGTGATAAAGAAAGGGAACTGGCAAGGATGTACAGGTTAAACAAACTTTTAAACATAATGAAGACTGTAGGAGAAACCCAAAGAAGGAAGGAAGGAGCCAAGCTGCATGCCAGGAGCAAGGAATTATCAGAAACAACAACAGAAATGGTGGAATGGGCATCGAAACAAAGAAAATTGCAGAACACTGAGGGTGGTTAGGTAGGCAGGAAAGCAGCAGGCTGAGCCAAACAGACAAAGAAAAATTCAGGGAAAAGAGGGCTTGCTAAATTGGTGAGGAAAGGAGCAAGAGCACAGGCACAGGGCTGCATAAGGGAAGAAAACTACAATGAAAACCTATAGAACAAATTAACAATGTAGACACAGGACACAAGTAAACTAAACCCCAATAGCAAAAGCAGCACAATGGACACAGAGCTGTAACAAGAATGCAGCAGTATTCTGCCACTCCTTGCAGCTGCTAGCAGAGCACAAGAACTAAGACCAGGTACAGGCCATTAAGTAAAGTAGCAGCAGAGGGTTGGAAGGGAGCTGAAGCATACAACAAGTGCAGGAAGATAGAGGATGCCAGGTAGCCGGGAGGAAAGGGAGTCAGAGCACAGCAATGGAGCAACACAGCACAAAGACACAGGAACCAGAAAGCCTCAAAAGAAAATGCAAAACTTAAGCACGAACAGAATAGAAAAGAAAACAGCACACAGGGAAGCACACAGCAGCCAGAAGCAAAACAAATACAAACCAAAGCAGGAGAGACACAGAAACACAGCCAACTGAAACCAAGCAGAGTCCAGAGCACAAACCAACTGGGGGCAAGGCCTTAGACAAGGCTGCAGCAGAGTGAAGAGAAGGACTAACAGAGCCTCATCTGACAAGAGAAAGTGCTTCAGATGGAGGCTGGGGGAAGCTGTTATCTATTTCAGGAAGTAGGCATGGCTGGTTGCTCACCCACTGAACTGCAGGCAGAGCTTTTCAAATGCCATTGCCAGCTGAAGCATATACTGCATAAATTTTGAGTTACAAAGGTTAGAAAATTTGAAACAGCTTTTGAATTTTCAATGCTATGCTTCTACACATTGTTGGAAATGAGATTTCTTTGGGAGGTATCTCACTGACCCACTCAAAGTGGCAGAACACAATATGAAGCAAAGTAGCTGGGAGCTCGATATGAGTCCAGAGAGGTTAAAATGAGCATAAAAGCAAATAAATAGTCTTTCCTAATCAGAAATGTTTTGCCTCTGGCTTAGGTTATTTCAAAATTGGAGACTTGAAATCTAATAAAACAGGAAAAGTACACCCTTTGATGTCATCTACCTAATTAGGTGTCAAGAAATACTAATATGCACAACATTTGACAAGGAATCTTTCTTGTACTTTTGTCTGATTAATATCTCATGGTACTATTTTTCTTGAAAAATAGTTACTAAGAATGTTCTCATCATATAGAAATGCAGAATACACTGGAGTCCAATTCCTATTGTTTGTCTACTCGACTTAGCAATGCAAAACTACTTTCAAAAATAAAATGTTATCAGATGCCTTCCTTCAATTTAGCTTATCCTCTTCCATTGTCCATCTTGTCCTCAGGCCTGGGGTATACCTATGGTGACTGCCAAGCTCTGTTCTCACAGAGCCCCCCATGCCCCACACAGCTCAAAGCAGAGGATCCACAATCCTGAGCCCATGTTTGATAGCCATCATTACAGCACTGGTTTGGTTTACACCCATCTTTTTGCGACTGCTGACTTCCCCAACATCAGGTGCTGCCTCTGTTGGCATCCTATGTTGCAGCACACTTGTGCAAGCACTGGTATATTATTATGTGGGTGACACAATTAGGGTGCCACAACCAGTTCACCTGTCATGCTGGTGAACAACATTTTGTGCACTCAGCAGGGTGGCACCCTAGGGTGTGGCAGCCCTGCCCCATACATCTCTGACTTGGAGGTGATTATAATATAGTATGGTGTGTGGGAGGCAAATCCACCACTATGGGGTGTGTGGGGGGTCACAGCCCCTGCAAACTGCTAGAACATGCCCTGGGGAATTTGACAAGATGGGGGTCGGGTGGCACAATGGCCAGCCATGATGTTCACCATTGGCATTGTTCTGGCACCCTCATGACTGTTTCCAATTTTCTTGTTGTTCGCAACATGGGTGAACCCAAGCACCACTCCTCTTGAGGGAGCATGATTCCTGTCCCACTGTGAGAAGCTACTTTCATAGCAGATGTCTTCCTCCTTGGGCCAGCTTCTTCAGTACTTTGCTTGACAGCAACACACAGCCCAGGCTACCACAATCTAAACTGTCCCAAGACCACTTGCAAACCTAGGACATTGACATGGATGCACAACATGCTTCTTCTGGGCCATAAAGGATCCATATCTGGTAACCTTTACAGTAATTGGATACTGCCATTTTCAAATGCTTTTCACCACCCTCCACTCACGCTTTTGTGTGATGTTATCACAATTGAATCAGCCACTTTGAAAATGATATGACATAGACAGCCTATAACTAACCAGTTTTTAAAGAAATGTTGTGACTATCCATACTTGTGAAAACTCTTTTCAAAAAATAATCCATTTGACTAAGTGTCTTGAAGTAATTCACTGCACTGCTACATGGAAAACCTTGTTTGATGTGTAACCTTGGACCACTCCACCCACTGGTCTGCTGTTGGCAGTTTGGAAGGATGCCATCTAGTAGGAAAGACTACAGTGATTAACTGTGCAACACTAATTGCATCCAAGTGGAACATAGTGGTGTCTCGGGGAGATCACTGCTCATGCCCATTGTTACTAAGGTTGTGTGTCATGACGCACTATATGAATACCAGGAGGCTCCAAACTGAACAGTAGGAGTAAAATGTGGTGAACAGTCTGACCCAAAACAGGGCTAAAATGACTTGGGTAATCTATGGTTTCCACTGGATATCATGAGTATTTACTATTTTGACCCAAAGCAGGTGGTCAATAGGATCAGATAATTAGATGGCACTGTTATCCAGAAAATGTTCTGTTATCTTGGACTAACATGAAATACTAGGGCTATTCTTGGGCACTGATCCAGAACAGGGAATATTCAATCAAGCTATCTTGAGATAAGGCCAATAGACTGTGTGCTATTACACTGAAAGAGGAAAGAACACATAGCATTATGCTCCAAGCCTGAATTTTGTATCTTCATAGGCGTGTCACGTACTCCTGATACAGTATATCTTGCTTTTAGAAATAGCAAAATTTAAACCTCACTGGTATCCAGAAATATGTCCCAGAAAATATCTATATATATATATCAGGATATAGAAATCCCATTGAAATGAATGAGATGTCAAGTGATATATCAATATATATATATATTTATATAATAGTGCGCCATCACACCACTATATTTAGGGTTATGAAGGCACTTTGTTAAAATCAATTGTTTGGGCATTAATAACTTTGGACCCATTCAATGGATTTGCCTGAAATTTGGTATGAGGTGGGACATGCTAGATCTCTTGATTTACCAAATTTTGTTAAGGTCAGACTTCGGTCTTTCAGACAAAACGCTGAAAATGCAAAATTATCCAGTTTTGGAGGCTGTTTTGTGGATTTTGTCTGACCCGCACAGCTGCTGTGTGTTGTGCTACTCTATGAGATGATTCATCTGAAAGAGCTTAGCTGGCCGAACATGCTGCTTTTGTTTGGTGAAAAATAGTAAGGCATTCAAAAGTTATGCCACTTTTAAGCTCCCATTATTAGTCAATGGGAAAATTTATATGGTTGTTTGTGAACAAAGAATTGGGTTTGGGCCATCTCGTCCCACCTGGCAATCAAAGAATTTGCAGCCTTGAGTCAGAATCTTTGTCCCCAGAATTCTTTGATCATGAGGTCCGCCATCTTGTTTTTGCATTTCGATCGTAAAAATCAAATATCTCAGCTCAGGGTCACTCCTGAAGTAAAACTTGGATGGGTTTTATTCAAGGGACTCCATGTATGACCCATGCCTTTGGTTTGACGTAAAATAGTCTAAAAATAGAGTTATAATGTTTTAAAATCTTGATCGTGGCTACGCTAACATCTTTGATCACGAGCCTGCAAATTCTTTGATCGCGACATTCTTTAATCGCGATATTGCATCGCGAGGTAAAAATACATTTTCTCAGCTCAGGTGTGGCATAGGAACACAAATGAGGGTGGGTTTTGTTCGGGGCTTAGTTCGAGGCATGGTGGTGGTTTTGTTCAATTCTGCCTAAAAGTTGAGTTTCAGCATTTTTATTCTTTGATTGTGAACATGCAATTTCTTTGATCGGAACCTGCAAATTCTTTGATCAGGAGATTCTTTGATTGTGATCTTGCATCGCAAGCGATGGATGAGATGGCCCATTTAAAATTCAATTTTCTCACCCGGGTGTCCTAGAACACAAATGAGGGTGGGTTTTGCTCAGGGACTTCGCTCTATCAAGGCATGGTGGTGGTTCCATGTAATTCTGCTTAAAACTTCAGTAACAGAAATTTTTATTCTTTGATCGTGAGCCTGCAAATTCTTTTGATCACGAACCTGCAAATTCTTTGATCGCGAGATTTTGATCGCCATCTTTGATCGCGAAATAGGGACAAGATGGCCAGATTTTATAATGCATTAGATAGGGCAATTTCACCAATCTTTAAGTTTAAATATCTTGGAAATGGTTTGCCTTTTAATTGAAATTTGAGGGTGTTCTCAGCATGTCGAGAATTACAGTGTTTACGTGTCGGAGAAAAATGTTTTTGCAGAGATATTATGTGACACAGTTTACATGTTGCTGACAGTGTTTTGCATTGTGCTAGTGGCTTGAAATTGATAGGGTACCTAGACTTAGTGTAATGGATGTAGTTTTCAGTCATTGTGCCTGTAAAATGTTAACATGTGTGGAATTCTGCAACTCTGACAAATGAAAATGTCAAACTTTAACCTGTTATATCTCAGAGAAGGTTTGGTGTTTTACACTGAAATTTGAGGGTGTTCTCAGCATATCCTGTACATGTGAATTACAGAGTTTACATGTTAGAAAACAATTTGGTGTTTTACATTGACATTTGGAGGGTGTTGATGGTACACACACTTTTACAAATTGGTGGGAGTAAGAGGCTCAAAGGGCCCACTCTCCCATCAACTTCCGCTGGTTGATGGATGCACAGGGCATGAAGGGCCACTCACTCCCACCACTTGCTCGAGTTCTTAGTTTTGTATTCTTTCTCAAAAGTAAGGACATATATGAAAAAACTGCATAAATGCATTTTAGGGTTAAAGCACAAAAAGTCAGAAATGAGACCTTTAGGGTTGCCCCTCCCTCTTGGACCGCCCATCATCCCAAGATTGACAGCTGATGGGGTGTGTCATTGGGGTTGTGAGGGCTAAATGTCACCCCATTCTTATTTACTGTGGCTTGTGAATGTCATTTCAGATGGAATGAGGTGACATTTTGGCCTCATAACCCCATGACATACCCCATCACCTGGCAATCTTGGGATGATGGGTGGATCCGGGGAGGGGAAACCCTAAAGGTCTCATTTCCTGACTTTTTGTGCTTTAACCCTAAACAATGCATTAATGTAGTTTTTGAATAGAATTTGAATGTTTGGGTTCTGAGCATGAGCAGTTCAGTCCTAGATTTAACGCAGACAACCAGAACTCCACCACACTAAAACATTATGGTCGTATACAAGCACCACAAAGGAGGTGGCTAACCTCCACAAAAAGCAAAGTCCAGCAGTGAGTGGTGCACAAGGAATACAAGAAAGCAGTGTTGATGGTTAGCAAATTTTACTGCAAACGTGAATACAAAAAACACATAGAGCAGGAGTGTAATGAATGGCTACCCCATGCTGTAAACATTTTAGATATGACAAAAGCTATTTACAAAATCAAAATTAAACAACCTTAACCCTAATTTATACCATTACTCAATAATATGTATATACAAATGTGTATGTCTGAACAACTTAAATCAAAGTTTCAGTCTATATTTCAGCATAACCACATAGTAACTGTGTGGGCTAATTTCTTTATTACAAATGAACTTGCTGTGAAAGCTAGCATTGATGTTAATAATATGACGTAAGCACTAATTGGTATATCAGGTAGTGTTTCACCTGTGTGGCTTCACCCCTTGAAAACTCTGGTAGTTGAGGTGCTATGGGTAGCCATTCATTACTCCTCTCATGTTTTTTATATTCATGTTTGGAGTAAAATTTGCTAACCAGCAACACTGCGTTCTTGTATTCCTTGTGCACCACTCACTGTTAGACTTTGCAGTCTTAGATTTATACATATGTTTTGTGAAAGGGATGGAGCTTGAGATCAAGGATTTTGTCACATCTCAAATGAGATTTATAAAATCCCCATTTGTGAGGAAAAATTCCCTTCGTAAGCCTCCACCTTGTTTTCATTTTTCCCTCAAACACAAATGTAGCTTGCCCCATGGATGTGTTCCTTATAATTTTAGCATGGGTTTTGTTCAGGTGATGCCTCTACAAACCCATGGCTTTGGTTTGCTTCATTTTGGTTAAAAATGGCTGTTTTAAATTTAAAATTTTGTCACCTGCTTACGATCCTCGTCGCCAGGTGACAAAATCCCTTTCGTGAGCCGATCCCTTCATGAGGTGACAAAACTTTTATCACAATTTCGGACCAGATGGCCCCATCTCACAAACAAGTATTGGCTAGCAAAGGGATTTTGCCAGCTGATGAAAGGATTGTCTTTAAGGCTGTTAAAATCCCCTCGAAGCTGTCAAAATTCACTTTTGCAAACTGAAAAACCCTTAATCATGATTTCAGACCAGATGGCCCTTCCCATGAACAAGGACGGCTTGAGAACAGTGATTTTGTCACCTCATGAAATGGGATTGACTTGTGAAAGGGGATTTTGACAGTTCACGAACAGGAATTGGTTTTAAATTCTCTTTCATGAGATGACAAAATCTCCATTCACTGGCTGTCAGAATCCCTTTTGAGAGTCAATCCCTTTGTGAGCTGACAAAATCCTTGATTGCGACTTCCAGACCAAATGGCCAAATTCTGATGAACGAGGAATTCTTATAACGGTGATCTTGACAGCTCATGAACGGGGATTGAACTCGTGATATGGGAATTTTTCCACCCTACCTAACTAGGAATTTAAAAACTTTCCCAGTGCACTGTAAATAATATGTTTGGTCTTGTGGCTTGAAATTTGCAGAGTATAAAGGGATGTCCCAGAGATGTGAATTATGCTGTTTATGTGCAAACGATTTAATCGGTTCCATAGATATGCCATTATGAAGTTGAGATTTTTCCATAGGATAACATTGCAGTGCCCACAGTGCCTTTCAGTGCCTGTATCTTGAAATGATTTGAGATGTAGATTTTTCGCTTTGGAAGTTTAGTTCACCTCTAGGTGAACTAAGCATGCGTGGAGGTTTTGAAATCATGATTACAACTACAATGGAATATTTTTCATAGCTGCTATGGTTACTGAGATATTGGCAGATTAGTGTTACAAGGATTTCTTTTCAGCCCTATAGGCTGCTGTATGACTCTATAGTTATGTGTAACTGGGAGAGAAGGGTCTGGAGGCCCATGCTCCCACAGACTCATATTGTTATGCAAAATGGGTAGTTTTAAGGGAGTGGGGCCCTGAGAGCCTGCACTCCACCAACACATACCAGTTACCAGTTACATTACACTTTCTCAAAACATAAGGAACCCCCCACCCTACCACCCCACCCCCTCCTCCACACACCAACAGGCAACAAGATGTGCCATGGGGTCATTAGGTTTAACTCTCACCCCATTCTCCTATGCTGTACCATTTCAGCCTATTTACACATGGAATTGGGTGAGTGTTGGGCCACGACCCCATGGCACACTCTGATGCCTGTTGTGTGTGGAGAATGGGGTGGGGTGGTAGGTGGGGAGTAAACTCAACCCTAACATCTCATTTCCTACTTTTGTTGCTTCAACCCTAACTTATGCATTAACAAAGTTTTTGCAATAAATATATATATGTATTATAGAGATGCATGGATATCTGATCCAGTGATCTGATCCCATTAGATTTTCCACTTTTTCATGGTATCCGCTCCAATCAGGTAATGCCTATTTAAAGAGCCAGTTCGGTAAGTGATTTGAAGGGGTTAAGGTGAGTACACTGCTCTGTATTGCTTTTCACTAAAATGACTCAAAAAGTCTAGTCTGGCAGTATTTCTTTCTTGCTGCTGACATGGATTCAAAAGCAAAATGTATTCTGTGTACTGCACCTACTTTAATAAGTCAGGGATCATCTGTTAAAAGTTACAGGACATCAAGTCTTTTAAATAATTTGAAAAATAAGCATAAAGCATAGCTTACAGAGCTGTTAGCGGAGAAAGCAAAGCTTGTACAGCTTTCAAAAGATGAGTTCCGATAGCCACTGGCAAAATGAGTTAAGAAAGAGCAGCCCACACTTGAATCTTGCTTAGCCAGAGCCCTTCCATGTCCCACTGAGCATGCAAGGGCTAAACATATCACAGAAAGCATGCAGAGATGATGGCTTTGGATGAGCAGCCCTATGCCATTGTGATAACATGGGGTTTAAAAGGCTACTTTCAGTGTTAGAGCTAAGGTATGTGACACCTTCGAGGAGGTATTTCTCAGGTAATGTTATCCTGCCATGTATGAAAAGCTTTGGCTGAAGCTAATCAGTGAACTACAATCTGTTCAAGTAAGTAGTTTCACCACTGATATGTGGACTGCAGAGCATTCGATTGAATATCACCTTTAAGCACTCTGCATTGGATAGATACAAATTATAAGCACAGAGGTGCTATGTTGGAGCTTAAGCATTTAACAGAAAGGCACACAGGTGAAAATTTATGCAGAGAGTTTGTGAAAGTTCTTGATAATTGGGGTCTGCAAGCCAGTCAAAGGCACTTAGTCATTAGGGATAATGGCCCCAACATAACAAAAGCAAAGAAGTTAAGTGGTGTTCCAAGTGAGGGGTGCTTAGCACATTTTATTTAGTTGTTTTAACCAGAAGTAGCACACTAAGCTGAAAGCATTTTTACAAGAGCGACCTGGGAGCACAGGGAAGTTAAGTGACTTGCTCAGGGTCACACAGTATACAAGTGGAAGCTGTGGATTGAAACCCATGTCTGGTCTGCTGAATGTCACCAGATCTACAGCTCAGAGTCTTAAACCACGCGCTATACTGCCTCACGTACTCTGCAGCTAATCATCCATGATGCCATTATGAGAACAAAGTCCTATGAAGACTTGCTGTCTGTTGGGAGAGTGATAGTGGGGCATTTTAAACACTCCAGTAGTGCAACAGAAAAGCTAACAGCTTTATAGAAACCTTCACGTTCCTGTAGACAGACTAATTCAAGATGTTTCTACCAGGTGGAATAGCAGTTACTACATGTTAGAAAGATGCTAGAACAGTGTAGTCCTCTGATATACTTCTGAAACTGAGAACCGAACACTGAGCTCTACACAATGGGCACTAGCTGAAAGTATATGCTGCATATTAAAGCCCTTCGAAAGTGAGACTAGAAGGCTCAGCCTGCAGTCAGTTTGTGTGTCAGACAAATCCCCACTGCCACTGTTATTTATCATGCAATTGAGAACATTAAGATACCTGGTTTACTATCAATATGCAAGCTTTGTTGGTGGCTATGGACACTGATTTAAGCATTACGAAGCATCAAAAGAACTGGTAGCTACTTCATTTCTGACCCCGTATAAATTGCTTTTTTAAAACCAACAGAGGCAAATCATTTGCCAGTGCTGTTGTCAAAGAACTAGTTGATGAACTTGATAATTTCAAGCCCAGAACAATGAAGGATGTACTACCAGAAACCACATTGGAGACTGAGTGTGAGGCTGAGTCAATTGTGCATTTCTGCTTTTTAAAGCTTGTAATAATAATAAAGTAATGGTGCAATGCTATACAATATCATATAGTAAACATGCTGAATGCACATTTTTAAATAAATATAACATCTATGTACGATGAATTAATTGTCTTATTGGTATCCGAAATGATGTTGAACCGAAACCGTCTGTTCAAAATCGAAAAATATGTGACAGTTTCTGTGAGCCTAGCAACAGTCATTGGATGTTTATGCTTTGTTTTGTGATACAGTGAGTTAGTCCTAATAACAAATAGTGGTAGTAATAAAAGTAATGTCTTGTAGCATAGTTTACAAGAAAGATGTAAAGCAACAGTTGTAACATGCAATGGTAACCATGCACCTGCTGTTAATCAGTGTTTCCTGGTAGCGCAGCAGCAGAACAACATGTGTTGGTTGTAGCATGCCACCGAGCAGTATTCCAAAGTACTGTGTATGTGACAGGTGTATCTGTGCTGCTACCAGATGCCTGTGTGGTAGGGAATATACTTGCAGTGACCCAATTGTTGGAATATGACCATATAAATCAATATTTCCAAAATCTGAACAGACTAAGTGTAACTGTATTAGGAAGATATGCCAGCAGTAATGTGTGATCACCCTGTGCTAGCAGTATAGAGTCGCTTATACTGTATTTGTTTTTCATTACATAGTGTTATGTGAAAGTAGTACAGTGTTGTGAATATTGTGCTTACAGAAGTGCCGGAGTGGTGTAGTGTTGTACAATGTTGCATTTGTCTTGCATGTATGTGTGTGGGAGGGTGGGGGTTGGGGAATCTGGAGTTAGGGTTTGAGGAGGGGACATGGGGGTGGGGGGTGGGGTTGTAACCCTATCGTGGAATTTCCACACTTTTGTCAGTGTGAAAACAACCCTAAATGATGCATTAATGAAGTTTTGCCAAGAATTTCCTTTCTTTTTTAAAAGTGTAATGTAAGTAGTAAATGGAATATGTTGTTGAAGGACCCTGCGCTCCCACCAAGCCACCTATTTGTGCATAATGGTATGTGTGTAGGGGATCGTGGCCCTCCTGGCCCTGAGCACCCACTCACACACATAGCTGTAGAGCCACATTGCAGCCCCATAAGGCAAGGAGTCTTTGTAACAGTAAGTTGCCCATATTTCGGGAACCGTGGAGGTGGAAAAAAAGTGTGGCTATAATGGTGAGAGTGAGTAGTTCTCGTGAGCATAAAGTCAATTGAATCTGTGTGTCACATCATCTCCAAGATATGGGCACTGAAACACAGTGTGAGTGCTAAGTCTGAGAGCATAATTGTAGGCCACAGCCATGAAAATGGGCAATTTGAACACTAAATCATAAATATCTCAGGAACCGTATAAGCTAGAAAAATTCAAATTTCAGGAGTTTCATGGCTTTGTAAACTAGTTTGTATCTCGACCCGCTTTTGAGATACAGGCCCGAAAGGCATGATGGGTGGCACAATGTAATCCTATGGGAAAATTTCCAAACTTTTCAATGTTGTAACTATTGTCCGTGTTCAGTGGTTCCGCATTTAAACCACCAAAAGGCACACGTGTATAGTTAGGGCTTTGGACCCTGGAAAGTTCAGACCAATAGCGCATTTCATGTTGCCACAATGAAAGGACAAAGAAACAACTGTCCCAATGTTATCCTATGAGGCAATTTCCAACTTTGCAATTCCATAGGTCTGGATAGGTCTGGGCCTCTTTAATTTTCTGCTCCAATACAGTGAATGGCACATCCATGGCACTAGGGCTTTGTAACCTGAAATGTCAGGCCAATCACACAATCCAGCTTGCCACAATCAACCTACAAAGAAAAGAACACATATGAAAATTCTCCTTTCAGGCCAATTGCACAATCCAGCTTGCCACAATCAAGTGATAAAGAAAAGGAACACATATGAACATTCTCCTATCTCTATAATGGAATGTGATTGAATCAAAAAATGTTACCACAATCATACATAAAGCTGTCGTGAATGTTTTCAGACACAAAAATGTTGTCACGATCAAAAATAAAAAAATTGAAAAATGTTTTTCCAGGCTACCTGGCTATAAACTAATGCCATGGGCATGTTCCTGTGGTCCGATTAGGTAAACCCAATGATTTGTGTGTTTAGAAGTGCAATATTTTTGAGTTATAAAAGTTTTTCTCTCGCTAATTGAAAACAAGATGCAGCAGCATGACAACATTTTTGGCAAGCTCGATCAAAAATGAGATTGCAATTGTTTTCGCAGTGCACATATAAATTTCCCATAGGCTATAATGGGACAGTAAAACTATTATAACTTTTGAACGGAGCAGGATTTTTCACTAAATCTTTGAAAGGCACCACTGCCAGCCAGAACCCATGCAGACAACCCAATTCAATCCCTCAAATGCATTCTTCAGTGTATTATGGGTAGACAAACAAATGTAATGTTGGGTATTTTCACTTATTGAGAAAGCATGATTTCTCAATCGTAGATCCAATCGATACAACAATTGCCAAATCCAGAGACATATGATAAATCTTTCTATATTCCAAATTTCAGGCAAATCAGACAAATGGTTCAAAAGTTATTAAAGTGCAAAATTTGAGGTTTAACATAGAAATGGCTATGCAACCTAATCCATAGTGGCTTTACGTGCCACTATAATATATATATATATATATATATATATATATATATGAAAATGCCTGCAGAAAAGCCCAGGTCTGCAGGTCTGCCTGATTGTGCAGCTCTTAGTTTCATATCACTACAGCTAACCCACCCCCACCCAAACCCCTCCCTCCTCCCTCCTCTTTCCTGGTCCTCCCTCCTTGTATTCTTGTCTGTACCAACACTGCCCTTGACTCTATCCCAACCTTGCTTAAAGCTATTCACTGTCATTTGAGCAATTCTCCTCTAGCAGTGTGTTACAACCCACCACCACCACCACTCTATCTGTGAAGTAGCCTCCTCATCTCCCTCCTAAACCTTTCCCTTCCAACTGCAGACTGTGCCCCTAGTGATCCTTCCCTTTTAAGTGGAACAATCCTCCTCCTGACTTTGTGCATGCTCTTTCAAATACTTAAAGGTCTCTACCATGTCCCTCTTACCCTTCTGTCTTCCAACGAGTACATGTTGAGCTCCTTCAACCTTTCCTCATACATCAACTCCCCAGTCCCATGATCATTTTTGCAGCCCAATGCTGCACCCTCCAGTAATCTCACATTCTTTTGAGGTATGGGCACCAGTACTGTACACAGTACTCCAAGTGTGGCCTCACCAGTGATATATACAATGGCAGGATGACCTCCCTTGGAGAGGTGATCCCTCTGGCAATGCACCCAGCATCCTATTTACCCTTGCTGCTGCCTCCTACACTATGCTGATATCTTCATGTCCCTGTGACTATTACCCCAGGTACCTTTTCTCCTTTAAAGCCATTACCTGCACTCCCCAACCAATAGCTGTTCCTGGTCTTTCTTACTCCAAGGTGCATGACCTTGCTCTTCTTAGCATTAAACCCCAACTGCCACTCCCTAGACCAGTGTCAAGTTTATCTAGATCCTCTCTGAATGCCTGCCTCTCTTACTCATTGTCTACTTTGCACAAAACTTAGTGTCATCCATGAACAGGCTGATCTTACCCTTGACCCTCTGCAATGTCTCCAATGAAGACATTGAATAAAACCAGGCCCAGCACTGAGCCCTGTGGTACCACACTCATTACTGGCCTTGGCTTGGATGTCTCCCCCTTATAACTACTCTCTGTTGTCTGCACAGAGTCTGCTCTCAAACCACCCACCAATTTTCCCTCACCCCATGTCCCTCAGCTTGCTCACTAACCTCCTGTGTGGCACTGGAGTTGAAAGCCTTGCTGAAGTCCAGATATAGGACATCCACTTGTGGCCTTCATCAACTGCCCTAGTGACCAAGTTGAAGAAGTCAATCAGGTTAGTTTGGCAAGATCTTCCTTGACAAACCCATGCTGTCTCTCATCCTGTAAACCATTGCTATTGAGAAATATTATCAACTTCTCTTTCAGAATGATCTCCATCAACTTCCCACTATGGAAGTCAAGCTCACCGTTCTATAGTTACCTGGTTGGTTCTTGGATCCACTCTGTGAAGGGGCATCATGTGAACCATCCAGTCTCTGGAACATTCCCATCTCCAAGGAGATGTTCAACAGGTCTGTCGAGGGCCTGCCAACATCTCACAGTTCCTTCAGGGACTCTTGGGTGCACACTGTCCTGTGCTGGTGCCTTGTCCATCAACAAGGCTTTAAGACCCTTCAGAAATCTATCATCTTGGATGACCCCATCTGTTATCTCTGCCCCCAACCTTGCCCCTTTCCCTGTGGTATTTAACCATCCCATTCATTCATGAACACAGAGCTGAAATACTCATTGAGTGCCTCTGCCTGATCTTCCCTTGTTCTGCCCATCCTCCCTCTCTCTCTCTCATTTGTAACAATGTCATCCCTACAGCTCCTTTTCTCCTTATGTATTTTTTTCTCTCTCTGATCCCCTGAGACAACTTCAGCTCCTTTGCTGCCTTGGCTGCCCTGACTGACCTGGTAACCTTCATAGATGCCTTTGTGAACACTTCTCTATCCTCCTCACATCAAGGTTTTTTAACTTAATGAATGTCAAACATTTTCCCTCACCTTCCTTTCCACCTCCTTGCTGAGCCAGCTAGTTTTCTTTTGACCTAGACTGCTTACTCAGAGATTTTGCACGTGTGTGCATGGCCTCATTTAGCCCCTCCTAATTATTGCCCACTTCTGTTCAGCATCCATCCCTAGCTTAATTTCAGCGAAATACTCCTCTAGGATGCTGCCCATTCTGGCAAAATCTGTCTTCATGAAATCCAACACTCTTGTCCTAGTCTTTGCCAACTACCTCCCTGTGTTGAGGAGAAACCACACCTGAGCGGTGGTCGCTTCCTGCTAGAGGGTACTGTGCTGCCACATCCTGGACTTGGTCCCCATTTGTTAGCACCAAGTCCAGTATGTTCCTCTCTAGTAGGATTCATCATGCTTTGCACTAGGTAGCTGTCTTGATAGCCTCCAGCAGTACCTGTTCCCTGACATGCACTGTAGTTACTTTCTGCCAGTCAACCCCAGATAGGTTGAAATTTCTCTGTAACTGTATTCCCTTGCCACTGACCTTCCTGATTTGCTCCCACAGCTCCTATCCACCTCCTCACTCTATAGACAGATAGACAGACAGACAGACAGACAGACAGACAGACAGATAGATAGATAGATAGATAGAGAGATAGATAGAGAGATAGATATAGATATACTAGGCTAAATCTTTGGTTACCACTGTACTAGTAACATAGAATCTTTGAGGCTGGAAAAGACAACTAGGCTACTGTAGCTAATCCATCTAATCAAGCTTTCTGAAGGTGTCCCTAAGTTTTTTATTTGCAATGTCACTTTAAGATTCTAGCATAAAATAAGTTTTGATCTCTGAGGGTGGCACCTCTGACAAAGTATAGATATCCTACATGAAATGTTGGGTTCACCTGGAGTGGGCTCACCTGCACTTTACTTTTTGCACTTTATTTACAATAAAGTCATTTTTCTCATGCAACACAGTATCATTGTGAATTTGTGAATGACTGGTTGAAAACATTTCCCATTAAGGACTGGTAAGGACTGTTTTTTTTAACTGTCTGTATTATCCACTGATTTATGAAGGTCATTTCATAACTGAAATACTGTATATATGTTTTCATTTTTTCCATTTTATGGTTCTTTTATGTAATCTTCTTGTTTATTGATATGTTTCTATGGCATGCCGTTTTCACTGAAAATGTAAAAAAATGTTTGTTGTGCCATATTGGTCCTTGCTCAACAAGATGCACACATTGGGTATCAAATCACATAATGTGGGCATCTCACTGAAAATGTATTTTGCAAGTTGTTGCTGTTTTCTGATATCTTTTGTCGACACTCTGTCAAACCATTGGTCATGATAATTTTGTTTATTTCTAAAATAATTTGGGGACATCCTGTCTTTAGCAGTGAATTTCAAAACAATGTTTTTGAATGATTCTTAAAGCGACACTGTCAACCTGTTTTGCATCATATTATTTCTACTTAAAACCCCACATATTATGATTGCTTATCCTCTCCAAACTTCAGTGATGTAGCTGTTTGTTTTGTCTGTCTGCTTGTTTAGTAGAATTGAAATGCATGCTAATGTATATTTAAAAGCAACTGTTTTGTTTCAAATCCTGTAACTATTCTTACTAAATTCTTCTTGAACATTAGAAACACCTCATGGTGCAATAGCCTCTAAACTCCCACTGCATCTTTAGTAGCTAGACTATGTTGGGGTGTTTCAAGTCCAAGAAAGATGCAGTGAGAGTTGATCAAGGAATGTAAACAAACATATTCTTGTGTGGTAACACTAGCATGGTGGACAGTCAGTTTTTAACTTTTAAAAGAAAATAGAATCAGAATCAAACTACCAGTTACATCAGCAATCATTACAGAATGTTGGCAATCATAAAATGTGTTTTTAAACTAGGGACACTGTAAGGCCTAAGGGGATGACAGTGTCCCTTTAAGAACATGACAATATTTTGCACTGGTTCCCCATGGTCAGAATTCAAAGTGATTTCTTTTAACATTAAAATATTCCCCAATTTGTCCTCTGCAAAAGTTACAATAGTGAATTGTTTTGTTAATTTTAAACTATATCCTAAAGGGAATTACAGGGTTTTCAGTGGTAACATAAGTATTTGGATTAAGTGCGTGTGAGGTGGAGGCTGGCCATGCATGGGCTTGAGTCTCAGAACTCAGCGCAAGCTGCACCAATGGCAGCTTGCACTAATTCGCTACCACCAGAGACCCTGAGCCCACTCCTTCATTGCGTAGGTCCTAGTGGCAAAGTCCCATAGCTTGTGGCAACTGTGGCCATGCAACAAACAGACAGCACATCTGAATGGTATGCCACAACGGGTGCCTGTGTGCCACTCTAGGATGTCCCTGGTAGCTACTGTCCCCCAGCACTGATCTCCTTTGTATTACAATTAATTATATCACTGGTGGTCTAGTGGATCCCCTCCCTATCCCCTATCTGCCCATATAATGAAATATATTTTCAGTGGTCAAATGGACCTCCTCCCTATCCACAGTCTCATATAATATAAATATATCTTTCCCGGTGGTCTAGTGGACCCCCACCTCCCACCCCAGGAAGTGCCCCCACCATCCCACTGCACCCCATTCCATCCTTGAGCTGGTGACAAGCACAGCCCTCCAGTCCTCCACCATGGCTGGATGCCGACTGAGCTGTCAAAGAGCAGGACTGTATACAGTATGCACCATTGATTAACTGTAGCTTTTCATAATGAATACATACTGATTGACAGCTGCTTTCAATCAATAAGAGTGTACTGTATACAGTATGCTCTCCTTGGCAGCTCATTCAGGAGCTGTCCATGGTGGAGAGTAGAGGGATGTGTCAGTAGCTGGCTTTGGGGATGGGATGAGAGGGCAAGATGATGGGGAACGGTCTGCCAGGGTGAAGAGTGGTGAGGTTTCATGAGACTTCCAAGGTAAGATATATTTATATATATGGGCAGATTGGAGGAAGGGGGGGTCCACTAAACCACTAGGGAAATATATTTTATTGTATGGGCAGATCAGGGATGGGGAGGATGCTAGCCACCAGTGATGTGAATTATTTTGTTAAATAGTGGATTGATGATGGGGAGAGGGACTACTACACATTGGCACAAGTGTCTAAACCCTACAAGGGATGCACTTCTAAGTACCCTTAGACTAACGGTACTTAGAAATTTGCCCTCTCGGAGGGTTTTGAGAATCCCAATTTATGGGATATTTCAGCCTGGGTCTGCTAAAGCCCCTTAGCACCATGTCATAGCCCATTTTGCTCCACAAGGATGGCACAAGCCCCTTTGTTGCACACAGTCTGTGTTTGCTGTGGGCTGTGTTTTGAATGCTCCTAGTGATCTTTTGGCACAAGCGCACCTTTGTGCCATTCCTTGTGGCACAAGCCCCTTGCACCATTCAGGAGGGACTTTGAGAATTGGGTCAACAGTTTCTTTCTTCCAAAGTCAGTGCTCTAAGTCCTAGACCACACTGCCTCTACAGATATCAGTTCCCAAGGTAGTTATCCTAGCATGATGTTCCTCAGTGATCTGGCCAGCAGCCCCTCAATAAAACAAGCATTGAAACTATCAATCTGAAGAAGCAGCTACACTGATATTTCAGGAAAGAAGAAGCAGATAGACAGACAGTCATACCTTTGTACTAGAGTAAAAGGGACTCTAATTATGGTCAAAATGTGAGATTTAGTCTTACTGTGCCACAATAGGTGGACATCAGATGTCAGTTTCTGTCATCCAAAAGGAATTTATTACTACTTAAAGAGAGAATGGAGAGTCTGCAGATAACCATCACTCTCTTTACTGTAAATAGAAAAAGATACTATTGAAAAAGGGACTCGTGGACTACCTTGATGGTAACAGGTTCCAGGATAGTAAACAGCATGGGTTCATGGCAAGGAGGCCTACTCGGTTATGACAGCGCTTCCTGAACAGCGTGGCATAAACCGCACTGCAGGAACTGCATGTATGAGAATAGTGACAGGGGTAGAATAGCATCTAGCAAGTAGCGCTACCCCTGTCACTATTCACCTGCTGAGAGGAGGAAGTAAAGAAGGAGGAAAGTGTGGTCACTGGAAAGACTGGGAGACCAGAGTTCTAATCTCGCTTCCACTCTACATTTTCATGTCCAGAGAACTAGAATTGTTTTACAAGGGGCTGGGAAACAGTAATTCCATGGCCCCATAAATTTAACTTTTCCCCATGATCTGCTTCCCTCGAGTTGGGATCCTTATGCATAGGGGAGCCACCCACAGGAAAACAGAGATTTATTTATATTTATTGCAGATGGTAGCGGTCATCCAACCACTACCATTCACACTGTGTTTCCTGCTGGCATTCAGTACTGTTGTTGATTGGACAGCACTGTCAATGCAGTGCTGTTATAGACAGTGCTGTTATTGATGGCACTCTTCGGATCTAGTGCCCAAGGAGGTCATGTGCCGATCACCCAACCTGACAGCATTCTTTTGACCTGGCACCTGGGACTTTGTATTTAGTTGCTACGTGGGTCTCTGTGTCTTCCATTCTTCGCCACTATCTGGAAATCTACATAAAGTTGCTACTTGGGTCTCTGTACCCTGCATTTTGAGGCTGTACCTGGGAACTTCTAATTATTTTAATCCCTCCTGTATCCTCCCCTCTAAGGCTGTACTTTGGAGCCTGTAACATGGAATCTGTTTTAATTATTTAGGTAAACCTCTGGGAATCCTACATAAATCCTATTGTAATTATCATTGCCCTAGTAAGTAGTGCACACCTGTACCTTATTAAACTCTGACCATATAACTCAAAACATTCTTTACCATTATTATGCCCCAAACCTGGTCATGATGGTGCCCTTGGGGCCATACCCTGTAACTGTTTACATATGCTTGAACTATCTCTGCCTCATATACCTGGCAGAAGACCCCACCATCTGCAAATGTCTGCCTGCCCACCAGTTAAAATATCTTGCCTTGACTACTGTATAATTCTAAATCACCTCGTACCTAGCCATCTGATGCAAAAGATGTTTGTGTGTTTGGTTCCTTGACAAGAACAACTCACACCTCCCACTATTAAACACAAGGGTAAAACACAAGTATGAAATCTTGGATCAAAACATTTTTCTACAATGCACCTAGGCTGTGGAAGTCTTTGCCATTAATTTTTCGGTCTGAAGGTAAAAAAAATCTGTACAAGTGAAATAAAGACCTGGTTTGTAAATGAGGTTAGAAAAAGAACCATAACAGAATTACTAAAAGTGATATTTGATCTTTTGATGGGATTAATGTGGTAAATTATATATTTATTTTGCTTGTAATTTGTCTTATTATTATGTCATCTGTGTTTTTTGTGCAATGTGTACCTATTGTAGGTATGCTTATTTCTCAACTTATGTACCTTTTGTATAAAGGACGTCACTGGAAATGAACTTGTCTCAGCTGAGCTATCCAATTCATTATGATATGATTAAAAGTTCTTAGTACTACTACTACTACTACTACAACAAGTGAAACAAGGAACAGCGACTCACTATAACTGAAGCTGCATTGCTCCAGTGATGTTGAACCCAACCCAGGACCTACAGAAGTTGAAGAATAATTTCATTAATTCTTCCTCACTCTCTCCCTAGACTGACCCTCATGGTCTGAAAGTGGTATCCTAGGACACAGATGCATGAGCTGGAAGCTTGAGTAGACCTCACTTCCTAAACATAGTTGCCTTACCAGAAACCTGGTTGATGCCTCTTATTTTAATCTATGAAATCAACATACAGAATTACACAGCATTCAGGAAAGGTTGTGTGACTAAATGAAATAATGGTGGGTGCTACTTTGCATAAAAGGCACCTTCCCTGCAAATGAAAGCCCTATAACACTGCCAGAAACATCCAGCTGTGAATATATAGCATTCAGATTCTTCTGGGCAGAGCAAAACCCTTGCCCTTGTACTATGTACACAAACCCCATCGACTGTAAAATCAAGTCAGACAGACTTCTAACTGTTCAACAATCTGAAAAATACTGAGTACCTGGTCCCAGGGCATTTTGATATAAGCTGGACCAAATATCTGGACAGGAACATTCAGACTGATCTTAACTCATTAAACATACACAAAATTATCTCAGAACCTACCCATATGACCAATGAAACCAATAAGTATACCTTATTGGATTGAATACTTAAACAGAACCAACAGAGTTTTTCTACAGGTTTATTTGTGACCACTCCTCTGTACACTGCATCTGGTCAAACAAACACCTAAAACGTCTCTCAAATTTCAAAAACATTAGACAGAAACATAGAAACAAAGAAACACAGATTTTGATGGCAGGTAAGGAATTGCTTGGCTACCTTAGTCTGCCCATTTCTCTACCTATTGGATAAGCTGCAGATTCTAGTTACCCAACAGCCTACTTCCTCCTACTCCTCACTATAATTGCCTTATGTCTGTCCCATGCATTCTGAATTCCCCATTGTTTTGACCCCACAACCTCCTCAGGAATATGGTTCCATGCATCCACCACCCTCTCCATGAACAAATACTACCTTACATTGCCCATGAGCCATCCTCCATCTATCTTCAGATTGTGCCCTTGTTCTTGCAATCTCTTTTTCTGAAAGATGCTCCCATCTTGGACTTTGTTGATTCCCTTGAGGCACTTTAAAGTTTCTATCATGTTCCTCCCTCCCTCCTTTCCTCAAGGGTATACATATTAAGCACTTTTAGCTCTCTCTTCGTATGGCTTCTGTTGGAGACCCTGCACCATTTTAGTTGTCCTCCTCTGAATACCTCCATCCTGTCTATGTCACTGTGGAGATGGGTCTCCAGAAATGCAGTACTCAGATGGGGTCTTACCAACTGTCTGTACAGAGGGATAACAACATCCTGTTTTCTACTGGTGATGCCTCCTTCTACATCCTAGTATCCCCAGCCCTCCTTACTGCCTTCTCACATTGCTTATCTACCTTAAGGTCATCTGATATGACTACCCCAGGTCCCTTTCCATTTTGTTGTTGTTAGTAACCCCCATTGTGTACTCTTCCCTTGTTTTTTTCCCAGGTGCATTACTTTGCATTTGTTTGCATTGAATGTAAGCTGCCATACTTTGATTATTCCTTCAATTTTGCAAAGTCCCTTCTCATCCTTTCTACCCACCTTGTGTATCAACTCTGTTGCAGGTCTTTGTGTCATCTGCAAAGAGGCATACTTTTCCTTCCAGCCTCTGCAATGTCTCCTATAAAGACATTAAAGAGGACCAGTCCCAGTACTGAACCCTGTAGTAACACACTAGTAACACCCCTTTCCTCAGAATGTACTTCATTTACTATTACCCTCTGGGTCCTATTTTCCAGCCAGTTTGTTACCCAGGCTACTACCCTGGGACCTGCGCCAGGCTGGCTAACTTGTTTATTAATCTTGTGTGTGGACTGTGTCAAATACCTTACAAAGTCTAGTTAGCCGTTATCCACAGCCCTTCCTGGTCTACTACTTTGGTCACCCCGGCAAAGAAATCTATTAGATTCATCTGACATGGCCTTTCTGCTGAGAATCCATGCTGCCTTGGGTCCTGTGCCCTGCTGGCCTCTAGGCACTCAACAATTCTTTCTTTCAGAAGTGATTCCATCATTTTCCCTACCACTGAGGTCAAGATAACTGGTCTGTAGTTTCCTGCCTCTGCCTTACTCCCACTTTCGTGAAGAGGAACCACATCTGCCCTCCTCACATCCTCAGGTGCCACACCATCCTTCCATGATTTGTTAAAAGGGTAGTCAGTGGTGTCACTAGGTCTCTCCTTAGTTCTTTTAGAATTCTAGGTGAATCCCATCAGGCCTCATTGCTTTCTCCACCTTCAGTTTTAGGAGTTCTTTCAGGACCCTTTCTACTGTGAATGGACTGTTATAGACACCCCTGTCCAGAGTGCTTCTATTGTTTGGTTTAAGTACCTCCATCTCTTCTTTTGTGAATACTGAGAAAAGTATTCATTCATTGTCTCTGCCTTTTCACTGTCCCCTCTGCCCACCCACCGTTCATTTTATTAAGCCTCACTATCCCTCCCTTGGTCTTTCTTAGCTCCTGATGTACCTATAAAAGGTTTTATTCCTCTTCTTAACTGAGTTGGTTATCGCTTTCGGTTTGAGCATTCGCTATTCTGACTGCCTTCCTGCTTTCTTCTGCTTTAACTGATACAGTTCTCTGTCCTGCTCCTTCTGTGATTCCTTGTACTTCCTGAATGCTATCTTTTCTCCCTAACCTTCCATGTCACCTCCTTTGAGAACCATAGTGGTTTTTCACTTCATTTGTTTTGTTTATTTGCTTCACACAAAGGCTTGTTGCCTCTGTGATGGCAGTTTTGATTTTCCCCATTGTTCTTCCACCCTTCCTTCCTGCCCATTTGCTAGTGCATTCCTTAGGCACTCACCCATTTTGGCAAAGTCAGCCTTCTTAAAGTCCAGTACCCTTTCCTTTGTATGGCTTGACTCACTGCTGTGTCTATCATGAGTCATACTGTTCAGTGGTTGCTAGTTCCCAGATGGCTACCCACTTCTAAATCTGTGATCTTCCTCCATCTCAATTTGAGAGTACCATGTCTCAGATTGCTCCCTCCCACACGGATACTCTCTAAACTGCAGATACCACATTTTTTCTTGGTGTTTGCCTCCATCCACCAGTCACCCATTAAGCACTATAGAAACATAAACCAGACACTGGAGTTTTTTTTTTTGAGAGCAACTTTATATATATATATATATATATATATATATATATATATATATATATAGGATATGACAGCCCGATGAAGATATCATATTTATCTTCACGAGGCCAGTGATATCATGATATCTCACGAGTGGTGAAGCCACGAGTGAGATATCATGATATCACTGGCCTCGAGTGAAGATAAATATGATATCTTCAGTCGGCCATGTCATATTCAGTTTATACAATGTATGCTTTGCCCCCCCCGCAATACAACTCACCACATGCCCTCGCTCAATGCAATGGGTGATATTAAGGTGATGGCCTCTAGTAATACAACCCTAATTACAGAAAAGCTGGCAAAACAGCAGATGTCATTTATTGTTTAAAATATCTGGTGGATCCTGCTATTTATGGTTAGTTTTAAAAGTCTTATCGGTTCATCCTGCCATGCTTTCCCCAACAGAGGTCCACATGCCCCCAACATAACAGATTACATAGAGTTTTCAAATATCTGGTTGATCCTGTCAATTTAAATTACTAAAATATCTGGTTGATCCTGGTATTATTTTGGTGAAACGTTATTTTTAAAATGGTTATCTGGTTGATCCTGCCACTCTTAGTACTTTCACTTTCCCTACAGTGCAGCATGACCGGCGCTATACAGACTGACGATTTGTATATTGGCAAATCTTTTGTAGGAGGTTCCCTGGGTCAGTAACTCAAGAATATGCCGTCATTTCTGTGTTAATTGCCTGTATTTCCTTGTAAAAAGCTTGGAACTGCACATAGAGTGCAGCAGTAACCCGAGCGGCGGCTTTCAACAGTAAAATGAGCGAGAGCGTCTGTTGCCAGGCAACAGGCTGGCTCAAACTGTTAACCGCCTGAACACTGCTACGGATGCTTTGAAATACAAAATGTACAGAAATGTGGCGTTGATTACTGACAAAGTATCTGAAGGCAATGTAAATCATCAGTGTGCATGGCGCTTCGATCCATACCAGCGGGAAAGATGAAAGATGCTCTGAGAATAAGGATCAATCAGATAAGTTGATATGACATATAGGGAACGTGGAGATAACATATGACGTATAGGAACATGAAGATAACAATGTTATCTTCACTGGCCAGCTGAGATATCATGTTTTATACTGCCATTTATCTGTCAACATACATTGTATAAATCTATATATATATATATATATATATATATATATATATATATATATATATATATATATATATATACATATATTCATGGCAAAAACTCAGTTTAATGCATTAGTTAGGGTTATTCCACATTGACAAAAGTGAGGAATTCGATGTTAGGGTTGAAAACCCTAACTCTGCATTCACCCCCAGGACCACATACACACATAAACATACACACATCCAAGTAGAGGGAGGACCAATGCAACACAACCAATCACAGACAACCAACAGCAGGTGACAGAAATAAAATACAACTGTCTAAATGCAGTGCAAGACATCCCCGCCCACCTGACCAGGTACTGCATGCTCAGTGGAGATCCACAGCAAAACATCAAGTTTCCTCACTTTTGTCGCCATGGAACAACCCTAACTAATGCATTAAATGGAGTTTTTGCCATGAATTTCCTTTCTTTTCAGAATGAGAAGTACAAACAGTACATGTAATGATGTTGTGGTACCACCAGACACACATAGTCCAACACACACACATATGCAAGAACACAGTAAGTAATGGAATAGTATTGTCTGTTCTAAGGACTGAGATACCCACCATCTCATGATATTCATTCAAGCTGTCAATAACTTCTAATATGAGCTGTGTGTTGTATTGTGTTCTAGTTAGTAGTTGTATCTTAATCTTGGAATCATCTTTTGATAGCACACGATCAACATGAACACAGTGTGAAGAAGGGTATGATGTGGCATTGATGTGCATCTAGGATTGTGTTGACATGTACAAAACTCATACTATTTGTTGTTTTTGTAGTTAACAGTGTCATGCCACATACTAAATTATGTTGTTGTGGTCTTTCACACACTATTATTTAGCACTCAGTGCTACTACTGTTCTAGTTCATTAAATGAGTCATTCTGTACCTCACCACCACTGTCAATATCTACATATCTGAAAGATTCTCTTCTCTGACTTCACTAGACACACCTTGTGAAGATGAATCCATACAAATAAGCTTCCCTTTGTGTAGTAATAACAATGCAAACACTGTAACACATTTGCAATGGTGAACTGTTATCCTGTCAAACCTGAAACTACATGCACATTACACTTGTTAAACAGAATAACTAAAGATGAGTGTTGTGTATAACAATATCTATAAGTAAGTAATATCCCCACAAGGTAAGAACTGTATAACACAAAGTTTTTGTAACCAAAAATATTTATTAATACTACGATTTACTATTTTGTACAATAAAAATAACAGGTCATTATTATATAAATTGTTAGATAGAAAATTGTCTTTTTATACAAAAATACAGTTTTTTCAAAACAGGAAAAAATAGAAGAATAGAAAACATACAAAATAAAATGCAACCTTTGATTTAGAAAACCACTAATTATATAGAAAAATAATTTTTTTTTATGGAAATAAATTCTAATATAGAAAAAATTTAAGATAAGAATTAACAAAAAATATTTCTTCATATTTACAATATTTACACCCTCATAAGATAAGTGTGTGTGCTGCTTGAGGCAGCCCATCCTAGAAGTTGGACACAACGTGGAGGTGCAAAAGAAGTGAAAGCTGTTGTGCCTCAGAGAGGAGAAACCAGAGGAGCTGTGGAGGCTGTTCACTGTGGGTCATGAAGGCTTGATGTTACTGGTGCAGATGAAGCTGTGGTGCTGGGTATAGTCACAGTTGCCACTGTCCCCACAGGCTCGAGCACAAGGTTGACAGTTGCTTGTTGTGCTGTCAGGAGAGACAGCAATTTCTCCTGCCCTCCTGCAGCACAACGTTGTCCTTTATCAAACTATCAACCTTGCTCTCCAGCCTGCAATAACAGTGGCAGTGGCCAGTGCACCATACCTTGCGATGGGGTCCTGTAAAGATAGGAAAAACATTGATTTAGATGTAATGTCAAAATGGTGATTCTCTCCCTGTCTTGACTTTCAAAATTGTTTTAGTGAGGAATATTTTAAATACATGTAATTGCCTACTGCCAACAGTGTATAAAAATGTGATACTAATGAAAAGTTCTTTATTGTAACTAATGCTGTAATCTTTTACAACTGTGGTGTATTTTTATTGATACATGTATAGCTAACTCATATGCTTAAAAGTCTTGAAAACTATTTTTAAATATTGTTATTATAAAATGCTTGCCTCACAAAAGTTATGTTTAATACTAAATTAATCACCGCCTAGGGTCATGTAGCACTTGACTATACCTCATGCACATTGGAGCCCTAGAGGTGATTAACAGACCATTGACGTAACCCTTGCTTATCATGATGGCTTACTCATACTCAAAGTATGTCAAAATAAATGTATGGAGTAAGCATTGTTAAACTGTTGAATTCCACCTCACTATAACCAATCCAGCAGCAATTGTTTTCCATTTGGAGTACTCACAGTACAGTATACAAATCACTTGAACATGATAAACAATCTTGTTTCATGCAAAATGCATTGATGGTTTGCAACACAATACTGCAACTTGACATTTCAAAGTGCATTATCCACAATAGAGTGAGCCACAGCAGTTATGTATTGGGGAAAAAAGAAAGCACATGAACATGCGTATCCATGACTTATTATTTTATCTGGCATCTGTGGCCTATATGCAGGTGCACACTAAATATACCTGGGGAGGTGGTGGTGTGAAGATACAGTATAAATAATCAGGAAAAAATCTAGCGAGTTACATGATCGACATATTGCAGAGTATAAGATAACACCTCTCATTTGAGGGTCTCAGCTAGAGTATGTTTCATAACCAGCATACCACCCACGACAATAGCACAGTCATACTATATATAAAGTCGCTCAGTTGGCAGAGTGGGCTCTACCTGTTAAAGTAAAAACTCACTTTCAATATGTTGAGTAGTCATTGTAGTGCACTGGACCCTAAGATATTTATGATGCCAAACTTTGTATATACTGATAGAGTTCTTGATGCATTATACTCTACCCCCTCATCAGATTATGGTCATAATAAGTAGATGTATGGTGCAGCAGTCCACTGCAGTCTACCTCCTTGCACAGCAATTGGGATAATTAACTAGAGTCAGTCAATGTTGACCCACTAGACCTGTCCCTATGGCTGATAGTGGTCTTTGTAAATGATAGATTATGTTTTTTTTGTACAGCAGCACCACAATTACCAGCCATCCACTGATACCCAACACCAGAATCCTCACCTAACCTCATCAGTAGCAGGTGACATTCTAGAACAAGACACCTCCTAAATCAGTCACAGACTGACACATACAGTACAGCTGTATGTTTATATATCAAAATATGGGCACTGAATATGTATAAGATAGTCTGCAACAGAATCCCAATATGTGAATGGTTCATCCATGTATTAAGACTGTGTAGTACAGTACTGTCTGAATGAACATTAACCCATGTGTTACACAAATAGCCACACAGCTGTAATGTAAAGAATCAATGAACACTTGTCTGGCCAGCTTAGAGGTCACAACATCCTGTTTACCACTGAAGGTGAGTGTGAAGTGAGCGGGCTGTCATCTTGACTATTACTGTTACAATGGGTAATATAGTACTACTATAACAGCAGGGATTGTATCATTCACAAAACTCAGTATTGTAATTGGGAACAGGTAGCGTGGAGCATCATGTACTGTAATAACTTCATTATACTTGCAATCATGTAATGGTACAGTGGATTAACAGGGAACGTTCAACATTAAAATGATCATGGTCATACACTGTGTTGCATTGCTTCTGAAGAACATGAGGAATCGGACACCAATTCCTACTACCTGCCAGTTCAGCAGTTGCATGTTGTCGAGTATCAGTACACCTGATGCAAGTGACACATCATCACATGATAATATCCCCATGTTCACCTTTGATACAGTGTGAGCAACTTGCATATCTTGTTCTGAACATCGCGCTACATGCACCAAGTACACCTACAGTTCTGCTGCAGTGTTGTATCCCTCTGATAATCAATAACAACTTTTGGACAATCAGTGTCACTATCGTTGTACAGTGTCAATGCAATGGCAGCAGTTCAAGAGGTACCTTCATGATATTAAATCATGCTGAGTCATGATTCAGGACTGTTCAATATTGTTCACACTATCCCATGGCACAGTTCAGCTGTAGGCTAAACAGCTTATACACCAAGCTAGGAAATTTCTGCATATCCATGCTCCACACTGTATTTCTTTATATTCGTGAACAATGCAACAGCTTATGTTTCTAAACGTGAATGCTTGTTATTACACAAACTCTTTGTGAAAGCACACTTTATTAATACTCATCTAAGTATTTGTGCTACTCAACACAGATGGGATACTATGATGTCTATGTGAACCATGCATTACAATTTTCTAGGTATACAGATTTACTTAATATACACTTTCAGATTGTTTCTTTTGATAATCTACTTAGCAGTATATCTTGCCTTACTACTTAATATAAACACACTTATGGATAGCACTGGTGCCAGGCTCCTGCTTCACCTGTGCAGATGGTTCTGCCACTGCCTCCTGTCCACTGTAAAAACAAAATAAATACAAAATATTATAACACTCACTTCTGTTTGTAAAGCTATTACAATGCTTTTATTGTATTACACATATTTTATATTGACTGAGGGTGGTATTCAACCATGTGCCATAGTTTTGCATGTTGATCCTAGAAGATGTGTAAACAATCATCATGAAAATTATTAACACAGTAAATCTTTGACTACAATGGAGGCATCTAACATAATAAACATATTATTATGTTCACATAAGTAAGCACATACGACAATAGATTTCCTATTTTAAAATTCAATTTATATAGCACAGAGATGGAAGACCAACATAGAACAATAATAATATGCCTATGCTGTATTTCTCCTAAATAATGTGTCCTTATCCGATTCCCCCTTTCCTCAAAAAACACAGAGACCATTGTTTGTTGTGCTCAGATTGGCAATTAATTTATTTATATTCATAAATCCATATTCCATTTTCCATTTTTCATTATCATATTTCCATAATTTCCATTTATTTCCATCCATATATCACTCTCTGATTATCCATCCCCAGGCAAAAACCTGGGTGCCTTCTTCTTTTCCTTTTCTGTTAGGTAACGTGAAAACCGAGACCGCTTTCTCCTTCATCTTCTTCCTCCTCTTGTGTTATTCCTTTTTCTTCCCCTCCGTCCTCCCCCTTTTTCCCCTGCCATCCACCTTGGCAGTCCATTGCATATTATCATCAGGCATCCACTTTTTGGCAGTCCCAAAGCATTTTATCGCCTGCCATCCACCTTTGGCAGTCCATAAACATATTATCACTTGCCATCCACCTTTGGGAGTCCATAACCACATTATCACCTGCCATTCACCTTTGGCAGTCCACTGTCCTACCAGGCGCATCTGTCATCCACCTTGACAGACTCACCATACAACCCCAAATTGACTGTCCTTCCCTCGCACTCCATCTAGTAGGGTGTACCAGCTTTTGTCTGTTTCCTCCATTCGTCTATGAAACCCATTGTTTCTGTATTGAACATGTCTATTGCTATATCTGACAAGTGTACCCCATCTGACCTGTAGAAGTCATCACCCATTCTCTACTCCCACGAGTATCACCTGTACTCCCATTTGCCTTATCAATGTCCCAGCCATCTATTCACTTTTCTCCTGGCCCTCTCCACTGCCCTGTGGCTGTGTTCCTGTCTCCATACCCTTTGTGGTATCATATCTGACCAGGCAAGGCATACTTGAGGCCACCACTGTCTTATTGACACTAGGTCCCTCTTTATCTGTAAATATGTGTGCACCCATGGTCTGCCTGCTAGGTCGTTGCCCCTGGGTGTATAATGATTAGGTCTGGACTGGGCTGATGTCCCTTGAGTTCTTTCAAAGCGGGCAGAAGCTGTGCCCATCTCATCCCCTGTAGGCCGTGCCATACCAACCTACACTGTCTTATATCCTGGTACAATTGTTTTCCCCAGCTTTTTTCTCTGCTCTCTTACCAGCCCAGTAAATATAGGAATGGCCGCAGATCCAGACTTCTGTGGTCCTCCCTCTACCTATGGGGTGCAAAGAAAATTAATTAATTAATTTACATATACTTTCAGTGCCCTCATTGTATTATCCCCCCGCTTTTTATTACTATATATATATATATATGTATATATTTTTTATTCCAGTGCTCTGATGTATCTTTTGTAACTGGCTGACCGCCAGCGCCTTTTTCCAAAATGCCCTTCACGGGTTCACCATTGCTGCCCACTGTGAGGCTGCCCCAAATCCGTAGGGAATGTGATGAGTAATTAGCTGGGTCCTCCCCAGAAAACCCGTGCCCTTTTTCAGCACTGCTGTAATTTGATAGCGGTGACCCTTTTCCCATCACCATGCACAAATAACTTCCCGTCCTGCTTAACTGCTCTGCGGCAAAAACCCACAGGGCCTGCACTGGGCATATCGCACTCTCTGACCGCCCCTTTAGTGTTATCATGCACCCTTGCCCTTTTGGTCAGCCTTTGACCTTCTTAGCTTGATCCGTATTTCTCTCGTCCCCCAACTCACATCCTCCCATTCCACCTCCTTCCTTGTCATCTTTCCATGGCTACCACCTCACTCACTCTCATAGCCCCCATAAACATTATCACATAAATTGTGTGAAATAGCTGGGCCTCCTCCTTTGATTTGCATATTGCTGAGAGCACCTCTTTTAGCTTTATTAGCCACTGCTCCCTATTGGCCTCCTATTATTCCCTGGCCCTCTTTTCAATCTGCCCCAGCCCTGCATCATCCTTCTGATGAGCATTGATTTTGTTAGGTCAATCCATCCTTTCAGGCTGCAGATCACACTGATCCCTGCCAGATAAACCTCCATTGTTGCGTGAGCAGTCTCTTCTGCCATTGTTCTACCGTGAACTGTTCCTCCGAGAGTGGCCCACTTACCTCCATCTGATGTTCTGCCCTGAATGCTTGAAAACCCTCCAGGCCCCATCGTAGGTCCCTCAGAGTCTGAGGCGCCCATGAGCTGTGAAACAGCAGTTCTGCTCCTTCCTGCCAACGTCCCAGATGTTCGTTGGTATGGGCGTTTTGTTCTTCCGCTGCTGGTGCCAGCTTCTGGAAACAGTCCAGCTGCAGGCGGAAAGGCTGTCAGCCAGGGTATTGTGTACCCCTTCTATGTGTTTTGCTCTGAAAGACATGTTCAGCTGTAAAGCCCTTAAAACCAACTGTCACACTACCTGCTAGACTTTATCCGACCTGGCTCCCTTATTGTTCAGTACCTCAACCACCGCTCTATTGTCACACCAAAATGTCACCTTCTGATCCGTAATTCCTCCCCAAACCAAAGTGCATGCCCATATGGGCATGATCTCTAATAGTGCTATATCTCTCACTTTCCTTCCCTCACCCAACTGGCCGGCCATGCTTCTGCAAACCACCTGCCCCTCAGGTAACCCCCATGCCCAGTCCTCCAGCTGCATCTGTGCAGAGGTCCAGGTCTGTGTTGTACAGCCACTCCTCCTGCCAAAACAAACACCCATTGTAATCCTTCAAGAATTCCTCCCATACCTAAAATCCTCCCGACACCTTGAGTCAGATCAACCCAGTGATGTGGTTTTGTGACCCCTGCTGTAGTTCTGGCCAACCTCCTTGTGAATGCCCTTCCTGGTCCTATGGCCCTGCATGTGAAATTCAGGTGCCCCAGTACCTGCTGCACCAATTTTAGTTGTACCCGTCTCAGGCTAGCATGTACCCAGATTAGCTCCTTCAACCTCCTTACTTTTTTGTCTGGTAACCTGAATACTAAGCTCGTGGCATCTATCTCTATCCGAGGAATTCCATAACCTTGCTGGGCCCCTCTGTTTTTCCGGTGCCAATGGGACTCCCAGCTCCCGGTACAATTCCTGAAACTTAACCAGCATCCCTGTGTCTCCTTTCGCCCTCCAATGAGGAGAAAATCATCCAGGTAATGGATGACCGACCTATAGCCCATTTTTTCTTGGAATATCCACTGCAAACATGTGCTGAATGCCTCAAATGTTGCACATGCTGTGGAACACCCATTGGTATTGCCTTGTCAAAATAATACTGCCCCTCACTATTAAAACCCAAGAGATCCCAGTCTTCCCTCCTGACTGGAAGCAGTCTGAAGGAGGACTCAATGTCCATTTTGCCATCCATGCATCCTCTGTGGCCCGGATTATCTGGACTGCATCTTGAGTGTCGTGTATGTCACCCTACTATGTTCCTCCCTGATATAGTCATTCACCGACTCCCTTCTCAGTAAGACAAGTGGTGATCACCCTGTATTCCCTTCTTGTTTCTTGGGTACCAAACCCAAAGGTGATATCCGATGTTTTTCAATGGGGTGTCAAATGGACCCTCCACCCTGCCTGCCGCTTTCTCTCTCAATCTTCTGCCTTAGCATTTCCTCTTTCCCTTTACAGACCCCAGGTTGCTCACTTCCTTGCTTGCCTGGGTCTTTTAGACTGCAATGAAAACCCTGTGTCAAAACCACATAAAATCATATCCCGTACGCTCGTGTCTGGATATCTGTCCAGACAAACTGTCCATGCTGATAGGTTGATGGGGGTTCTGGCCATACCAAACTGCTCCTTGTTGTGCCACCTGTCCGCCCTCCCTGAAACCTCCTCCCTCCTGTCTAACCTTCCTTGCTTCAGTGGTTCTGACCCCTACTCCCATTCCCCTGCCTCCTCCCCTGTTCCATGCTTGCCCCTAAACCCCTGGCCATCCAGAAAAAACTGTTGGCCTGATCCTTGCCCCCCATGCCCTTGTGCTACCTGTATACCTGTTGTTCTGCACTTGCTGCTTGGTGCCCCTCCCATTTCTAACAGGCATGTCAAAAATGACACTGAGGCCAAGGTAGAAAACCCTGTTATATGCCCAGCAGCCTCTCTGTGGCGTAAACCCCTTTGCCCCACCACCCTTGGGTGTGGACTGATCTGTTACGTAATCCGTCCATAAGTCTATTTGTTGGTGTCCCATCTTATATCCTGAATGTTGCCATTCTCTGCTGAAAACGTTCATCCTAGTATATCCATCCTACCCCGCCTTTTGTTTTGCTCTCCGTATAATCAATGAATAGGTAATGAGTGAATGCTTAGCTCCAGCCTCCTTTCCAGAACGATGGCTGAAAAAGTGGCAAAACCTAGAAACCACCCATCCCAAGTCTTCCCTTTCGTGAACTTGTCCTCTTTTTTCCCTAGGAGCACTATGGCTGCTGCCATCTCCTCTCTACCTATGCTCTCCGTTTCCACATATTTCGCTGCTGCCTCCGGCTCACCAAGGTGAATATATCACATATTCCCTCTCCATATTTTTTCTCATGGCCAAGAGCACGTGCTCACCTATTCTCATCCCGTGCACCTATCTCTCTTGTACCTTCCCTCTTTCCACTCCCTTTACAGCGTCTCCCAGTACCTCTTTTCCTGTCCTCATTTCCGCCAGGGGCAGATTCCATCTGCCCCAGCCCCCTGTCCCCAGGGCCACCACAATTTGCCCTATATATCTTTTATACTATCCCTACTGCGCTGGATGTGTTACCTGTACCCTTGTCCTGGTTGAGCTGCCTGGAGTCCTCCAAGGTCCCCTTGCTTCTTCCTGTGGTTGAGGTGGAGGTGGAGGGTGATCTGCTGGGGTCTGCAGGCAGGATCTTCTGTCCTGTGCCTCGTGTCCAGGTCCCTCGGAGATTCCCAGTTGAGCTGAGGTGATTACTGGCGTCACCAGGTCTACCGGCCGTGTGGTCACTGGATCAACTGCCTTGTCGGGTCCCGCTATCACCGTGCTAAACTAAGCGGGACTGTGCAGCCTTCAGCTGGCCTCTTCTCCTTGCCTCCTCTCTCCGTACCTGCTTTTTCTTCTCTCGGGCTTCCCCATTCCTCCCCTCCACCAGTTCCCACATTTTGTTCACTTTTCTGCCAATTCAATTATAGCCTTGTAAGTGGCTTCCTTCGATAGCCTGCTTTTCTTGGGTGCCATGTTAGCTTGACTTTTCTCTGTTAAAACAACTACGGAAAGAAAAACAGGATTATTCATCTCTGTGAACTCCCATGTGTCTTCCTCCTGTCCGTTGAACCCCCATCATGCCAAAACCAGACCGGCCCAAACGTAGAAGAAGGAAAAACAGGGTTAGTCGCATATGTGTACCTGCTGCAGCGCCCTCCTCCATCCCCCGCCCCACCCTCTCATCAGCGCCTGAAAACTGGGCCCCTAATGCCCTGTCTTACTTTCCAGGTCACTGGCCCTGGCTGCTTCCTGCCGTGCCCATCGTGGGAGGTCTGACCTCCTGGACCCTTCTTCCCTTTATGTCTCTTCTTCAGACCTTAAATATGGGAGGCCAGCCTAGGGACCCAGGCCCTTGAGTGTTCCTCTATCCTTATTTTATCCCTGCACCACCAGAGAACACGTTAATCTTCTGCTGTGTGTCCACCTTGCCTCTTTGTTTTGTTTTATATAGGCGACCGAGGGGCCTTGCGCCAGACTCCTCCACTAGCTCCCCCCTGCGATGGTCTCGCCAGCGGTCCCCCTTTTTTTGAACCTGCCTCTGCATGAAAAAAAGGCCCAGACACTGCCACCCCCCACCCCAATGGGTGGGGCCTAGCGACACCTGCGGTCACCTTATGCATATGACTTCGGTCTCACAGGTCACCAGTCGCAGGACATCACGCCCATGTCCACCACCATGCACGCCTCCTCTGCTTCCTAGGTGTTCCTCAGGCCTGATAGTCATGCTTTGGCCAAAGGAAAGGATAAACAAGCCACATACCAACACAAGCTCCCCAAAAACATCCGCCCGCATCAAACTTGGGCTCCCTTTTCTTTTTTACATTGCAGTCATGATCCTGTTATGCCCTAGGGCTAGCTAGCCCCTGATATCCTAGCCACTGCAAGCTTCCCAAATCTGCCGATGGCCAGCCAGGGCAGTCGCCCTGCCACCAGCTACCTTTCTTAGTTAGAACCTGCCTCAGCCCCCCTTGGCTTGTAACCTTGTACCCCATTGGTCCTGGCAATGGGGCCTCCTTCCAGGCTTACCAGGAATTCTGAATGGCCATTCACCACCAACATAGCCCAAAAACTGAAACAAAGGGTTTTTACTATCCCTTGCGGCGTGTAACGTCACGCCACATGTTCCCGGATCGTGCTCATTCTTCCCAGCACCCTATCCTTCATGGCCCCCAACTGCCCCTCCAGGTGGCATTATCTGCAAAACCACAATAGTCCTCTATTTATTAGCAGGAGCTCTTCCACCACCCCCCATGGTGGCGCTGTCACAACACACACCCTGTGCCTCAGGCCTGCTTATTCAACTGCCAGGCATCCCAAACACCCACTAACCTCACCTCAAAGCCTCCAAAAATGAAAAAAGAGGGTTTGTCTCACACCCCGTGGCATGCCCCCGCTTCACCCTGTGGTTTGGCTCTCACTCGCTCACCCCCATCACTTCCCAGCCTCTTCGAGGCCCTATTGTAGCCCCCTTACATCCCCCAAAGGTGACCCACTGCCACAATTGACCAGAAAACCAGGAAAAACTTAATGACCATACCACAAATGGCATGTGACGTCACGCCATGTGGCCCCAGCTTACGCTCACTCTCTCCCTGTCTCAAAGAGGTCCCCAACTCTATGGCTTTCCCCATTCAGCCAAAACAGCTCATAATCCAAAACAAAACACCAAACAACTCCCAAAACTTTCACCATGAACTCCCATGCAGCGTGCAAGCTAGATTTCACTGTAGGATTTAAAAACTAACTATGTCACAGAGAAAACCCCAACCCTTGCACCACGTGGCCTGGCCATTCAGGGTGCCTATATTTGTCTCTGATATCAGTTGCAAGCTGTTTCTCTGAAACCTGCCTATATATATAGTGTAAATCATCCTGTGAATCAGTAAATCAGTTAGTTTCCTTACCTCTCCTTCCCTTGGTAAAACAAACCTCAAAGCATTTTCTTGCCAATCCAATGTGCTGCAGTTTGATGTAAATCAAAATTCCAGCAAAAAGTGGCTGAGGCCCCTGTGCTGTCCCTTATGTACCTCCCTTCTCCCTCCCTTCCTGCTGCCTGCCCATTGTTCTGGCTCTTGGCCCTCCCTGTCCTTCTCCCTCCCCTTCTGAGCACAACCATTCCCTAAAGGAGGAAGGGTGCACCAAGGACAACATGGTCTGCCTTAAAGGGCAAACTCCATTCTTGACTTGCAGAGGTGTCTTGCCAATAGAATACTTAAATAGGGTGACTTATAATGTACTTTAGGCTAGCCTAGTTTTCTAAGTCTTGATGTTCTTGTCCATTTTGCAACTATAGTAACTAAATGCAGTGTGAACAGATAAACATTTGACACATAGCTGTTAGAGTGGAAAAATATTTAGTTTGCACTATTGACTTGCATAATCAGCACTTACCCATCTCTGTGATGGCAGTTTTTCAAACTTTAGACATCAACATAACAAGAAAGAATGAAGGACAGTTTCACCTCCCCAGACTTATAATGTCAAGTATCTGTATAATGATCTATACAGTACAAAGTCCACTCCTTACTGCACGCTTGGTCACTCTTTCATACTGATCAATCCCTGTAATCCATCCCACAGTGTTTGGCCCTAGACTGCCAGGCTTGTTCTATTATCTCCCTACCTTTGATCCTCTTTCCTCTGGAGAGCCTGCACAGTGGGGTCTGCCCATGGGTAGGTGATCAGGCTAGGATTGGTCATCATCGTTAGCTGAGCGGTGTTTTCCATTTTCTTCCCTTGGTCCCTCTCTCCTGAGTGCGTTAACACAGAGGGACTGACATTGAGGACACACTAAGCGTGCTGATGTACACCATAATAAAATGGCCACAATGTCCTCACCACCACAACTCTGGAAAGTCGCCTGGTACCCCAGTAACCCATGCCAGGAGTGGAGAGCATCCATTGAGACATAATCCTCCTCCTCCCCTCCGACCCCTAGATGACCCTGACTCCATTCCCAAACACGGGTCACCGGCATAGCTCGAGGTGTGGTGTACAGCACCTCAACCCTTAGCACCACTGAGTCATTTTTTTTTGTTTTATGAAGTTTCAGTAGTGTACAGTTAATGTTGATTGTTGCTACATATGTTCAGCATATAATAGACTGAATATCATGATCTTGCAGACATGCATGGGTTACCCCCTTCCACCTGAGTTGCATGTACTACTAGTGTTTACCCTACCGTATCATGATTTAACAGTACAATAATCTTTAGTATATCATACCTGTGCACATCAGTGGGTCTTACACACCAGAACAGTATTATCACCATGCAAAAAAAAATGCTGAATACGCCCCCAAGTATCCAATGTTATTTTTCTATTATCGTCTTACCATCTGACTCAATGACAATGACACTGTCAGAATCAGAGTATTCAGCCTCCACAGCTTCAGACTGTGCTGGTACTACCTTTGTAGGGCAAGCAGGTTGCCTATGGTGATCTGTTAATGGAATATAGTATGTATATTTACTGACTGTTTTGTTTCTCTGGTTAGTTATTGTACAGCATGTTTTCTAAGCAATTGACATGATTCTGCTACTTGACATTCTCCTTATTTAACTATTGCACAGTCATTGCACACATATGACAAAACAAGTTTGTACTAATTAATATTTGATCAACTGTAGATAACACATTTACAGCACCTCAATACTTAGTACTGCTACAGTAACAGCTATGAAATACCATTGTTTTTGAATGCATCACATACTTCATAGTAACTCCACACTACTATGTGATAACAATTATACATATTGATATTTTAAATACATCATAACACATTAAATCTGGCCTAAACACACTGATTATGACATTCAAAGGTACAGTTTCAATATCAGTCCATTTGACACCCATCACCTCCACCAAATGAACACACACACAGAAAAATGTTAACTTACAAAATGTTGTCTATCAAGACACCATTAATAGCATAGTTATCATAATATCATCAATTAACACATATTGATATGATGCTAGAGCAACAAAGTTATCAATTCCAGAAATACTTATTTTTCAATTTCTGTAGCAGTACTATTATATAATCGTATCACTGATAATTTGTTAAAATAACTTACGTTGAGTAAGGCACTCCCCTACAGCTGGCTTGCCTGCTGCCTCCCAAACTCATAAGCAAGGTAGTACCAGCACTTGTCATTCTCTGGTATCTCCTCTCTAAGCTTCAATACATAGAAGCGCTGAGTGCAACAGCTTCCACTTCTTCTTGAGCTGGTCTACCGCCTTGTTCTTAACATGGAGAATCATATGTAGGAAGCTGTTTATGCACCTTCATATTGCATCCAACTTCCAGTTAGTGCTGCGCGTGTCGTGAGCACTGCCTCTCGCTGGACTGCCTCAAGCAGTGCACACACCTCTCTCAGTCTCCACTGTCTCATTTTCCTGTGTTTTGTTCTGCAATACATAGACAAAAAAATCAGTCTATAAGTCAGAACGTCGATGTAAATTGTTACTTTAATACTACTTTTGTTGGATTGTTAAGCATGTTTTTTCTCTAAACCTCTTTTGCAATAGTAAGAGACCAGTTCCAAGCCATAGTTCAGCAATCAAAACCTATCTGTCTTTGTAAGAATCTTAGTATTTTTATTGTATATCAATATGTCACATAAAAAAAATATTTAAAGTGCATGCTGTTTATTTTGTATTTAGCATTTACATAAATGTGCACATCTTTCTCAGCAATAAAGTTACATATACTCCAGCATATTCACAGTGTCCCAAACTGTTTCAGCTACCATGTCTGCAGGTGGTTGCATAAGCCACAGCACAGTGCAATCATCACAAAACTATCCTGTGGCATGGCTTGACAGTATTAAAATAGTGCCTTTGCCACCTGCATTATGTATGCTACAGTGGGACTGTCACAGAACAAGCAGTACAAGAACAAGAGCAGGATGCATCACCAAAAGTGTGCTTATGAAATTAAAACAAAACACAATATTCAGTGGTGGTAGAAAAATCATTCCATCAGGTATGTAGGCCATGAGCTGGTCAATTATCATTCCATAATGGTTACATACATATGCAGCTGTGGTGCCATACATCAACAACTATGGGATGCTGTGCCAGGCTACAACCAATGTTAACTACAAACCACTGTTCTTTCTCTGCAATATACCTAAGCATCTGATGACAGGCACTGTTAAAGCAGATAAATCACTCCTTTAATACTGCAGCCTTCCACCCACCACAATCAGATGCATCCTGCTGGTGCACATCTACACCATTATAACTGCACTCAATACAATAGACAACAGACAGCTTCTGTGGCAGTGCCATGCTCTCCACCTTTCCAGTCACACCTCAGCCCACTATCCCCCATCTCTAACACCTGTGGGCATGATATGAGAACTGTTCTATTTTTTGACAATTGTTTTGGTTCTGAAAAGAACCTTTTTAATCTGATATCTGTTTAAACAGTCTGACATTTTAGAGAACTTTGAGGATTGCATCTTGAAGGTCTCCCAAGAAACAGAAATTGCCAGCATGCAAGAAGTGTACACCATCTGGTAGGTATAGCCAATCATAAGAATACTTAATTTCTGGGTGGCATATGAGTGTACATTTCAGACATAGTAGAAATGCAGATATTTGTATGTTGACTTTCTTTGGGCTCTGTCAGTCAGGTACATATGGTGTTCTGCTTGCCAGAACCTACGCTCTGTAATATCCAAAAAATGATTCTACAGGCAGGCAACATACTCATAATAGAAGCAAGGTCTAATTTTGCTTATGTTTCTAAATCTACCCAGCGTTTGGTTCCCAAATCATTGCCTCCAAGATGTATCAGCAATGTGTCTGGATGAGCCTGAATACTCAAGTTTGTACATGGTTGGCATGAGGTGCTTCCACCTCATTCCACCCCTCAAACGACTTCACACAGCAATTTGGGAGCTGCAGTTTCTCCCCAAAATCACTGTTCTGAGCATAGTCTGATGCTCATCTTACAATACTGCTGCCTACAATCCACAAAATCCTTCTGCTGTTTTCTACCATTCTGAGATCTGAAACTGAGAATTGGACAGAGAGCTATCAAAAAGTCAATGTTTCCCTGCACTAGCTAGGCAGTAGTGAAAGTAAAACTACAAGTTCCCTCTCTACTTCAACAGCCTTTCACTGATCTGAACCATGAAACACAAATAAAGTAAAATCAATAATAAAATTATTCCATGCAGAATATCGCAGTGTGTGCACTGACTATCAGTGCACTTCTGCTTTAGCAAAAAATATAGCAAGATTTTAAGGTGGCAAAATGCATTCTTCTCATAGGCAGATTGAGACAATTACAAGTATAGAAGCATGTCTGCTTGGTTCCCTCTTGTGCTAACCTACACATGCACTTTAGTTTCATCCTCCATTTTGCAGCTGTATCTGTGCTAGTAAGTACTAATTTACAGACTGACTTTAAATGATAATAACCATGTAATGCAGTAGAGTTACTTATACTTGTATATATAGGTTAGTAGAGCAGTAAAAACATTTTGATAAATATTATTTACATATTGATAACACTTTGTTTCATACTAGAAACATGTTAAAGAAAATGTTAAGTACTTACAGTAAGCTAAGCAGTTTTTCCTCTTTCTTTCAAGATGGCTGCTATGTGTTTCTTCTTCTTCAGTATTCAGCATCTCTGATTGGTTGTATTGCATGGCCTGATAAATGTCTCACAACATCTGTTTAAGTGGCTGTCACTGAAATGTAAATCAAGCTATCATTGGCTAAGGTCCATTGTCTCTTACCCCAAATCTTATTTTTGCGATACTTTCAAACACACAACACTATTTTTTGAAACTTTTGAATGAACAACAGTACTTTTGATACTTTCATAGTGCGACAGTATATTTGCAAAATTTTCAGACTTTTGACAATACATGTCCAACAGCATGAACAAGTACTTTCGAATGTTTGACAGTATTTTACTGACACTTTTGAATGCACAAAAGTGTTTTTTTAACATTTTCAAATGCACATTATTCAATTTTTTTGTAAAACAATAGATTTGTTCAGTGAAAAACTGCTGTGCCAGATTCATAATGCGTAAATTGAAATTGTGACAGTATGTGACAGACCATTTTATTAATGTTAGTCATTTTTTTCTTGAACTGTATTTCAAGCAATGTTTATTGATTGACACACTGCACTGTGACTAGACAGATATACTGCCCACTTTTTCAGAAGCAATTCTGTACATTACATATACAGCAAGTGCAAATAAGCAGTCTTAAGATTGAATATTAGAAGAGAACTAAATAAACAGATACTAATATCATGTTTTTCTGTCTCCATTATACAGGTGTCTGCTACTTCTCCAAGATTGCTGATTACTGCTGTCACGTCCCAGATAGCAAACTTGCCCACAAAATAGAGATGACAATCCAAGGAAGGTCAGCATGGAAGCCAGTGATGTGAGTTCAACTCATGAGACAATTCACACAGCTCCTGAAATAGTGCAGCCTATGTTGTCCCAGACCACAGTACCAGCACGCACTTGCTTAACAACAAGAAAAAAGTGTGAAAGTTTGCAACAGTTGTGTAGATCCCTGAGATGAAATACAATGATTGCTAAAGTAAGCATTACTTCACGCACTAAACAGCATCGCAATGTGAGACATGGTGATACTGGTCTGAGAAAGCAGGAATATTTCTGATCACTAGCATCTAAAGCTAAGATCGAGAGGCTTACTGGTGCTGTGATGAGACAGGAGCATAAAAATAAAGAGTCATCTAAGTGTCATGAGATTGCAACTGAAAGTACTCACATTTGTGAGTAGATCAGTATTTGCTCTTCAACGCTTATGGCGCAAGTTGTATATGATGTTAAACTAAGGCTACAACGATATTCTGGATTGTCTGTGCACAATTTCTGTGATGTTTTCACTGGTCAGTGGCTCCACACACAACAGTCAGAAGCATATTTTTGGGAAGAATCTTACTATACAGAAAAGAGACAGCAACTTCAGCATAGATGAGTCCAGTAAATTGGTTAATGTACTCAGTGTCTCTGATGATAGAACTATGGAGTCAGACGATGACACTGACTCAACTACACAGCCTCAAGCTTCACTGTCTCTTGTGGGCATGTGATACAACATGTAACCACAGGCAATCATCATCTGACAAACTGAAACAGTTTATCAACATTTTTGTCATTACAGACCGCAAAGAGAGGTATAAACTTTTACCAACATTGATCTTTGTGACATACTTTCACATACTGGACTAATGGGTCACTCAATAGCATGCCTAGATAGAGGTGTTTGTGACAGTGTCTTCCACCACATCGGATGCTAGGAGTACATCATACAGGCATGCGAAACTTTGTATACAGGGTGTATGAAGTTTGATGAGTTGTCAATCAGTACACTACTTTAAATAACCTATTGGAGTCTGGTGACATGCATGATGCCGTCACATTTTCAAAGAGCTACGACATAGAAGTTCTGGTGACAGACACAGTAATGTGTCAGTCTGCAACTTCTGATGAAGGTGCTGTTTCTGTGTTGAAACAAACATCCTGAAACAGTTCGGCAAAGAAATAGCAAAATTCAATTGGCAGTGGCACAGAACTTTGACTCTGTATGTGTCTCATGTGATTGTCTCTGTTAAGACAAGCAAAAGTTACTGTGAACCTTGAAACCTTGCACCTACAATGACATGTAGTTACGACTCTCAGCATTTCTACTTCTGAAATCTGACTTTGAGTTACAGACCATCATTGTGCTGTGCAAACACTGTTCTCCAAACTGAAGTGTAACATTCTGCCACCAAGGTCACTGTTGAATAATATGGAAGCAGAAGCTACACCAAGTGAGATTGCTACATTGAATATGTTTGAGCGTATTCTTATTCAGACAATGAAAGCTTTTCAAACCATTTCTCATCTGAACACAAAAACAGGAACATTCACAAAAAGAACTCATTAGATATCTGAAGGGTTCCATTACGTATCTCCCCTTCCTCTGCAGGAAAATGTCTAGGCAATCTCCAGTGAAAATAGTTTGGTGATTGTTGTGAACAGTGTACCAACTAAGGCCAAGGTCATCTGGCAAGATATTGTCAATCTACAGAAGGTAAAGCTTGCTCTTACTTATTTGAAGAGTAACACTCCTTTTACACAGACCCTGAGATATATACTATGAGTTCTATATCAATAGAATGCAATGAGTTGGTAAGCTCTAAGCCAATGATAGAAAAGGTCAATGTGCAGCAAACGACAATGTATGAACAGTACACAATCCACCCACTACATGGCAGAGATCCAGTGGGTGACAACATTGATCTCATAAATGAAACAGGTGGAAGGTGAGCCTGTCAACATAAGGAGGCAACACTAGAAGCATGCTGTTTCCAGACTTATTCCCAAAAGGGTCAGGTGGACACCTAGATGACAGGGAAGTATGTATACAGGATGCTGAGTACCACAGCAGCCTCATCCTTGTAAAGGTGGAAAATTCAGACGAACATACATTGTCTATTCCATCTCCTCTGGGAGAGTGAGCTTAGCATACTGTCTACATCAATTGCACATACAATTTATCTCACTACTCCACTAGATGGAATTACAGCTGCACAATTCCTTGAGAAATTGAAGCAGAAAGATGAAAATATGCAAGTAAATTTGTCTTCCATTCTCTCAAGTCTATGTGGTATGAAAGAATATTGGTACATTAGACATTCTGAGGTGATGACAATGCTGAGAGAGTACAGTGCAGCCACATGGTTTGTCACCCTCAGCTGTGCTGAATATGACTGGGATGAAGTCATAGAACTGTTGAAATGGGCAAACTCTGATGTTGATGGCATTTCATCAATGACTGTCGGAGAAATGTGCTCACTTGACCCTGTGTCTGTCACAAGACATTCCACAAGCGTTCATGACATATCGACTTTCATTTTATCAAAAGACAATCCACCTCTTTGGTACTGTAGAGCATTACTTTTGGAGGATGGAGTATCAAGCACAAGGTGCCCTTCATATTCACATGTTATTGTGGATCAAGGATGCACCACACATCAGTGAGCATGAAGCTGTAGAAGTACTAGCATGCATCAAACAATACATCACTTGCGATTCTGACAAGTATGACAGTCATACACTATAGAGTTGGTTTAAGGTTCCAGCAACATAATTGTGCAAAATACTGCCTCTGGGTAGTGAAAACAAATCTGATTGATGCATAAGATGTTGTTTTGGATTTCTAGGTGGGTTTGTTGTGATGGTGCCATGAATGAACTTTTTCAGCAATGCGACACACTTGAAAGCAAATCCACCAAGAGGGTATACGAATTCACCCAGAGATGAGAAAGAGGTGTATATCAATGACTACAACCCAACTCTTCTCCTAATGAGGCAAGCAAACATAGATGTTCAGTTTGTGGCTGACAATTCATTAGCCCTAGTACGGTATGTAACATTGTACATGACTAAGCATGAACAGACTAGCTTGCAAGATCTTTGGGAAGATATTGCCAATCAAGCAAGATCCTGACATCTCAGCTGTGGTCACTGGGATTGAAAACCCTCTCTACAGAGAATGTGGAGCATATGAAGCCAGTGATCATTTAATGGGTACACATTTGTATGGAAATCTGATGCTGTGCACTTTATCAGTGTCAACTACAAAGAGAAGCACAAACGGTACTTATTCCTCATGCTGACATTGAGGAACTAGCTGTCAATAGACCTTATTCAAAAATATTTTGAAAAATAACCTTATTGACACATACTACCCCAAAAGGCACAATTACCTGGATGTTATGTGCTTGTTTCAGGTGGCTAATGGTATGACTACAAGACAGATGTGTCACCTGATTCAACACACCACATTTACAAGGTTAAAGGAGTTGATGGCTGCCTTATTAAAGACACAAGCATTGGCTCATAGATCACTGCAAATTACAGCTAGGCAATCAGAAAGCAGAAAGCACTACTACTTTGCTCTCTTATTCCTATTTAGACTATGGAGGAAAGAGTCTGAATTGAAATGTAACTTGATACATTTGAAGAAGAATTCAGTCTCAGTTATGAGAGTTTCAAAACTCAGTACTCAGAGACATACATACAGAGACTGGAGTCTGAAAAGAGCAGCTTGAGAGGCAGAGAAACAACTGCAGGAGGATACTCCTGTCAGCTCTACAAGACAACCTTGATGCAGAAGGTCAAGGTATTATAAGTGAGCCTCTGTCTTTAAATGCTACAGAAGTGTTAATATCAGAAGTTGAGACTCTGATGGAACATGGGACACACAGTGGTGTTAACCAAGCTGACCTGAGAGAAAGACTCCATCAACAGCAACGCATAGTTCACTCGCAGGTCACTGATGTAGTTGGACGTCATCTACTTCATGAAGCCAAACAATGTGACTGTTCTGACCATAAACCACTGTTGTTGTTTGTTAGTGGCTCAGCTGGTACAGAAAAGAGTTTCCTCATTGAAGCCATCACTGCTGAATTACGTAATCTGACAGGATCATCAATGTCTGTTGCTGTCTCTGCTCCTACTGGACTAGCTGCATACATCATTGATGGAGTAACTTACATCGTCTCTTTATGTTGCCAGTTGAGCATGCAAAACAGGCGACTATTGTAAACTGTTATTTGAAGTTGCATCTCAACTTTGACCCATGTTCACAAAGATTAAGTTACCCATCATTGATGAAATTAATATGGTGTCCAATGTGATGCTAGCCTGTATACACCTGTGTCTACAGGAGATCTTGGGTACTGACTATACAGAAGCATTTGGTGGCAAAAATATTCTCGTACTGGGAGACCTTTACAGCTTGCACCAGTTAATGCAGAACATGTCTTTGCAACTCTGACTGTCAAGCAGGCCAAGAGTACACTAGGCTACATTGGAGGTGCTAACATTTGGGAGCTATTCACATACATCGAGCTATCTGATAACATGTGTCAAAGTGGCGATTTGGCTTACAAATCACTTTTGGATGAAGCTCAGTACTGGTTCTCTATCAACAGAATATGTGTCTATGTTAAATGAGCGGAGAATCAGAACACACTTCATCCACTGAAACAACATGTGATGTTTTCAGTGATGTGTACTCCACGAGCACACACATTGTGTGTCTTATGCCACGACTGAAGAAATGTGCTGAGTTCAACAGTGTCATGTTGCAGAGAGAAAAACAAGAAATTGTCACCCTGCATGCTGTTGACACAGTTGATGGTGTCATTCTCAGTTGGAAACTGGTAGCAAAGATGACTAAATGACTTACTGAGCTGAAGTCAGATGTTTCATGCACAGCTGGACTTAAAGCTGTTTTTACAGTTTGTAAGAATGCAAGTGTTATGCTCGCGACGTAACCTTGCCGTTGAAAGTTGCATGGTTAGCGTGCAATGGGAAACATCATAGACTTTCTTACAATGTCCAGAAGATATTTATCGAGAGACTTGTAGTCCACTTTGACAACATGGAACAGCCTGTAGAGATACAATATACCTGTGTTAAATTTCAGGTATGCAAGGACATCTATGTAAACAGGAAACAGTTCCCACTATGTGATGCATATGGTGTTTCAATTTACAAATCTCAGGGATTGAGTTTGGATTCAGCAATGGTGGACATAGGCAAAGACATTTTCAAAGATGGCATGAGCTACGTAGCACTTTCACGTGTACATAGTCTATCTGGGTTGCACATCATTACTCTTGCACCTCAAAAGATACGTGCTGACAATCGATGTATTGTTGAGTAAACAGGTTACATACTCTCTATCAGCCACACATGCCTTTATTAGCACTGCCTACATCTCTTGCTGTCTCACATCATGCAGTCATATCTACACCTGACAACAAACAGACACAAGTTTCCACAAGTGACTCAACTGTGAAGAAGTCTACAAAGGTCAGAGTCGAAAGAACATGTGCAGAACCACTTGCTGGTCAGAAAGCAATAGGTGTGGCTGCTGTCCCAGCATTTGACAACAGCATTAAAGTTAACTGTTATGCTAATTCTGCTATGCAAGTTTTACTCCTCATGCCACACTTCACACAGGCAATATCTGCTTCAAAGAGACTCACTCTAAAAGGCATTGAAGCAGGTAATCAACATCGTTTCTGAGCAGTCAAACAATGTCCACTCACTCACACCTCTACGGCAGGTGTTAGGGACATATGACAGATGCAGTACATTTTCTGAAGACATGCAACAGGTTACCTCTGAGTTCCTGATGGCAGTGATTAACAGCTTGATGAAGAGGGATTCAATGTGACAGTATTTCACTGTCTCATATGTCACCAAATATACCTGAGTATCGTGCTCATTCAAAGCATGAAACCAGACAAGACATGCTATGGGTTACCCTCATTGTCCCTCAGGCCAAAAGTAACAAACTCCACCAGCTATTCACCAATGCTGAATGTAGTCACTTATGTACAAGGTGTGGGGCACATGCACTCAGTCCATACATCTCAGGACTCTCTCAATATCTGTTGCTTATGTTGCACAGGTTTGACTGTAATGGGCTCAGAGTTGACACACCTATCACAGATTACACAGCTGGCAGAATAGCTTTTAACCTATCACTGTTTGACACTCACAGTGTTGTCTACCACCATAGTCAATCTATGCATTCAGGGCATTACACCTGTTTGTTAAGGTATATAACTGTCTGGGTACACTGTGATGACTCCACAACATCTTTCAAACAGATACTACCGCGACACTTAAAAACTACCTCCTGATATTGAAGAATTATGATGATCTTCATGTCTCAGAGGAATAGTCACACAACATGTGACATTCTTAGCTGTCTACCTTGTGACACAGTGACTCATAGGATACTATAATGGTTTGCAACCTACAACTTTTCATTAAAATCACACACATAAAATATGATATGGTGACAAAGCATATTGATTGCAACATGACATATAAGATTTTTATGTTTGGATTAGTGACAGCATGAAAATTGTTGTAGTGGCTTCACTCTGTGCCAGCTCTTTCACAGTTACTAGAGAAACCATGCTTACATGTCAACGAAAGATTGTGACATCTGTAAACACATTACTTTCTGGCTCACCACTTGTCAACATTTCTTCTCTTGTAAGTATGTAATTTTCATACAGTACAAGAAATGCTTACCAGTAGAAATGTACAACAGTTCAATGTTTAACACTTATCAAACTCTGCAACACATCTGTCATAACCATGTTGAGCACTCTGTCACATGCATGCTATCACCAGTATGTATCTGTATCCTATTTGTGACATCTTGACCCCATCACAACTTCGCTGTCATGCAAGAGTGTACTACTAGTTCTGTTAGTTCTCAAACTGTTAAATTGTACATATCTATATATAACTATAAATACATGGTTAAACAATTCTTGATACTGTTACACTGTTCAAACTAAGGAAATGTATATACCTATGCAAATGTAAGAATTAGTGATGCACAAGTATTGGCAAGTAGCATTTCAATACATGTTAAGTATTCAAATGACAAATTAGTGTCTGTTAAACAGCAACACAGTAACATATAAATTATATATTCATTTGTATTTGCTGACACCATTGCTCATCAGTAGCTAAATACTAGTGCTAGAACTATAACCATCATAGTTAAGTTACATTTTGTGGCTTTATTTAGTCAAGTAGACCACAATAGAACTAAAATTTACTTACCTAGATTGAATAAAAACATGCCATGTAACATATATTAGTTTTGTATAACATTTTCAACTGAAGTATTAAGTAACTTTATGATGTGAAGATATGTTCATTGTATTTGTATTGATATTTAATTCCATGTACATGACAGGCAAGTAAAATGTGATGTTTATTTATAATACTTGCAATTGTAAATCAGACACTTTGCTGATAACAACTGAGTTCTTACCTGTTCTTGACAATGTTTTTGATCACCTCTATTGAGGGGTCGGGTGGAATTTTCCAAATGCACTTATTCAGTGACATCTGTAACTATATTTAACTGTTCACAATAGTTATCTAATATCACTGAGAACATAATTTCTTTCTGTAGCTGTTGCTGTAACACTTAGCATCTGGTTTTCACCCACCCCAGGAAAATACACATTATCAGTCACACAACAACAATGAAGTTATCAGTCTTCAATGGATATAATCAACGTTTGCAAAATGCTGTCATAGTTAACAATATATATATATTTTTTTTGTACCTGCCAGCTGCCCGAGATCTACTCAGTCACGGACCCTGCCCACCCCTCCAGATTGGGTGCACCTGTACCTTGGGATCCCCTGGCTTTCCCTCAGGGTGGGGCCACAGAACTGACCCCTCTCAAACGGCTCTGATGTCAACGGATAGGGCAAGGCAGGCCACCCTGGAGGCAGATAGGAGCCAAGGGCAGGCATCATAGAGGCAGCCAGCAGTTCTGCATTTTTCTTTATTGTGCCCACTGAGGAGCCGGACATGCACTGACATCAGCGCACTAATGTGCAGATATCCACTGGATCATCCCCATGTAGATGCCCACACCCTGCGAACACCCAGCCTCCATTGTGTGTCACTACAGTACAGCCATATCCTCACCCACCCGCAAGGAAGGAGGCTGTTGCAGGATGCTCAATCCTTCCTTCCCCTGTCAGCCCCAGCAGCCTAAGTCCATCCCTGAACCCAGGTCACCAGCATGGTGTAACATATGGCCCCAGTGCCTCAACCTCGCACCACGGACCAGCTCATAGTTACAATATGATACCTAGGAAGTGCACTATGGTACAGTAATGGCCCACCTCATCCTGAATGTAAGCATGAGGCATATTCAAGTTTTGAAACCACTCAAGAAGGAACATTAGCCCAACATTACACACCCACTGAAGAGCCTTCCAGCAATAAAAAATGGGGCATTTTTAGGCATCTCAATGCCTTTCTGTCAGATTTGTACTATTGTCTGACACATTGTGCCGACAAAAAGCCCAGTTAAAAGCTGTCCTTGGTCAGTCGAGACCCAGCATTGTTTCTACCTATTTCATTACTGTATGTAAGCAGTTACTTATTACATGGCACACCATGTTTTGACCACCTGTGATATAGTGTTAAGTGTTTAACAACCAATGGCAACACAATTTCGATTGTATTGTGAGACTGATTGTGTGAAATATTAATACTCCTAATTTGGCCCTTTCTAAATCTTACCAATTGGCAATAAAGTATTTTTTAAACATATATACACCTGTCTTGAGTCTTTACTTAATCATCAAGGTACAATGTAATGAAATAACAGTCCTTATATGTAAGCATCCAAAGATACTTAAGCAATAAGGAACTAAAGGCTACCATCACTGGTAGTTTAGTCCCTTCAGTCCCTGTCCTCCCAGCACATGATATACTGTATCGATGGACTGCAGAGAGTGTGGGCCCTTCAGCCCTGTACACACAGCACATGTTTTCCAGAATGGATACAGAGGTGTACTCACATCCCTTCAGGCCCTGAACTCCAAACACATTATTTCATTGCTGACAGCACAGACCATTTGTATCCTCTCTCTCACAACATGATAAGATGTATGCACCCACTAGTGGGAGCACAGGCCCAATGGTGTTAGGGTGAAAGTCCCCTTGGACGACTCCAGCCCACGACCCCAACCAACATCATGGTGCATGCTGTAGTCATCGATTGTAACTTTCACTCCATCATATGTGTAAAGAGCTGAGGAACAGGAGAATGGATGAGAGTTAGGACCAATGACTCCAACGCACACCCTGATGCCATTTGGGGTGGTGGGCTGGACTGGTCCAAGTGAGGTTTCAACCCAACACCACATTTCCTCCTTTTGTCGCTGTGGAACAACCTAACTGATGCATTAAATTAAGTTTTTGCCTCATATTTACTTCTTTTGAGAATTATGATTAGAAATAGTGAAAATAATGCAGTGCAGGAGCATGGGCCCTTGGCCCTGTGCTGTCACACGTGATGCGCTAGGGCACAGTACCATAATTGTAAATGCAAATGGTAATGGTAACATCTACAATAGCAAAAGGAAACAGGAATGCAAAAGAAAATGAAAGCTTATATGGAACACAAGCCATAATGTGCACAGGCACAGTAACGCAATTGCAAATGCAAATGGTAACAGTAACAGCAACGAAAGATGCAAAACCTTAGAGAAGTGGTAAAGCAAATGAAAGTGCTGCCGTAAACACAAATGGCAATGCACATGGGAGCGTAAACTAAAATGCAAACACAAACATTAGAGGAAATGCGAATGGTAACAGTAATGCAAATGCAAGCGGAAATGAGAACTAAAGGGTAACGGACAAAGTGGCGACACGGAACATAAACGCCAATGGGTACATAAAAGCAAGTGGAAACAGTAACTGTAACATTAACAGAAGCACATACCCTGTTTTTCACCAACAGCTTCATAGAGAAACACAGTGTGCACAAAGAATGTATGCATAACAATGGGCCTCGGAGCAGAAAATGAGCTGTTGGAATACTAAATTGCTTATATCTCAGGAACTGTATGAAGTAGAAATAAAATTTAAATGTCACATAAATCATGCTCTTCCTGGCAATGTTTCTTGTATATCGTGGCCTTCATGACAAAATTTACGTTTTCAAGATATGTGCGTATAAAGATAAAAGTGCCGTCATACCACCATGTTAGCCTATGAGAAAAATTTTCAATTTTGAGTACCATAACTTGGCAGACATTGAATATTTTTCACCAATCTACCAAAAAGCACATCTGTGAGATGTTGGCTGCCTTCCTCCAAATTTCAGCCCAAAAGACCAAATGGTTCTTTTGCAGCAGAATGGCAAAGAACCAGTGTCATTTTGGCCATAGTCTGAAAAGTACTGTTGAACTTTGTGAAAACTTTTGCAAATCCATTCAAAAGTATTGAATGTGTGACACAACTTTGTGAAAGTACTTTTCCAGAAATTTTAAAACATATTTCTGGGGTGTTTTACCCCAAAATAAAGACATGCCTAGCATCTTCAGGGTCAGACTAGGTGAATACAAAAATAATTAGGTTGCTAGAGGGTCCCAAATTTAAATGGCAAGCATTTTTCTAATCACTGTGAAGTAAATGGGCCATTTACGAGAGTAAAAACCTCATTTGTGACACTTTCAAACTTTTGTTAACTTTTCCTATTGACTTATAATGGGAACTTCTTTTTGAATAACTTTTGAACCATTTAATATTTTTCATGAAATCTTCGAAAGGCACACGAACCCAGGCTGCACATTCCATGAAGTTTTAGGACCAGTCACACAAACATATGCGATCTGTAGATGCGAGCAAAGAATTCACCAGACAGCGTAAACATGCACGCAGATCACATAATAACTCCACACCCGTATATCCGACCAGTACAAATGTTGGCAGATCACAATATGTATAGTTCTTGATCGTGTAGTTCTGAATTTCAGGCAAATCCATTGAACAGTGGCAAAGTTATTAAAGTGAAAGTTTGACCCTTTAACTCAGTAGCATTTCAACCTTAACTATGGTGGCCTTCAACATGTTAATTATATATATATATATATATATATATATATATATTATAGTGAGTGCGGTCATGCCACTATAGTTAGAGTTGAGCAGTCAGTTACATACTAAAGTCAAAGGTTTGGATGTTAATAACTTTGGACCCATTCAATGGATTTGTCTGAAATTTGGTACAGGCATTGGGGCACACTAGATCTCTTGATCTGCTAAATGCATTTCGGTCAGAGTGCTGGTCTTTGTGTACAAAAGTGCTGAAAAATGCAAAATTATCCATCTTTGGAGGCACATTTTGGCATTCTTAATGTGGCCTGCACGGTCTCATGTGGTGTGCCACCCTGAAAGATGGCTTGATTGAAAGAGCTTTGGTGGATGAACATACTGCTTTCATTTGGTGAAAAATATTAAGGCATTCAAAAGTTATGGTACTTTTAAGTTCCCATTATAAGTCAATGGGAAAATTTATATGTATATCTTGCTATCAAAGAATGGGGTTCTGGCTATATCGTCCATACTGGCGATCAAAGTATTTGCAGCCTCATGGTTCAAGAATCTTTGTCCTTGAGGATTTTCAAAATTCTTTGATCACAAGAGACACTATTTTGTTTTTATTTTCAGATTGGAAAACACAAATATCTCAGCTCAGGGTCACTTCTGAAGTAAAACTTCAATGGTTTTACTCAGGGGCTCTGATCTATAGTGCTATTCCTTTGGTTTTCATCCAAATCAGTAAAAAATAGAGTTATAAGCTTTTAAAATCTTAATTCGCGGCTCGCTAACGTCTTTGATAGTGAGCCTGCAAATTCTTTGATAATGAAATTCTTTGATCGCGATCTTCCATTGAGACCTAAAAACACTAATATCTTGGCTCAGGAATGAGCTAGGGACAATAATTAAGGTGGATTTTGCTCAGGAGGTCCGTTCTATCAAGACATGCCATTGGTTCAGTTCAAATCGGTGAATAATTCACGTTTCACCATTTTAATTCTTTGTTCGTGATCCTGCAAATTCTTTGATCATGAGATTCTTTGTTCAAGTCAGTGAACAAAGAATTTCAGCCCAGTGGTGTCCTAGGAAGTCCAATGAGGGTGAGTTTTACCAGGGGCTTCATTCCGTCGAACCATGGTGGTGGTTTACTTCAATTTCTTCAATTTTTTGATTTATAATATTTTGAATTCTTTGTTCGTGAGCCTGCAAATTCTTTGATCATGAGATTCTTTGATCGCGATTGTGCATCGTGAGTGAGGATGAGATGGCCCAATTTCAAAATCAATTTTCTCTCAGCCCAGGGGTGTCCTAGGAAGTCAAATTAGGTGGGCTTACTCAGGGGCTTCGTTCTGTTGAACCATGATGGTGGCTTACACGCAAGTCCATAAATTTTTTGATTTTAAGATTTTTAATTCTTTGTTTGTGAGCCTGCAAATTCTTTGTTCATGAGCCTACAAATTCTTTGATCATGAGATTCTTTGATTGCCATCTTTGATCATGAAGGAAGGACAAGATGGCCAGATTTTTTATAATGGAATAGATAGGGAAATTTTACCAGTCTTTAACATTGAATATCTAGGAAATGATTTGGTCTTTTACTTGAAATTTGGAGGTGTTTATGGCATGTTCTGGCTGTGAATTATTGTATTTACATGTCAGACAAAATTTATTTTTGGAGATATTGCATGACACACTTTACATGTTTGCGGACAGTGTTTTGCTTGTGGTGGTGGCTTGAAATTGATAGGATACCTAGCCTTAGTGTCATGGATGTAGTTTTCAGTCATTGTGTGTGTTAAATGTCAACAGGTGCAGAACTGTGCCAGTCTGATGAATGAAGATCTCATATTTTAGAAATGTTATATCTTAGACACGGTTTGGTCTTTTCACTGAAATTTGGTGGGTGCTGGCAGCATGTCACATGGATGAAAATTACAGTGTTTCTGTGTCAGAAAAATTTTTTAGGCGGAGATATGGTGTGGTGCAGTTTACATTCTGCAGACAGCGTTTTGCTTGTGATGGCGGTTCAAAATTGATAGGATACCTAGCCTTAGTGTCATGGATATAGTTTTCAGTCATTGTGTGTGTGAAATGTCAACAGGTGCATAACTGTGCCACTCTGAGAATAAAAATCAAACTTTGACATGTGATATCTTGCACACGGTTTGGTCTTTTACTTGAAATTTGTGGGGTGTGATGGCATATCCTGTAGATGTTAATAGAGGTATTTATGTGTCAGACAATATATTTTTCAGACATATTGTGTGACACACTTTACATTTGTGGACAGCATTTTCTATTGTTCTACTAGATTAACATTTGTTTGGTGGCTGGCCTTGCTGTTGTAAATGTACTTTTTAGCCATTGAGTGTGTAATGTGGCCTGACACTTCCCACCAACTTGTGCAACTTTCTACTTTTCTATTCTTTCTTAAAAGTAAGGACATTCTGTGAAAAAACTTCACTAATGCATCAGTTAGGGCTCTTCTTCAGTGAAAAAAGTGGGATATTTGATTTTAGGATTCCCACCCTTGCACCCACCCATCCCACCCCACCAACAGGCATCGGGGTGTGCATTAGGGTCATCTGCTCTAACTCTCACCCCATCCCATGTGTAAACAAGCTGAGGTGGTGCAGTGTGGGAGAATGGGGTGAGGTTGAGACCCCAATGACCCCAATGCACTTGATGTGAGCTGTGGTGAGATGAGGATGGGTGCTGAGAGTGGAACTCAAAATCAAATTTCCTCACTTTTGCTGGGGAAGAATTTCCTAACTGATGCATTAACAAAGTTTTTGCATAGAATATATATTATATGCAAACAACTTCATTAATACATCAGTTAGGGTTCTTCTACAGTGACAAAAGTGAGTAAATTCAATAATAGGGTTCCACCCTTGCACCCACCCCACCCACTACCCCCACCAACAGGCATTGTGGTGTGCATTGGGGTTGTTGGCCTAACTGTCACTCCATCCCATGTGTAAACAAGCTGAGTTGGTGCAGTGTAGAAGAATGGGTGAGAGTTAGGACCAATGACCCCAACGCACACCCTAATGCCTGTTGGTGGGCAGGGTGGGGTGGTGCAATCTATAAATCAAAATGTAAGGAATTGCAGTAAACCACAAAAATGCATGCTTAGGATCAAAGAATAAAATGGTGAAACATAAAGTTTTCAGCATTTTGAAGTGAACCAACACCATGCCTTGATAGAACTGACCCTCCTGAGCAAAATGCATCCTCATTTGTGTCCCTAGCCCACCCTGAGCCGAGATATTTGTGTTTTTGGTCAAGATGCAAGATCGCGATCAAAGAATCTCACAATCAAAAATGTGCAGGCTTGCAATCAGAGATAGTTAGCGAGCAGCAATTAAGATTTTAAAAGCTAATAACTCTATTTTTTGACAGATTTTGATGAAACCAAAGGGATGGCTCTATAGATCAGAGCTCCTTGAGTAAAACCCGTCCATGTTTTATTTCAGAAGTGACCCCTGAGCTGAGATATTTGTGTTTTCCGATCAGAAATTTAAAAAGCAAAATAGCGGACCTTGCGATAAAAAATTTTGAAAATCCTCAGGGACAAAGAATCTTGAACTATGAGGCTGCAAATTCTTTGATTGCCAGATGGGACCAGATAGCCAGGACCCCATTCTTTGTTACAAAACAACACATAAATTTTCCTTTGACTTATAATGGGAACTTAAAGTGGCATAACTTTTAAATGCATTAATATTTTTCACCAAACAATAAGCAGCATATTCACCAGCAAAGCTCTTTCAAATGAGCCATCTCACGGACCAGTGCACCACACAATGGCCACATGAGAGCTACATCAAAATCCCAAAACTGCCTCCAAAAATGTATAATTTGCATTTTCAACACTTCCATATGGAAAGACCGTAAGTCCAACTGAAATGCAATTTGGCAAATCAAGCTATCTACTATGTCCCACTGAGCATACAAAATTTCAGGCAAATCTGTTGAACGGGTCCAAAGTTATTAACATGCAAACTTTTGAGTTTAGTATGTAACTGACCGCTGAACCCTAACTATAGTGGTGCGACCATGCCACTATTATATATATATATATGCTAAATAAGTATTTACCACTTGTCAAGACAGAATAAAAGGCAACTCATTCAGCTGGCAATCTAAAGATCTGTTCATGCAACTAAAACTCAGAGTCAATTCAGGGTGCACTTATAAGCTCTTTGGGATACATCCCAACTGGTTGATCTGAACACAGCTGAGAAGTTTATGTAAGGCTGTAATCAAAAAGCAAAATCACAGCTCCTGAAGAAAATGAAAAAAAATGGTCTTACCACTGCCCCTCACCTAAAATTCTGGTCTCAAATAAACCTCTTTCTCAAAGGGCCATACAAATCAAACATACCAGTATCATAATTTGTGAGATTCCATCACTGACCTACATCAGATCACAAATGCCTTCAACCAATCATTTATTTCCCTACAAAAGCTCAAGCTTCCCCTTTAGTCTCACTGTTCTCCCTCAACACCTATTATCTTAAATGGTGGCAGCCACAATGTCATATCAAACTAGTATCATACAAATATGTCTTGCATCTACTATCCAATGTAAAACCTGAGATGTCAGCAGGATTTGATTACCTTTATCAAAGGCTGATCGAAAAAGCTGCCCTGTCTTGGTGACTTTATTACAAACATTCTACAATATGTTCTGCATGCATGGTACAGTGCCAGACAAGTGGAGAATGGCCCTTATTACTCCTATCTATAAAAATAATCCAAAGAACCTCACTGAGAACTTTAGACCCATATCCTCCTCAGTACTCTGATAACATACAGTAAGACATTTTATGCCCAAGTGATCATGTACACAAAGAGTCATAGGGTCCTTGCAAACACTCATCATGTCTTCTGTAAGAACCATATCACTGATTCAGCCATAATCTTCTTTACAAATAGCATCACCTGTGCAATGAACATGGGGAAATTCAGAGTGCAATCTATGTAGTCCTTACAAAGGCCTTTGACCTGGTTAACCATACCCTCCTGTGCCATCAATTGTAATACCTAAATCTGGACAGCCACTCCATATCCTGGTTCAGTAACTACCTGGAAACAGGAGACAGCATATGAAGTCAAAGATTTGCCATCCCTAGTAGCCTCATTCAAAGGTTTCCCACAGGGCTCAAGTCTCTGGACCCTTTCTATTTACACTGTATTTCAAAAACTTGCTGAAGAACTGTGGCTGTGGCAAAGTGGCTATATGTGGATGATGCTGTACTATATCACAGAGCAGTTGACATACATATCATAAATGTCATCTTCCTAAACAGCTTCAAACAGTTACAAGAATGGTTCACATGTAACAAGCTTGTCTTAAGCAGTACAAAATCAAAGGGCATGCTGTTTGGCTCAAAATGGAAACTGCTACAATATCATGACCTTTTAGGATTGACTCCTGCATGAAGGTCAGCTAGAAATCATTGACAATTTCAAATATCATGTATCTCACTTGGATTCCAGTCTGTTATATGGAATGCACATAGATGCCATCAGAAAAAAACATTAAACCAAAAACTGGGTCTACTATATAGAGGATTGTGCATGAGCAGTGATGCACAACAAGGATATTCTTGTATCGAGGGTTTTCTTGGTAACAGATTACCTCAAGAGCACAGCTCAAGAGGTTCTCTGTTACCAAGGGATCTCAAGTGAAGTCTTTCTGAAAAATCTATGTAAACTTATATCAGTCTTGAACTTGTCCTGCAAGTGTTAAGAACAAATGACACGGGGTGTGGCCTGGCAGCAGAGTGGAGCAGAAGCATTTCTGCAAAGCTCCCAAAGATTAGAGCCAAAATAACATCAAAATTGCTTTATTTTCAACTTTTGGACCTCTAGATAGGGCCCTGCATGGCTTGTGTCAAGCTAAATGCCTAAAATGGGTAAACAAAAAGCTTCTCATAGTCAGCTGATTTTTTAAACCAAAGGCGACTGCACGAGGTGCAGGACCGCAACAAGCAGAAGGTGCCTGTGGTGATAGCAGCTCTCAGCCTGAGGTGGTCTCATTGGGCACAGTTAATGCTACACTAGCCCAATTAGTGAAAACTATAAGAGACATGGACGAGAAGCTGGATGTCCTCACCCCCAGGTTAGTGCTCTTGAATCCGGGTAGACGAAGTGTGAGCGTAAGGTACAACGGGCTGAAGGAGTCTCTCTCAAATCAGTTGATGCCACCCGACAAGTTATTAAAAGAGAACTCTCTCCTCTGACAACATTTGGAAAATGTCAAAAACCTTGTAAGGAGTGTAGTGTGCACATTATTGGCTTACCAGAACAATCGGAAGGAGAAGTTCCTCTGTCTTTTGCTTCATCCTTATTTCCTCAAGTCCTGGGTCTCTCAGAAGATGATCCTCCTCTGGCACTTGAAAAGGCTTATCAGATCACCCTCTGGCATGTGGGTCCCAATACCATCGGACTGCGCACCTTTCTGGTGGTCTGCACAGGGTAGGAGTCGAGACAGAATCCTGGCAGAAGTGAGATGGAAGAGGCATCTGCTTTATGGTAAAGCCAAAATATCCTTGTTCCCCAACCTCTCCTACTCTACTAGGCAATGACAGAAGGCCTTCAACCAGGTCAGAAACAAACTGAAGGCCCTGATGATAATGCACCAGCTTCTCCTGCTTGCTAAGTTAAAGGTGCACTGGCAAGGACACACATACATTTCAATGACCTTGAGGCCTACAAGCTTCAGGAGAAAATTGAAGGAGTGGCTGGAAAGTGAGAAGGTCATGTCTGATGATGGGGCCCTGGTGGATGATTAAAAACTTGTGGTGTAGTGAGTACTTTACAATGATCCCTATGGGACTACTCCTAGAATCCCAATCGAACTGTTTAGCATTTGAATGTTATGTCTCTGTTCATGACTTTTCATGGCTGACTCTCTCTGCAGTGCGACCACTGGGGGTGGGGTCCAGCAGCAATTTTACTAGATCCCATGGTGTATTGTTTACAAATCTGTTTTTCCTTGCAGTTCTGATGCATATATTGATACTTATCTGAGGCTTTACCTACTTTTTGAATGTTTAAAACTGTCTCATCTTTGGGACTCCATCTACTGACTGTGTAGTAGTTATCAATGGAGGGATTTTTGGGCTGGGTCCCTAATTGTGAAAGATGGCATCTCTACTGACATTACTTTATTTCTTATCCCCAGGTAGTGCTCTAGACTGTTAGAGGCTGTTCTATATATATATTAATCCTGTTATTTTAAATGTGGTACTTCCTACATGTTGTAACTAAGGGAGGATGTCTTGTGATTCCTTTATAAGTGGATGTATGTGGATATATGTATCCTGTATTCCTCTGTGGAGAATCTTTTAGGTTTTATATTGAAATTTATAAATAAAAAATATGATAAAAAGAACAATATGTTTTGCAGTTCAGTTAGAGTGTATTTATTTTTGTATATAAGTCTTTTATTAAGCTTCAAAGAAAGAAATATATAACTCCTCACATTTTAAAATGTCAGCCAACAGCTACATCCAACTTATGCGCACATATCTAAATCCAGGGATATAAAAACTTGATAAACAGTCTAAGCATTCTGAAAGAAATCATCTTTGACATCTCTGCCTACAGCTTAATCCAATAACCCCAGATCACCAATCCTTAAGTAAGAACACTGGCAACATCTTACACATTCTCCATCTGTATGTAAAGAGATAATTGAACATATCAGGAAGAGAAATTGGCACCCTGTGACATGGGTTAAAAAAACACTTACAAACCCTTGCTCTATTGCATTGCCCCAGAATTAAACCATGTCAAACAACATGTGAAATCACACCAAAGTGAGAAAGCCAAGGTGACCATGCAACTTGAAATCTAGCAAGGGTCTTTCTTCTCCAAAAAGCATTTGTTGATAGGAGGCTGTTCTGGACACTGCCTGCTGCCAATGAGTATGAGATGGAAGGGTGGTCGACCTCCAGTGGAGTAAAAGTAACCACTTTGCCACCAATGCCGCTGTGTAGAGGAATATCTTATAGCACAGAACCCTCAAACCTAACAAAAGTGGATTCCAATATCTAAAATTGAGAGGAGTGAGGTAAGAAACATTTAAAATATCTTCTAAAGTGGTAATAATACCTGACCACCAATCCCTTAGTAACTCACACCCCAAAGTATATGATATTGGTGAGAGAAGGAGAAACAAGGACCAGATTGTGAGGATTAAGAAGGAAGAAGGGTGAGTGAAGAAGGGGAGGACAAGGCAGAGGCACTGAATGACTACTTCTGCTCTGTGTTCATGGAGGAAAGGGGCAGATACCTCATGGGAGGAGGGTGAGCAGGAGGAGGGTGACTGATATCAGGATTACAGAGGACAGGGTTCTGAAAGGAATTAGGGCACTGAGGGTGGACAAGGCACTGGGACCAAATGGCATTCACCCTAGGGTGCTTAGGGAGTTAGCGGAGATCCTGGTGGGACCACTGGCAGACCTGTTCAGTACATCACTAGACAAAGAATGCCTGCCAGAGGACTGGAGGATGGCCCTTGAATGCTCATTCATTAAAGTGGCCCAAAGAGATGAACCAGGCAACTACAGACTGGTGAGCCTCATTTCAATCATGGGAAGCTTTGGAGACAATCCTAAAGGAGAGGATGTTGACCTATTTGGAAGGCAATGGTCTCCAAGATGATCATCAACATGGGTTTGTCTCAGGCAGATCCTGCCAGAAAAACCTAGTTGGGTTCTATGACTGGGTGATCAGGGAACTGGGCAAGGACCATGCAGTAGATATCCTATATTTGGACTTCAGCAAGTCCTTTGATTCTGTGCTGCATGGGAGGCTGGGGAAAGCTGAAATATATAGGGTGGGAACAAAATGGTCAATTGGATCACCAACTGGCCTAGGGGTAGGCAGCAAAGGGTAGTAGGGGGGAGACTCTCATCAATGAGGGATGTCACGAGCATGGTGCCGCAAGGTTAGTACTGGGACTGGTGCTGTTTGGGATATTCATAGCGATTTCTCACAAGTCTGGAGTAAGATCAGTCTGTTAGCAGGACGATACCAAGATGGAGCTGTGGTAGATGACATGGAGGTGGAGGGGACTCAGGAGGACTTTCCAAACTACAGGAGTCGTTGAAACATGGCAGATGGGGTTCAATGCCAGGAAATGCAAGGTCCTACTTGAGCTAGGAACCAGGGAGGAAATATCAGCTGGGAGGGTATAGTTGGAAGCACTGTGGAGGAAAAGGATCTAGGGGTGCTTATAATGGGAGTATCAACCACTCAGCTCAGTGCAGGAAGGTGGCTGCAAGGTAAACAAGATGTGGAGTGCATAGCGATGGGAATCTCCTCCAGGAACAGAGAGGTGATCCTTCCTTGTACAGATCACTGGTTGGGCCACATCTGGAATACTGCGTACAGTACTGGCATCCATTCCTGAAAGGACATCAGATTGTTGGAGGGTGCAGTGTAAGGCAATGAAAATGATCCAGGGACTGGATGGAAAATCTTATGAGGAGATTATGGGAGAGCTGAACATGCATTCCTGGAAGAAAGGACAGCTAGGATATGATCAAAACCTTTAAATACTTAAAGGAATAAACAAGACTCATACAGAAGAGATTTTCAGATCAAAAGGTGGAGGGACATGAGAGACATCAGCTGAGATTAGAGGGGAAGATTCAGGCGGAAAGCAGGAGACACTTTTTCATGGAAAGGGTAGTAGACAAGTGGAATACTCTGCCTGAAAGTAGTATCCTTTCTGTATATCCTATACCCTGGGATCCCTAGGCCCATATTAACCCATCTTTCTGGCATCCTATGCCATCTACTTAAAACCTTTTTTGGATAAGTTGCAATTTTGGGTCCAGAGAAACTTGGTGTCCCTCAGTTCAACAGAGGGACCAGCTATCTGCTTCCAACAAATCCTGTATTTCAGCTAACCATTTCTGCCTGAGAGTCTCCCAGTTCGGTAGTGATACTTCTTGCAGGAGTTTATATATAATGCTCATATGACCTTTCAAAAGTTGAAACCATTTTAGTAAATATTTTTTAAGTATATGTGTATTAACATTTATTCTTTCATAAGCCCTGCAGGTAAAGCATGACTAATTGAAAATACCTCCAGAGGTCTCAAGCAGGTAACCTATATTCATTTTGCAAGTGATTAAAGGACTTGAGCAATCCTAGATTTGAATTGAAAGATCTCCCACCACCCAGACCCTTGTGAGACCGAGGTAGCCCAGTATATCTGGGGAGCCATTTATCTACAACCTGGTGTTATTCCAAAGAGATTCATAGGATTCAAAGCAATAAGGGTTCCAGTGGAGCATGTTTAATACCTTTCTTCCAATTCTGTTTTGTGAATTGAATGGGTGACATAAGTTGACCTGGGTCTGAAGGGAGTCCTTCAATAACATTGCTAAGGGTATGGTCAAGTTGATAAAGGAGATGTTGAAGAACTGGGGAAGTGGTGTGAGGAGGCAGGAGGTCAGTGGCATTTTCAGAAGTGCTCCCAGTACCCAGAGTGAGCATGGTGAGGAAGGTAAGGATAGAAGAGCTCAACACTTGGCTGGGAGCCTGGTGTTGAGCCAAAGGAGTATGGGCAAGTGGGAGGCTGGGATGACATCTGGGACAATAGTGAACTGTTCGTGGGGACAGGTTACATTTGAGTGAGGAGGGGCAAAGGTATTAAAACAGAGGCTAGGGATACATAGCAACTAAGGTGGATTTAAACTAGGTGGGGGATGCAGTGTGCAGCAGGATTGCAGGGAATCCAGAGGGAAGCCAAATGATCTTACCCACCCAAACAAACAGAGATGGAACCAAGGAAGGGTCACAAGGGGTTAGGAATGATAGGAAAAAAAGCTGAGGTAGGGAAGGAACAATTTGGAGGGTTGTCTCCTGAATGCAAGAAGTCAGGGAAAAATCAGATGAACTACAGGCTCTCTTGGCAGTGGGAGTGGTGGACATTGCGGCCATCACTGAAACATGGGTCACCCAATACCAGAACTGGGACCTGATGATCCCAGGGTATAGGATATACAGAAAGGATTGAGGCAAAGGGAAAGGGGAGGGCTGGCTATTTACAGGTGGGAGGGATAAGGTGTGCTGGGAAAGAAGGGGAGGACCGGTAGGACAGAGGCATTATGGATGCAATTCTAGGATTTGAAAAGTAGGACACTTAGGATGGATGTGGTGTACAGGCTACCGGCTCAAGCAGAAGACTTTGACAGGGAATTAGCGGAGCAGATTAGGAGGGTCTGCAGGAAGGGTAACACTGTGATTGTGGGGACTTCAATGTACCAGGATTGGATTGGTGCTCCCAGCCACCTCAAGTGCATGGAGCAGGTCCTCTTGGAAGCATTCAGGACAGCTTCCTGACACAGATAGTTAAAGTTGACTATATTGGGAAAACTCTGTTCCTAATACTATCTAATGGGGGCGCTGTAAGGGAGCTGGGGTGGAGGACCCACTGGTGAGGAGTAACCATCACTCAGTGTGGTTCATGCTCCAGCATGGGCAAGGAAGCTGTAGGTACAGGAACCAGGGTGGTTTACTTCAGACAGGTTAACTTTGACAAGATGAGGAAATTTTGGAGAGGCACCTGGTAGGATTCCATCCACACTTGGATGCAAGTCAAAAATGGAAATCATCCAAATGGGGAATGTGGAGGCTACTGGGTCATGTACCAAAACACAGAGCAAGAATGGAGCGGCTAAGAAATCAGGCTAGCTGAATAGTGAAGTCTTGGAAGGGTAACAGCAAGAAAAGCAGTATTCAGAAGGTTCAAGAAATCTGGGAGGGAAGATAGGAAGTATCGTGAAGAAGTCCAAAGAGGTAACTACAATAGTCAGGGTGGCCAATGCTTCCAGAGTGCTGAGCCTGGAATAGGGCATCAAGGATGGGGAAAAGGACTCTTTAGGTACATAGGGAGAGAAGGAGTTGCAAGGATGAGATAGTGATGATTAGAAAGGATGGGCGTGGGCGGAGAAAGGGCAGAGCAGGCAGAAGTACTAAATGAGTACTTCTGCTCGGTATTCACAGTGGAGAAAGGTGGGCAGCTACCTCAGGGGATGGGGAAGGTGGGTAAGGGAGGGGTGACAGATGAGATGATCACAGAGGGCTGGTTATGAGAGGGTCTGAAGGTGGATAAGGCACCAGGACCAGGCGCTTTCACCTCAAGGTGCTGAAAGAACAGGCAGAGGTCCTGACAGGGCTGCTGGCAGACCTGTTCAATACCTTCCTAGACACAGGATGTATATCACAAGACTGGGGATGTATCACATGGTGTCCCTCCACAAAAGTGGCCCAAAGGACAAACCAGGCAATTACAGACCAGGAAGCCTCACATCCATTGTAGGAAATTAATGGAGACAATCCTGAAAGAGAGGCTGGTGAATTTTCTGGAGAAGAATGGACTCCAGGATGGTCAGCAACATGGGCTCATCTCAGGAAGATCCTGCCAGACTAACCTAGCTGAGTATTATGACTGGGTGATGAGGGTACTGGACAAGGGCCATGCAGTGGATGTCCTGTATTTGGACTTCGAAAGGCCTTTAATTTGGTGCCCCATGGGCAGATGGGGGAAAGTTGGAATATATTGGGGTGGGGACAAGATGGTGAACTGGATCATAAACTGGCTGAAGGAGAGGCAGCAAAGGGTGGTGGGGAACTCTCATCCCCAATGGCTGTAATGAGCAGGTTTCCACAGGGCTCAGTACTGTGCCCGGTGCTGTTTGGGTTATTCATATTGGATAATTCACATAGCATCAGGAGAAAGATCAGTCTGTTCACTGATGATACCAAGATGGGGTGGTGGTGAATAATGACATAGTAGGGTGGCAGGGGCTACAGGATGACCTGACTAAGCTGGAGGAGTGGTCAGAAACATGGCAGTTGGGGTTCAGTGCTAAGAAGTGCAAGGTACTGCACTTCAGAGCAAGAACCAGGGTGAACTACAATTTGGGAGGGGTTTAGTTGGAGTGCGACAGTGAAGGAAGAGAATCGAGGGGTGGTTATAAAGGGAATATGAACAACTCAGCACAGTGCAGAAAGGTGGAAGCTTAATCTCCTCCAGAATAGGACGGTGATCTTGCCTGTATACAGGTTCTGAGTCAGGCCACACCTGGAGTACTACATGCAGTGCTGGTGCCGTATCTGAAGAAGGATGTCAGATTACTTGAAGGTACAGCACAGAACAACAAAGATGACCCAGGGATTAGAGGATAAACCCTATGAGGTAAGGCGAGTTAAATATGTACTCCTAGAGGAGAGGAGGAATCAGGGGATTTGATTGAGACCTTTAAATACGTGATGGAGATAAACGTAAGCCCCTTTCATTCAAGAGGCAGTTATAGCTCGCTTTAGGAACCCTCCTCTCCCTCTGGTGTTTAGGATTTTATATTAGTGCTCTGGGGGAGTAAGTTCAGAAAGCCAACACTTGGTGGCAGCACAGAGTAGTTTTTCTGGGCAGTATATAAGGGAGGAACAGGAAGTTTTCTGGGTCTTTGAGAGGGACAGAGAAACGGTGGGCACTGCTAGAGAAGTCAGTGGGGAGGGGCCCCTCCTCCAGACAGGGTCGGCAGCTTCTGCAGAGATGCATCATGTCCCTGGGTGGGCATCCACAGTGTTGTCATCAGTAGGTAGCTGCCATCATTGGGTCCAGACACTAGGGAGTCCAGTGGGAGAGAAGTCAGAGGATGATCAGGTTGGAAGGTGAGTGGGACTCTGGGGACAGTGTAGTCACACATTTGGTAATGTAGGGTTCCTGAGTCATTGGGACTGCAGCAGGTTGTGACAGGGTTTCTGCAGCTTGGCATGGCAGGACGGCCCAGGGGTACTGGTGAGGGGCCAGGAGAACCTGTACCTGTGCAAGGATCTGTTTTGAGGAACAGGCCTTGAGACTGCCAGACTTTGCCGAGAGGGATGCAGAGTGCCCTAGAGGTCTCCCCTTGTTCTGATTTGCACAGATAAGGCAACAGTTTGGAGGTGATAAGAGGGTTGCTGTCAAATAGCTGTTTGAAAAGTTTGGAGTCATGCTCCCATTGAAGGTTAGAGGAAAGAGTGAGAGGCAGAACACTCATGGGACTAGCTGGGCCAGGTGAAGACAGCCCAGGGGCCAAGAGTAAACAAGAGAGTGGGCAGCAAGGTTTAGCAGGCTGCATGTATTGAAAGCACCCCAGTGTGTGATGGATTGTTAGGGGTGGCTTGGGGAAGCTCATCATTCCCCATAGGGACAGATGCTTCAGTAAGAAAAGTTAAGGAAGCACTGGGAGTCGAATTGTGGGAAGTAGCTCAATTTGTAGTGAAGCATTAGACAGGTACTCACCAGTTCCAGAGGATTCTAGGAGCTTCATGTTCCAGGTTTAATAAGATTTTTGTCCTGTGGGAAATCTCTGCTGCTAATGTTCTACTGGTGAAGTTCTTGCTCTTCCTGATAAATGCTGCCTCTAAAATTCTCCCTTTGTAAAGGTGTACAGAGTTTAGCCCCATGGAGCTGTATTTGTATGTTTTAAATAATGAGACCCCACGCTGATAATCATTTCAAGAACTTAGGAGAAATAAAGCTTAAATCATTTGGGAGAAAGTTCCGATTCCTGTGAGTTTATTCTTAAAATGATCAATAAGGGTCCTAATAAAATTTAGACTTTTAGATTTAGCAGTCTCTGCAAGTTCTTTTTAACAGGTATCAAGTTTATTTCTAGACGATCCTGCATCTTCCTGCTGCCGGTACCAGTGGGGGTTAGGGTGGCCTTTTGATGAATTTTGAGGTCATCCCTGCCAGATCTCCTGAGGATGCAGAGTGTCTGCATGAATACCTTTGAGTGAAAGGAAAGAAGACATCTTGTGGTAGGCAATGTTTTTCCAACTGATTTGGTATGCTTGGGGAGTTTTGGTGAGATTTCTATGCTGGTGGCAACAAGTGTGGGCACATCTGCAACTTTCCTTGTGTCCTAGGGGAGAGGAAGACTGCATTCCTGGAATGGAGGTGCTGGTGGGTCACTCCACATGCTAAGCCGGGTGGCACACTTTAAAATATATTGGTGCCATGGGGTTTTAGGCCTGGGGCCCTGCTGAGCCATAAGTGCTGCTGGTGTGGTGCAAGCGCGCATGACTCATGAGTCACATGATGACATTCCAGCTCCCTGATTGGCTGAAGGCTGTGGGAGAGAAAAAGCAGCTTGGAGCCTGGCGGCTATTTTGCAGCAACATTTGGAGAAGTGTGGAGGTGCTGAGAGCAAACTGGAGATCATTTGAAGCCAAGCAGAAAAGCCAGAAAGTAAGATCAATTTTATTGCCCTTTGAAAGCTAATTTGGAGAATTGTTTGAGAAGCAAAAGAGATTTGGGGGTAGAATGGAATATTATCACAGGATAGCAAGCAGGGATTTAAAGTGGAAGAGAAGCTTTTCCCCTTGAGGACTGCTGGGTGCACAGTTCCTTCCTTGCTGCTAACCTGGTTTTGGAATGCAGGAGGAAAGGACAGACTGAGGATAAGATGTGGATATGGGGGATGGCATTGTGTGACTGCCTGTCTGTGGGATCTGTTCCAGTTCCACCCTGGGGTGACTTTCACCATGCCCTGCCAGTTTCTCAGTGGGGATACCCCCTAAGCATTTCAGAGGAGCCCCCATCATTGTGGTCACAGGGCAGTACGGATACTAGAGATTTCCAGAAGCTTTCCCTTGGGGAGAGTGCCCAACTACTGTAGATGTGGAGAAGCCAAGGGACCTTTCCTCAATGTAATAGTGGAGGCAGAGAAGTAAAAGGTGTTGGGAGGAAAAGTCAGGGAGTGATGAGGAAGATAGCTGTCTACCCCACTCCTCACTACAGGCTGCCTGCTATCCCGTGCAGAGGGCAAGGCAGGGTCTTAGAAATACTTTGGGTGATCCCCCAGGGCCTAGGGGTTCCCCACCAAGGCTCTTGTCTGGAGGCAGCCCACCAGCCCTGTCAGAGGTGTCAAAGGCCTCAGCATCGGTAAAGTCCAGAGCTGTGATCAAGCTGGGGTTCCTGGGTCCTATCCAGGGTGACTATCCAGAGAGAGAGATTCCAGCAAATGAGTGGGATTATGATGAGGAGAGAATTTGGGCCAGAGGTTTCAATCTGTGGGTTATCAGATCTTTTGAGCAATTCCTCAGCCCTTCCTCTGCCCTGTGGTTACTCTGGCAGATCATACCCCATGTCTTCCTGTCTCTGCCAGGAATCTCTGGACCTGGATGGATGAGTTAAGCACAGTGACCCATTGAATATTGTTTACAGATAGGGGTCTCTCTGTAATCAGGTCAGACCTAAAGAACAAGTGTCCAGGATTTGCCTGAATGGAGCCAGGCAGAGATGGGTGAGAAGGAGGATGCAAATCAAGCATCCATCTTTGACTATCCCTATGTGTCTGAGAGATTGTGGGATATTACCAAGGAGATGACGAGGACTGGGTATTCAAGGAGCAACTAAAAGACTGAAACATCACCCTGGAGGTGGGGTTGTCCCTCTCAATAAATGTTCCAAAAAGCACAGGCAATGTGCCACACTGCATCATGGTCTGGACTGACTATATTCAAGAACTTTGCCCTGGTGCAGGACATGGCTGGAATCCGTGCCAAGTAATATATCATGGCCAAGGATTCCTTTGGGATGTTACCACCAAGCCAGATCTGGACTTTTATTTCCCACCTGGTGGGGACCTATCACTTGAGACCCTGTATAAGACTTGCAGACTTATGCCATGATGACTGCTCACTGGAACAGGTTTTGGGTAACAGACTGAAAATGCCATGCTATTTCTACTTGGTATTAATGACTTTGTAATTCTATTGTCTTGATTTTAAAATCTAAAATCAATCATTTTTATTGCTTGCCTGTAGGGCAGGGGTATTTCCCTCCTGCTCAGTGTGAAGTGTGTGTGTGTGTGTGTGTGTGTTTGTGTGTGTGTGTGTGTGTAAAGAGTACCTTTTAAAATGAAAAAAATATATATTGTTTGGGGTAACCTATTTGCAATTTGGGGAGGTACAATTGTGGGGTTAGAGTTTAGTGCAACAATTAGCTACCTCAGTCTGTGTGCATACATGTTGGTTATGGTGTTAGGACATTTAAAAATGTTTTGCAGTATTCCTTCTGCTTTGCATTTGTACTTTAAAAGTAGAACCTCCTGGCAGAGGGTGGAGAATCTATTTCTTAAAAATAATTTGTAGGGTTTAGTAGTTTAGAGAGGTTCTCTTTTGGTCCCAATTCCTACAGACACACTTGTGTATAGTCTGGGAAGAAGCATTCCTGGATTGCAGGTGGGGGAGTATGTGTGGCCCCTCTGCCATCATTCCCAGGAGGAATGATTTCCTGGTGGGGGAGACCGTGAATCCCTCTCATTTGAGAAGGGGTTATAGCTCACTTTAGGACCCCTCCCTCTCCCTTGGAGCTTAAGATATTATACTAGTGCTATGGGAGAATTAATTTCTGTCAGACCATCCTTGGTGGCAGCAGAGAGTAGTTTTTGGGGCAGTATATAAGAGATGAGCGGATGTTCTCTGGGTCTTTGAGAGGGAGCGAGAGACCAGTGGGCAATACTAGGGAAGTCAGAGGGGAGGGGGCTCCCCAGGCAGAGTCAGTAGCTTTACAGTGATGAGTAGGGTCCCTGGGTGGGCATCAGCAGGAAGTCATTGGTAGGCAGCTGCGATCATTGGGTCCAGGCTCTAAGAAGTCCAGTAGGAGAGTAATCAGAGGAGGAGCAGGTTGGAAGGTGAGTGGGACCCTGAGGGGCAGTGTAGGCCCTTGTTTGGTGGTGTAGTATTCCTGGGTCATTAGAGCTGCAAAAGTGGTAGCAGGGTCTTTACAGCTCAGTGTGGCACAGTGGCCCAGGGGCACTGGTGAGATGGTGGGGAAAACCTCTTCCTGTGAAAGGTCCTGTTTTAGAGTGACAGGCCTCATGGCTTCTGAACTTTACTAAGTGGGCCACAAAGTGCCCTAAAGTTCTGCCCTTGTGCAGGTTTACACAGATTGGGCAACAGTTTGGAGGTGATAAGAATGTCGATGTCAAGTAGCTGCTTAAAATGTTTGAGTCATGCTCCAATTAGAGGTCGGATGAAAAGAGTGGGAGGCAGAGCATTCATGGGACTAGTGGGCCAGCTAAAGGCCTTGAGGGCTGAGAGTAAACAAGAATGTGGGCAGCAAGGTTTAGCAGGCTGCATGTGTTAAAACACCCGGAGTGTGATGGATTGTTAGGGGTGGGTTGGGGAAGCTCATTGTTTCCCCATGAGGACAGTGCTCCAGTAAGTAAAGTTAAGGAAGCACTGGGAGTTTAATTGTGGAAGTAGCCCCAATTTGTAGTGAAGCATTATACAGTAGGTACTCACAAGTGCCAGAGGATTCAAGGAGCTTCACGGTCAAGGTTTGAGAGGATTTTGTCCTGGTGGAATATCTCTACTGCTGAAGTTCTGCTGGTAATGTTCTTGCTCTGCCTCATAAATGCTGCATTTAAAATTCTCCCTTCATAGAGGTGTACAAAGTTTACCCCATGGAGCTGTATTTGGATGGGTTTAATGTTAAAATAGTATGGCCGCAATAGTGCCTATATTCACACTTGTATAATGTTGCTGTTCATTACACGCTTTGAAATATTAACTAACATGCAGAACAGCGTGTCACAACCCCACTCAGCAGGTCAGGCCCTCTGCTCCCACAGTGCCAACCTCCGAGTGCAGTATTGTGAACAGAGTAACAGAACAGGGTGGGCATCAGCAGGAAGTCATTGGTAGGCAGCTGCGATCATTGGGTCCAGGCCTAAGAAGTCCAGTAGGAGAGTAATCAGAGGAGGAGCAGGTTGGAAGGTGAGTGGGACCCTGGGGCAGTGTAGGCCCTTGTTTGGTGGTGTAGTATTCCTGGGTCATTAGAGCTGCAAAAGTGGTAGCAGGGTCTCTACAGCTCAGTGTGGCACAGTGGCCCAGGGGCACTGGTGAGATGGTGGGAAAATCTCTTCCTGTGAAAGGTCCTGTTTTGGAGTGACAGGCCTCCTGTCTGTTTTGTGGGTCCAAATCACCTTTGGTCTCAAGTTCTGGAGGGATTCAAATTGTGAACCTTCTGCTAGCATACCCAAATGTACAGGCTCAGATAATCTGCTTTTGGGGAATGACAGATATCTTTAAGCCACGGCACCTGACCAGGTATACAAAATGGCCCCTTAAAACCTCTATGAAAGACTTTAGATAAATTCTTACCTTTTCCCAGTTTGGTATACCATTAAGATTATGAACAGTTTAGTCAGTCTTAACCATCAGAAATTCACATGCAAAGAAAGAACTTCAAAGGCACCAGGCAGCCTCTTTAACTATAAGAGGTTTACTTAGAAAATGGATAAAAATAGATTAAATGTACACACAAACCATATATCACAAAGCATACAATCACTTAAAGAACAAGGTTTAAAGTGCAATTTCCTACCAACATACAGTAAGACTTTTCTATATAATGTATACCTTCTTACAGTGCTTTAGGTAGCTGTTGTTTCAAGACAGTCCAAACAGGAATGTCAGTAAGTGGAATACAGAATACAGTTTAAACCATGTGTGTCCACCCTTCTATGACACCACCTAGCTCCTCCTTTTAAAATATTAAAAACAATACAACCAGGATGTCTTATCACTCAGGAGGTAAATTAAATAAGGTGACAGCAACAAAACTCATTTCTCAAATGACTTCTTTGATCTTGAGAGGTTTCCTGCTTTTTCAAAGACATCAGAGAACTTTTACAACTCTGCAGTTTTCTCACTTACCTGTCATATAGCTTTCCAACACCAGCTGAAATTAGCTGTTCTTCCTCTAAACATCATAAAAGTTTATAATCTCTATCCGGTAGCTGGTCAGCTACAATTAAGTCAGATAAACAGGAGACCCTTAATTATGTCTCTCTATTCTTCAATTATCCCTGGATTTCAGGTTAACATCTTGTAGCTGAAACTTTGGGAGGAGGTCATCCACAGGATGTCTCATTAGAGACACTCAATAACACATTTTATATTACAAAAATCTTAGAGCGATCAGAACCAGCTGGTCAAGCATCATAATCCTCCCTACCTAGACTGAATTTGGGGCTCTATCCCTGCATGGGAGGAGTGTCCCAAATCAGTTCACTCCTCATAGACAGAGACTAGCCATCTGAGTTCTGATTGGTGCTCCATCTCTATGTAAAATTGTCATGTCATACCTTTGCAAATCAAGACTCCATCTTAACAATCTACCATTAGTCTTTCCCATTTTGGCAGCCAAACTAGGGGTTGTGGTCAGTTTCTACCACAAAATGTTGCCATATAAGTATGGCTCTTAGCTTCTTTAGGGCCCACACTATGGCAAGACATTCTTTTCCACAGTAAAGTATGCCTGCTCCCTGGGAAGTAACTTTTACTCAGGTACACTACCAGGTGATCCTTCCCTCAGCTGGATGTCTGACTCAGTACTGCCCCATTACCCACATCTAAGGCATCAGTCTGAACTATAAAGGGTTTGCTATAGTCAGGACTAGTCAATACTGGAGCACTGTACAGTGCCTCCTTCAGTCTGGTAAAGGCTTTTTCACAGGGTGGGTCCCAGGTAATTTTCTTTGGCACCCTTTTCTTTACCAGGTCAGATAGGGAGCAGCCAGGGCACTGTAATTGGGTAAAACATTTCTATAGTACCCTGCTGCTCCTAGAAAACTCCTGACCTGCTTCTGCATTTCTGGTCTGGGCCATGCCTGGATCACTTCTATTTTATTTGTTTAGGACAGAGCTGTCCCTGGCCTACCACATGCCTGAGGTATGCCACTTCTCCATGGCCACCTGGCACTTCTCAGCTTTACAGTGAGCCCGGCCCTCTGTATACTGCCCAGCACTTCCCTAAGGTGGGATAGGTGTTCCTCCCAGCTGGCACTAAAAATGGCAATGCATCCAGGTGCACCATGGCATACTCCTCAGCACTATTTAATACCTAGTTCACAAACCTTTGGAAAGTGGCGGTCGTTCTTCATTCGAAAGGCATTACTTAAATTTAAATAAAGCCTATCGGATGATGAACCAACCTCTCCTAGATCTGTCTTTTAACTCTACCTGCCAATACCCTTGGTCAGGTCAATGGTTGTAGGTAGGTCACACCTCCCAACTTGTCCAGGAGTTCATCCATCTGGGGCAGCAGGTGGGAGTCTGACTTGTGACTGCATTCAGTCCATGATTGTCCACACAGAAATGAGTAGAGCCATCTGGCTTGGGCACTAGGACTATGGGTGAGGCCCAGGGGCTGCAGGAGTTCTGGATTACTCTAAATCCAGCATCTCCTCCACTTCCCTCTAATGTCCTTTTGGACAGCCTCTAACTCTCGATATGATGTCTGCTGTATGGGCGTCTGTGTTCCTGTCTCACATCGTGCATCGCTAAAGGGTTAGTCCAGGCTTGGTGCTAAACAAGGGGCATAGTCTGCTAAAACATCCCTTACTTCCTGAATCTTGTCTGGGGCCAGCTGGGGAGACAGTTTTACTGCCTACACAGAGGACTTCCGTTGCTTTCTTCCAGCAAGTCCAGAAGGGGTCTCCTTCGTCTGTCCCTCCCCAGGACTACACACTGCAAACACCATGTCAACCCTATTAGCATATGGCTTCATCATGTTGACATGGTACATCCTTCTGTCTGTCTTCTGTCAGGTAACTCTATAATATAGTTCACTTCATTTACCTTCCTAACTACTTGAGTACGGTCCTGCCCACTCAGCCTGCAACTTGTCTCTCAGACCGGAATAAGGACCATGACTTCCTGACCCACCATGTACGAGTAAGCTCTGCCTCTGTGGTTGTACCACACTTTTTGTTTCTGTTGGGCAGCTGCCAGGTTGCTCTGGGCTGTCCCCATACACTCCTTCAGCCTTTCCCTAAACCTAAGGACATAATCCACTATGGGAGTTCCTTGAATGGTGTGCTTGCTTTACCAGTCCTCCTGGATCAAGTCTAGGGCCCTCACATCAAGTGTTATATAAGAGTTCAATGGGGAAAATTCTGACAACTCTTGGGGCACTTCCTGTATGCAAACAACAGGTGGGAAGGAATTTCTCCCAGTCCCTCCATGCTGTTCAACAAATGCCAGGGACATTGACTTCAGGATAACATTAAATCTTTTCACAAGCCCATTGGTTTGTGGGTGATACAGCGTTGTGCATCTCTACACCACTCCACACTTCTCCCAAACATTTCATCAGGTCCGACATGAAGGTACCCCTTGATCAGTGATAACCCTGCGGAAGCCAACATGGGATAAAATCCCAAGTAAGGCATCTGCCACTTTGTCCGTCCTCAGTGAGGATAGGGCGACTGTCTCTGGGTACCTGGTGGCATAATCCACAACAGTCAGAATGAATCTCTTCCTTGAGGAGCTGGGGGTATTTAAAGGCCCCATAATATCCATTCCACCCTCTGAATTGCTCCTCCATTACTGGCAATGGAATTAGAGTGGTTTGGGTTTTCTTGCCTGCCTTCCTATTTCTTGGCACCAGTGACAAGATCTGCAATCTCCTTCACCTTCTGGGTGAAGTTGGGCCAATAGAAATTCTGGGCCAGCCACTGCATAGTGTGCGCAATTCCCAGATGACCAGACAAGGAATATCATGTGCAATCTTGAGCAACTGCTCATGATACCCCTGGGAATGACAAGCTACCTGCCTAGCACCACTCCTCTGTATGCACAGCTTGAGTATACATCAGTCCATTTTCCCAATAAACCTTATGTTTGCCGTCACCTCCTTGTGCTCCATCAGAGTCTGCTCAAGCCCTCAGCTTCTCTAGATTAGTGTCACTTCTGAGCAGCTGCAAACTCCTCACACATTCCCAAGGCAAGGGACAGGTCCCTTTAGTTTCTAAACTAGGGTCCCTAGCACTAGCAGCAGGGCACTCAGGATCACTGTCATCCCTAACCTCTGACAATGGGTCACCCTCCTCTTTGGAGTAACCCTCTGTAGCTGTGTGGTTAACTGCTACTGGGAAATTTCTACCCCTTTTCATTAGTCTCCATATCCAGGAGACACAGGCTGAGGAACCAGCCTCCCAGTAGTTCCACAATGGCTTCTGTGGGGTTCAGGGAACTACAATTTTCCCTTGCCACTTGGCTATGGCTAACTGCACACACCATCCCCGTTGGAGATTGTTGCCAAGCATGACATCCACTGCTAACATTTTGGCTACAGCTACTTGCTGCACAGTTACCCTGTTTCATCCAGTCTAGAAAAACACTAGCAAGGGCAATGTTTTCTCGCCACCAGTAAAGTCTTGTACAGTGACATTTTTATTGGGTATAAGCTGACCAGGCTGTACCAGTTCCCTTTACCAATGTCAGTTCGCCCCTGTGTCCCTTAACTCTTGCGTCTGTACACAATCACCATGACTGGGTGCATGCATTCCCTCATGTTCACAGGCATGCTTCCAGGACACACAAACAACCCACTTCTTTTCCTAGCACCCAGTTGTGTGCCCAGTTTCTTTACATAACCAACATTCCTTTCTTTTTCAGAGAATCTCTACTCTGAAACCTGGGGCTAACTGGTTTTGGTGGAGGCAGTGAGGGTTTTATCTGCCCTGAAGGTGTGCTTTCCTTTCTGCACTGCTACACCCACTCCATTCACTCTCAGAGCAGGTATGATCTTGGCACAGTGGTCCGAGAGTTCAGCAGCCTCTTGCACTTTTGGGATCTTGGTCCTCCAGCCAGGTTTTCAGCTCTGCTGGTCATGCCCAGAAAAACTGTTCTAACAGAATCACATATTCAGTTTTATTACAGAGTTTGCTTCAATTCCTTCCCACCAAAGTTTTAAAAACTGATGTTGTTTTGTGGCTAGCTCATTGTAGCTCATGTCAGGGCTTCTCCTGAATTTACAGAATTTAACTCTGTATGATTTAGCAGTTAATTCAATTTTTTAACAGTGCAGCTTTAAGTTTGCTGTAATCATTACTGTCCTCATTGTCCATTTAACTCAATGCATCCTGAGCTTTCCCATTAAGTAGCGGGATAGCTGGAAAATCCAGGACTCTCTAGGAATTTTAGCCTGAATACAAACTTTTTCAAAAGAATTTAAAAAGGCATCCATATTCTCCACCTCTTCAAATTCAGCCATCAATTTGGAATTCAATTTGTAACCCAGTCCTGTAGTTCTAGTTAAACCCAAGCCATTTATCTGCTCTGGTGCTGGTGGTTGGAGTCATAGTTTCTCCAGTTCATGTTGCCTCTGGCACTCACTCTCAAGGTCTGCATCTCACTGTTCATGGTCCCTCTTCTCCTCTTCAGCTCGCTGGTACTCACATTCCTCATTGTCAGCCTCCCGCTGCTCCCGCTCTCTTTGGCCTGGAACTCCAACTCCATTCTGCACAACTCAGTCTGCAGCCTGAGTCTTTGGTTCAGAATACTTTTGACATTTCCCTGCTGCCGTGGCCCTTGCTGGCACTGGCCCTGCTGCCCTTCTCATTGGATCTGAAAACTGCACTGCCCACTGGCCCCTGCATGAGGTTCAGTCTTTTACAGTCACTATCTAACGACTCGATGCTCTGGGTATCAGCTACCATCAGGGAATCTATGAGGTTCTGCCTGGTGGCTTTTGCCTTGTACAGGACCCTTCCGTCCCTGCACAACTGCTTTAAGTAGTCTACAGTGTGCTCACTGTAGTTGGAAGCCATCTTCTTCCCTAACTATGGCTACTCTAACTTGCACTTTAGAAAAAAAATAAAACAGGTAGGAATTTGACTGTAAGCCAAGTGATATGGTTCTGTTTCCATTTAAAAAAAATAAATCACTGCCTTGTTTTGCAAGTGAGCTGACAGTAAGCTGATACACTGAAAATAAAAGCTTGTATTGCCAAAATTATGCACACGCTGCCAAACCAATCTGTCACAACACCACTCAGCAAGCCAGACCCTCTGCTCCCACAGTGCCAACCTCCGAGCACAGTATTGTGAAAAGGGTAACAGAACAGGGTAACCCTCCTATCTGTTTTGTGGGTCAGATCACCTTTGTTCTCAAATTCTGGAGGGATTCAAACTGTGAACCTTCTGCTAAGCGTACCCAAAGGTACAGGCTCAGATAATCTGCTCTTCAGGGAATGCCAGATATCTTTTGCCTAAGTGCACCTAACCAGGTATACAAAATGACCACTTAAAACTCTATGAAAGACCTTAGATAGTCTTACCTTTTCCCAGTTTGGTATACCATTAAGCTTATGAACAGTTTAGTTAGCCTTAACCATCTGAAATTCACATGCAAAAGAACAAACTTTGAAGGCACCAGGCAGTCTCTTTAAATATAAGAGGTTTACTTAGAAAATGGATAAAAATAGGTTAAATGTACACACAGAATCACACTGTATATCACAAAGCATACAATCACTTGAAAGAATAAGGTTTAAGTGCAATTTCCTACCAACATACAGTTAGACCTTTCTATCTAATGTATACCTTCTTGCAGTGCTTTAGGTAGCTGTTGTTTCAAGAGAGTCCAAACAGGAATGTCAGTAAGTGGAAATACAGAATACGGTTTAAACCATGTGTCTCCACCCTTCTATGATGCCACCTAGGTCCTCCTTTTAAAATATTAAAAATTCTACAACTAGGATGTCTTATTACTCAGGAGGTAAATTAAATAAGATGGCATCAGCAAAAACTCATTTCTCAAATGACTTCTTTGATCTTGAGTGGTTTCCTACTTTTCAAAGACATCAGAGAACTTTTACAACTCTGCAGTTTTCTCACTTAGCTGTCATATAGCTTTCTAACACCAGCTGAAATTAACTGTTCTGCCTCTAAGCGTCATAAGCGTTTATGATCTCTATCCTGGCAGCTGGTCAGCTACAATTAAATCAGGTAAACAGGAGACCCTTAATTATGTCTCTAGTCTTTAATTATCTCCTGGCTTTCAGGTTAACTTCTGTAGCTGAAACCTTGGGGGGGTCATCCCACAGGCTGTCTCATGAGAGACACTCAATAAAACATTTTTATATTACAAAAATCATAGAGCGATCAGAACCAGCTGGTCAAGCATCACAGCGCAGTGACCCAACAGCAGTTTACAAAATAATTTTGCCTTTTGTACTGATGACATGTATGTGTATACGAGGGCTGGGGTGTAATCAGTCCCTCTCAGCCACTTTGTGGGAGGTCAAGGTCAGTGCTCAGGGGCAGCCACAGTAGTTACAGCTGACTGTGAGACTGAAGACAGTTTTCTTGAAGTGAAGTCACGGAAATGGGCTCAGCCTTAACTGGAACTCACACTCACCTACTGTATATCTAATGAAAAGCCGTGTAGACTGATCTGTCAATAGATCTCAGCTGCTTTTTGTGCTTTTCTTGCAGAATTGCTATTGTGCTGTGTCAACTGTGGCAGCTCCTATGTCGCTTTTACCTCCTACACTAACCAGACGCATGTGTCAGGCATGAATCACATATATGGAAAACCTTTTCAACTCTCCTTATAATTAATTTTATTTTGCAGATTGTGTTTGCTTTGTCATTACTGTAGGAGATGGTCAGGAGGCGTTCAGGAGTTGCATCAACTTACAGAATCCTTTTCATTTGAACAAATATCTAAAATGAGAAATCCCATGTCACAAGCCTGAAAATTCTTTTTACACCATTTAGAAGGCTGTTGTGGCAGCAAGGCAAAAGACATCTCAGTGTGGGCTTCTGAAAGTGAGAGTCCTGAGCACTAGGCTGAGAAATGCTGGCCAGTGTTTGTAAAGAAAGACTACAAGTGCCTCCAGTTTCCAAAACAGCAGGGGAACCCATTGTGGACTACCTTTGTGACCACAGGGTACCAGAGGAAACACAAACCCATGCAGCAAATGATCTGCTGGGTTTCAGTGTAGACACTCATGCGAATATGTGATATGCTGTAATGCCACAGTCGCTCATATATGCCATGCTATTTAGATCATAAGTAAATAGTCACGTATTTTGGTTTGATGATTATCACTGGGTACCATTTGTATGTTTTTAAGTAATGAGACCACTGAACTTGTAATCATTTCAAGAGTTCAGGAGAAATAAAGTTTAAATTATTTGGGAGAACGTTCTGATTCCTTTGGGTTTTATTCTTAAAGGTGATCAATAAGGATCCTAATGAAATTTAGACTTTTAGACTTAGCAGTCTCTGCAAGTTCTTTTTAAAATGTATCAAGTTTATTTCTAGAAGATCCTGTACCTTCCTGCTGCCAGTACTGGTGAGGGTTAAGGTGGCCTTTTGATGAATTTTGGGGTCGCCTCCTGCTGGATCTCCTGAGGACTCAGAGTGTCTGGTTGAATGCCTCGTGTAAAGGAAAGAAGACATCTTGAGGTAGGCAGTATTTTTCCAGCTGTTTTGGTATGCTTGAGGAGTTCTGGGGAGATTTCTATGCTGTGGCCCCTCCCTCAGAAGATCAGTAGCCCATAGACATAGGGAGGGGTGGCTACAAACAAGACAGGAAAAAAGAGGTATTTAAGATGAGGAGGAAGGGACATGAGAGGGCATGGTCTCAGATTGGAGAGGGGAAGATATAGGAGAAACATAAGGAGACAATTTTTTTTTCATGGCGAGCATAATGGCTAATTGGAACAATCTGCCCAAGGAGGTGCTATCCTATAAGATGGTGGGCAGTTTTAAAGGAGATGGGACAGGGTGAGAGATGGTGTAACTGTGAGGTGAGGGAGGGTGGGACAGCTGCAATGTAAGGGTGCTAACTGCATATTCAAGCAGATTTGATAGACCATGAGTCCTGTTTCTGCTTGCAGATTTGCATGTTTATATGTTTGTATGTCCTCCAAAATAGCTTGTTCTATTTTAAACCACAAAGGAGTATTCATAGTAGATGGGTATAACCATTGTAATGTTTCTTTAAGGCATGCCCAGCATGATATATCCAAGGCTAAGGCATATTCCAACTTCCCTTAGATCCTGGCACATGTAGTACTTTCCATAAAATGAAGACTTTTTCCTTCCCAAAGATAATTGGAAAATAGCCTGTCAATTTTAACCCACAGACCAGGAAGTATGGGCATTGATAAGTTGTTAAACAAAAGAATAATTTGGAAAAGTCTTCATTTTCATTGCAGCAACCCTACCTGGGAGAGTCAAATGGAGCTTTGCTCATCTATTTAACTCTACAGTCATAGCAGCCAACAGATCACTGTATATTTATGTAGCACATGCCCTGCAGTTTACTGAAATAAACATACCCAAATACCTAATGCCCTCTGGAGACCATTTCAGGTGCAGGAGAGAAAACATGCCCAGTGAGGGTTTCCTTGGTAGAGGGAAGTATCTCTGTTTTAACCAATTCACCTTCAACCCAGAGATTGCACTGAAAGAGTCTATGGCCTCCATATATTTGGAAATGAAGTGTCCACCTTAGATAACAAAAGTAAATCATCAGCCTAGAGCAACGTAGGGAATGACTTAGCCCTAACTATAATGCCATGGATAGCTGGGTGCTGCCAGATAGCAGTGTTCTATGGCTCCATAGCTAATAATAATAAAGGACTTAGCAGGCACCTCTGCCTGGTTCCCAAAATAAAGAAAAAGTTTCTGATAGTATCCTATTGGCCAACACTTTAGCCCTCATGGAAGAGTACAGACTCGAATCCATGTTTGGAAAACTGGGCCAGTGCCTACAGCTGAAAGAACATGAAAGAGATAGTTGCATTCAATTGAATCAAAAGTCTTTTCAGCATCCATTGCCACTATGGTCACTGAATACAGGCCTCTAGTAGCAATTTGGATTAAATCAAGCACTGCGGAGGTTATCACTGGCATGCCTACCATTCATACAACCAGCCTGTGATTTATGTATTAATCCACGTAAGACCTTTTATAACCAAGATACCAAAATCTTAGCCAATATTTTACAGTCTATATTAAGCAAAGAAATCAGCCTGTTGTTCAAACAAAGAGTAAGTCATTATTGGGTTAGGCAGGACAGTGATAGTGCCTCCTGCATTGAGGAGGGCATGGCATCAGCTTTTCTTATAGACTGATAAAACTCAAGGAGTCTGGAAGAAAGAACTGACTCAAAGGCTTGATAGAAATCAGTACTAAGGCCATCCGGGCCAATAGTTTTGCCAGGGGCCAGCTGATAGATAGCCAGCTGGATCTCAGACAAAGTGATATCCTCTTCTAAGACTTGAGCAACTTCTGGGGTTAAGTGAGGCAAAGTGATTTTAGCAAAAAGAAGTCATAGTCCTCCTGAGATGGGGAGAGAGAGAGAGAGAGATTATAAAGAGTTGGTAATATGCCTGAAACAGGCCTACAATTTGTTGGAGATCTGAAATTAAATAGTCACAGTTGTGCTTCAGATAGGGATTTGAGTTTCCATGATTTTCCACTTTAAATGGTAAGTCTGCAATTTCCAGCCTTGTCACTTGACTCCCAGTAAGACTGATACAGAAAAACACAAAGGCAGCTCATTGCTTGTTCATGATGAATCAGTTAAAATGTATTTAGTAAGGATAACTACTTATCACCCCTTTCCTTCATGCTGTGTTGATGTTTGTGTTGTCACCCTCCTCCCTCTTCCTTCTATGTTTTTTCTCCTTTTGGGGTTTTGCTTTTGCTTGACCTCTGTAGCAGTGCCTTCTGAAGAAAAATGAACTCCATTTGAAGTAGTGGATGCCGCTGTCTCTCAGTTGCTGTCCTAAGATGTTGAGTTAATTGCAACATTATATGTCTGAAGAGCAGTGTGTTTTGGTGGGTCCAGTTTTGATATATTTCATCAGAGTCTTGATTTGGAGTGGCCGCTGGAGACTGAGCAACCCTTTTGATTCTTTGTCCAATTGAAAATTTGACCTTTCTTATAATTATTTGATTCCTCTCAGTTCATATTTTAAATTTTACCAATTCAAGCTTCATTCTTTGGAAGCTTTATTTGTAGACTCTTGTCAAGCTTGATAAAGTATGAATGACTTCATACATTTCTTATTCTTTTTATTTGTTTCTGTAATCTCTTTTATTAGTTTTTCATGTTTGCAAGTGCCTTCTTTAATGAAGGAGGAGAATTAAATTTATTGCACAGTCTGCTGTGATCTTTTCCCAGACCTGCTAGTTTTCAAACATCTTCTAAGCCACTTGATGGCCCAGCAGTTATTCTTAAACCTCTCAGGGCTAGGCTCAAGTCAACATAATTTTATGGACTGATGATATTGTAAGTAATGTTCGCTCTGAAAAAGCTGACATTCAAGTGAAGAATAGAGTTGGTATCTCACCTTCCTCAGTTTCTGTGGTTGTGTCCATGCCCAGTTTTAATTTGGAAGTTTCTTGTCTTTTGGCATCTTCTCTGTGGCAATCATGCAAACAGAAGTTGGTATTTCTAGAATGCTGTCTTTATCTGTGCTCATTGCAAAGATTTAGTGATTCCAATAGTTTGCAAAGTGGGTTTTGTTGGTTCAAGTAGGTAAGGTAGAATTCAACAAAAATACCAATGCTTTCAATGCTGGGTTATACCCAAAATGCAGTTCATGTAACTGTATGCAGTTAACAGAACAATGGAACAGGTGGGTACCCATGATCTCAATATATAGCAGGGTGCAGACCGGGGGTGTTGCTAGTCCCGAACTCAAACAGAATATCTCACAGGTAGGACTGCACTCCCACAGTAAAAGATTAATTATTCCATGGACATAAGTGAACAGCCAATGAAATCATCAGACTGGCAGTTTACCACTGGTGTAAATCCTCTGATAAGCAATGTCTGTTGATAAGTATAGCCAATATATCCTCTGCAACATAGGAATAAATACAATAAAAATAAAAAAAGCAACCTCTTTAACATTTGTATTTTATTGTAGTAAAAAAATGAACCTTGGTATAATCACAATAAGCCACACAGAGGATCTGGATTATGGGGATTTACCATAGCTAGCAAGGATTTATCCACTTGGCTGCACCTCATGGGCAAACCACTCCAGCCGTGGTAAATCCCTGATAACCCACACCCCTCATGGCCTATTACTTAAATGTTCATTGAAGTCAAGTTAAAAATAACAAAAGAGCGTTGTCTCTACCAAGTGGAACATTTATTGCAGAATTCAAATTAAACATTAGAACTGCTAGTGGAACCAACAATATAGCTCAGTGCCACAATCCAGGCACCCTGATGCTTCAGTCACTTGGAAATTTGCCAGGGGAGATAACTCATCTGACTGATGTCCCTTTTATGCTGACATTGAAAATGATGTCATAATGGCATCACTTGCTTAGCTGTCAACTATTTGGAAAGTCAGCATTAGCCCATATAGTGCCGAAATGGCAAACTAGCATGGCTATGGTGTGATTTAAACAAAACACCCAAAGAGAACAATATAAAAACTGGTATAAAAAAAAATAACTGCAATATCAAACAATGAAATGAAAAGAAAAACACAATCAATAAAAGTTAATATTTACAGGGTCACTGTTACATGTAAATATCAGATTCAAATTATTGGAATTAAGCCATTCAACAAACTTTTTGCCTTCTCAGCATGCCCTTTCCAAAAGCAAACTACTTCATCAATAAAACAATGCCACTTCAAGATGTTTGCAGTGTAAGGGTTCCACATAGGCATGATAGGAGGTTTGGTGAGAGCAGACTTTCCTGTTTGAATATCTCCACTAAATGAAATAGATCAAAACTAAAATGGAATGGATCAAAACTGAGGGGCTACTCCTGACTCTCTTTACCTCACGGTCTTTTCTCCTTTCTATTTTCCCACTGACCAATGTTTACCTTAGCAACAAGATAATAATGCTGCAATTTGTTGGTTGTGCAAGAGTACAACTTAAAATTACATTTAAGTAATGAGTAACAATGAAATATGAGTGCTATGAATTATGTTTTCTTTTCATTGTTTAATATTCCAATTATTTCTTTATGTACCTGCGGTTTATATTGTTCACTTTGCATATTTTCATTTGAGTTCCACACAGCTACAACTGAGCAAAGTGCGGGGCACCTGGGTTGTAGCACTGGTACATATTGATGGTTCTACTAGCAGTTTGAATGTTGTTTGATTTGACTTCTGCAACAAATGCTCCACTTGACTGACACAACCCTTCTTTGTTATTTTTTAATTTTAATGTCACTGGCTATGAAGCCTGCCTTCAAGGATTATAGGTTCAACCAAGTGTCAATGTCCTCCAATACTGATGTCAAAATGTTGTCACAATTGTGTGAATTAATCAGTAGTGCACAACATGGTGTGTGTCATACTAGGATAACATCGAGCATCAGGTGGTTGAAGCATGAGGCCACATGCAGTGTGTGTTAACACCCAACATTATCCCAGCGACACACACCCTGAAGTGCATTATTGCTATTATAGAATGGTTTTCTTATAAGGGAAAAAAACAGATTACAAATACATGTTTAAATTAAGATTTTCCTTAATTTTTGATGAGTGTAGGAACATGTTTAGGTAAAAACCCTGCCCTTTCTGTTTTGGCCACTAGATGGTACTGCCAGGATATGCATCTTCTGTTTCCTTTTCCACAGGTTTCCTTTTCTGTGCACACACAGGTCTGTGTCTGACAGTGGTGTAATATGCCTGTCCCTACTTGACACTGTAAGTTTTTAATGTTTTGTTTTTGTTTTGTTTCTTTAACAAGCTAGAAATGTAGCCATTCATTGACCAATGGAACACAGCCAAGCCGATTTGTGAGTGGAGGTAGCGCAGTGCTGTCATGTGGGAGAAAGTTGATCAGTGGTATGGCTTTGTTTCATTTATAATTATTATATTTTAAATTTCTACTTGTTTACGTTGCTAGGAGTGCAGGGATGCTGGCTTGTGAGTTATGGAATGAGGCGGAGTCGTGGCTTGTGCCACAAGGGCTGCACTTCCTCAACAGCAGGGAGAAGGAAGCCACTGTTATGGCTTTCTGTAACTTTTGTTGTTCTAATAGTGGGGAGTGAGGGAATGTTTTGGGGTTCTGACTGTGCACTGCTGGTAAAATAAGGAAATTCAAGAATCACAGTTTTAGGTATGTGTATCATGGTAGGATGCAGAGTTGGGGTAGCTTTACAGGTCTACTGTAGGGGTAGTAATTTATTTTTCACTGTCACCAGGAAGCTTGTATTATGGCTCTCTCAAAGTTTTGCTTTAGTAGAGACAAGACAATGAGACTTCTGCCACAGTGACAGGAATGGGCATGGTTATTTTAAATGTGTCTCACCATGATCAAGCGGCATCAGTGAACCGACAACCGGCAGTTATGGTCCGGGTTCACTGATGTCCCTGGTTATGATAGATATTTAAAATAACCATTCCAATCCTGTCACGGTGGCAGAAGTTTATTATTTGTCTTTGCTAAAGCAAAACTTTGAGAGAGCCATAACAGCGGGTTCTTGGTGATGGACCCATGGAGTTTTTAAATTGTGCTGTTCTAGCACAGCTTGTAAGCAGGATCACTGAAGTGGTTTTACCGATCAGGAATCACAGAGGCAGGCTGCGTGAAGTGATTCCACAAAAAGTTGATGCAGTCATCCATATGCTGGGACTAGACCCATGATTTGTACTGGGATAACATCACAGGTCCATTAACAAACTGACCAATTGAGGCCAGCCATTTCCTGCCATAGTGTAATCAAGCATGTTCTTCATAGCCAGTATTGCATGCTTGCGAATTCAGGCATGTAACTTCTGTTACAAATAGGTCCGTTGCATTTGCTGCCAAGGTAAAGATGACCTCTTCAGTTCTACCCAACATGCTGTCATGCACATAAATGAGCTACTGTAGCAGCTATTGGCCCACTGCTCCACAGTAACCCGGTTAGGTGTATGCGCATGAGGAAGGCACCATCCGTAATGGCGGCTCCTTCCCGGTGCAATCTCATGGTGATGGGGAGGGTAGGGCAACTGGATGAGGCTGTGGGCTAACTGGGTGACAGGATGTCACTATGCATATACACATGGGGGTGGGAGTGAGCACAGTGAGCATGGGCTGGGATGGGTGGAGAGGCTGTAGGGCATGGCAATGGGTGGCTGGCTGAGCTGCATTGTGGCATCAGGGGTTGGCTAGTGGTTGCGGTGGAGAGGTATGGGGTTTGGGTCCAGGCACCAGTGTGATTTTATTGTGCCCGGCCCAAACCTTTTTTTTTCCTGCTTTCACTCCCCACTGACATACCCCCCTGGAGTTGGAGAATCCTTAGTAGGGGGTGCGGGTCAGCAAAGCCCCAGTGATAGTGGGGGTGTGGGGAGGCTCCCCCTCAGAAAGCAGTAAAATATTGTCCTGACACCATTGTCCTGAGGTGCGGGGTTGTCAGAGTGCCAAAAATGTTTCGCACTCTGACTGAAAGATAACGGTGATCGCTTTTAGGTAGTTTGCAGTTATCACATAAACCCCTGCTCCATATATCTATTGTAAAATGGATGTGGAACTGGAGAAATGCTGCAGGACATGTGAAACTTTTTTCAACAACATCTTTCATTCAGGAATTGCCATCTGTGAAAAGTAGGCACGGATGGCACTTTCCACCTGGGGCACAGTTTGGACATAAAGTGAAGGAAATCAGCATTTTGCACAAAAATAAAATGGGAAATAATCAATAGAAATCACCTCTGCTGTGGCAGCATTCAATTCCTGGCTGCTGAATGATTAGGGTGGGACTCATATTGCTTAGATAGAATGTTAGTAATAGTTGGCTGGATCTTTTGGGTGGGTGCTTCTTAGGAACAGTTTTGTGTGGGCATTATATTGCTTAGAGGATGTCACATGGTGTCAAGAAACTTGTGACTTGGCTGAGGGGTTTTGTTGGGATGATGCTGCAGCTGTTGCTCATCAGAGATTTCACACTTTCAGGGTACTACCAGCCTCCTCCTTCTCAGTCATCTTTTCCTCCATATATCCTCCATCTCATATCTACCTCCTGAACCACCTAGAGTCACTTTCTGCTTATGTGTTTGTCACTAGTCACATGTTTGACTTTAAGATGGGTATGCTGTCCACCTGTGCCAGGATGGGACCCTTTCTTGCAATGGCTTACTTGGGCTGGACTATGTTGGCATATTGTCACACTGTCATCCTTTGGGTCAGTAATAATAAAGTCAGACATAAGGGATTTTAAGGATGCACAAATTTATGTGGAGAAAAACTGGGTGGCCACCACACCCACATTGGTTTCTGTTCTGGGATATGTGTCATCATATATTATCTTTTATAACACAGGTTGCATAGCCTTCAAGTTGAAAAAATCATACACTTTGCTATAACCCTTTGTTTTTTGTTTTTTTTCTTTCAGGCTCCTATGAAGGAGAGGTGACAGTGTCATCCTCACTTTCACCTTCCAGTTCCTCCTCCTCCTTTGCATACATTTTCCTGAGACAGCAGTGGCCCACACAACTCTGCCACTGAATCATCCTCAGACTCAGGTTCAGCACTACTAATCACTGGGGACTGTTTGGGACAATTTTTAACACCACCATGTTTACTCACTAGGGTGGATGTGGCTGCGGAAATGTCAAATAACTGATCTTGACTCTGGCTGCTGCCTCTCTCAACTAAAGAGTAGCCAAATCAAGTGCTGTAAGCAATTTTTAAGAGTGCCACTGCAATCATCACACACTGCAGATACACTTCTTCCTCCTGTATTCTTAATGCACCTTTGTCCACCTCGACCGTGGTCATCACTGCTGCCTTCCTGCTATTTCCTCCTGTCAACCCATTTCTTCTCCTCTACAACTCATTCTAGTACAGTAATGTTAGCAGTACTAATGATTTGAATAATAATAAAATACTGCAAAGTGTAAAATAGTTACAACTTACAATCAAATTAAAAACATTTTCAAAACGACTGGAAAGGGTTAGAGTATTACAAAAAATAGTAATCAAAAATATCCAAAACTTCTTGCCAGAGTTCTTGAGAGTCTTTAGCATTTTAGCGGCACTTGAGCAATGAAAGTGTACAGAGATTATTGGACTTTAAAACATGGGGAATGTGATTTTGAGGACTTGAGAAAATTAATTGTCCTAGAGTGAGAGTGAAAACTGAAAATGCAATAAAGTTTCTAAAAGTAATGCTTTGCTGGCTGCAGAAAATAAGTCTTCCCTCCACCCACACACACACAGCACTAGTCCAGTACAGCAGAAACGCAGAGAAAGCAAATGAAAATAAGTTATCCAAACTGTAGGCAAACATGTTCAAAATTGTCAGAAGATGCAGAACACCAAGTAGAATATGGTTTTAAAAAGTTTGTTTTATGTAATGAACAGCAGTGCAATTCAAGTCAAAACTGAGCTCTAAGTACAGTGCAGATCCGGTCTCCTGAACACACTTCCTAGAAATACACACAGCACAGTTCTTCTGGTCTGTTTCCTGCTGCAGTGTAAACACGTGATCTGCAGATCATATAGTGCAGCAACATCACTGAACGACTCAGCCATTTTGCAAAGTCCCAGTGAACTTCATGTGGGTTGTAAGTTTGCAACTTCACAAAGTTGCCAATACTTTAATGTCTGACTTTGCAAAATGTGAATAACTTCTTGAAGTTGCTGGACTTTAAGTTTTTGTGCATCAAGTTTTCTAAACTTCACACACATCAAGAGGTTACCTAGTGAACAGTCCAACTTGTCCATTTCCAACAGCATTCTCCTCCCATCTCTTACATATAGGAAACCGCATTTCTGTCTTCAAAGGAAACAGAGAGAGATGGCTATGAACAGAGTCCTGTATAATAGAGTTGGTAATTTTGACATAGATGCCCACAACAGGGAACAACATTGTTGAATCTTTATGGAGTAAAATGTCCCATCCTTCTAGGACAGATGCAATTTGCCATCCATAAGCTTGTCTACAAACTCCTCAAACATTCATCTAGCCTGCTCCCAACCTTGACCAAGTACACCTCTTCTGGAAACCTGAGATCTATGATCAGTGTCCTTCTGGTAATCCTTCAAAAGAAAACAGATGAAAGACGGAGATCCTTCACATACTTAACCTAATCTCTGTTGAACTCCCCACCATCAAAGCTTGCTGATCCTTAACACTTTTGAGCTAGCCCTCAAAGAAACATCCTAACCCCACCAAATACAACTGCTTGAACACTGTCTATATAATTGGTCCATGGACCTCTGTAGCCTACTCAATATGCTTTTGCTCCCTGTCATTATCGGTGTCAGTGGCTCGGTAGGTAGCACACTTTGCCTCTGAGGCCGGGAGATCAAAGGCTGTGGGTTCAGTTCCACATCCGGCACTTGGGTTAATATCCCAGTTCTGACACTGTAGTGCAGCTTGAGAGGGTGCTGCACTTCTGAGGTGCCGTCTTTGGATGAGACGTTAAACTGAGGTCCCATCTGCCTGGATTGGTGGTAGTTCAGGTGGATATTAAAGATCCCATGGCACTTATTGAAAAGAGTATGGGAATTTCCCCGTGTCCTGGCCAAATTTCCTCATTCACTAAAAAAATACCACCAACAGCTTAATCTGATTCAAGGTCAGTTGGCATTCATCTGTATCCCCTCTCCCGGTCGTGCCTGAAAATAGGCAGGATTTGTCTAGTGCTCTTACCTGGTCAACAAAAACTAAATAAATAAATAAAGTATACGTGTCATGCTAAATTGTCTATTTATTGTAGGTCTGTTGAAACTGTAGTTCTCTTTTACCAATATGAACGTTTTTTGCAGAGCTTGTCTAAGCTGTATTGTTCTTGTAATACTTTGCACTAATTGTTTTGCACAAATACCTTAATGTTTGCAATCATTTATGAATCCACCTATGTAATAAATTACTATGCAATGTTCCTTAATGTTTGAATCAATATGTATTTATCTTTATTCTGTAGCACCTGAAAATGGCACTATTGCTCTAGTAGGCTTCCCAGTTAACAAAAACAATACATACAAATAAATAAATAATGTAGTGTCTGGGACAATAATATTTTAAGGGTTTGTAAACAATACTGGAAAATTATCACTTTCAGGTTTTCTCCGGTATACTCAAGTCAACATCAGCAGAATAATTGTACACATCTTAAGTAATATAGTAATCAATCATATGGGCCCTTTTTCAGATAAATGAGTAATGTTTTTGAATGGGTCTGATTTTTTGTCCACCCTTTCAAAATGAAAACAATATGTTTATTTGATAGAATTGCTAAGAGTCTTTGTGAGGCATCTGAGTAACAGATGCAGATTTCTGTCAGGTATTTCCTTCTTCTCTCAATTCAAGTATAATGTAGTTATTACAGTTGATGCCACTTAAAGGAGATGGCTGGTTGCAACAATATTGTTCCCTATAAGCAGTCATCCCCATAAAGAGGAGATTATGGTTTGAACACACAGTAACTGAGCTGTGGTACATGAAAGCCATCACAAACACATAGTGAGCACACAGAACAGACACAGAATGGAGGAAAAACATGTTAGTGATTTACAGCTCCTTTTGTGAAAATATACTGTTTGTCTCAAAAAAAAAACTTTTTTGCTCATGTTAAAAATATTTAAATGTGTACTTACCTTTCCCATGAATTCCAAGGTGTCAACATGATCCCAAGTCTCCGGTAAAGTGTTTCTTCAGGCAAAAATTCCATAATCTTCTTCTGCTTCGATTCTGCTGCTGTAGTTTTAGAATTTCTCCTTGAGTTTGAAGAGCTGCTCCAGTTCCTGTATCCTCCCATTTAGCAGACATCAGTCTCATAGAGGCCCAATGCACCTGATGGCTTCTCGATTAGAGATTGCTACAGGGCTGCGTCCATATCAAGGCCATCCTGTTTGTCCTCTGCCTCGCCTCCTTACTTCTCTCTGACTCAGTCACAGATTCACAGATGGATTGCACTGTGAGTTCTCCCCAGTCACCTCGATTATGTCTATGTCAACAAAAGCTGAATCTCTTCTTCTGTAAAGTCAGCTGATGTGGCAGCATTGGACAGGGTGTTTTTATCAGGTGTAACAGCTGCTGCCCCTGGTCAGAGCCACTGGTTTCTCCCTCCAGTCCATCAGTAGCAGCATCTAATTTAAATCCTGACTTTTGAAAGTAATTAAAGATTGTTGATGGTTTGTTGGCTGTCCAAATTTTATGTAGCATAAAGATAGCATCCAGGAGGTTCCACGCCCATGATCTCAGACGCTAAAGCCGTGGACCTGCTGTCTATGATCCCCACAATACATTCAGAAAAAGTGATCTGTAATGCCCTTTGAGGTTACGAATGACACCCATATCTAAGGACTGAATCAAGCTGGCAGTGTTTGGGGGTAAAAGTGTATTCTGATGTGACTGTACTTTGTGATTAGATTAGCAAGGTGTGTACTGCAATTGTCTACAGATAGCAACACCTAGTTACCTAGCGAAATGTTAGCCTTTGTTTTGACTCTGCACCCTGTACGTGCTTAGATTGTCTAACTATTGTTAGAATTTATACCTGGAGACAGTTTTCAATTGTTTCTTGCTCTGTCTGTATTTGTGGAATATATATGTATTCTTGTTAGTGTCATGCTTGACGTGGAACCTATGAAAGAGCTTTCTGCTCAACGGTGTTAATCCAAAATCTCAATAAATGAATGACCAAATAAATAAATAAATAAACACCTTATTACGCCTTTTCCTAAGTTGACTGTTCCAGGTGTTTAACCAGTTATCAAAATTGCACCCATCATCCATGCATTAGCAGAGCTAACATATTTGATGGGGAGGGGTCTGAGATCTTTTGTTAGGTAATAGGGGCACTTGCTCTTATCAATCATAACCAGAGGTAGTTTTTCTGTCCCCAGTAGATTGCTGTAATATAACAAGGACACTCTATCTTTAGTCTTTTTCCACCATTAATCCCAGATCCTTTGAATGCAGCCCTGTCTGAATATCCACAATAAAAAGACCCCATCTCATTAGCATTAAAAATATGAAGTGGGGCATAATATGCAAGGAGAGAGGGGAGCACATTAACAAGCCATTCTGAGGCAGACTGCTCATCAGCATCCATGGGCTCCCCTTGCTCTCGTTTACAAATGCTTTATGGTTCTTTATCACCCAGCTGCTCAGTACATTTTCTTATGTTCCAAGATACTACACTCAGTTTGCTTTATTGGGAGCTCACCCAAAGGAATAGATCCTCTCCTCTAAAATACCATCCTCTGTTTCTTAGTAGCAAGCATTCTGCAGTCCTAAAATGTTCTAGAATCTCTTTGACCTCTTAAAACAGTTGTTTCCATTTATTCTGTGGCCTCCTGTATGCCTGCTTGTTATCTAGCCCCCATTGTCCTCCTCACACTGAGTTTCAATGGGTGTATGGTGGGTTCTACAAAACATTTACTAAATTATTGTTTTGACTTGTTGGCTACCAAACTTTGTAACGACTTGGACAGATTCCCTCAGTTAACTAGTTTCCTGTTGTTGAAATGGAATGCCTGTAATTACATGAATATCAGATAGTTTTAACATTTTGCTTTGCATAAACGTCCTGCCTTGATATATCGGCAATCACCTGATATACCAACCCTAAATAAGGATGAGTTTTATATTTGTATACCTAGACTGTTACTCCACAGTATTTTGTCCCTAAGAGTATTCTTAGAAGACTATAACATGCATGTTTTTAGATGAGTTCTGTCTTCATTAGTTTATTCAGAATAATTTTTAAAGTATATAGTATGATCTAAGTCCTGTGTTTGTTTACCATTTTGACTGTTTTGAGCCACCTTGACTAAACATGTCTAACTTAACTACCACTATTGGGTAAGTGGAGGGTAAAGAGAGGTTTTATTTCAGTCTCAAGTGCAGCAAAGTCCACCAACTTTGACTTCATGAAGCACATAGTGAGGTTGGCCATTTTGTGGGAACTTGACTTTGAAAACTTCACTGTCACTTGCATACCTCTCAACCTCCTGCCTCATAAATCAGGGACAAGGCTTAAAAAATCAGGGACAAAGGACCAAAATCAGGACACATCTTCAAAATTAGAACTATCCACCCAGAAAGCTGCTAGAATATGGGGCTTCGTGCAAAATGCATTTACTAAAGAAGAACAAGTCTGTAACTTTAATGCTTGACTTTATTTTTGCTTACAGTCCCCACTGTTTAGCCACAAAAACATAAATTTTAGGAGGGACAGAGTAAAATTTTGAGGCAAAATCAGGGACATCCCTGAAAATCAGGGACACTTGAGAGGTATGGTCACTTGGCAGGTAACTTCACTTTAGTTGTTGTTTTATGACCAATTTAGGCTACGTTTCCTCAGAAAGTAGAACAAGTGCCTGTAAGTCATATGCAACAGTTCCTGCAGGTCAAATGATACAACTGCATGTACACATGTCCTTCAGTTTCACTTTGCAGGTCTAGTGAGTGAGAGGAAGGGTATAGAGCTGTTGCTTTTTGAGCCTTGAAAACAGACCATACATCAAAGTTTTACATCTTGTTGTCTTAAAAGTTTGTTAGGAGTTATTTAGTTGTAGTTTAGGTCTGATTTTTAAAAATATTTTGGTAGTTTTTACAACCTTCTGTCTGTAGTTTACTTTTATTTCTTTGCATGAGCACTCTAGTTCTGTGAATTCTAGTTTAGTTATTATTTATAATTTGTTTTAGTGTATAGTAAGGGCTTGTTCTAACTCAAGTTCCATCTTAGCTGAAATGCTGTGGTACCACAGTTCAGCAGTCATGCAACTCGATAGTACCCTTCTGTGGTACAATAACATTCCAGCTCATTTGAAGCACAAGCTCTCACACTTTTGAAATTATCCAAGAAAACTGCTGCATGCACATCAAAAGTGAAAAGTAAATCACTTCAGAGATGGCTGCAACAGTTTTCTAGAAGCTCATAATGAAACTGTGTATCGTTATTAGTTTGCATGCAACATACACTATAAAAATACAGGGTGTGCAGCTTTATGCAAACCTGTGTATTCTGCCACCTAAGGGTTCTTTTCTCCTTGGACCTCTTATGCCTCTCTCTCTTGAGGTCAGTGGGACCCAGAACTCCTCTGTGGCAGAACACACTGGTTGTGCATAGTTGCCCATCAGATTCCCTATTTTTCCATTTTTCATCTTTCAAATTCACTTTTTGTGCTATTTTTACTTTTCGCACTCTTCTTTGACTAAAAATGAGTGGAGATGGAGAGGACAGTGGAAGTAGTGGGAGTCTTAGTGAAGAGAGAGAGAGAGAGGAGTGAGGGACAGTCACACAGTTGACAGATTGGACAGGCCATCCCATCTGTAGAGGATACCTGCATGGGTGGCACCAAGAAGCCCATAGCAGTAATTGCTTCTTTGTCTGCAGGAACTTCCCCACCACAACATGGCAGCAGCAACAGTAGTGGCAAGTACCGCTGCTCCCATTATCAACTCTTTATACTTAAAGAGGGATAACCCCTGTGCCTCCCCTTTGGTACCACTGCCACCACTGCCTGATCCCCATGAGGAGGTGCCCGTGAGACTATTCCCTGTGACTCCCTCCCAGACAGCAGCACAGCTCCCTACTTTGGGAATATTTTGATGTGGACCCCACTGACAACAGAGCTGGGGCATACAAACTGTGTCAGAAAGTTGTTTAGTATGGTAAATGGGGTAGCTACTTGGGCACTGGGACAGCACATCCACCTTATATGACTTATCCTGGGGCATGTCTGTGGAGCATGCCCACTCCACACCATTCATAAAGGTGCAGCGTGTTGGGAGGGGGGGCTGAGGATACAGGTAGGGGACCCTGCTGTATCTTTTGTGAATTCCCTAGAGGATCTCTCTGTAGGTTGTGGGAAAACACCCTCATTATAGTGCTGCCGTAGCCCTCTGGGAAGAAAGGGAGGGCTGAGGCAGCCATTTAGAAATTCACCTGTCATTTGAAATTTTAACCCTTAAAACTGTTCCAGAATCCCCCAATTGCATGAAGCAGGGATCCACTTCAGGACCAGGAAGGGCATATTATTGAATGCCCACCTGTGTCCCTCAATCCATTCCCAGAGTAACAGTGCACTGGGGTGTGGGGCCCCAGACAGGTTCTCTGCAGAGGTGCATGGCATTGCATACCATGCACCATGTGCCAGTCCACAGTTGCAGAGCTACACAGACTAGGTAAGCACCAACTGCATTTAACCAGCCCTATATTGATGAATATTCCCCAATCTGCTCTCCGTTAAGAGATACATATATCTATCTATCTATCTATCTATCTATCTATCTATCTATCTATCTAGCTATCTATCCATTATACCTGTATCTATCTATCTATCTATCTATCTATCTATCTATCTATCTATCTATCTATATATATATCTGTCTGTCTGTCTGTCTATCTATCTATATTATATGGCACAATAAGTGCCAATATAATTAGGTTGCCCAGCTACTTCTATATTAAACTCAAAATTGTGCACTTTAATAACTTTCCAACCATTTGACCAATTTGCCTGAAAGTTTGCACGCACAGTCTGGTACCATAGATCTCTGGATCTGGTAAGTTGCATTCTGGTTGGATGTGCATTTGTGTATCTGCGGAGTGCCAGAAAACATGAGAAAACACTTTTGGGCTATTTCTTTGTCTCGGGTCTACATCCCAAACTGTTTGTATGTCTGGTCTGAAATTTTCAGGGTATATGTAGTCTGGGTCACTGATGTGCCTTTTAAAGACTTAGTGAAAAATATCAATCTGTTCAAAGTTATTAAAGAATGAAGTTTCCATTATAGCCTATGGAAAATATATGTGCAGTGCTACTACTGTCAGAAAGCACCTTTTCTGTCATAAATGCCTTCAGTACTGTTGTGGCTGTCATCTTGTTTTCAGCTAGTGGTGGAGAAAAAACATTTTAATTCAAAATACCATACCCTTGGTAAACACCAACTGCTATGTTTATCTAAACAGGGCCCAGGAACATGATTCTGGCATCAACTTTGGAAAAAATGCTCAGAAATATGTTTTCTACATTGTTTTCATCTGTCCTGTCACAATTTGTAGAAAGTACAGCATGACACTGTTGTGATTTTGGCGGCAGTGTCCTGTCATACTTTGCAGATTGCAACTACTTTCATGATCCCTTTCACAAATCTTGACAAAAAACATCAGCTGCTGTGAAAAGGCCAAGTCCTTTTCTGAGCATTATTTTGAAAATCAGATTATAAAATTGTGTTCCTGAGCCCATGTTTAGTAACAATCTGTAGGTGTTTACCTAAAAATTGCTTTACCCTTTTACAGCATTTAAGAGGAAGGGGCCAAGGAATCTTAACATTTATAAAATTAGATATCTCAGCTTCAGGTTTCCAATCCCATGTTAGGAATACTGTGTCACAAATCCCTCCCTCATCATTGTGGGACACTGGTAGCCCATTCCTAGTGTCCCCAGATATACCCTAGCTCCCCACCCAACTTTGGGACACTGGGGAGCCCACCCCAGTGTCCCAGAAAATGCCTTTTATAATTGTGGTTGCCAACTATGGGGTGCCCATTCCTGTGTCAACAGTAGTCCCCATCCCCATCCTGCCCCTGCACCAGTATGAGACACTGTGGAACCCACTCCCAGTGTTCCCAGTTCTGTCCCTGCTAGTACTATGGGATACTGATAGCCCACTCCCAGTTTCCCTAGTTCAGTCCACCCCACTACTGTGGGAGACATTTCACCTGTAAAAGAAAACCATCTCCTGACGTCTTTTTTCCCCAGAAAGAAGAAAATGGTCCCTCATCATCTCCCCATCTCCCCCCCATCCTCGCCCTCTTGTGTGCACCCACCTCCCCTTATCCCCTTACCTCATGCTTACCTCCAGAGGTCAGTGACTGTGATCTTCTCTGGACTGGGACACGTCTGCATTCTTCAAAGCCAAACTGCAAACTGAAGAATCATGGTAAGTGCCCTATAATGGCTGTCTTGGCATTTTGAACTTATGTTGATCTCTCGACCACTTTTCAACATTTTGCACCACATTTTAAACATGGACTTATTGGGACCTCACCTCATGAACATTGTCACTGTCATCTCGTTAATCTGACCCATAAGGTGATTTTGCAGTCCCTGCATGGAATCAGCTTTTGGGACAGATTAACAAAATTACACTGCCAGTGTTTATGAAGGAGGTCCCAAAAAGCCCATGTTGAAATTTTGTGAAAAATTCAAAGAAATGACCGCATTACAAGCGTGTGTTACACAGTTTCTATGCATGCTTGATACTTCACCAGTCTTTTATATTTTCACTCCAGATCTTCAGCATTGCCATTTTCACATGTCCTCATGAAACTTATACAGCTGTCATTTTTCACATCCTGCTCAAAACATGTTTTGTACATGTGGTGCAGATTGCCATGTTACTATGTGAAATCAACTTTTGGGACAAGATAACAAAATAACAGTGCCAGTGTTCAGCGGTGGGGAACCCAAAGGCCATGTTTAAAATTTGGTGAAAAAATTCCTGAAAATGCCAAGTTACAGGTGTTCATTGAATTTATTCTACTGCGCATAACTTTGTGAGATTGGGTGCTCCACAGTAAAATAATGATACTATTATACAATCTCAAAATAACAGAAATTCATTGCAAAAACTCAGTTAATTCATCAGTTTGGGTTGATAGTACAGCAACAAAAGTCTGGAAATTCAGTTTTGGGTTACTGACCCTACCATCCCCCATCCCCACCCTTCACACACCAACAGGCATCAGGGTGTGCCTTGGGGTTATCAGACCTCTCACCCCAAGCCATGGCTTAGTGTGCTTCTCCCAGTCACAAACTTTGAAATCAAATAAACAAATAAATTCTCCTATACTGTACCATGTCAGCTTGATTACACATGAAATGGGGTGAGAGTTAGGGCCCATTACCCCAAGGCACACCATGATGCCTGTTGGAGTGTGGAGGGGGTGGTGGGGAGGGAGGTGGTAGGGTTGGTAACCCTACCACCAAATTTCTGAACTTTTGTTGCTGTAGTTTCAGCCTAACTGATGCATTAACAGAGTTTTTTCAATGAATACATTCTGTATATATGTAATAGATAACCCACTCTAAGGTGTGCAGTTGTGCTCTGATATCGCATACCTTGGTGTGTATCAACCACCAAAGGCATGCATATATCAGTGTGTGACCGCACCCTAAATGGTTATCTATCTTATAAAAAGCAAAATTGTTTTGGAGGGTAATGAAAGTGCAGGTGTGGTCATGCTCTGATATACACATGGCATCTGATGTGTTTCTACCAACCAGCAGAGATAATTTTCCTACCCATTTATAAATATACATATATGTGTGTGTGTATATATATATATATTAGAGGCAAAAACTCCAGTTAGTGCATTAGTTAGGGTTGTTCCCACCAACAAAAGTGAGGAAATTCAGTGTTAGGGTTGAAAGACCCCCTTGGCCCCCTGCCACGCCCCAACTGACATTGGGTGTGCATTGGGAATTGTTGGCCATAACTCTCACCCATCACATGTATAAAGAAGCAGAGGGTGTAGGGGAATGGGGTGAGAGTTAGGACAACAACCTAATGCCCACCCCAATGCGGGTGGGGGTGTGTGGGCAGGGGCCAAGGGGCTTTCAACTTCTTGCGAATTTCTCACTTTCGATGAGAACAACCTAACTTAATGCATAAATGGTTTTTCCTCTATTCCCTTCTTTTGGGAATGATAGCGAAATAGTGAAGTGTCATCGGTGGCGGAAGCACGGGCCCTTCTGGCCCTGCGCTCCAGCCACATGATGTCTTGTCACATAGTAACATTGTGCCCATAAATACAAATAGTAATGAGCATGGGGCCACAAAGCGAAACAGAAAGAGAAACAGTAGTGTAGACAGAAATGTTAGAAACAATGCAAAAGCAAGCGCAAATGAAAACACAAAGAGTACATGGTGGCGTGAGCGTTAACTGTAAGTGAAGCGAATGGAACCACAAGCAAAATGGTAACAGTAACAGTAATGTAAGCACAAGGCTGGTTTTCCCCAAAACCTGGATAAAGAAAGACAGTGAGTACAAAGAATGTATGCATAATAATGTTTCTTGGAGCAGAAAATGAGACTTGGAAACTAAATTGCTTATATCTCAGGAACCGTACAATGTAGAAAGAAAAATTAAAAGTCATATGATTTATGGTTTCCTGGCTAGTTTGTACTTAGCCCCTTGGGAGGAGCTAAGAGTTTTTCCGACGAAAGTCCGTATAGTGCACCGCTTCCCGAGATACAGGCCTGAAAGGCACGGCGAACTCCTTAATGCTATTCTACAGAAAAAGAGAAGTTCAGAGTGCCATAGCTTTGGCTTCCAGTAATATTTTTTACCAAAGCCGCACAAAGGCACATCTGTGGATGTTGGCTGTGTTCCCTCCCAATTTCACCCCAAAAGACCAAACCGTTATTTTGCAGCAGGGTGCCAAAGGATTCCTGTAATCGTCAGATGCTGTAATGTTATCCTATGGGAAAAAGCATCAACTTTGGAGTGCCATCACTTTGCCGCCATGTAATATTTTTCAACAAAACACCGAAGGCACATCTGTGAGATGTCGGCTGCGTTCCTCAAATTTCAGGCCAAAACAGCAAACCGTTCTTTTGCAGCAGGGTGCCAAAGAATTGCTGTCATCTTCCACAGCCTAGAAAAGTACTGTAGCAGTTTATGCTTTAGCAAATTCTTTGACACTATCACAAGTCACGACAATACATTGTGAAAGTACTTTTCCATAAATTTGAAAACATATTTCTGGGGTGTTTTACCCCAAAATAAAGACATAGCTAGCATCCTCAGGGTCCGACTAGGTGAATACAAAAAAATTAGGTTGCTAGATGGTCCCAAATTTAAATGGCAAGCATTTTCTGATAGCTAACTGAAAACAAAATGGTGGATTTGCAACAGTAAAAGGCCATTTCAAAGTAAAAACCGCATTTGCGACACTGTCGAACTTTAACTTTTTCCATTGACTTTTAATGGGAACTTGTTTTGAATAACTTTTGAACTGTTTAATATTTTTAACGAAATCTTCAAAAGGCACATCAGGGCCCTAGCCACACGTTCCCTGAAGATTTCAGACCATTCGGCAAATCTGCAACCTGTAAGACGCGACCGTAGAATTCCAAAAGCGCAAATGCATGCGGAGATCACGCTAATAACTCTGCAGCCATATATCCGACCAGTACAAAACTTGCCAGACCCCAAGGCATATGGGTCTTGATCATGTTCCAAATGTCAGGCAAATCCATCAAATGGTTGCAAATTTATTAAGGTGCAAAATTTTGGATTTAACATGTAAATGGCTCTCAACCCTAAATATGGTAGCACTACCGTGCCATTATAACATATATTTATATATATATATATATATATATATATATATATATATATACACACGTATACTATATATATATATATATATATATATATATATATTCACATACTTACAAACAAACTTTGTTAATGCACCAGTTAGGTAACTTAATGTCACTAAAATAGGAAAATGTGGTTTAGGGTTTATAGGGTTTCCACCCTAACTGCCACCCCATCCCCAAGTAGAAAAAGGAAAAAAATGTTAGGGTTTATGTATATACAGGGTCTTAGAGAATCAGTCTGGGGTCTTTTTGGGGTTGTCAACCCAAATGCTCACCCTCACCCCAGCCTGTAGCATCCAGTCTAAAGCATAAGGTACAGCTCCAGTGCATCATTGTGATACATGTTTCAAAAGTAGAGAAGTATGCCTTGCTACATGTTGCCAATGCAATTTGTTGTAGCCTTCTTCATTCAGGGCCTGAAAGGAGACCATGTGTGACACTGTTTGCTCAGGGAATGTGGGGGCATTAGGGTTGACAATAAGAAAAAGACACACAGCTAATTCACAAAGGCTCCAGGAGACCCAAACTCCTAAAGATTTTTCCTTTTGCTTCTTAGGTGGTGGGAGTTAGGTTTGGAAAACCTAATACCATACTTCCTTACTTTTGTGGTATTAAGTTACCCTAACTGATGCATTCACAAGCTTTTTTACAAAGAATTTCCTTTCTTCTGAAGGGACCTTAATGAACAGATGTAGATGTACAGGGCCCTTTGAGCCCTGCATATGGGAAGACTCTGTCTGCCTACAGATGTGCAGGGCCCAGCCCTTCCATGCAGTGACAGATGTCAAGAATTCATAGGGTTGTCTGGTGGACTGTGGAAGTACAGGGCCATCTGGTCCCTGTGCTTCCATGTGACCACAGATACAGCTGTAAAGGGCAAAGATTCCATCTGTCAGACAATTGCAGGGCGCTCAGTCACCCATGGGTTGAAAGGTGCAGTACCCTATGCCAGGAGAATAGTTGTCTTCATTATATGGTACCCAGGACCATGCAGACAATCCTGAAGTTTTCATTCCTGGATGGGGTTGTTGTATAACACTACCATCCCCATATTTACACCATCCAGTTGAGTCACTGAGCTCGCCCCTGAACTCAGATCAGAGACATGGGATCACAACAAACATACCCAGTGGGGTAAGCGTGGCACTGCATACAAAGTTTCTTAAGAATGATATGCTTTTTTAAAGTATTTTGACCCAAATTTTCATGATAGTCATTTCATGACTCCCTTATAAACATGACATGCAGCATTATAGTATATTGGCCAAAATGTCATTTATACCAGTAGTGCAAAAACATGTCTCATCCAGGATTTGAAAAATGATGCCTGTCATGTTTATGAAGTGGTGTGGAAAAATGACTGTGCTTAGAGTTTGGAGACATAATAACTGTGTGTTTGTCCCCGTACTACCTTGATGTCATCCAGCCTGACCCAATCCCCAACTATCCTACATAGGGAAGCCCTGTGGCTTCAGAAACTAACTGCATCCCTAGCTCCACTAATCCCCCTCTTATCTCCCTATAAACTCATCAAACCCCATCCTCCTCAGCCTAGCCCTGCCTGACCTCCCTTGTCCCCCACCATCACTATAGTCCATAAACCCAGAAATCATAAACCTGTATCCCCTATTAAGGCACTAGGTTCCTCATCTTATGGAACTTCATGCTGCTTCTACTGCTGTTCAGTAACATCTACACCAACCCTGGACCTTTGCAGCTTCCACAGACCCATAACAACAATCATGGTGATCTTAAACTGGCTTCCATTAACATCAGGAGTCTCCACCAAAAATTGATCTCCTTCAGATCTGGGTGACTAAACACAATCCCGATGTTTTAGCTGTGGTCAAAACATGGCCTCCAATAAGGTGCCAGGCAGTGCCATCCAACTTGGGGATATTCTTTCAGTAGAAACAACAGGATTGGGAAGAGGTTGGGGTTGTGCCATCTCTTAAAGCCCCTTACAAGGGCAAATTCTCCCACCAATTTACACCAGTAGTTCCTCCCAATCACTCGCAGTTAAGTTGCTACTTGGGAGTTATGGCAAACCCTCACTGTCATAGCCAGCTCGTCCCTCCTATGCAGCCACTCCAAAGGGTTCATAGCCTTAATCAACCATCTCTTGACCCTCCCTCCTGCAGTGGATATGGTGCTTCTCTGTGATTTCAATGTAAATTGGCTAGCACCTGACTCTAGCATCCACCGAGATGCAACTGCAGCCTTAAACCTGACCCAGGTAGTGTCTTCACCTACCAGGCATAACTATGGGACATGTAGTTCCACAATGCTTGATCTCATTTTACAAACATGCCTGATAGAATTACTGGTGCGAGTTCTCTCCGTCTCCTTTAGTGACCACTCCCTGTCACCTGCCTCTGATCTAATAAGTCCACCAAGCCCCAACAAGGACAACACACCATCACATCCTCAAGAATGGGCAACTAAATCAGTTTAAAGCCCACCTAAACAGCCAGGACTGTCCTAAGCTGCATTCTGTACTTTGTGTGGACCTCGCTCTGGACTATTTCATAAACAAGTTCAAGGCTGCCTGTAATATCTTTGCCCCTAGAAAAAAGTTGCTACATAATGCACTAAATAACCTTTGGATCTCACCCAATCTTCTGACCCAACTGGCCATTAGAGCCCACCTTTGTCATAAAGCCCGGTCACAGGCAACCCAACTCACTGGCAACAATAAAGAGCTTCCAGAAACTCCTGCACTCAAGCCATCAGGCAAGCCAAAGTGGCTTATTTGAAGGATGCACTCTCTAGTTCCTGGGGTGACAGGAGGAAATTCTGGGACAATATAAAAGAACTCACTGGCAAGCCCAGCAACAACAAAAAAACACACCATGCTGTGTGTCAATGGGACTATCACCCAAGATCCTCTGGAGATATCCAACATCTTCAACACTCCTTTTACCAACCTCAGTGGTGTGCTCCCCAGACTTTTGACCCCATTACGCCCTCATCTGACCTGACCAGTACAGCCCCTGTTTCAGCTCATCCACCTTTCTACTTAAAATCAGTCTCCAACTAGGCCAAAAATACCTGCTTAAGATCCTCTGTAAATCACGCTACAGCAGTGACTTGCTTGACCTAAAGCTGTTACATATGACATTAGATGAAGTCCTCCTGCCCCTTACAAAGATACTAAACAAGTCACTCTGTCTTGGAAAAGGTCCTCTCAATGGAAAGCTGTAATAGTGACCTCAGTCCATAAGAGTGGTTACCGAGCTCTTACTCTAATTATCACCCATCTCCATCCTCCCTCCTCTCTTGAAGACCTTGGAAAGGATTGTAACAGACCAGCTATCAGAGTTTCTAACAAAACACAACATCCTATGCCAAGAGCAGCACAGCTTCAGAAAAAGCCATAGCACTGCCTCTGCCCTATTAGAATGCACCTCCTTTATCCACAAAGCCCTTGATCAGAGGCACATGAGTGGGATCAGTGTACACTGACCTCACAAAGGCCTTCAGTATGGTAAACCACTCCCTCTATATGATTCCTTCATTACCATCAGTGCCTCTGATGAGACAGGGCTGGTGTAACCGTTGTAAGGGTCATTCCAAAAGGTAAAACTATCTGATGTATTATCCCTAGTCAACTTGTCTGCTTGGGGGTTCCCCAAGGTCCATTCTTTTACCCCTATTACTAAGCCTCTTCCTTAACTCCCTACCTCAGGCCTTCCCTGGTGATCTACTCCTATATATGGATGATGCAGTGTTATTACGCAAGTCATCTGAACCCTCAAGCCTTAACCCACACCCTTCAAATTAACTTAACAGTAGCTGAACATTGGTTCACAAACACAAACGGGTCATGAACTATAAAAATAGAGACCATGCTCTTTGCTAACCCTCAACACTCAATATACTCAACAGTCACATTGCCCCAATTGAACAGGTTTAGACTTTTAAGTACCTCGGTATCACCCTCAACAGCACCCTGTCCTTCTCGGACCACACCAGCATAGTCTCCAATGTGGTTAACTGCAGGTTAGGGATCCTCTACAAACACAATCACTGTATGACCCAAGATGCTCACCTAACTGCTGCCACTAGCTCCATTCTTTCTATAGTGGTCTGTGGACTAATAATCTATGGAGTGGCTGCTGACACGACCATAAAAGGGTTCATATTGCCCTAAATAAAGAGTGTCAACTGGTCTCAGGTGCACATAACTGGGCCTCACATGTGACCTTTATGCAAGGACTAACTGGCTGACTCTCAGCGATAGGATCAAATACCACACCTGCCTATATGGGAAGAGAATCCACTTGGCCTAACTCCTCCAAACTCCCAAAACCTGCTCACAAGCCCCCCAGCTCACACTCTACCAGAAGTGTATCTAATCACACCTTCCAAATCCCTTTCTGTCAGACCATTGAAGCCCAATGATCCTTTTGCTACCATGCTCCCAGTTGACTAAATGGGCTTCCAACCAGTACTCTAGATGTATCCACTCTAGGTCCCTTCAAGAATCTTCTGAGAAAACATCTTGTTGCATGCAACCAATGTGACTGCCCTGCTAAGCCCTGACCATCCTTTTTACCCCTCATTACCTTTCACCCTCTTCCCTGACCCTCATACCTGTTCCTTGCCCTTTCCTGTCTCCCCTTGCCTACCCCATCTGCCTCCATCTCCGCTACCCATCCTATCATAAGACCAAGGATCTCCTATCTATTTCCAATGAAGCCTATCCCAGGCTGACTCTCATCTTAGTGGACAAAGCCACCTCTGGCTTCCCCAAGCCTGAAGTCCCCATTAGTGTCCCTTACTATGGCATTTTGTTTAACTACTGGTTTGCTCACTTTCCATTTACTGATATAAACTTCTACTCCTTGCAACATGTCGCTTGTTACTACACTTCCTGGAATTTTTTTTTTTACTTTCTTCTGTGTACTTATGTATGTACTCTGTTTTATATTCTGACATGGAACCTGTGTAAAGAGTCTCTGAAACATAGGTTTTCTAATCCAAGATATGCAATACATAAATAAATAAAATGCTAATTTCTTGTAACCTGATGTAACCTGATGTAATTTGCTTGTTTTCAGTGTCTATTTGTGTAGCCTATGTACTGCTCAAATGTATGTTTGACATGGAACCTTTGGAAACAAGCTCTTAGCTCAAAGGTTGTAATCTGAACTTACATAAAATAATAAATATATATATATATGTATATATATATATATATATATATATATATATATATATATTATGGTAACCACGGTAGTGCTACCATAGTTACAGTAGGGTTGAGGAGCCATTTACATGTTAAACCTAAAATTTGCACCTTAATAACTTTGCAAACGTTCAACAGATTTGTCTGAAATTTAGAATACATAATCAGAATCATAGATCTTGGTATCTGACAACTTTGTGTTCTTCAAAATACGGCTGTGGAGTTATTAAGCATGATCTTGCACTCGTTTACGCTTTTTTGGAATTCTTTGCTCATCTCTACAGGTGCATGGTTTTGCATGACCGGTCCAAAATCTTCAGAGAACAGGCCACCAGGGTACCTGATTTTCATTTGAAGTTTTCGTTAAAAATATTAAATGGTTCAAAGTTATTCAAAAACAATTTCCCATTAAAAGTCAATGGGAAAAGTTAAAAAGTTCGACAGTGTCACAAATGTAGTTTTACTTTCACAGATGGCCCTTTTACTGTTGCGAATCCACCATTTTGTTTTCAATTGGTGATCAGAAAAATGCTTGGCATTTAAATTTGGGACCCTCTAGCAACTTAATTATTTTTGTATTCACCTAGTCGGACCCTGAAGATGCTAGGCATGTCTTTATTTTGGGAAAAACACCCCAGAAATATGTTTTTCAAATTTCTGGAAAAGTACTTTCTCAAAGTAGTGTCAAGCGTGCGACACTGTCGAATGAATTTCTTAGCTTTGTAAGATCGACAGTACTTTTTCAGGCTGTGGGAAAATGACAGCAATTCTTTGTCACCCTGCTGCAAAAGAACGGTTTGGTGTTTTGGGCTGAAATTTGAAGGAGCAGCAACATGTCACAGATGTGCCTTTCAGCATTTCAGTGAAAAATATTACATGGTGGCAAACTGGCGGCACTCCAAAGTTGACACTTTTCCCATAGGATAACATTACAGCGTCTGCTGCATTACATGAATCCTTTGTCTCCTGCTGCAAAATAACGGTTTGGTCTTTTTGGATGAAATTTTAGGGAAGAAAGGCAAAATCCACAGATGTGCCTTTTAGTGGTTTGGTGAAAAAATATTACAGGGAGGAAAAGTTATGGCACTGCAAATTTGTCTTTTTCACTATAGGATAACATTATGGCGTGCATAGTGCCTTCGGGGCCTGTATCTCGGAAGCGGTGTGAGATGGGGACTTTCATCAGAACACTTAGCCCCCTTTGGGGCTAAGTGATAATAATAGCCAAAAAGTGATAATTCATATGACTTTTTAAATTTTTTATATGTCATACGGTTCCTGAGATATAAGCAATTTAGTATTCCAAGTCCTCATTTTCTATTCCGATAGCCATTATTATGCATACATTCTTTGTACTCACTGTCCTTCTATGTGCAGCTTTTGGGAAAACTATTGTGTGAGTTTCCATAACTGTTACCCTTAACACTTCTGCTTGTAGTTCTGTACCTGTTTCAGTTACTTTCCGTGTCCTCGCCACCTAATCGTTGCCCTTTGCTTTTCATTTGCACTTGTGTTTCTGTAATTTTAACCATGTGTCGACAGTACTGTTTATCTTTGTGTTTTGCTTTCTGTCACTATATGCATTAACATTTGCGTTTGTGGGCACTGTGTTAGTATGTATTTTTCAGTACTGTTTAACCTTGTGTGAAGACATCATGCGGCAGGAGCATGGGGCCCGAAAGGCCTGCACTCCATTGCTGTGTTACATTCACTATTTCTCAATAGTGTTTATCTTTGTGTTTCGCTTTGTGTTACCATGCACATTAAGATTTGCATTTGCTGGCACTGTGTTAGTATGTGTGAAGACATAACATGGCAGGAGTGTGGGGCCCTAGGGTCCTGCACTCCCATTGCTGTATTACATTCAGTATTTTCAGTACTGCTTATCTTTGTGTTTAGCTTTGTGTTACCTTGTGCATTACCAATTGCGTTAGAGGGCACTGTGTAAAGACATCATATGGCATGAGCATGTTTATGGACACTGTGTTAGGGTGTGAAAAGACATCACATGGTAGGAGTGTGGGGCCCATGCTCCTGCTGCTGTATTACATTCAATATTTGTCAGAGTAAAATTTTTAAAAGAAGGAAATTGAGAGAAACAATCTGTTTACTGTTTCAGTTAGCGTTGTTCCAGAGTGACAGAAGTGAGGAAATTCTGTGTTAGGGTTCAAAGCATAAATGTGCATTCACCACCACCCCTTAGCACCAGTGGCACACAGACACACACACACACACACACACACACACACATATGGAAGTGGGGGAACTGAAAAGCAACAGGGCCAATCACAGACAATCAGCAGGAGATGTGCAAATAATATACAACTAGTCTACATACTGCATACTGAGTGGAGAGCCACAGAAAAAATATCCCTATGGACATGAATAGTGTAGCTCTGTCATTGCAGCTGTAGAGAACTTCACACACTTAGAGTATCATTGCAGCTGTGCTGAAGTTAGTATGCTTAGGAGTTGCACAGTGTGATGGGGTAGGGGACTACACCTCCAGAGCACTTGCTGTATGTTAAGTGAAGAGGCACAGGCAAAGAAGGGTAATGCAGATCACTTGTACACTTCCATAATTACAGTTACAGTGTAGTTAGCACAATTATCACTTAAATGGCCTCAGCCAGGTAATGCCTTTCAAACTGTGACACCAAGTACTGGATCCTCAGTAAAGAATCACAGCACAGCTGAGGTATGGACATCAGTAGTAGATGTCATTGATTGTAGGGACACTCAAGTTAGCATAGTTAGTGTTTGTTGGGGTGGGTCAGACAGGTAATGCTTCCCCAAAAATTCTTACTGCATCATGAGTACTGATGTACAGAAAGACTGAGGCAATGGACATCAATGGTACGCCTCTGTATTTGTTGGTTGACACAAGTTTGCACAGTTAGGATTTGTGTGGGCTCACCCAGGAAATTTTGTCATTCATACCAGTTACTGATTGTGACTGTACAGCCACAGCTTCATGGACTTAGTTAGCAATGTTGCATAGTGTATCTCTCTACAACAGCTACTGCACTCTGACTGCAGACTCAGAGGAAAAGTAGAGTGGTTCATACTAGTTAATTTAGTTAGGAATTACAGGAGCTCTGTCAGGCAATGTCTGAACCTCTAGCACATACTGCATACTGAGTGAAGAGTACAGAACAAAAAAACCTATGGAGATGAACAGTGTCATGGGGAACTGCACTTGCAGACCACTTGCTACATCCTGAGGAACAGTCACAGGAAAAGATAGGCAATGTACATCAATTGTACAGCTCCTTGATTACAGGAACAGTCCAGTTAGCACAGTTATCACTTGAATGGATTCAGGCAGGCAATGTGTCTTCAAATGTGACAGCAGGCACTGTATTGTCAGTGGAGATACACAATACAGGTGAGGGTATGGACATCTCAGTGGAGATACACAACACATGTGAGGTATGGACATCAATGGTAGATATCACTGATTGCAGGGATACTGAAGCTAGCTGAGTTAGGATCTGCATGAATTTAAGCAGTTAATGCTCTCCCCCAAAAATTTGTGCTGCATCATGAGTAGTGATCCACAGGAACAATAAGGCACTGGAGATCAATGGCACGACTCTGTAATTGTAGGTACAGTGAAGTTAGCACAGTTAGGAGTTGCATGGGCTCAGCCAGGGAATTGCAGCACACATAGCAGTTACTGCATCCTGAGTATATAGCCACAGCTGGATAGTGCTACATTGCGATGCACCACACTCGCTACAGGAGCTACTGCCCGCTGACTGGAGAGCACAGGAAAACTAAGGCAGTACAGACTTCTTAACACACTTAGAAATTACGGAACTGTGTCAGGCAATGTGCCACATGCTTAGCCCACATGGTGGATACTAGTGGAGAGCCATAGCAAACAATAAGCCCATGGACACATAGTTGTGGTAGTATTTCTTCTAGTTGATTGCATGCTTAATAGAAACAAGAGTTACATTCTAATGTTATTATGCTATGGTTCAGTAAAGACTCAACACAGGTGGTTACATTTAAAAGATTTATTGCCAATTGGTGGAAACTGAAAAAGGGTCAATTAAGATTTTATTTTTTACAAAATCAGTCTCACAATACAATCCTTGTATGTGTGTAACCATTACTTCGAATATATCTAAATGTGTCATGTATAGTAAGTAGATGATATGAATTGGAATAAGTATGTACATATGGAAATACAGCATAGAAAGAAGGCAGCAGAAAAAGGCAATTTGGTCTATTAAGTCTGCTCGTGTTGCAAGGTTTGCATCTTGAGCTAATGTCTCTGCTATCCTGCACAGTCCTCCCATCTTTCCTAGGCATGATTCTTATCTTCCCCTATGCATATACCTGGCTCTTTTGTAACTGGTCACTGTCTTTAACGAGGTGACCTCTTTTAGCAGTGCAGTTTAAGTGTTCACTACTCTTTGTGGGAAGAAGTGCTTTCTGACATTCCTCCTGAACCTTCCACCATCAAGCTGAAGCCTGTGCCTCTTCATGATATGTTTGCTACTCAGCTTGAAGAGACTTTGGTTAACAATATTATTTATACCTTTTAAGTAGTTGAATGTTCCAATCATGTCTCGTCCCTTAGTCCTGTCCTACATTAATGAAGGTATGTCAGGAGCTTCTAAGCAGTGATTACACACATGAAACAGTGATGATTTGTTGTTATTGTGTGACTGATAATGGGTATGTTCCTGGGGTGGGTGAAAACCAGATGCTAAGTGTTCAAGTAATAGAATATACAAAGTTTATGATTTCAGTGACATTAGATAACTGGTATGTTCAGTTAAATATTTTAAGATATATCACTGACTAGGTGCATATGGAAAATTCCCACCCTGACCCCTCAATAGAGGTGATCATAAACATTGTCAGGAACAGGTATGAAGTGCGTTGTGATCAGTAACAGTGTCTGATTTACAATTTTCAGTATTATTAACATAGATTACATTTACTTGTGTGACAAGTACAATGGACTTCATATTATTACAGGTAAAATATACATTTCTTTCAATGGTTACATTAGCTACTATGTCAGCTCTGAACTATTAAATAACAAATGTGTGTAGCATGTTGTTTTGTGAAGGATATGGGTCACTGAACTTAATCACTATAGTATTCTATTATATGTTAAGGATTAAGTGTTCTTGACTCTTATAGTAATACTTTTACTAGAACAATTAAACTAGTTAACAACAATGGTGAGATGAAATGAGACTAAATATTTACATGTCATTAAAAGGTATGCAAGAGTCATTTGATAATAAGTTGCAATACTTCAGTATTTACACTTGCTTCATTTCACTTGCTTCATTATAACTAAAGAGTTTTATTTTACATATGTACAGTTTCAGTGTAACAAATACATCAGGCATAGTTCAACACTGTTGCATGGTGAAAGAATGATGCTGTTGCGTAGATATCAACAGCTAATAGACAAAAAACTGGTGATAGAAAACTTGTGACAGAATGTTCTCTTTGGTGAATGAGACGTGTTACACACTTATTTAAAATCATAAGGGACAACTTTTGTGTCTCTGCAGAGGCAAAAGTTAGTAACTGGCAACAACTTCTTGTTATGTATGGGTATGATACACCTACAAGAAAAGATATGTACAGAACAGGGAGCCAGAAAGGACTCTGTTTTGACATGTACAATCTTTGATAGACATATAAGCATGGTTTTTCTAGTGACTGTGAATACTATTGGCACCGATTGAAGCCACTACAACAATTTCTATGTTGTCACTTGATCCACACAAGATCTTAGATGTCATAGTGCATGAAATGTCTCTGTCAGTATATCATTTTGTTGATATGCTATAGTTTATTGAGTCGTAGATTGGAAACAATTGTACTGACCTACGACTGATTCTGTCACAAAGTAGTCATTTAAAAATGTCAATGTTGTCTGCTATTCTTCTGAAATATGTAGGTCATCATAATTCTTCAATATTAGAAGATATGCATTTTTAAGTGTCGTGGCAGTCTCTGTTTAAAACTACTTGTAGAGTTGTCACACTCTACCCATCCACTTCTGTACCTTAGCAAACAGCTGTAATAGCCAGAATACATAGATTGACCATGGTGAAAGACTACACTGTGAGTGTCAAACAGTGGTTAAAACCTATTCTACCAGCTGTGTAATCTGTGATAGGAGTGTCAACTCTGAGCCCGTTGGAGTCAAATCTGTGCAATACAAGCAACAGATATTGAGATGAACTCCTGAGACATATGGACGAGTACATCTGCCTCCACACCTTTACAGGAGTGACCACATTGAGCATTGGTTAATAGCTGTCTAAATTTGACACTTTTGGCTTGAGGGACAAAAGAGTAATCCACAGCATGTCTTCTGTGGTTTCACGCTGTGAATGACCACATGATACACACATATTTGGTTACATATGACCACGGTGAAGTAGTGGCGCATTGGAGTGCCGTCTCCATCCAAGTTGTTTATGATAGCCATCATAAACTCACTAGTGTCTTGCTGTATGTCAGTAGCAAATGTACTACATCTGTCATATGTACCTAACACCTGGCGTAATGTTGTTACTGACTGTACATTGTTATACTGGTCAGAAGTCATGTTGACAATCTGCTTCAATGTGTTTGATAGGGAGTGTCTTGAGAAGCAGATATTGCCTGCACAAAGTGTGGCATGCGGAAAAACTTGCATAGCTGAGTTAGTATAGCAGTTCACTCTACTGATGTTGTCAAAGACTGGTACAGCAGCTACACCAACTGATTTCTGACGAACTGCTGGCTCTGAATGTTTAGTTGATATTGTGATATTTGTTGAACTCTTTAGAGTTGAATCACTTGTGGAAGCTCATGCCTATTTGCTGGCACCTGTAGATATGACTGTATGATGTGAGACAGACAGATATGTAGGCAGAGGTATTAAGACATTTGTGGCTGATGGAGAGTACGTAACCTATTGTACTCAACAATACATCACTTGTCAGCTCGTAACTTCGAGGTGCAAGAGTTATAAAGTGCAACCCAGAAAGACTACGGACAGGTGAAAGTGCCACTGTAGCTCATGCCATCCTTGAAAATGTCTGTACCTATGTCCACCATTGCTGAATCAAACTCAAGCCCTGAGATTTGTGAATAGAAACAGCATATGTGACACATAGTGGAAACTGTTTCCTGTTTACATAGATATCCTAAATACTGAAATTTCACACAGGTACATTCTATGTGTACAGGCTGTTCCATGTTGTCAAAGTGAACTACAAGTGTCTCGATATATGTCTTCTGGACATTGTAGACAAAGTCAGTGATGTTTCCCATGGCACGTTTATGATGCCTCTTTCAACATAGAGATTATGTCGTAGCATGATACATGCATTCCTACAAAGTATAAGGACAGCTTCTAGGCTAGCTGTGCGGAAACATCTGACTTCAGTTTAGTGAGTCATTCAGTCATCTTTGCTACTAGGGTTGCGACTGAGAATGACACTATCAACTGTATCAACAGCATGCAGAGTTAGAATTTCTTGGTTTCTCTCAGCAGCATAACATTGTTGAACTCAGTACATTTCTTTAGTCATGGCATAAGACACACTATGTGTGTCCTGTAGAGTACACATTGCTGAAAACATTACATGCTGTTTCTATGGATGTAGTATCTACTCTGATTCTCCGATCGCTTAACATAGCAACGTGTTCAGGTGATTGGGAACCTGTACTGACTGATCTAATAGTGATTTGCAAGCCAGATCACCACTTTGGCCCATGTTCTCACACAACTCAACATAGGTAAATAACTCCCAAATGTTAGAACCTGCAATCCAGCTGAGAATGTTCTTCGTTTGCTTGGCAGTCAGAGTTGCAAACACATGCTCTGCATTAACTGGTGCAAGCTGTAAAGGTCCCCAATACAACAATACTTCTGCCACCAAATGGTACTCCATTGTCAGTACCTAAGATCTCCTGTAGACATAGATGTATACAGGCAAGCATTACATTGAGACCATGCTGATTTCATTAATGATGAGTAACTTCATCTTTGTGAACATGGAACAGAGCTGAGATGTTACCTCAAATGACAGTTTATGATACTCTCCTGTTTTGCCATGTTCTACTAGCAACATAAAGAGACGATGTAATGTAACTCCACCAATGTTGTATGCAGCTAGTCCTGTGGGAGCAGTAACAGAAACAGACATTGATGACCCTGTCAGACTTTGTATTTCAGCAGTGATAGTTTCAAAAGGAACTCTTTCTTGTGCCAGCTGAACCACTAACAAAGATCAGTAGTGGTTTATAGTCAAGACAGTCACATTTTTTGTTTCATGTAGTAGGCCATGTCGAACAGCGTCAATGACGAGAGTGAACTACATGCTGCTGCTGATTCAGTCTTTCTCTCAAGTCAGCTGGGTTGACAGTGGAGTGTGTTCCATGTTCCATGGCTGTCTCAGTTTCTGAGATTAACACTTCTGGGGCATTTAAAGTCAGAGGTTCACCTAGAGCAGCTTGTCCTTCTGGATGAAGATTGTCTGGTGAGCTAACAGGAGGGTCTTCCTGAAGCTGCTTCTCTGCCTTTTCAAGCTGTTCTTTCTCAGCCTCTAGTCTCTGTATGTTCTCTGAGTATTCAGTTTTGAAATATCATAACTGAGATTGAATTCTTTCTCAGATATATCACAGTCACCTTTTAATTCAGACTCATTCCTCCAGGGTCAAAATAGGAATAGGAAGCAAAGTAGTAATTCTCTCTGCTCTCCAATGTGCCTAGATGTAATTTATAGTGGTCTATGAGCCATGGCTTGTGTCTCTTTACGAGACAGCCATCCACCATTCACCTTGTAAATGTGGCATGTTGGGTCAGGTGATATATCTGCCTTGTAGTCATACCCTTAGCCACCTGAAGAGACACATATCATCCATGTTGTCATGTCTATGGGGGTAGTACATGTCTGTCAGGTTATTCTTCAAGATATGTTTTGAAGAAGGTCTATTGGCAGTGAGTTCCTCAATTTCAGCATGGGGAATCAGTACAAGTTTGCATTTCTCTTTGTAGTTCACACTGAGAAACCGGTCAGCATCAGACTTCCGTACAGATGTGTACCCATTAAATGGTCACTGGCTTCATAAGCTCCACATTCTCTGTGTGACAGGGTCTTCAAGCCCAATGGCCAGAGCTGAGATGTCAGGCTTCTGCTTGAACTGGCAATATCTTCCCAAAGATCTTGCAAGCTAGTCTACTCATGTTGGGTTATGTACAAAGTCACATACCACACCAGGAAAATGAGTAAATCAACCACAAACTGAACATCTATGTTTGCTTGCCACATTAGGAGAAGAGTTGGGTTGTAGTCATTGATGTACACCTCTTTCTCATCTCTGGGTAACTCGTATACCCTCTTGGTTGATTTTGCTTTCAAGTGGTGTCACACTGCTGAAAAAGTTAATTCATGGAACCATCCTGACAAACTCATCTAGAAAATCTGAGCGACATTGTGTGTACCAATTAGATTTGTTCTTTGCTACTGCTGGCAGTACTTTGCACAAGTATGTCACTGGAACTTTTGTACCGACTTCCATAGTGTAGGACTGTCATACCTGTCTGGAATGTGACAAGTGATATATTTCTTGATGAATGATAGCACTTGTGCTGCTTCATGTTCACCTATGTGTGTGCATCCTTGATCCACAATAACATATGGATATGAGGGAACCCGTTAGCGATATTCCGTCCTCAAAGTAATGCTCCACAGTAGCAAGAGGTGGATTGTCCTTTGACAATATGAAAGTCAGAATGTCATGGAACCGCTTATGAAAATGTCTTGTGACAGACATAGGATCAAGTGAACATATTTCTCTGACAGTCATTGATGAAATGCCATCAACATCAGAATTTGCCCACTTCAACAGTTCAATGAGCTCGTCCCAGGCACATTCAGCACAACTAAGTGTGACAAACCATGTGGCTCCACCATACTCTCACAGCATTGTCATCACTTTGGGTGTCTGTGATACCAATATTCTTTGGTGCCACATAGACTTGAAAGTATGGACGACAGATTCTTGCACATTTTCATCTTTCTGCTTTAATTTCTCTAGAAATTGAGCAGCTGTTATTCCATCTAGGCCTAGATCAACTCCTTACAAGGCCTAGCTTGCCTTGTTGCCTAATTATGTACTTTGAAATACTGTATAGTTTTTAGTACACCATGCAGTTATAAAACATGGATTCCTTCATGTAATATCATTAACAAGTGTAGAGCAATAATTTAAGTAATTGGGAAATCTGAGGCTGTCACCTAGGGCATATTCCTCCAGGCTTTCTTTAAAATTCCTGTGTCTTGTATTTGGTCTCTGCATGGTAGATACTGCACTACACAATTCATAAGTAATTTATCTAACAATTCTGTATGAGAAATCTGTTTTTGTTGTAAGTAAAGTCTTGGGGTATTCCATATTTTGTATGAACATGGACTAAATAATCATGTGAAACTAAATTAAAAGCTTTTCTTGATCCAAACTTTACAAAATGCCCGTCTTTGTACCCTGTTGACATTTGTAAAATAATTCCCTTAGGAAAATCAGGTTATCCTGTATGTTATGACCTGGGGCTGAGCATGTTTGGACAGGACTATTAAATATAATTAAAAATGTGGATCGTCTCTTTGCCAAAATATTTTCAACATTTTTGAAATCAATCTTTAGCAGACTTATTGGTCTTCAGTTTCATATTTGTTTTCTATTCCCTTTTTAAACAGAAATATTCAGTAGGCTTTTGTCATAGAATGGGGACTGTTCTTGAGTGTAGTATTTAATTATATATAATCACTAAGTATGGTGCTCTGTGCTAAATGTCTAATAGAATTCAATGGGCTGTCCATCTGTTCCAGGGGCAGTGTTATTTCTTAAGGATCTTATTGCTGTCAGTACTTCCATGTCTGTAATATCCTTTATTAGTTATTAGGATTGTGATGTTGTCAGGTCTGGTAGGGTTAAATTGTCAAGATACTGGGAATGTCCAGAAGTGTGCGAGGTGTGCCAAATACTTTGACTATATATTTGTCCACTATCTACATGATAGCTGCTTCATTAGTATGTTCTAATTCTGTCTCATCTTCCAAGCTAGTTGTGATCCTAGTATCTATTCAATTTTACATTCTTTAAATGGATCAAGGTTTGTTTTTTACCTTGGGTAACAATTTCATTCCCTGTTGTAAAGATTTGGCTCTGTTATATTGTAGTTGGACCATTTCTTTTTGATTTTACTAATTTGCGAACTGTAATTTATTTTCATTTCTTGTTTAGATATGAGTAAGTACAACTGTTTTCTTAGCAGAAGGTAGTGAATATATTGTGTAGTAGCTTGTCATCCTGCTAACTTTTGAAATAATGATTTAACCTTTTTGTATCTTCCACTGCTCTAGGATGGATTGATACATACAAAACACACATTTCTAGCTGTCGATCATTTTTTATATTCTTCGCAGGTGTCTTTATTCTCCAGTGAGTCAATGTTTAGATGCCAGTGTCCTTTCTTACAAGTTGGAGTACTGTCCTAAGTTATTTGAACTGCACAGATCTGTGGTCTGAGAAGACCACATCATGTGTTTGTGCTATGCATACTTTAAGGTTTTGAGAGATAAAGAAAAAGTCCATTCTTGTGGCATATATGTCTCTAATATAGGTGTTCCCTCCCATGGAGTGCAGCTTTCTGTACGCATCTGCCAGTTTGGCTTATTTAAGAATACCGTTTAGAGCATTCATGTGACAACATAATTTTTGTATTTTGAGGCCTCTATCTGTTTGGTGCAGGCCACAGTTAAAATCTCTGCTCCATAATATCCATCTTGAAGTGTATACGTATGGTTGAATTTTTGAAATAGATCAACTCTATGTGCTTTCATCTGAGTGGTGTAGCAATTTATCAAGTGAAATCTTTTACTATCATATGTGATATCTAGATTAAGAGCTCTGCTAGGCTCAAGATCTAGTAATTTTGTAACTTTCAAATTTTGATTCCTGAATAGAATACCTGAACCATCACATGCATTTTCACAGGCGACCAAAGGTGGCACACAATCCCCATATCTTTGTGGCTTGTGAAATATCAGAGTCTTGAGCCTAGTATCTTGTAGACAAATAATGTCACAGTGAAATTTTTTTAGCTCACTCATGATTGTTAATCCACACTTGTCATTTTAATCTATTAACATTCAAAGTGAAGATTTTAATGGCATCTGTTTGAATTATGTGGCATAGAGACGAATTCAAACTAAGTTAGATCTAGTATTCCATTTTTTCTACAGTATCCCCACCACCTGTATTTTCTACTCTGAAGAGAAGGCAATAGGGGAATTATCAGAGTCATCATCCTCTTCCTCCATGTCTCCCCAGTTTCTTTTTGGACACAAGCTTTATATCTATCTGTTTTCCTCACAATATAAATTTTTACTTTTATGATTTTCCTATCTTTCACTTTCAGCTCTTTTCCTTTTCCTGACTTATCTCTGGGTCTTTCTTTTTGGTTCCACCAACTTATAACCATCTCCTCCTGTGTCTGAGGCTGGGGCGGAGGGGTGGCATCTTATTCTGTTCATTATCATCTATAGGGATTGCTACATGATCATTTTGGTAGCATGATCTGAAACAACCAGCTCTTCTGGTTGGGGTCTGATAAGGGATAGGGTCCTGTATTTCCTGTTCTTCCTGTTCTCTTTGAGCATTCTGTTTACCTTGCTCAGCCTGCTGTTTGCTTACTTTTCCTTTTGTAAAGCAGTGAGTCTAATTTCTGAAGCATATGCTGAGCTTTTCTTTTGGGCTTGTGAATGAGGGGTTCATGTAAGACAGCATCTTCCTGGCTATGAGAAGACAATGGGCACCTGATATAAGAGTGGTCCTGTTCTTCACATAAATTACATCAAAACAGGTTAAGACAAGTAGCAGCAAAATGGCCTAATTCTAAACAATGGGTGCATCTTGGGACGTCACAAGCATTACTTAAAACATCCTTGACCCTCATCTGTAACACAACTTCAGTTGTCCTGGGTAAAATAAGGAACCCCAATCTCTGCCCAGGAAAATACAACTAGGTAAATGCATAATACCTGAACTATTCATTATCAATTTCACTTTCACTCTCAACCCCTGTCCATATTTCCTCTGACTCAATGATGGGGCAGGATGTTCCTGAACTTCCAGCATTTTTAACCAAAATAATATATCAGAGACATTTACTCCCTCATTTTGAACAATAAAGTAATGGTACACAGTGAGTTTTGTAATAGGGATTGCCAAAAAATGCCTGCAAGATGGGGTGTCCTTCAAAGTATTATACTTGCTCCAAAACCTGTCAATGCCTTCTATAGTTTTGAAACGTATGTCATAGTTGTAGTCATCAATATGAATTAAAGCAAAATTTCAGAGCATAACATTTCAAAGAGTCCTTTAATAAAGTTCTGGCAATATAAATCCAGTCAGGAGGTTTATCAACCCCCTTGTACATAATATATATATAATTTATATATATAATGTATTCATAGAGCCATCTCTAACAAGCTGCCTCAATATATTAAGGATTGCCAACCTTCTTGCATTCCTGGCAGCTATCTGCTGAGAAGTCAGACTTGTATTGCCCTTTACATACCCAGAGTTAGGATGCACTTTGGTCAGGTGTCATTAGTCATGCCTTACCAGTCCTCTGGAATACTGCTGAAAATTTGCAGCTCATTTCACCTGTACCATTAGCTACCTTCAAAATATTAACCAACAGTCATTTATGGAATCCTGCAACTGCTTCCAGCACTGAATCTCTGACTCTCCCTCCTACATGTCTGTCACTTCCCCTACTAATGGCACTTTTTTCACCCCATATCCTTCCCTTCCCTTAGACCTACCCCATCAGCTAATGCAGCTATAACAATCCTGAAGGTATTACAATTGCCTCCTCCACCCCTACTAACCTCTTCTCCCTCCACTATCCTTGGTGCATCCTGTGCCTTCAGTGCCCTTGCTTATAGTCTTCTCCTAGGCCATGTAATGTTTTGCTGGTCTAGACCTAATCCAGTATAATATTGTACTCTACTGTCTTTCAGAGACTCGCTTGCATAGAACTCACACATAGCGATATGCTGACTGCCTTAGGCACTAAGAATGTAAATTATGCTTCCTTGTTCTGCTCTCAGTGTCAAATCTTACTTTGCTATTTGTAAATTATTGTACACCACTGTGCCAAGCCACCCATTCTCACTTGTAATGACTGTATGTAGGCTGCTAATGTTGCTACGCATATGCCAAATTGTTGTATTGTAACTTGTTCTTGTTATTTAAACTACCAGGTTCATCTTGTAAATGAGTCCTGCTCAATGGTGTTCCACCTGGCTAAATAAATATATTGATTGGTTGATTGTTTGATTGATTGATTGATAAGTCTTATGGCATTTTTCAGTGATGGTTCACCTTTTGCTTTAAAAGATTCGACATTCACAGCAGGTTTGAGGAGGGCTTGTTTTGGGGGTTCTTGTAGTGCTTTGAGTCCAAAACCAATAAGTAATGCCATTTACTCCTCTGTTCCTGATTTCTTTGGTCTATATGTGGTTTAGAAGGTCTTGCTATATTTAATTCAGGGACCACTGTATTTTCAGAATTGTTGGGTGTAATACCAGTCTTTTGTTTATTTGGTGTAACTTCAAGTCCATTTGCATTATTTATAGTGGTATTACCAGCTGGTTTTGACAAAGCTGAAGGATTGCTTACAAGTTTTTCAGTGCTTTGTTCGGGTACCACAACATTTGTAGTTTTGGGAGCTGGATCATCCTGTGTGTGAGCGATGAGGTAGCATTGAACAGCTTGGTCAGATGGGTCCGAGATCCAAGTTCCTGTGTTGTCCTGAATCCATCCTACCTTCAGAAGTGCTTCTGTTGCAGACCATGTATTCGTGGAAGATGTCGGTATGTTCTCTGCTTGTACTCGGTCAGAAATGGGGGTTTGTGGGATCTGAATTTGTGTAGGCAGTGAATTCCTCTTGTGTTTCTGAGACCTAGCATTTCTTTTATAGGTGTATCCTGTTGTGGTAAGTCTTGCCTTGTAGAGCTCAATATTTCAGGTGGGAGATGTAACACAGGTGCAGAGGGTAGAGCATTCTGTTGCAGCACAGCACCGTGCCCTGTAAAGCCAGGTGCAGCTTGTTGAGAAACAGAAAGCAGCTGTTGTGAGGTACGGAACAGGTTGTTTCAATCTTTCTGTGGCCAGTCTATATTTGTCTTCATCTTCTTCAATCTGGAGCAAAGTTGCCTATGTTTCTCTTCTTTTTTTTTTTACCTTACTTGACCTCTGACCTGCCTCTCCTTCCGGCTGCTCATGACTCCAACCCCTCGCCTGACCCCCTTCCTTCCACCTCAGATCACAGCTGAACCAGGGGTGGCCCAGCATATCCCTTCACCAGGAGGGTCCCTCTCCTCCGAGGGGAGGCGCCAGGAGGGAAGCCACGCACTAGGCAATCAGTCCCCTGGCACTGCTGAGGTGGATTCTGGGGTGTCAGGGCATCTCGAGTTGGCAGGAGCTTGGCAACCATCATCTGGCAGACCAGAAGAACCAGGATTTCTGCTTTTTCTCCCTAGAGGCGTGGTGTGCCACAGCGTCTAAGTCAAGCCGATGTTCACCATGCCCCTAGTGCAGTGGGGCTAAGCAAGCTGCTGCTCTCCCAGCCTCCGCCAGAAGGCAGCAGACAGTGAGCCATGTCCCTGCCTCCCCAGAGAAGGTGAGCAGTTGCAGGATGCTCAAGCCTACTTCCCCGGCCGGCTCTCCAGAAACCCGAGTCCGTTCCAGACCCTGTTCGCCAGTGTCGCAAGTGGAAATCCAACCGCTGCACCGACGAGCTGGCTGTTTCTCTTCTAATGCATTTTGAGCTGCAATTCTGCACTAGAAGTGATGTTTTCCATCTGCAATGTCTCATTGTTTTACTGTTGGGTTACTCTTGGTAGAATTGTTTAAATCAATAATATACACAGGTTTAGTAACGCCTGTCCAGATGTGGATAATTCTCAGTGAGTAGAGCAATCATTGCTGTAGAGATTTACAGCTCATAGGATATCTCCATTTCTTCAGGTTCAAGGCATAGCTCAGACAGCAAATTAGATCCAACAAATGGTGTATAGGATGGCAGTACTGTATCAGCTTCTTCTTCATCCTTCATGTCAGCTATGATGGTCTGTGGAAAATCCATTTCCATTTCCCTTTTGAAACCAAATCTTCATCCCTAAAGGAAACACTGACTGGTGTCAGGGACCAGACCCTAGTCTGCAGCACAACCTCCACTTCCAAAGCTGAACTGGCATCTGCCATTCTGGAAATGGACAGCAGCGCCCCTACCAAAGAAATAGGGAATTTTATTGGGAAAAGAATACATAGAGTTCAAACATTTCCTGTTCAGTCAAAATATCATGCTTTTCATAATCAGCTATATACAAGATTTAAACTGGAAATTGTACTTAAAGTAATAGTACTTAAGAACTTGAACATTTATACACTAACACAAATAATGGCTTATATTTGCACTCAAGTTCTATCTCATGATTTTATACAAGCTTAAAATTCATTCTGTACTTGGTCTATTAAAAGCTCTCCATGTGCTTCTCCATAATCCTACTATCTTTTCTATCACACAAAGATTTCCCAGGTTTATTATACTATGTTATTTTGGCCATACATGTTGTCTTATAAATTCTGTCATGTTTTTTGTGTTAAGTTTCCTAAAACTCAGGCTTTTCTTACAAGTCAAAACCTTTTTAATGGTTCTTAATTATGGCCTTCTAAGTCACACTTAAACAGTTACAAAGGATTGGCAATTCTTCCATAATGTCCTCATCTGTACAGGTGTTAACTTTTTACTTTCCTGTGTATCTATCACCTGTAGTGTTTTTCCATTCTGTACTACCTCTTGATGAAGGCATACTTCTGCTGAAGAAGCCACACATACCTAGACTGCCATAAATAGTACATTATTAGTATACCCATGATTTGTAATGTACTTTGTGTATTTTGTTCTCTGCATTCCATATATCTGCAATAATAGGTTTTGGTATATAATTTCTCTAAAACAGTAGTCTGCCAGTAGTTTACTATGCTACCCCAGAATCCTATAGCATAGGAACATTTAAGAAATAGATGTTCTTGGGTTTCCAGCTCATTCTTTCACCCAGGTCTTGACTAGTACTGTTCTGCCAAGGGCTTACATCTATGTGCCTTCCTTACTCCTAGTCTGCCATGTACGCTCATCCATACTATGTCCTATGTATATTCAGGTATTCTTTTGTTATTCAGATATCTTAATATGTTGTCTTGCTCCTCTACTGGGTACAGAGGATAGGGATTATGTCACTATAATTATTTGCTATAACCTCACAGTATAACTGTTTTCTGTGACAAGTGGACATCACAGTGTATGATATTTTCCACTGTTTAAGTTTATTGAAGGTCACAATAACATAACTGGTTCACGGTAATGTTTCTTTATTTTTAACAGTGCTTTGCTTGCCACTGAGTCCATAATTGTTTACACCGATTAAAACACTTTCACTCCATCCCAGCCTCTGAGGTGTACACAGTGCCCCAATATTCATGTACAGAAATATACTAAAATAGAAGACTATGAGATTAACCATCCCCAGACCTCTTTGCCTTTTGTGAGGTACACCATACTCTTTTTGTAGGGTTTAACCTGCTTCCACAGGAACCTGAAAAGATGTCATGTATTTTTGTTCTTAGTTCTTTGGGGAGGGAACACATAACTCACGTATACACAAATTGGAAGTAACAAAGTTTTAATTAACATTATCCTTTCAGTTTTCACTTTCCTTTTCAGTTTGAGTTCATAGCTCAAAGGTTGTAAATTCAGTTTTGATATTTTTGTTTCCCTGCCAGGCCTATATTTTATGCTCTGCTGCACCAATGCAATTTGTTCAAGTTTTGGTTGCCATGTTAGTGGTTCCAAAAGTAAGTCCTAATATTTTGTTTCTTATTTTCTATTGTTATATCTGCTATTTACTAAGATAACACTCTGTTTTGGTCACCTAATGGGAGTCCTATACTTTTATCATAGTTTATCCTTGATTCAGGCAATAAAGCAAACTCTTTCATTTTTTAGCTCCTCCCCAATGCATCCTCTGCTAATACTACCACCATATCATTTGTATAAGCCATCACATTTATCAGAGGACTATGTGGTATGAGCTCCATGCCTATAATATTTTCATTTCCTTGTATTTCCTCAATAAATGATCTAGACCAAATATGTAGAGCAGAAGGCTCAAAGGCAGCCTGTCTTACTCCCCTCTCAAGCCTATATGTGCTTTAAAACCATCCATTCACTAGAGGTGTTGCATAAACCATTCTATATAACCTTGTAATACATTTTATAAACATCTCAGTATTTTATTTGCCTTTAACACTGCCCATAAGTATTTGTGTGATAATCTGCAAAGGCTTTCTCCTGATCAACACTCAGGAGGTATCCATGTATACTATTGTTGTTGCCTTTATAGAGGACAATTCTCTTTTTCAGAAGATTATCCTGTATTCATCTTTTTTCAAGGCACAGGTTTGCATGAGGATGATAATGCTTTCAGTTATTTTAGCCAGACACTGTGTCAGTATTTTTGCCAAGATTTTATAATCGTTATTTAGGGACTTCATGGTCTCCAATTACTTCATGAAGTCTTCTCTCCCTTTTGTATATAAAAATCATTAATCCCTTTGACATAATATAGGAAATTTCCCTTTTCAAAGACACTCGTTGTAAACTGTAATCAATGGTGTTGCTATCTGGTCCTGAATGCCTAACACATTTCAGTGCTCAGACATCTGGCCCTGGGACTATATTTGTGTTTAGCATTTTTTAATTGAATAAACCTTATTAAAGACCAAAAACATAACATATGCAAGTCACATCATGTCCTGGAATTACAGTGAAGAAAACAAGTCATAACCAGGACCAGGAAGCATACATTTTACATTGAAAATAAAAACACAACAAAACTTCTACTCTCTCCATCCCCCACCCTTGTCACCCACCCACCTCACTACTGGAGGTAAAACAAACTTAGTTATCAGAAGACACAGATCAGAAATGCCCGACCTTGTATACATCAGCCCACAAAAGGGGTACTTCCAGGTGCAATTGAAATATGTATTCAGAGCATTAATAAAATGTATAATGGTTTCCAGATACAGCTATACTTGTGTACCTTGCCTGACAAACTAGCTATAAGGCACTCAGCTCACAAAGCAAGCAGTATCTCCTCACCACTCAAGGAAATGAGAAAAGCATTGCTCTAGCCAGTGCTGAAGGATGACCTTTTTGCATGCTGAGATTAAGGCCATGTGAATCCTCTGGTTGCCAATCAAGGTATCACAGTAGTCTTCCAGAATACATATGTCAGGGAGAAAGGCATCAGACAGCCCCAATACAGGATCAGGGTGTGTTTGAATAGAATTCGAAAGGAACTACTGTCTCACAGGATCACAAGATATGGAGCAAAGTACCAGGCTTTTTATCACATGTGGAACAGGAATCTGTGGGTAGTCTACCCATCTTATGCAGTTTAGCTGGGGTATATTAAAGATTATGAATAATGTGAAATTGCATGAAGCGTTGCCTATTCTACTTTATGTATTTATATAAATGTTTCCAGATGGCTGTCCAGTTCCGGATGGAGTTACTAACCAGGAGAGCCTGGTCCCAAACATAAAACCTTGGGCCCTTGGTAGCTGCCAGGTGGTTCTGCAAAGACAGGTAATAATATGCAATATGATGAGAGGTGGGAGCATTGTGGATAAGAGGTAGAGCAAAGTTACTGAAGGGACTAGATCATGGACAGTTACAAAAAACTGCAGGAGCATATGTGACAATTGAAAGTATCAGAAACAGGAAGAGGTAGGCCAATGGTAAAGGGAGTGGGCATCCTGAAAGTATAACAATGTCTAGTTATGAGTAAGATCCTCAAATCTGTCCACACTCATCCCAGGCCAGAACCCTTTTAAAAGCATCTGTCCAACTATTCAAAAATTAGGTTGCCAAATAAAGTTTGAGATGTGTCTTTTGTGGCAGAATGTGAACCAAGAAGCATAATTATAGGTGAACCTGGAGAGATGCTTCCAAAGGTGTGTCCTGTAGCGGTCGAGGAAGTTGCTTCCTGAAGAGGTAAGGAGTGACCGCCTCTACACCATTATAAGAAAAGGAATGTTCTATTTCCCACCAATATGGAACATAGAACCCAGGAGGGTCTCCCCAGATGGTCTAAACCAGTAAAAAGATGTAGTAAGGTGCACCGCAGGTAATATAAAAAGAAGTTGGGAATTTGTTTAGCATTTTGATACTATCCACCACTTGTTGGGTAGTACTAACCTATTCTTTTCTTCCTCATCTTAATCTAGGATTTGGAGATTTTCAAAGTAAGAAACATCTGGTTCTATTCACTCTGTAATGCAAAAGGTGTTCTGCACATGATTATTCACTACTTGTAGTATACCCTGTTTTCGTGTTACACTTTGCCCATCATCTTTTTTTTTTTTTTGTAAGCATGTCATAATTTTGTTCTATACTATTTTTGGCAATCTACAAAAGGTCAACATTCTGCCTAGTTTGTTGTGTTCCAAATTCCATTTCTTGTTTCAGGAAATCCTCTGTCAGATTGCATCTGTCTCATTTCTTGGATGAGGATTTGTTTTATCAAATTACTATTATCTTGCTGGTATTGAGAGGCCTGTGAAATTGCTTTATGCAGCGTAGTCCTTAGCCATAAGTATTTCAGGTAGTTCATAGGTTCATAGGATAATTACTAGATCAAGGGAAAAGCCCATTATGATCTCACCACCTACCTTAGGTGGTAATCGTATTTTAATTCATCCACGTATGAGTCTAAATTTAGTTTAAATTTATATAAATTTTCACTATGCACAACCTCATTTGGGAGGGAGTTCCAGAGTGGAATTATCCTCTGGTTAAAAGTTATTTCTCTTGAAGTCTTATTTATATTAGCCCTTGTACACACTGAGGATGCCAATCCAAATAAATGGATTCAAACAGAACTTTATCTTTCATAGCCCTGTAAAGTAAAACATAGGTCTTCTTTCAAAGAGCGATAGTCTAGTGAGTAGAGATTTATTTTTTAGTCTGTCTTTATAGGAAAGATAACTCATGTTCAATATGTTTAGTGAATCTCCTGTGTACTTTTTCTCTAGATCGTTTGTCTTGTATTAATGTTGGAGCACAAATCGAGGAACAATAATCAAAATTAGATCTCATTATGCTACTGTACAAGGGAATTAATACCTCTGGCTCCCTACTTTTTATATTTTTAGGATACAATTAATTAAGTGATTACATTTTTGACTGTATTATTTAAATGTTCAGTGAATTTCAAATTGTTTGTGATAAATACTCCTAGATCCTTTTCAGAGCTTGCTTTGCTTAATAAATTCTCATTAATGACATAATTAAAACAGCTGTTATTTTTCCCAAAATGCATGATTTTGCATTTTGCATAGTTGAAATTTAATTTATACACATTGGCCAAGTCAGAAATTAACTTCAAGTTTGCTTGTAATTTTAGAGCAGATGTCATATCATTGACAATTCTCCATCTTAACATCAACAGCATATGTAGGTAGCCAAATTCCATCCATGGTATTCATACTAGCTATTAAGATGTTAAATAGATTAGGGACCAGAACAGAGCCTTGAGGCACTCCACTAGTAATCTTAGTCCAGGGAGACTTATACCCTCTGACAGTAACCTGCTGTCTTCTGTCAGTTAACCACAATGAAATCCAGTCAACTATATGTTTATTTAAATCTGTTTTTGTTAAACAGTCAATTAAAATGTTGTGTGACACAGAGTCGAAGGCCTTTTCAAAGTCTAGGAAAATGACATCCACAGGAAACCCGATCTAGTGCTTCACTAATAGGTTCAAAGAAATTGATCAAATTTGTATGGCAGGATTTTCCAGGTTGAAAACCATACTGAGAAATATCTGACTGCCCTTTGTTCAATATATAGGTGCTAATATTTTGGGAGATAAGTTTTCCATTGTTTATCTAGACAGGATGTTAAACTTATAGGTCTATAATGATTCACTTCCTGCTTTGATCCACCCTTATGTATAGGAATAACTAGGGCTTCTTTCCATTCTTAAGCTACCCTTTCGCAATGTATTTATTAAAAGTAATGTCAATGCTCCGCTAATTCATATGATACTTTTTTAGAAAACAAAAGGAATATTATCACGTCCAACAGAAGTAGATGATTTAAATGTATTGATAGTTGAATAAGTATCTGCAACAGTGAAGCTAACTAAAGGATCCATAGAATCAAAATTTATAATAGGTGTTGTTTCCTTTTAAAAAATACTTACAAAATATTGATTAAAGTTGTTTGCTATTAATTGCTCATCACTTCTAATTTCCCATTTATTTTAATGGACCAACTTTACTTTCTGTAGATTTGAGAGAACCTATAAGGTTAAAGAACTTTTTTTTATTATTTTTATTATCAATCTGTGTAATAGCTAAATTATATTCCAGATCTTTCTTTGCTTTTAATGGTATATTTAGTTTTCTTCGCTTTTGTTGAAATTTGTTCCAGTTGTCATCTGATTTATTTTTGATATTTATTAAAGGCTTTTTTTTGTCATTACATAGAGAATAATGTATGGGGTGGTGGTTAGTGAAATTTTACACACACCCAGGTGTGGAATGCCACATAAACAATGAGGGCGAAGCCCGAGGAGTTTATTTAGGCATTCCCACACCGAGGGTGTGTGTATAATTCTCGTGAATAACCCTCCCCATTACTTTATTTTTTATAATTGCTGGTCACAATTTTTTCAGCTCTAGTGTATTGTATTTGAAAAGAACTGAGTAAGACAATTGTGCTATAAGGAAACATTTATTTGCGGTGTTGTATTACATTTAATTTTTTATCTTTTGTGTTTTAAATTTCTTTTTATGTTTAGTAAAGAAACATCAACAGTTTTAAACATTGCAACATTTTTCAGCATTTTAAAATGTTTTAACTTACAGTTCAGCAATGAGATTAAATTGGTTTTAATTGGTTTCATTAATCTGGAGGAACCGTGAAAGCTTATAAAGTAATAACAACTAAGAACGTTTAAAACTTTTAAACTAAAAGTTCAAAACTGTGAATTTTGTTATTCAGTCTGGTTCAAAGAGGTTTTGGTGCTCACTGTCATTTGCATCCTGTGGAGATTGCATGTCGCGTTGTCTGAGAAGAGAAGAGGAGAGCGTTAAGTCAGCATGGGTTAGAGAATGTCTTAAAAGTGTGTGTTTGTTGCTTACCTTTAGTCATTGTCATCGAGTCTTCAATAACGAGGGGCATTTTTCTGTGCTTCATTTCTGGAGCATTGTATATCTTTATTGAGACTGCCTCGTTGAAGGTGCAGTGTTGACCAAAGATGGCTTGAAGTCTGTTGGAGAAAGGCTGCTCGGCTGTGTTCTGGACTTCTGAAGTGGCACCATGCTGTGGATCTTTGCTGGAGGTAGATGGCTGTTCTGTGTCAGATTTGGAAAATGTGAGGAGCTCTGCTATTTATGCTTGTTTGGCTTCAGAGAGCACAGAATAATTATTTATCGATTGAACATTTCTGTGGCCTAATATTTGTTGTACTTCAATGGTGGCCATGCTGCAGTCCAAAGTCTCTGAATAGTTGTTTTTCAGGTAGAGTGATTAGTATTCATTTGCAGTCTGGAATTCCAGACTGAAGTTTCATTGTTGTCATCATGGCTCTTAGTTTGTTGAGTCCTACAATCATGTTTCGGAACCAGAGAGAGCTTTCTTTTTATTTATGTTTGGGGCTAAGTAGAATGGAGAGTCTTTGCTCTGCATTTTGGGTGGTCTGTTACTTTTGTAGAGATGGAAAGCTGCTATGGTGTTTCTTTCTGGTTTTGTTTATTTTGATATATTCGTGCTTCAGCGGTCTTATGTTTCTAGGGTTTTCCCAGATCTAGTTTTTGTTTGTCTTTCATTGTATTCCAGAAAGCTGTTGCCTTCTGTGTCTGTTCCTCAGTAATGTCACCCCAGGTGAGGTCGAACTGTTCCTTTGTTCTAATGCTACTGTGAGTACGATATTGAAAAATAGGAAATTGAGGAGACCAGTTGGGTTGTGAAGTGATAACGTGCCTGAGTTGTAAAGAAATTGATATCTTCTCTGTGAGAGGTGAAGCTTTTAATGGCCTGTTTCCTTTGCCTAGATGCTTTAGCTGTTTTTGTTTTGTACACGTGTTTTCTGGTTTGGATAGAAATTGGTTGCTAGCCATTTAAATATACTGTGGGGATACTTATGGGCTGCTTGGTGCCTATGTATGCTGGTGATGATGCCATGGATTGTTCCCGGTTCATATTCAGAACCATCATGATGTTTTAAGCAGTAAATGAAGTTAGCTATGTGTGTATCTAGGTCTTCAGCACTGAAGGTGGTAAAGTCGTTTTCTAGTGATACTTCTGAGGAATTTGCAGAAGAGGCGGCGGTCACTGTCTGTTTTTCATTTAGTATTTTTATTGTCCTGCTCTATTGTGAATGCTACTCTTACAGCGGTATCTACAATTTCAAACCTGGTTTCCATTGTTGAAGTAGTTTGTTGTTCTGTCGCTATTACTGAAAGTATGTTTTATTTTTTAGAAGGCAAGTATATGCTGTCACGGAGAAGAACGTTGTATCTGAGAGGACACCCAGACTCAGAGCATGAGTGACTGAATTGTTTTGTTTGCTTTGCAGGTGTTTTGTGTCTCACGCTTGTCTAGAGAAAGGTGAGATAGTGTTTGCCATTATAACTAGCTGAGCTAGTTATAATGCAAATTATAATGGTTTGTCTATAGGAAACAATTGTGGCCAGTAATTATTAATCTTTAATATCTGTGGTATACCAAGGTGGCAACCTTTATTATTTTTATATTTTTTCTTTCTGGTACCCATTTAAATATACAGTAATCAATTTTTTTCTTTTATCTTGGCCCATATCTCTATTACTGATAGCATATATAATTCTTTTTGCCAGTTCCATTTTAATAGATAAGATTTAATTACCTCATAATTGGCTCTATAACAATTCCTCAATTTTGTTACACCTCTAAGATCCTTTTTATAATATTGTATAGACCATTGGATCATATAATGATCACTATCTCCTAATGGAGCCATAATGACTGGTGTTTCTGATACATCCCCAATATTTGTTAGTATCAAATCTAAAATATTATTCTGTTGAGTAGGTTCATAAACCATTTGATCAAGTCCTAGATGGACTATGGATCTAAGAATTTAGTTTCCTGAGAATTTGACCCATCAAGAGTGGACCAATTAATTCTTGGATAGTTAAAATCGCCCATCAACACTATATTCTCTAGATGATTTATGGTTTGTAAATAATTACAAAATAGATCATTCTTGTTAGAATCCAAAGATGAAGGTCTGTAACAGAGCCCTACTGTGATGGGATACAAATCATGGTTTAATTTAATCCATAAATTCTCAGTATCTGCGGGTGAGGGGTGTCTATGATAACTTCCATGCAATCAATATTAACTTTAGCATAGATTGCTACACCTCCTCCTCTAGAGGTTGTTTGATTGTTCTTAAAAGTGTATAACCTTGTATTTCTTGTCCCCATTGCTCGTCAGTGAACCAAATCTCTGTTACTCCACAGATATCTATATTTTGGGAATGTAAAATAATTTGAAGTTCATTAATTTTACTTAGCAAGCTCTTGGTGTTTAGTAATGATATATTGAGCTTTGTTCCTTGTTTAACTGATTTTGATATTTGTTTAGAATTAACTGTCTTAGGTACTGGACTCAAATTACCTATAGATATACCAGATTCAAACAGTACTTCAAATTAGGACTCACCTCCCCCACCCCGTTTAGAAAAGCATCAATTTGAGTATTAAAGCTGTTTCCCAAAATTTCAGAGCCCTTTTTATTTAGATGTAAACCATCTTTAGCGTAATAATTCCATTTGTGATTAAAGTGCTCCCAGTGTGTCATGCACTTTATGTTTTGTTTTTAAGCACCAGCCACGGAGCCAATCATTTTCATGTTTTATTTTGTCCATAATGTTCTGATCTGCTATAGGTACAGGTAAAATCTCAGATATGACAGTGTTGACACCTTTGTCAGCTAGGATGTTAGATAAACCTACGTAAGCCTCTTTAATTTGTTGAGTACTCTGATTCCAAATGTTATTAACACCTGCATGAATAAATACCAAAGGTTCTCACCACTATTTTTTAAATCTATTTACTCATTTGGTGACATCTTGAATTTTGCTCCAAGAAAACAAGATAATGTATGAGTAGCTTTATTAGGATTACAGATTTGTCTATCTAAATTTGATATCATAGAATCTCCCAGACAAATATTTGCTTGAGTGCAGTCTTGGGATGATACCTTTTGCATATTCTCAGAGTGTACTAGGTGCAAGTAATTTGTCCCGAGAAGCTTAGTAGATCTGATTGCTCATCTGACTCACATCTATTATTAAAATGAGTTACAGTATTCAATATACTATTATTTTGTTGATGTGACATCATAGGTGACGTAACAAATATCTGGTTGCTTTCTTGGGAGATAGTGTTCTCAGAAATCTCTCCTCCTCCTCCTCCTCTAGGTTAATTAATAATGGATCAGATTTATTGCAGAGTGGTATTTGAAATTCATTAGCTTTCCAGCCTCTTTTGGGGCTTTATTAGATTGTACAGTACACCATTCACCCTCAGAATCAGTATTCTCACCCTCTTGTCTAGGCCTCTTCCTGGATATCAGATCACTAGGCATATGTATATTACTAAATAACTCTTTTAATGGCTGACCTTGCTTTTCTACACTAGATATCTGTAGTCTTTTAGAAGTTTCTAATTGATTTATTTCAGAGCTCTTAATCTAGAATCAAGCAACTTTATTTCTGCTTCCAGATCTTGAATCTTTATGCACTTTTTACATATATAGGACACATTATTCGACTGTAGACTCAAAGTTATACATATTGCACATTTTACACATTGTGCCTCTTCTCCCGTCTGTAACAGATATAACAGTGGCCATTTTGTTTAACCTGGATTATGACCTAGACACAATTTCTTACCTGTTCCTGTCACAAACTGTCTCTCTATTTTTGTTTAATTTATCCTGTTAACTCACCTAAACACCTAACACGCATAACATTGTAGATGCTGTATGTCTTTGTGCGTGCTTCACGCTGCGGACGACGACGCTAGCCTTGGTAGTGGTCTTTTTCCCTGAATATTGCTTAAAAGATCCCTACTAGTCTTCTTTAGTTTCTTCCCACCATTCCATATTGCTATCATAAAACATAAAACCGACTCTCTTGCTATCCATAAACTTTACCATTCCTTTACTAAATCTGGTTCTTTCAGTGTCTGTGTGTTTATACACAACATCCTTTTCCTGAGGGGGCATTTGTCCCCATTCTAATACAATTTTAGTATCCTATGATCTGACACCTCTGTGGATGTCAGGGTCACATTTTTATCTCTAGAATGGGTGAAGTAAAACAAAATCTATTCTGGTTTGCAGGAGCCCTTCAGAAAGTGAATCTTCCTCACTATGCATTCTATTATATGACTCTTGTAATGTGGATTGATGCAAGATTTTTTCAAACAGTTCGTATCACAGAATATTTTGTTAGATTGTAATCCTTTATTTTCTTTCTCCAAACCACAATTAAAGTCCCCCCTACATATTATGGCTTGGGATGTATATAAATAACGCTGCATCATTTGGAACATTTCCACCCTTGCTGCCTTAGTTTGAGGAGCATAAATATTTACCAGGCAGAATTTGTGGCTAAATATGCAACATCAGTACCAGTACTCACCTAGGGGCTAAGTCCTCATTTTTGTGACTTGAAACCTTGTTCTTGCCATAAGTATTCCTACCCTGTCATGTTTAGCCATCCCGATAGACCAAATATATGGGCCTTTCATTCACTGTTTAGTAGCCTGACTTACAGTAGTTCAAATTGTGTTTTAATCTGGTGTCTTGTAAAAATACTACCTGTGCTGAACTGTCCTTCAAAGTTGTAAAAGTAATAAGCTGTTTTCTAAAATGCTTAATGCTGTTTGCATTTAGTATATGTATAGTCAATGTCCCCATGAATATATTAAGGTTGTTCTCCCACCCTCCTGATGCTAGAAATTGGCCTGACTACCTCCCTACTTTTGTGGCTGATCTAGTTATCCTTGTAGGCTTTGCTATTGTTTCCTCCATGTCCATTTCCTCTGGTTCTGATGATGGATCTTGTATAGTTGAAGCTAAAGAGGAAGATTCTGACTCATTTCCTCCTTCCTCTGAGTCTCCCAATTCTTTAGTTGTGCTTAAAACTCAATATCTATTTTGTAATAGGATATCTCTCTTTTCTCTCTAGGTGTGGGAGTAGACCTTGACCAGCCTCTTTTTCGTACTCTTTGGTCAAGAAATGGTGAAAATGGTAAGTGGTGGGGTGGGAACATCTGGGCAGAGGTGCCTGGTGGGGTCTGTACTGGATGTTGGTCTGTTCTTTGGGTTCTCCTCTACCTCACCTCCATTGGTGTATTATTGTCTCTTCCTCCTGCTCTTCAATCCTTTCAGTCCTTTCTGTGTCTTCCCTTGGGGTGTATGAGGTTCTGTTTCCTCCAGGGTGGGGGGCACTGGCATTTGTCTGTTTCTGCTTACTTATTTCTTCCATGTGTCTTTCTGAAGCTTTAGCTGATCCTTGTTGTTGTGCTGTTGCAACCATTTCTTCCTGAGATATTCTAGTTCCCTGTTGTGTGATGCCCATGGGCATTTCACAAATGAATAGCCATGTCTTTCACATAAGTTACATCTACTGTAAAAGCATTTGTGCATGCTGTGGTTATGTGGCCATACTCCATACAATGGTTCACTTAGTGCTATCGCACGCATTGCTAAATGGAACAGGGAACCACACTTCAAGCAGGATTTAGGCTGACCAGCATAGAATAACATGCCCTTATCCCTGCCTTATACAAAACTATTTGGCGAATGAGCCACCCCATGATCAGTTTGCAATAGTTTTACTTGCACCTTCCACCCTCCCAGTTGAAATCTGTTCTGTCAATTATAGGCTCAGGTTTATCCAAGACCTCACATCTTTGCCTCAGTCAGTATAAGATGTCTACAATGTTTACATTTTCCATACCAAAACTCATGGTGATAGTCCTTAGTGCAGGCCTTGTCAGTGGAATTGCCAGGAACAGTTACCACAGGGTAGTGTCCTTGAGTTTGTTATACTGCTTCCAGAACCTATTTAGATTCTGTATGTGATTAAAACTATCATAATTTGAGTCACCAGTGTTGATCATAGCATAGATTTCAGAGGCATAAACCATCATAGGCTATTTTATTAGTTTCCTAGCCATGTAGACTCTATCTGGTGGCTGATCCAAACTCTCTTTATATACTAACTGCAGCGTGTTCTGTCTAGGTGCAGGCTCCCCAGTTGCCAGAAACAGTCTGCATATTGCCTGTTTGTACTTTCAGTATTTGAGGGTTTTCTATTGTCAGGTGGTTTTTCCTCTGTGTTTACATTAGCTTTTGGGTGCTCTGTATTAGTTACTTCTCACCCCCCTCGAGTGCTAACCCAGCTATCTGGGGTTCTTTCTGTCCTGCCTTTCCTATGGTCACATTCTCCAGTACAGGAAAATCCTCTTTCCCACTGAGTTTACAGTTTCTGTTTTGATTCAATACATTAACATTTTCAGTGGGATTTCCTGTGGCAGCATTGTTAGAAGCCTGCTTTCTTTCTCTTGTTCCTGGTCACATCTGCACAGGCATTCCTGTTACTCCTTGTTCCTGTACCATCTGCTATCTGCTGCATGTCCTGAGGTGCAGTGTATCTCTGCACATCCTCATCTGTTGCATCTGGGATCCAGCCTCCTGATGCCATCTGAAGCCACTCAGTATTTTTAGGGCTTTGCTGGGGAACAAGATTTTCCTGCATGTCCTTGTTTTGTTTTCATCCTTCACTGCCTCACCTTTCTGAGCTGTCGCAGTTCTGCGACTGGCATTCTTCCAGCATACCATCCATTCTGCTTCCAGAAGGAGTCAGATCTACAGTCATCAGCTTGGCACCAGCTTTCATCTCCAGCTGAGCCTTCCCAGTAACTACAGCAGTTTTAGCAATTGCAATCTGTCATTCCTCATCTTGCAGTTGAGCCAAAACAGGGCTCTTCAACGTTCATGTTTTTCAATGTCTGGTGAGTTATCCATTTCAGTTTGTAAACTTCTCAAAGTAATTCCATGGTTTTTGTTGCTTTTAGTCTCCAGATTATCCGTACTTGCCATTATAGGCTCTGAGAATTCCATATCAAAACCTTCATTGTCTTCCTGTTCACTTATCTAATCTTCCATGGTTTGAACATTTAGCCCTTCATTTTTCTTGGTTTCTCTGGTCAAGCTCCTTCTCCTCTGACTTTGGGACCCCACTGGCTCCTCCATCCTCACAGTGGAACAGCACCCCTACCAAGAGTAGGGAATGTTTTATTAAAAGCACAAACAATTTACATACATACATATGGTAAAGGAGTAGAAACCAAGAAAACTAACTCAAATTATCAAAAGGTATCAAACTAAATTGCTTACTATATCCATAACAAAAATGTAATAACCCATGTTATACTTTACCCAATTGTATCTTTCAAGAATGGTACAGTTTTCCATCTATCCAACCATACATTACACAATAATGTATTTCTTTCATATATACATTGAATGTTTAGTTCATGTTCTACATGTGATACAAGTTGTGGAGGATCTTGATCTATCTGTTTGCAACACAAATTTGTAATGTGTTACCACAACACAATTTTAATACATGTAAAATAAGACATAACACACCTATAATAACTGGCTTAGCCTTTTTCATGTAACAAAACTGTGGTATAATTTGTCATTATAAAGCAGTGTTTATAATGGCAACATGAGCATGGTTTCTCTCACTCATGCATGTCCCACTTCCCCGGAAGACTGAACCACCACTGGAATTGGACTTGGTGGTAAGTTTAATTTCTAAACAAAATCTGCAAGATGAAAGAGAACCTGGTTCTACTTCTCCACTCCCCAAAAAAGTTTTAAATCAATTAAAAATGGCACCATGAGTCACAGACCAGATGCTCAAATCAAACCGGTGGGCCTTGTAGCAACCTGCATTCATTTTATATAATTGCTGTGGTGAAATGGCAAACCCAGCAATTATATAAAATAAAATATGGTCGGTGTGTGTAAACTCAAGTTTACATTTACCTTTGTAGTTAGATGCTCTTAATGAAACCCCTTGAGCTTTGCTCTTGGGGTTTATGTAGCATCTAACCCTCAGGTGTGTGTAAATTCTCATTACACACACTGACTCATACTTTATTCTCTGTTTATTATATTCTCTAATATTAACTGAAAACTCACTCACCAATTCCTCACAGGTTTGTTTTTCATACCATATCCTCCCATTTCAGGAAAAAATACCTGCCAGAACTTCTGTACATATGGATAGGAAAGAAAAAATGTTCCATGTTTTCCTCCTGAGCCAGACAAGTTAATCTTGGAGACATTCTTTTAGCCTGACGTTTATGTTTAACATTCCTGTATATTACATTTATCATGACTGCTAAGCCACATCACATCCCACATTTTTGGAGGTGTCAATTTATCCTGCAAAGTTTGTAATACCTGCTTATTGTTATCTTCAGATACACCTCTAAATATTGGAGCAATATTTAATACCTGATTTGAATTGTATTATATATACATTTCAGTGGTTGCTGTATAACTTGAGTAACTATTAGTTTCCATTGTCTTATTTTCTGAATTACTGGCTTAATAAATTCTGGACAAGATTTTATTAGAACAAGAAAAAGTTCAGAACTCAGAGAAAGACTATTCTGTTATCATAGTGAAATATTCAAATTTTTATTTAAAAATATTCCATATGATCCAAAAGCAGAAAATATATCACCACAAGAAAGTACAGCCAGTGTTTTTATTGTTGGCTGCACTTTATTGTGGTGATATATTGCTGCTTATGTGGATCATATGAATTTTTTTTTAATAAAATTTGAACATTTCACTATAATACTGAGTATGGTCTTTCTCTGTGTTGCCAAACGTTTTCTTGTTCCAGTGATTATTTTTGTCTGGGCACCAGATGTTATAGCTGCCGTCTCTTCAATCTTTTGCAATTTCTGATTACACATGATTTTATTACTGTAGTCAAATTCTCCTGGTGCATCCATTTAAAGAAAAAGGGTAATAACTATGTCAAGAGAACACCATCCAAACTGATGGGTTCACTTCGTAGGGTCCAATAGACTGGAGTGGAAAAATATACTATAATAATATTATGTATCCAGGTTTAATAAATGTAACCCTCCTTGTTGTACGGGTAAGTATAAAATATTTCTTTTAATAGGGTTCAAACGATTGCCTCTATAATTTGGAAAACCAAACTTAATAGTGTAGTTTCAAATGCAACTGTAATTGATATACTATACTGAAGTATATAAAATGAGCAATGAAAATGTTTTGATCAACAACACCTTCTTTTCATAGTTTGTTGCCAGGATTTCAGATGTTTACTTTTGCTGAGCATGTTGTAATTTCTTTTCCTTATTTAGGTAACCATTATTCTTTTTTCCAAAAGGACCCCAACACTTTAAAAGGTTCTGTAGTTCTCAGTATACCCTGCAGAGAATCAATTGCCTCAGTTCTATCACTCAATGGGAATATTATGCTTTTATTCTTATTTATGTTTGCATCGGCAACAGCAGAATACTGTTCAATTTTTTCAGGGATATTTCACTGTAAGTTTTATTTACAAGGAATAAACACACATCATCCATGTAAGTTAACTGATACAGGTCCAACAGTTCGCTCAATGGCCTACCCCAGGCTATTTTCCACTGGCAATTGCCTGCATGACCTGCTAGGACACACCAATGAATTACTGTTATGTGCTTCGTAAACTGCCTATGTTTATTTTACTGAAATTTTCTGCTATGTATGCTGTATATATCTCACCTGTATTGTTCCACCCTGTCTTGGCTCACAAATTGTTGTTCCTCCCTGCGACTAGGTGCCTTTTTAAATGAGTCTTTGACTCCAAAGGTTGTAAATCTGATATATGAATTAAATAAAATAAATAAAGCATATGTTTTAATTTCCAAAGCTTTTCCTATTGGGCAAATACCTTTTATAGTATCATCATTCTGTAAATACTTTAGTAGGTGGTCTAAACAAAATACACTCAGGAACAGGATCATAGGGCAGCCTTGTCTAACATCCCTACTTATATTCAGATAGGATCCTAAATGCCCATTAATCAAGGGATAGCCATTGACTGCTCATAAATCATCATGATCCATTCACAAAATTGCCCAGGATCCCATAAGAATGTAGAACATGGTCTATGAACTTATGTGGAACTCTATCAAACACTAACTTGTTTTTTTTTTCTCTTTAGATATTTCCTGAAGAAGACCTAAAGTCGAAACGTAGATTTTTAACTCTATTTTCTATTTTCAGCGTGCATTTAATATAACCATTTTGTTTTACTCTATCAAAGGCTTTCTTTGATCAAGAGAAAGAAATAGTCTGAGATGTTGATTTCCTTACCCTGCTCTACCAGTTCCCTAATCAATAACAGGTTGTCTGTAATCCATCACCCTTTTATTGAACACATTTGTGAAACAGATATTAAACATAGTGCAATTTCCGATAATCTGGCCGTAAGCATTTTCATTAATACTTTAAGGTCTGTGTTCAATAAACTAAGCAGTCTCCAATTTTGGAGGTCCCGATGATCATTTTCTTATGGATAATTTGTATTCTCTACATAATTGATAATTAATTGTTTTGTTATGCAATATCCAATTATAAACTTCTACAAGTATATCAGCCAGAATGTTGCTAAACTGTTTATAAAATTCGGGTTGTAATCTATCCAAACCTGGAACAGTATCAGTTTTTAAACTTTTATGACCAATTCCACTTCTAGCTTAGTTACAGGTGCTGTTAACTATTTTTTTCAGTTCTACAGGAACTGTAGGTACAGTCAGGAAGCTTAGAAAAGCTGTCATCTTAGTTTCTTCAATAGAGGGCATAGTATACATCTAATAGGTAAGAATGAACTACTCATAAGATTTCTGAGTTTGTAAAGACTTCCTGCCCTTCCTTTGTTTTAACAGATGTCGTTGTCCTATGTTCAACTCTATAAGTACAGCTTTCAAATGCATCCCCAAAAGTAATTTTCTCTGGCATGCAGATTTTGTGTTCTAAAACAGGGAAGAGGCTCTGGAATATTGAATGGCCTCTATTTCTTTCTTTATGGCCTGTACCTGACTAGTTAAATGAATATGTTGGGTATTAATAGTTGAATATAGTTTAGCTAATTGAGACTGTAAAGACCAATATTTCTAATTGTGCTGTGTATGTTGTTTTGTTGTTACTAAGGATAGCATGGTTTGAATCTCACTTTTAGTAATATTCCACCATATACGAGATCCTTCTCAAGGCAGGCTACCGTCATCCTAGCTTGCAATAAATCTATGATCTGTGCTATAACCAATGGATCATCTAATATCTTAGTATTTAATTTCTAATATCCTTTCCCATAGGGGTCTTTTCTTGGAGGCCTAAGACAGCTGTTAATAAGGTATGATCTAAGGTTTCACAGGCAGCATTTTAGAATCTTGCATCTATATATGCTTTGAAGTAAATAAAAGTCAATCCTAGTGGAAAGTCTACCTTTCAAGAAGGTAAACCACCTTTCCATGAAGGATCCTATATGCATCCTGCAACCCTATAGTTTAATAATGTTATTTAAGCAATTGGTATCACAGAAGTCTTTACTGACATAGCTCCCTATCCTGACGTGCAATAACACAATTAAAATTACCACCCCATATAATATGCTTGGTTGTAAATAGGTAAGGTTTAATAGAATTAAACAAATCAACTCTATCCTTCTTCATAGTAGATGCATAGACTTTTTTACCTTCCAGGCTGTTACTCCAAAAGTAAAATTAATTAGCAAAGCCCTACCCACTAGAATGTCAACCATCTTGGTAACCTTTAAACAGTCACCTCTAAACAAAATACCCACCCCATCACAAGTGTCAACTCCAAATGAAAATTAGGAAGGACCCCAATGCCACATTTTTGAGCCATCTCTACTAACCAAGATGTATTTATTTTAGTATCTTGTAGTAGACAAATATCAGCGTCACAATTTTTCAAGTGAGACAGTGTAACCAAATGTCTCTGGGAATTTTTTTACACTGCTTGTATTTAGGGTGGCTATTTTTAATATAGGTGACATAGCCATTTAGGACAAAAGAAGATTTTATTCAGGAGTACCAGTCTAGTGCTTCTCCTGGTTCTTGTCCCTAGCCTTTTGATCTACCTCTGCTAGGTGTGTGGGCCTCAGTTTGTGGTATGGTATCAGTTTCTGAATCAAAGTTCACTGAGGTTGAGAGGAGGCCTCTGAGTCAGCTCCATGCTCTGAGTCCAGTGTTTCAACAGACAGGATTTCATATTTATTACTAATGGAAATCATCTGAGCAGGAGGAGGCATTTGCTAGTTTGGATTTGGGCCTAGTCTGTTTCAAGGATCTCTTTTGGAGACTACTGTCATAGCAGGAGGATGCATCACCACATCACCTTCTATACCATGTTCAGCAGATATCGTAGATGGCATTACTGGCTCAGTACCCTGTGCTGGTATGGTAGCAGGACCAAGAGAAGAAGGTTCATCTTGTATAAGAGTTTCCGTGGGTGGGTGGGGGTTACATGGTCTCTGACTGGGACTACACTCTCAGCTGCTGAGTGCTCTTCCATAGTTTGACCAACTGTTGAAACTTTATGCTGTTTTCTAGAAGCATCAATATCTCTTTTGTGCTCCAGTAAGTATGTTATCTTGGTCTGGGCAATCTGTTCTTGTTGTGTGGCCCAGGGACAAGCCTGATATGCATGGCCTAACTTGTCACATAAATTGCATCATAGTTCTTCTTGACACTCAGAACTAGGATGCCCATAAGATAAACACAAATTGCATTTCAATCTGTCACATGCATACTCAAATGAAAGAATGAACTGCACTTAACAAGTCCTTGGTTGACCAGGATAAATATAGTGTCCTCTTTCTTTCCCCAAAACAGACTGTTTGGTAAATGCAGTGGGCCTCTATTAGTAGAATGCAGCCTGACTTTATATTTTCACCCCGGTCTAGAAGTGTTCTTCATCAAAATTTGTTGTGGGTGCCCAAAACCTCACAACGCTGCTGCAAAAAGTAAGTTATGTCATGTACTGCTATAGCTTCTGCACAAAATAATATTGTAACACATTTTATTGCAGATTTGGTTAATGGTATTGCTCTAAAGGGAACCAGAATGCTGTGTACCTTGGATTTATCATACTGTGCACAAAATCTGTCAAGCCCCGGGGAGTTTTAAAGCTGATATCACACAAACTATCCCTAAAATGTGTATCAATGCATATATTTCATTCATGAAATAACCTAAGGATTCCTTTAAGTGTCTGCCAACATATATCCTGTCAGGAATCTGTTCCAAACCTCCCAAGTACTGCAATCATATGGTATTCTGCCTTTGTGTAGGTGGAGGGTGATTTCAAAAGTAGCTTACCGTCTAAATATTTTCCAGTTCAATTTAGCCTGCTTATTTGAATTTGGCCTAGTGGGGAGTACCCTTTGAATCCATTTGATCCCCCCACAAAGGCCTCGATCACTCAGGCCTTCGTCCCTGAGTCAGAGCCAGACACAGTATGTAATCATAGCAAGTGTGTAATATTGTGTTGTGAAGTTTGTAAATCTTCTGCATGTAGGTCTAAATCCATTTCAGTAACAAAGTCCGGTATATTGTCATTAGGTAAAGACTTTTCTGACATTCCATGAATTGGACTGTGCTCAGGGTCGGGACCCATTGTCCAGATTCAGTCTTTTCCAGCCTGCATCTTTCAATGACATTTCTAATATTCAAGGAGTTTCATGGAAGCAAGTGGGTGCAGTCCTGGTATTCCCTCCCACTCTCCTTAGGCCTAAGGGTTTCCTGCCTGATTAGAAACAACAGTGTTGTAGTCAGATAAAGAAACAGTACTTACAGCCTTTTCTGGGATGGATAAAACAGCACTGGGTAAGTTCGCATTGTTTCTCTCAGTCGACCCTTCTGCAGCTGCCACTGCATCTGGGGTTGTTACACTGACTCACCACTCGAGGGTTCCTTTGATGATCCTGAATCACAGCTCTGTTTGTCAGCTGAGGCTCCTCCTTGTGTAAGAGTGGCCTTCTGATGCATAGTCTGCTCCAAATTATCTGCAGCATTAGTACCTTCATGGCCCAGGTCGGCAAACTGTAATTGCTCAAGCCAGTGTTCTGTGGTTGTAAGTTTACTTTGTCAGTTGCTGGGTCCATTTCCAGAATGGGAGGTTCCATTGTGGTAGTTTTTTTTGGTTTTGTTTTTATTTAGTTTTGTTGACCGGGTAAGTGCACTAGACAAATCCTGCCTATTTTCAGGCACGACCGGGAGGGGATACAGATGAATGCCAATTAACCTTGAACCAGATTAAGCTGTTGGTGGTATTTTTAGTGAATGAGGAAATTTGGCCAGGACACCGGGAAATTCCCTGCTCTTTATTAGGTGGGGGGGTTATTTTTTCAGTATGTCTAGTAAGTTTTGAGTCAATTGTAATGTTAGTTTTGTATTTTATGTATGATGGCATATGTATTTTGTTTCAAGTAATTTGCTTTTGCTTTTGTGTATTATTTGACTGTATTTTACTTTCCAACTTTAATAAAAATTCCTGCTCTTTCGATAAGTGTCATGGATCTTTAACATCCACCTGAACTACCACCAATCCAGGCAGATGGGACCTTGGTTTAACATCTCATCCGAAAGACGGCACCTCAGAAGTGCAGCACCCTCTCATGCTGCACTACAGTGTCAGTATTGGGATATTAACCCAAGTGCCAGATGTGGGAACTGAACCCACAGCCCTCTGATCTCCCAGCCTCAGAGGCAGTGTGCTACCTACTGAGCCACTGACACTGACAACATAACATAGCAACCACCGTGTCTCTGTTTCCTTGAAGAAATCTCTGCAGCCAAATATTCCTTTGTAACTCTGTACTGTCATTCACAGAGCCCATCAATTCTGTTTTAGAACTAGGCCCAGCCACACCACCAACATTTCCAGTACTAGTCGTGATCTCCTGAACTGGACCTGTAGGGAGGAGATCTGATCACCCACAGGTATACCAGCAGAATGATCCTTCTCTGGGACAGCAGCTATGAGTTCAGCAGCTCCCCTACAGCAGAGTAGGGGAAATTTTATTAAAACTTCAAAACCAATGATATACAAATAGTGTTAATGCACAAAATCATAATATATAAACAAATTATACACATAAAAATAAATATTACTGTCATACACTTATGAAGAACTGGAAAAATCACAATCAAATTAAAACCAATATTAGTAAAACTGAAAAATAATCCCCCACTAAAAGAGCAGGAGAATATTTTATTAGACCTTGAAAACAAAACAAGCATAAGATAGGGCTACTGCAATAAATCATATTAAATAAACATAAACAAAATTAAGTATTGTAACATACTTCCAAAACAAAATGCCATATTCTTAGTTTTCATGCTGGTCAGAAAGAAAATGCTTCAGAATAAACCCCTCCCCATCCCCTACTAGAAGAGTAGGGTAGTTTATATGTTTTTCCTGATTGGCAAACCATCATGAATAAGTGTAACAAAACCACTGAATTACTATGGTAGAAATAATGGATGCATCCAATGGAACAGAGATGTGTCAGATATTGCATGAATACCAAACTATTAACCATATAAAACCCTAACACCCAAACATAACAGTCGACTAAAGTAACAACCCAGATAAAACTAAATGATATTAATATACATATTGATAGCCATATGTCTCATATAAATTTCTGTACCAAGAAGGGAAAACAGCACACCTTTAGGTACTATAATCTTTGTTATAAAGAAAAGATTATCATAACAAATAGGCTATTAAACCTGCTATCTCGCCATCATAATGTACTGTACTTTCTATCCTTGAGGTCAAGGCAAATACAAGGACATCTGTTGTGATCTATCATGGCAACATGGATCTTCTACATCCAATCGACAGCATCCCACCAAGAATGAAAGTGCTGTGAAGAAACAAGACATTTTTCTTGAGCTTTAATATTTAACATAGCAGTCTCAATAATACTAAACAGTGACTCTGCTGAAATTAGCTGCTGCTGTAATAATAGTTTGCATCTAACATTCCATATATGATATTTGAAACATTTCAAAAATAGTCACAAAGTCCCTTATCTATTTTTAACCACTGAACGGCAATATCCCAGGTAAAAGAATTTCAGGCATCATCAAGGAGAATGGTGCTCTTGGCCACCTAAATTGTACTAATTTCCAAAATTCTGTGACAAAGGACACTTGAAAAAAGGTGCTGCATAGATTCAATATGCATTATACACAAACACCTGGGGCAGTACCTCTCTTCTATCCCCTTATGTTTTAAATTACCTTTAACGTGAGCTTATTATGCAAAACTAACCAAGTGACATCCCACATCTGTGGTGGAGTTCTCTTCAACTTCATGTTTGAAATGCCAGTAAGTTCATGTTTAGGTTGCCCCTCAAAATGTGTTGAATCCAGAAAAATTTCCCCATAATGGAATTACACAGTTGTTTTCTAGGCAATACCTGAATTTGTCATTTGGTAAGTAGCCAAAGTTTAATCTTCCTAAAACACCCCAGAAAGGAGCAAGATATCACACGCAATGATTTTTGTTTATGGATCTGTGCATCTAAGGGCCAAGAGTCTAAAACCCTCCAGACTATGAAGTATCCATGGAGTCCAAATCAACTATTTTTGCCTCAGTAAAGGCCCAAAATTACTATTAATAAACATGGAGGAAAAGGGAATAGGGTTAACCATGTTCAACCTAACTCCTGCTTTATAGAAAGATATAGTATACCCTCTTTATTGATTTGATCTACTCCCCATATGCAAGAAGAAAAAACAGCTATATACCCATGTTTCCAGACATGCAGGCAACATGAACACTGCACTTACATAAAGGAATAAGGATAAAGAAAAGTTTTAACCATAAATACCTGCTTATTTTTAGCCATCCTCCATTTATTCCAGGTGGTCACCCTAGCCTGAGCTTTTTCCAACGTTATAGTCCAGTTGAGTATAGCTAAATCCCTCCCCTACCCACTCTCTCTGCCTCTCCATCCCCTGCTACTCCCATCTCTTTCCCACCCCACCTACCATTCTACCCCTCTCACCTCCCACCTAGCATTCCACACCCTCTCCTGCTCCTCTCCTTCTGTCTCCCTTTTATCACCCTATCTCTTGTTGCTCCTCCCCAGACTACCTAGCACTTATCTTTATTTTCTTGCACTTACGCAATGTCAAATCCTTGACTGCCTACCCCCTTTTCCCCCACCCTCCACCTTTTTATCCCACCCTTGCTCCACTTATGTCACCCCAGGATGGTTTCATTCATATCTGTCTCTTGCTATACATACACCCATATTGATTAATTGTGCATTTTATTTGCCACTGACTGTTTGCTGCTATGCTAGTCTATACACATATACTGTCTTTTGCTACTAAGTTAACCTCCTGACCTGTATTGTATCTTACCTCTGCTTACTTCTATGATAACCTCCTGACCTTGTATTGTATCTTACCTCTGTTTTGCTTGCACCCAGTGCTGACACAGAACCTTTGTAAAAGAACCCTTGGTTCAAAGGTACTTGTAGTCCTAGTGTAAATAAATTAATAAATAAATAATCCCCACTGCCAAAAAAAGGCTCAAGATAGAGACAGGTGTATGAACTAGTGAAATACCCATTAACTCTGTCCAGACCTCATATCCCCAATAACTGAGCATGTATTTTAGTGTAATTATTATTTATTTATTAGCTTTTGGTAACTGGTAGTGCATTAGGCAATTTGGCCTGCCTATTTAATAGTGTATTATGTCATCTCAGAATATTCCTGCAATAGCTCTGCAGCCTGAGAGCATGCCTCTACATCTGTCATTACCAGACACAAATCATCAGCATAAACCAAAGTACAGATTTCAGGTGAAGTACTCAAGAATGAAAGGCCTGAAAGTGTCCCGAGTTATTAATTTTGTGTAGCAATGGGTCTATGGAAAAACATATAGAAGGGGACTCATCAGTATCCCTGTCATACCCCCTAGCTATTCTTACTTTTTCCCAGCTACTTTACAATATGGTATGGAAAGGGCATGTGAATAGCATGCCTGGATTGTATCAGTGAATGTTTTGGTATTCCATACTCTTCTAAGCAATCCTATAAATAATTATGTGGAACCCTGTCAAATGCTTTAGCTTGATCAATACTTATAAGAAATCCAGACAGTGCTCCCTCCTGCCCTCTTTACCTCAAATCACATAACAGAATCAGGTTCTCTGAAATTGCTTTCCGGCACCCCACACATTTGGGTTGGATGAATGACATCCAGAGCTGCTGCTGCTAACCTACTCCTTAAAATATTAGTAGAAATTTTAAAGTCAGCATTAAGCAGAGTGATTGGCCTCCAATTTAATAAAAGTCCCTTCTCCCTTTTTTATATAATAACAGTACTAGTCCTGTGGAAATATTTCAATGTATGAAATGATGTTTCAGCATGTCATTAAACAACCAAACCATGTCAGCCAATAGGTAATTCACTAAATGGGTATAAATCTCATATGGTAAGGCATCCATGCCTGGATATGAACCAAATTTTAATTTCTTACTACCTCTAAGAGTTCCTGAGTGATAAGAGGCTGTACTAAGGCCTGTGACATGTAGGTTGCAGTTTGTGGTAGTTCACACTGCTATAACCAGAATTTTGCATTTCTTCTCTCAGAAGAGTGTGGAGCTTGGAACAAACTCTCTACATGCTTGTTAATTTCTTTTCAGAATATCCGGGGCATTAGTCACCATTGATCCATCATCTAACTGAATCTGGGAAATGTGCTTACCTGTTGCTGTGACTGGCAAAATTCATAAGGGTTCACAAAGCCTGTCTTCCTGCATCCCAAAACCTTTGCTCCACTTCCAGTGATTTTAACCTATTGTATTGTAGTTTCGCCATTTCATCCCTTAATTTCTGAATCTGGTTAGAATAATCTCCACGGTCCTCTACTTGTAATGATAATAAGTCCTGCACAGTAGTGCGGTATAAATTATATTTCTCTGACTTCATCTTACCAATAATGGATCCCATTTTCATAAAATACATCTGCAAATCTGTCTTTCTATCCTCCCCACTCCTGTGGGTCCTCATTAACAAAGGCCACAGATTTACGGCATCCAAAACATACTGGAACCCCTCCCATATCTCCAGAATATCCAATAAACCCATGTTTAACCTCCAATGTCTGGGTCCTCTCCCCATTTTTTGGTAATTTGATAATGTCTAACTTAGCATAATATGATATGAGGAGATCACTGGTATAGCCAAGTCTTGGGTAATCTTCACTGTTTCAGATAGAAAAACATGATCTATTCTGGCTGCAAGTTGTCCCTTATGCTATGTCTTTGGTGGATTCTACTCCTATAGTGAATGCATCCACCAAATTTGCCTGACATATTAAAGTGTTCAATGATGCAGAGTCACAAAATATTTTGTAGTTGTCAATCCTCTGACTGAGGCAAAATGACTACAATTGAAGTCCCCGGCCAATAAAATCAAGTGTGCCATATAAAATAAGGTTTTATTTGAGAAAATAGGGTAGTGTGCAAAGCCTTCATCTGGAGGGCATAGACACTGATGAGTCTTAAATTCAAGCCCTGTACCATAGTGTCTACTAACAATACTCTCCCGGAACAATTTCCACAATATGTACCAATTGAAATGCTAAAATGTTAATGCAAATACCACTCCTGAGCACATATCCATTCCTAGGGACCAATAGGTTTTTTCCCACACCCACACTAATCTAGCCTCTTCTATCTCTTTCAGTGTATGTAGCCTAGTGTCTTGTAGGAAAACAAAGTCATACACTTTTCCTGCAAAGTTAGCATAGGTAAGGGTACGTTTCATTCAGATTTTAAACTATTAGCATTCAATGAAACTAAAGTAGAATCATGCAATGGTGAGACATAAGGGCTGCTATCCCTTAAGAAATATTCACTTTTTGAAAGACGCCCTAGTTCCCATCCATTTCTTCTTGACTTTACTGTCTGGTTTGTCCTGTGCCTGATCTACATTCAACTCCACTTCTGGTTCTGAGGATTTAAGGGCACAGAATCTGACTCCAACTCTCTCAGTATCTTCCTTTAAAATGCAAAGTACTGATTCTGCAACACTACCTCAGGTACAGGCCTGTCCCATGTTTTTTTTTTTTATGGAGACCAGTCCTTTTCTTGGGATTTGAAAGCAACCTTGGCAGGTGGGGGTACCTGAAGTCCTACATCCCCACCTACTTGTGGCAACTCCTACAGTAATAGTGTTTGGGTCATTAGAGTACTAGTGTCCATTTCCTCCTCTATAGACCTTGGGACCTGCTCTACTGTGATGCCCTGATCCCTAGAGTGAGAGGGTGGTGGGCTGGAGCCCAAAGGTTGTTCTAACCTGAGTAATAGACCTGTCCATAAATTGGCCTGTCTCCTAGTTTCACTAGATGAGTGGATGTAAAATCCTGAATCCCAAAATCCACATCACTAATATTGTGAGCGGCTCATGGACAATTCAAAAGTAATGCCTCATCACATAGATTACATTTTGGCTGACCATAACAATGTAAGGCCGAATGTCCCACTTCCCCAATCTGAACACAATAATATCACATGTCCTACTCAGGTGTTGAGGCGAACCACATTTGTAACAGTGCCTTGGCTAACCAGAATAAAAGACAAACCCTTATCCCTACCTAGATAAAAACAATTGGGTAAATGCTACAAAACCAGTGTCACCCTGCAAAGATTCACCTTAAACCATCACCCACCATTCCAAACCCATTCATCGTCTATAATGGGTTCAGGATTACCCTGAATATTACACCTTTTCCTAACTAATAAACAATATTGGTAACATTAACTTCCTCATTATGAAACTAAATTGTAACTACTTTAAATGTTTGTTTAGTCCAAGGAATTGCTTGGAAATGGTTCCATAATGGATTGGCTTTGATCTGGGAAAATTGAATCCAAAACTGATCCAAAATGTCTGGTGTCCTGAACCTAATATCAAATGAATGTTCTCCCAGTGTGTGGATAAGGGCATAGACATCAGCAGGAAAAAGAACAAAGATTGTTTCAGCAGAGTTTTACCTGCATAAAATCTATCAGGGAGTTCCTTGCTGCTCCCAAAAATGTAACATGACAGCATTACATTGCTTAGCCAGTTATAGTGGTTTATCAAATAAGCTGGCATAGGTAGGTGCTGTATTTGTTTGCTCAGTTCCTTAAAACCCTCACTCAACCCCTCAGGTAAAATGGTTGCTTGTTCTGAGGTTATAGTGTCAATCTGAGTGTCAAGAACTGCATCAGGTATCCCCACCATACATGAGCAAGATATACTACCTGTTTGCACATCAGGTGTAATCACAGCTCCTTCTGGAGGTTGTACCATCCTAGGTTCCATCCCCTGAGTGTGTTGTGCCTTTAATGTAACAAGTTCCTTCCTCCATCGATGATCCAGGTAGGGATGTCCGATTGGGAATCCATATGCCATCGTCCACCAGGATCCATCCAGCACCCTGTTAAGCTCTTTTCTGTGACCACTCTGATTCCATTTGTACCTGATTTTCTTCTATCCTCTCCAGGCCTGCTGCAGGTACATCCGGGCCTTTCTCCATCCCAGCCACTGTGAACACATTGAAGGATTAGCTCCATTACTCTCCGTGAGGAATTTATTACGATTTCCTCTTTTTTTCTTCTGCTACTGCATTTGCTATTTGATACTGTTTCTCCACTGCCAGTAGTTGACTCTGTAAATCGCACTGCTTTTCCAGAAGCACTTGTTGTCAACTGCTTGAATCCCCATCTGACAGGGATAGTTCTATATGTACATCAGTGGGAGCTCCACAGGCCGCCTGCCACCTTCACTGATAATACTGGTGGATTCCAGGGTGCAATGTTGGCTATCCAATGGATGCTCCCCTGCCACCCCATCACAGCCGCTGCTGCCCAGGCTCATCCATCTCTTGTCGTCCTCCCAGCTCATACTGACGACCTCCCTGCAGTAGTGAGCAGTGCCTCTACACCAAAAGTAGGGGAAATTTGTATTAAATACAAAACTAAAATACATACATACATACATACACAAAACCAAAGACAACTATTACATTAACCCAAATGAAAGCAAAATCACCCTAAATACATGCTGCATGACTCTTAATTCAGAGACTAATGTATCCTCTAATAATAAAGCAATGAGTACAAGAAACAAAAAAGGAAAAACTACAAATGGAAAGAAAATACTTTTGTGTCAACATGTACATTTCAAGAAAAATAAACATACTTATATTGGGATAAATATTCCCATTAACGCCTGATTACCATTCATGTAATAGGAGCATCAGCATCAGTTATCCAAGGTAAATTATGCCATTTTGTCAACCAAAGGTATTCCTGTAAAAGAGCTTTTCCTTTGTGCAGATCAGTATCAAATCTTTAGTAATTTTCCCAGTAGTTCCGGATAAGTAATTTGTTTTGTTGATGTGAAAAAGACAGCGCATTCCAAATTTGTTGTTTACAAATTGTAAAATTACTGCAACAGTTTCTGCCTCCCACACCTGCCAGGGTCCAGATACATCCCCATACATGAGGTTCTCAAAAGACAGTAAAGCAAAGGTCAGATCCCATGCCTTTTCTAGAAGGACCCAGAAATCTTTAATAAATGAACACTGCAAAAAGATGTTCAATTGTTTCAATTTATGCAATACATTCAGGTCTACTACATAATCTGTCACTTGCCTGTTTATGTTTATGGTTTCCTTAAAATTATTTTTTCTTGGACAGCTGAGTCAATGAATGTCCCACAAATGGGGTGTGGGGGAATCCTTGGGTTTCTTAATAACTTAGAAAGAGTATCCCTACAGTCTTCTAGGACAGTGTTCAAAGACAAGAGACCTGACACACTGTGTTTAAAACCTCACTTTACAGCCCTTTCCTTTGTAATGAAATCATCATGTGAGTGGTGACATTCCACTGTCTCAGTCTGGTAAATATCTCTTTCCAATATATCGGGACATTTTGTTGCTGTTTCACAATTCTTAAACTCCACTATCCCACAGTTGAAACCAGAACTTAATTGTATCATAAACCAATGGTTCTCATCCTTTGTCCATGTGAATTAAAATAGGTCTTAAATTAGCCATGAAAAAATGCTATTTAAAAATAATAACGAATGGACCATATTCAACCCTCTGTGACTATTGGGAAGAAATCATTTATTCCTTTTATGGGGTTAGTTGGCTCCCCACACCACCTGGAAAAAAACACTCAATAGCCAGGTCTCTATACTCTTAGGAGGTGGAAAACATAACTAAGAAACAAAAACAGGTACCAAAAAGTTTTGATTAAATAAATTATTTTCTTCTTTCCCATTTTCCACTTATTCCAACTGGATACCTTATGTTGGGCAATATCCAACTTATCTTCCCAATTCAAAACATCCAGATGCTCCATTCCAAATTTTATTCCTAGAATTTTGATGGGTTTAGACTCAGGCACTATACCTCCCACCCTATCCAGGGCCCATATACCATCTCCTAAACCCTCCCTACACATGTCTGTATGTAAGAATAGCCCTGCCACTCTCCAAAATTCTGAGTACAGTCATAATAAGCTTCCACTATAGAGGCTTCATCCTGTAACAAAAGGCATACATCATCTGCATGGGCAATGACTTTATGAGTACTTAAAACAGAGTTGGCAGTGATTGGAATCAGGATTCGGAATCATTAATCATATATAATAAGGAGTCCAAGAAAAAGTTTACAAAATAGGGCTCTGGGGACATCCCTACCTAACCCCATGCTTAATACTGATTAATGGTCCATGCCAACCATTCACTACTGGAAAGACATTTGCGGTTTTATATAACAGCTTAATCCACTGTATCAATTTATTTATTCTTTGCTTTTGTTTACCGGTGAGTGCACTAGACAGCCAAGTGCCTATTTTCAGGTGCAACCTGGGATGGTTAAATGGTACAATACATGAACATCAGGCTTAAACAGGTTAACATACATTAGGTTCAAGCACATGATAAATCATAAGAATAGGGTACATTGATTAAGGCAATTTTGTAACATACTAATAAGGTACATAGTTGAGGTACATAGATCACATTTGACTGAGCACAATGAATGGAGTCATCAGTGAGGTAGCATGGATAACTTACATAGTTGGCATCAGCCAAGTACAGGAAATAGGCGATGGTAGACACCCAATGATCTTGAAGAATACCAAGGTACAAGGCAGCAGGATAAGTCAGAACAGGGTAAAGAGATTCGGGTAGAATTACCATTCAGGACCAGTCATTACAGGGTAATAGGGCACCAGACAGGGTATGATGGGTGACATGGGCTAGTCCAGCTGGGCAAAGTGCTGGTTATAGCCATGGACAGGCCACCCAGAGGTAGGTATCAGGAGAAAGCAGCTCAGGTACAGACACACATGGAGGCTGATTTCAGGAAGCCTCATAGGAGGTTCTGAAGAGGAATGTGATGGGGAGGTGCGGCAGGCTGGCAGGAAGTTCCACAGCTTCAGTGCGAAGGCAGGAAGGCCTGTTCACCCATAATGAAAAGGGTTTTAGGAACCAGGAGGACCTGAGAGTCGCTGGATCTTAGGTGGTGGGGGAACGGCAGAAGTGAGGGACAGGGCAAGTACAGAAGGGATGGCAGTACAGATGATGTTGTCTAAAAGTTGAAAAGGATGATAGTGGGATCTGGAGGTTTTCTAGGACCAACCATAAAAAATCATGACTGATGGCATCAAGGCTTATTTCTGATCCAGGAATAGGAAGAAGATTCAAATTCATTTTATCCATCAATTCCTGCAATAAAACCAAATTATCCTGGATGCAATGACCAGGACTAGAAGAGAAGTGAACAGCCAAATGACACATTTGCTACACCCATCAATCTTTTAGCCAGAATTTTAGATAAGATCTTGAAATCCATATTTAACAGGCTTATTCGCCCAATTTTGTAATACTTTTGTCTCCATTTTTATGTAAGTAAATCAGAGATCCCATATTCATATTTAATGGAATATCATGGCTGTCCAACATACAATTAAATTCCTGAGTCAGTTCCTCCCCTATTTCCATGGCCAAAATGTAAACAATTCCGAGGGCAATCCATCAGGGCCAGAGGCCATATTATTTTCAAAGTATGGATAGCATCCATAACCTCAAAGGTTTGTATAGATTTTTTCACCATTATCTCTCTGGTTATGGGTTATTGGAAAATCCATATGAGAAAGCATAAATTCAGTTTGTTTAACATTGAAAGCAATTGAACCATATTTACTTCTAGAATATTCAGTGATAACTCCATAATACCATCATTAGTTCTCACTTCCTCATTTTGTTGACTATATAATGCTGAAATTTCTTCTTTCCTACTCAAGACTCACATCTTCGTAGGGACAGATTGATTCAGTGGTTCCAGAAATGCCAAATTGTTGCTGGTGTTTATGGGAATGGGCCTTTCCAGATGAAACAGTCAAGCTGATTTTTAAAACTTGAATCTGTGAGGTATGATCATGTTTCGTAATGGTGGACAATGTCATCAGCCTCTGCAATCAAGTTCTGGTGTGTAGGTACTCTTTATACTTAGTCATGCATATAGTTTTACTGTATTGTTTTAAAAATTGCCCTATTCCTGTTTGGTGTCCATCCACCACTGTAAAACATTACCATATAAAACAGATGTCTTGGCTTTTAAAAATTATGTAAGTGAAACTATAAAATCTGCATTTTGAAGCATGGTAGTATTCATTTTCCAGGTGCCAGTACCTCTCTGAATAGAATTCACTGCCCTATAGTAACCGTTATGGTGTTCTGTTCTAAAATCTCTACTGTAACCTTCATGCTCATTATGGGCATATGGTGGGATAAAAAATAAAATCGATCCATGTGGCCAGATTATCTTTATGAAAAGTGGTGTATGTAAGTCGGTATGGGCTTTATAAGAGTCCACTAAACAGGTTATTTTCAGCATAGAAGTTGGAAAAATGGAATCAGAAAAACCTTAGTGGTCTTTGTTTAGCAGTCTTATCCTTTAGGGAAAGACTACAATTCAGGTGCCCACCAAATATGACAAACTGAGAGGTATGTAAAAAGGCTGCATCATTTTGAGAAGGTCCACCTTGAGTGCCTTGGCATGCGGGGCATAGATGTTTATCAGCCTATATAAAATATGTTGAATTTTGACATCCAAGATTAACACTCTCCCAGGTACCAAATCAAAATATTTCACTAACTCTATCTGTGGAAAATTAAACAAAATTCCTACCTCTGAATATGCTTCTTGACCCATGGACCAGAAAGAGGGCTCCAGGGTACCAGGCCCTAGTTGCCTGTGAGACTTCATGTAATGTATGATACCTTACATCCTGAACAAAAACAATCTCCATAGCACACATGGTGAGATAAGAAAATACCAAGTCCCATTTATCCAGATTCTTAATACTATTGAGATTAATAGTATGAAGCGAAGTGTTCAGGTTTCAACATAACAAGAAGGATACAGTAAAACTTCCTCACTCATTTCAATCTCCCTCTGCAAATTATAGACACCTTATGTTTGGTCTTGGCTTTCCATTTTGATTGCCTGACTTTTCCATAGGTATCTCAGTGTCAGTAGTTTGTTCGGGAATTGAGGACTATATAGAGGAGGTGTCAGGGTCACTGCCAGAAGCCTCCACTTCTGTCTGCAATAGTTCATATCTATTTTGGACCATAACAATTTCAGGATGTACTTGTGTGGATCTGGTTGATTCCTGCATTGTTCTGCTTTGTATGACCCCAACTGTGGTGAACTGATTCACTATGGACAGTGGGGTGTGGGGCTCATAACATTAGAATCAGGACTAGTCAATAGCTTGGAGTCCTGCACTATAGGAACCAGTATTGCAGGTTTCTGTTCATTGTTAGATCCTCTGTTATCATAGGTATTGTCTCAACATCTTCAGTCCCAGCCTCTGTGACCATATTTAGTGGGGAGAAAGCTGGCCCATCATGAGGCTGTACCAAGGCCTCTGCTGGAAGACTCAAATCTCAAGTATCTATGAGGCACCTGAGATATCTGCAGGTACTGTACTGGTATGTGCCATATTCTTGTCAGATCCAGGCTCATTACTCATTAAGGGCAGAAATTTTCTTTTTTGAGCCAGAGTGATGTACAGACATAGTTCAGACCCATCCACCAGGTCAGGGATATTATGCGCTGCCTACTGGCAAGATTGAAAATTATGGCCGAGTACATCACACAGGTTGCATCGCCCCTTTCTACACACTGTGCCCTAAATATCCTGCTGTGCCACAGACAGTACATTTAACCTGGTCATAAGAACTACTCAGATGTGTCACTGAGCCACACCTGTGGCATGCCTTAGGATGTCCTGAGTAGAAACGCACACCTCTATCTCTGCCCAAGAAGAAGCTGTTCAGTAAATGCATCAATTTAGTATCACTAATTTTCAACATAACTCTCACATGCCAACACCCAGTCCAAAGTTATTCTGAGTCAAATATTGTCTCAGGGTCCAAAAGAACTTTACAGCATGCTTTAAGCTAGTGGGTTAAATCATTCATATTTACCCCTTCACTATGGAAGAGAACAGTTATTGTTTTCTGGGTAAGTCTAGAAAGGGGAGGACAGAAAAGTGGTCCATAAGAGAATTCTTCATTCTGTGATATTTAATCCAAAAGTGTTCAAGACCCTGTTGAGTTTTAAAACTGATGTTGAATGTGGTTTCCACTGAAACATTAATAAGGGCATGGCTCTCATTAGCGAAGAATTTGAGTGAGTCCTTTATAAGTACTCTAGCAATATAAATTCTGTCAGTGGCCTCTGCCATGCCCCCAAATACCTCAAATGTACAGCATTGTGGCATTTTGCTGGTTGCACAGGGCACAAGAAAAGCCACCTTAGGTCATACCATATTACTAGAAGCTGCAACAGAGTAGGATAGTCTATTAGGCTGGTCAGGAGTCAAAGGTACCCATGGAGGTTGTATCCTTGGGACTGTATTTAGTGATCCAGCAGAAACACCTTGCTATTGCAAGATCGGGTTTTTGTTAAAACCAGTTCCTCAGGAAGTTCCATAGTATGGAGACATGTCCCTGACCTGTATTACCAAGATCTGCCACTTGAACATCATGCTGGGCCCCAGGAACATTGTATGGGGAATGCTCTGAGACCCATAGTCCTGTTGTTCCATCCTTCTCCACCCTGCAGTGTGCAAGGCTTTTTCTGCTGACCAAGGTTCCTCTGTCCAAGCAGGCATGGATGGAACTGGGGCATTTTAGGCCAGACTGAACCTCCGTTCATGCCATTCCTGACACACTATCCCCATTGCTATTCATGTTATCTATAAAATTATTTGTAAGCAGTACAACTGTGGGTGTCTTAGGCTGGGCTGCACCTTGTTTGTGCCATTCCAGATGCATCTCCCACTGTAAGTTGTACATCAACAGAATATGGTATTTCATTCAATGCACCAACCTTTATCTCCTCTAATGGAGTTACATTTCATTCAGGAGGTCCATGATCATCACATCCTATACTGAAACCGAGTGTCTGAGTCCATGAAAACCACTTGTATAGGCTCTGCTGAAGCACCATCCAGCGGTGATTCAAGTGCTGCCATTTGCACAAGTAATGCTGCTCTGGTGGCAGAATGCCATGCCTCTTCTTCTAGTAATAAGTCCTTCAAAGTAGGAGCAGAAATACAGTGAACCATACATACCGTTCTTTTGTAATCCAGGCTGTATCTCAAGTGCAGAAGCTTCCATTACCAAAAGGCTGTCTGTTGGACCATATTTCTCCTCTAGTACCACTTCCAAATGTATGTGTCCTACAGGAGTCTCTAGTATAGCTGACATAGGAGAGGAGACCATCTCCCCATCTCCACATCCTCCAACCTCTCTTCCTCCACACCTGACACCATCTTGGCAAGGAACTAGGATGTCAGAGGTTCCCTACCTGTGAGTAGGAGTATTTATTAAGAAAAGAAATCAAACATTATACATCAAGAGCAAACAGAGTAAATCATATCAAAACAATTACACTAAGAAAAGCAATACATTCAAACAAAATTAATAATCATAATCATGTCACTGAAACATCTGTATTTGTAATCTATTGTAAATTCCACCAGTGTGCTTCTTGTACTTGTTGAGGTACTTTCCTAGCTTCATCTTGACATATAGTTCATAGTTCCTCGGTAATTTGATAAATTACGCACAAAATTGGAGTGTCCATTTACTGTAAGGAAAACCACATCTAACATTCCAAAACACCACTTTATTACTGTAAAGATCAAATTAAGGGTGCTTGCAAAGTATTTTTTCGATGCATTAGAATATGACCCATACAAAAGAACCTCATAGTTTACCTTTGCAATTATTGGATAGACCAATGCCTTGATAAAGTCTTCCAGAATGATGTTATGTATGAACAGGAAAAATAAAGATGTGTAATGGTTTCTTCTTGTTGTATACAAAAGCTCTTGAGCAATATTGTTCTGTTAGCTGCTTGTGCTTTTGATTCCTTTTAACATTAATCTTCTCATGGCAGCTTAGCCAGTGTAAGTCCCACATTTTTTCAGGAATTCTAGTTTCTACTAAAAGTTTCAATATGGAAGACTGAAATGCTACAGGGCAAAGAGAAAATGTATTGTTTCTGTAAAATATGAATTCATAATATTCATATGTTTGTTTTCTATTATTTGCAATTAACATCCTGCTACTAATTCCACACATTTTAAATTTTATAAATATTTCTCTTTAATACATTGGGATATAAGGCAGGCACTTGTTTAATAACTAAAAGAGTAGCTGAATCCAATAAGGAAACCAAGTTTGAACAGTTTTGTAAACAGAATCAAACAGTTAAAAATTCAGTCAGTGTCAGTGGCTCAGCAGGTAGCACACTTACATCTGAGGCTGGAAGATCAAAAGGTGTGGGTTCTATCCCCACATCAGGCACTTGGGTTAATATCCAGTACTGACACTGCAGTGTAGCATGAGGGGTGCTGCACCCTGAGGTGCTGTCTTTCAGATGAGACATTAAACTGAGGTCCCATCTGCCTGGTCTGGTGGTAGTTCAGGTGGATGTTAAAGATCCCATGGCACTTACTGAAAAAGAGCAGGGGAATTTCCTGTGCCCTGGCCAAATTTTCCCCATTCACTAAAAATACCACCAACAGCTTAATCTGGTTTAGCGCCAGTTGGCATTCATCTGTATCCCTCTCCCAGGTCGTGCCTGAAAATAGCAGAATTTGCCTAGTACATTTACCCAGTCAACAAAACTAAATAAAATAAATAAATTAAAGGAGTCCATGCTTTCTTTGATTTATTAGCAAAGCTTGATAAATACATAAATGAATATATTAAAAGAAAACAACAGGGTTAACCATGTTGAGACCCCCTTTGTTCTGATAAATAAGTGATTTTCCTTTTAAGGGGTTAAGTCGACTCCCCACACTGCTTGAAAGAAAATGCTAAGAAGAGTTACTTCTAGTCGTTTAGGGTAAAGGGAAAACTGTACTGATAAATATTTATTGTGACAGTAAAAATGTTTTAATGAATACTATTTGTTTTTTTCTACTCAACTGCCATTTATTCCATTTAGTAATCATTGTTTTCCCAACTTCTAGTTTAGACATCCAATTTAACATTTCTAAATCTCCTTGCCCAAATAAAACTCCCAAATTTTCTTATTGGAGTTTGTGATATAGGGATATTTGCTACTGTATTTAAATAAGGTCATGGGGCCTAATTACTATACTACATTGTACTACATTTACATTTATCTACATTTATCCAGATTTAGACTAACTCCTGATACTTTGGAATACTGTTTACATATGTGAAGTGCTTTTTTATTGAAGGTTCATCTTCTAATAATAAGCACAAATCATCTGCATATGCTATGCAATTATATGGGACAACGTCATGTACTGTTCTATAGGGTCGCTTAATGGTATTACCATTTATAAACCGTAATAAGGATCTGTACAAAAATGTATAAAGGGAGTTAGTGGACATCCCTGTCATACTCCTGTTTTAATAGGGATTATTTTTTTTTAATTTTATTTAGATTTCGATTACAAATACCTTTGAGCTTACAGCTTTTTACAAAGGTTCCACATCAGCAGCATAATACAACAGGTTAACAGAACAAAAAGTATGGCAAAACAATGTACATAGAGAAGCAGATCAACAGGTTTACAGACTAAATAGGATATGGTAAAATAATTGTAAATAAGAAAAGAAAGCAATAGTTGACATTCACAGTGAATTAGAGAATACAAATGTGTAACATTAAGCAGTTTCATGCACAGGAATTCATACAGTAAATTGAAAATCAGCCAAAACAAGCTTTGTCAGTTACTGGTAAAATCATAAGGTAAGTTGAAATCAGCCAACAGGCCTTGTCAAGACAGATGGGGGGCATTATGTAGATGGGAGGAAAGGTGAAGGGTAGGGTAGCAGGGGGAGGGATGTATGAGATGGTGCAAAGGAGATCTAACAGTAATCAAGTGCTATGGTTTTAGATTGTCAAAAGGGTTTAGTGGAAACAGTCACAGGAATGAGTGACAGAGAGTAATCACTGTGGCTTGGATTTGAAAGGGCCCAATTTGGAATCAGAGGAGATGTCACAGTTGAGGGCATTCATCCAAAGAGGGGCTTTGTAGGTGAAAGATCTTTGTCCCTGGGAGGTACAGCAGTGAAGAACCATAAGGAGCTGGGATTCAGAGCCACAGTATGGTGGGTATTAAGAAAGGGGCTGAGAAGACATTGAATTCCAGGTAGTAAGAGGCCCTAAAGTTATTTTCTTGGCCATCAGCCATGTTTGATATTTGATGTGATCTTTGAGCTGGAGCCAACCAGTTTGGGCATAGAGGTCACAAGAGTGGCTAGATAGTGGATCCTGAGATGAGGTGAAATGCCTTGTTCAGAGCAGTGAAATGCACTGGAGGGCAGTTTTAGTGGCAGATCCATAGATTATCAATCCATAGTCAATAATGGAGGTAACACAGCTCTGTATGGCCAACCTTAAGGCTTCTGGTGTGAGGGAGTTCCTGTATCTGTAAAGGAGGCCGATGCAAGTATTGACTACTTTGGCAATGTTGTCAATATGCACCCCATAGGATAAGTTGCTGTCAATGGTGATGCCAAGATTCTAAAATATTGTACCTGCTCAAGAGGTCCCAAGGTGGTAAGAAATAGACAGGTGATGATGCCTGTGTTTATTGTGGAGCTGCAGAAGAGCATGAGCTTAGTTTTTTATAGTTTAGCACCAGTTTGTGATCACTGAACCATTTCTGTACTGATGCAAATCTGAGTTGCAGCTGGCTTGCAGCTGGCTTTCAAGAGGTGTGGGTCTGTGTGACTTGTGTAGATAACAGCATCGTCCACGATAGTAGGATTTGTTCAGGGCAGGATCTTGGGAGATTGCTTAAGAAGAGACTAAATATTAGAGGTCCCAGGTTGGACCTTGTGAGACACCTAAGCAAACTGGTTTAGAGTCCGAGATGACATCAGCAATTTTGACTTGTTGAATGCAGTTCTCCAGATAGTTTTTAAACCCAGCATTAGAATCAGCAGAAATTCCAGCATTGCTTAGCTGTTCCAGTAGTATGGACGATGACGAACGCTTTGTCAGGTCGATAATGCGGCTCCAACTCTCTGTCCATGGTCCAGAGATTTGTGTGTTAAACCAGTGAATCCTATGAGAGCTGAGGAGGTGTTGGTCCTTATCTGAATCCATGTTGTTGGGTACATTGGATCTTATGTTTATCAAGATAATCTGTAAGCTGGTAGGCTACAATGCATTCAAGTGCCTTGAGAGGGGTGGAAGTATGGAGATGGGCCAGTAGTTCACGTGGAGAGACCTGTCACCGCTTTTGTGCACCGGTATTATCATGACTGATTTCCATCTCTTGGGGAACTGGGCAAGGCTAAGTGAAAGATTAAAAATCCAGGTAAGAGGCACTAGCACTTCCTCTAGTGTGAGGAACAATAGTTTATGATTGAGGGAATCCCCACCATGCCTAGATTTACCAATTGCCTTGAGGATGTATTTACAGGCTTCCTGTGGTGAGATAACTTTAAAGTAGAATGGGGTGGCTAGAAGGTGTGGGAGTGCCATCAGAGGTGGGCAAGGTGACATCTGCATCAAGAAAGTCAGGTGGAGAACACTGCTGAGGTCTGTGAATGCATTATTAAAAGTATTGGCAATAGTTACAGGGTCAAGGGTAGTGATCCCATCTAAGTCTAGTATGACAGGTGGTGATTTTAAGGTTTTACCTGTGATTTCTTTAATATTATCCCAGAAAGCTTTTCCTTTGCCCCAGATATCAGTAAGCACTTCCTGATACTGTTTCATTTTTCTAAATGAATGGACCAAGTGCAGTCATTTCATGCTCTTTAGTTCTAGATGCTAGATTGTGTGCCAGTGGCTTGGGCACGGTGCCAGAGGTGGTCTCTTATTTTCATGCAAGCTAGGAGTTCTGCAGAGAGCCTGGGGTTGCAAGGGCCTTTGATTTTGCATGTTTTAAGGGTGCATGAGAGTTGCAGGCAGAATTATAGGTGTTGATGAAGTGTTCAAGTGCTGTATCAACATACTCTCTGTAGACTGGACACCAATCTTGCACTCTAAGGAGGGATTTAAGAGGTTCCAGGTGACCCTGGGCAAGGACTCTGCTGGTAAGTGTCCATGGTGGTGGTTTGCAAAATGTGTTTGTTCACATTCAGATGACAGGGGAATGATCACTGAGCGTATCAGGGAGGACAGTGTTGTTAGTAATGCGGTCTGATGACAGGTTAGGACCCAGTCCAAAAGGTTTTTAGTCCACTGTTGACATTTAAATATGGCATTATCATGGCTGTTTGATATAAATTCTTCAACCACCCAGCAAATTTAGCAGGAACCCCATAATGGTCTAAAACTTCCCATAAATATAGATGACTAATAGAATCAAAGGCTTTCCTTGATCTAAAGAGCCAATAAATACCTGTATTTCATTCCTATTACATCTATGTATTATTTCCCTGAGCAGTATTAAATGGTCTGTTATATTTCTCCCTTGCACAGTACATGCCTGAGCTGGGCTAATTACATATGAAGCCATGTGATAATCTTAATGTTAGGATTTTAGTTAAAATTTTACAGTCTGTATTAAGGAGGTAAATCGGTCTCCTGTTTGTTTTTTCTGTTTATCTCCAGATTTATATAAATATACTAATAGCTCCCTGTCATTCTTAAAGGAAATTCTTTATTTAGCATGTCCGAAAAAACATAGCCATTTCTTCTGCTAAAATATCTGATAATAATTTATGCAATTCACAGGTTAACCTATCTCTCCAGGAGATTTATTAGAAGGATAGGCTTTAATAGCCACTTTTACTTCTTCAGGTTTAATGTCTTGTGTAATCTCTTGTATAATTTGGGGTGGGTAACATGGAATTGAAAGAGTGTTTGAAACTGACTTACTACATTTGTATCAGTAGAGATTTCAGAAAATGAATTTAAAATATATTTTGTCACTATTCAGCTTATATTATGATGGTCAGTATAAATAACGTCATCTGTATCCTGAAGACTTGAAATTTGCTTATGCTGCACCCTTAATTTACATGTATCATAGGGAATAATGAGGAAACATTTCTTTACCCCAAACATCTGTTGAAATCTTAGAGCTTCTGCTTTTCTATTATGATATTGAGACATCTCAGTTTTAGCTGCTTAATATGGCTTAAGTAATCATGATTAGAACTATGGGATAAAGAGATCAATTTTTGGAGGCATTTCCTATTTTGTAAAAATAAAAATAGGTGTCATGTCTATTATTTTTACTAATATATTTTAATAATTTTATTAATTCACATTTTGTATCCTCCCACCACTGAATTACTGAATCGTATAAGCAAGTACTGATTTTTGCATGCAAAATAAACTATCAGGGATCTACAATTTTCCTGTACCAGCAGAGAGGAATTAAACTTCCAAATACCTTGTCTAGAGGTATGGGAGATCTTCAGGCTCAGAGCTAACAGAGAATGGTCTGTATACTCTACTGCAGTAGAAGTCATGTTAGTGATTTGTAAGATTGTGAAATAAAGAAAAGTGTATTCTAGTTGATTGTAAAACCTTGTGAAATGTGGGTACTACTTACCATATAAGTAAGTGACGATCTATTAAATTAGCTGTTTTCACTATGTTTGTTAGACAATTCTTATCACTAAATATTTTAGTTTAAGTAGTATTCTTCCCTCTATCCTGCTTAGTCAAGCCACAGTTAAAGTCCTCCAAATATTGCCAGATGTACAGTGTGTAAATAGGGCTGTATTTCCTTAAATAAATATATGCATTCTGCCTTGATTGCATCACATAAATATTAATTAAACAAAATAACTGACCTTGATACATAATATCCAACATTAATACTCGGACTGCATATAAGTCCAGTAGTTTGATTATGTGAAGCTCTATGGAGTGAAAAAGAATCCCAACCCCTGAACTCTGGTCCATGCCAATTGACCAATATGAGGGTCCTACATACCATGTGGAAATTGCATTTTATATTTCCTCATACTATGTAGGTGTATATCCTATATAAAATAATTTCCTGGAGGTCCTGAAAGCAAAACAGAAAAAAATCATAGCCTGTTTCCTATTACTCTTAATACTATTTACATTAACTGAGAAACAGATTAAATCCACCAGCATACAAATGAAAATTAATAATATTAAGCTCACTTTTTTCTTTGAGTTTTCTGGTACCAGACTTAGCCTTAAGTTTTACTTTTGTTTTTGCCTAAGTTCCTTTTCCTATTTTACTGGTAGGGCTTTCCTCCATTTCAGAAATGACATCACAAACTGAGAACTCAATTGAAGAAGAATCTGCATCAGCATCTGAATCATTATTCTTTCATAACAAAGGTTTATACCTATTAGTTAATATAATGTTTTGTGCTTTTGCCATTTTGGAAGCTGGAATACTTTTGTCCTGATGTGTGCGTGTTAGTATCCCTTTCCTATCCACTAAGGGAGGGGGAGCATTTCTTCCAAGTACTGGGAACTGGAGTCATCACAACTGCAGTTATGTCTAGATGTTCTGTATTAGGAACTGAAACTGGGGATGAGGGGTCTATTGTTGGTCCCAGGGTGGAAATGGGGTCAGCAGTTGAGCCATTGTCGGGGGTGGTTATTAAGGTTGTTTGGTCAAGCTATTTTGTTTTCTGAGTCATTGCAATAAATAAATGTTGTTCTTCAATATCAGCTTGTTTCGATTTTACTATGTGCTGCCCAGGAACAACTCTGATACGAGTGCCCTTTTCCTCACATAGGCTACAGACCATTTCATTTAAACATTGATTACGGCATGTTCAAGTTCTGTACATAATGAGCACCTAATTTTATTACATATACTACTGATGTGGCTTACTGACCCACATTTATAGCAGGCCTTGGGTTGACCTGCATAGAACAAAATAACTCTGTCTCTTCCCTCCAAAAAGAGTTTGGTAAATGCTGGATCCCATTTTCTGTTGATTTCAACAGCACTTTATATTCCCATCCACCTGTCCAGTAGTTTTCACTATCAAAAATTGCAGTAGGGCCTTCCAAAATGTTTCAACATTGTTTCACCCAATGTGTTAAAACTGAAACATTGACACCTCTCATTCCAAATAATATTGTAATATTTTTATAGCTGGTTTTGTGAGGGAATAGCTTCAAATGGAATCCATAATGGAGTATTTTTTACATCATTATACTTTTTCAAAACCTGTCTTGGCTCCTAGATGTTTTAAAATTAATATATGTGAGCTCTCTGAAATATGCTTGAGGGCATATACTCTGTTGCAAAAATTTCAAAGAATCCTTTAATAATGTTTTCACCACATAAATCTGGTCTCTAGACCTCTTTATACAGTAGCCTTACTGTATTATGCTGTTTGGCTGGGGCTATTAGTAAATGAACAAAATGCATATGGCCTTCAAGAATTTGCAGGCTTTATGTTTAATGGGGCTTCAGGTTGTTCAGGTTCAGTGCTAGGATCCAAAGGTACTGTGTTTACTACAGGATTCTCCTTAATTGCAATTCTTGTGTTATATGAAGCAGGAATTGTGCTGTAGTATTATTTGGTAAAGCAGGCATACTTACAGTATAGGAGTGGGCTCTGAAATCCACTGCAAGCTATCTGGAGACTTCTCCCACCTGTTCCCTGAAGTGCTGTTTCCACAGACCAATGATTTTCCTGTAACAAATCATCTGTTATTTGTTTATCTTTCCAAAAGGTGCATCTTTCTTACTTTGTCCATTTTTGTCTGTATGATTTTGCAAAAGTGGCTTAGAGTTAGTAGAATCATTTTGTAAAACATTCTTAGAGACAATATCATTGTTTACTTGCCTTTTTCTGGTTGCTGCCATTCAGGTTTCTGTGGAGAATTCTCAATCCCTCTTTTTGCTGCTGAGACTCACGTGGATCTAGGCACACAGAGAGGTTTCTGTTTCACTGCCAGCCACAATGTTTGACTGTGGAGTCTGAACCTCTTGAGAAGCAGACGGGCGTGTCCTTGTAACTGCAGCTGTAGCTTGTCCCTGTTGTTTCAGCTGATTATCAGGCTCAGCTGAATTATTTGTCAAGGCATTTTCACTTGTTTTGCCTCCAGAAGCCATTTTTGCAAAGCTGCCTTCTTTTCTTAAACAACTTCTCTTCACATAGCAACATATTTTGTAATTATTCTGTCTCTTCTATATCAGACAAGTTAATTTGATCTTTATCAGGTATATTTACTATATCCATTTCATTATTATCAGATGAACTCAATACCTCATTTCCTTTATCCATCTTTTCTCACAAGTGTTTTTTTTCTGTTTTGTGGCCCTTGATCTATAAAGACAAGGGATGAGGCCTGCTCCTGCCTCAGTAACATCCATCCCTTCTCCTGGCTCCTGATCGTCGGCCATCTTGGTCTGATGGACAAGGGTTCCCCTACTGGAGAGTAGGGAATTTTGGGGAAATAGGGAAATCAAAATTCAAGAACTATCTATTCAGTACTGTAACAATCAAAGAGCACCAGGACATTCTTGACATCAAAAACTAAGCATCCGTCATCCTTTATAAAACATAAAATTTCCATTCTGTGTGAGAGCCATGTCCACACTTTTTTTTCTTCCTTTTTTTTAAACAATAAATTAGTGCAGGCAAACCATAGTGCATCCATCTTTTTTTTGAAAACCTTTTTCCATCTGTTTCATAAACTTGTCTTAGAGAAACCGAAAATATTTCCAAAATATATCTGCTGGTACATGAATTTGCTGTAATACCCATTTACATCTGGATTGCCAGATAAAATACTTAAGAATAGCAAAGATAACTTGTAAAGTATCTGGTGAACAAGAGGCCCAACATGACGTAATATATTGAAAATTAAGTTCCACATAAGATAATGATAGAAGCCATGGTATTTTCCAGATAAGAATTACTTCATCCTATAGCATTTTTACATAGGAACATTCCAGGAAAAGATGCTCTTGTGTTTCTAAAATACCTTGGCACAAGGTCCTGGACAACACCTTTCCTTTCTGGATTTATGTTTGTTGTTGTTTTAACATTCAATTTTCCATGAATGGTCAACCAAAGTAGATTCCATGCAAAGTCAGATATTCTTTTGTTCTTTAACTGTGAAATTGCAGTATTTTGTTCTGCCACTGGACAATTGGTAAAACCATGGCTTCTGGCAAATTGCCTTTATGAGTATCTCATATATTCTACATTTAGAGGCCACCATGACCTGACTACATGGCACTTTCCATTTAATTAGTGTCTGAAAAGGTGGTTTCACATAACTTGGTATAATATGCACCTAGAAAGTAATCTACCCTTCCCCAGCTGCCATGCAGTCATACAAATTTTCACGCATTCACATGTACTCTCCTGCCAAACCTTAGTCTTCTGACCTGCCAGCTTGTTATATTGGCATATAAAAATAAACTATAATAAAATGCAATGGGATTAACCATCCCTATCCCACCCTCTTTAATTGGCCTATACTGACCTCTCTTTTAATTGGGTTCAAACGACACCCCAAAAGGCTCTAATAAAATACTGTATAATCTAGTCTCTAATTGTATGGGAGTTGGAATATAATTCTAATATACAGGAACATAGGTATTAATAATGTTTTAATCAATATATTCTTTTTCATTTCAAAATTTGCCGATTAGCACAGTATTTGGACACATTTTCTTCCATATCCATCTTTTTCCCAATTTAAAGGGAGAGATCTCCTGACCCAAATAATATCCCCAGAATAGTAATGGGGTCCTATGTTAAAGTTATCCCTGCATATAGATTTTGAGACAGTTCAAGTCTTCCCAATTGTAAACATATATGTTTGTCAGTATTAATATGAGATCCTGAGGCCTCCGAATATTTATCTAACAGATGTATGATTTATTTTCATTAGTAGATTTTTAAGAAAAAAATAATATCATCCTGCATATGCCTTTGCCGATATAGGGCTGTATCCACGGTTAACCTGATACCCTCTATCTTGTTACCCATCTGTATTGTACGTAATAATGGATCAATACAGAACACATAAAGCAAGGGACCCTAGGGACACCCTGTCTTACCCCCGTTGAAGTTGTACTTTTTCCCTGTCCACCCATTTACTTGTGGAATAACATGTGCTGACTTATAGAACCCTTCAATCCATTTTATAAACTATATTGGTAAACCAAAAAATCTAAAGTTTTAAACAATAGCTATGAGCTACCGAATCAAAAGCTTTTGTTGATCTAAACTTAACAAAATCCTTCCACAGTAGCTACTTGAGTTTTTGAAAAGTTCTCTTAAACTAATCAAATTATCTGTGATACTACGTTTTCTATGGAACAAGTCTGGCCCATAGAAATCAAGGTACCAGAAACCCAACCTAGTCATTTGGCCAGGATTTTCCTAAGATTTTAAAATCTGTATTTAAAATACAAATAGGTCTCCAGTTTTGTAATAAATCCTTATCCCATGTTTTATAAAGAAAAATTAACTCAGCAAGTGATAGATTATCTGAAATCTGCCCTGATTGTAATAATTCATTAAAAATTGAGTCAGTTCTGGTAATAATGAATTCAAAAATGTTTGCAAAATTCTGAAGTTAGCCATCAACTCCTGGGAAGTACCTTTAGCCAAAGAAGAGATTACTGACCGTAGTCTCCAATTGTGAAACTGGGACTATCAAGGCTTGTTTATCCTGATCTGTTAGTTTTGGAAATGGAATATGTGATATATATTCTTCTATATTCATCACTGCAGGGGTGTTCCTATAGTATCATAAATATATTTATGATTCGTATCCAAGATACCTAACTTAGAATTATGTATATTCCCAAATTATCTTATAATTGTAGCATTTTTTTTGTTTCCTACTCTCTTTTATTATTCTTATAAGGGTCAAAGTTTTGTTTGTTTCCTTCTGTGCCAAATCTCAACTCTTGTTGTAAAGTTTTGGCTCTGTTATATTGAATTTGATACATTTCTTTTTATAACTGAAATTTGTTTTGTATAGTCTATTTTCAATGTTTCTGTTTTAGAAATTAAAAAGTGAAGCTGCTTCCTAAGATTTAAATAATCTAAGCACAGCTGTGTATTATTCTTCCCAGCCATTTTCTGAAAAAGGTTCAAAAGTTCATTTTGGTATCTTCCTACCAAGCTGCATAAGTGTCATATAAACAGAGAACTGATTGTCTTGCTACCCATAGTTGCTCCCATTTTTTATTTATATAATCTACCTCCAATAGTGCTGCATTTAATCTCCAAGGATTTCCACAAGGCGGACTATTACCCCAAGCAATCGTTACTTCAACTGTCCTGTGATCTGAAAAGGCCATATCCCATACCTTCCTTAAATTACCTCTAAAAATTAGAAGTAAATATAAAGTTGATCCTAGTCAAGTGAGTCCCTCTAATGAAAGTAAACACCCCTTCTTTTTGTATAACTCTATATGAATCCTGTAAGTTAGAGGTAGAAAGAATCCCTGTCAAAATATTACTATCACAAAAATTTTGTTAGTTAAGAGCCCCCTATCTTCTCTGGCTATACTGCAATTAAAATCACCTCCCAAATAAGTAACCTGGCTATATGTAGGTAAGGTTGAATTTTTTGAATAAATCAATCTGATTTGTTTTACCCTGAGGTATATGTGTTTATTACCCTTATTCTGGTGTGTCCATATGAGATATCTAGAAGTAAAGCCTGACCAAAATCTATTTCTAACAGCTTAGTGACTTTTAAAGCAGAATTATTAAACAAAATCCCAGTCCATCACGTGTCTAATCCTTGTGACCAAAGGACACTCCCTGAGTCCATAATTTAGTTGCTTGTGCAATCTCATATAATGTTTAAGTCTGGTATCCTGTAAACATATAATATCACCTTCTGATGTAAAAGAGCTGTCAAACCAGTTAGTCTTCATTTCTTATTTTTATACTATTAACATTGAGAGAAAAATATGAAGGGTTGCCATGAAAAAGCAAAGGGTGTTTACTCAGAACAACCAGAACAGTTAAGATTGGGACCTTGTTGACCATTTTTTTCATACAGTATCTGTGGAGCTGGTATCATCTACCCCTGAGGGATGATCTTTGTGAAAGAAGAGACAGAGGAAGAATCTGAATCTACATCCTCCGAGTAGTCAGTAGCAGAGCTTTATACTGATTTATTGAAGTCCATGTAGGTGTGTCTTGGGAGGTTTTTCTCCCTTTCCCCGAGATCTGACTATACTATCAGTCCTGGCTCTTGGCCTTTTTATATATTACAGTTTTGAATGGGGTTTCAACATTAACCGGAAAGGGGGCGGCATTGACCCTGGCATAACAGAAGGATTTGTTTTAATTTGTAATGTCACCAAATCAGTGTCATCCACTTTCTTCATTTCCCATTCTGTAGAAACCTCTGTTCTGTCATTCTGAGATAAAGAGGATGATCCTGAGCTGTAGATTCAGTACTTTGTTGCTGATTGTCATCACAAGGCAGTGGTGTTTCTCCTTTCCTTGCTTATCAGCAATATCTGGGTTTGATAAAACCACAATTTCTTTGTCCTTAGCAACTCCTTCTGTTTCTGGAGTTCCTGCATCCTATGTGCTGAGGCCACAGCACAACCTTTCTTTGTGCTTGAGTAATCAAGACATCATGTGTGGATATATCCTCCCATTGTGAGAGGCCCAAGGACACCTCACATAGGAGTGACCTTTTTCCTCACACAAATTGCAATGAAATGTATTTATACATGACACAGCAAGATGACCAAGTTCTAGGCACTGGGTGCACTTTTGGGTATCACAGGCATTACTGAGGCGTAACCGAGAACCACAACAATGACAAGATTTTGGCTGACCAGGATAAAAGAGTGACCTCTATCCTTCCCCAGAAAAACAGCCAGGAAGATGTGCAATGCCTGTGTTCAGCATAAACAGTTTACATTTAATTCTCCACCCTCTTGTCCAAATTTGCTCTGAGTCAACAACAGGGACAGGTTGTTCCAAGACTTCACATCATTTTTAAGCCAGTATAAGATATCTGATATGTTTACTCCTTCATTCTTGAAAATAATCATAATGGTTCGAACTGCAGATTTTGTAATAGGTATAGCCAAGAAAGGGTCCAAACAGGAGAGTTCTTCATTTCATTGTATTTGACCCAGAATCTGTCTAAAGCTTCCACAGTCTTAAAGCTAATATCATAGTTATGCTCATCCATATGTATAAGGGCAAATATCTTGGAAGCATAAAATTTAATTGAATTCTTTAATAAAGTAAGGCCTACGACACTCTATCAGGCAGGGTCTCTAGGCTTCCTTTATACAACAGCCTAATAGCATTTCTACGAGGTGCAGGCTCTCCTTTATTTATGAATAAATCTGCCATTCGAAGCAAAGGTTTAAAAGCTTCTTTTATTAGGATCTTGCAGGTTGTGCACCACAAGACCTGCTGGCAAAGATTCCTCATTTCTAGTTTGTTCAAAATGAGAAGTACTGGTTGTTGTGAATCCTGAACTGTATCTGCACTAACATCTGCAGCAGGAGAACTTAATGCAGTAGTTTCTAAATGTTTTAATGGTAGATTTTTAACAGTATGGATATTACAAGAGTCAATCTGAAGCTGTACAGAATTTTATTGTGGCTTTGTTTCATCATGAAATACAGCTTTTTGGGGACTGTAAAATTTTACATGTAGGTGTAATTTCTACTTCCTCATATTGAGCCACAACAGGATCCATAGAATCAGGTCTCCAAGAACCATCTTCTACAGGTATCCACCCTGCAGCTTATAATGCATCCCCAGGGCTCACACAGATTCTCTTTGAGGTAGTTGTACGCCCTAACATCTTTTGTGGTGCTTTCTCCTGTAAAGGCAATCTTGTTTCACTCAGTGGTGTTGAAATCTCTGGTGATTCAGCAGGTAATCCTGACAAACTGGGTGTGGCAGCTACTTGTTGCAGCTGCACAGCTCTGCTGTGCATTCCTGCTGCAAAGGAACACTCCCGGCAGTGCTGACAGATACAGAGTTCTCTGAATCAGGCTTAAAAGACAATTTCTCCTTACTAGAAGGCACTACTCATATGGCGACTTATCCGCCTCTGACTCACTCAAGTAGCATGTTCTAACATGACCATACCAGACAAATTCACTACAGGTACCTTCAAGTCATCATCCATAAAACCAGTTGTTTGTTCTGATAAGTCCATATCCATTGGAAAAGAGGATATCTCCTGCAAATCTTCGGTCTCTAGACAAGCCGAGTAGGGAGGAGACCGCTCCCATGCCTCCGCACATCCGTGCACTCAAGGTGCAGCATGAAGTGGCCATCTTGAAGACAGCCAACACTTCCCCACATCAGAGAAGGGAATTTCCCGTGTACTGCCAAAATTGTTTATTCACTAAAATTCCACCAGCAGCTTAATCTGGATTATTTTCAAGTTGGTGTTCATCTGTATCTAGCCTCTCTCTGGGACAAGGCTGAAAATAGGAAAATTATTTAGTGTTCCATTCCAGTCAACAAAACTAAAATTAAATAATATACAGTAAAGAAGGTGGAGTGTCACCTAACAGTATGCCAGTGCAGGCTGTGCAGCTCAGGTGTAATATGATTTGCTCATGAAGCCCCAGGATCAGTCTGGCCGTAGCATTCTTCACTGGTTGCTGGTGACACACTAGCTCTCCCGACAACCCTAGGTACAGAGCATTACAGTAGTTGAGTATTGCGTAACATAGGCATGTACTATGGTAACCAGGTCCCCATATGCAAGATTCCATTTAATCCAGCAACTGGAAAAAATGATGCAAATGATTGCTGCCACATCGTGTTCCAATGTCAGATTATATGTAGTCCACAGTGGCTCCTAGATTCTTGAACCTTTCAATCACTGATATTATGAGTCAATCGACAAGAGCCATTAAGTCCAAAAATGTCTTATAGGCATTGGCTCAGAATGGAGATCTATTCATGCCCATCTGAAAAGAATGACAGTTACAGTTGAGCATTGTCTGTACAGCAGTGAAAACTTACACTGTACTGTCTAATAATCTGACCAAAAGAAACATGTATATTACGAATAACATTAGGGACAGAGCTGGACACTAAGAAGCCTCAGCTTCCCACAGCAGGTCTGGTTGAGGGTTTCATCATAACCTGCTGTGAACTGCCAGGCAGGAATGACTCAAATAATGTCAATGTTGTTCCAGTGAGTTAACCATATTCAGCAAAGCAGCCCATCAAAATCCCATGATCCACAGTATAAAATTTCAACTGGATTGAGGAAAATAAGACTGAGCACTCTCCGCAACAGGAGCAGATCATTAAACAGTCTGACTAAAATGGTTTCTGTGCTGTGGTGAGGCCTAAAGGTGGACTGAAATAGTTCATAGATGTCAAATTTCTTGAGGTTAGTCACAAGCAGCACTACCACAATCTCAGTAACCTTTCCCCATAAAGTGAAGGTTTAATACAGGTCTGTAGTTTGCCAGCATGTCTGGATCCAATTATTTTTTCTTTAGGATGGGGTGACACCATAGCTTTTAAGTGCTATCAGGTAACATCATTCCATAAGACATAATGTTGGTGAACACCATATCCAGGGACTTGTCAGTTCACCAACAACTGTGTGTGCCCTAGGTCATATTCATACAATGTGAGAACACAATCCAGGGATCACCTCAAGCACCTCTTCTAGCAAAACTGGCTTCAAAATCACTCCAGGGTACTGGAGGGTCCCTGTCGCTGTTAATGTGGACTGGAGCATCCCGCAGCTGCCACAGCCCAGAGCTGGGACTTCCTGGACTCTATACAGGAAGAGGTCCTCAAGCAGTTTAGTGCTAGAGCCCACCAGGGAGGATACAGTTTGGACCTAGTACTCACCAATGGGGACCACATTTAGAGATCAAGGTGGAAAAACACCTGGGGTCCAGTGATCATCACACAGTGTGGTTCACTATAAGTATAGTGGCAGAGTCAAGCTGCTCAAAAGTAAAGCTCCTGGATTTCAGAAGGGCAGACTTTGCTAAAATGGGGCATATTTCAAGAAAGCCCTGTCAAGGAGTGATCACTGGGAGGAGTTGAGGAACAACAGACATATTTAAAATGAGCTATAGTGGATGTGACAAACCTGTGCACTAGAGCAGGTGCACAAAGGCAGGAGACAGAAAAGCTGCTATGATTCTCTAGGGAACTAGCAGGGAAGGTAAGGGTGAAAAGGTGGCCTTCAAGAAATAAAAAAGCACAGAGAGGAGGAGAGGGTTATATATCTGGAAAAGTGAAAGAAGGTAGGAAAGCAGTCAGGAGTACAAAGTTGCAAACTGAGGAACAATTAGCTCAGACAGTAAAGAAAGGGGCAAGACTTTTATAGGTACATTAGTGAGAGGAGGAAGACTAGATGTGGGACTATAAGGGTCAGAGGGAAGAAGAGGTGTGTGGAAGGGACATCAAAAACTTCAGTGCTGAACAAATATTTTTCTTCAGTATTTACAGAGGAAGGGGAAGGGAGGCATCACAATTAGGCAACAGGAACAAAGATGGGAGAGACGTGGACACCAGTCCTTTACAGAACAGTGAGTCCTAAAGGAACTCATTAAACTAAAAGCAGACAAGACAATGAGAACAGATGAGATAGATCCTAGAATATTAAAGGAACTGCAGGACATGCTTGCAACACCACTGGCAGCCATGTTCAGCAAATCTCTTGAGACAGGAGTTGTCCTAGAGGACTGAAGGAAGGCAGATGTAGTCCCCCTTCATAAAAGTGGGAGCAGAGGAGACTGGAAACTATAGACCAGTCAGACTGTCTTCAGTAGTGGGAAAGATTATGGAATTACTGTTAAAAGAAAGGATTGTGGAACACCTTGAATCCAGTGGAACTCAGGATCTGTGACAGCATGGGCTCACGGTGGAAGGTCTTGTAAAACAAATCTGATTTCTTTGACTAGGTGACCAAGGAAGTGAATCAGGGGATTGTGGTGGACTTGGCCTACCTGGACTTCAGCAAGGACTTTGACACAGTTCCGACGACGAGGCTTCTTAACAAGCTGAGTAGCCATGGAGTGGGTCACAAGGTAATAAACTGGGTTAGGAATTGGTTGAGGGATAGAAAAAGGATGGTGGTAAACGGAGTTCAATCCAAGGAAAAGAGGGTGACCAGTGGGGTGTAACAGGCATTGGTTTTAGGGCCTCTACTGTTCAATAGCTTCATAAGGGATATTACAGAGATGCTGGAAGGAAGTTGTGCCTCTGCAGATGGCACTAGGATTTGCAACAGGGTAGACATGCCTGGAGGTGTGGAAAAATGAGGAAGGACATAGGTAAGTTGGAAGAGTGGTCCAGAGTGTGGCTGCTGTGATTCAGGGTGAGGAAGTGCAAAATCATGCACCTGGGGTGCAAAAATCCAGGGAGGATTACACAACAGGAGAGGGAGACACTGGCAGTCAAAAACAGGAAAGGGACTTAGGAATAATCATATCAGATGATCTAAACGTGGCCAAATACTGTGCCAAAGCCATGGGGAAAGCCAGTGGGATGCTGGGGTGCATAAGGAGGGAATCACTAGCAGAAGAAAGAAGGAGGTAATGCCACTATATTAAACATTGGTGAGAACTCACTTGGAGTCCGTGTTCCGTTCTAAAGGCCATATCTGTAAGAAATAGACAGGGTGGAGCGGTTCAGAAAAGGGAAACAAAGTTAGTGCAGGGCCTGCAATAGAAATGATATAAGGAGACACTGGAAGACCCCAATATGTATACCCTGGAAGAGATGAGAGAGAGGGAGATATGATAGATACCTACAAACATATAAAGAGTATAACTAGGGTGCAAGGGTAAAATATTCCAGAAAAGGAGATGTACAGGAACAATGGGGCATGACATGAAGATCAGAAGGAGAGGCAGACTAAGGGAAATGTTAGGAAATACTTTTCACAGAAAGGGTGGTGGATACATGGACTATCCTCCTGCAGAGGAAGTGGGGGCAAATTAGGTGGGGAATTCTAAAATGCATGGATAGGCACAAGGGAACTCTAGCGACAAACAGAAGGGTGTAAAGCTGGGCATCAAGTAGGATCAGTTGCTTTTGCTGTAGGTAGGGAAAACAGGCAGACTGGGTGAACCTGGAGGTCCTCATCTGCCATCAGATTCTATGTTTCTATGTTCCCAGTACTGTGAGCTAATCATCCCATTTCACCATTAATCTCCTGCTTGCTGTTTCTCCTTGAATGCAATACTTTTATATTCTTTCACATTAACCTACAAATGTCGCTTTTTCTCCCTTTTCCCAAGCTTGTCTGCAGTAGTTACTCCTGTACAATTTATCCATCCTTATCCTTATCAGTAGTTAACTTTCTGTTCTACTGTTTTTAACATATACAAATCTTGGGATGTAGCTAAGGTCTTGCACATACCCTCTCTCTGGTCATTTATTTGATTCTGAGAGACATGGAAACAAGTTTAGATATAGAAACATGCCTTCTCAAACCCTATATTTTAAGTGTATGCTTTCCAGTGTGATATGTTATTTTATTGTGCTGTTTCTTTTTTCTTTTCAATGGTCTATTTATTGACATTCCTTTCTCAGTCACATAATGAGTGCCAGCTATTATCCATCTCAAACCATGATGTGAGGCTTGTTGATTCAGAAGAGAGGGAACAAGGAGGCTCTTCAAAACACATTTGTATCAACTTAGCAAAAGAAGAGAATGAGCTTCAATATTCTCACTTGGCCTAGACTGTCCCACCAACTACCATCTGAACTCTAATGTCCCTTTGTCTGGAGTTCGAAAGACATAGTACCAAGACTGTTCTGCTCCAGGTGCTCAATGTTCTCGTGATTGCGAGAGATCAGCGATCCTGCATCTTTCTATTTCTTGATCTCTTTCAGCTTTTGACACTGTGGGCCATGGGATGCTGCTGGATCAACTGCCTGCATCTGTGGCCTGTCTGGTACAGTACTCAGATGGTTTCATTCATTCCTCACTGGTAGATCACAGAGGGCCATCTTGGGGTTTATTCCTCTGAGGTTTTCCCTTTGTCCTGTGGGGTGCCACAGGCTCAATGCTGCCCCTCATGTTGTTCTCAGTGTATAGGCTGCCATTAGGTGACATTGTACGATGGTATGTGTTGAGGTTTCACTGTTATACAGATGATACAACTCTACCTGTCCTTGCACCGACCAGGATAGTAGTGTCTCAGCCTTTAATAACTGCCTGGCGAAATCCAGGACTGGATGAATTTCAACGGTTCAAGCTTAGTTCTGACAAGCCGAGGGTGTTTGTGGAGGATCCTGGTCACCAAATAGAGGCTGGGGACAGTGTGCTCATAGGAATTTGGCTGGAGGATCCCAGTTACCAACCTCTAAATGGGTGCGAAATCTGGGGTAATTCTTGATGATGTTTTGACACTTAGTTCTCAGGTGTCTGCCATTATTAAGTTCTCTTTTTCCATCTGAAGACTATTGCCCAGATTAAGCACCTAGTTCCATCCGATGACTTGCCACCTTGATTCGCACTTTTGTGACTTCATGCCTTGACTACTGTAACTCCCTTTACCTAGGGCTTCTAGGGTTGATATCCCCACCTGCAGCTGGTGCAGAACACTGCAGCAAGGCTTTTGTCTGGATTATCTTGACTCAGTCATATTAGACCTGTGCTGCACAAACTGCACTGACTGCCAGTTTAGCGGAGGATCAGCTTCAAGGTTGGCTTGCTGACCTATAAAGCCCTACATGGACTGGGACTGGGCTACCTGCAAGATCTCCTGCATCCTTACTGCTCCCTCTGGCAACTCCACTTGACCAGTGAGGGATTGCTGAAGATTCACAGGGTATGACTAAAACATCTGGTTCTAGGGCATTTTCATTTGTAGCCCCCACCCTGTGGAATTCTCTGCCTTGTCGGTTATGTAAGTGCCTGACAGTGAGAGCTTCAAGACTGCCCTTAAGACCACTTGTTTCAACTGGCATTTAGTACTACCTTGTAACTGATTGATTTATGAATATTATGTGCTATAGAACTATGGAACAGTGTTATTTTATGATTTTATTATTGTCTTTTTGTACAGCCCTCTGCTACATAGTGAAAAGCACTATATAAATAAAATTATTATAATATCCATTGCAAAAAATGAAAGCAATAATAATGTATTAATACAATCAGCAAAAATATTTACCAGTTACATTCTGAGATGTTGTTTATATTAAGAAACTTTTAGTCACTACCAGCTGTGCCATTCTCCAGGACAGCTAAATGATGTAAAGACTATTTGGCAGGAGTTCTTATGTTAAATGGGGAATGCTACAGTATGTTTCTGGCATGTCTAATGTAACTAATTTATACCTGAATCACATCACCTAGCCAGCTGTGTACTCCGCTAGTGCAAGATAAAGATTACAATTCATTAATCAGTTTACAGAGAAATATATTCATTATTGTTCAGGAACAAGCAAGGATGTAAACACTCCAGAATCAATAAGCATAATTAAAACAGTAATATGTCACAGTCATTTGTCAGGTTGTCTTACACCAGTCTTGTGAGATTACGGAAGTATGGAGCCGAATAGCTTGAACTAAATTTAGTTTGCTTTATTGAAGTAATGAAAGCATTACTAATGATAAAATACAAGAGTATGTTATAGAAATTAATGTACTGTGAAATACAATGGTGTCTGAAATGGAGCAAGCTACAGTAATGCTGAAAATGTTTTAAATGGACATTGTGTATCACAGAAGAAAATATATTGCACTTACTAGTGATACACTAGATGCTATGTGTGGGATTTCAGAACACATGGCCTCAAATGTTAATACAGGACTAACAAGCCAGTTTATATGGCATTGGAAATAAGTTTCTTTTTTTTTGGAATATACATACATATGTTCGGCCTAACAGCTTTGAAAATGCATGCTGTGGAGTTACTGAGTTGTTTTCTGCCTCAGGAAAAGTGATAATGGTTCAGTATTTATAAATTGGGATTTGATTTCACTTTTGCCAGTTAGAACCTACTATAAATAAGATTATTTCAAAAGCTAAATAGTTGCCTTTGACATCAGCTGTTAAAAATGAACAGAAGCAGAAAGTAGAAATGCTACCAAATTCCTAAATTATCCAGAGCTGTTTCATGCATTAGGAAAATAGCTTCTGTGTCAAGGAAAACATTGCTATTAAAATGCTGACAGTTCATTATGAGCACCACTATTTTCAACTGCTGAAAAAGAATAAAGAGCAGCTGTTTTGTACCAGTAATATGAGTGTATGCAATGTCTGCAAAATATGTGCTATTTTGTACCATAGATAAAGCCGATAACTCTGATTAGTTCACATGTGCACAAGATACATGTTGTTACCCACCAGAGCATTTATGAATAAATTATAGAGGACACAGAAATGTATGTTTCTTTTTTACTGAAAATTCAATCTAACCAGCATACATATATATATATATACATACATATATATATATATATATATATATATATATACATATATATGTATATATGTGTGTGTGTGTGTGTGTGTGTGTGTGTGTGGTGCATACAGTATCTACAATATCTATTTACATATCTCTCTCTCCCTGTCAGTCTATCTGTCCTGTATCACATAATATAAAATAAGTCAGTCCTTTGCTTTATTTAACAGGCAAAACCAATCAAAACAAGATCTCATTTATAGTGTTGATGTGTCCAAGACACACTCAGAGATAAGCACAACTCCAGGATATGACAACTATGCAGTATTTTGTAATCAAAAAAATAACCTGGTTATCATATAGTAAGAATATGCATTATGTATATATATATATATATATATATATATATATATATATATGCAATGACTGTAAGGATAAAAAAGGCAAATATTTCAATATTCTCAAGTCATCAGACCTACAGTGAGAATACCACATTTATCCCCACTGTAGGTAAATTTATACACACAGTAGTTGTATTTGGCTGGAGCCAACAGCAAGAGCTACCATCTCCAGCCAATCACATGCACTTATACAACTTTCAGTTTCAGCCATCTTTCCTGCAACACACTAGGTTCATTTGCCTGCTGTCACACACAGGCCACTTTCACTTTTCCTCCCAAGGCACAGGCAAAAAGCACTCAGACATAATTTCAAGTCTGCTGCAAATCCATTTCCCCTCACCAGACATCTTCACTGTAAGCAACATTTCCCATGACAACTTTTTAATGTGTCCCTCTCTCCATAAACTTGATTTCCAACTTCCCTCCCTTTTGCCAGCACTTCTCTCTTCCTGATGCTGGCAACATGCTGTCTTCCTAGGCCACTCCCACAGCAAACACTGCTCTGCACAAACCCCAAATCTTTGGACACTTGCACTCAGCAGCTAACCTGAATGCTGATGTAAAAAGTAATCCTCAGTTTCAGCCATCTAACTGGCATACCACTTTCCTTTTACTGGCACTGTCCTTCTCTTCCCCTGCTGGGAATGAGACGCCACTCCCTGAAGCACATGCTCATTCCCAGACACTTCTGGAACCCCTGCTTGCTCCACAGCACTCTTCATCAGACTTTCCCCATGGTAGCAGTCTGATCTCACTTAGGAGCATGCTGACACAATGACACAGCACACAAAAGTGTCATCAGCGTTAACACATACTTGCTCCAGCAATCACCGGTCATCCATAAAGAAATTTAACAAAAACAAGTACACTGCTAAAAAAAAAAAAAAAAAAAAATGGGCATTACATAAATGGAATACATGATGGACCAGGCATAAATATTGATGATATTCTTCCCTCATGTAGTTTTATATAATGACACCACTGTAGCTCGCCACTCGTAATATCAAAAGGTCAAACTGCACCGGAAGGATATTGCTATTATTCTGCCTGGGCCATCACATATGCCTATATATATTATATATTCTCTGCAAAATCTGCATTAATGCAACAGAGTTCAGATTAAACCAACAACTCTAATTTTCACCCCAGTTCACTAACAAAAAGCTGAGATGTGATGAAGACAGGTGTGTATGTTTCATGAGTGTTTAGAATGGGGTGACAATTAGGTTGACAACAAGGAAGACTCCATCCTCCTTTGCCTCAGAGGTAGGGCAGGGGTGTTAGAGTTTGAAACCTTAACATCACATTTCCCTACTTTGCCAGGTTAATCAGAACCCTATCTGCTGCATTAACATTTTTTGCAAAGAATTTCCTTACTTTTGAGAAAGTATAATTGTATCTTTATTTGCCTTTGGGAGTGCAGGGCCCCTGGTCTGTGAGCTCCCATCCATCCATATTTTGAGATTGTGTGATTGTATCCTTATTTGCCTGTGGCAGTGCAAGATCCTCTGGGCCATGCACTCCCATCCCTCCATAAATATGTATATGTATGTTGCTGTGGAAGCACAGGACTATCTGGGCCTTGCACTCCATTTGTAGGACAACTGTAACAAAATTGTCAGCATAGCCTTCTTATTACCTCACCTCATGTACACAGTAATGAGAATTTTGAAATCTCTGCCAAAACGTAATTCCATGCAGGCAACATCATTCCATGCCACAGGTGCAAAAACTTAGTTTGGTAAGGATTTGAAAATGAAAGCTGTCACCTTCATGAGGTGGTGTAAAAAAGTGTATGTTGAAAATGTGAGGTCAAAATATTTAAAATTATCACTGTTATGAGCGAACATAGCAAAATTTCAACAGATGCACATAACTTTGCCATTTTATATATTTTGACCACCAATTTAACATACCCTTCTTATAATCCTTCTCATGAACAAGGGCAGTGAAAATGTCAAAATCATGTCCAAAAGTGATTTCAGAAAGCAACCATGAAATCACCTTTCTGGACAGATTTGTGTAATTCCACCACCATTGCTCATGAAGTGGGTGTCAAAAGGGCATATTGAAATTTGGTTAAAAATATGAAAAATGGCAAAGTTACTCATTAGAGTTGAAAACCCTCTTGAAATACATTGAATTGCACTTACCTTATTTTCTCATTTAGCAGTCTGCATTTCCAGCAGCAAGACGTGTCTTCAATCAGAGTGGCTCTTCACCCTGGCACCTGTTCTGGTGAGTGAAGGTATGAGGGTATAGGAGTGTGGGGTGGTAGGTGTTAAGTGAGAGGTTGTGATGGGGGGTCGGATCACCGAGGTACTGTTTCTTTTTACAGGTTTTATAAGAAACAAAAAGACATTGAGGGACTGTTTTCTTTACTACAGACATGCGGGTATCAGAGGGTGGGGGGTTTCACTAGACACCAGGGAAAGACAACATTTCAATTGGAACAGTGATTGATGGGTGGAGGTGCATCCGACACCAGGAATATTTAACCATTACGGGGACAGTGATCGAAAGTGGGGGGCACCACTAGTCACCAGGAATATACAAAATTAATTATGGGGATGGTGATTGGAGGGTGCGTGGTACCAATAGATACCAGAGAAACATTACATAATTATGGGATGGCGATTGGATGATGGGGTGCCACTAGACATGAAGAAAATATGAAACAGTATGAGGGTGGTGATAGGAGGGTTTTTGTGGTGGTGGGGCACCATTAGACACCAGGAAAATATAAAATAATAACAGGGATGGTGATTGGAGGGTGGGGTGCCACTAGACACCAGGGAAAAACATAAAGTTACAGTTATGGTGATCGGATGGGTGGTGCCACTAGACATCAGGGAAAGATTTAGATTCATATGAAAGTTTTGTATGAATGGCCACAAAAAAAAACAGAAGTGAGTCACGAAAAGGATTTTCAAAGTAAAAAATAAAACTGAGCTAATTTCTCCAACAGTTAAGTGCAGAATCCACCTAACAGAGACCTGATGAGTATGGGTCATGTGTTGGTCTCTCTGCTGGATGTAAGTTTTCTGGGTTTTAACATTTCTTTCTTCTTAAAACTGAAAACAAGATGGCAGCAAACAAAACAGGAATTTTCCTCTCATGAAAAAGGACTGGCCCCAAATGACAAAGGATTCTTTTTCGTTTCATACAATTGTTTTGAAGTGCAGTGAAACTTTTCAAATCCTACCCAAAGGTGATTTACCAAGCAATTGCTAAATTGCCTTTTCAATAAATTGTGTACTTCACTGCCATTGATCATGAGGTGGGGCTTCATAAATCCATGTTGAAAATTTAGTGTAAAAATATGAAAAATTACAAAGTTATGAACAAAAGTTGAAAGCACCATAAGAAATACATTGATTCCCTATAGGAAAAAGAACTTGTTTCGTATCTCTTCACATGAAACAAGAATCTTGTTTCTTATCACGTGACACAAAGTTAAATAAGATTTATAATGTTAAAAAATAATTTTGTGGGAATTTCTATAACAGATAACTACATAATCCAGCTAAGGGGTCCTGACAAGCAAGCTACATGTGTGGCATGCAAAGTTGAAAACCCCATTGAAATACTTTGATTCCCAATACAAAATATTAACTTGTTTCATATCTCATCATACAAAACAAGAATCTTATTTCGTATCAGGTAATATGAAACAAGATTTATAATGTTAACAAAAACATATTTTAAGGATTTCTGTAACAGACAGGTGCATAATCCAGCTAAGGGGGTAACAATAAGCAAGCTACATGTAGTTCCTCTACAGAATATACTTTTTGAAGTTTCTTAATTAGAATTTTGAGGCAAAACTGAAAACAAGATGGCAGTGAAATGAAAAGGATTTTCCTCAAATGAAAGAGGATGATCTCAATATGACTAAAGAATTCCTTTTGTTTCATACAGCTATTTTACGAGTGCTTACTGAGCATGCTCAGAACCTATTTATGAAAATTTCAATTTGGAATAACTTTGAAACAGATTAATTTTTGTTCACCAAACCAGCAAAAGTCACATCTGTGAATCAGCCCTTTCTACCTGAAAATTTCCAGACCAAAATTCCAAACTGTTTGAGCTGTAGCCAAATTCTAAGAAAATTCCTTTCAAACTAATGGGAATAAAACTATGAAAAATATACTTTTTCACTATCCAGATCTTGGAAACTGCATATCCCGAATGCAACTCAGTGCATGCAGAGATCTACACATGACACCACACATACAAAGGTCTGTGCAAATCCATTAAACAGTTGTGAAGATATTAAAGTGCAACATTTTGAGTTTAACATAGAAACCCCAGTTCAACCCTAACTATAGTGGTGCTACTGCACCACTATAAAACTCTAATACTAGTCACATTAAACTGTTCCACCAACAAGTTTGTTTAACATTGTTCTTTATAGTTGTTACAGTATTGGCAACTCATATTGCATTGTTTTTCAATGCTTAACCAAGCTCAAGAGCAATGTTTGTAAAATATATTTGCAACTCATTTGGAATGCTTCAGCAGTTCAGTCACAATGCAAGGCAAATCTGAGATTTAACTCTTAAGAAATAGTTTGTGCGGATCTTTGTATAGGTCCAGCAACAGTTATGCAACTCAGTCAGAAATGCTAAAACAACTCATTGGAGGAACCATTTAATGTAACTTGTTCTGTATCTATATCTATATCTCTATATCTATCAGCATGGCAAATCTCCTAATCTGCAAAGTTTCATTCCAGTCAGATGTGTGATTCTGAGATGCAGATAGTGCAAAATGAAAAAAAAATCACAATTTTTTGTTATCACTTTGTACCAAAAAGGGTCTGGAGTTTTGGTCTAAAATGTTCAGGGTACTAAGGGCTTGGCCCACAGATATACCTTTCTCTTATTTGGGGAAAATAGTAATCCTTTCCAAAGTTATTACATTTAAAAATTACAGTTTCTGAGTATGCTCAGAAAGCACTGAGATAGCTTCTTAGAATGAAAAAATTATTTGTTCCATATGAAAAAGGATTCTGTTTCATATGGGGAGATCCTTTTGTTTGGAAAACATGTTTTTTGTTTGTCGCCATCTTGTTTTACATTTTCTTGAAAACACAAATTCAAAACCCACAAAAATGGCATCCTTCAAGAGAGCAAACATGTTTCTTGTTGATCGGGACTCATTGGGAGGATTCTGCAGTTAGCTGTTGGAGAACTGACCAAGAAATGTGTTTTGTTGCTTTTTTTTGCTTTTGAAATCCTTTTTGTGACTGACTTCAGCTTTTGCCTGATGGGCTCTTTCATTCAAATGAAAAGAATCCTGATATGGAAAAAGATTTTGGACTTGGCTTTTGTATCACTTTTTCTTTCAAATGGAAAAGGATCCTTCAAACAGAAAAGGATTTTGGACTTAGTTTTTTTTTTTCCGTTTTTCATTTGTCCTTCTCTGAATAAAAGGATCCCTTCATATTCTATTCATAGGGAATAGGATTTTGGACTTAGTTTTTTGGTCTTTATTCATTTGACCTTTTTCATTTGAATGGACAAGTATCCCTTCATATTCCTTTCAAACAGAAAAACAGTTTTGACTTAGTTTTTCGCTATTCTTTTTCATTTGAAGAAATTATTTTCTTTTCATTTTCATTTGACACAGGAAAGGGTTCCTTCAAATGAAAAAGGATTTAGTAAGCCAGCCCAGTAATTTTAAAACATTTCCATGGTGTCCAGTGACCCCTCCCACCATCCAATAACTGTTGCTGTACTGTTTAAGTGTTTCCTGGTGTCCAATGGCACCTCCAGCACTCTCATCAGTGTCCCCATAATTATAATAATTTTCCCTGGTGTTTACTGGTGCTCCCCACTTTCTGATTTCTGTCTCTGTAAAGTTAAAGTCTTTCCCAAGTGTCTAATGCACCTCTCCACCATCCAATCACTGTGCCTGTAAAATGTTATTTTTCCTGCTGTCTAGTGGGGCTGCCTACCCTCCGATCAGTGTTCCACAACAATGTACTTTTTCCCAGGTGTCTACTGGTACTACCACCCTCAGATTGCCCTCCCCACAATGTTACAGTCTTTCCCTGGTGTCAAGTGGCATCTGACACACTCTAGTAACTATTACCCATAATGTTAAAGTGTTTCCCTGGTGTCCAGTGGCACCCCCCACCCTCTGATCACTGTCCTGTAATTTTATTAATTTTCCATGGTGTCTAGTGGCACCCCTCATCCTCTATAATCACCTCCTCATAATGTTAAAGTCTTTCCCTAGCATCTAGTGGCACCCCCAAACTCAAAAGTTTTCCCATAACTATATTAATTTGCCCTGTCATCTAGTGCACCCCCACCCTCAGCCATCCCCATAATAATAAACTGTTTTCCTGATGCCTAGTGGTGCCTCACCTCCAATTACCATCCTCATAATGTTACAGTCTTTTCTGGTGTCTAATAGCACCACCACCTTCTGATCACTATCCTGGTAATTATATTAATTGTCTCTGGTGTCTAGTGGTACCACCCACCTTCCAATCACTGTCCTCATAATAAACTCTTTCCCTGATGCTTAGTGGTGCCCTACACCTCCATATGCTGTCCCCATAATAATATAGTCTTTTCCTGGTATCCACTGGCACACCCCACCATCAGATCACTATCTCCCTTTACATTGTGTATTTTCCTGGTGTTTGAGGCACCCCCACCCTTCAATCACCATCCTCAGTAAAATAAAGAAAATAGTCCCTCAATGTCTTTTTAAACCTGTAAAACACAAAATTATACCTTGTTGATCTGACACACCCACACCACCCACCCACTGAGCACCCGCCACCCCATACACCCTCCACATACACCCAACACACCCAGTCTCACCTGAATGGGTTCCATGTGAAGATCCACTTCTGATCAAAGACATGGCTTGCTGCTGGAACCACCGACTGCAATATGAGAAACCAAAGTATGTGCAGTTTAATGTATTTCAATGGGGTTTTCAACTTAGATGGATAATTTGGCATTTTGCATATTTTGACTCCAAATTTTGAACAAGGCTTTTTGAGACCACACCTCATGAACAGTGTTAGTGGAATTATGCAAATCTAGCATCAAAGGTGATTTCATGGTCACTACTCAAAATCACCTTTCAGGTGAGATTTAAAATGTTCACCAACCTTGTTCATGCGGTGGGGTCATAAGAAGGGTATGTTGAAAAATTTGGGGTCAAAACATGTAAAATGGGAAAGTTATTCACATCCATTGAAATTTTGATATGCTGTCTTGTAAGTGTAATAATTTTACACATTTTAACCCTAGATTTTCAACATAGCCATTTTTACACCATCTCATGAATGTGGCAGCTGTCATTTTCAAATCTTGGCAAAACTGTCTTTTCACACCTGTAAGTGGAATTACATTGCTGTAATGCAGGATCATGTTTGGGGGATTTGATCATTTTCAGTACTGGGTCCATGAGGTGGGGTAATAAAAGACTATGCTGACAATTTGTTGCTGTTCTCCTTGAAAATGAGGTGCTTTCACAGCAACATGCATATACTGTATGTATCTATGGAAGCCACAGGCAAATAAGGATACAATTATGTTAGCTCAAAAAGTAAATACATTATTTGCAAAAACTGCATTAAAGCAACATTTGGGATACAGGCTACAGTGAAAAAGTAGGAAATGCAGATTTAGGGTTTCAACCCTAAAACCCACCCCACCCTAAAACAAATGTAGGGTGCAGTCTTCCTGAGATTGTTGACATTAAAGCTCATCACATTAGGTGCATATATTTTGGAGTGTATAGGAATGGGGTGAGCTTTGGGTCAACTTTGTCTAGGAAAGATATTTATATGATTTGTTTTAGAAGTGGTGATAGGTGTAAAGCCACATTTCCCTTTATTTTTGTTTTGGCCTGTACCCTAAATGTTGCATTAACATGATTTTTTGCAAAGAATATATATATTTGTGTGTATATATATATATATATATATATATATATATATATATATATATATATGTGTGTGTATATATATATATATATATAATGCTATCACTAAATTAATGTGGTATTAACACATTACTTCCCAACATACTACAAACCACCCCAATGACACATGTAACAAGCCCCTTAATAACACATGCTAGAGCCACCCTACTCACCCAAACACTATGGTAAAACATAGAACACTGTAACAAGTGTCCAACCCAATGCATTATGTAAAACAAAGATAGCACATTCCAGCATACTTAAGAAAGTGGAAGACTAGGTTTGCTGCAAAAGCACCTAACTTCACCTGAGCTCTTTTCTTCTAGGTTTGCTTGTAAGGACAGAGCAAAGAACATTATCAGAGCAAGGAAAACGATTACCTTCTTTTGGCTAGGGAGATTACTGTGTCTTATTATTTTCTTTTGTACTCACAGGATTTGTTACTGTCTTTTGTTAACATTTTCTTTATTGTTCTCTGATTCAAATTGCTGTTGTGGGGTATACTTTCTGCTGCATTATTACAGGGTATACCTACAGGTTTGTTACCGTGTTGTGCTTACTGATTACTGCTGCAAGGTCTGATTCAAATTGTTTTTGCAAGGTATATATTCTGCTACTCTTTATTTTTCTCTGTAGAAAAGTGTATTTTGCATGGTATATCTTCTGAGAACTTGTTATAGATGGTGCTTACATTTCTGTGACTTTTTATCTATCATTAGGCTAAGCAAAATTTCTGTTTGCTAATATGTTGTTGTTGTTGTTGAAAGGTTTTGGTTTTGGTCTCAAAGGTGTTACAGTCTCTTCTCACTAAAGGAGCTAATTGCTTTCCTCCACAGCTCTTTCAGGGATTCAGCGTGTAACTGAGGGGTGGAGCTGACAAATTCTTGTGTAACTTCCAACAGAAGGAAGAGGTAAAAGGTAAGGTTAGTTGGTGTTTTTAGGGTGGAAGACTAGGTTTGCTGGCAAAGGCATCTAGCTTCACCTGAGCTCTTTTCTTCTAGGTTTGCTTGTAAGGAATATCTTCTGTTACTGCTTTATTTTTCTCTGTAGAAAGTGTTTTTCATGGTATATCTTCTGTGAAATTATTACAAGTGGTGCTTTACAGGTTTTACAGTTTTATCTATCATTGGGCTATGCTTTCAGGGCTACTGCATGTGTTGTTGTTTGATTGTTTCTGCGCTTATCTACTTATTTTTTCATCTGTGGTTCTTCCTTTTCAGCAGGGGAAGGGCCCAGCTACCAATCCCATCCCCAACCATGCCACACTCCTTTTATAGGGTAGCACTGTTGTGACATTTCCTGTAGCAAAGCAGGATGGGGAGTATCAGAGGAATATCCACACAGTGACCTCACTTTCAGGGGCACAAGTAATTTAACTTGTTATAACAAGTTATACAAAAATAAACAAACAAGCAAACAAAACAAAAAGCAAATTTTTGCTTCATTTTCCTCCTTCTAATTAATTGGATCAGGTTATAAACCCGGCAACTCATCTGGAATGGACTTATTTATTCAGGAATTTAACATAACCACAAACAAATTTGACCCACTCAAAAATGGATGGTAGAGGGACTCTGCCAAGTGGCTAACCCATTCCTTATGAAAACAAATGTGGGATAGGGACATCCTATGGAGTATGGCCAGAGCAACTGGGTCACAACAGGATATCCAGAATCACAAGGCTGCCTGGAACAACTGTGAGTTAGAAATGAGACGGCAAAAGCAAATTTCACAAAGAAGGGCAGGCCAGCCTCTGGGGTGATGGAAGAAATTCTGGAAATCCATCAAGAGTCTCCTTGCTAAAGAGGACAAGACTACACCTACCATGATAGTGCATAATGACTTGACCCTCACTGACCTTGCTGAAATAGAAAATGCATTCAGGGAATCCTTCACTGACCTAAACCACTTACTCACCTTGCTGGACTCCTTCTCCAACCCACTAACTGTCATACTGATGGTAGCAAACCACCACAATGACATCCTAACAGCAAACACCATCACAGAGACAAATCTCACCAGGTCACTGTGATGGTCCGCTTCCCAGCAGCTCTAACTCCCGGTGTTTTGCCCCACCTCGAACCATCTCAGACTTGGGTTGGTTATTTAGAGATGGAGGGTACAGGGAGCACAGCACTCCACATGGAGGGTGTGGGGATGAAGCCAGCTCTAAAATACTTTGTCCCAATGGAAATAATGACAACAGTCAGCATTATTCTGATCACTGTTCAGGATGTCGACAAACAAATTGTTGTTGATACTCTGACGTAGAACCCATACTGACCAGGATAACAAATCCTTGACCTCACCCCAGCTCCCCAAGTTCTACTTTAAGTGCATGTCAGTTACTGAAACCATCAAATACCTGAAGTGGGTTCTTGGTAAGTCTAGAATGGGAAGTGACATCATTGACATGTGGCTATTTGCCTCTGCCCTTGATATCCTGACCCAGCCCATCACCACCTTCTTTAACCACTCTAAGGAATGCTCAGTTCCCAATACAGTGGAAAATAGTGACTGTCAGCCCAGTTCATAAAAGTGGGGATAAAACCTCTATAGCCAACTACTGACCCATATCAGTACTATCCCCTCTCCAAGACACTAGAGCAAATTGTCTCAGACCAGCTGGTTGTCTTCCTTGGACAATATAACATACAATGCTCTCAACAGCATGGTGTTAGAAGAAACCATAGCACTATAATCACTTTACTAGAGTTCACTAACTCTTCACACAATGCACTTGACAATGACCACTTGGTTGTGTCAATTTTATTGACCTAACCAAAGCATTAGTTCTTGTCAACCACCTGTTACTACTCATCAAACTCTCCTAATTGGCTTCTCACAGGAGACTAACTGGTTTGCAATTTACCTTTCAGGGTGCTCCCAGAGGTAAAAATCAATGACACATTATCTGAGTCAAGATTTGTGACAGCTGGAGTCTCACAGGAGTCAATTCTAGATCTCCTACTGTTCTGTCTATTTATTAATGACCCACCTAAGGCCTGAGCAGGATCCCAAATCTTACTATATGAGGCTGATGCAGTTATCTCTCTAACAACAAGAACCATGTTGATCTAACCTATGCATCACAACAAGCTTTGCCTCTCTTGAACATTGGTTCCCCACAACAGATTCATCCTAAACTAAAAAATACACAAATCAATGCTCATCACCTGCCCCAGAAAAAAAGAAGCTGCCCTCTGGAACTCCTGAACAAGGGAGGTACAGTCTGTGATCAGGTTGCTACTCTTACATACATTGGTATCTAAATGACACCTTAACCTTCTCCCACCACATGACCTAGAAAACTTGGAATCCTCTACATACATAAAGCATACATGACTCCTAATGCTCACAACCTAGCAATATCTGCATCCATCCTCCCAGTCATTGACTATAGTTTAATGGTCTAGGGCACTGCAATGGACATGGTTCTCAACTGAATTAAAGTACTGCTCAACAAAGCCTGCTGTCTTGCTCTGAATGCTGATAGTTATACCCATACCTGCAGTCTATACTCCGACACTAAATGGCTAACTTTAGAGCACAGAATCAAGTTCCAGACTTGCCTTATGAGAGAGGAAGCCCTCATTGGTCTCAGCCCACACACTGCAATCTCTCTTCTGACATACTGCTAATACACTTGACTAGAATTAGGAGTAAAATGTTCTCCATGTTCCATTTTGTAGTAAAAACCTGGCTAACAGATCCTCCTGATGATCGCCCTTCTTTGGTTGAATGAACTTCCTCAGTCTCTAGTAAATCAACTGATAACTGGGCAGTTTAAACAGGAACAGAGAAAATATATTACCCTCTGCTGCATGTCCATGCATAAGGTAGAACTGATTTTATTTCTCTCCTGCTTCCCAACCCTCACCAGCTCCCTGTTTCCTACCTCCCATCCACCCCACACTTCACACACCCTTCCCTACCCTCCATCATCCCTCTATCACCTTCCCTTTCAATGTACTGATTCTCCCTTCTCCCACTGCCCCCTCTACTAATTCCCCTTACCAACTGTGCCTCTCCCGCCAGTACCGCGGGCAACTTTCCTATACACTTATTCACCTCCTTTTCATTGGGCACTGTATGCATCTACTACTATGCCAACCTATATTAGAATTGTAACTCATTGACAAAGCCTTTGAGCTGCTGCTATGAAATCGATTTTGTTACATGTATAATGCTTAATGTTTTGCAGTGTTAAACTGTACTTCTTTGACATGGGACCTCTGTAAGTGAGCAATGCTCAAAGGTGTTACTCCAACTAATGAAATAAATAAATAAATAAAACAAAGACAACATTGCAAGTACTATGGGTCAAGTCATAATTTACTGAGTCTGAAATGGACTCTATTATCTTGTTAACTGTGGTCATAATGTAACAATACACACCTGTATAGTAGTAACATTTTCATCAAAACTAAAAGAAAAATCAATTTCTGGGTACTTTATATCTAAGCATGAATGTCTTTGACAAAGAGCTGATATGTAGTTATAATTTAATTATAAACATCTCCTTGCAGTAGTAAGCTGATACAAATATAAAAAAACATTGATTTGGAAGCATTTAGGTACAAAAACTAATGTTTTTGATGTAAGAGTTGTATACACTGCCGCCTTAGATAGTTTTCAGGAGACAGTACTCCTTTCAAAAGGACCTGAGAAAACACTTTGCATATTACTTGAACAAGGCCCTGTGCTCCACATGCAAACAAGGATATGATTATGGAAGGATAGGAAAGCAGGCCAGAGGCCCTCGCTCCCTCAGGAAATAAGGATAAGATTATACTACCTCAAAAATATTGTTAATACACCAGTTAGGGTTAAAGCTACAAAAGTAGGGAAATGTGGCATTAGGGTTTCCAATTGTAACACCCTACCTCCACCCTGCAGGCAGCAATAGGAGAAACCATTACGGTCTGCCCTCTCCTACAGCTTCACAAATCAGGTGTGGGATGTGCTTCTGGTTCTCAAACCTAACACTCACCCTATTCCATTATTAGCAGTTAATAATTTTAATCCATTATTAAAGAAGCTGAGATGTGATATAATATTGATGTGGTAGTGCCAGTATAGTTAGCGTAGAACCTAACTTCTATGTTAAACCTGAATGTTTCAACCTTAATAACTTTGGAACTGTTCAATGGATGTGCATGACATTTGGCAAAGTATAATGGCATGTGGTAGGTCTGTAGATGTGCCAAACATTGTGCAACCATTGTGTAGTGTTTGAGATACAGAGTGTTGAAAAACTAAAAAATCTGTGTTTTTTGCCATTTCTTTTTTTATCGCATAACATTTTTTTTCTCGCCGCCTGGCTGGGGCCCCCATCAGACCGACTCCCCCAACCACATCCCCAGAATTACTGAGCTTACTCACACCCAGCCCAGGAGCAGTACCTGCTGAGAGTCAGTCGCCATCCTGCTGCCAGTGATTTTTTCTTTACCACCACTTTTTTCCCAAGGACCCCAGGAATGGGTACTCATGTGTGTGAGGCACGCATCTCTTCCATGTCCCCAGTAGGCCACTTTCCTCACATCCCATTGGCCCAGGAGCCCAGCTCCTTCCTGGTCCATGCAGTCCCCAGCCTCCACCAGGTGGCAGCCATCAGCTGAGAGGAGCCATCCCATCCACCCAGCGAGGAAAGCATGCTTGTCAGCAGCTCCATTCAGGTCCGCCCATCCCTCCCACTGATGACCTCCAATGACCGGGGTCTTTCCCAAACCTGGGTCACCTGCATGATGAGAGGTTAGGCATCCAGTGCCTTAGCCTTCAGAGCCACTGGGCCGGCTATTTTTTGCCATTTCTTTGTCAACCTGGATCTCAAAAAGGCTTTACAGGTACTGGTCTGAAATTTTCCAGGTACAAAGTCTTTGCCTCACAGATATGCCCTTTGAATGTTTGGTGAAAAAATAGTAATAGTAATTTCCATTATTTCCTATGGGAAAATGTATATATCGAGCACAAATGTATAATTTTGTGCAAATTTCAGTTTTTTCTACAAGTATTTTTTTCAAACATTATTGTATATTATGCAACAATGTGTTTCATTTGCACTTTCTTTGGCATGGAGGGTACATTGAGCCATTTCTTTCAAAATAGTTACAGTTTTTTTCACATGTGGGGTGACACAGAGCCTGCTTTACTTGTAGAGGTTCTCTTGTGTCTGTCATTTTGTTTTCTCGTTAATGAGAGAGACAACAAGAGAAAAATAGATGTAATATAAAAAAAATTAAAATCAGAACTTAGCCAAATGGAAATGTTTAGCTAGATTCTCATGTTTTGTTTTATAAAATGTGCCCAGAAACACCTTTGATGACCACCAATCTCTGGTGGCAAGCTGAATGAGAGGACTGCTTCTACTACCATTCTGTATGAGAACATCAAGTTTTCTTGACTTCTACAGTTACAGTGGAGCAGCGTGCTGCCAGCTGCAAACTCAAGTTTGAGCTGCTCCCTTTTGCCTGCTGTCTGCCACCTCCCCAGCAGTGTGAGACACTGAGAAGCCTACTGTCAGTGTCCCAAGAAATTAAGCAACCCCCAGCAGTGTAGGAAACTAGGGGCCCCAGTGGTTAAACTTTGACTTGAGGCTAAAATATCACACCTGCCTCCTAGCCAAGACAATCCTTATCAATTTTACTCCTCTGGGGTGATCCCCTCTTCCCAACTGCTCCCTCAAACAGACCTACAGAAGTACCATAAAATCCCTCATAGCTGTTTCCCATTGTAGAACCTCCTTTGGTCAAAGGGCTTTCCAGTGTTGGCCCCTAAATGGCTCAATGATCTCCCCACCCATCATAAATTAAACAAAACTAGGTCCTTTCAAGATCCATCTCAAAACCTGCTCCTTTCACTGTCAACTGTGACTATCACTAGTCCTACCTTCTCCACCCCACATCCCAACACATGCCTTCCCTTCTAGTCCCTGGATTTCCCTCCTCCTTTTACTACTTGGACATACTTGTAACTCATTCAATGCTTTGTCTGGTAAAGTTTCTGAATTGCCCTGCTTGTTTAACACTAGACAATGGACTTATTACTTATTGTATGTCTACTTCCTAGGTATTTTATGAATAATTTCTATGCATTTATGTTTTCTCCTGTGAAACTTCTGCTGTATCCATGATGTGGAACCTTTGCAAAGGAGTCTATGACTCAAAGGTGTACTTCTGATTGTGTAATAAATAAATAAATATTAAAACTTTTATTTGAATGAAAATTTTCATTTGATATTTTGATACATAAGAAACTTTTCAGATGATATTTTTATTCATATGAAAGTCTTTGCACTCTGTTCAAATGAAAAAAGCTGAAGTAAAAAATCATATCAAATTGTTCATATGAATCACTATCCCTGTAACTATTTAATTATTCCTGGTGTCTAGTGGTGCCCCAACCTCTGATAGCCATCCTCATAATAACATTATTTTTCCTGGTGTCTAGTGCACTCCGCACCTCCAATCACTGTCCCCATAAAGATAAAGTATTTCCCTGGTGTCAGGTGGGCCTCCACCATCTAATCACCAGTCCCATAATAATAATGTCTTTTCCCTAGTGTCTAGTGGCATTCCACCCTCCGATCACTGTCCCGTAATTATGTTATTTTCTTCTGCTGTCTAGTGGTGCTTGCCACCCTCAAATCACTATCCTTGAAATGATAAAGTCTTTCCCTGATGTCTAGTGGCACCTCCACCCTCTGCAAGCTGAGCCTTTTGGGCTTGTGACCTTACAGCCTTAATTTGCCTCCTTAATCGGTATACATCCTTATATACCACCCTTTATCCATTATTTATTCTATACATATAGGCCCAGATATTCAAAAGGGTTGCACATTACGCAACCCACTGATGTCTGCCAATTGATATTCAAAAGGGGAAAATGCAGCGGCACAAATCCCAATGTGCCGGAGTGCATCAAGTTATGCAGGCACAGGTGGGGGACGTGCCCATGCATACCCTGCACAGCCCGATATTCAGCCCAGGATGTGCTGAGCTATGCATGCAACCTACCTGCACCAGCACAAAGTTGATCCAAGAAAAAAGGAACAATGGATGGCCACCCTCAGGTGAGCTGCCACATTGCAGAGGCACAACACGCTGCTACCACCTGTGGGTGGCCACCTGAGCTCCCGCTGCACCTGGAAGCACCCCATGCTCAATTGTGGGCATTTTTGAAAAAAAAGAAATATCCCAAACTCCTGGTGGTCCAGTGGACCGCTGTGTACCCAATCATTGGCATTTGTTGAAAAATGAAATATCCCCAAACTCCCTGGTGGTCAGTGGACTGCTGTGTGCCTGATTGCGGTCATTAGTAATAAAAACTAATAATATACCTAATATCCGTGCTGCTCTAGGGGTACCCCCTCCTCATCTGCCCACTGGGCCCCACGGTCCCGGTCCCCCGGTCTGCTGGTGGGTGGTAGCACCCCACCTGCCTGCTGCCCCACCGCCTGCCGACTGACACCATCAGTAGGGCTGTACACCCATTGGTTCACAGCATTAATGGGTGTGCAGCCCGTACATACCACATTCCAGATATGTGAATGAATCATCTCTGTATCTACCCCATCTCTGTTAATGGAAGTGCGTGTACCATAATGCTTGTACTTCCTAATCATTTATACACTGTCTAAATAAATCATAGGTTGGGCAATTTTTAAGCAGTATGTATGGGCACCTACTAATGCACTGCGATGGTCTTGGTAGTCAGTCACACCAATGGTCACTCACCTGTGTTTCCCATGGGTTGCTATCTCTGCCATGGACTGGATCACTAAAGGTCCTATATGGCTGACAGATCCCTCCCTCCTCTCCCGTCCCTTTCTTATCCCCAGTTGGGTGTATCGACTGAAGTGCCTCCCCTGCAGTTTGGGGGTGGCTCCAGACTCGGCCTGTCCTGAAGGCTAGTTGTAGTACATGTGCTGGGGCCTCAGTTTTGGGCTGGGACAGATCATTTAATCTGGTGTGACTCCCTCCTATTCAACACTTGGTGTCTGAAGCAGTGTGGCTCTAGGGCATAATTGCCTCTACTCACGTGTCCAACTCAACACCAATAACTGAGCTATTGCTGGTTGATTTAATAGGCGTGATACAGTTTATAATTAATCCGTTGATTAGCCTTGTTGCTTAACAGCTGATTGTTGGCAGATTTCTGCCCTGTTTTTTCTTTTTTTCTTTTGAATTTCCAAGGTATATAACTGCAGCTTTTTCTTCACTGTGCACAGGCCTCCTCAATTGAAGGTAGATTGGTTGTTACTGTCTCCTCTCAACTTTTACAACACCTGGTTGTTTTGAGGCTCATCGATGGTACAAGACTTACCATAAGCTGCTAGCTGGGTATCCTTTCTCCTTTATTCCTACCTGCTTCCCTTCTTACTATTGGCTGGGTGAGTACACTCATTCTTCTTGCTACGTAATAGGAGGGTGCCATTATGGTGCAGACTACGGTGGTGCCGCATGGATGGGGATATGTCTCCTGGAATATGTGTAGTCTTAACCATCCAACAAAATGAACCAAGGTGCTGCAGTATTTAAATTCGATCAGTGTGATATCACATTACCCAGGAGACGACCTTACCAGCCATACGGCAATGGCTAAAAAGTTCTGGGTGGGAACAGTGCTGGCTAGTAGTGCTCCACAAAGTCCAGGGAGTGGCCATCCTATTACGGAGGTCAGGACCATGGACTGTTGAAGGTCAGTGTCAGGACTCATTAGGTAGGTGGATAGTGGCTAAGCTGTCATATCCTGGTGGCAGGGCCATAATAGCCAATGTTTATGGTTTTAATATGGATAAAGGGATGTCTATTCTGAAGTGAGTCAGGCCTCACAGAGCTCTCTGGTGATGACTTGGATATTCCAATCCTGTTAGGTGGGGATCATAACCTGGTGCATGACACTTTTTAGATAAATCCATACCCACACCACAGTCCCATCCGAGGTTTTAGAACTCTAAATACCCTGTCAGAATGGGGGTTAGGAGACCCGTGGAGAATTAATCATCCAGTGGGTGTGACTATATGTACTTCTCCACAGTGCATGGGACACTTGACTTCTGGTTGGCTAACCATGCCGCTATGCCAGGAATAGTAGCTCCCTCGATTGGCAGTATAGTCATATCGGACCATGCCCCTGTAATGTCATTTTCACCCCCCAGGGCAGAGCTCTTGCTCCACAAGGTGGAGATGTAACCTGTTGCTGCTGGAGGACGCAGCCTTTCGTGATTATATACAAAAGGAAACTCTTTTCTATTTTCTGTTAACACCCCAGGAAAACAAGTGCAGCCACAGTCAGGGAAGCCTTTAAGGCAGTTACAAGGGGAGTATTTCTTTCTCTGCAGCCAAAACAAAGAAAGGGAAAAGCAGATATCAGAGCTTCAGAAAGAACTGGCACTTCTAGAGAAGCAGTTCAAACTATCACCCACTAACCACTTAACTCCCTCTCCTAGTTATTACTGGTCTAAAATATAAGCTCAATGTGTTGCTGAATAGAAAGGCAGAGTGGCAACTTACTTGTGCTAAACAGAGGTTCTGGGAGGAGGGGATAAGGAGGAATTGTTAGTTTATTATTACGGAAGCAACAAACCTCCTCCAGAATTTTAGCCCTAAAGAACAAGGAGGAAGGTTGCTACAACACCAGGCTGTCAATGAGACTATGGAAATATTTTATCAAGGCTTTACCAATCTAAGAATGCTTTCCCAGATACTGAATTATCTCAATATCTGCAAAGTTTTGCTGAGCGGTACAACTCCCTAAACTCTCGAAAGAGCAGGTCCTGGCACTGGATGCTCCTATAACTCGAGATGAGCCCCGTCTGCACAATCTCATGTGGCCAAAGGGAAGGCACCGAGGTCAGATGGGGTATCTGCAGAATTGTACCAGGTGCTGCAGGATGAGATTACCACCCCAATTGCAGGCTGTCAAAGAGCCCAATTGAATGCTGTTCTTCCTTCCACTATGTGCGAGGCCCTTATTTCACTAATCCCCAAGAAATCTTCGGATAGCTTATTGTGTGCAAATTATAGACCTATTTCACTTCTCCCAGTCGATACTAAGTTTTAGCTAAAATACTGGCAACCAGATTGTCCCAGTGCTTTTGAATCTGATCCATCCCTCTCAAACAGGATTCTTAAAGGGAAATCTGGTGCATATAACCTACCTTATTTTAAATCTTAAGTGGTTGGCACTTCATTCTGAGGTCCCCATGGCTGCCTTAGCGGTTGACTTTGCTAAGGCTTTCAACTCACTGGAGTGGGCATATTTGCACCAGATTCTCCAGCTATATGGCTTTGGATCCCAGTTTTGTTCATGGGTATACACACTGTACAACCTGCCCTCGGACAGAATCCTCACTAATAAAGATACCTCTCCTCCCTTTCTCCTCCAAAGAGGTACCAGACAGGGGTATCCTCTGTCACCACTCCTGTTTCTGGTAGCTCTAAACCCCTTAATTAGAACACTGACTAATACTCCAGCTGTAACGAGTGTTCCTGTGGTGAAAACTTCTTATTTAGTTAATGCATATGCAGATGATATGCTTCTTACTCGCTCCTGATCCACAGTCCTCCTCCACCAGCTCTGTTAATACTGCAGGAGTTTGCATAGAATATCCGAGCTTACAGTAAACCAGAAAAACTATACTATCCCCTTTAAATAAGAAATGTAGTAGACAATGTCTAGCTGGTACAGACATTTCCTGGGTGCCGTAGGGCTTCCCATACTTAGGCATTAACATCATGGCAGCCTGGAAGGACCTAGAAATGGCCAATTTCTCTCCTCCTAGCAACTTTAACAGCTGAGGCCCACTGTTGTATGAAGTTGCTCCTAACTCTGAAGGGAAAGGTGGAGGCGATCAGAATGTTTATTTTTTCCAGGGTTTCTTACCAACTAAACAATCTCGTAATCCCTCTCTCCCAGAAACCATTTCAAGCCTTAGATAGATTAGTGACACTTTTCTCCGGGAAGGTGGCCTTCCTAGATGGGGAGAACAAAATTACATGTTCACTGGACCAAGGGAGGCTCGGCCTCCCTGGTTCATGGGATACCATTTGTCCTTTAACATGGCCAAGGCTCTGATGTGGTTTGCCCCTCGCTCTACCCTCCTCCCCAGTGGGTGGTACTGGAAGCCACGCTGTCAGCAAAGACTCCCTTTATTCACTGTTATCTTGCAGGAAACCTACTAATCCCCAACTCACACCACTTATGACAAATTCATATGCATTATGGTGCTGTGCAATGGTCATAACTGGTGTCCCAAGCTCTGATTACCCTCCCCCATCCTATGCCCTGATTTGGAATAATCCTCTTGTAAAAGTAGACCACAAGTCACTTCATTTGGCCTCATGGGTCTCTAAGAGCATACTGATGATAGCTGACCTTCTCCATACCAAACACGTGTACGTTGATGTCCTTCAAGCAGCTTAAAACTAAATACAAATTGCCAACTCAGGATTTTTGAAATTTCTCCAATTATGCAGTGCATTGATCCCTCACTTAAAAGTTGGCCTCCAATCCCTTTGGAGAAGTTGAGGTAACCTCTCTTTACCCAGCAGAGGTGAGGGCCTTGTAGGTGCTACATATCGAACTCTTAGGGACTCCCAACCAGATGTCACCTAACTAGCAAAGCCGCATGGGAACAGGATTTTCTCACACCTTATCCCCACAGCAGTGGTCAGAATGTCTTAGATTGGCCCATATGGCCTATGTAGACTCAAAGAGCCAATTGATTCAATTAAAAATTCTCCTCAGATGGTATCAAACTCTCTTAGTCCTCCACAAGCAAGAGATAATCCCACAAGACAATTGTTGGAGATATCGTTCCTCTCTAGCCCACCTATATCACATACTGTGGCTGTGCCCAACAATTCATACCTTCTGGACATTAGTCTTAAAGGACTGTTCCGCTATAGTGGGTAACTCACTATCTCTTCAACATTACTCTCTACTGCTGGGGCGCCTTCTCAATAAATGCACCTCCTTCTAATAAAGCCTGGGTCCTGGTGACTGTCATGGAAGTGAAGAGAGCTATTCTGGTGATATGGAGCAACTGTTGCCCCCACATTCTCAATGGTGGGAAGCCATGGTCAAGCTGGCCACCTTTGAGAGACTACGGCAGCAGCTAGATGCAAACTTGCTGACTACCACTTAAAATGGGATGCCTACTTAGACTCCCACATTTGCAGAGTGTCTCCTCCACCACTACAAAACCCTCCTATTACTTATTAGCAAAGTTGATTCTAGGGTGGTATGCCAAATATAAAGTGTCCCCTCCATGGTGTGTAACCCCATTATGGTCTTTCTCCATTCTTTAATCTACAGCTATTTCTCCCTATATATTCCGCTTTCTTTTCCTTCTTAATCCTGACCCTATGAATAGTTTAAGCATTGCATTGTGGGATTATTGGGTATAAACTGATCAGGAGAACCTAGTTAGTATAATTTTATTATATAATTGAGAGGCCTGTGCTGTAAGGTAATGCTTTACTGGTTTTATGTCTCATCAAATGCTCGTGTCCATATAAAGATTGCTGCAGTTAATCTGTCTCACATATAACTTAGGCCTTCCTTAAGGCCAGTTGAGATTGGATTCTGTAAAATAGTGATTCAGTTTTGAGCAATGTAGTAATTAAGATGTATCCTGTGAAATGGCAGTATTGTTAGTCATCCTGTGGCTGTTTTTCAGTGACTGAGGCTTATCGTGAATACGCTTCTATGTATTATGTGAACAAAATGAAAATTGGAAATGTCAATAAAATATTACATGATAAAAATAATATAAACTGGGATGGAAAGGAGGCTTCCCATTCAGGGACTTGGTTGCCACTGCCAATATGGCATTAATCTTGTCACCTGCCCTACCAGGCAGAATTATAAGAAGGAAGCAGCACTCTCCTAGACTGGGTTTTAGCAAGATCACTATCCCGAATCTCCTAGGTCAAGGTTCTGCTAGACACACTAGGTGACTACTCCCATGTCACACTCCTGTGATTAAATAAATTCACCAAAAACCCACCCACCCATCCTCATAGAAAGCAGGGTCCTGAGCAGGGCCACTGGAAAATTAGCCGCAATTGTTTTCGTGAATCCACAATTTCACCATTCTCCTAAAAATGGACATGTTCCACAATTTCTTGCAATTTTTGAGTTTTTATATTGAACTGTATAAAAAGTATTAACATTTTTAATAAAATACTCTCAGATATAGTGATAATTTTGCATGCAGACTTGAGTTTGGCCAAAACAATGCAGTGCAAGGTAGGGCAAGGGTTTTACGTGACAGTGATTTCTTTTGAATCATTGTCTTGTTTGGTTCAAAATCCACTGACCAAGCATAAGTACACTTAAACACTTAACATTTGTTTTGTGTTGAAGTAGTCTATCAGAAAACATTCTGTTGCCACACAGACTGAAACTTAAATGGGATGTTAACTGTGAAGTCTTTCTGTAAGTGGCATGGCAAGTTTTCCTTGTGAGCATACTTTCATTCAGTCTAGTTTTGATTCAAACAGCTGAGGATTTTGGATGGTGCTGCTGATTTTAAACTTGAGTAAGCTAGTTGTTAACAGTGCTCTCACTCTTAGCAACACCCCTAGATATTCACATGCAAAGGCTACAATAAAATCCTGAATAAAGTCTAATAACAAGCTTATAAAACACAAAATGTATCTGAACATTTATCAGTAACTAAACAAAATCATTGCAGCCAGAGTAAAACAAAGATAAATTACAGGGTACCCTGACTACTGTATGATGCAGTAAAAATATATTGTTTTTTTGGTAACTGTGTAAGGCCCACTAGGCACAATTGCCTGTATTCAGATACAGTCCAGGAGCACTGAGGAGGTTAAGTGACTTGTTCAGAATCACAGTATACAAGTGGAGGTTAGGGGAATCAAACCAGGTCTGCTAGGTGTCCACAGTTCATTCACAGTTTGTTACTCTAACCTCTAGACTATACTGACAGACCAAATAACCCCCAGATTTAATGTTTAAATATGTGACTTCAAAAAGAGTGTACAAATTATGACCATTAAACACTTTAACAACATTTTACTAAAAGTCAGTTATTCACCACTCTATCTGCTTATTTTTCTTGTACCAAAGTGGGTAAACATCTGACAGGGCACTATAAATAGCTGTTGGTCAGGCTTCTATTATTCTACATCCAGAAACAAAATTGTTTATTCTGGCTTCATTTAATATTGATTTGCAATGGCTCACTTTATAGAATTTAATTAGCAATGCATGAGTCAGATGCTTTTAAATTTTGGAAGATAGGCAATGCTTACGATAGCTTATCAGTTTAGTATTCTTTTAGGAACATAAACTTTTCTTTATGTTTTAAACATATTCAGGTGTCAGTGTATTCATTTAGCAATTTATACTGACTAATATATGCTGCAGAAAACATGAAAAGATTTATTGTGAAGCACTATTGGTCTATAGTAGAACCTCCACAATTTCCATGACTTTGTCAAAACACTCTGTGATTTTTGGTAACCTTTTCCACAATTTTCCAGTGGCCCTTGTCCCTAGAAAGGGTATGCTTGGAGCACCAAATCTGCACTCACCCTTCATGACTGGATTCAAATCCAGTCAGGCTTCTACCCTTAATCAGGCCCTCAGCTACTTCACTAAGGGCTTTAGCAAAATCTGTGACGCCTATGCCCTCTCACAGAAAAGGAAAATTAAAGGGCAGGATAATGGCTGGATTAATGGGGAGCTCCTCTCCACCTGAAAGAAATGGACATACTCTGGGAGAAGACCAGAAACACAGGTAACAAGCAATACTTCCAGAGTGGCCAGAAGTTGCTGCACAAAACTAATCTGGCTTGTCAAATCCATTATCATAAATCACAGCTTGCCAATTCCTGGGGTGATGGTAAAGGATTCTGTGATAGCATCAAGAGTATCCTTGGTAAGGAGGACAAGATGCACCCAAGCTGCTCAATATCAGTAACACTCCCACTACAGATCCCCTAGCCATGTTGAGGGCCTTCAACAAGACCTTCACTGATCTTACAACAGTACTTCCACCGCCTACTTCCACTCGGAGCAGAACCATACCAACAACGGACCCAATGAACATTCTCACCCGACCTTTACTTTAAAAGGATGACTGTGAAGGAGGCCCTAACTATGGTCAAAAAGTACTAGATTAGACCATACAGGGCAGCAATGGGATCGACATGAAACTGCTATCCCTCACCCTGGACATTCTTATAGTGCCCATTACCACGCCGTTCAACAAGTGCTTGACACTTGCTCAATTGCCGGAGGTTTGGAAGCAGGCCCTAGTCACACCTGTGCACTAAGGAGGTGACAAATCCTTTGTAGCCAACTATATACCCATCTCAATACCCTCTGCCCTGTCCAAAGCACTGGTAAAGTTTGTGACTGGTCAACTCATTGACTACCTCAACAAATACAATCTGATACACCCAACCAGCATGGTTTCAGACAAAGTCACAGCACCACCACTGCCTTACTGGACTTTTGAACTATGCACACAGGCCTTGATGAATGCAAATTGGTGAGGTCTGTCTTCATTGACCTCACCAAAGCCTTCATACAGTCAACCACCCACTGTTACTGACTCATCTTGCTTAACATGGGGTGGCACCTAATCCCTCTGCTGGTTCCAAGATTACCTAACAAGTAGAAATCAATGTGTCAAAATTGGGCAAACAGTATCCAGTGCAAGATGTATCATTAGAAATGCCCCAGGGAGATCAATACTGAGCCCTACTCTTCAGCATTTTCTTAAATGACCTTCACACTGCCTGCAACACCAAACTCATACTGTATGCAGGCAGTGCTGTGCTCCTGGGCAGCAGCACGTCCCTTGCTTATCACCAAATAGAGCTTCAGTCCTCCTTATCCTCTATCGAGAATTGGTTTCATAGTCATAAAAGTACTACTTAACTACAAGAAGATGAAGGCCATGCTTATTCCCAGCCCACACAACAAAATCAAGCACCACCCACTCATCATCACAAACTCCTGCAGTGAGCCACTGGAACAGTTCTGCTTGTTCAAGTATCTGGGGTCAAATTGGATTAAACCCTCACATTTGTTCACCACATTGACTCTCTGGTCACGACAGTCAATATTAAGACTGGTGTCCTACACAGGCATAGGCAATACCTCACCCTGAGGCTCACCGACTTGATCCACAGCTCCATCTTATCTCATATCGACTATGGATTAATGGTGTATGAGGTGGCATCAGATACTGTGCTAAAAAGAATCCAGGTGGCACTAAACAAAGCCTACAGGCTAGCCCTTGAGGAGGAGTGTGACACATATACCTGTCACGGCTGTATGGCGCTAAACTGGCTATCCTTAAGAAACTGGGTCAAATTCCAGACTTGCACCCTAAGGAATAAAGTGCTCCTGGGCAGGACACCACCTTGCATAGGCAACCTGTTAGAGGTTGCAAAACATGCCACAGGCCACCAGAGGGAAGACAAGAGGGGCCTTGGCCATCCCCTTCCATTGCACCTAGCTCGGGCAATGTGCATTTGCCTACTGTGCCCCACTGTGGATGAACAAACTTCCGGCACCTCTTAACACTGCTTGTCTAGCCAAATTCAAAACTGACCTCAAACAGCACCTTATAGCAATCTCTAAGGGCACCTGCATCTTGGTGACTGACCTCAGGCATCACAACTATCTGCACCTTTAACAAGTGATGCAGCACTTGATCACATCATGTCATCCTCAGAGCACTTGGTCATGACATGTCTTCATCAGCGCATCTTCCACATTACCCCCACCCATAGTTAATCAATCCCTTTCCACAAATCTGATTACAAGGCTCTTTGTGGCTGCACCAGTTCTGTGTTTATATTCATGTTCATGCATTAGCACTGTTTTTCTGCAACCAGGATGTTTTGTACATTTGTTCATTTGTGTTGCTATTCTGCTTTTACCTGTGTAACTTTCCTACAATCGGTCACATGGAACCTTTGTAAAAGAGCTTGTGCTCAAAGGTGTTTTCTGAATCAATATTAGCTTCTCCCTACTCTAGATTCCTCCATCAATCCTCTTCAGGGCTTACTCTACCCACCTACTCACTCCCCTCTATTCTGATACATAAGACCTAAGAGAATCAGTAACATTCCCCTCCTTCCCTCCCTCTCACACATTGCAAAAAAGTGTTGGTAGCCCCACGAGAATCCGGTTCCAATTTGCATGGTCTCGTGGGGATGATGCCATACATGCCTACAAACTCTCTGGCTCTGCCCGAATGCAACTCTAAGTATCAAGGACTAACACTAGACACCCAGGAAGCACAGCCCTCACTCCAGGTACGCATTCAAGTGGACGCTGACCCCATGTATCCCCAATATGTAAACCTCTCAGCATTCTGTCACTGAGGTGAGTGATGTGGTCACTGAAAATGAGGGACAGCGAAGGATGCTGACTCTCTTGGAGAGGACTTAGCATCAGTCATGGAGATACAGGCTCAGAACACTGTGGAAACCATTGCCTTTTTATACAAAGATTGTTTTTTGTTTAGCATCCTAGAATAGTATTACTTTCTTCTCCAAGGTCTGAATTTGCAGCACATTCATGGTGTGTACAGCACCTTTTCTGTGGGGAATGAATGAGGGATAGGTCAGTTTTGAGGGGTAAATTGAGGGCTGTCACTCATAATGATAGACACCTGAGAGGTATGTAGATTTGCATTCATTAATTGACTCTGCTCCCAGTCCCTAAACCCCCTCCCTGTCTCTTTTGCTATAGAGACCCTCATCCCCATTACAGGACTGAGGAACCTGATAACAGAGGGTACCTCCCCCACCCTTCCCCTCAAATTTGTGCCATGCCAGTAATGCCACCCCAGGCCCTCTCCTCCTCAGTGGTTCCTAATCCCACCACCCACTCCCATTTTCTTCACCTCACAAAACCCACGAGTGTAGTCCTTTTGTCCACACCAAAAGCCACCCTGGATGAGCGGTGTGGATCTGTAGTCCTCACCTGCTATTGCATGGGTTTAGCCCTGCTTTGGTAGCCCTGAGGTGAGCAGCCAATTCAGCACTGCAGATCACTCATTGTCCATGCTGGCCCCCTTATCTGTGCGTGTAGCTAACCGCTGGGGATTTATCTACCCTGGTTTGTTCCTACAGGCCCACCAAGTTTACCTCAGTAGTTCACCTACTAATGTACACACCTGAACAGTTTTCTTTTGTGAATCAGCAGATAGCTTGACATTGTTAGTATTAGTTGTTTTATGTGTTTTGTATATCTATGTTTACCTGAGGAATATATCCAATGTGCAGAAAGAGCTTAGATGCAAGGAACTGCTGCCTCACGAATATGATTTTAAAGATCCCACATGCATGACCCTACCCAGGAGTGCCTTTGATGCCCCTGCTACCCCTGCCTCATTGCCTCTACCCTTGACCGCTTGCGCTATTCCTACAGTCTCCACTCACCACCATTACCCTTCTTTCTAGACAATGGCTGACTTCAGATGTTTAAATTGGAATGTAAAGGGATTGAACTCCCCATCAGGCACAAGCAGGTCCTGATCCACTTACATAGACAGCGTCCCCAGGTGGTGCTTCTGCAGGAAACCAAACTGACCTCTGAAGGCTCAGAAACTCAAGATGGATGGAAAGGGTTGGAAGTACAGCTCTGCTCACTCTAAAAGAGAAGGGTCTCTATTCTTATCCATAATTCACTAATTGGACTCTAAAAAGACCCTAATGAAGGAAGTTGGGCCATGGACCTGTTTGATACCCCTATGGCCCCATAGCCATCCTGATTCTCTATGCTGCCCCCCAACCAAGATAACTCCCAATTCTTCCACTACATAGCCTCAGAACTGTCCACTTTTGGTGACAAACAGACCCCCACCTTAATCAGAGGTGACTTCAACCTGACCCTCAACCTGAAGGTGGACAGAAGAAGGCAGACCACAGCCACACCAACGAGCAGCCAGGGTGGTTCTCCAATGGGTGCATGACCAGCCTGGACCTCTGGCTCACCTCTTCACCCTTACCCCAGAGTTATAGCAACAGACATCATATCCATGATTATTTGGACCATGCCCCATCCAGATAGACTCCTCAATTGGTCCCCTATTACTGCCCCCAGAGGCTTGATCCCCTATTGTTACAGGACCCCTATTCAAACCTTGGCTACAGCAGAAAATAGAGGAATACTTCTCCACAAATGACAATGGTGTTACCTTTCTTCTCATAGTTGAAAGCTTTCAAAGCTTACCTCAGAGGCCACATCATAAGCTACACCTCCCATAGATGCAAAGAAAGGAGAAATACAGGATGGAGTTGGAAGGATGACTAAATGCAATAGAATCCCAGCTCAAAGCCAACCCACACATCTCCAAACAATCCCTAATCTGGAAACAGGCCCTAACTATTAGACATGAGCTGAACCAGCTGGCCTCACACAGGTGGAACTAGCTATTTAGCTTTTAAAACACTAATTTTGGGAAAGTGGGGATAAGGGCAGTAAACTGCTAGCATGCAATCTTAGAAAACAACAAAAGAATGCTCTATTCCAGTGTTGTTAGGCTCCAAGGCCAGCTAAGCACAGCTCAACAGGAGAACAGCAACATTTCAGCCTCCTATTATCACCAACTGTACTCTGTTTCTGCCACCCTCCCCAAACAGACTGCAGCCTTCCTTAGTGACCTAAAACTACAAAGACTAAACCAGGAGCAGGCTGAAACCCTTGATAAAGAATTCACAGCTAAGAAATAAAATCTGCAATTTCAACCATAAAACTAAGGAAAGCCTGGGAGACATATTCCCATAGACCTTTACCAGTTAATCTCCTCCCAAATTAGCCCCATCTTACAATGCCTCTACACAGAATGCAAAAGTTCCAATACCTTCCTTCTACCTTAACTATCTAGGCATAACAATAACCCTCGCATAAACTTTGTGACATAAACTTTGGTAAACTTATACCCCACCTGAAAATGGAACAGGACAGATGGAACCAGCTCCATCTCTCGCTGGTTGGAAAAATCAAGAGGTTAAAATGATCACAGCATGCAGAATTATTCACCTCATCTCCACCTGCCCTCATGTATCCCCAAAGATGGTTTTCCCAGCTCGATAAAATCACTGGCCAATTCCTCTGGAATGGCTGCACCACCCAATGTAGTAGGTTTAAACTATGTTCCCACTGGTAAAAGAGGGTTGGAACCAGCCATGGTTTCAAGGTTACCAATTGGCCTTCAAACTCACTCAGACCTTAAAATGGACCGGTACTGCCCATATTCTCCTCCTATGGCTCGAAATCAAATATACATTCTCCGAACCTTTCACCCTTTAGTCTGCCTCTTCCACAGGTTTACACCTTGAGGTCCCCAACCCCATGAATTGTTATCCTCCTCAAAACACGAAAAAGCATCAGCAAATGGACCAACACTAATCTATTTCACCCAGCCCTCATACCCCTTTGGGACAACCTCAAGATATTCATCAATGGCACCCCACCCAATTGAGTGAACTGGAAAAGGAAAGGATCCACACCTTAAAAATGTACTGTCCCTAAGCGTAAATGCACTTGACTCCTTCCAAAACCCAAGCAATGATACTAGCTACCCAGATCTGACTTTTGCAGATACCTTCAACTCCGGAGCTCACTATCCAACATTACAGCTGAGTTTAAGAACTCCACCCCCAGACCCACCCTTGGCATTATGGCTAGGCACCACGAGTGCAAAGCTGGTAAAATATATGCCCATATCAGAGACCATATCCCTGAACAGACCACACCAGCGAGAACCTTCTGGAATTTAGTCCTCTACCACAAGCTTTCAGAGGATTGGCTCAAATGCTGGAAAAAGTGAGGAACCCCATTAAAGATCCCAGAAGCAGACTTAAACAGAACAAATGCTCTACTGTTGGTATCGCACCCTAGCATCTCTGCTTGCCTCCCATCTAGCCCCTCAGACCATTGTTGGAGATGGCAGCTCCTAGGTGGGGACCTTTCCACATCATATGGACCTGCCTGAATCTAAATAGCTACTGGTCCAGTATACAATCTACCCTCTCAAGATGCTGCTCATAAGGAACCCCCAGGTACCAGACCTCTTCCTCATAGGCAACAAGCTGACATCCTCCACCTGAACAAACCACAAATAGACCTTGTGATCCTAGCCAGCCTCACTGCCAAACACCTTCTGCTATGCAGATGGAGATCTCCGACCTCCCACAGGAGACCGATTGTTATCAGAGCTAGTGAATCTTTTATCCTATTACAGATTCTCCCATGTGGCCAGCCAATCCTGGCATCTTAATCTGAAAACTTGGGAATCTCTTTATTTTCCTGTGAGCACCTCCAGGAAGCCCTGGTACAGTTACCCCCCCCCACCTTCTGAGTTTCTAGACGAATTGGGCTAGGCCACCAATCCAGCATCTGCTGGCCCCACCCTGCCTCACCCATGCCCCCTTGGGCTAATTCAGTTTTCTAGCTCTCCAACAAGGGCACCAACCATGAGCTCAACTACATGAACGAATACCTACACTTAGTTACCAAACTACAAATTCCCTGTCTTCCTTCCTACCCAGATAAGGGTAACAAGACCTGCTTATCAGGGTTGGCTCTACCTCTCCACTCAGGTCAGCCATTGCTCCTCTCATTGCCACCAACCTTGGCTTTAGCGGTAGTTTGATTTAGATTGACTTGACTAGTATCAGTTGTAAACTCTCAGGGTAAAATTGCTTACTACATTCCAGCAGCATCATACCCCCACAAACCTGATCTGCTGGCCTTCTCCCTTGGGATCTCAGACTCCAAACCTTCCCTCACTCATGCATCTGGCCAGTATGATATCCCCATTTTAAGATGTGGTCTCCACCACCTGTATTTGGATATATTTCACTCCGCTAATGAACCTATTTTCTGATGCAGGAGTACATTCTTGTATGTATCATTTACTGTAAATTGCTAGTTTGTGTATACTCATCCACTGTCGGTTCACCCTGTTGTCTGTTTTGGTGTATATTGAAAATAGAGAAACTTAATTAAACATTTAACAACAAGAGTTCCTGGACCACAGGCCATGCTTCTAAATTTCATGTCAATCAGTTTTAAAGGGGCAAAGTTATTAAGGCGCAAAGATTTGAGTTTAACATAGAAGTGCTTTGGCTGGCCCAGTGGCTGAGGTTGAGGTGCTGGATGCAAACCGCATGCCATGCCGGCAACTGGAGTTTGGGAGTGGACTCTGAAGCCAGGGATCAGCAGGAGGAGGAGAGGATTGAGAATCAGAGGATTACACTCCTCTCCTGGGGTGGGTATATGGGATACATCACTCTGTAGCAGCTCTGGTGGAAACTGGGGACACCACAGGAGCAAGCTGCTAACTGGGGTGAGGTGAAGATGGACATCAGCTGAGGGTCCACCATCAGCACAGACTACATTGCATGTCTGCGTCTTGGAGGGAGTAACCATCTAAGCTGGAAAACCCTGTTTCCTTGAGGCGACGGCAGGGCTTGGGCAGTTGAATCCACATGCCTGATGCGGCACCTATCCTGACTTAATTATCCAAGGTCCCCATCTCCTCCCATTTGGGTCCACAAGAGGTACCCACCACCGATTCCTCAGATGGGGAGGGGTACTGGCGGGTGGTAGAGGTAAAGGAGCGATCCCTGCCAGAGTGATGCTCAGCATACCGGTGACTGGAGGGAAAGAATTTGACAAAAAAAAATAGAAGTGCCTACTCAAACCTAATAGACATGCACTATTGTGCCTGTGGCATGTGGACCCAAATGTGACTTAACTATCCAGGGTCCCTGTCTCCTCCCATTTGGGTCCACATGAGAGGGGGCTACCCACCACCTGATTCCTCAGTCAGGAGGGGTACTGGCAGGTGGTAGAGGCAAAACTGAATGGGTCCCTGCCAGAGTGATGCCCAGGATGCCGGTGACCTGAGGGAAAAAATTTGACAAAACCATAGACGTGCCTACTAAACCTAATATACAGGCACTATTGTGCATGTATAATATATTTTCTCTGAAAAGCTACATGAATGCACCATTAGGGTTAATGCAACAAAAGTAGGGACATTATACTTTCTCAAAAAGTAAGGAAATTCACTGCAAAAACTACATTAATGCACCTTTTAGGTTAATGCAACAAAAGTAGGAAATGTGATCTTAGGGTTCCGACCTGAAACCCCACCCCTACCTTTAGTTTGCAACCATAACACCCACCCGCACCCAGCATGCAGGAACAGGCTTTGGGGTGTGCCTTGGGTTTAGTGTACCCTAATGCTCACCCCATTCTCCTATACTGTACCCATCTCAGCTTACTTGCTCAAGGAATGGGGTGAGCATAGGGTTACAACTGCAAGGCACACCCACCTCTGGGCCCTATGCTCCCATAATGTACAGAGCCAAAGAAACACCTGACATTGCTAAGTTATCCTAAAGAAAACACAGGAAATCTGAAACCTGTGTAACTGGACACCAAATTAATATATTTTCACGAAACCAAAAATGGCACATTGGTGGGCAAAGCCTTTGTACCTTGAAAATTTCAGAACAAAATTGAAAACCATTTCCTCACAGCCAAGTGACAAAGAAATTACTGTGTACACCTCACATTACAATGTAATCCTTTGGGAAATGAAACAAAACCTAAATGCGTAGAACTCCACAGCAGAGTAATATATTTTCACAAACCTCTTCTCCTGTTCATGAACAACCTCCCCAACACTGCGGAGGGGCAAAGTCATGCTTTATGCTGATGACACAGTGTTGTACAGGATAGTAAGGATACGGGTCTTTAAATCAGAAGTTGAGGCAGGACTTTGCTGCCCTTGAAACCAGTGCCAGGTCAACAGACTGGTTCTGAATATCAAAAGATGAAGCCATGCTCTTTGGCCAAAAAACTTGGTCCAAAGATCCAATTTCCTATCCATCTTCACCTCTGATGGTGTAGGGACAGAAGTAGTGGACAGCATCAAGTACCTGGTATGTACCTTGACCAGGAGGTCTCATTCAAGAAGCACATGGACCACCTCACAAATGCAGTAAACCAGAATCTGGGCCTCCTATACAGACTAAACCCCTTTCTGACCAAGGAAACAAGAATGGTGATCGCCAATGGGACAATCCTCCCCACCCTTTTCTATGGTGCAACCTTGCTCCAGTCGCTAGAACTACAGAAAGACAGCGACTAGGCACACTCTATCACAGGGTCAGCCAGTTTACAGCCAGGTCAGAAAGGATGGAACATCACTGACAGGTGCTCCAGGCCTTAGAATGGCCATCCCTGGAAGCCAGATTAGCTTATCCTCCTGTGCATGGCTTGTAAGCTACTGCAACCGGGGCCCCTCCTGGGCTGTGAGATCTGCTTGTCCCCAAGATGACAAGATGCGAACTCAGACCTACCAATCAGACACTACTAGAAATTCCCAGGGCCAGATCATCCCTAGGTCAATGATCATTCAGGGTTGCCCTCCCCAAACTCTGGAACAACCTGCGAGACAGATACAGGACAGCTCCACTACTGAGGTGTTCAAGAAGGGACTAAAAGCATAACTTAGGAAGGCACCCCGTGCTGCTGCTCCACCTAAGGTCCCCAAAGGGATCCATTATAAGGTGCTATCTCTGCTGAAATAAAAGACTTAGGAAACCGGATGGAATTGGTCCGACAGATGGATGGTAGAACCGACTTCTGCAATTACATAGGTGTTTAACTGTTCAATGGTATGTTCTTAACAAAAGTATTGATTTGTATCAGTCCATGTACTGTTGTGTGTTCACTCACTCGATGTAAGCCCTGCTGTACTGCACTTAACAAAAACATTGTTTTCCTCCCTCTAGGTACATGTAACTAATCCGGGTTGCCCCTGAAAAGGGACTGTGAGGTTCCAGTGGGCCTACCCAGTCACAAAATTTAAATAAATAAATAAACCAGCAAAAGGCACATCTGTGGACCAACCACTTCTTAGCCTGATAATTTCAGATCAAAATTCCAAACTGCTTGCTTACCATGAAGTGACAAAGAAACAACTATATAAAATTATGTTTCTGATTGTGAAAAACAATCCTTTTCTGCAGTTCTTTCTCACAATTTATGGAAAAAGAAAATCCTCTGTCACATTTGTGAAACAGAATCCTTTTTGCAAATCCTTTTTCACAATTTGTGGCAAACAAAAATCCTGTAGTGCAAATTGTAAAAAGGATCCTGTTTCATAGCAAACGTTTTCTGTGACTTGTGGCAAAGGATTTCCTCAGCTAAAAAAAAACACATTTGTGAAGAAGTTGTTAAAAACTAACCCCAAAATCTGATTCTATGGTCCCAATTAGGTAAACACAACTGCTGGTGTTTTCTAAAGCCTCTTTTTCTGTAATTTAATTTTTCCCTTAAGGAAAAACTAAATGGTGGCAGCATGAAATATAATTTCACATTCCTGGAAAAAATTCTACGTTTGTGAAACAAGATTCCAATTTGCCATCAAGAATCATGTTTCAAGCCTCACATCTAACTTTTCCTGTCAGAAATAATAGGAAACTTTGAAATTTAATAACTTTTGAATGGATTAATATTTTTTACCAAACCTTCAAAAGGTACCACTGTTATCCAAGACCTCTATACCCTAAAATTTCAGACCAAAATTCAAGCCATTTTATGCAGTGGTGTGACAAAGAATTTGACAAAAGTGGTAATTTACAGGTTTTGACTCTTTATATCTCTGCACCTACATATCTGACCAGAACAAATCTTGCCACGTCAAGAGATCATTGGTCCCCTGATGGCGCATGTAAAATTACATGTGAATCTCTTGAATGGTTGTGAAGTTATTAAAGTCCCAAATTTTCAGTTTAACATTGAAGTGAAGATTTAGCCCAGATATGGTCATCAGATATGATCACCCCTAGTCTCTTTCTTGTCAGGTGGCTTATAACAATTCCCTAGCCAACATGTACTCCTTCTCTGGATTCCTGCACCCCAAGTGCATGATTTTGCACTTCTTTGCACTGAATATTAGCTGGTTTCACATCAGCATGTTGCAATCCTCTGCTCTCATCTCTGATTCTGCCTGCTGTATCCTCTGGTGAGTTCATCCTTCTGTGTGTGTATGTATATATATATATATATATATATATATATATATATATAGAGAGAGAGAGAGAGAGAGAGAGCGAGAGAGAGCTAAAACTTTGTTAATGCATCAGTTAGGGTTAAAGTGATAAAAGTAGGGAAATATAGCCTGAATTTCAAACCTAACACCCCACCCCTCTTCACAAACAAAAGATGGATCGAGTGGCAGTGGGATTGTCAGTCCTAACACTCACGCCATTCCATTAGAAAACAAACAGGGTGGGCACAGCATAGGAGAATGGGCTGATGACCACAGTGTCACCCGATCCATCTTTGTCTGTGCAAGGTGGGGTGGGGTGTTAGGATTGAAAACCTAATGCCACATTCCCCTACTTTTGTTGCATTAACTCTAACTGATGCATTGATGAAGATTTTGCAATTTATTTCCTTACTTTTTGAGATAGTATAATCATACTGTATCATAATTTGCTTGGCGGTGGGCCCTGCACTCCCATTCCTCCATAGATGCATATATGTACATAATTATGGGCTCTGCACTTCATTTATAGCACAAGAGTGATGGAATTGTCAGTGTAGCCATGTTATTACCCCACCAAATGTACTCACCACACAAAATATTAATCCCTGTTAAAACGTAATTCTGCGAAACTGTAATGCCATTTCTGAGTGGCAGCTGTGAAAACACATTTCAGCCAGGATTTGAAAACTGATAGTTATGACATATATTTGGGGTGATAACAAGTCCATGTACAAGATTTTGGTTCAAAATATTTTTAACTGACAAAATTACGAGCATGAGTAGCGTAATTGCAACAAGCCATTATAACTCAGCCATTTTTGACATGTTGAACCCCAAATATTTTAAATGATCTTTTGGGACACCACCTCATGAACAGTATGACTGTCATTATGCAAATTCCACCAGAAAGGTGATTTTGCCAACTGACCACAAAATCAACTTTCCGGTGGGAGTTGCTAATGACTGCCATATTGTTCCATAGCTGGGATCCCCAAAGACCATGTTGAAAATTTGGAGTCATAATCTAAATTAATGGGTGAGTTATGCATCAAAGTAGCCTGTAAAATCCTTTTTCATGAGCATATGATAAAGGAATAGGCTCGTGAAAAGGAACTGACTCGAAAAAGAATAAAACAAGACACAAAAAGGATCTTAAATGCTTAAAAAGGCATTGCAAGGTTGCTCTCACACAAATAACTTCACAGTCCACCTAACAGAGTCTCAATCAACAAGATACATGTGTTGGTGTCTCTAGATACCTTCATTTCAGGTGCTTTTCAATTTTTGTTTTGGAAAAACAGGAAAAGAGATGGTGGCTTGCAAAAATTTTCTCAGAAAAAGGATTTTTGTTAACGTGAAACAGGTTCACTCTCACAAGACTAAATCCTTATTCGTGAGCCCAAATCCTTTATCGAAAAAGACGCTATCCTAAAGATTGGAATGTTCAGAAAAGTCTTATAGGACATAATGGGAAATAAAAACTTATTAACTTTGCGATAGATTAATAGTATTACACACATTTTACTGTCTGTTTTGCTACAAAAGTCATTTCTGTCCTACAAAAATCATGCTGAAGTTCCACACTGTCTAGCCACAAGACGATGAGGAAAAATGCAAAAAGGGTGTGGTTTATTTTTTTACTTTTTCACTATCCATATCTCAGAATCCAAACATTTGACTGGAACAAAACTTGCCACATCAAGAGATCTACCCACCGGGACAGTGCATACTAAATTTTGTGAAAATCCATTGATTGGTTGCAAAGTCAAATTTTAGGTTTAACATAGAAACTGCTACTCAACTCTAACTACAGAGGTGCGACTGTGCCTCCATGATACATGTATGTTAACCATATATACATATATATATATATATATATATATATATACACACACACACACATGTGTGTGTGTGTGTAAGTAGTAGTGTCACTATAGTTACTGTAGGGTTGCAAGGCCACTTCTATGTTAAACCCAAGATTGTGCACTTCAATAACTTTGCAAATGTTAGTCTGATTTTCCTGCAAATTTGCATGCTCTGTCTGGTACCATAGATCTTTGGATCTGGAAAATTTTTTCTGGTTGGACGTGTGGTTGCAAAGCTGCAGAGTGCCAAGAAATGTAAAAAATCCTCACTTTGCAAACAATTTGCTTGGGACTGTGGCCCAAATGGTTTGGAGGTGCAGTCTGAAATGTTTAGGATGTATGAGGTCTGTGTCACTGATATGCCTTTTGAAGGTTTGGTGAAAAAATATTACTTTGTTCAAAAGTTATTAAAGTTTAAAGTTTCCCATTATAGTATGTGGGAAAATATATATCCAGCTTAATTGCACTTTTACTTTCTTGAAAGCACTTTTCACTGCCACAAAAGGTATTACAAAATCACATGCCCACACAATGCAAAGCATCATGGGCTGCATATGCAAATCACCACAGAATGTTACACTGGTTCAACTTTAGGCAGAATTGCATGGTGCCAAAAGGCCTCTCACACAGTTTGCAAAGGGTGCTAACAGATAACATGAACCCCGTGTTTCGTCCTACCAGGACTCATCAGTATACATCGTCTGTTTGACACCCCAGTGAAATGAACCAGCTATCCTAAGATGGTCTATCTAGGTTATGTTGTGGTGAACCCATTAAAATAAAAAACTATTTAAAAGACAAAGAACCTCTGCAGCAAATACTGAGGCAAGGGTTACCCTTAAAGGGCATTTGGCTGGGAAGCCAAGTTTCAAGAAAATACAAATCACACATGCCCACACAATGCAAAGCATCATGGGCTGCATATGCAAATCACCACCGAATGTTATGCTGGTTCAACTTTAAGCAGAATTGCATGGTGCCAAAAGGCCTCTCACACAAAAGGGATGTTCACTTTGTGCTACCACCATCTTGTTTTCAGTTAGCGATGGCAGAAAAAGCTGTAATTCAAAAATGATGCCCTTGGTAAACACCAACACAAGGAACACAATCCTGACATTATTTTTCCAAAATAGTAGCCAAGAATAGGTTTTCTGAGTTTCAGCCATTTGTAGTGCCACAATTTGCATCACTTCTTTTGTAAAACTGTTGCAAATTGTGACACTTTCACACAACTTCAGCACTGTTGTTGAAAAGCTGCAACAAATTGCAGCACTGCTTCATGAAAATTGCTGCAATTTGCTGCAATCTTGAATGGGAAAAACCCACTGGCTCCAGTAAAACCCCAAAACCTTTTCTGACCACATTATGGTCAAGATAACATTGGAATTATGTTCCTCAGACCCTTTTAGGTAAACATCTGTTAGTGTTTACCTAATAAACTAATTTTCTCCTTTTAGTGCCTCTAAGGGACTAAGGCATGTTTTAATTATTAAAATGTTTCTGTGAACAGCAGGTGCCCAATCCCATGTCGATGGCAGGAATACCCACACACACACACACATACACACTTGCCACTGTGGGACACTGGGTAGCCACTCCCAGTGTCCCAATTTTTCTTTTTTAAATGCTTCTGCCAATATTGGGGTGCCCAATCCCCATGTCGACAGTGAAATCCACCCCTCACCACCCGCCAGTGTGATACACTGGGAGCCCACTACCAGTGTACCAAAGATTTATTTAAATTCCCCTTTTACTGCCTAACATCAGGTTGCCCAATGCCCATGTTGGCACTACCCCCAACAGTGTGGGACACGGGTATCCTCTCCCAGTGTTCTCAGTTATGCTATGTACTCCCCAGTACTGTGGGACACTGGGAGCCTACCTCCAGTATCCCAATATATTTTCATTTGTACCTGTCAAAAAAAAACAGTCCCCAATATCTTTTTTAAATAATATAGAAAGAAGAAAACAGTCCTCATCATCTCCCACAGTCCCCTTCCCCATCCCGACCATCCCACTGAGCAACTAACTCCTTGCCCTATATTTACCACTAGAGGCTGGCAGCTGGCATCTTCTGTTGACTGGGACACATCTGCACTCATCAAAGCTGACCTCACGAACTAAAGAATCAAGATAAGTGCCATATAATGGCTGTCTATAGTGTTCTGAACCTATGTTGATCCCTCGGCCATTTGTTTGCAATTTTTACACCAAATTTTCAACATGGGCTTTTTGGGACACCACCTCATGAACACTGTCACTATTGTTTCATTAATTGGATCCGAAGGTGATTTAACTGTTGCTGCGTGGAACCCTTTCAGGACTGATTAACAAAATGACATTGCCAGTGTTCATGAGGTGGGATCTCAAAGCCCATGTTGAAAATGTGGTTCAAAAATATGGTAAATGCCCGAGGTAATACGTGTCATCGAAATGTTTCCTACGCACACTCAGAATTTAACCAATTTTTTATATTTTCACTCCAAATTTTCAACATTGGCATTCTTTCACACCACCACATGAACAGTAAGCTGTCATTTTCATATCTGGCCCAAAATGTGTTTTCACTACTGTGGTGCAGAATGGTGTGTTCACTGCAAGAAATCACATTTTGGGACAGATTAATGAAATAACATTGGCAGTGTTCATGAGGTAGGGTTCCCAAAAGGTCATGTTGAAAATTTTGTGACAAAATTAAAAAGAATGCCCGAGTTACGTGCCTCCATTGAATTTATTCTTTGCACATGCATAACTTTACTTCTTTTCAGTCTTTTGATGCCAAATTTTCAGCATAGCAATTTTCACACCACCTCACAAACAGTACAGCTTTCATTTTCACATTCTGCCCAAAATGTGTTTTTGACAACCCAAGTATGACCTCACCACTAATTCACCAATACTCGAGATCCAAATCCCTAATGTTTTTTCATTTCATGTCTTTGTACATTTTTCATTTTGCAACCATAATCTCTGCTTTAACATAGTGTTTTGCAAAATATATATTATATAGTGGCATGGTAGTGCCACAATAGTTAGGTTGAGTACCCATTTATGGTTAAATCTGAAATTTGGCAGCTTAATAACTTTGCCCCATAGGATGGATTTGGCTGAAATTTGGAACACATGGTCTGGTATCATAAATCTGTGGATCTACCAAGTTGCATTATGATTGGATGTATGGTTGCAGAGCTACAGTGCACACAAAAATGTAGAAATTACATTTTTGCGTGCTTCTTTACTCACACCTACAGTTCGCATGTTTTGCATGGTCGGTACAAAAACTTCAGGTAACATGCAGCCAGGGTCCCCAATGTGCCTTTCAAAGATTTTGTGAAAAATATTAAATGCTTCAAAAGTTATTCAAAAAAACTAAATCCCATTATAGTCTATGAGAAAAGTTAACAAAATAAGCAAAAGTGTCGCAAATGTGGTTTTTAGTGTCACAAATTACCCCTGTAGTGTCATGCAAGTGAGCCATCTTGTTTTCAGCTGGTGGTCACAGAAATGCTTGGCATTTAAATTTGGGACCCTCTTGGGACACAATTCTTATTGTGTTCACCTAGTCAAGCCTTGAGGATGCTAGCCATGTCTTTTTGGGGTAAAACACCCCAGAAATATGTTTTTAAATATTTGTAAAACTTAGTTTTGCAAAGTAGTGTGGCATATGTGACACTTTCGTGATTTTATTTGTGAAGGTGTCATGATTTGCGAAAGTACTCTGCGACACTATCACAAAATCAGTAGGGAATCTTTGCACCCTGCTGCAAAAGAACAGTTTGGTCTTTTGGGCTGAAATGTGGAGGAAAGAAAGCCAAGATCCACAGATGTGCCTTTTCATGGTTTGGTGACAAAATATTAGAGGGGCTGCAAAGTTATGGCACTCAAAATTGATGATTCTTCCCATAGGATAACATTATGCCGTCTGCTGCAGTTTTCTGGGCCCGTATCTCGAAAACGGTTTGAGATATGGACTTTTAGTCAGAAAAAATGCTTAGTCCCTACTAAGTACAAAACTAGCCTGGAAAGTCACAAATAATATGAGATTTAAATTTTTGTTCTGCATCTTGTAGTTCCTGAGATATAAGCAATTTAGCATTCCAAGTGCTCATTTTCTGCTCCGAGGCCCATTATTATACATACATTCTTTGTATTCACTGCGCTTCTGAAGGTACCTGTTTGGGAAAAAAAGTGTGCATTTGCATTACTGTTACCGTTAGTGTTTCTGCTTGCGTTTCTGTAACCGTTTATGTTAGCATTTTGTTACTGTTACCGTGTTACCATTTGCACTGCGTTTGCATTTCCATTTGTGTTAGTGTTTTCTTTGGCATCATCGTTGGTGTTACGTAACCATTTGGTTTCAATTGCTTTATGATTACTGTTTGCGAGTTCATCACCGTTTGCATTTGTTGGCCTTAGCATTTGCATTTCCAATACTTGTTTCCATCGTCGATTCGTTACTGTTTCCTTCTCATCACTGTTGCCATTACCATTTGCATTTCTGTTTGAGTTTGTGTTACTGTTTGCATTTTCATTTCTGTTTTCATTACCGTTAGCGTTTGGGTTTGCGCTTGTGTTACTGTTATTTTTTATTTCTGTTACCATTTTTGTTTACGTTTACTTTAGCGTCACCATGTGGATTACCATTTGCATTTGCATACTTGCTTGCATTTGCATTTCTGTTACTGTTTCCATTAGTATCATTGTTGGTGTTACCATAACCATTTGTGTTTCAATTGTGTTACCATTACTGTTTGTGTGTTCATCACCATTTCATTTGCTTTTCCATTGGCTTTAGTGTTTGCATTTTCGGTGAGTGTTTCTTGTTGAGGCATTACTGTTTCTTTCTGTGTCACCGTTGCATTACAGTTTGCATTTCTATTTCCATTTGCTTTTTGTTACCATTTTCGTTAACATTTGCATTACTGTTTGCATTATCGTTTGCGTTAACATTTGCGTTTCTATTTGCCATTAAGCGTTTGCATGACCATTTATGTGTTTTCATTTATATGTTTGTGCTTGCGTTTTCTTACTGTTTCTGTTATCATTTCCATTTACACCACTGTGTGCATTACCCTTTGTGTTTTGCATTTGCTCTTCATTTGCATTACTGTTACCATTTGTGTTTCCATTAGCGTGTTTCTTTGCATTTACTTTTGCATCACCATGTGCATTACCCTTTGCATTGCATTTGTGCTTGTGTTTGCATTACTGTTACCCTTTGCATTTCTGTTACTGTTTTGTTTTCATTTACTTTTTCGTCACCATGTGTGTTACAATTTGTGTTTGCGTATGTGCTTCCATAAGTGCTTGCATTTGTGTTTCCTTTGGTGTCATCATTGGTGTACCATAAGCGTTCACATTTCAAGTGCGATACCTTGACCACGATCGTTACCATTTACATTTGCATATATGCTTGTGTTTGCATTAGTGTTTCCTTCTGCATCATCTTTGGTGTTACCATAACCATATGCATTTCAATTGCATTACCATTACTGTTTGCGTGTTAGTTACTGTCTGTGTTTGCGTTTCTGTTGCCCTTAGCGTTTGCATTTTCGGTAATGTTTCTGTTGTCGAGTGCATTACTGTTTCCTTCTGCATCACTGATGCCATTACCGTTAGCATTTCTTCTTTGCATTTGTGTTAGTGTTTGCATTTTTTACTGCTTTTGTTCCCATTTGCATTTGTGTTTCCATTGCCGTTTGTTTTTATTACTGGTTTAGTAACCATTTGTGTTTCTGTTGCCATTAACATTTGTGTTACCATTTGCATTACCATTTCTGTTTTCATTTATGTTTGCACTTGTGTTTCTCTTACTGTTTGCATTATTGTTTCCGTTTGCATCACTGCTTGTGTTGCTGTTTGTGCTTGCATTTGCGATACTGTTATCATTACTATTTTCTTTAACCTCACCTTTCCATCACCGTTTGCATTAATGTTACCGTCTGTGTTTTTGGGGTGTTGAGTCTGTGATTAGTTGTGTTGCCTTGGTCCTTCCCCACTGCTTGTATATGTGTGTGTGTGTGTGTGTGTGTGTGTATGTGGTGCTGGGGAATGCAGAGTTAGGGTTTTAACCCTAACATTGAATTTCCTCGTTTTGTCACTGTGGAACAACCCTAACTGATGCATTAATGGATTTTTTGCCATGAAGATATATGTGTGTGTGTGTGTGTGTATATGTATATATGTATATATATATATATATATATATATATATATGTATGCAGTAGTGCTACCATAGTTAAGAGTTGAGGAGCCATTTCAATGTAAAACTCAAAATTTTGCACCTTAATATCTTTGCAACTGTTTGTCGGATTTGCCTGAAATTTGGAATACACAATCAAAACCTATACACCTTGGGATCTGCCAGTTTTGTACCAGTCAGATACACAGCTGTGGAGTTATTAAGCATGATCTGTGGGTGCGCTTACGCTTTTTTCTGAATTCCTACGGTCGTGCCTACAGGTCACACAGTTTATACTGTCCTGAAATCTCAGGGAACATGCGGCCGGGTCCCAATGTGCCTTTTGAAGATCATTGAAAAATATTAAACAGTTCAAAAGTTATTCAAAAACAATTTTCCATTATAAGTCAATGGGAAAAGTTAACAAAAAGTTCGACAAGTGTCATAAATGCATTTTACTTTCATAAAATGGCCCTCTTACTTTCACAAATCTGCCATCTTGTTTTCAGTTAGTGATCAGAAAAATGCTTGCCATTTAAATTTGGGACCCTCTAGCAACCTAATTATTTTTTATTCACCTAGTGAACCTGAGGATGCTAGCCATGTCTTTATTTTGGGGTAAAACACCCCAGAAATATGTTTTCAAATTTCTGAAAAAAGTACTTTGTAAAGTACTTTCATGCTCTGAAAGTGTAGCAAATTTTGCAAAAGCTTTCACAAATTGCGACAGTAGTTTTCTAGGCTGTGGGAAATGACAGCAATTCTTTGGCAGCCACTGAAAAGAATGGTTGGGAGTTTTGGGCTGAAATTTGGAGGAACGCAGCTGACATCTCACAGTGTGCCTTTCAGTGTTATGTTGAAAACTTATTACACAGAGGCAAAGTTGTGGCACTCAAAGCTGACATTTTTCCCATAGGATAACATTACGGCAGCCAACGCATTACAGGAATCCTTTGGTACCCTGCTGCAAAATAATGGTTTTCGTCTTTTTCCTGAAATTTGAGGGAAGACAGCCAACAGCCCACAGATGTGCCTTTCAGTGGTTTGGTGAAAAAATATTACAGGGAGGCAAAGTTATGGCACTCTGAACTTCTCTTTTCCCCATAGGATAACATTACAGCGTTTGCCGCACATTTCAGGACCCGTATCTCGGAAGCGGTGAGAGATATGGACTTTTTATCGGAAAACACTTAGCCCCTAATAGGGGCTGAGTACAAACTAGCCAGGAAAGTCATAAGTCATATGACTTTTAAATTTTTTTTATGTCGTACGGTTCCTGCGATATACGCTATTTAGTATTCCAACTCCTCATTTTCTGCTCAGAGACCCATTATTATGCATACATTCTTTATACTCACTGTCTTTCTCTATGTATCTTTTGGGAAAAAACAGCCTGTGTACCTACATTACTGTTACGTTGCCCTTTCGCTTGCATTTCCATACCGTTTCACTCACTGTTCCGTCTATGCTACCATGTGTGTTATCCTTTGTGTTTTCATTTCCGCTTGTGTTTCTGTTATTTTTGCTATTTCTGTCTACAGTACTGTTTGTCTTTCTGTTTTGCTTGCGTCACCATGCCCATTGACATTTCCATTTGCGGGCACCATGTCACTATGTGACAAGACATCACATGGTGGACCATTCCGTCTACGCCACCATGTGCATTATCCCTTTCTGTTCTCATTCACACTTGCGTTACCATGTGACGACACTGTTAGCACTTCTGTTTGTGTTGCTGTTCCTGTTACTATGTCACAAGACATCATGTGGCTCCGCGCTGCATTACGTGGCTGGGCCCCACGCTTGCTCGCTGCATTACAATCACTATTTCTCTTTATCATTCTCAAAAGAAGGAAATTAGAGGCAAAAACTCCATTTAATGCATCAGTTAGGGTTGTTCCACAGTGACAAAAGTGAGTAAATTTGGTGTTAGGGTTGAACCCCGGACCCTAGCCCACCCCTCAACTGACATTGGGGTGCGCATTGGGGTTGTCGGTCCTAACTCTCACCCATTCTCCTATACTTCTGCTGATTTACACATGTGATGGGGTGAGTTAGGGCTGATGACAATGCACCTAATGCCGGTGAGAGGGTGGCAGAGGTCAGGGGTTTTCAACCCTAACACTGAATTCTCACTTTTGTCACTGTGGAACAACCTAACTGATGCATTAAATGAGTTGTTACCTCTAATATATAAATATATATATATATATATATATATATATATATATATATATATATATATGGTATCACGGTAGTGCTACCATAATTAGGATTGAGGAGCCGTTTACATGTTAAACCTAAAATTTTGCACCTTAATAACTTTGCAACCGTTAAATGTATTTGCCTGAAATTTGGAACACACAATCAAGAACCATAGATCTTGGGATCTTCCAACTTTTGTACTGTTCAGATATACAGCTGTGAGTTATTAAGCATGATCTGCACACGTTTACACTTTTTGAATTCTTTGGTTGTCTCTAGAGGTCTGCGGTTTGCGACCAGTCCAAAATTTTCAGGGAACATGTAGCCGGGTCCCTGTTGTACCTTTTGAAGATTTCATGAAAAATATTTAACGGTTCAAAGTTATTCAAAAACAATTTCCCATTATAAGTCAATGGGAAAAGTTAACAAAAGTTCAACAGTGTCGCAAATGCAATTTTTACTTTTGCAAATGGCCTTTTACTGTTGCAAATCCACCATTTTGTTTTCAGTTGGTCATCAGAAAAATGCTTGGCATTTAAATTTGGGACCCTCTAGCAACAATTCTTTTTGTATTTACCTAGTCGGACCCTAAGGATGCTAGCCATGTATTTATTTTTGGGTGAAACACCCCAGAAATATGTTTTTCAAATTTCTGGAAAAGTACTTTCATAAAGTACTTTCACACTTGCAACAGTGTAGAATGAACTGGCGAAAGTTTATAAAGCTTGACAGTACTTTTCAGGCTGTATGAAAATGACAGCAATACTTTGCCACCCTGCTGCAAAAGAATGGTTTGGTCTTTTGTGCTGAAATTTGGAGGAGCAGCCATCATGTCTCAGATGTGTGTTTCAGTGTTTTGGTTAAAGAATATTACAGGGCAGCAAAGTTCGGCACTCCAAAGTTGACACTTTTTCCATTAGGATAACATTAGGAGTCCACCGCATTACAGGAATCCTTTGCGCCCTGTTGCAAAATAATGGTTTGGTCTTTTGGACTGAAATTTGGAGAGACTTTTACTGGTTTGGTGAAAAATATTACAGGGAGCCAAAGTTATGGCACTCCAAACTTCTCTTTTTCCCATAGGATAACATTACAGCGTTGTCGTGCCTTTCAGGGCCCATATCTCGGAAATGGTGTGAGTCACAGACTTTTCATCAGACAAATGCTTAAGTACAAAACTAGCCAGGAAAGTCGTAAATCATATGACATTTAATTTTTTTCTATGTCGTATGGTTCCTGAGATATAAGCAATTTACTGTTCCAATTCCTCAATTTCTGCTCTGAGACCCATTATTATGCATACAATTCTTTGTACTCACTGTCTTTCTTTATGCACCTTTTGGGAAAACTAGCCTGTGCGCTTACATTACTGTTACTCTTACCACTTCTGCTTGCGGTTCTGTAACCATTTCACTTACCGTTCCGTCTGCGGCACATGTGCGTTACCCTGAGTTTCCATTTGCACTTGTGTTTGTGTTATTTTAACCATTTCTGCCCACAGTACTGTTTATCTTCCTGTTTCACTTTGCGTCACCATGCGCATTACCATTTGCATTGCAGGCACCATGTTACTATGTGACAAGACATCACGTGGTGGGAGTGTGGGAACAAAGGACCATCTCCCCCCGCTGCATTACATTCACTATTTCTCAATATACTTCTCAAAGAAAGGAAATTAGAGGCAAAAACTCTGTTTAATGCATTAGTTAGGGTTGTTCCACAGCGACAAAAGTGAGGAAATTCAGTGTTAGGGTTGAAAGCCCCCTTGGACCCCCTGCCCACACTCCCAACCAGTATCGGGATGCGCATTGGGGTTGTTGGTCATAACTCTCACCCCATTCTCCTATGCCTCTGCTTCTTCACACATCTGATGGGGTAAGAGTTACAGGCGGCAACCCACGCGCACCCGATGCTGGTGAGGTGTGAGGCGAAATCAGGGCTTCAAACCTAACACAAATTCCTCCTCACTTTTGTTGATGGAACAACATCGATGCATCAAGTTTTACTCTAATATATATATATATATATATATATATATATAGATATATATAGATATATCTATATATATCTTTATGGCAAAAAAATCCATTAATGCATCAGTTAGGGTTTCTATTACAGTGTCAAAAGACTGGAAATTCAGAGTTAGGATTACCAACCCTACCACCCCACCCCACCTTCCACCTTTCACACACCAACAGGCATTGGGTGTGTCTTGGAGTCAATGGGCTTAACTCTGACCCCATTCCTTATGTAAACAACCTAAGATGTTACAGTATAGGAGAATAGGCAAAAGGAGTAAGGCCATCAGGAAATTGAGGGTAATGAGTACCAGTGCCTGTAGTCTGGGCAACAAGCTCCCTGAGCTGGTGGCCTTGATGGAAGAGGGATGCCTGGATATTGTAGCAGTCACAGAAACATGGTACAGAGAGAACCATGACTGGGATGTTAACATACCAGGGTACATAACCTACAGGAGAGACAGGCAGGGGAGAGGGGAGGACTAGCTCTCTATGTAAAGGAAGGGATAAAAGCAACTGAACAAAAGAGTAAACAGGGAGGAGAGGAGGCACTGTGGGTCACCTTGGAGACTGGAAAGGGCACCACAATCCACACAGGGTTGTGTACAGACCCCATGTCAGGGGGAGGGAACAGACAAGGATTTGATAGAAGGCATTCTTAGGATGGCAGAGAAAGGGAGATACTGTTATTGGTGGACCTGAATATGCCAGATGTTAACTGGAGCACATTTTCTGCAGCCACATCCAAGAGCAGGGCTGTTCTCAATGCCCTACAGGTGGCAGGCCTCAAGACAGCTAGTTTCGAACCCACTCATGATGGAGCAATCTTAGACCTCATATTCTCAAATGGGTGCAGTGAGAGGATCTCAGATCTAGACGTGGGTTGCCATCTGGGAACAAGTGACCATCAAACAGTGTGGTTCATGTTAAACTCAGCTACAGAGTCAAGCCATACAAAAGTGAGGGTAGTGGACTTCAGGAGGGCTGACTTTGGCAAGATGGGAGAGTGCCTCAGAAAAGAACTAGCAAACAGGCTAAAAGGAGGGTGGAGCAACAATGGGGAATCATCAAAACTGCCATCACAGAGGCAACAAGCCTTTGTGTGAAGCAAATAAACAAATCAAAATGAAAGAAAAAGCCACTATGGTTCTCAAAAGAGGTGGCTGGGAAAGTCAGGAGAAAAGATAGCATTCAGGAACTATAAGGAAACACAGAAAGAGTAGGACAGACAGCTGTACCTGTTAAGGCAGAAGGAAGAAGGGAGGGAAGTCAGAATAGCAAAGGCCCAAACTGAGGAAAAGATAGCCAACTCAGTTAAGAAGGGGATAAAACCTTTATAGGTACATCAGACAGTGTAGAAAGACAAAGGAGGAATAGTGAGGCTGAATAGAATGAACGTTGGGTAGGCAGAGGGGCAGTGAAAAATCAGGGATAATGAACAAATATTTCTGCTCAGTATTCACAAAGAGGATGGGAAGTGTCTAATCCAATTAAAAAAAGCAATCTTGATAGTGGGGTCGATCCCAGTCCTTTCACAGCAGAAAGGGTTCAACAAGAACTCCTAAAACTGAAGGTGGACAAAGCAATGGGGCCTGATGGAATTCACCCCAGAATTCTAAAAGAATTAAGGGGAACTAGTGAAACACTGACTACTCTTTTAATAAATCATGGGAGGATGGTGTGGTACCTGAGGACCGGAGGAAGGTGGATGTGATTCCCCTTCACAAAAGTGGGACCAAGACAGAGGCAGGAAACTACAGACCTTTCAGTTTGACCTCTGTGGTAGGGAAAGTGATGGAGTCACTTCTGAAGGAAATAATTGTTGAGTACCTAGAGGCCAGTGGGCACAGGACCCAAGGCAGCATGGGTTCACAGCAGGAAGGTCATGTCAGACAAATCTAATCAATTTCTTTGACTGGGTGACCAAAGTAGTAGACCAGGAGGGCTGTAGACGTGGCCTACCTAGACTTTAGCAAGGCCTTTGACACAGTCCCACACAAAAGATTAATAGCCAAATTAACTAGACTGGAAGTGGTTCCAGGAGGTAGCCTGGGTAAAACATTGGCTGCACAACAGGACACATAAGGTAATGTAAATGGAGTCCACTCTGAAGAAAGAGGGGTTCTTAGTGGGGTACCACAGGGTTCAGTACTGGGTCCAGTCCTTTTTAATGTCTTTATAAGTGACATTGCAGAGGGACTGGAAGGAAAAATATGCCTTGCAGATGATACAAGATCTGCAACAGGGTTGATACATAGGGAGGCGTGGAAAGGATGAGAAGGGACTTGGAGGAATGGTCAGAAGTATGGCAGCTAGGATTCAATGCAAAGAAGTGCAAAATAATGCACCTGGAAACAAGAACCCAGGGAAGAATACACAATGGGGAGGTAGTAACAACAACAAAAAGGAAAGGGACCTGGGAATAATCATATCAGATAACCTAAGGTTAGCAAGCAATGTGAGATGGCAGCAAGGAGGGTTGGGGGATACTGGGATGCATAAGGAGAGGCATCACCAGTGGAAAACAGGAAGTTATTATCCCTCTATACAGACAGTTGGTGAGACCCCATCTGAGTACTGTGTCCAGTTCTGGAGACCCCATCTCCGCAAGGACACAGACAAGATGGAGGCAGTCCAGAGGAGGGTAACTAAAATGGTGTAGGGTCTGCAAGAGAAGCCGTATGAGGAGAGACTAAAGGAGCTTAATATGTATACCCTTGAGGAAAGAAGGAGAGGGGACATGATAGAAACTTTTAAGTACCTCAATGGAATCAACAAAGTCCAAGAGGGTAGCATCTTTCAGAAAAGACACGTGCAAGAACAAGGGACGCAATTTAAAGATAAAGTGTGGGAGGTTCAGGGCAATGTGAGGAAGTATTTTTCACAGAGAGGTAGTGAATGCATGGAACAGCCTTCCTGAGGAGGCTGTGCGGTCTAAAACTGTGGGAGAATTCAAGAATGCATGGGACAGACATAAGGCAATTCTTGTGGGGGTAGGAAGAAATAGGCTGTTGGTTAACTAGGATCTGCAGCCTATCCTGTAGGTAGGGAAATGGGCAGACTAGGTGGGCCAAGTGGTCCTTATCTGCTGTCAAAGTCTATGTTTCTATGTTAATAGGGTGAGACTTAGGCCCAATGACCTCAAGACACACCTCAAAGCCTGTTGGTGTGTGGAGGGTGGTGGGTGGGGTGATAGTTATTAACCCCAACACTGAATTTACAGTCTTTTGTCACTGTAATAGAAACCCTAACAGATGCATTAATGGAGGTTTTTTTGCAATGAATGTCCCTTCTTTCTGAGATAGTATAATAGTATCCTTATTTAACTGTGGGAGGACCCTGCACTCCAATTTCTCTATCAATGAGCATATATATGTAGGTGTGGAAGTGTACGACCTCTGGGCCCTGCACTTCCATGTGTCCAACAGCAGTGACCCAATTGTCAGCATAGCCATCTTATTACCCACCTCATATTCCTGGTACAGAGAAATTGTCAAATGCAAGGCAAAACATAATTATGCACAACTGCAATGCCATTCTGCATCACAGGTGCAAAACACATTTTGGGCGGGTGTGAAAAATGACAGCTGTACTGTGCATGAGACAGTCTGATAAAATGTCTCGTTGAAAATTTTGCATAAAATATTGAAAAGAATCAAAGTTATGTCGTGGTAGAATAAACTCAAAACATTTTTAATTGGACAGTTTCAGGAATTTTCTCACCAAATTTTTAACATGGCCTTTTGAGAACCCCATCTCATGAACACTGACATTGTGATTTTGTTAATCCATCCCTAAAGCTGATTTCACACAGCAACCACACTATTCTATGCCATAGGTAAGAAAACTTATTTCGGTCAGGATGTGAAAATGGCAGCTGTTGTGTTCATAAGGAGGTGTGAAAAATGGCAATGTTGAAAGTCTGGAGGAAAATACTCAAAATTAGCAAAGTTACAAGCGTGCATAGAAACTGTGCAATGCATGCTGTATGTCGTGACGTGTTTGGATTTTTGCACCAAATTTCTAACATGGTTTTCGTGACCTCCCTCATGAACACTGGCACTGTCATTTCATAAATTGGTCCTGAATGGTGATTCAGCGCAGTGACTGCAAAATCACCTTTCAGGAATGAGTAACGAGATAACAGTGGCAATGTACCATGAGGTGGGGTCCCAAAAAGCCCATGTTGAAATCTGGTGCAAAATGTTGAAAAATGCCCAAAATATCAACATAAGTTCAAAACACCATAGACAGCTATTTTACGGCACTTACCTTGATTCTTCAGTTCGTGGTTGGGCTTTGAAGAGTGCAGACATGACCTGGTCAGAGAAGATTGCAGCCGCCAACCTCCAGAGGTAAGTTTGGGGTAAGGTGGGGATAAGGAGGTGGTGCAAAGAGAAAGGGTGGGGAAGGAGGAAGGGATGGGGAGATGATGAGGGACCATTTTTCTTTGTTACTGGATTTTTTTACCACATAAAATTTATTGGTATTTTCTATTTTATAACATATACATCATATAGCAGTATCAATAAACCACATGTTGCTTAGATTACACATGCTAAGACACCAGCTAAAGAACCATAGACAATGGCATCAATAAATCTGGATACAATTGCAGTAGATCATAGCTGGAGCTAAACTTATAACACATAAATTCTGTGAAATACAAAATACAGTCTAGGATGTCCCATAAGGCCCCCTACTTTCTGTAGTCTACTCACTAATAAGATAACCATACTGATTGCATCCAGGGCAGCAAATGAACATGAACTTACCATGAGGCCACTGTTCAGAATCCAGCACCATAGTCATTTCTATCATTGCTGGTACAAAGTAAAGAAGCATTCTGCAAATAAACTAGAATTAGATATACTAGTAGTGAGGAGGGTTAAAGCCAAGTGAAACAGAGGGTGAAAACAGTAAACCTTCCTTTGGACCATCAGCGTCGAGATACAGGGAGGGAGGAGTTAATGTACAGGGGGTTGTCGATAGTGGCAGGGGATTTCAGAGATATGGGAATGGAGATAAGGACCCCATTTCCTATGGTAGCTCTCCAGTCTACTGTGTGCAGTGGCAGTGATTCTTTCAAATACAGCAAGTCTTGCCATGGTTGCTCTCCAGGTGGCAAGTGAGGGGAATGGTTGTTGCCATTTCATGAGAAGGGCTCTCTTAGCCTCCATCACCACAGCTAGAGTCCAGACCTTCAAGGGAGAGGAAGGGGTCCAGGGATGATGCATCGCCTAGGAGGAGAGTTCTCTGAGAAGGAAGCATCTGCTGTCTTACTATCCGGGAGCAGTCACCCAGGACTGAGGCCCAGAATGTTTGAATGTATGGGCAGGTCCACAGGATATGGAGAAGATGTGCCAGAGAATTCCTGACACCTCCAGCGTTTGTCATGAGGGAGCACTTTTGTTTGTACAGTTTAGCCAGCATTCTATACCAGTGGAGGAGAATTTTCAGCTGAATTACCTGGCTTTTAGCATCAGTGTACATTACATGGGCAGATCTTAGCCAAGATTCCCAAAGTTGCTCAGGAATGGCTCACTGGAGTTCTGCTTCCCATGATAACCTGCAGCCCCTTGTGGTGTCTGGCTGGGATTCTCTTAATAGCTTGTAGATTTGACCCACTAAACCCTGCCCTCTTGTAGGAAGATGGATGGAGGTGAGACACTTCCATCTGGGGTCCTCTGGGTAAGTAGCTAACAGTGGGCATAAAGCATCCCGTATTTACAAATATCTCCATAAGTCCTGGGCAGCTGGTCAAATCTCATTTGCAATTGCTTGAAAGCCATCAGAGTTTTATCGTCAGGTAAGAGGAAGTCTCCAACAGTACGTATACCCTTAATAGCCCAGTGGCCAGGACAATGGTTTGTGATCAATAAGGATAAGCCTGTTGTTCCAGAGAGGGGCATATTTAATTGGGGAGCATGATGTGTGTGGACCATTAGCAAGACGCAAGGCCTGCCATCATGCCACGCAAGTACTGATCATAACAGGGGTAAGGTGGAGCCCCTATGATTCCTATCAGCTAGGAGGCAGAACAGGGAATAGCCCAGTAAGAGAGCCCTTTCGAAGGGCCCATTCGGGGGTCAAGAGGGATGTGAGTTAACCCAGGTGGAGGCTTGGGCCACGAAAGGCCAGATAGTATTCCACCACCAGGGAGTCCCAGACCACCTTTGGACCAGTGGGGTCTCAGCTTAGGTCATCCCAATCTAGCTGTTCTGCTCTCCCAGAGAAAAGTGGGGACCAGTTTGTCCAGGGAGGCAAAGATCTTGTGTGAGATGGGGATTGGGAAGTTGGATAACAAATATGAGATTCTTGGGAGGATAAACATATACACCTTCCACCTTCCCTTAAGAGAAAGTCTGAGCTTTTCCACTGTTGCACCTCCACAGTTAAGGCAGTCATCAGGGGAGAAATTAGTCTTCTCCAACTCACCCCACAAAAGGGGATATAAATACCTAGGTAGGGGAAGTCTTGTGGCGCCCAAGTAATGTCTGTCCCAGCTAAGCAGGACCTGGAACATTTGGAATTCGGTAGTGCCAAAATGGTTTCTTCTGATTAACCCTTAGCCCAGAAAGGTTAGCAAAATCCTCCAGAATATCTATCACCAGGAGAAGGAGAGGTCAGGGTTAGACAGGGTAAGGAGCATATTGTCAGCATAGGCATTGACAAAAAGGACAAATCTTTTACTAGAATTCCTGCAATACCAGGGGTTTGCAGGAATTTCCTGATCAGAGGATCCAGTGCAATAAGAAAAAGGAGAGGAGATAAGGGGTAGCCTTGCCTGGTGCCTCATTACAGAGAGATAGGGAGGAAATGTCCTTATTTGTGACAATTCTGGCTGTGTAGCAGTGGTATAGGGTATATACCCAGGAGAGGAAATAGCTTCCAAATCCATAGGTTTGCAAGGCAGTGTGAAGATAGTTCCACTCAAGGGAATCAAACACTTTAGAAAAGTCAATTGCCAAGGCAGCCATGGTGTGGAGGTGCGCAATGCAATCCATTTCAAATTTAGGACAAGGCGCAAGTTGTACGCCCCTGACTTGCCCCGCATAAATCCAGATTGTGCCGGGTGAATCAGATGGGCTAAAATTCTCGTGAGCCTAGAGGCAAGTACTTTAGCCAGGAGCTTTGTATCTATGGACAAGAGGAGATAGGTCTAAAATTTGCACAATCTAGTGGATCGGAGGACTTTTGGGTATCAGGGTTACCAGTGTCTCCCGCATGGTGGGTGGGAGCGAGGTTAAGTTGTGCACCTCTTCTAGTGTTTTAAGCAAGGAGGAATAATATCAGTGCTTAATAGCTGATAGAACTCGACCATCATCCCATCTGGACCAGGGATTTGTCCTTAGCCATTTGGGAGAGAACAGTTTGGAGCTCAGCAGCCGTTATAAGAAAATCCAGGACATCAACCTCTTCTTGGGATAATGTAGGTAGTGCTAACTCCTTACTGAATGCTGCTAGGCATTGCACTAACTCAGAACTAGGTATTTTAGATTTAGTTTCATACAGGTTTTGATAGAATTCCCTCATAGTTTCATTGATCTCTTTGGCATGGAAACGACTTTCCCTGCTTTGTTTCTAAGCGCTAGGATTCTGGAAAAGGACTGCTGCTTACACAGATGAGAGCAAGGAGCTTGCCTCCTTTCTCCTCGATCCCAGCTTTTGTGTTTTGAGCGAAGGAGCTGCCACTGGGCTTTGTTACTCAGTATGGTATTTATCTGATATTTCAGTCCTATGATGCTTTGTAACAAGGAGATTTCAAGGAGGGGACACAGAGGCTTTAAACTGTCTTTCTAATAAAGTGAGTTCCTTTTACAAATGTTTGATCTGCTCTGCCCTACACTTGTTTTGAGCTGCAGAGTATGCAATAATCCGTCCCCAGATTACAGCTTTGAAGGCCTCCCACCGGGTGGCATAAGAGACCTCGGACGTACATTAAAGGAAAAATACAACCTGGTTTCTCAGTGATGTATTTCTGAAAGTCCTTGTCATGCATCAAGAGCGGGTTGCATCTCCACCTGGTGGAGGGTGGTCTCAGTCCTGGGGAAAAATAGTATTGATACTGGAGAGTGATCTGAAATGATAATGTACCCTATGATGGCGACAGATATACCAGGGGCGGCAACATAGTTAGCAAACCAGAAGTCCAACCTACTGTGGGTATGGTGTACTGCGGAGTAAAAGAATAGTTCCTCCTCATGGGCTGGGCCACCTCCAGGGATCATATAGGTTCCATTCTGACATAAGCTCCTCTAGGCCACCACAGCTTTAGGATGAGACTGTGGTGTGGGAACAGACTTATCAAGAAAGGTGTCCAGGATCAGGTTGTGATCCCCACTGAGTAGGATAGGCATATCCGAGAAACCTAACATGAGGTTAGTGAAAGCTTGAGAAATACCCAGGTACAAATCACTTGCGTCGTGAGTTATGCCCATATATATTGGCTAGCAACATTCTTCTCCCCAGGTAGGCAACCCTAACCACCAACCATCTACCCTGGGAGTCTATGCATTTGTCCTTTATTGTCAGGGAGGAGGCCTTCGAAATAGCACTACCACCCTCTGGATTACTGGAGGCACAAATAGCAATGTCCTTCCCACCCAAAGTTTTGGAGCCAGGCCACCGTTTTCTGTGTTAAATGCATCTCCTGCTACAGGGCAAATCGGTGCCTGAGGAGTTAAGAAATTGCAGCACCTTGGTGTGCTTGGCAGAGTGGTTAAGGCCTTTCACATTCCAGGATATGCACTTCCATCCAGCGGGCATACTGAGTTGCTAGCCATTATATCTCCCAGGGACGTAAATCAGAGGAAGAAGTACTCACTGAGCAGAGAAGGTTGTGAGTACCTTGAAAAGGGAGACAGTCAGTGGAGAGAAAGGAAAGAGCAGTGTCTTCAACCCTCCTCCAGCAATGTGAAAGCAGTCCAAGTGCAAGCCAGATGCGCCTGGTAAACATCTGTGTCAACTACTATGGCAGAAAAGTGTGGAAAGCACCTGCAGAACAAAAAGTGAGAGAATAATATATAACAATGAGAACCAGATAATAGTTTACAAGCAGTGTCTAAGCCAGAACTATAATCCAAAATCAGCAGTACAATTGATAGTACCTTAATGGTGCTGAGATAATCATGTGAGAAGGATCCTCTGATCCTTCTGCCACACTAGATCAGGCACCAATAGCTGGGTGGGTTTCGAGATAGCCATGGTTGGTCTGCCCCAACCCAGTCCCATAGTCCACTTAACAAACTAGAACTATAGGATCTACCTAAATCAGTCAGCTAAAAAGCCAAAAGGGGCTGCAAGCTGTAGCCTGCAGCTCAACTAATTCAGCTGGGGATGGGGCACCAGCCATGCAGGCTGGATTATATACCAGGACCAGAGGGGGTAAATAGGAAGAAACCAGGTACAGAGGTGATTTGTAATGCATCGCGGCTTCCCCTACAGGGTAAATGAGGGATAATTATTGATCTAAAGAAGCCAAGCACACTGCAGGGAGGGAGCAATGCTAAAATAACAAGAAGGGGAGGGATTAGGGATTAGGGAGGCAAGGACATCTTCCTCACAGGGCATAATTGGAAGACAGCAAATAAGTTTGCACAAGCACTCGCTGATGGGGAGTACCCCTGGGCACCTATGCTCCTTTAGTCGGGGACCATTCACCACCAAAATGGACTAACATAACCCTAGGGCATTAACAAAGAAGAGAACAGCTCAGTAATTATCAAACCATCCTTAGCCAAGAAAAGTGGCATCTAGGATGTCATCCATTTAGGCCAGAGGGTTCTGGAGCCATCTGCTTCAATCATCAGCATCAGTAGCCCTTAGAGGAGTCACCAAGGCCTCTGCAAATGACTTAGTCCCAGGTTTCAAAAGGGCTTCAGCGACTACCAGCTTTTCTTCCTCTTCCTCCATTGTCAAAGCCCAGTCTATAGTCTCTATATCAGCCAGAATCTCCTCTGTCTCAGAGTATGCCAGATCAGGATGCAGGGAGGTGCTTAGTGTGCAGAAGCTTGGCCGGAGGAGAACTCCCTGCTGTCTCTGGGTGAGAAGTGCTTGGGCTGCTGGAACATTGCCTCTGTCAACCACGGGTAGGGTGGTTCATCTGGATTAGTGAGCCAGGTGGGGAACTATTCAGTGTGAGTCAGGCCTCTGTAGGTTACCTCAAGAGTCAGTATTGCCTTCCGTGCTTTGTTCCGTAGCGAGGGCCTGGGGACAACTTATTCATAGTACTGGTCCTCTGCTGTTTGTTGCCCTCTGGCTGCCCCTGCAGCTGTGCTTCAGTTCCTCTGTCTGTGTCTCTCCTATCCCCAGCGGCCCAGAGGCATCTGGGAGATGTAGTCTTGGGGAAGAGGCTGGCCAGTGGCTGTGGAGCCAGATCTCAGCATCCCTGGGGCAATCAGCGAGGAGGGACTTCCTATCCTAAAATATACAGGCAGTAAGCTTTTTAAAGTAATATTGAAATGCCTTGGACTGTAGTAAAGCTTTAAGAGGTCCAAAAGCCTTCCTCCTAGCAGCCTCCTCCTGGGAGACGTCTCTGTAAATGGAAATGCTCGCTCCCTCCAAGTAAGCTCTCCCTGTTCTCTGGCCTCTCTTATGATCTTTCCTTTATGGAATACCGCAGTATATATATGCAATAATAGTTCTGGGGACATTTGTTTTGTCCTTCGAGCCCCGACCCTATGGGCCCTTTCCACCCCAATCGGATCCTTCCAGCGCTCGCCTAATAGTTGTGGGAGCCATTCATTAAAAAAGTTTCATATTAGGGCCCTCTGTTCCTTGGGGACCCCAAGATCCTGATATTATTCTGCTTCTCCTGTTTTCTTGGTCCTCCACCCTGTACCACAGCTGAGTGAGATTGGCCTCATGATCCCTTAGCTGCTGGAGCACTGTAATGTGTTGATGTTCAATTCCTCGGTGCACTGCTTGAGCACATTTTGTTTATTGTCCAGCTGCCTTATATCAGCCATGCTTCCGCTACTGAGGAGCCTATGTTGTCCACCCTAACTAAAAGGGCCTCCAGCATTTGGGTGATGTGCCAGAGTCTGCCTTGATTAGCCTACTCAGGGAAATTCCAGAGGGTAGCCCCAGTCCAGTCTGAGGTGCTGCAGGGGTGTAACACCTGCCATACTCACTTCTTAATCCACAAATAGTATTTCATCCAATGGATGCCTGACAGGATAGTGCCTGTGACTTATGTGTGCTCACTCAGTTCGATCCCCTGCGGCGCGACTGTGACCCACACCGCTGTGATGGGCTGGCAGCCTGCAGGGCCCATCTTTCGCTACTCGTGGGCGCCCAAGGAAACCTGGCTCGTAACTCTGGCACTGATTAGCACCTCAAAAGCATCAGGATACAGGTAAGGGGTATTTCCAGCTGTTTCAACTCATCTGTAGTCCCTGAAAATGTTGAAATGAGCTCAAACAGGCATCAGGTTGGGGCAGAGCAAAAACTCAAGCAGCCATTCTTGTCAGGTCCAAGACACACACCCTTTGTTACTGGATTTAAAAATAATAAAAGATGGGGACTATTTCTTTTTTGCAGGTATACAGCACTGGAAACTACTTTGTAACACTGGGGTTGGGCTTCCTAGTGTCCTCAGTACTGGTTCTGGTGGTGGTGGGGGTATATGTGGGGACACTGGAGTTTGCTCTCAGTGTCCCACCTGGGGTGACTGCTGACACAGGGATTGGGCACCCTGTTGTTAGAAATGACGGGATGGTTTTCTTCTGTTGGGGACACTGGGAGTGGGTTCCCCAGTGTCCCTTACTGGCATGGGGCATCTAGTGCCAACACAGGGATTGGGCACCCGATGTCAGAATAAACATTTATTTTCAGTATGTTCGGCTCACGACCTAGGATTGTACATCACATCTTGTCATACAGTAGGATCCTAAGTCATAATACACTCGATATGACCTAGGATTTAAATGATGAAATAAAGCACATTTTCTTCAATTTTCTCCATACAAGTAGGATTCCTACTTCATTTCATATTGCTGTCTTGAAGTGGATCATGCTCAGAAATTATTTTTTCAAATTTTAAACTGCAATATCTTGAGAATGGCTTATTTTTTCACCAGAGTAGCAAAAGACACATCTGTGTGGTAGTCCATTTCTGTCCTGAAATTTTCAAATCCCAAAACCAAGCCTTCTGGGCAGTAGGCTAGTTCAAAGAAACATCCCAGTAAAGTTAATGAGTGAAAACATGTTTTTTCACCTCTCTTAACTCAAAGACCACACATCTGTCTGGAACATAACTTGCCAGATCAAGAGCACTGCCCCACAGGACAGTGTATACAAACTTTGTGCACATCTGTTGAATGGATGCAAAGTTATTCAACTGCAACATTTTGAGTTTAACATTGAACTGCCTACTCAACCCTAACTATAGGGATGTGATCAGTAGGGAGTGGCATTGAGGTAATCAGTACAAACGCCACCCCATTCCATTTGAAAACAATCTGGGTGGATGCAGCATAGAGAATGGGGCTATTACGGTCGTGTGGCCCAATCCTCAGCCCATTCCATGTGTAAGCAGGTTGACATGCTACAGTAAAGGAGAACTGGGTGAGATTTAGGCCTCACAACCTCAATGGCACACCCCAGCATCTGTCAGTCTGTGGAGGATGGGTGCAGGATGTGTGTGGGTTAGGGCTCAATCCTAATGTTTAATTTCCTGACTTTTTTCACTTAAATCCTAAATGATGCATTAAAACAGTTTTTTGCCATGAATTTCCTTACTTTTTGTAAAAGTGTAATATAACTACTAAAAACATGTATTGGTGGGAGCGCAGGCCACCAACTTGCCCATTTCTGCATAACACATGATCTGTGGGAGCGTGGGCAGGAGGAACCACGCTCCCACTTACATAGCTGACAGAGCTATACAGCAGCCCTATAGGTCACTGAATGATTGTAACAGTAATTTGTCCATTTCTTTGGAACCAAAACAGCTAGAAAAAATAATTGTAACCATGACTGTGAGTAGTTCACATGACTATCAATGACTGAACCCTGATCTCACATTGTTTCTGAGATATGGGCACTCTTTGAATCCTTGTTACAGTAATTTGACAATATGTCATGAACCAGTAATCTACAAAAGAAAATTCTACTGCAGGCTTACTGTGCAGTTTAAAATTTGTTCTAGTGGCACAGATCACTTAAAAGTGATCTAGGCCACCAGTAACTAAAAGTCTGTATCTCACTTCATTTCTGAGATAACGCGCTGAAAGTTGTGACATAGACCTCAGTGCAATCCTAGCGGAAAACATCAACTACATCATTGAATATCTCTTCAACCAATTAATTCCCCAACACCTAAACAGTATAATGCATATCTCTAGCACACCCCTCAAAACTCTGCAAATTTCAAGTAAAAAGACCAAACCGTTATTGAGATATGCAATTTTAAAGTTTATAAACCTTAACAAAATGTTCTGCTGTGAGATAGCAAATTTTTGGCCACAAGAAACTCTTCAGCCATGAGTGGACATCTGGTCATCACAATTTGGGCTGTCCGGTCATCTCTAGGGTCATTTGGTCTTCTCCATAGACATCTGATTGTGAAAATCTGGCTATCTGGTCATCCCGCGGAGGAAGTTCACGGCTAAATATTGTCTCACGACAGAAGAATTTGCAGGCTTGTGATGGAAAAATGTTAGTAAGTCATGAACAAAGAAATTTTAATTTTAAAACTATTTTTGATAAAACCAAAGCAAACCAAAGGCATGGCTCGATAAAAGGGTCCCTGAGCAAAACCCATACCTCATTCACCCCAAAAGTCATCCATGGAGAAAAGTACAACATCTGTTCAGTCAGAAAACTGAAAACACGATGTTGGCTCTAGTGAACAAAAATTTCTCTTGGCAGAAGATTTCCATAAGCATTCAAAATCTTCAGCCATGAGGGATGACCAGATAGCCAGATTGCCATTCTTCTGTCACAAAATATACATATAAATTTTCCCATAGGATATAATGGTAAATTAAAAGTTTAATAACTTTTGAACAGATTAATATTTTTCACCAAACCAGTGTTGACATGTTGCTTGGCCCAAGTCTTTCTATGTCCCACATTTTGGACCAATAGACCACATGGTGTCTGCGCAACGCCACAGGCAAAAATGTGCAAAAGTGGAGAAAAGTGCATTTTTGTGCTTCACTGCACAAAAACATATGTCCGACTGAAATTCAGCTTGGCAAATCAAGAGACCTGCCATACCAGACCATGCATTCCAAATTTCATGCAAATCAGTTGAACGGTTGCAAAATTATTAATGTGCAAAATTTGTGGTTTAACATTAAAGTACCTACTAACCCTAAATATAGGGGCACAACTGCACCTACAATATATATATATATATATATATATATATATATATATATATATATATATATATTCTACACAAAATGTAATTGATGCATCAGTTAGGGTTCCTCTACAGTTAAAACAGTGAGGAAATTCAATTTAGGGTTCCCACCCATTGCACCCCACCCCACCCTATCAACAGGCATTGGGGTGTGTGTTGAGTCATCAGCCCTAACTCTCATGCCATCCCATGTGTAAACCAGCTAAGGTGGTGCAATGTAGGAGAATGGGGTGAGAGTTAGGGGCCGGTGACTCCAATGCACACCCGATGCCTGTTGGTGGGGGCGGGTGGGTGCAAGGGTGGGAACCTTAAAATTGAATTTCCTTGTTTTTTTGCTGTAGAGGAACCCTAACTGATGCATTAAGGAAGTTTTTTGCATAGAATGTCCTTACTTTTTAGAAAGAATAGTAAAGTAGAAAGTTGTGCAAGTTGTTGAGAGCACAGGGTCCTTGGGCCCGTGCTCCCACCAACTTGTAATTGCTAAGCCACATTACACACCCAAAGACTAAAAAGCACATTCACAACAGCAAGGGCATCCACCAAACAAATGCTAATCTAGTAGAACCATAAAAATGCTGTTCACCAAATGTAAACTGCACCACACAATATCTCCGCAAAAATATATTGTCCAACATGTAAACACCTCTATTAACATCTACAGGACATGCCATCAACACCTCCAAATTTCAAGTAGAAAGGCCAAGCCATGTCCAAGATATGACATGTCAACATTTGAAATTTTCATTCATCAGACTGGCACAGTCCCGCACCTGTTGACATTTAACACACACATGACTGAAAACTACATCCATGACACTAAGGCTACATATCCTGTCAATTTCAAGCCACCACCACAAGCAAAACGTTGTCTGCAACACGTAAATTGCATCATGCAATATCCCCACAAAGAAAATGTTCTCTGACACATAAACACAATAATTCACATCTACAGGACATGCCGTAATCACCCTCAAAATTTCAAGTAAAAGACCAAACCAATTCCGAGATATTCAATGTTAAAGATAGGTAAAATTTCATGATCTATTCCATTATAAAAATCTGGCCATCTTGTCCTTCCCTTGCGATCAAAGATGGCGATTAAAGAATTTCACAATCAAAGAATTTGCAGGCTCGTGATCAAAGAATTTGCAGGCTCATGAACAAAGAATTAAAAATCTTATACATCAGAAAATTGATGGAATTGCAGTATTCCACTGCCGTGGTTCAACAGAACGAAGCCCCTGAGTATAATCCACCCTCATTTGACTTACTAGGACACCCTGGGCTGAGAAAATTGATTTTTAAATTGGGCCATCTCATCCCTCGCTCATGATGCACGATCATGATCAAAGAATCTCACGATCGAAAATTTGCAGGCTCACGATCAAAGAATTTGCAGGCTCACAAACAAAGAATTAAAAATGGTGAAACACGAATTTTTCACTGATTTGAACAGAACCAATGCATGCCTCCATAGAATGGACCTTCCTGAGCAAAACCCACCCTCATTTGTGTCCCTAGCCCACCCTGAGCCAAGATATTAGTGTTTTAGCTTATGATGCAAGATTGCGATCAAAGAATCTCATGATCAAAGAATTTGCAGGTTCACGATCAAAGATTGTTAGTAGCCACAAATTAAGATTTTAAAAGATTATAACTCTATTTTGTGATCGACTTGGATGAAACCAAAGGCATGGCTCAATGGATCGGGGCCCTCTGAGTAAAACCCATCCAAGTTTTACTTCAGAAGTGACCCCTGAGCTGAGATATTTGTGTTTTTCCAATCATAAGATAAAAACAAAATGGCGGACCTTATGATCAAAGAATTTTGAAAATCCTTGGGGACAAAGATCTCTTGAACCGTGAGGCTACAAATTCTTTGATTGCCAGGTGGGTCCAGATGGCTAGAACCCCATTCTTTGTTTGCAAAACATAAATATAAATGTTCCTTTGACTTATAATGGGAACTTAAAAGTGGCATAACTTTTGAATGCCTTAAAATCTTTTCACCAAACAAAAGAGACATGTGCAGCCCCAAAGCTCTTTCAAATGAGCCATCTCACAGAATGGCATGCCACACAATGGCCATGCAGGGCCACATCCAATATCCCAAAAGCTGCATCCAAAATGGATAATTTTGCATTTTTCAGTGCTTTTGTAAGCAAAGACCTTAAGTCCAACTGATACACTATTTGGGAAATCAAGAGATCTACCTTGCCCCACTATGTATACGAAATTTCTGACAAATCCATTAAATGGGTCCAAAGTTATTAATGCCAAAACCTTTGACTTTAGCATGTAACTGACCGCTGAGCCCTAACTACAGTGGCGTGGCCGCACTACTATAATAATATATATATATGTATCAGATAATGGCCTGTCCCAGGGGGTGGGGTTGGATGATAGGGTTCTGGAATACAAGGCAGGAGGGCCTCGCACCCAACTAGGGATCTGAGGTTCGAGCAGACTCGATAGACCGTAAGGCCTAATCTGCTGGCAAATAGTATGTTAGTATGTTATATAATATAGCACAGTAGTGCTACCATAGTTTGGGTTGAGGAGCCATTTACATGTTAAACCTACAATTTTGCACCTTAATAACTTTGCAACCATTCAACGGATTTGCCTGAAATTTGGAATACTTGATCAAGAACCATACATCTTGGGATCTGTTAACTTCGTACTGTTCAGATATATGGCTGCGGAGTTATTAAGCATGATTTGCGTGCATGTTTACGCTTTATTGGGATTCTTTGTTGATATCTACAGGTCGACGGTTTGCACGACCGGTCTGAAATCTTCAGGGATGTGGGGCGGTGTCCCGATGTGCCTTTTGAAGATTTTGTGAAAAAATGTTATACGGTTCAAAAGTTAATCAAAAACAATTTCCCATTATAAGTCGATGGAAAAAATAACAAAAGTTCGAAAGTGTCGCAAATGCAGTTTTTATTTTCACAAATGGCCCTTTACTGTCACAAATCCACCATTTTGTTTTCAGTTGGTCATCAGAAAATGCTTGGCATTTAAATTTGGGACCCTCTAGCAACCTAATTCTTTTTGTATTCACCTAGTCGGACCCTGAGGATGCTAGGCATGTCATTATTTTTAGGTAAAACACCCAGAAATGTTTTTCAAATTTCTGAAAAGTACTTTTGAAAAGTAGTGTCGTGTTTCATACTGTCAGTGAATTGCTAAAGCTCACAAAGTTAGACAGTACTTTTCCAGGCTGTGGAAAATGACAGCAATTCTTTTGCCACCCTGCTGCAAAAGAACATAGACTTTGACTTTGATGGCAGATAGGACCACTTGGCCCACCCAGTCTGCCCATTTCCTACCTACTGATAACCTGTATATTCTAGTTAACCAACAGTCTACTTCCAGCAACCACCACTACAATTGCCTTATGTCTGTCCCATGCATGCTTGAATTGCCCCACTGTTTTAGACCCAACAACCTCCCCAGGAAGGCGGTTCCATGCATCCACCACTCTCTCTGTGAAAAAAAATTCCTCACATTACCCCTGAGCCGTCCCCTCTATCTTTAAATTGTGCCCCTTGTTCTTACACATCTCTTTTCTGAAAAATGCTACCCTCCTGGACTTTGTTGATTCCTTCAGGTACTAGAACATTTCTATCATGTCCCCTGTCCCTTCTTTCATCAAGGGTATACATATTAAGCTCTCTCAGTCTCTCTTCATATGCTTTCTGATGCAGACCCTGCACCATTTTAGTTGCCCTCCTCTGGACTGCTTCCATCCTGTCTATGTCCTTTGAGTAGGTGAGAGATCTCCAAAACTGCACACAGTACTCCGGATGGGGTCTCACCAACTGTCTGTACAGAGGAATAACCACTTCCCTTTTCTACTTGTGATGCTCTTCCTATGCATCCCTGTATCCCTGGCTCTCCTTACTGACTTCTCACATTGCTTACCAACCTTTAGATCACCTGATGTGACTACCCCAGGTCCCTTTCCATTTTGTTGTTGTTAGTACCTCCCCTGCTATTGTGTACTCTTCTTCTGGGTTTTTGTTTTCCTGGTGCATTACTTTGCACTTTTTACATTGAATCTAAGTTGCCATTTGTCTGACTATTCCTCCAAACTTGCTAAGTCCCTTCTCACCTTTCTACCCCTCCCCGTGTATCAACTCTGTTACAGATCTTTGTGTCATCTGCAAAGAGGCATATCTTTCCTCCAGACCCTCTGCAATGTTACCTGTAAAGATGTTAACAAGGACTGGACCCAGTACTGAGACCTGAGGTACCCACTAGTGACCCCTTTCTTCGGAATGTGTTCCATTCACTATTACCTTCTGTGTCCTGTTTTGCAGCCAGTTTTCTACCCAGGCTACGACCCTGGGACCCACTCCCAGGCTGGCTAACTTGTTTATTAATCTTTTGTGCAGGACTGTGTCAAATGCCTTGCTAAAGTCTAGGTAGGCCATACCCACAGCCCTCCCTGGTCTATTACTTTGGTCACCCAGTCAAAAAATCTATTAGATTTGTCTGACATGACCTTCCTGCTGTAAATCCATGCTGCTTGGGTCCTGTGCCACGCTGGCCTCTAGGTACTCAACAATTCTTTCTTTCAGAAGTGATTCCATCATTTTCCCTACCACTGAGGTCAAACTTACAGGTTTGTAGTTTCCTGCTTCTGCCTTGCTCCCACTTTTGTGAAGAGGAATCACATCTGCCCTCCTCCAGTCCTCAGGTACCACCCCATCCTCCCATGATTTGTTAAAAGTGTGGTCAGTGGTGTCACTAGGTCCTCCCTTAGTTCTTTTAGGATTCTGGGGTGAATTCCATCAGGCCCCATTGCTTTGTCCACCTTGAGTTTTAGGGAGTTCTTTCAGGACTCTTTCTTCTGTAAATGGACTGGTGTCAACCCCTACCCAGAATTATTCTATTGTCTGGTTTAGGTAACTCCTTCTTATCTTCTTTTGTGAATACTGAGCAAAAGTATTCACTCAGTATCTCTGCCTTTTCACTGTCTCCTCTGTCCACCTCTCTCCTTTATTAATCTTCACTATTCCTCCCTTAACCTTTCTGTGCTCCCTAATGTACCTATAAAAGGTTTTATCTCCTTCTTAACTGAATTGGCTATTTTTTCCTGGTTTGGGCTTTTGCTATTCTGACTGCCTTCACCACTTCTTTCTGCTTTAATTGATACAGTTCCCTGTCGAGCTCCTTCTGTGATTCCTTATACTTTTGAATGCGGCCTTTTTCTCTTTAACCTTCCCTGCCACCTCTTTTGAGAACCATAGTGGTTTTGTACTCTGCTTTGTTTTCTTTATCTGTTTCACACAAAGGCTTGTTGCCTCTAAGATGGCAGTTTTGATTTTCTCCATTGTTCTTCCACCCTCCTTTCTGGCCATTTGCTAGTGTATTCCTCAGGTATTCCCCCATTTTGCCAAAATCAGCCTTTCTAAAGTCCAGTATGCTTGTTTTGTATGGTTCATCTCCATGGTTGTGCCTACTGTGAAGTACACTGTGCAGTGGTCACTTGTTCCCAGATGTCTACTGACTTCTAAATTTGTGATCCTCTCTCCATTTGAGAGTACCAGGTCTAGTACTGCTCTCTCCTGAGTGGGTTCCAACACTAGCTGTCTAAGGCCTGCCCTGCAGGCATAGAGACTGACCCTGCTCTTGGATGTGGCTGCAATACATGTCATAAAATTAACATCTGGCATATTCAGGTCCCCCATCAACAGTATCTCCCTTTTACAGCCATTTTGAGAATGTCCTCTATCATTTTCTTGCCCATTTCCTCACCTTGAGATGGGGGTCTGTATACAACCCTGTGTGGATTGTGATGCTATTCATTGTCTCCAAGGTGACCCAGAGTGCCTCTTGTCCTCCCCTTTACTTTTTAGTTCTGTAGCTTTAATCCCTTCCCTTATGTATAGAGCTACTCCATCTCCTCTTTTCCCCTCCCTGTCCCTTCTGTAGACTGTGTACCCGGTATGTTGACATCCCATCATGGTTCTCTGTGTACCATGTTTCCATGACTGCTACAATATCCAATTGTTCATCTTCCGTCAAGGCTACTAGCTCAGGAAGCTTGTTTCCCAGACTACGGGCATTGGTACTCATTGCCCTCCATTTAAGTTGGCTTTATCCTTTTTCCCTGTGCTTGCTCTTTTTGCCCTTGTCTATTTTCCATTTACCCTGTCCTACCCTTTGTTGAGCACTGTACCTCAGTGTTTACCTTTACCTGGTATGTTTTGTGGAGGGAGGCTTGAAATTTCTGGCCTCTTATTAGCACCTCCCCATGGCTAGTTTAAAAGCTTGCCAAGGAAGCATTTAACCCATCACTTAGGATCTTGGTTCCTTTATGGACAGATGCAGACCATCATGCCAGTATAGACCTTCATCTCTCCAGGTGTAACCCCAGTCCCCAATGAAGCCAAAGCCCTGAGCTCTGCACCAGTTTTGCAACCATTCATTAAACTGCATGGTGTGTAGTACTCTAGCCTCACCCCTTCCATGGACTGGCATGACCTCTGAGAAGGTATCCATGCTTGCTACCTGTCTGAGGCCCTCCCAACCCACAGTTTCATCCTGCACTGCACTGATCCCATGCCTAGCTAGGTCATTTGTCCCAAGGTGGACAATGATATCTAGTTCCCTCCTGTGGTTTGGTGTTTTGGGCTGAAAGTTGGAAGGAAAGCAGCCAACATCTCACAGATGTGCCTTTCAGTATTTTGTTCAAAAATATTTCACGGTGCAAAGTGACAGCACTCCAAAGTTGATGCTTTTTCCCATAGGATAACATTACGGCATCCGCTGCATTACAGGAATCCTTTGCCACCCTGCTGCAAAATAACTGTTTGGTCTTTTGGGATGAAATTTGAGGAAGAAAGCCAACATCCCACAGATGGTCCTTTTAATGGTTTGGTGAAAAATATTACAGGAGGGAAAGTTATGTCACTGCAAATTTGTCTTTTTTCCCTAGGATAACATTACCGCATTTGCCGCACCTTTCAGGGCCTGTATCTCGGAAACGTGTGAGATACAAACTTTCATCGAAAACTGCTTAGCCCCCTAAGAGGCTAAGTACAAAACTAGCCAGGAAAGTGATAATTCATATAACTTTAATTTTTTTTCTATTTCGTATGGTTCCTGAGATATAAGGAATTTCGTAGTCCAAGTCCTCATTTTCTGTTCTGAGATCCATTATTATGCATACATTCTTTGTACTCACTGTCTTTCTAAATGCAGCTTTTGGGAAAACTATTGTGTGCATTACATAACTTTTACCCTTAACGATTCTGCTTGTGGTTCTGTACCTGTTTCACTTACTTTTCCTGTTCACGCCACTTTGTGCCTTACCCTTTGTGTTTTCATTTGCACTTGTGTTTCTGTAATTTTAACCATTTGTGTCTACAGTACTGTTTATCTTTGTGTTTCGTTTTGTGTCACTATGTGCATTACCATTTGTGTTTATGGGAACTGTGTTACTATGTAACAAGACAACATGTGGCGGGATCATGGGGCCCAAAGGGCCACATGCTCCATCGCTGTATTACATTCACTATTTCTCAGTACTGTTTATCTTTGTGTTTTGCTTTGTGTTACCATGATACCATTTGCATTTGCTGGCAATGTGTTACTATGTGACAAGACAGGACCCACGCCCTGTCATTGTATTATATCATTATTTGTCAGTACTGTTTATCTTTGTGTTTCGCTTTGTGTCACCATGCATTACCATTTGCGTTGTGGATCACGTGGAGGGAGTGTATAGTCACTATTTCTCAGTACTGTTTATCTTTATGTTTCATTTGTGTCACCATGTGCATTACCATTTGCGTTTGTGGGCACTGTGTTAGTATGTGTAAAGACATCACATGGCGGGAGCAGGCCCCACGCCCCATCGCTGCATTACATTCACTATTTCTCAGTTTTTTTATCTTTGTGTTTCACTTTGTGTTACCATCGCATTAACATTTGCGTTTGCTGGCACTGTGTTAGTATGTGTGAAGATGATATCATATGGAGGAGTGTAGGGCGAAGAAATGCCCTCCATCACTATCAATACATTCACTATTTCTCAGTACAGTTTATCTTTGTGTTTCACTTTGTGTCACCAAGCGATTACCATTTGTGTTTGTGGGCACTGTGTTAGCACCAAGGCCCCGCCACTGCATTACATTCACTATTTCTCAGTACTGTTTATCTTTGTGTTTCACTTTGTGTCAACATGCGCATTACCATTTGCATTTATGGGCACTGTGTTACTATGTGACAAGACATGACATGGTGGAGTGCGTTTATGGGCACTGTGTTAGTATGTGAAAAGACATCACATGGCGGGAGCGTGGCTCACGCCTGCCACTGTATTACATTCAGTATTTGTCAGAGTAATTTCAAAAGAAGGGAAATTAGAGAGAAACACTGGGTTTACTGCATCAGTTAGTGTTGTTCCACAGTGACAGAAGTGAGGAAATTCTGTGTTAGGTTCAAAAGCATAAATGTGCATTCACCCGCCCACCCCCTGAGCACCACTGGCACACGGACACACACACACACGGAAGTAGAGGGAGAACCAAGGCATCAGGACCAATCACAGACAATCAGCAGGAGGTGTCAGAAATAATATACAACTAGTCTACATACTGCATACTGAGTGGAGAGCCAGCAAAATACGCCTATGGACATGAATAGTGTAGCTCTGTCATTGCAGCTGTAGAGAAGTTAGCACACTTAGGAGTGTCATTGCAGGTGTACAGAAGTTAGTACACTTAGGAGTTGCACAGACTGATGGGGTGGGGACTACACCTCCAGACCACTTGCTGCATGTTAAGTGAAGAGCCACAGGCAAAGAAGGGTGATGCAGATCACTTGTAAACTTCCCTGATTACAGGTACAGTGTAGTTAGCACAATTATCACTTAAATGGCCTCAGCTAGGCAATGCCTTTCAAACTGTGACACCAAGTACTAGATCCTCAGCAGAGACCCACAGCACAGTTGAGGGTATAGACATCAATGGTAGATGTCAGTGATTGCAAGGACACTCAAGTTAGCATAGTTGTTGTTTGTGGGGAGTCAGATAGGTAATGCCCCCAAAAGGGAGGGATAGTGAGACTGAAGGGGAGGATGGGGGCGCGTTGAGGATGACAACAGTAAAGCTGACATACTGAATAGGTATTTCTGCTCAGTCTTTACTGAGGAAGAGAAGGGTAATGTGTCTGAAGGAGTACAAGTGGTGAGAATGGTGCAGAAATGGACACAAGTCCCTTTACATGAGAAAGGGTCCTGAAGGAACTGGAAGTAATAAGAGTTGGTAAAGCAATGAGGCCAGATGGGGTGCACCACAGGTCCATAAGGAACTCAGAGAGGTGGTGGCTGAACCTCTGGCTATCCTGTTTAGCCGATCACTGGAAATGGGGAGGTACCCAAAGACTGGAGGAGAGGAGATGTAGTCCCTTATACAAAAGTGGGAACAAAGAGGAAGTGGGAACTACAGAACAGTCAGCCTCACCCCAGTAGTGGGGAAGATCATGGAAGCACTACTGAAGGAGAGATTGGTGGAACATCTGGTTGTCAATGGACTGCAGGATCCAAGGCAGCATAGTTTCACCAGGGGAGGTCATGTCAGACCAACCTCATTGAATTTTTGACTGGGTGACTAGGGATGTGGATCAGGGAGGGCAGTGGACATGGCCTATCTGGAATTCAGCAAGGCCTTTGACACTGTGCCACATAGAAGACTATTACACAAACCAGGGAATATGGGTGTGGGCAGGATAGTAGTGTGGTGGGTAGGTAACTGGCTGGGCGGCAGTATACAGAGGGTGGTGGTAATGGCTGTCACTCCACAGAGAGAAGAGAGTGACCAGTAGGGTACCACAGGGATCAGTGCTGGGACCGGTCCTATTCAACATCTTCATCAGTGACATTGCGAGGACCTAGAAGGCAGAATTTCACTGTTCACTGATGACACAAAGCTCTGTAACAGAGTAGACACACCAGAGGGTGTAGACAGAATGAGAAGGGACCTGAATGGTCAGGGTTTGGCAGTTGAAATTCAATGCAAAGAAGTGCAAGATAATGCATATAGGGCACAAAAACCCTGGCACAATATATCAGTTGGGGGTGAGGATATAGCATGCACCAAGCAGGAAAGGATCTTGGGGTTATCATCTCTGATGACCTCAAATGTAGGGAAACAGTGTGACAAGGCAGCAGGTAAAGCAAATATTATGCTGGGATGCATAGGCAGGTATCATCAACAGGAAAAGGAGGTCATGATTTCACTATACAAGACACCAGTGAGGCCCCACCTGGAGTACAGTGTACAGTTCTGGAGACCTTACCTACATAAGGACATAGACAGGGTAGAGAAGGTTCAGAGGATGGCAACAAAGATGGTACATGGATTGCACCACAAGTCCTATGAGGACAGGTTGAAGAAACTGAATATGTTCTCCTGGAGGAAAGGAGGGAGACGGGGACATGATAGAGATGTGCAAGAATCTTACAGGGAGGAACAGGGTGCAAGAATACACTATTTTTAAGCAAAAGATATATTCCAGGACTAGAGGGTTTGGGATGAAGTTGGAGGAAGGATGATTCAGAGGAAATGTGAGGAGGAATTTCTTCACAGAACGGTGGTGGACAAGTGGAACACCCTGCCTGAGGAAGTGGTGGGGACTGAAACAATCACGGATTTAAGAATGCATGGATAGACATAAAGGAATTCTAGAAGTCAGGGGTAAGGGCAGCAGAGTTCTAGGAAAACATAAACTGAAGTTACAAACTCAAATTGGCAGACTAGGTGGGCCATAGGCCTCTATCTGCTGACACTGTCTATGGATCTATGTATCTATGCAAACCTTCCTACTGCATCATGAGTACTGATGCACAGCAAGATTGAGGCAATGGACATCAATGGTACGCCTGTATTTGTTGGTTGTCACAAGTTTGCACAGTTAGGATTTGTATGGGCTCACCCAGGCAATTTTCTCATGCATACCAGTTACTGATTGTGACTGTACAGCCACAGCTTCATGGACTTAGTTAGCAATGTTGCATATCTCTCTACACCAGCTACTGCACTCTGACTGCAGACTCAGAGGAAAAGTAAGAGTGGTACATACTAATTAATTTAGTTAGGAATTACAGGAGCTCTGTCAGGTAATGTCCAAACCCCTAGCCCACATACTGCATACTGATTGGAGAGTACAGAACAAAAAAGCCCATGGAAATGAACAGTGTCATGGGGAACTGCACTTGCAGAGCACCTTGCTGCATCCTGAGTGAACAGCCACAGGAAAAAGAAAGGCAATGTACATCAGCTGTACAGCTCCCCTTATTACAGGAACAGTCCAGTTAGCACAGTTATCACTTGAATGGATTCAGGCAGGCAATGTGTCTTCAAGTGTGACAGCAGGTACTGCATTGTCAGTGGAGATACACAACACAGGTGAGGGTATGGACATCTCAGTGGAGATACACAACACAGGTGAGGGCATGGACATCAATGGTAGACATCACTGATTGCAGGGATACTGAAGTTAGCTCAGTTAGGGTTTGCATGGATTTAGGCAGCTAATGCTGCTCCTCCCAAAAAATTTGTACTGCATCATGAGTGGTGATCCACAGGAGCAATAAGGCACTGGAGATCAACGGCACACCTCTGTAATTCTAGGTACAGTGAAGTTAGCACAGTTAGGAGTTGCATGGGCTCAGCCAGGAATTGCAGCCACATAGCAGTTACTGCATCCTGAGTGTATAGCCACAGCAGCTACTACCCGCTGACTGGAGAGGCACAGGAAAACTAAGGGCGTACAGACTACTTAACACACTTAGAATTATGGGAACTGTGTCAGGCAATGTGCCACACCCCAGCTCATGTGGTGGATACTGAGTTGAGAGCCAGAGCAAAAATAAGCCCATGGACACATATGTGTGGTACTATTTTTCCAGTTGATTTGCATGCTTAAAAGGAACAACAGTTACATTCTAATGTTATTATGTTATGGTTCAGTAAAGACTCAACACAGTTGGTTAAGTTTAAAAAGATTTATTGCCAATTGGTGAAAATGAAAAGGGCCAATTAAGATGTAAATTTTTTTACAAAATCAGTCTCACAATACAATCCTTGCATGTGTGTAATCATTGCTTGAATATATCTAAATGTGTATTATGCATAGTAAGTAGATTATATGAATTGGAATAAGTATGTACATATGGAAATACAGCATAGAAAGAAGGCAGCAGAAGAAGGCAATTTGGTCTATTAAGTTCTGCTTCGTATTGCAGGGTCCGCATCTTGAACTAATGTTTCTGCTATCCCTGCACAGTCCTCCCATCTTCCCTAGGCATGATTCTTTATCGTCCCCTATCCATATACCTGGCTCTTTTATAGCTGGTCACTGTCTTTAATGAGGTGACCTCTTCTAGCAGCACAGTGTAAGTGTTCACTACTTTTGTGGGAAGAAGTGCTTTCTGACATTCCTCCTAAACCTCCCAGCATCAAGCTTGAAGAGTGTGCCCTTCATGATATGTTTGCCAATCAGCTTGAAGAGACTTTGGTTATCGATATTATTTATACCTTTTAAGTAGCTGAATGTTCCAATCATGTCTCATCCCTTTGTCCTGTCCTACATTAATTAAGGTATGTTAGGAGCTTCTAAGCAGTGATTGCACACATGAAACAGTGATGATTTGTTGTTGTTGTGTGACTGATAATGTGTATGTTCCTGGGTGGGTGAAAACCAGATGCTAAGTGTTCAAGTAACAGAATATAAACATTTTATGATTTCAGTGACATTAGATAACTGGTATGTTCAGTTAAATATTTTAAGATATATCACTGACTAGGTGCAAATGGAAAATTCCAACCGACCCTCAATAGAGGTGATTATAAACATTGTCAGGAACAGGTATGAAGTGCTTGTGATCAGTAAAAGTGTCTGATTTACAATTTCCAGTATTATTAACATAGATTACATTTCCTTGTATGACAAGTACAACAGATTTCATATTATTACAGGTACAATACACATTTCTTTCAATGGTTACGTTAGTTACTATATCAGTTCTGAACTAGTAAATAACAAATGTGTAGCATGTTGTTTTTATGAAAGATATGGGTCACTGAACTTAATCACTATAGTATTCTACTATATGTTAAGGAGAAATTGTTACTTGACTCTTATAGTAACACTTTTACTAGAACAATTAAACTAGTTAACAACAATGGTGAGACGAAATGAGAATGTAAATATTATTTACATGTCATTACATAGGTATGCAAGAGTAATTTGACAATAAGCTGCAATACTTCAGTATTCACACTTGCTTCATTTCACTTACTTCATTATGACTAAAGAGTTTTATATTTACATATGTACAGTTTCAGTGTAACAAATACATCAGGCATAGTTCAACACTGTTGCATGGTGAAAGATGGATGCTGTTGTCAAGATGTCAACAGATAATAGACAAAAAAACTGGTGATAGAAAACTTGTGACAGAGTGTTCTCTTTGGTGAATGAGACATGTGTTACACACTTATTTAAAATGATAAGGGACAACTTTTGTGTTTCTGAAGAGGTAAAAGTTAGCAACTGGCAACAACTTATTGTTATGTATGGGTATGATATACCTACAAGAAAAGATATCGTACAGAACAGGGAGCCAGAAAGAACTCTGTTTTGACATGTACAATCTTCAATAGACATGTAAGCATGGTTTCTCTAGTGACTGTGAATATTGTTGGTGCTGATTGAAGCCACTACAACAATTTCCATGTTGTCACTGATCCACACAAGATCTTAGATGTCATAGTGCATGAAATGTCTCTGCCAGTATGTCATTTTGTTGATATGCTATGGTTTATTGGGAGTCGAGACTGGAAACAATTGTACTGCCCTATGACTGGTTCTGTCACAAAGTAGTCATAAAAATGCCACATGTTGTCTGCTTATTCTTCTGAAATATGAAGGTCATCATAATCCTTCAATATTAGAAGATATGCATTTTTTAAGTGTCGGCAGTCTCTGTTTAAAACTGCTTGTAGAGTCATCACACTTTACCGATCCACTTCTGTACCTTAGCAAACTGGTGTAATGGCCAGAATGCATAGATTGACCATGGTGATACACTACACTGTGAGTATCAAACACTGATTGGTTAAAACTATTCTACCAGCTGTGTAATCTGTGATGGGAGTGTAAACTCAGAGCTCATTGGAGTCAAATCTGTGCAATATTTGCAACAGATATTGAGATGACTTCTGAGACGTTTGACTCAGTACATCTGCCTCCACACCTTTTACAGGAGTGACCACATTAAGCATTTGTAAATAGCTGTCGAAATTTGATACTTTTGGCTTGAGGGACAGAAAGAGTAATCCACAGCATGTCTTCTGTGGTTTCACGCTGTGAATGACCACATGATACACATACATATTTGGTTACATATGACACAGTGAAATACAGGTGCATTGGAGTGCTGTCTTCATCCAAGTTGTTTATGATAGCCATCATAAACTCACTAATGTCTTGCTGTATGTCTGCAGCAAAATGTAGTGCATCCATCATATGTACCTAACACCTGCCGTAGTGGTGTTAGTGACTGCACCTTGTTAGACTGGTCAGAAGCCATGCTGACAATCTGCTTCAATGCCTTTGATAGGGAGGGTCTTGTGAAGCAGATATTGCCTGCACAAAGTGTGGTATGTGGAGAAAAACTTGCATAGCTGAGTTAGCATAGCAGTTCACTCTAGTGCTCTTGTCAAAGACTGGCACAGCAGCTACATCAACTGATTTCTGATGAACAGCTCGCTCTGAATGTTTAGTTGATATTGTGACCTTTGTTGAACTCTTTAGAGTTGAATCACTTGTGGAAGCTTGTGCCTGTTTGCTGACACATGTAGATATGACTGTATGATGTGAGACAGCCAGATATGTAGGCAGTGGTATTAAAGACATTTGTGGCTGATGGAGAGTACGTAACCTGTTGTACTCAACAATACATCGCTTGTCAGCTCGTATCTTGTGAGTGCAAGAGTTATAATGTGCAACCCAGAAAGACTACGGACACGTGAAAGTGCCACGTAGCTCATGCCATCCTTGAAAATGTCTGCACCTATGTCCACCATTGCTGAATCCAAACTCAAGCCCTGAGATTTGTGAATAGAAACAGCATATGCAACACATAGTGGAAACTGTTTCTGTTTACATAGATATCCTTAAAACCTGAAATTTCACACAGGTACATTCTATCTGTACAGGCTGTTCCATGTTGTCAAAGTGAACTACAAGTGTCTCGATATATGTCCTCTGAATATTGTAGACAAAGTCAGTGATGTTTTCCATGGCACCATTTACCATGCCTCATTCAACATCGAGATTATGTCGTAGCATGATACATGCATTTCTACAAAGTATAAGAACAGCTTCTAGGCCAGCTGTGTGAAACATCTGACTTCAGTTCAGTGAGTCATTCAGTCATCTTTGCTACTAGGTTGTGACTGAGAATGACACCATCAAATGTATCAACAGCATGCAGAGTTAGAATTTCTTGTCTTTCTCAACAGCATAACATTGTTGAACTCAGTGTATTTCTTTAGTCGTGGCATAAGACACACTATGTGTGCCTGTAGAGTACACATCGCTGAAAACATTACATGATGTTTCTATGGATGTAGTATCTACTCTGATTCTCTGATTGTTTAACATAGCAACATGTCTGGTGATAGAGAACCTGTAGAGCTTGATCTAAAAGTGATTTGTAAGCCAGATCACCACTTTGGCACATGTTCTTGTACAACTCAACATAGGTGAATAACTCCAAATGTTATAACCTGCAATGCAGCCGAGTATGTTCTTAGCTTGCTTGGCAGTCAGAGTTGCAAACACATGCTCTGCATTAACTGGTACAAGCTGTAAAGGTCCCCCAATACAACAATACTTTTGCTACCAAATGGTACCCATCATCAGTACCTAAGATCTCCTGTATACGTAGGTGTATACTGGCAAGCATTACATTGGAGACCATGCTGATTTCATCAATGATGAGTAACTTCATCTTTGTGAACATGGAACAGATCTGAGATGCAACCTCAAATGGCAGTTTACAATATTCTCCTGTTTTGCCATGTTCCACTGGCAACATAAAGCGGTGTAATATAACTCTACCAATGTTGTATGCAGCTAGTCCTGTGGGAGCAGTAACAGCAACAGACATTGATGACCCTATCAGGCTCCATATTTCAGCAGTGATGGCTTCAATAAGGAAACTCCTTCCTGTGCCAGCTGAACCACTAACAAAGATCAGTAGTGGTTTATAGTCAAGACAGTCACATTTTTTTTCATGTAGTAGGCCACATCGAAAGCGTCAATGACTTGAGAGTGAACTACATTCTGCTGCTGATTCTGTCTTTCTCAAGTCAGCTGGGTTGACAGTGGAGTGTGTTCCATGTTCCATGGCAGTCTCAATTTCTGAGATTAACACTTGTGGGGCATTTAAATGCAGAGGTTCACCTAGAACAGCTTGTCCTTCTGGATCAAGATTGTCTTGTGAGCTAACAGGTGTGTCTTCCTGAAGCTGCTTCTCTGCCTTCTCAAGCTGTTCTTTCCCAGCCTCCAGTCTCTGTATGCATGTCTCTGAGTATTCAGTTTTGAAAGTCTCAGTAACTGAGATTGAATTCTTCCTCGAATGTATCACAGTCACCTTTAATTCAGACTCATTCCTCCAGAGTCTCAATAGGAATAGGAGAGCAAAGTCAGTAATGTTCTCTGCCTCGATGTGCCTAGATGTAATTTACAATGGTCTATGAGCCATGGCTTGTGTCTCTTTATGAGACAGCCATCCACCCGCTCACCTTGTAAATGTGCCGTGTTGAGTCAGGTGATATATCTGCCTTGTAGTCATACCACTTAGCCACCTGAAAGAGACACATATCATCCATGTCATCGTGTCTGCGGGGGTAGTATGTGTCTATCAGGTTATTCTTCAAGATATGTTCTGAAGAAGGTCTATTGGCAGGAGTTCCTCAGTCTCAGCATGGGGAATCAGTACACGCTTGCTTTTCTTCTTGTAGTTCCACTCGAGAAACCGGACAGCGCCAGATTTCGCACAGATATGTACCCATTAAATGGTCACTGACTTCATAAGCTCCACTTTCTCTGAGTGAAAGGGTCTTCAAGCCCACTACCATAGCTGAGATGTCAAGCTTTTGCTTGAACTGGCAATATCTTCCCAAAGATCTTGCAAGCTAGTCTCGTTTACTTGGTTATGTACGAAGTCACATACACACCAAGGCCAATGAGTTTTCAGCCATGAACTGAACATCAATGTTTGTTGCCACATTAGGAGAAGAGTGGGTTGTAGTCATTGGATGTACACCCTTCTCATCTCTGGGTAACTCAGTATAGCCTCTTGGTTGATTTTGCCTTCAAGTGGTGTTGCATTGCTGAACAAAGTTCATTCATTGGAACCATCCTGACAAACTCATCTAGGGAATCCAAAGTGACATTGTGCGTACTAATTAGATTTGTTCTTTACTACTCGCCAGCAGTATTTTGCACAAATATGTCACTGAACTTTTGTACCAACTTCCATAGTGTAGGACTGTCATACTTGTCTGGAATGTGACAAGTGATATATTGCTTGATGGATGCTAGCACTTGTGCTGCTTCATGTTCACCTGTGTGGTGCATCCCGATCCACAATAACATATGAATATGAGGGCACCCCATGCTTGATATTCCGTCCTCCAAAAGTAATGCTCCACAGTACCAAGAGGTGGATTGTCCTTTGACAATATGAAAGTCAGAATGTCATGTAACCGCTAGAAAATGTTGTGACTGACACAGGATCAAGTGAACACATTTCTCTGACAGTCATTGATGAAATGACATAAACATCAGAATTTGCCCACCTCAGCAGTTCAATGAGCTCATCCCAGGCTTATTCAGCACCACTAAGTGTGACAAACCATATGGCTGCACCATAGTCTCGCAGCATTGTCATCACTTTGGAGTGTCTGCATACCAATATTCTTTGGTGCCACGTAGACTTGAAAGTATGGAAGACAGATTCACTTGCACATTTTCATCTTTCTGCTTTAATTTCTCTAGAAATTGAGCAGCTGTTATTCCATCTAGTGGAGTTGTGAGATGAATAGTATATGCAATAGACACAGACAGAATGCTAAGTTCACTCTCCCAGAGGAGATGAAACAGGTACTGTATGTTAGGTCTGAATTTGCCATCTTTACTGAGCACATGGCTAATGCGTACTCAGCACCCTGTACACACACCTTCCCTTTCATCTAGCCATCCACCTGACCCTTTTGGGAATAAGTCTGGGAAACAGCATGCTTCTAGTGTTGCCTCCCAAATGCTGACAGGCTCACCTTCCACCTGTTTCATTTGCTAGAGATCAATATTGTCTCCTACTGGATCTCTGCCATGTAGTGGGTGAATTGTGTACTGCTCATACACATTGTCAATTGTCTGTCCACTGACCTTCTCAATCATTGGCTTAGTTGTTTCTAGGAAATCATGTTGAACAGAGAGACTAGTCATGTGATCTATGTCAAGGTCTGCATAAAAGGGATTGTTACTTTAAATAACTAAGAGCAAGCTTTACCTTCTGTACATTGACAACATCTGCCAGATGACCTTGGACTTAGTTGAACACCATTTACAAGAATCACCAAATTATTTTCCATAGAGATTGCATCCACATTTTCCTGTAGAGGAAGTGGAGATACATCACGGAACCCTTTAGAGATCTAATGAGTTCTTTCTGTGGAATGTTCCGTGTCTTTGTGTTCAGATGTAGAATGGTTTGAAATGGTTTCATTGTCTGAATTAGAATGCGTTCAAACATATTCAGTGTCACAATCTCACGGTGTAACATTGCCCCATATTATTCAACAGTGACCTTGGTGGCAGAATGTTGACTTAGTTTGAGAAAGAGTGTTTGCACAGCAAATGGTGTTTTCAATTAAAGTCAGATTTCATCAGCAAAATGCTGAGAGACGGATACATGTCATTGTATGTTAACAGGGTTTCAAGGTTCACTATGACTGTTTGTTTGCTGTAGCACAGACGGTCACATGACACATATACAGAGTCAAACTTCGAGCCTTTACCAGCTCACATTTTGGTATTTCTTTGCTGTACTGTTTCAGTATGTCAGATTCTAACACAGAAACAGATGTTTCAGCAGAACTTGCTGACTGATATATAGTTGTGTCTGGTACAGAAGTCACACATTGCAGCTGTTTGAGAAATGTGATGACACCCTACATGTCACCAGACTGCAATAAGTCTTTTAAACAAGTGTACTGATTGACAACTCATCAGACTTCATATACCCAGTATACAAAGTTTCACATGCCTGTTTGATGCACTCCAGCATCCTGCATGTTGTGAAAGACACTGTCACAAACATCACTATCAAGGCATGCTACTGAGTGACCCATAAGTCCAGTATGTGGACGAATTTCACAAAGGTCAATCTTGTTAAACAGTTTATATCTTTCTTTCGATCTGTTATCACAAATAGGTTGAAAACTGTTCAACTTTTTCAAATGACAATGCTTCCTACGGTTGCAGGTTTCATCACATGGCCATGAGAGACAGTGCCATTTATGGGACACAGTGGTTGCATCACAGTCATCATCTGTTCATTGTTGTGTCATAACTGACACTGAGTAGATTGACCAGCTTACTGGACTCATCAATGGTGAACTTGCTTTCTTTTTCTGTAAATAATAAGATTATTCCCAGAAATATGCCTCTGAGTGCTGTGTATGCATCCAGTGACCTGTAGAATACATCACAGAAATTGTGCACAATCAAAGTAGAATACCGTTGTAGCCTTTTTGATGTCGCGCACAACTTTTCTGAATAGTTCAAGCATCTTACGCCATAAACGTTGAAGAACAAATTTTGCTCTGTTAACAAATGTGCATACTTTGAGATGCAATTTCATCAAAGTCAGATGACTCTGTCTTTTTGCACTCATGTCTCATCACAGCAGCAATAAGCCTGTCGATCTTAGCTTTACTTGCAGCGATCGGAAATACTTTTGCTTTCTCAGATGAAAATCACAGCTGTGAGTTTACTGTGCTGTTTAGAAGGTCTGTTGATGGTTGCGTAGCAGTAGTTGTGTTTTTGTCTGAGAGATCTACATAACTGTTGCTCAGGTAAATATTTTTTACTTGCTGTTGAGCAAGTATGTGGTTTTGTTGTGGAGTGAGTTACTGTAGAGTTCACTATTCCAGTAGAACTCTGTATTGTTTTATGTCTTGAAGTCACATCACTGTTTTTATCATTCTTAAGCAACAGTGAAGTACTATGATACCTGTTTTATCTTTTTATACATGCTCATCTGTATTTACTAGACATCTTCAATCTGTTAGTTCACAGTAGCAGTCAGCAATGTTACAGAAGTATCAGACACCTGCATAAAAGACACAGAAAAAGAAAATATTAGTATATGCTTGTGTTGATCACTTCTAACATTGTATATTGACACAGATGATTTATATATAAAAATTACAAAAAAAAAAAGATTCAGAAAATGCTTTAATCAGATTGGTTGCTCAAATTTTGACAGTCTTATTTTAATTCATGTTACACTGTCCTGTATAGCATTATCACCATGCCACATAGATTTTTTCGTACTATTTCACTTTTCAGCTATGCAGAATCACTGCAATTCTGTATAATGATTTTGACCTAGTATTGTTAAACTGCTGGTCAAACAACTACTTTATTTAAAATCTTTCTGTAAATGAGTAACAGATTAATAAAGTCAACTTCAAACACTTAACTGTTGAATAGTAATTGTCATGATAGCTATAAGGCATTCACAAGAATCATATTGACAATTATTTAATTATATCTTTGGGGCAATATAACACTTGGCTCTACCTTGTGCCACATTACATCTCTAGGGAGTGCTTAAGATATTGTTAAGACAAGCTATGTTCATGTGTTATTGCTAAGACAAATAATCACAATTATTGATTAGAATGAATATCAAGGTCACTTGTGGAGTGACAGAAAACAATGAAATGTGAAAATGTAGCTTCAGCAATTACATAGTTATGCAGGTAGAGTTAAGATTTCAGAATAAGTATGTGAAATTGTGTTGACTTATGTATTTGTACATTAGGTAAGAAGTAGGAAGCTTTTCCTTCAGTAATCATCATTTTTGGAAAATCATCAAATTATGTCGAATTTAAATTTTTGAAAAAACAGTGTCGGTGCATGAAAGTGTCACAGTATAGTGTTGTGTGTTTGAAAGTGTCACAAAATAGTGTTGTGCATGCGAAAGTGTTGCAAATTCAAGCTTGGGAGTGACAACTGTATCCATTATCGAATCATATCTGATTGCTATTTGACTGACAGCTAGTTCTGCCAATGTTATGCTAGAATTATCAGGCTATGTGAAACAACCAATCAGAGATGGAGAATGCTGAAGAAGAAGTCAACAGCAGCCATCTTAGGCTACACTGAGGCGCACTCACATTTATAACTGTAAGTACATTATATTTTATAAAACATTTTTCTAGTATGATAAAAGTGCAAGTAACAGGTAAATAGTATTAATCAAAACATTTTGTACTGCTCTATTTGACTATGTTGCTAGAAATAATCTATGATGCTGCATTATTTAGGTAAAAGTGTTTAAAGTTAGACAGTATTTGGTACTTACTGCACAGATACAGCTGAAATGGAGGGAGATAGGAAGGTCATGTACCCACAACAGAAGAGGGAACCAATGAGACATGTTTCTACAGTTGTAATTGTTTAAAACTGCCTATCAAAAGGATGCATTTTTCCACCTTAAATTTTAGCACATTTAGCTGTAGCATAAGTGCAGTGATAGTCACATAGACTCACATTGGTTAATGAAGGCACAGTAGTAGCCAATGATCTGTTTTGTGTGTCATGGATCAGCCCACTGAAGCTAGGTGGAAGTTAGGAGGAAAATAGCAGTTTTACTTTCACTACTGCTTAGGTACTGCAGGGTGAACACTGACTTTTTGGTAGTTCTCTGTCCCCTCTAAGTTTAAAACTGAGAATGGCAGAAGAGAGCAAATGACTTTGTGGATTGTTGGAAGCAGTAGAGTGAGACGAGCATCTGAGTATGCCCAGAAGTGATTTTGGAGAAATCTGCAGCCCCAAATTGCTGTGTTAGGTGTGAGCACCTCATGCCAACCATGCACAGACTTTTGAGTACTAGGCTTATCCAGACATATTGTTGATACATCTTGAGGCAATGATTTGGAACCAAATGTTGGTAGATTTAGTAACAGAAGCAAAATTGGACCTCGCTTCTATTATGAGTATGTTGCCTGCCTGTAAAATAATTTTTTGGATATTACAGAGCCTAGGGTCTGGCAAGCAGAACACAGTATGTACCTGGTTGACAGAGCCCCAAGAAAAGTCAGCATACAGATATCTACATTTCTACGATGTCTGAAATGTACAACATACATCACCCAGAAATTAAGTATTGTTATGACTGGCTATACCTACCAGACAGTGTACACTTTCGCATGCTGGCAATTGTCATTTCCTGGGAGATCTTTGAGATGCAACCTCAAAGTCATCTAAGAATGTCAGACTGTTTGAATAAATAGCAAGTGAAACAAAGTTCTTTTCAGAACCAAAACATGTTAGTCAAAAAATAGAACTGCTGCATACATCACTCACACAGATGTAACACATGGGTCGGGAATATCCAGATCATGCCAGGCTGTGGAACAAGCCTGGGCAAAGTGCAACTGCAATGCAGCAGGTTGTTGTCAGTGATATTTTACATTGCTTTGCCATGATCAGCAGTGTTAAATATTTCAGTCTGGCAACCTGCATTGTGCATGTTACTCTGGTACTGCATCAGTGTAAGTGGCCAGAGAGGACTGGGGGATACCGTCGACTGAAGTGCAGTGGTGGTAGGTTCAAGTATGACAGTATTTAGTACTGATAAGCAATTGAACCATAATGCATGCAAGGTGTTAATGCACCTATTTGGATATCATTATGGTGTCATTAGTATGCAGGTGTGTCAATCATCAGTAACTTGTCCCTGGTACTGTGTGGAGGCAGACCTGTTGGCTACTGATGCCCCCAGTTGCTTTGTGGTAATGTATCTCAAAACTAGATCGTGGTTTTTCAATAAAAATACTGCTGGTAGTACAGTGGACTTCTACCATTTTATCTTATCATGGATTAACTGTATAAAATGTATCCCCCATGGCCCTGTTCACTCTACTTCCTCGACCAATTAGGCTAGAGTTTGAGCTGCACTATAGCACAATGGTTACTTTAAACAGAAAGCCCACAGTTGGGTGAGGGGTGAGTACAGTGGACCACCATGGATATATTTTTCATAGCAACCCACAGTTGGAGGGAGGGCTGATGCCAACACATGGTAGCCCTGAGCTGAGTGGCCACACACAGCTGTTGGCTGCCATGTTGTACTGTGCAGTACTGCAGGTACACTGTGGTTGTCATTTTTTTGTTTGGGGCATCAACAGTGTGCAGCAGAAGTACAGGTTGTGGTTGCAGATGCTCACGTTATTACCGGATTAATACCAGGATGTGTCAAGCATGCATAGGAGTGTTACTGTACCACAATACAACCCATGTGAAAATTATTTCTGTGTGAAGTGGTATGGCAGGGTTGTATGAGGCAGAAGCACCTCATGCCAGCAATGGACAAACTTCTGAGTAGTCAACCTCACCCAGACATAGTTGTAATCCATCTTGGCTGGGATGATTTAGGCATCAAGCGTTGGGTAGATTTAGTGGCAGAAGCAAAATTGGAACTTGTTTCTATTATCAGTATGTTGTCAGCCTGTAAATAATTTTTCAGGTATTATAGAGTGGTCTGGCAAGAGAACACCATGTGTACTTGCTTGACAGAGCACGGAGAAAGGTGAACATACAAATGTCTGCATATCTAGGCATGTAATGTACACCATATATCACCCTGAAGTTAAGTTTTCTTATGATTGTTTATACCTACCTAACGGTGTGCACTTCACATGCTGGCTATATCTGTTTCCTGGGAGAGTTTTGAGATGGAATTCAAAGTACTCTAATAAAGTTAGACTGTTTGTACACCTATTGAGCTGTAAAAAAAAACTTTTAAGAACCAAACATGTTGGTCAAAAACAGAATAAGTATATAGAGCACTCACACAGGAGTAACACATAGTTGGTGATATTTACAGAAATGCAGGGCTGGTAACAGTTGACCTTGGGTGCATGACAGGTGTGCCAGGGTGATATTTTTATGGCTCATGGCATGGGTCAGGTGTGTTGAAATATGTAACGTGGCAGTTGCATATTATATGGTTCTGTGTCATAGTGTCAGGGCAAGTGCCCACAGAGGAGCACCAGTGTGTACCAATATGACAGTGCTTCTCCTACATGTGACTACTGTGATGTCCACTTGTAGATATAGGAAAATTCTGCAAGAGACATCGGGGCACTGTTTTCTATTTATAGATGTTTTTTGTCATGCTACGGTGAGCTGCTGAGCATACCAACTGACTGTGTGTGTTGGTGGTTGGTCTAGCTAACAGGGAATTGGGCACCCACATCAAGAAAACAGGAAAGGGGGATGCATGGTTGATGGTGATGGGAACCCCCTTTGTCAAACAAGGAAAGGGGGCACACAAACCAAGAGGGATTTATCACACCCTTGGCAAGCAAAAAAATGAGTGGATTACATTATGCTAATGGTCACTGGGTACCCTCATAAACACACAATAAACATATGTGTTCATAAGCAACACAAGCACTCAGTGCTGCTATGTTGGGTAACGTAGGGAGAGGCTTGTTGTGGTAACCCTGTGAGATCTTTGCTTTCATTGCACTTTTATTTTTCTCTGATGTCATTGCCTAATTAGGCAGGCAGGCTGGTGGCAACTGCTGCTGAGTGATTGGGGAATGTGGAACACACCTACTGTTATGTACTGTGCATCTGACCCAACAGTAACCATTCCGCTAATTCTGTAGTACCACAAGATGCTGGTTGTGAAGAGACCAGCCTGAGACAGACAATGCTTCATCTTCAATAGACAGGAAGATGAACTTTTGATGTAGCTGTATTCAAGCTGTGGTATTTGTTATTACTTGAACATAGCATGACATGGCACAGAGTTGTGTATGTTTTTAGTGTGTTGAAATACACTAATTTTTTGTATGGAATGATAATATTTGTGATTATGAAAATTATGTTTTAAAATACTGTTCTTGTCATGTTCTAATCAGATTACTTCATAGAATACATAGAAATATATAGGCTCTAATACATGACAGTAATGGGATGTTTGTGTATGTTTTATTGCAGAATAGAAAATTAAAGATGAGGCTGTGGTTCATGAGAGAGGTGTGTTTGCTGCTTGAGGCAGTCCAAGCGAGGGTAGTGCCTCATTTTAATGCGGAGCACAAACAGGAAGTTGGACTCAATGTGGAGGCGTGATTATTAGCTTCCTGCACATGGTCTTAAGAGTAAAAAATAAGACCATTATGCAGTTGAAGAGGAAGTGGAAGCTGTTGTGCCAATGCTTCTATGTTTTGAAGCAGAGAGAGAGATACTGGAGAATGACAAGTGCTGGTACTACCTCACCTATGAGCTATGGAAGCTGCAGGAAGCCAGCTGAGGGGAATGCTCACCATTGTAGTTATTCAAAAAAGCTCAGATTCTATGATATTTAGTACAGATAGCACAATCAGGTAAAATAAAGTTCTTTTCTGATTGAAGTCTTTGTTGTTGTAGCCATGTTATTATCACAATATCCAGCCTGATAACTTTCGAGGTAAAGAGAGCCTCTCTCTTCATCTGGATGCCTGCAGAGGGTGTTAGCCCGGACGGTGCTTCGTGCCGTCTGCCCCACCCGCCCCAACCACCTCCCACCCAGGGGTGGCTGTCAATTTATTGATCCACCCGTGACATCACATCCGGTGTCATCACGCCCTGTTGCCCAGAACCTATCTCCCCACTTTCCCATTTGCAGGTTATACCTGTTGGCCACTAGAGGGACCTGTGTTCCTCACTACTTCCTACTCCTATCTGTACAGCACTACTTCCCTGGGATCTTGCTCACCACAATGTATTGGCCCTGCATCATGCTCTTCCTGTGCCTATCCCCACTAGCAGTGCACTTACCCACTTACCCATCTGCTAGTCCACACTGTGCCCTGGCACCCTCCCTCCCTTGCTCCTGAACCTCCTCTCCTGCCCCTTGGGACCTCTGTGTGTCCCCATCCTCCCTGCCATTCCCCTATAGCTTTCTCTTCAACTCAGGCACATCTGGGTGTCTTCTTATTCTTGCTTTCCCTTCTGTACCTCCCTGCCCACCCCTGCCCTTAGCCTCCCCATGTCAATTGTAGGAAAACCTCTCACCATCTCCCAGCCAGGTGTTAGTTATGCTACTACTCCTGTCAGGAACATTCATCCAAACCCTGGCCCGGTTCCCAGGAGCTCCCCAACTTGCACCACAGGCCTATGCATGGTCTCCATGAATATCTGTAGCCTCCAAAATGTTTGACTCACTACAATGCCTGGTCACATCAATTAACCCTGATGTTATCACCCTGGTTGAGACTTGGCTGTCGAAATCCTCCCTGATTCCTAGTCTCCTTCCTGGTTTCACCCTTTCCAGTCCGACCCGTGTTGGGAGGCAGGCGGTGGCTGCGCTATTTATGTCAAGGATCTCCCGTTATTGGCCCTGCCCGCTCCCATCCTGACTCCAGGGCCCAGGCGCTATGCTGAAACCAACCCCTGACCCTTTAAAGGGACCCTTTATCTGACTACTGCATATGTGCCCCAGGGACCAAATGCAGGCCATTGCCTCTCTTACAGAATATCTTACCTCTCTACCTCCTACCGCTGATCAAATTCTGGTGGGTGACTTAAATGTCAACTGGCTCAGCCCCTCCTCCTCCTCTACCCAAGACTCTCTTTCTGCAATAGACCCAACGCAACTAGTTACCCACCCTACCAGGACTAACCCCAAGAGAGGCTCCAGTACCCTGTTTGATGTGGTACTCACCAACCGCCCTAATCGGATCCCCAATGTACAAGTCCTCCCAGACTCTCTCAGCGATCACTGCCCATTCTATTCCACTGGTCAACCTCAGTCCCCAAACCCATAGCACAGTCCACATGCACGTGCGTCCTAATACCTGGTGGACTGATAAAACTAAGGAACTTCTGTCCCAAATTGACTGGTCTCCTATACTGGCAACTCCCTGACATCGACACAGCTCTCTCTTCTTTACCCAAACTTTAATAATGCCTTTGATATCTTTGCCCCAGTGTTGACCCGCCGTTCTAAAAGGAAGAATGCCCCTGGGTTACTCCAGCTTTGATCCACCAGCTCAAACATAGGGACAACCTATGACACCATGCCATTGAGACTGGCCAGCCCAATGACAGGCGGTTATATGCTGCACAAACAAGTGCACTGGCCATCAGAAAGGCCAAGTCTGAGCACTATAGGTCCTCACTTACTGCCTCATGGGGAATTCCAGAACCTTCTGGGATAACATTAAACAGTTAAATGGGAGTGCACACCCCCACCCACCCAGATCAACATTAATGGTGTGATCTCCTCAGACCCAGCCCTCATAGCCAACCACCTCAACACCTCATTCACTGACCTTAGCCCTATCCTCCTACAAATTTTTTTGACCCTCCTCCCCAGCACCTGCCGGTAAATCTTTCTCGTCTTTATTTTCTCCTCCACGTGTTTCTGCCCAAGAACTTAGGCCACACCTTGTCACTGCTCTCAAGAGTAATAGTATGGGCAGTGACACCCTGGATCCGCTGATCCCACGGCTGGTCTTAGACACAGTCCTTACCCCATCACATGCCTCATCAACCACTCTCTTTGCCTGGGAAGGTTCCAACTGCCTGAAAAGTCTCCACTGTCACCCCTATCTTTAAAGGTGGTGATAGGACTGTGGCTGGAAACTATCGACCGATCTCCATTCTCTCCTCTCTCCAAGGCCTTGGAAAAGTGGTGGCCTCTCAAATCTCTGACTACCTCTCCACCTACAATGTCCTTTGTCCTGAGCAGCATGGCTTCTGAGCGGGCCACAGTACCAACACAGCCCTCCTAGAGTTCTCCAACTTTCTCCACTCCTCCTTAGACACTGGTTCTCTGGCTGGTGCTGTCTTCGTTGACCTCTCGAAAGTTTTCGACACTGTCTCCCACCCTCCTTCTTGATGCCCTTAGTCTCTCTGGTTTTGCTGCTGAACCTATCTCCTGGTGCACCAGTTATCTGTCTGACCACTCACATAGTAAAAATTAATGGGACCTGCTCAGACATCTGTCCCATCTTTTCTGGGTTCCCCAGGGCTCCATTCTGGGCCCTTACTATTCTCCCTTTACCTTAACACCCTTCCACACTCTTGCTCGGGAACATTCTATTGTAAGCTGATGATGCAGTCATCTTTGCCTCAAGTCGTAACCCTATTGCCCTCCAGGACTGCTGCAGAAGTCCTTCACTGAAGCCGGGGCTGGTTCAAGGAACATAGATTGGTGGTAAATCTTAAAAACAAAACTATGTTCTTCTCTCATCCCCAAAACAAGTCCTGCAACTTCAAACTCTCATTCACTCTGGGTCCTCATTCCCACTCTAACAAGTTTGCTCCTATAAATACCTAGGGATCCATTTTGACCCTCCTCTCCTTCCATGGACACATCGCTGTCCTAGCCACTGCCACTAATATCTGATTGGGCATCTTTCATCGGTATAAACACTGCCTCCCCGGAGGCTCTTCCGACTCACAGTCACCTCCTCTATCCTGTCCCTAGTGGACTATGGACTGCCGTGTATGGTGCTGCTGATCAGACCGCACTCCATAAAAATTGCACTACTCTGAATAAGGCCTGCAGGTTAATTACTGGAGCACCTTTGGACGCCACACACACCTGTCTACTGTATGCTAAAGCTGGTACTTGATCTCGATGAGCGCTTCAAATATCTTTACCTGTACCCTTACAAAAATACCTCCTTGGCTTTCCCCACCAGGATTGACCACCACCATATGCCGCCTGTCCCACTAGTTCATACTGACCTCTGGGAAAACCTCTCTTGTTATCCCTAGAGCTAGGACCTCTCATGGCCAAAGAGCCTTCAGCTTAGGCCCCTCCTGGTTCAACACACTTCCTCCATCTCCTCAAGCTCCAATTATATCGTGCTTCAAAACTTCTCACATAACCACCTTATTAACACCGATGCTGTAACTGCCGCTAGTCAAAGCCGCACTCAATACTTATGACAAAGCTTATTATTAAGCTGCTAAGGACAACATAACTCTGGTATTGTTTGCATCCATCCTACCTGTACCAGCTTGTTTGTATCTATGTATTAATTTACTGTTATACCTATGTGTTGTACTGCTATACTGTGTATTTTGGTTTGTCTTACTGTGACAAGGTATCTTTGTAAATGAGCCTATGGCTCAAAGGTTTTCCAAACTGCTGTTTAAATAAAATAAAATAAAAAAAAAAAACAATATGATGTTACAAGTCAAGTGGCTGTAGTATAAAACAACTGAATATTTCGATCGTCATCAGAGACATCATTTGTTTTGTCTTTCATTTTGTTTTTGTCTTAAGGAAAAGTATTTATAGCTGTTATTAAATAATAATGCATTTTTGTGCTACATATATATATATATATATATATATATATATATATGTAATAGATAACCAGCTCTAGGGTGTGCAGTCACGCTCTGATATATGCATGCCTTGGTGTGCTTTTGTTCAACCACCCAAGGCATGCATATATCAGAGTGTGACAGCACACCCAGAGTGGGTTATCTATCTTATAAATGGCCACAAAGTTTTTTGGTGAGAGTGGAAAAGTAGTTCCTGTCTCTGGCTGCTAAATAATATGCTGGCAGAGGTTTAAGATAAGGTTGTGTTGGAAAAATAAATAGTTTACTTTATTTCTGTAAAAGAAGGTGCTGTTTGTAGGAGAGGACAGGGAGCATGATTGGGGATCACGTTCACTTTACTTGTCAAAATGCACACAGGGAGGTTTATGGACATCTGCCACCATATTATTTTATGGTATTAAGACTGTTCAGTCTCACTACTTTATAGCATAAAGTGAAAGTGCTTGTGCTAAAAGACTGTGGAAATGGCAGGCAATTAGACTTTACATGCTTTTAAAAAATGAATGGCAGGATCAAGCACAACAGTGGGTACAGTGTGGAACTAGTATATCTACTAATGCCTGTGGGTGGCAGCTTGAGTGTGCCAGTGGCAGCAGTTGTATGTGTATGTGGTGCCTATCTGTTTCAGGTGTGGAGTGATCTCACTGCTGGTGAGAAGGTTTTGAGGGCTGGAAAGTAGCTTAGGCATGCGGTCGCATTCTTGGAGGCATGCGGTCATTGTGGAATAATGCACAGTCATGTGACATGTTTCAGCCAATAAGGATATTAGATTTTCACTGATTTTCCTTACCTGTTTTATAAATGTAAATATATATATATATATATACTGTATATATATATATATATATATATATATATAATACATGTGTCCTGATATTGACTTAGATCATTTTACGATGCTGTTGAATGAATAACCCAATGATAGTGATGGAGTTACTATCCAGTATCGATTTTATTGAAGTAGAATTGCATTTCATGTGGCATACTATATAAGTACTAAGTACTGTGTACTGAGTCAGCTTATGATCTTTTATTTATGAAATATTTATTTGCAGTAATTGTGATTTTATATGTGTCTGCAATGGCTCTGCAATACCTGATTACAGGCAATGTTAGGTGCCTGAAACATGTTGAATGCTTAAAGAAAGTGTAGTTAAAATGTGTTGACATTTACATGAAAAACTTAGAGGATCTACTTATTATCTTCTTTCACAGACCAGCACAGGCACTCCCCAGTCGCAGCTGAGGTAGTACCAGCACAGTCAGAAGCTTTGAGGTTAAGAATCCTGACACCGACAGTGTCATCCTTGTCGAGTCAGATGGTAAGATACTGATAGAAATAATTGTATTACATAATTGGGGTGGTATGAGGCTATCACGTAAAGTGTGAGCTGGACTACTTAACTCACTTGTTTTTAGGAAATACTCTTCAGAAAGTTAACATGAGTTCCAGCACCCATGTAATATTTGTAATAATACAATGTACACAAAAAATGGAATAGAATTCTGAATTTGATTGTCTAGCTGGTACCTTTTCAGCATTGTAAATACTCCAGTGTACCAGCTGTAAAAGGTGCCAGCTACCACTCAGCCACATCAGGAACTCCTGGCAAATCCATATGTTCATCGAAACACACCACTGCAAAGCTAACAGATGGATGGCAAACAAATGAGCAGCAAGTTTGAAATCAAATGGATGTTTTAAATATTTTTTGTAAAAAACAAACAGACCCTTTGTATAATTGCAATATACCCCTCCAGGGAGTGGGTATACTGAAGATTTTCCACTCTTGGGTGGTTAAGTCTCTCGGCTGCACCTTGTGACTGAACTACACCAGCCGTGGTAAATCCTCCACTAAACCAACACCCTGTTGGGATATATTGCTTAAAAATTCTAAACAGCAAGATATACTACTTCATAACTTTACTGGTGATTCAAAAGGAACAGATTTTACAGCCAGATATATGGCAGTTGTATACATCTCAGTTTGGTTTAACTGACTATGATCTACAACTGGTGATTACATTTCTAGACATCAATGGTATGTGAAGTATTGTTGTCCTATGAATTTCTTATCTATTTTTTTATAAGTGAATGTTCTCTTCATTGCACTCTAAGAAGATATTTGTACAGATCTGAATTGTGTTTTGTGTCATCTCATGTTCAAAATGAGTAATACAGGTACTCATCCCAATATATGTTATCTAGATCATGGCTGGTATATTTAAAGTGTTTTTGCATATTGATATACTATCCTGTTAGGTGAGATGTAGTGATGTGACCAGACTCAATATATACAGGAGAATGTTCTGTTGTTCACATAATGATGTGAGAAGGGAAGAATAGTAATATATGTTAATCAGGTTGGGGTGACCCATGAAAACCTAACAGATTGTGAAATTGAGCCTGTTATGTCCTGGTAATATATTGCCAGAATCTCATATTTTGAATGGACAGCATTGTAGGTCTATGCTAACATTGGAGTAGTTACTTAAAATGGGGTGGGCATCACTGAACAGCTGGATGGCCACGTGCAGTACTGCACAGAGAGAGTTTCTGAATTACAGTGTGGTGTGCATTGCTGATGTGGCCAGTGAGGTGTGGAACTCCTCTGAAAGATCGGCCCGGCACAGCCGGTACCGTTCATGTGAGTGAGTTTGTTGCTGTACCCATGAGCAGGGCCGGTGCATGGATATCACTGCTAGTGAATGACACAACATCCACAGAAACACAGAAGTGTCATTGCAAATAGAAATGTGGTACATGGTTGAATTACACAATGAGACACTATAAAAATGTATTTCACAATAAAAGTTTAGTGGTAGATTAATATATTGTGGTATATGTTATAATATTTTTACTTATATGTTTTATAGTGGCCAGAGAAGCAGTGCCAGTAACAACTGTGGAGGTAAAGGAGGAGCCTGGCACCAGCTCTGAGTAAGTAACCATCATAAAAGATATTCACACAAGATGTAGTGTCACAGCCCCTGCCTCCACAACCTCTGTTCAGTAGTATGGAGGACCTTGTCACCCCAAGGCAGCCATAGAACTGCTAATTGCTAGGTATTGTGAGAGCAGTGTGGCTATTTGTGTAAGGGATGAGTAAGTGGGGACGCAAACAGTACTGTAGTAGGCAGTCTCAACATGTGAATGGATCATTATGTTTGCTTGCACACATGTGCAAGAAACATAGTGCCATCATCTGAGTTTTCGGAGGTGTGGCAGCCCTCTTCCAATTCAGGCAGTGTGCTTGCAGGTGCGGCGCAGTTCTCCATGCCTGCTCAAGCTGTCTATGACAGCTCCAAAATGCAGTGGAGTCAGTTGAAGGGGAGCTATGCTTCCAGTGAGCAGCGATAAGATATCGCCTGCTCATGCTAGCTCCCCCTACACACTACCACACACACACACACACACACACACATATGCATGCATACTCGTGCTGCCCCACACACACACATTGTATGGCTGATGGGGTACCCAATCCCCGACAGCTGTGCTGCACCCCAAAGCCTTCCACATGCCACTCGTTGCCACCCCAGCGTGGCTACACATGTATAGCATGATGGGGTGCCCAATCCTTCAGCTCCACTGTCTCCCCCAGCATCCAGGTGCACTGTGAGCCCACCCAGCATTGCAAAATGTGTTACAGCCGACGAGGTGCCCAACTCTCGTCAGCTCCAGCCCCCAAACAGCCTTTCAGCTGCCATGCTGGGAGCCCACCCAGCATGGCAAACGTCCTCATCGCCTCAGTGAAAAATAAACCTGCAAACAAAAACTGTCCTCGGAGCTTCCCTGCCCTCCCACAAACTGCACCCACCCATTGTGCACCCTGCCTCCCCACCCCCACCCCATACTTACCTCGGACCTTGGCGCAACAATCTTCGGTGGACCGGGAACACATCTACACTCTTCAAAGCCGACCGCGAACTGAGGAAATGCTGGTAAGCTATATAATGAGATAGATAGGTTTTTTCAACTTTGCTGCATATCTCAGGCATTTTGGGGAATTTTGCACCAAATTTTCAACATGGGGTTTTGGGACCCTTTCTCATGAGTGCCTCACTGTAATGGCGATTAATCGGCCAGGGGTGATTTTGCAGTCACTGCACAAAATCACCTTTCGGACCAAGAAATGAAATGACACTGCCATTGTTCATAAGGTGGGCTCTCAAAAGCCTATGTTGAAAATTTGGTGAAAAATTCCTTAAAATGACTGTTTTACGGGCGTGTCGAGCAGTTCTTACGCACGCTTGTAAGTTTCATGATTTTCAATATTTTCACTCCAGATTTTCAACATTGCCATTTTACCACAACTCCTTATGAGCAGTACAGCTGTCATTTTCACATCTTGCCCAAAACGTGTTTCCTACATGTAGCACACAATGGCGCAGTCAATGTGTGAAATCAATGTATGGGACACATTAAGAAAATCACAGTGACACTGTTGATGAGCAGAGGTCTTAAAATTGCTATGTTGAAAATTTGGTGACAAAAGTCCATAAAATGACTGTGTTACAAGTGAGCATTTGCAGTTTCCACGCACCCTCGTAAGTTCATGACTTTGTAATATTTTCAGTCCAGATTTTCACCAGTGGCATTTTTCCACACTTCCTTATGAACAGTACAGCTGTCATTTTTCACAACATGGCCAAAATGTGTTTCACACTTTCAGTGCAGAGATGAGTGGTCGCTGTGGGAAATCATTGTTGGGACAGATAAAGAAAAGCACAGTGACACTGTTCATGATTGGAGGTCCCAAAATGCCTGTGTTGACAATCTGCTGTAAAATCCCAAACTAATTACATTACGAGTGTGTGTTGCACAGTTTCTATGCATGCTCGTGACTTCACCAGTTTTTTTAATATTTTTACTGCAGATTTGCAACATTGCCATTTTTACACCTCCCCATGAACAGTATAGCTGTCATTTTTACATCCTGTTCAGAATGTTCTTGCACCTGTGGTGCTAAATGCCGAGTCGCTGTGCATAAGCAGCTTCGCTAACAAACTGATATTGCCACTGTTCATGATGAGGGGTCACAAAAACCATGTTGAAAATTTGGAGTGAAAATACCAATGAATGCCTGAGGTATTAGGGTTTCCAACCATAATGCCCACCCTGTAGAGAATGACAGGCATCAGGGTGTGACTTGGGATTCTTGCCTGTCATGCTCATACCATTTCACACCCTGCAGCCAGTGAGAGGCATCGAGGTATGCCTTGGACCTTCGGCCCCAAAGTTCACCCCATTCTCCTATACTGCACCCATCTCACTGTATTTCCTGATGGAATGGGGTGAGCATAAGAGCCAATACCCCAAGGCACACTGTGACGCTTGTCAGTGTCTGCAGGGTGGGGTGTGGTGAAATGGCGGCCAGTGCCTGACAACACAAAGGCACACCCCAGTGCCTGTCACTCTCTGCAGGGTGGTGGTGGGGTTGGTTTCAGTTCAATACTTCACTGCCATTCCTATTACGCAGCTCTGTAACTTTACACTACCACTGCTAATGCCAGCAAGCAAACATTCGGCATTGACAAATGCTTGTTTGTATGTTGAGATTCTGTGACATAGTCTGTTATCTATATTTAGATACCCACTTTTTGCTTTTACTGTGCATATAGGTGTACTATATGGTGTCACTTCATGCATAGTTGGAAGGTATTTTGCTGTACAGTCTGCCCTATTTGTTATGATGCTACACTTATGATTAAATTTTTGGTTCTCAGTGGTAGGTGGTCAAGGTGGTAGTACTACATCAAGGGGAATGTATGATGTGGCAAGACTAGTATGGCACATGAGAGCAGCTGTACTAAGTCAGTTCTGAGTATGTTATCATAATTATCGCAATGTGTGCAGCGGTAATGCAGTGTACTGGACTAGTGTGTCATGCATGTATGTCATCATAAGTGCTTGAATGAAGGGGAGGTACTGAGATAAGAAGTGTATTTGTAGATAGAATGTTTGTGATAATCAAGATGATAAGGCCTATTGTACTACAGTGCATACTCAACCAATTCAAAACAAGTTTTCAGTTCAATGGGGAAGGCCTAGTGTAGTAATAGTGCTAGTTACCATATTGTAAGAGTGTGATAAATGGTAGCGGGGTACAATGGCTATGTCACATGGTGTACCTGCATTCACTGATGATGGGTGTGCTGTAATGCTTTACAATGTGTCAAGTCACCTGTAAGTGGGTACATACTGTTGTTGTTTGCTTATGGTATGCTCACACCCATACCCCTGAACACAGACAGTGGAAGGTTAGTGTGCAGCTATATATGACACAGTTTACAGATTGAGTAATGAAGACTGATGACTATGCATATTAATGGGCCACTTTTTTTTTGCATCAATTACTATGCAGTTTGTTTCGTTATAGCAGACTGCTGATTAAGTTATCATTTTAATCCTTACACAAGGATATGTCTCTCAAGGTTTTCATGATGTGAAACTGTTGGCATATGTTTAACTCATCAACATAGTCTAATGTAGGTGTTCCAAGCATTACTTCAATGCAGCTGTATAGCTTATGGTTAAGTGGAATTCAACAGTTTAACAACCTGAGTCTATGCATCAATGTTCTCATGGTGTAATTCATAGCGTATCAATCTTTGTGCAGCGGTGCAATGTGTCACGATGTGTGCATGACTGCAACATGACACTACAGGGTGATTAGGTCACTATTTACATGATTCTTGGCTGCAGCTTATTGTTATTATAATAATAATCTTTATTTGAAAATAGTGTAAAACCTTGTTCAGCAAATGGTGAAGCTCTACATGTGTGTTAAAACAATTTTACATATGCAAGTTAGTATGTTTGTGGCAATTGAAAAGTGTTACTTGAGAACAATTGTATTGTGTACAACACTGAGATAAAAATAACTTTTTAGTAAATTAGAAGATACTGATATCATTAACTAGTTATTATTTCTACATTCTGGGTGGGATATTCAGACTCGCGCCAGGCTGTGTTGCAAGCCTGGGCGCAGCACAACTGGGATGTGCTTGGCATTGACAGGGTGATATTCAACAGAGCTGTGCCATGGCACAGCATCATTGAATATTGCTCCTTGGCTACCTGCAGTGCACAGGGTGCAGTGGCAGTGACAGCGCAAGTGGCTGAAGTGGAGCAGGGGATGCACTAGCGGAAGTGCCGCTGCGCTTGGCTCAACTACTGTAATATACAAAAGTGCAGATGTAAATAGGGCTATAATGCATGCAAGCGGAAAAGGGCCATTTGCATGTCATTATGGCCCCATTTGCATCCAGGTGTGCCAGTCCTCGATGACTTGTGCATGCCATCCTGCCAGGCTGCAGTCATTGGGGAACGACGCTCTGTCCCTACTGGCAAAATGCTCCTCTGCCCGCTTGTGGACATATGTATAAATAATAAACATCCCATATCACTGCTGGTCCACTAGAATGCTCGTAGCCTGATCGTGGGCATATGTGATAAACTACAATGTCCTATAACCCTGGTGGTCTAGTGGACTGCTCATAGCCCAATTGGGAATATGTAATGAAATAATAGTCCAATATCCTTGGTAGTCCAGTGGACCGCTTACAGCCTGATTGGGGATATGTGATAAACTACAATGTCCTATAATCCTGGTGGTCCAGTGGCCCACTTTCAGTCTGATCGCGGTCATATGTAATGAAATTATGATCCAATACCCTTGGTGGCTCAGTGGACTGTTCTCAGCATGATCGCGGGTTTCAGTAAGATATATATGAAACAATCCATCACTGGTGGCTCAGCGGTACTCCTCCCCACCCATCCACTGGAGCCCCACTGCCCCACACCCGCCCAGTTAGTGGTGGTGGCAGCTCCCCATCTGCTTGCCATCCGCTGTCTGCCAACTGTCTCCATATGGTAGGAATGTACTAGCCTTGGTCCCACAGCGTAAGCAATGGGAGTGCAGGCCATACTGTACTACACAGTACAGAAATGTGAATACATCCATTCATATATCTGGTTTTTGTAGTACAGTACAGGCTGCACACCCATTGGCTTATGCTGTGACCCAACAGGTGTACAGCCCTACCATATGGAGTCGGAGGTGGCAGGCAAGCCAGTGAGGAGCTGCTGACTGCTGCTGACGAGGAGGGAGCGGGCGGTGCGACTGAGTGGGTCGGTGGGGAGCGGTGTACCACTGAACCACCAGGGATGGATTGGTTTGACATAATATATCACTGATGCCTGCAATGGGGCTGCGAGTGGTACACTGGAGCACCAGGGATATAGGACCATTATTACTATACTAATGCCCATGATCAGGCATGGGGGTGCCACCATGAAGGTGCGACTGAAGGCTTTGGTGGCCACTCACAGCTGGCAGCTGCCATGTTGTACCTTGCAATATGGCAGTTCACCTGTGGGTGGCCAGCTGTTGCCCTTTTGGGGGATCAACTGTGTGCAATGCAAGTAGGCTGTGATCATGCAGAGGTCAGTACATCCTGGGCTGAGTATCAGGATGTGGACCACGGATGGGATTTCCAATTGTGCTGCATACATTATTGATGTGCTTTGACTCATCAGCATTTGTACCAGGCACATTCCCTTTGAATATCACACCGGGCATCAGTGGGTTGCACGTGGGACACTTTGTTGCGCAATGTGCAACCCTTCTGAATATCCCACCCACTATTTCTTTACATGATGTGTAGAGAAAATGTTTCATTAAATAGTTGCCAATGTCACTGAGCTGTTGGTTTCTAAATGTTTAACATTATTACAAGTATTATAAAAGGGTCTGAGAAATGAAGCTTTCTAATTGGCTGCAAACATTCTAACACCCTTATGTTAATCTTCTTTAACATACATGTACAGATTGGCCATATGCTGAACAAGGTTTAAGACTGTTTAAAACATGTTTTATTATAATAGGAATAAGACACTCCCAGGGATTATGTTAATGGTCAGTTAATCACCCTCTAGGGCATGTGGCATTCAGGTACACCTTGTGCCACAGTACACCCCTAAAGGTGAGTAACAGACCATTAACATAACCTTGGTCATGCCTTACTGTTTAATTAATGTAACAGCAATAACAGATGATTTGTTTCAATAAAAATATGTACACAGAATACATAACTATATGACATGTGTGTCTCTTTTGTAGCAGTTATTAAACAGATGATTATATGAACATTAGATAACAGAAATAGTAGTGTTAGCTCACGTGTCATGCTATTATTCTCATGCAGGTGTGAACAAATAATATAGGTGCAGATGTTCAAGTTCACTTGTTCATACACAATTGAAGAGATAGTATCACTGTATATCACACTGTGTTGTTCATTATGCCAAAACATTTAAGTAGTGAGTGTTGGCAAATACTAACTGATATTGAACAACAGTGTAGAAAGTATACTGTTCTTATAGATCTTTTCAAATTGCTTACTAAGAACATAATACGATAGAAAAATATAATAACGGAACTGACAAGACAGGAGTTCTGATTTACATCACACCTCGATGGTCTTGAAAGTGCCCAGAAAATGTATTACAATTATTGAATTAGATATCAATATTGTAAGATGAAAGACAGGTAGGCAATCACCCTTTGAGGCTCATATATTGATTCATGTTTTTGTCACTTTGCTTGACACCCTCGCTAAAGCGGTGCACTGGCCACTGTCGCTGTTACCGCAGGCTTGAGCGCATGGTTGACAGTCTAATAAGAGACAATGTTGCACTCCGTGAAGGGCAGGAGAAATTGCTGTCCTTCATGGAAGCATAACAAGTGACTGTCAACCTTGTGCTTGAGCCTGTGGTTACAGTGACTAGTGAGACTGTGGCCAGCTCAAGCACTTCACCTCCACCAGTGGCATCCAGCTTCCCTGGGAAAGAGTGACCAGCCTACATAGCTCCTCCGTATCTCCTCTGGAAGGTGCAACAGCTTCCACTTCTATTGCACCTCCACACTGAATCCAACTTACGGGTTGGGCTGCCTCACAGCAGCACACTCTTCTCTGAGAGTTGTTCAGAATATTGTATATAGTTTTAAAATATCTTTTCACATATTTTTAAAATAATCATTTTTGTAACATTTTTAATGATTATGTCTATTTTTAATGTACCATTTAATTTTGTAGATAAATAAGAAAAAATTAATATATTTTCATGTTTTTATTTTTCTATTAAACGTGATTGAATTTATTTAACAATTTTTTTTGTCAGGACTGACTGTGTTTCATTTGAACGTTTAAAAAATATTTTTTACTTTAATATATGTTAAAATAAAGATTTTTTAAATAACACTTTTTCTTGTGGTATTATTAAGTTGTGGGATCTTTGTCATCAAATATATTCAGGTTTAAAAAGATAACACATTACAATTGTTGTTGTGTTACATATCTTGCAGTGTTATGACAACACTTTTGTAGGTACTGTACATTAATAAGTATGAGTTATGTTCAGAATTTGTGTTTAGTAAAGGTACGGAAGAGGACCAAGTAAGATATGTAGATATTTAACAGTGGTGCTGAGAAATAGAGTGCCACATTGTTTATGTCCCACAAGAGTAGTCTCATTGCTAGCAAAAAGATAGTGTGTGAAACAGTGCAACAGCATAAATTAGTATGTGACATAACAATGTTAAGCAAAAGGAAATAGATAAATATTAAGAGACATATGCTTGACATGGATGTTGTCTTACTCTTCATAACAGACAATTCTGCTAGATGACTTACTGTGTTCTTCATATGTGTGCATTTGGCTATGTGTGTCTGGTGCTGCCACTACAACATTGCGGGTAGTATTGCTACTTCTCATTCTCAAAAGACAGGATATTCATGGCAAACAAAAACATTTAATGCATCAGTTAGGGTTGTTCCAACTTGCATTCCACCCCCCAGCACCACACACACACACACACACAGACACACACACACACATGCAAGTAGGGGGAGGACCAAGGCAACATGATCAATCACAGACAACCAGCAGCAAGTGACAGAAATAAAAACAACTGTCTAAATGTACTACAAGACATCCCCACCCACCTGACTAGGTACTGCATGCTCAGTGGAGATCAACAGTAAAACTGAGGCTATGTACACCAAACGTACACGTCCTTGATTGCAGGTGCACACAATATACCACACTTAGGAGTTGCATTGGTTGTGTTGTTTTGGTCCTCCCACTTGCATATGCGTGTGTGTGTATGTGTGGTGCTGGGGGTGTGAATGTGGAGTTAGGGTTTCAACCCCTAACACCGAATTTCCTCACTTTTGTTGCTGTGGAAGAACCCTAACTGATGCATTAAATTGAGTTTTTTGCCATGATATATATATATATATATATATATTGGTAGCATGGTAGTGCTATCATAGTTGAGTTGAGTAGCACTTTTAAGGTTAAAGGGTGGTACTTTGCACCTTAATAACTTTGCTACTGCTTCAACAGATTTGCCTGAAATTTGGCAGGCATGGGGAGCACCAGATTTTGGGATCTGACAACTTTGTACCAGTCTGATATCCTACTGCAGAGTTATTAAGCGACATCCATAAGTGCAATTACGTTTTTTTGCAAATTTGTGCTCGCACTTACAGGTTGCATGGTTTGTGCGTCCAGTCCAAAAACTTCAGGGAACATGTGGTCAGGGTCCCCGATGGCCTTTTTGAAGATTTCATGAAAAAATATTGAATGGTTCAAAAGTTTTTCAAATAACAAGCTCCCATTATAAGTCAATGAGAAAAGCTAAAAGTTCGACACTTTCGCAAATGCAGTTTTTAGTGTTGCAAATGGCCCTAGTAGTGTCGCAAATCCACCATCTTGTTTTCAGTTACTCATCACAGAAATGCTTGGCATTTAAAATTGGGACCATCTAGTGACACAATTATTTCTGTGTTTACCTATTCGAGCCCTGATGATACTAGCCATGTCTTTATTTTGGGGTTAAACACTCCAGAAATATGTTTTCAAATTTCTGGAAAGTAGTGTAAAGTAGTGTTGCACCTGCATACATTTTCGAAATTTTGTGAAAGCTTTCACAAATTGTGACACTACTTTTCCAGGCTATGGCAAAATGACAGAATTCTTGCCACCCTGCTGCAAAAGAATGGTTTGGTCTTTGAGCTGAATTTTGAGGGAAGGCAGCCAACATCTAACAGATGTGCCATTTGGTGGTTTGGTGACAAAATATTGCACGAATGCAAAGTTACAGTACTCAAAGTTGATGTTTTTTCCCTTAGACTAACATGGTGGCATCCGCCATGCCTTTCAGGGCTCGTATCTCGGAAACAGTGCAAGATACAGAATTTTCTTTGCAACAATGTGTAGTGCTCAGGGCTATGCATTCAGGAAAACCTAGCCAGGAATCTGATGAATCATGTGAAATTTAATTTTTTTTTTCACGTTGCACGGTTCCTGAGATATAAGCAATTTAGTATTCCAACAGTTCATTTCTGCTCCGAGGCTCATTATTATGCATACATTCTTTGTACACACTGTGTTCTTCTATGCAGCTGTTGGGTAAAATAGGGTGTGCGCTTCCATTACTGTTACAGTTAGCATTTCCACTTGCATTTGCATGACCGCTTTGTGTTACCGCTCTGTGTACGCCACCGGTAAGACATTGTTTGAGTTTCATTTGCATATGTGCTTTGCATTCATGTTTCAATTTCTGTTTCCTTTGGTGTTATTTCTGCTGTTAACGTTACCATTTGGTTTCAATTACGGTACCATCACTGTGCGCATCACGGTTTGTATTTTCTTACGCTGCATCACTTTGCGCTATGCTTCTACTGTTTGCTGTTCCATTTACATTTCAGTCATCATGTGTGCAACTTTTAGTGGTTGCATTTCCTTGCACTACCATTACTATGTCACACAAATACATGTGGTGGGGAGCGCGGACCCACCACCAATTCCATTCACTATTTCTACTGCACATTCCAAAAAGAAGGAATTAGAGGAAAAACTCCATTTAATATATCAGTTAGGGTTGTTCACAGCAACAAAAGTGAGGAAATTCAGTGTTAGGGTTGAGAGCCTCCCTTGCACTCTCAGCTGCCACCCCAACCACCAATGGGTGTGCATTGGGGTCATTGGTCTCAACTCTACCCCATTTTCCTATACCTCAGCTTGTTTACACATGTGATGGGGTGAGAGTTAGGTCGATGACCCCAGTGCACACCCCATTGGTGGTTGGGATGGTAGGCTGGGGGTGCAAGGGGCTTTCAACCCTAACACCAAATTTCCTTGCTTTTGTCACTGTGGAACAACCCTAACTGATGCATTAAATGGATTTTTGCCTCTAAAATATATATATATATATATATATATATATATATATATATATTATAGTGGCATGGTAGTGCCACTATAGTTAGGGTTGAGGAGCCATTTCTATGTTAAACCCCAAAACTTTGCACCTTAATAACTTTGCAATCGTTTGATGGATTTGCCTGAAATTTGGAATATACAATCAAGAACCATAGGCCTTTGATCTGCCAAGTTTTGTACTGGTTGGATATACAGCTGTGGAGTTATTAAGCATGATCTGTGCACACGTTTACACTTTTCTGAATTCTGGTCGCTCCTACAGGTCGTACGGTTTAGGCGACTGGCCCAAAATCTTCAGGGAACATGCAGCCAGGGTCCCCGATGTGCCTTTTGAAGATTTTGTGAAAAAATATTAAACGGTTCAAAAGTTATTCAAAAACAGTTTCCCATTATAAGTCAATGGGAAAAGTTAACAAAAGTTCGATAGAGGCGCAAATGCATTTTTACTTTCGCAATGGGCCTGTTACTTTCCAAATCGGCCATTTTGTTTTCAGTTGGTGATCAGAGAAATGGTTGGCATTTAAATTTGGGACCCTCTAGCAACCTAATTCTTTTTGTATTCACCTAGTCGGACCCTGAGGATGCTTGCCATGTCTTTATTTTGTGGTAAAACACCCCAGAAATATGTTTTTCAAATTTCTGAAAAAGTATGAAATTACTGTGCTCACGAAGTGAGAACTTTTGCGAAAGCTTTGCAAATTGCGACAGTACTTTTCCATCTGTGGAAGTGACAGCGATTCTTTTGGCACCGCGCTGCAAAAGAACTGCTGGGAGTTTTGGGCTGAAATTTGAGGAACGGAGCCAACATCTCACAGATGTGCCTTTCAGTATTGTATTGAAAATATTACATGGCGCAAAAGTTATGGCACTCAAAGTTGACGGTTTTTCCCATAGATAAAATTACGGTGCCCAACGACACAGAAATTCTTTGGATCCTGCTGCAAAATAACGGTTTGGTCTTTTTCCTGAAATTTGAGGGAAGACAGTCAACAGCCCACAGATGTGCCTTTCAGTGGTTTGGTGAAAAACATTACAGGGAGGCAAAGTTATGGCACTCTGAACTTTCTTTATTCCCATAGGATAACATTACGGCATTCGCTCGCCTTTCAGGGCCCGATATCTCGGAACGCGTATGAGATAATGGACTTTTCATCATAAAATTCTTAGCCCCTAATAGGGGCTAAGTACTAAATTAGCCAGACAGTTATAAATAATATGACTTTTAAATTTTTTTCACGTCAGACGGTTCCTGAGATATAACGATTTAGTATTCCAAGTTCTCATTTTCTGTCGATACTCATTATTATGCATACATTATTTGTACTCACTGTCTTTCTCTATGCAGGTTTTGGGGAAAACCAGCCTGTGCGCTTACATTACTGTTACTGTTGCCCTTTCCGCTATGGGTTCCGGATCCGCTTCACTTACATCGCTGACGCCTGCGCCACCATGTGCGCGTTATCCTTTTCATTTGCGCTATGCTTCTGTTATTTTTTGCCATTTCTGTCTACAGTACTGTTTATCTTTCTGTTTCACTTTACGTCACCATGCCCATTGACATTTCTGTTTGCAGGCACCATGTTACTATGTGACAACACATCACGTGGCAGACCGCTCCGCTCATGCCACCATGTGCGTCCCTTTCTGTTCTCATTCGTTTTGTGTTACCATGTGTGCCACTGTTAGCATTTCTGTTTGTGTTGCTGTCCCTGTTAGTATGCCACAAGACATCATGTGGCAGGAGCGTGGGCCCCCGCCCTGTGCTCCCCGCTGCATACATTCACTATTTCTCATTATCATTCTCAAAGAAGGAATTAGAGGCAAAAATTCAGTTTAATGAATTAGTTAGGTTGTTCACAGCGACAAAGTGAGAATTAGCCAGTTGTTGAAAAACCTTGACCTCGGCTATTTCGCATTGGGTGCATTGGTCGCCGGTCCAACCTCGGCACCTCATTCTCCCATACTCTGCTGCTTTTACACATGTGATGGGTGAGAGTTAGGCTGATGACCCCATTGCACACCCCAATGCCGGGTTGGGGGTGGGTGGGGGTCCAAGGGGATTTTCAACCCTAACAGTGAATTTCCTCACTTTTGTTGCTGTGGAACAACCCTAACGAATGCATTAAATGGAGTTTTTGCCTCTAATATATATATATATATATATATATATATATACTGAATATGGATATAATAATATAAGTATTGACCAGAATTAGGGCTATAGCATGAAAACTATGACCAAAGTGGTGCAATATTGTCTGAAAATAGTAATGTAGATTGGCCAAAACCAAAGGCTGAGGGCATTAAGACTATTGAAAGGCAATAGTTCATCCCGAGGAGTTCAAGATTATCACTCTATAGCTCAAATAACTCTGGTTAATATCTGATTTATTAAATCTTGCATATATAAAAGGAAAAGAAAAATAAATAAAATAAGAATAAAACTGTAATAAATATATTTAAGATTCTCTTTTTAAATAAAATTAACCAGTTTTCAGTTGCAGCATGTGTTCTTTCAAGTAGTTGTCACTTGATGGCAAGTTGGAATGTGTCAATCTTATTATTTTAAATTAGGCTGTCTATATACTGTAGCAGCATTTGCTTGGGCATGTTTGACATTTTGGGTCTACAGATCTATTTAACCTACAGTATCTTGTTGCTGAAGTAGCTGAGCAGTAAGAGGCTGAGAAGGTCTCATTCACGATCTTCTGACTATTTATTTCTCTTTTTAATTACAGCTGGTGTCAGTGCTTTCTGTACAGAGTCTTGCAGAAAAAGTTTCTGTTTTAGCCAGCCTGTAAGTTTGCAGCATGTACTTCCGAGGCAGGGAGCACTGACAAGGCACACCAGTTTCAACCTTTACAGAATCCGTGCTTGTACCAGGACAGGGGTTCTTTTTGTGCAGTCTGCTTGATATGGAATCTGGGAGCCAGAGGCATGGGAGGGTTCAAGAGGCTAGTAATAGAGGAGGGGTGTAAAGAGGAAACAGGGTACCAGGTTGTACCTTTATTTGTGTTTTTAATTTTATATTGAGAGGAGGTACAGAGATGGGGAGGACAGGCAGTAAAAGAACTAAATGGAATTTACTTGCCACCAGAGCTTCAGATGTCTCTGGGAGAGGTCTGTTACTAAAAGAAGAAAAAGGTTACAGGATGTCTTTTTGTTAGATTAAGACGTGTGTGGTGGTACTGTAGTTTGTCATGCAATTATGTCTGCTGTATATTCCTTTGAAATGGCTGAGCAGTGCCACAGTGAGGATGGATTGACAGGTTGATTGGGCAATAGTTTAAAAGATATATAAATATACATATTGCAGAACAATATGTTAATATAGACATTAGGGTTAAAGAATGAAAAGTACACAAAGCTAGAAATGAAAGTATTATGGTTTACAGTCCCAGGAAGCTTAGTGAATCAGTGGTATGCTGTGCTTTAGGATTCTCAACCTAATGCTCACCCAATCTCACAGACACTAGCTTCTTGCCTGAAACACAGGTTACAGGTCCAAGTCTGTGCCTCATATGCATATAGTGTTTGGATGTAGACCAGTATGGCTCACTACATGTGGTCAACACAATCAGTCATAACTTTCTTTATGCAGGGCCCTGCAATGCATGAGAGCAAGATCATTCATGACTTTCTTTGCAAACCATTAGATCATATACAGGTATGACATTGTTTGCTCAGGGAGAGGATGAGTATTAGGGTTGAATACCCCAAGAAACAACACTACTGATTCACCAAGACTGCTGAAACTCAAAACCCTATTGTCTGCATATCCTTACTTTGTGTGCTTTGTGTTCTTTAACCAAAGGTCTGCATAACATAGTTTTTAATTAATTTTCCTTCTTTTGTGATGGTGGGATTGTATCCTCAATTGTGCAGGTCCAAATGGGACCTGTGGAAAATGAAATAAACAGAGTAACTGACATATTTCAAGCCCTGTGTCACCAACCACTTAAAAGCAAAAGGAACACTTTGTTAATACTCTGGGCTGCACCATTACAACTACCATCTTAGCATAGATAATAAGTAAGAGGTCTCTTACCTCTTACCTGGCTCCTGTGGAGACTGGAATAGTGGGTTTCTTTAAAATACTCAGTTGCACCTGAGAAATAAAAATTGTGTTTGAGCCAAAAAGATCTGCAGCACTTGAGGGACTAAATACAACAAACAAGGTAGGGTAAACCTAAACAATACTTATCTGATACATGCAGTCAGTATTCAGCTGACCAGAGACAGTACCCTGTCAGGCTTTTTGAAATAAAGGGAAAATGGGACAGTATCAGGAATAAAATACTGGTCAGCTGGGTTGGGAGGAGGGACTCACAGAGGACTTTCTTTTAAAATATGTGGGTTGAGCAGGAAAGGAAATACTGGTACCTGTAAGGAGTAAAGGGTAGAAGAAGTACTCTGATAGTCCTTCAAATCTTCTAGACTGTTGGCCCAATGATACTGCAGTAACACTATTGCTCACCATGATAATGACCTGGGTTTAGGAATGGACTCAGGTCACTTGGGAGCTGCTGGTCGGGGAAAGAGAATTAATCATCCATGGGACCACCCTTCTTTCTTCTGTGGGGAGTGCCATGTTGCTCTGCTCATTGACCACAACCTGGTGGAAGCCTAGCAGTGGTGCATCAGGAGCAAATCACAAGAGTAGGCTGGTATCTGATGTCAGTATGTACACACCTCCACAAATACACACATTGATGTCATTTATGGTATGTGGCAGGGTGTGAGAAACAATAGAGGAATAATCTGGTGCCATGGCAAGAAGAATCCACCAACTATTGCAATTCCCACACCAGCAACAGGGCACCAGATCACCAAACTGGATCAGAGTCCTTGGGGGAAGGTGGATGACATGGCACCCTGTTTGGCACAACCATGGGAGGAATCCATGGGGTTCAGTGTTCTGATGTAAGACCCTGGATGGGAATATGGGGCTGAGTGGTTCTCAACAAAAGGGTCTTGGCAACCTGAGGCAAAACAAGAGCCCTTATTGAAAAAGAGGAAAAATACTCTGACTATACTCCTTCTACATGGCTGTAGTCACATAACCTGGTTCCCCAGCAATGATGCAACTCATGATTGCCTGCCTCTCCTGCACAACAGCCACTGACCCCATAGCCCCTGAACACATATTTTATAATTTTGTATTTTTGGAGATTTTGAACCCAAACATTCTGCATAGTCTTTTTATGAAGCCATATTATGAACATCATAGGTGCTATTTATGAAATCCCAGCCAAAATGTAATTTTGCAATGAGACTGTGGAAAGATGTTTTGGGTCAGGATTTGAACTATGACACCTGTTATGTTTATGATTTGTGGTAAGAAAGGGTTATGTTGAAAATGTGGGGTCAAAATCTTTAAAAATTCCAAGGTAATGGAGAAGCATTGAAAATATGCAACACTTCTTTATAACCTTGGGTTTGTTTGTTTTTTGAGATTTTACATCATCTTTTTATAACCCCACTTCATGGTCATGACAAGTGGAATTTTTAGAATGCCAGCCCAGAAGTTATTTTCCAGTGAGAAAACATGTTTCATAGAGGATTTGAAATTACTCATACTGTACCTTGTTCATGTGGTGAGGTAAAAGACTATGTTGAAAATGTGGTACTAAAATATTAAAAATGACAGTTATGAGTAAAAGTTAGAAACGCATTACAACCCCTGTAACTGGACTTACCTTGTTTTCAAGCAGTTCACGGTCAGCCTCAGTAGCTGCAGGTAATTCCCAAGTATTACACTGGTGGACCATAGATAGGTAAATGAAGGGTGGGTAATAAGTGTGAAGTAAGGGTGGGGGATCAGAGGGTGTGGGGAGGCAGCAGACATCACTAAACTTTTTTGTTTTTACAGGAAAAAAAAAGAAGTATTGGGTATAGTTTTCTTTATTACAGGTACCAACACTAAGCATTGGCACTCCAGTGTTGGTGTGATGTTTAGTGGCACCAGGGTGGGTAACCTGTGTCCAAACTATTGGGAAAGTATTAGCTGGCTCCATGGTTTGGAAAGCCCAGGGACAGAGAATGTCTGGGGAGAGTGTGATAATTGTGACAGGACTGAGCACCTGCTGCTGCTTTTCTTAAGATCTTACTTTGTAGGAGGGGAATACTGGTGGCAGGATTGAGTAATGGATGCCGGGTTCAATTAACTTAAAAATAAATTGTGGACACTGTGCGTGTAGAGGGGTAATACTGGTATCAGGACCGAGTACCTGCTACAGGACACAGAGGCAGGCAAGCATGGATGTGTTTTTGTGGCCTGCCCTCTAACAGAAACTGCATTTGGTGCACTAAATAAAAGGATGAGAGCACCACACAGGCACACATGCAGTGATGTTCACTGCCTCCCCACTGAGGATAAACCATTTTGCTAAACAAAACTGTTTTGAAAGGTTTCTTAAATATAGCAACAGTATCCTTAGAACATTCACATTTGCTGCATACAAAAGTATGTTCCTTGGGTCAAGCTCTGACAGAGTCAGGCTTCAAATCCAAACCAGTCTTAAGTTATTGTTCAGCAAACAAAGTCATAATTGTGGTAAATGTATATGTTTTAGATCCTCTATAACATTACCCCACTGAAATGATCAAAGGAAATGTTCAGGATACACAGATACTGACACTGACACATGCGTGCTAAAATAGAAGGCAAATCAGTCAATTGGGAACTCAGCCATCATGTTGAAAAGATAGTAGTTTAACATTAAAATGTTTACTGTGACCTAATATGCATGAACTCCCACACCCATATAATCTCTCTCTCTCTCTCTCTCTATATATATATATATAGATCTATATATATATATATATATATATATATAGTATATATATCTATATCTATCTATCATATATATATATATATATATATATATATATATATATATATATATATATATATATATATATATATATATATACAATATATACACACACACACACACACACACAATTCAGCCTATTCTGACCTGGCAACAGTGAATATTGGTGCACCATAAGGCTCAATTTTAGGGCAACTGCTATTTTCTATATTTATCAGTAACATCACCTCCTCCTCTATGCTGGATGATATAGTCCTATACACCAGTGCGAAAAGCATCTCTGACATCAATCTGTGGCTCTCCACTGACTTTAAGTGCACTCAGTCCTGGCTATCACATCACAAACTATTCCTTAATGAGGCCAAACCCAATCCATGCTATTTGGGACAAATTATAAACTCAAACCTGCCAAAATAATTTCATGGTCTCTCATCAGGATGACTCCCTATTGTTTGAATGACCTCATTTAAATACCTAGGGATAACACTGGACCAATCCTAAACTTTGATCTTCACATCCAGAACTTGTGTAAATCTGTCAGCTCTAAATTAGGTATAGTGTACGGGACCAGATATGCACTAACCCCTGCAGTGAGGCTTGCCATTGCTCATGGTATTCTTCTACCCACCCTTACATAAGGAGTTGTGACCTATACTGCCTTACCTGAATCCAGTCTCTATAGATGAGATGTCACCTATAATAATATCTGTCACTATGCCTCCTTCTCCCATAGGTGGAAACACCACTGCCTCCTCTACTCAGATCTAAACTGGCTGTCACCAAATGCTGCTAGACTTTACTCCCTTGGGTCAACTGTCAACAGTATTATGTGATCTCAAACTCCCAAACCTTAGCTGATCTGCTGGTTCCTCAGATGTCCAGCTATGGCCTATGCTCAGCTGGAAAACCCTTATATGTGTCCAGAAAAGCAACACCACAAGGCACCAGTGCATTCTCCCACCATGCTCCTCAGCTATGGAACTCCCTCTTTAGCGATCTACCAAGCACCCTCCCATAATGCCTTTAAAAGGAGCTCCATAACTACCTCATCTCTAATCGATGCCCTTGCTTCAATCCCCTTGGTGCCTTTCCTGCTCTCACTGCTGTGCACTTGATCTGCTTTCTACATAATGCCTTGCACTTAATCCACCCCTGCTGTCTACTTGTATCCTCCCAACTTGATCTGCTTCTCCTCTTTGGCTTGTTACCTCAAACCCTGGCTCTGTCCTACTATAACTAATTCTCAACTCCTTAGATCTTTGTAATCATTGCCAAAAGCTTCTACTTGCAATACTCTGTGGCCTATCTCCCAAATCGTGAATGTTTCTCCCTAAGGATCTTTCTACTGTATGTTATTTTGTAATTTTCCCTGCTCATTATACCTGATAGTTCCTTGAAAGTATGTGGTTGTTTGTTTCAATGAACTTCTTGCTGAACATTGCATCATGATAATTCCTTGCAAATATGTGAGCTATGTCCTGCATTTGCCAACAAATTGCCTTATTGCATGTTTTGCCATGAAGCATACTGTTTGTACCTTGCTCACATCACCTGCTTGTATTTTGTACTGTAAACCTTGTTTTTCTGTGTTTTAGGTAATTCCACTCTGTAACCTCCCAGGTCATGCCTGAAAATAGTAGTTTCTGTGGCTAGTGCACCTACCTGGTAAAGAAAAACTTAATATGAAGAAATATATATATATAACCTACCATCACATTTCCATACTTTTGCTACTGTGCTATCAACCTAACTGATGCATTAACAAAGTTTTTGCAATGAATTTCCTTCTTTTGAGAACCTGTAATGTAACTAGTAACTGGTATGTGTTTGTGGGACCGTGGGCCCTCTGAGCCCTACTCTCCCTTCACATTGCCCATTTTGTCAAAATGTTATTTATATGTGGAATGTGTGCTCTCTGGCCCCATGCGCCCACTTACACATAAGTATGGAGCCAACAGTAGCCACATAGTACTGAAAAGGAACCCTTGTAACACTTATTTGGCAATATCTCAGTAACTGTAGCAACTACGAAATAATTCCACAGCAGTTGTAATATGATTTCAGAACCTCCATGCAAGCTAAGTTGTGGGTAGCAAAAATCGGTATCTCAAATTGTTTTCAAGATACAGGTGCTGAAATGTGCAGTAAGCGACCACAATGTTAGACGTGGGAAATTTCTCAAATTCTGAGTGCTGTAACTTTGTAACATTTTACACTTTTTACCAAACCACAAAAGGCACATCTGTGGGGCCTGGCTTGCTTCCTCCAAATTTCAGCCAAAAAGCCCTAACCATTTAGGTGCAGTGGTGTGGCAAAGAAATTGTATTTTTGGTGCAGTGGTGTTGCAAATTGCTAGATTACAGATGTGACAGTGTGGTGATTTGCAAAAGTGTCACAAATATACTGCAGTGATTTGCGACACTCACGGGGATCCTGATTTAAAAAAAGTAGTTCTAAGGGTCCTAGAAAAAAAAATGATGGCACCATTGTGTTTCCTCATGCTCCATTTAGGTAAACACAACTGTCAGTGTTTACCTAGGGGCAGTAGAATTTAATTATAGATGTTTTCTTCAACAGTAACTGAAACAAGATGGAGGCAGTATGACAGTAAAAGGGCCATTTGCAACAGTGAAGTGTACTGGCAGCAGGTTTCGTGAGGAACATATATTTCCCCATTGACCATAATGGGAAATTAAAATTGAAATAACTTTTGAATGGATTAATATTTGTTCACCAAATCTTCAAAAGGCACAACAGTGACACAAACTGCATCTTCCCTGAAGATTTCAGACCAGACAGACGAACAGTTTGGGCTGTAGCCCAGAGCAAAGAAACATGCAAAACCCTGTTTTGTGCATTTTTTGACACACCCAGCTCCACAATCGCTCACCCAATCATTACCAAATTACCAGATCCAGAGATCTGTGGTGCCACATCGTGAATGAAACATTTCAGGCAAATCCATCACATGGTTGCAAAGCTATTAAAGTACAAAATTTGGGGTTTAACATAAGAGTTGGGCAACCTAACAATAGCTGCACCATATATATATATATATATATATATATATATATATATATATATATAAATATATTAAGCTGTATTAGCTATAGTTAGGGCTGAGGAGCCACTTACGTGTTAAACCTAAACATTTGCAGCTTAATAACTTTGCAGCCGTTCAACGGAATTGCCTGATGTTTGAATACATGATCAAGAACCATACATCTTGGGATCTGTTCGGATATACGGCTGCGAAGTTATAAGCATGATCTGTGGGCATGTTTATGCTTTTTGGAATTCTTTGCTCATCTCTACAGGTTACACGGTTTGTGCGACTAGTCCGAAATCTTCAGGGAATGTGCTACCGGGTCCCCAATGTGTCTTTTGAAGATTTTGTGAAAAATATTAATCGTTCAAAGTTATTCAAAAACAATTTCCCATTATAAGTCAAAGGAAAAGTTAACAAAAGTTTGACACTGTCGTAAATGCAGTTTTCTTTCCAAATGGCCCTTTTACTGTCACAACCGCCATTTTGTTTTCAGTTGGTCATCAGAAAATGCTTGGCATTTAAATTTGGGACCTTTAGCAACCTAATTATTTTTGTATTCAGCTAGTCAGACCCTGAGGATGCTAGGCATGTCTTTATTTTGGGGTAAGACACCCCAGAAATATGTTTACAAATTTCTGGAAAAGTGCCATAAAGTGCTTTCACATTTGAGACTATCGCGTACGATGAATTTGGCGAAAGCTTCTAAGTTCAACAGTACTATTCCAGGCTGGGGAAAATTACAGCACCCTTGCCACCTGCTGCAAAAAGAACGGTTTGGTCTTTGGGCTGAACTTTGAGGAATGCAGCCAACATCTCACTGATGTGCCTATCAGTATTTTGGTGAAAAATTATTACAGGCGACAAAGATACAGCACTCAAAGTTGACACTTTTCCCATAGGATAACATTACAGCATCCGCGCATTACAGGAATCCTTTGCCGCCCTGCTGCAAAGTAACAGTTTTGTCTTTTGGGTTTAAATTTGAGAGAAGAAAGCCAACATCCTGCAATGTGCCTTTTAGTGGTTTGATGAAAATATATTACAGGGAACCAAAGTTACGGTACACCAACTTCTCTTTTTTCTCTTAGGATAACATTACGGCATTCGCGTGCCTTTCAGGGCCAGTCTCGAAATGGTGCGAGATCGGACTTTCTGTCAGAAAATACTTTGCCCCTAATGGCGGCTAAGTACAAAACTAAGGGAAAGTCATAAATCACATGACTTTTAAATTTTTTTCTACGTCCATATGGTTCCTGGGATATAAGCAATTTAGTATTCCAACTCCTCATTTTCTGCTCGAGACCATTATTATACATACAGTACACTATTTGTACTCACTGTCTTTCTATGCAACTTTTGTGAAAACCAACCTATGAGCTACATTACTGTTACCCTTACCGCTTCTGCTTCCGTTCCATAACCGTTTCACTTACTTGTTTCCGTCCACGGCACCGTAATGCGGTACCCTTCGTGTTTTCGCTTTGCGCTTACGCTTCACGTTATTTTAACCATTTATGTCTATAGTACTGTTCATCTTTCTGTTTCACTTTGCATCACCATGTGCATTACCATTTTGTGTTTTGTGGGCTCAGTGTTACTATGTGATAAGACATCCGTGGTTCGGACCCCCGCCTCCTGCTGCCACATTACATTCATTATTTCTCATTATCCTTCTCAAAAGAAGGAAATTAGAAACAAATACTCCATTTAATGCATTAGTTAGGGTTGTTCCACAGTGACAAAGTGAGAAATTTGGAATGATAGGGTTGAAAGCCCCTTGGACCCCACCACACTAACTGGCATCAGAGTGCGCATTGGGGCTGTTGGTCCTAACTCTCACCCCATTCTCCTATACCTCTGTTTCTTCACACATCTGATGGGGTGAGAGATGGGGCCAGCTGCTCGCCGCTCACCAAGGCCAGTGGTGGTGTGGGCGGGGGCGGGCTCAAGGGGCTTTCAGCTAACAGTCTCACTTGTACTACTTAATCACTGTGAAACAGACCTTTAATCTTATATGTATATATATACACACACATATATATATATATATATATATATATATATATATATATATATATATATATATATATATTCATGGAGAAAAATCTCCATTAATGCATCAGTTAGAGGTGTTCCATAGTGACAAAAGTGAGAATTCAGTGATAGAGTTGCACCCTTGCACCCATGCCCACCCAGCCCACACCAACAGGCATTGGTGTGCATTGGGGTCATCAGCCCCAACTCTCACCCATTCCTTGTGTAAATAAGCTGAGGTGGTGCAGTATAGGAGAATGGGGTGAGAGTTAGAACCAATGACCCCATCACACCTCCGATGCCTGCTGGTGGGGGTAAGTGGGTATGAGGTGCAAGGGGTGGTGACCCTAACACTGAATTTCCTTGCTTTTGTCACTGTGAACAGCCTAACTGATGCATTAAACTGATTTTTTCCATGAATTTCCTTCTTCTTTTGAGACTGCTGCACTATAAATAGTGAATGGAATGTGGTTAGAGCCGGGCCCTTGGGCCCCTTGCTCCCACCATGTGAATTTTTGTCACTTTACGTACATAAAACCAAAGACTGACTGAAATGAAAATTGGTATATGAAGACATGTACCATACCACAACATATATACTGAATGTTATCTGAATCTGTTCAACTGCTACACAGTGTCACGCTGGGAAAATTGTGCAGGAGTGCCAAAATTAAATTTTTGTCACTTTGCTACACAAGAACCATACATCCGACAGGACCAAAATTGTTAAAAGACATGTACCATAGCACACTGTGGCCTGGATATTCAGAGCAGTTGTGCAATGCACAACGAAGTGCACCCGGTGCAACTGCGGCATCGTGCGGAGAAAGCAATATTCAGTGGCATCAGATGTACAGCTGAATATCAATGCACAATGCGCATGGTAATGAATGCATGCATAAGTGCAGGGGCATAGCCATGAGTATCCGGCACAGTGTGATATTCAAAGGCAAGTGAATGACTCAAGCATGGAGCAAAGCAGGACTTACAGCAGACGAACTTGAGCACATAAAAAAGTAGCAAGCAAGGGAAGGAGAGCATGCCAGAGAGAGAACCACAAAGAGGGAGAGCGAGGTGCAGGTTGAACAGCTGAAGGAGTCACAGAGAGAGAGACAGGCTTGGAAAGGCACACAGTGTGGACCAGGGGCCCGACACTGCAAGAGTCTGGGAGGTGTGTGTCTGTGTGTGTGTGTGTGTGTGTGAGACAGGGTCCGAGGCAGCAGGCAGCGAGTGCCAGTGACACCCAGCACAGGAGGGGCTGCTCAGGGGCCCACAGTGGTGGGAGGCAGAGCCCACAGACTGCAGGCCTGGCTGCCATGATACATGGGTGTGGCCAGTGCAGGGGCACAGACAGCAGCACACAGCCAGGGGACCTGGGAGAGAGCCACCTGGGTTGTACAAACCAGGACATGGCCAGTGCCATCTTCCAGATGGAGGCAGTAATGAGGGTGTGAAGAGGCAGCTCACAGACCAGTGTGGCCATGGAAGGGCCCATCAGCAGTATGCCAAGAACAGGTAGTATCATGCCGCATCGCCTATGAACAGCTTAGTGATACAGAGATAGTGGGCCAGTACTGCCTGAACCAGGCTATTCTGAGGCAGCTCTGTGAGCTGTGCAGTGAGAGATACGAAGGCACCCACAAGACTGAGCCACGCCCTGTCGGTGGGGAACAAAGGTCATAGCCATCATGTGCCTGCTCACGACGGAGTACCTTCCAAAGACCAACAGGGGATACTACAGGATAATCCAGTCAGCCACATCACGGCTCCTCACACAATTCCTCAGCGCACTGTTGCCACATGCTGCGTACATCCATTTCCCAGCACAAAGGAAGAGCTCAAAGCAAACATGCAGGTGTTCCACAGGGTGGCACATATGCCTGGTGTGCTAGGGCCATTGACTGCACTATGTGGACATCTGCACACCCCAGGACCGGAGGGTAGCGATACATAAACAGGAAGTGCTACCCCGTGTCAACTGCCAGGTGGTGCAATGCTAGGGGCATTATCAATGTCTGTGCCACACACCCTGGAGGAGCACATGATGCCTTCATCTGGCACCAGTCAGCATTGTGCCACAGGTTTGAGGTGGGAACATCCCCACTGGCCACCTAGTCAGTGAGTATGCTGTGGAAGTGGTATGCCAGGAAAAGCAGGGCAGGGTGTGAGGGTTGCTAGGGCATGAGTGCCCTAGGGGTCAAGGGTGTGGCCTAGGGTCAAGAGGTGTGGCTGGGATGGTCAGGGGTGCATTGACACAGTCCACCATGCTAAAAGACATCTCTACACATAGGTGACAGTGGTTACCACTCCAGCAATTGCTGCTCATCCCATACCTGTGCCAGTCAACCCCAGTGCAGAAGAAATACAATGAGGCATATGCCAGCACTTGGAACATCATTGAGCAGAAGCTTGGGCTGCTGAAGGCTTGGTTCCATTGCCTGGACAGGCCTGGTAATGCCCTACAGTACAGCCCCACAATGGCCTGTAGCCTATTCCTTGCCTGCTGTATACTACACAACATGGCCACCGACTGTGGGATAGCTGTCAAGGTTGAAGAGGGACAGCAGTGGGGACAACAAGGCCACTGGACCTGGAGGTGGTGAGCATCCTCCCTAGTTGACGGGATCCCCGACTGAACAGGATGGCCAGCAGCACAGGGACACACTCACAGAGGAGCACTGTGGTGTGCGCAGGTGGAGTGAACATGGCCACAGGCAAGGGCCAGTGTCTATGGCACAGAGGACAGACATGCATGGGTGTGCCTCATGCCAGGGACAGCTGGAGGGAGGACATGGACAGGCATGGGTTGGACACCACGGCAGCACACATGGCCCTGCACACCTGCCACACACACATCCACATGCACACACACACACACACACACACACACACACACACACACACACATACATATGCACAGGGCCCCAAATGCCCCTGCCTGAGAGCAGGCACCAGGCATGTGTCAGACGCTGAGCACTGGTACAGTGGTGGGCAGTGCTATGCTGGCACCATCATGCACATGTCACAGTAGCCAAGCAGCCTGGCGGGTGGGCACATGGCCCATGTGCAGCATCGACCACAGATGCCATGGCCATAGGATGCACATGCCATACCAATGTGTACACGGGCAGCAGTGCATATGGTGACATGGAGGTGAGTGGCTCAGGAACACTGCATGGTAGCACAGCCACCACAGACACATGGCTGGCCCCACCGAGAATGCACAGCAGACACAGGCTGAGTGACGTCCATAGGTGGTGTCACAGATGGTTTCCCCAGGGGTGACACTGCGGGGAACATGACCATGTCCTCACAGGTGTCTGCAGGCTCCCAAACATGACCACACCAGGTGTGCTTGGAATGCCCACCCAGACCCCGTGTCAACACTGTGGGGTCAGATGGTGGTGCTAGGCACAAGAAAGTGGAGAATGTACTCCATGGAGTATACGGTGGGTGGCCATGCACCAGGGAGGCCATTGGTGCCAGTCTGGCTGTGACTGCAGCGGTGAGCCGATCCATGGCTGTCATCATATCCAGTGCCCAGTCCCATCCAATGGTCCATGGGGCAGTGCCGTTGGCACACCATGCTGGGGGTTGGAGCAGCATGTCCTGATGGCTGTGGTGGTACACCATGGTTGCCTGTGCCACTGCATGTACTGGCACACTGGGCAGGGTGTCACACTGTGCCGGGGGTGGGGGCCTGTGGTGTTGTCTGGTACTGATGTGTCTTTCTCCATATTTCCCTCCTAGGCCATGAAGATTGGAGGCAGGCTCACCTCACTGGCACTGTGGCTGGGCCAGGACAGGCCACTACAGAGGGCAGTGTGCCAGTTGCAGGCCACATGGGCAGTGCTGCTGAAACAGCCACAAGGGGTGCCACAGCATGCAGGTAGGCACAATTACATGCATGCATGCATGCATGCAGGTAGAGCACAATTACATGCTTCACTGTTGTGCAGGGTGGGCAGCAGGGGTGGGGTGGGACACGGCCCTCTGTGCACCTGGCACCTCCAGCTGCACTGCCTATGGTGTCCATTGCACGATGCTGTGGCTATTGCACATGTGGGTGGCCACTGCAGGTGGGCTGTGGGTGCACCGGGTCCTGGCTGTGCCACTGCCATCCTCCTGCATAGCCATGTAGTCTGCATGTCATGGTGGTGGTGTGCTGCACATGGGCAGTGTTGTGTGTGCAATGTTCTGCATGGGTGTGGGTCCCCAGGTAGACAGCTCATGTGAGCACACTCACTGTGGGTGGCTGCTTGCCAGCCCTGGGGTGTATGTCACCAATGCCCGCTGCACACAGTGGGTGGGCTTCAGCATTCTGGACATGCACTAATACCATGTTGACTCCTTTGTCCTAGGTGTTGGTCCCACTGATGTCCATACAAGGTTACTGAGGCAGATCCTGTGTGTGTGTTGACTGCCATGCTCCAGGTGGTATGGCTGCTGGGGATGTCACAGTGGAGCATAGTGCCAACAACAGTGTCGGCCTATGTTGGGGTGCAGACAGCCATAGGGCCCCATTGGTCCACTTCATTTCCCATCCCTGAGCACTCTCCTTGCCCTCCCTTGTCTCCTTCTGTTGCCATTACCCCTGACCCCTGCCTCACCTTCCCTGACCTCCTGATTGTGGGTGGTCCCACCTTTCCCTGTTCCCTTTCCCTGTTCCTTGTATATATGTATATCATTTTATATGCCTGTTGCAATACATCATTTTATAGGTTAATCATCAGTGTCCATTTCTGCTTTGCAGCTGGCATGTGGAGCCATGATGCAGTGGTGTGCATGGCTGCTGTGTGGTACGACTGTGGTGGACTGGGGGTTGTACCTGGTAGTGCTCCACCATTGGATGGGTGGGGTGGCTGTGGCCTGTCTTTTCAGGTCGTGTGGTGTGTGTGCCTTGTGTACTGTTCACCTGTGTGTTGCTTGCTGTGGTCCAGGTGGCAAGTCCCATGCCTCCCTGTGGGGTTGCCAGTGACAGTGTGGCAGGGGCATTGTTGCCACCATGCCCCACTGTGGTGCATGTGGTCAGGGGCCTGTGCCTCCTCATGCTCCCTGGTCAGTGTGGCCTCATGTGCCTGCTTGCCTCTCAGCGGGTGCACTCTGTGCCCTGGTGGTGGCCTTCCATACCCTGTGGCTTGCAACCTGCTGTGCCCGTTGCCTTTCCTGTGTCCTGGGGCATGATCCTCTGCACCTTGCACATCACTGGCTGCTGCTATTGTGCTTCTTTTTGGCTTTGTTCCTCTGTGCATCCCTGGTTGCACTATATATGCATTCCTATGATATTTAGACACATTGATCAGGCACATCCTGCAGTGTGCATATTTTGAATATCACACCTGTTGTAGCCATGTTGCAGTGAAATTGCACTGCACCACTCTTGTGCCTGCCTCTGGCACATTTCTGAATATCCAGCCCTGTGTCCAGAATTGTGTGTACATCCATTCAATGGTTGCACAGCACCATGAGCAAATAATGTAAAATGCACAATTCAGCAACTGTAAGTGCCAGTGACCCAAAAATTGTCACAGTCAAAGACGTATTACAAATCTTTGTACATTCCAAATGCCAGGCAAATTGGACACACGATTCAGAAGTTATTGAAGCAGAATAAACAAATTGTTATTAGTCAGGTGGTATAATTCTGCACCTGTTAATGTTTGCACACCAAACCACTGCAAGGCACCTCTGTACCACAAGGCTACCTATGTTAAATTTCAAGCCAGTAGCACCATGCAGAATGCTATGCACAAAATGTTACCTGTGTCAGCATTATCTCTGCAGTGAATAATTTTCCAACATGTGAACAGCATTATTCACATCCCCAGGAAATCAGTGTACACCCTCCAATTTCATCAAGAAGAACCAAACTGTTCAGAGATATTCAATTTTACATTTCTGAACCTTAAGGAGTCTTCCACCACAAATGCCAGAAATTGTGGGCCGAAAATGCACTAAAATGGTAGACCTGGCAGCCAAAAAATCAGTAACTGAGAATGGGACAATTTCAAATGGCAAGTCTCACACCACAAAATGGTGGAAATCGGCCGAAAATTTGCTAAAAATAGCTGACCTGGTGGCTGAAAATCAATAACTGTGAGGGGCCAATTTTCAAATAGCAATAACTCTGGCACAGAACAACATTTTTCACCAAGCAAAAACTGGCATGTTCCTTCAACACAGATCTTTCTATGTGGCAAGTTTCAGATCAATCAACCACACACTGGCTGTGCTATGAAACTGTGCCTGAGTGTTACAAATAACATTTTTGCCACCTCGCTACACAAGAACCATTTATCCAGACAGGAAAAAAATTGTTGAAAGAAAACATTACCACAGCACACCATGTGTCCAGATTGTGTGTACATCCATTTAACAGTTACACAGCGCTACGAGCAAACAATGTAACATGCACAATTTAGCAACTGTAAGTGTCAGTGCCCCAATAATTGTCACAGTCAAAGATGTATTGTAAATCTATGTACATTCCAAATGTCAAAATCGGACACACAGTTCAGAAGTTACTGAAGCATAATGAACCAAATTTTCATTCATCAGAGTGGCATAATTCTGCACCTGTTAATGTTTTACACAGAAAACCACTGGAAGGCTCCTCTGTACCACTAGGGCTACCTCGCCAATACATTTTCAAGCCAGTAGCACCATGCAGAATGCTATGTGCAAAATATTAAATGTGTCACACAGTATCTCCATAGTGAATTATTTTCCCAACATGTAAGAGCATTATTCACATCTCAGGATATCCACTCAACACCCTCCAAATTTCATATAAAAAGACTGAACTGTTCCAGAGATATTCAATTTTTACATTTCTGAACCTTTAAGAAGTCTTCCACCACAAATGGTGGAAATCGTGGCCGAAAATGCACTAAAATGGCTGACCTGGCAGCGAAAAATCAGTAATTCTGAAGTGGGACAACTTCAAATAGCAATAACTCTGCAACGAACAACATTTTCACTAAACAAGTAATGACATGTTCCTTGAACAGAGGGCTTTCTACTTGCCAAGATTCAGGCCAATCAACCACACACAGGTTGCACTTATTCATGCAGAAGACAGTGCAAACAAATAGCAAAAACAATGGTTTGCACTGCACTATGCAAATGCAAAAACATAAATAGTAACGTTAACACAAATAGTGATGGAAACAGTGAGTAAAGAAAATAGAAATGCCAACTGTAATGCAAACACAAACGTTAATGCATGTGGTGACGCAAACAGAAATGATAATGCAAATGGTAAGAGAAATGCAAGAGCAAACATAAATGAAAACAGAAATGGTAATGCAAACTGTAATGCAAGCACTAATGGCAATGGAAACTCAAATGGTAATGAAAACAATAACGCAAACGCTAGCAGAAATGCAAACGTAACAAAACTAATGAAAATGCAAACGCTAGTACAAATGCAAACAGAAACAAAATGGTAATGGCAATGGTGAAGCAGAAGGAAACACTAACACACTAGACAACAGAAATGCTACCAAAAATGCAAACACCAAGGCCAACAGAAATGCAAATGGTAATGAACACGCAAACGATACAGTAACACCAACGATGATGCCAAAGGAAACAATAACACAAACGAAATGCAAATGGCAAGGCAAACACAAATGGTAATGCACACAGTCATGGTAATGCAGCTGGAAACACAAACGGTTACAGTAACACCAACGATCATGCCAAAGGGAAACAGTAACGAATGGAAACATTAAACACAAGTGCGTACGCGAACACAAATGGTAATGAACACAGTCATGGAAACGCACTGAAATGTAACGGTTATGGCACCAATGATGATGCTAAAGTGAAATGCAACTGAAATGCAAATGCAAGTGCATATGCAAACGCAAATTGTAACGCGCACACACAGACACAAAAGTAAAGGCAAACAAAAACGGTAATGGAAATGCAAAGGGTAACAGTAATGTAAATGCAAGTGCAAATGCAAGTGGTAATACATGTTGATGTAAATGGAAACGCTTGCAAACGGTTACAGAAATGCAAGCG